>JAUPFT010000010.1:50208472-51650972 GCA_036936625.1 Parnassius smintheus behrii
AGGATTTGTGGTCTATCAAATCTGATGTAGTGACGTGGGCGATCCTGTACATGTTCACAGACTGCAGACTTCCCGGAGCGTCGATTCTTCACATCAGCTATATGTTCTTTGACGCGGGTTTTAATTGATCTTTTAGTTTGTCCTATGTAGGAGAGACCACATTCACAATCAAGCTTGTACACTCCTGCATCTTGCAGAGGGACGTTACACTTGACTGATGGTAAAAACTGACCAATCTTCTTCGGCGGCTTGAAGTATGTTTTGATGGAAGCGCGCTTTAAGATGTAGCCAATCTTGTCAGTGACTCCTCTAACATATGGCAGTACAGCAGGTACACGCTCGACTGTGGCCGGCTTCACTCGTTCTCTGTGACGTAGGCGCGGGACCCGAAGCTTGTTGTCATGCAAAACTTGCTTGACGTGTTGGAGCTCGGCAGCCAGGTGTTTACTGTCACAGATCCCTCGTGCTCTCTGAAACAAAGATTTACCCACGGTAGCTAACTGTGAAGGATGGTGGTGAGAATCACCGTTTAAATATCTATCTGTATGGGTCTTTTTTCTATACACAGTATGGCTCAAGGTGTTATCAGGATTCCGAATTACTAACACATCTAGAAAAGCTAAGGAATTGTTTGCCTCTAACTCCATTGTGAACTGAATTTTAGAATTTATAGAGTTAAGATGGTCTAAAAATGCAGTTACTTTATCTAAAGGTAGAATTGTGAAAGTGTCGTCTACGTACCGCTTGTAGAATCTTGGATTTATGGGAGAAGTAAGCAGGGCTTTCTCCTCAAAGTCTTCCATGAATATGTCGGCGACAATGGGAGATACAGGTGAGCCCATCGCCACACCATCTACTTGCTTGTAGAACTCCTCCTTCCACAATAAGTAGCCAGATGTAAGGCAGTGTCTGAGTAATACTGCATATTCTACGGGCATGTTGTTTTCCTCCAGCCTCCTAGTTACAATTGAGATGCAGTCTTCAACAGGTAAGCATGTAAACAATGACTGCACATCAAAACTGACCATAGTTTCATTGTCTGCCAGACGCAGGTCTTTAATCTCGCTGACAAAATGGTAGGAATCCTTTATGTGTGCTCTTGTGTGTCCCCTGAGCGGTGAGAGTATTTTCGCTAAGTGTTGAGCCAATCTGTAAGTTGGTGAATCGATTTGGCTCACTATGGGACGTAATGGAGCATTGGGCTTGTGTATTTTTGGTAACCCGTACAACTTTGGTGATTTGGCGCACGTAGGTATTATCCATTTTACGTCCAGATTTAATTTTTCGGAGTGTTTCTTTATGAGGTCACTAGTTGTTTTTAGTGTGCTATTTGTTGGGTCGTTTTTAACCTTTTTATAAGTACTTACATCCGACAAAAGTTCTTGTATTTTTGAATTATAATCTGACGTATCCATGACTACCGTGGCGTTTCCCTTATCTGCGCGGAGAATCGTAAGTTCTGGTTTATTGCGTAGGTTCTTTAACGCTATAAATTCGTCTCTGGGAAGATTCGGTTTAGGCACTGAACATCGACGTAACATAGACGAAATGTCTTGACGTATCGCCTCCAAATCTTCTTTCCGCATATTGTTTTTAAATAAACAGTCCTCGACGCTACAGATAATTTCTTCGTACGGTAATCTGCGCGGACTTATAGCAAAATTTAGTCCTTTGGATAAAACCTTTATTGTTGCATCATCCAGTGTTTGTTTTGACAGATTATAGACCGCGATTAATCTATGATCTGTGTTTGTCAATGGTTGCTTTTGGTTCTGGCATTGATTCGGATGTTTGACATTTGATTTGGCCGTTAATTTTTGATATTTTTCTATATGTTTGTTTTTGCATTCGTTATATTTACTAATTTCGCGTTTATTTAATGTTTCCATGCAAAAATTATAATCAAACGTCGTTAAAACTTTCTTTAATTCACTGGATGATGTGTCTATGGATTTATTGATGACATATAGATCGGAGCGTTTTTGTTGGATTACCGCCCGTAACAACTTTTTACTCGCCTGATTTAAGATCTTAGCGCTTCCTCGAATGTCCTTTTTGGTGGATATTTTGACACACGTAGGAATGAGATTATGGTCTCGGCATCTCTTCAAGAAATTTAAGGCTGTTAGATATCTTGCGCGCTTAGTCTTTAGATCTTCTAATCGGCGTATTTTATTTGCAATTACCAGTCCGTACTGGTTTACATAATGATTTCTTATATTTACGCGAACACTACACATTGAAATAATACTCGTTTTTACGGAATTTATCGCGTATATTTAACTTTTTAATACCCGACGTTTCGAGAGCTTTACAGCACCCATGGTCACGGGAAGGACTGAGATGTTTAACGTCCAGATGTCATAGTTAACCGCGGTTACCATAGATTAAAATTTAACTTTTGTTCCGATCTACACAGTATGAACTTATGGTATCATGAAGCCTTGCAGTTGTATGCTTGGGTTGGGATTTAATTTTATTTATTATAGGATCCCAAGCAGATGGTAGCACCCAGCCATCTTCTCTATTGAAATTAGGGTGTTTTTTGATTTCAATAGCCTCGCGAATCATCCTTGGAAGGAATCGGTGTTCTTTAGCGAGGATTTGTGATCTATCAAATCTGATGTAGTGACGTGGGCGATCCTGTACATGTTAACAGACTGCAGACTTCCCGGAGCGTCGATTCTTCACATCAGCTATATGTTCTTTGACGCGGGTTTTAATTGATCTTTTAGTTTGTCCTATGTAGGAGAGACCACATTCACAATCAAGCTTGTACACTCCTGCATCTTGCAGAGGGACGTTACACTTGACTGATGGTAAAAACTGACCAATCTTCTTCGGCGGCTTGAAGTATGTTTTGATGGAAGCGCGCTTCAAGATGTAGCCAATCTTGTCAGTGACTCCTCTAACATATGGCAGTACAGCAGGTACACGCTCGACTGTGGCCGGCTTCACTCGTTCTCTGTGACGTAGGCGCGGGACCCGAAGCTTGTTGTCATGCAAAACTTGCTTGACGTGTTGGAGCTCGGCAGCCAGGTGTTTACTGTCACAGATCCCTCGTGCTCTCTGAAACAAAGATTTACCCACGGTAGCTAACTGTGAAGGATGGTGGTGAGAATCACCGTTTAAATATCTATCTGTATGGGTCTTTTTTCTATACACAGTATGGCTCAACTAGGAGGCTGGAGGAAAACAACATGCCCGTAGAATATGCAGTATTACTCAGACACTGCCTTACATCTGGCTACTTATTGTGGAAGGAGGAGTTCTACAAGCAAGTAGATGGTGTGGCGATGGGCTCACCTGTATCTCCCATTGTCGCCGACATATTCATGGAAGACTTTGAGGAGAAAGCCCTGCTTACTTCTCCCATAAATCCAAGATTCTACAAGCGGTACGTAGACGACACTTTCACAATTCTACCTTTAGATAAAGTAACTGCATTTTTAGACCATCTTAACTCTATAAATTCTAAAATTCAGTTCACAATGGAGTTAGAGGCAAACAATTCCTTAGCTTTTCTAGATGTGTTAGTAATTCGGAATCCTGATAACACCTTGAGCCATACTGTGTATAGAAAAAAGACCCATACAGATAGATATTTAAACGGTGATTCTCACCACCATCCTTCACAGTTAGCTACCGTGGGTAAATCTTTGTTTCAGAGAGCACGAGGGATCTGTGACAGTAAACACCTGGCTGCCGAGCTCCAACACGTCAAGCAAGTTTTGCATGACAACAAGCTTCGGGTCCCGCGCCTACGTCACAGAGAACGAGTGAAGCCGGCCACAGTCGAGCGTGTACCTGCTGTACTGCCATATGTTAGAGGAGTCACTGACAAGATTGGCTACATCTTGAAGCGCGCTTCCATCAAAACATACTTCAAGCCGCCGAAGAAGATTGGTCAGTTTTTACCATCAGTCAAGTGTAACGTCCCTCTGCAAGATGCAGGAGTGTACAAGCTTGATTGTGAATGTGGTCTCTCCTACATAGGACAAACTAAAAGATCAATTAAAACCCGCGTCAAAGAACATATAGCTGATGTGAAGAATCGACGCTCCGGGAAGTCTGCAGTCTGTGAACATGTACAGGATCGCCCACGTCACTACATCAGATTTGATAGACCACAAATCCTCGCTAAAGAACACCGATTCCTTCCAAGGATGATTCGCGAGGCTATTGAAATCAAAAAACACCCTAATTTCAATAGAGAAGATGGCTGGGTGCTACCATCTGCTTGGGATCCTATAATAAATAAAATTAAATCCCAACCCAAGCATACAACTGCAAGGCTTCATGATACCATAAGTTCATACTGTGTAGATCGGAACAAAAGTTAAATTTTAATCTATGGTAACCGCGGTTAACTATGACATCTGGACGTTAAACATCTCAGTCCTTCCCGTGACCATGGGTGCTGTAAAGCTCTCGAAACGTCGGGTATTAAAAAGTTAAATATACGCGATAAATTCCGTAAAAACGAGTATTATTTCAATGTTATTTTTTGTGTCATATTTGTTACCTCTGTACCCTGTCTTCTACTTTTTAAATAACTTTTAAGCCATGCATACGCGTTCCCTCTAATTCTGTATGATTCTAGTTTATGGAGGAGCTTATCATGATTTACAAACTCAAAGGCGCAAATCATGTCAAGAAACAGTGACAGTACCGGGGTATTATTATTTATACATTCAGTTACATATTTTATAAATTCAATACAAGCAAGAGAAGTAGAACTACCTTTACGAAAGCCAAATTGTTCAGATTGTAATATAATTAAAATTAGTAATTGTTAAAAAGGTAAGTATGAGAACAGATGTTCAACTTGCTCTTTTCGCGTAAACGCACTATACATTCTGTACAGAGCAATTTCATTTCAAACAAACCATAATGTGTCTCATAAAATTAAATAATATGAGCACTTGGTCTCAATGATTTCTTATATTTACGCGAACACTACACATTTAAATAATAATACTTTTTACGGAATTTACCGCGTATATTAACTTTTTTTATATACCCGATGTTTCGCGCACTTTGCAGCACCCAACCGCGGCTAACTCTGACGTCTGGACGTTGAACATCTCAGTTCTCCCCCGTGACCACGTGCTGTAAAGTGCTCAAAACGTCGGGTATTTAAAAAAGTTAATATACGCGATAAAATCCGTAAAAACTAGTATTATTTTAACTTGGTCTCAAATTATACAAAATCAAATAGTTATTTATACTAAACATCAAAATTATTAACATATAGTCAGTACGTATCTATTATTACTTTGAATGTTATCGAATACTACTACCCAGATAGAGCTCAAACAAAAAACGAAAAAGAAACTCTAAAAACGTCAAGGCGCATTGCTAGTATTTAATAAAAAAAAAACAAGACTAGAAGATACAATTATTATTTAGAAAATTATATTAAGGTGCTACTCCTAGCGAACGACCTTGAGCTCCTATACAATCCACGCGCTCTCGCTACAATGTATCACGTAAGATATACACCCAAATTTTTGGAATTATTTCAATTAAAAAATAAAAATGAAGATAATTGATAGAATCAGGCGTTACTTTGCGGAAATCCATTATAATAAAAATATTAATTACTTCGACTGCCTCGTTAGTCTAGTGGTTGTAGTAGCACGACTGCTGGTCATGAGGTCCTGGGTTCGAATCACGGGTCGGCCCAAAAAATTAATTATTGAGTTTTTCCGTTAAGAAATTCTCAGTAGTTGCCCGGAGTCAGGAAGTTGGCGGTGTCTCACCCCCGTGCCTCGGAAAGCACGTAAAGCCGTTGGTCCTGCGCCTGATCTCTTTCCGGTCGTGTTGTTTTACCATTTCATCGGATTATGAGAGTGAGGGAATAGAGCGTGCCCCTGTGCTTGCGCATGCACTTGGGCACTATAATCCTGTCCTGCGCCGATGGCTAGCTTCCGTTGAGGCAGGCCGCCGGGACCGAAATTCGGTCTAGAGGACATTATTATTATTATTAATTACTTCACAACCTTCCGCTAACTAAATACAATGATGTGTCTTACCTGGATTGAAGAGCACCTCCCGCCCTCCCTCAATTGCATGCTAGTGCATCCACTCCACGACTCCGTCTCCACTAGTCCCAGCACCACTACTCGCACTGGAAGTAGTGGTGCCGGGGGAGTAGTGGTGCTGGGACTAGTGGTGACGGAGTTAGTGCATGCAATAGAGAGAAGGCGGGAGGTGCTCTTCAATCCAGGTAAGACACATCATTCTTTTTAGTTAGCGGAAGGTTGCGAAGTAATTAATATTTTTATTTTATAATAACTTAAATTAAATAAAAAGTGAATAATATAGATTTTTAAATTATCTATCCATTAGTGTAATACTTAAATGATTAGAGCGTTGCCTTTAGCAACAGACGCATGTAATCAATAATTTTAGTCATTTTTTAAAAGTAGATTTTAAATGTGTTTATAACACATAATAACAAATTGGAACATGGAATGTGATGATAGGATATCGAATATTAATAATGTGCATTTAGATGTAGCTTATTTCTCATAACTAATGAGATAATAGTCTCTGAAAAACGCACTATTGCAAGGTTTTGGTCGGGGTAGCGCCTTAAAGCAAATTTATGATTGTTTACCGTTAGAATCCTATTTCTTATTAGTCTAATAATTCTATTCGTTTTTAATCTTGCAGGGTATGGGATATCTCCACGCGCGGGGTATCATCCACAAGGATCTCAAAACGAAAAACATATTCCTCGAAAGTGGCAAAGTTGTGATCACAGACTTCGGCCTGTTTAGCGTTACTAAACTTTGTTTCGGAACCAAGTAAGTGTCCAAACAATTTATTAAACACTTTTTTGTTAATAAAATGGATACATAATTACTAATTTATAAAAGAAAACTAGAAAAAAAAACAAATAGGGAGTTGATTACGGCCATAGCTCGGAACTATTGAAAATGAGTTTATCTTAGATGTTATAGTGTAAGTGCAGTGTGGATGACATAGCATCACAATCATTATGCTTAAAAAAAGGGTTTTGTATAAGATCATTCTGGCTACTTTAAACGCAGGACCCTTGCTTTATATAGTCGCCAGGTTGAACTTAATATTGGCCACATAACATAGTACTTAAACACTGATAATAACCATCTATTGTACCTTTATGTCTATGGAAGTAAAATAAAGCAGAATGTATTAATAGAGACTAGCCATTTGCGGAAGACAGGGTTAAAAGGGTTTACTAGATGGGTAAAATATCCTTGCCAGGTCGAGTCGACCCATTCGTGCTGCTACAATAACACGGTTGCAATGTGGCTTACATTAATAATTACTAATTTGTTGGAATGCCTCACAGCCTGAAATTATACTAGCTCTTAATACACCTCAAACCTAATCACAGCAATGTAAAACGTACATTACACGCTCATGCAGGCGTCAATCAATTCCATCAATCATAATTGATAAAAAACGGATGGTGACTGATAGGCGTACATTATGAGCTCATGCAAGCGTCAATCACTGCATTAGACGGTGGGTTATTCGTCAATTACAACGGTGATTCTTGTTAAACTGACAGCCTGCATGAGCGTGTAATGTACGCCTAATACTATTTGGCGACAGAACTAAGTAACAGGGTAGACGGATTTCTTGGTCTACCAAGTTGGATCCCACCTGGGCTCGCCACACACAAACACCTAGGAAATATCGTGCAGAAACTTACATGTCTCAGAAATATTTGCAGTGCATATGAAGTCCGCCAACACAGTCGTGGCGCAGTGGCTTAACATGAGTTGTTGCACTGAGGGTCGCGGGTTAAAATCCCGCACGGTACAAGTATTTGTATGGCCTACGAATATTTTTTTCGCGGCTTTATTTTTGTCCTTGTGCAATTTAGGTTTGTAAACTGCCTCTACGATACAGAAGAAAATGCTAGTGTAGGTAATGTGGGGGATAATTATTAAAATAAACAGAGCAGTGGATTAACCGCGTCCCTATAACAGTGTGAAATGCTAGGAGGGAGCGTCTGATTGTGCGTTAGTGTTGGTGGTGGTGGTACTGTGGACTGTGTGTGTCGAGCGACGGTACTGTGGACTGTAGGTGTGTGTACGTGTGTGCGTGGGTCCAGCGGTAGTACTGTGCACTGTAGGTGTATGTGTGTGTGCGTGCAGCGCGCGCGGCGACAGTCTGGGCATCCCGCCGGGCTGGCTATGCTACCTGGCGCCCGAGCTGGTACGCGCGCTGCGTCCGCACGCCTCGCTGCATCTGCCCTTCTCCAAGGATACAGACGTCTACGCGTTCGGGTCAGTTTACTAATACACACCCACCGCACACGACATACCGCATCACTCACCTCACACCACTTCACTCACCACAACCCACATCACTCACCACACACCAAATCACTTACCACACGCCACATCATTCACCACACACCACATTATTTGCCACACACATCACTTACCACTCATCACACACCATATCTCTCACCGCACACCATTTCACTCACTACTCGCCACATTTGTTTATTTATTTAACTTCATATACACATTAGATGTATATAGGGACTTAATGCCTGAGGCATTATCTACCAGATACATATACACATATATATATATATATATATATATATATATATATATATATATATATATATATATATAGATATATTAAATATAATATTAAACACGGCTAACTACGAACGCTAAGTTGATTCTGCCATTTCATTGACGAGCAGTTCTCGCACTTTAGATTTGAACGAAATCCGGTTTTTGGCACTCCTGATTTCGGAATGAAGAGCGTTCCAAAGAAGAACAGATTGAACAAAGAACGATGATTGTACAAAATTAGTCCTAAAAGGGGGGCACTGAAGCAAAAGGTTATTACTAGAACGGAGAACTCTATCATGGTTGAGGCTAAGATATTGAAAATGAGGAGTTAAATAAGATGGAGGATTAGGAGACATCAAGATAGAGTAAAGAGTAGTGAGTGCACGTAGACTACGGCGCTGACGAAAGGGTAACCAGTTAAGTTGAGAGCGATAAGTAGACACATGATCATACTTTCGAAGATTAAAAATGAATCGAATGCAGTTATTTAGAAGACGGTCATATTTGTTCGAGTTCTGCATTCGTGTCAAAATAACACACATCACCATAGTCAAAAATGGGAAAAATTAAGGTCTGCACAATAATCGTCTTGGTCCTGGACGGGAGAAAGTTCTTCAGGCGGTAGAGATAACGCAAAATACCTGTCACTCTGACAAACATTTGCCACTTGAGTTTGCCAGCTCAAGGTGGAGTCAATGTGCAATCCAAGGTCTTTCACGTTATTACTCAGTTCTAAAATAAAACCGTTAAAAATGATCGGCGGTAAAGCTGCCACATCACTCACCACACACCACATCACTCACCACACACCACATCACTCACCACACGCTAATATAGCGTGTCACACCACATTTCAAACATCACACATCACACACCACTCATTCACCGCTCACCACATAGTACACACACCGCTCAACACCCACGACACTACAAAATATCCGCCTCACACTATATAACACCCACCTCACATCCAGCACACACTACACCTCACGCTACACCACACCCACCACATACAACTTACACCATAAGATGTAAGTGACATGACACAACATTACTATTTTAAAATGTATTTATTGCTTTTCGAAATATTCTCCGCGAGATTTGACATATTTTTCCATACGATGGAACCAATCATTGAAGCAACCATTCCATTCGGAAGTTGGGGTCTCCAAAATGGCCGTTTTGTAGGCGTCCACAGCTTCTTCAGGTGATGAAAATCTCTGTCCACGCAATTTATTCTTTATTTTAGAGAAAGTATAGAAATCATTAGGGCTTAGGTCGGGGCTGTACGGCGGATGGTCTAATAATTCTATGTTTTCTTGCTCTAAAAACTCTTTTGTTCTGTGTGCGGTGTGAGAACTCGCATTGTCGTAATGGAGGATGATACGGCGGTTGCAGTTCTCTTTACGGAGTTCAGAAACGACCTGTGGAAAACAAATGCTAGCATACAATTCTGCATTAACCGTTCTTTGTCCCTCAAGAGGAATAGTCGTAACATGGCCGGTTTTGGAGACAAACGTGGCCACCATTTTTTTTGCAAAACTTCGTGAACGAACAATTTTTGTTGGCTTTAACTCGTTTTCGAACACCCAAACTCGTAACTGGTTTTTTGTTTCGGGTTTGTACGCGTATATCCAGGATTCGTCACCTGATACGATGTTGTATACAGCATTTGAGGATCTTGCGTGGAATCTTTCGAGAGTTCTGATGCACCAAGTAACGCGAGCCGCTTTTTGCTCTTCACAGAGCGAATGCGGTATCCATCGGGAAAACGACTTTTTTACACCTAATTGTTCACGCAAGATTATTTGTATTTGACTCATGCCAATGTCTAAAGTTGCCTGAATTTCGCGGTATGTCACATGTCGATCTTCCTCAATCAGCTTACGCACAGCTCAAACGTTTTCTTAGGTGACTGCAGTTTTTGGACGACCTTGACGGGGATCATCACTGAGCTTGACACGTCCACGTTGAAATTCAGCAAACCAGCGATAAATTGTGGTTTTGGATGGGGCTTTATTACCAAATGCAGAAATCATTCGGTCAACACACTGTTTTTGTGTGTTAAACCACTTCGAAAGTCATAATAAATCATCGCTCTTGAATTTTCTCGAGTCAATTCCATTTTCTCAACGACTAAACAAGTTTGATAAAACCTCGTGACAAGACCGTGAATCTTTTATTTAATAAATAAATGGTATTCGATTTTTAAAACCAAGGAGTTTTCAATTAAAGAGATTTTAATATGACAGGAACAGTGGAAATATTCCATTTTCGATACTTTTAGTGCAGCCTAGTATATACCACGCACACAATACACTACATCCACTACTCACCACTCACCATCCACCACACACTATACTACACCCATCACACACCGCCCATCACGTGCCACTGGCTGTAAACTACTCGCCTACACACGATTTACCACATCCCACATCACTCACCACACACCATTCACTAACAACTACAGACCACTTTTACTCTCTACACTCGATACTTTTTATGAAGATCGATGGCATACATTACGAGTGGCAAATATACAAATCCATACACGTAGGAAAGTATCGACAGATTTTCCTGACACGATCAGTTCAATCGACGAATTCTAACCTGATTGAACGCGTCAACCTCACTAGAACGGTGCGCCGCGCCGGTGCGCTATAATGCATAGGAATCGATTCCTCTCCCAATGCAGTTGCTCTCGGTTCATCATCATGCTTATTATCACTGCAGCCAATCACTGTCAACTGATTGACATTAGGAATGCCACAAAACATTCTCACAAAACAAGACTCTGCGTCTTTTTCTTTCAGAGTTTGACCTCTTAATGGTTCCGTTTTCCTGATATCGCTGCTCGATCCTTCGAACAGTAGGACGACTTACATTTAATCGTTGTGACTCGTGACTGCTACAGCCTTCTAGCAGCACTACAATTTTAGCATCTGTTATTCTTTCTTTATCCATTTTAAAAGACAAGTACAAATCAGTTTAAAATGTTCAAAATTATATTGACATTTACAGACCATTGATGATACGATTTGAGTTACCTATTAAAATATGTTTTAAAATAAATTTTTCTAAATCTTGCTTTATTATATGCCAGTAAAAGGCTTTATATTATATTATTTATACATACATACATCCATAAACTGGATAAAATGAACAAACTTTATAGCAATGTAAGTTTTCATGTACTCAATGTTTTAATTCTTTTGAGAAATAAATGACTCTAAACTGTATACAACTCTTTCCGGTAGGTGGCACAATGAGTTTCACTTTGGACTTTTCTAGTGTTAATACCAAATTTATTAATAACTTGACTGCAGTACCACTTATCGGTTTCAGTTTAACAAATTATATTGTGAATATGAGTCTAAGTTACTGTGTACTGGTAGTGTTAAAATACCCACTAGCCCATATCGTCCCGTGGCTGTCGTAGGAGGCGACAGTGGGACACTAAAACACGATATGGGTCGCAGCATCTTCCTGATAACAAATCAAAATAGTAAAAAACTGCGCTTGCCAACCCGCCTGCCAAGCGTGGCAACTGTGGCAAAATCCCCACGATGAGGCAATCTATGGGCCTTCCCGTGTTCTTTGTTCAGCAGTGGACTTTTAAAGGCTGCAATAAGCGCGGTAGATATTAATCATTTTCAATTCAATAAATATAGACTTTGTTAAAATTCTTTATTAACAGTGCCACCAATCGGATCCTAACATAGCTATGAACCATCATTATGACAAAACAAATGTACATAATATACTGTGTGAATATGACCTGAATTGGTCAACTCATTCAGAAGTTACATGATCGCTCGGACACACCATAACAACGATTATATTATACAAAGATATTGATAGTTTCAAAACTTATACATTAAAATATATTTTTGTAATTTCCAGAACGGTCTGGTATGAGCTACTGTGTGGTGAATACCCTTTCAAGGGGCAGCCGCCTGAGGCGATCATCTGGCAAGTGGGGAAGGGAGCTAAGCAGTCACTATCTAACATGCAAGCTTCTCGAGATATCAAAGTAAGAATTTCAATAGTATACTAGTGATTTGTTTAAATTAGTTGTAAGTTTGCTTGATTGTGGGTGACAAAAAAACACACAGTACAACTGATGGTAAGTGCATGTTGTGGCCTAAAGATACCTACATCTCTGTTCTAAATTAATCAAATCTGTTACCCTTAATGAATGATGAATGGATCATCATCATCATCATTACAGCCCTTCACAAGTCCACTACTGAACTTAGGCCTCCCCCAAGTAATTCCACAAAGCTTGTTCGGGAGGCTGGAAGTCGTCGAGTCTGCGTGCGAGACGATTCGTAATGACTCTCGAAAACAGCACGTAGACGCGGCTCAGAAGGGAAATCGGTCTGTAGTTCTTCCAGAGAGCGTTGTCGCCTTTCTTAAAGAACAAGACCACCGCACTTCTGCTCCACGGCTCCAGAGTAGTGCCACCATGAAGGACGGAATTGAAGAGCTTCTGAAGGACTTCTAGTACCGGTGTTCTACCCGCTTTCAGAAGCTCCGCTGTAATTCCATCCTCGCCTGGGGCCCTGCCGTTTTTAAAGTGCTGGAGAGCCATTCCAATCTCGCTCAGAGGGATATCATCGGAATAGTGTCGGATAAGAATTGCTCTTGGATCGTTACTCACACTTGCGTGTGGCTCCAACGATGATGTGTACAGCTGCCCATAGAACCTCTCAATCTCACTCAAAATCTCAGGTGTCCCGGAAGCGATGCTGCCACACTCAGTCTTCAGCTTTGACATTTGGCTCTTTCTGGCAGACAGATCTCTCTCTGGCAAAGACTGGAGCCCTGGTTCCGCTCGATAGCTTCTTTAATACGAGCAGTATTAAAGTTGCGTAAGTCTTGCCGCATGCATTTGGCGATCTGTTTGTTCAGTTGCCTGTATGCTGTCAAATCTGTTGACGATTGCAGCCTCATCTCCCGTCTAACAGCCATGAGATTAAGAGTGTGATCGGAGAGTTTTTGTGTTCTTCTGCGGCGGGTCTTGCATGGATGGATGCAAGTATCCAGTTAAAAGGATTTCCGATTTTGGTCACTCGCGGTCTACGCTCGATTTAGAAACAAAATGCGTTGTCATCCCCGCAGACTAAGATGGAATACCTGGTATCCAGTAAAAAGGATTTCCGATTCTCTACTCTCACCATATGAATCACAGCAACATTATCCTGCTATTTAAAGTTGGTATTCTGTGTATGCTTTTTCCTTTCGTGCTGGATTTATTATAATACACAACAGATTGGCACCCGTGGGGTATTTGTATGGCGTATAAATTGTTCGGGGTTTTGTTTTTTTGGTTTTTGTTTGATGATTTTTTTTGATTGATTGATTGGTTGATGCTTATCATTTAAAAAGAATAAATATCTTTTACATTTCAGGATATTTTAATGTTGTGTTGGTCATACCGTGCGAACGAACGACCTGATTTCCCCCACCTCCTGTCAACACTGGAGAAGCTGCCGCGTAAGAGGCTCGCTCGGTCTCCCTCGCACCCCGTACACCTGTCTCGCTCTGCGGACTCGGTGTTCTGAGAGCGGCTCGCCGGCGCACTGTGTGTGCGACCATAGCACGCTGCACACTGCGCGTGGAAGGTGAATTCACCTACATTCCTCGCAAAACTTCATGGGTTCTGGCGATATCACGTAAAAACTGCGCAATAGCTTGGTTTTAAACCAACGAAGTGCTTAAGAGTTTCTACCTGGTCTAAATCAGAGCGAGACGCAACGATAACATTCTACTCACACACTCCTTTTACTTCCGATGAGTAACGCCTATTGAACCCAAAGAGATTTGCGAGGATTACTCTGTGCGCGCACGATATGAATGGGACTGTCAAACTGACAATTCGCTTCGCATAACGTGATAGAAGCAGTGAGAGAAGCATCGTGTAGGGTATGCAAAAAAATCAAAGTTAGCGATACATTTTAAATTTATTTTATTTTTTTCGTCCAGCTAATATTTATTAAATATTGTTACGTTTTTTTAAGATATAAATATTGATATCTAAATTATGAACAATCTATGGGGGAAGCCTCACAGCAGCGAACATTCGATAGACTGTTACGGATAAACTGATTATTGGCCGTATAAAAATGACAGTTACAGAGAGTTGTCAGTGATTGCGATCCTATGTTTATCGTGCGCAAGTAGTATGTAGTGACGAGCACACAACATGACCAACAACAATACTGAGATAAATGTACATAAGGCACGCGTATTTGTATCTCTGTTTGGCGTTTATTTGTGGCAACATTTCTATGACGAGAATCTATCCTACCGCATTTTATTACAACCTAGGTTCGGTTCAAGTTTTATTTAAGCGATTGAAACTAGGTGAAAGAAACGCATTCTTACATTTTGTATTAGAGAATATCTGTTACCAAAATTCTTTTTCGGAACCGCTAGTCCCTGAGTAACCTCTAACCACTCCTCTCAGCTCTCCCGAAACCTCTAAATCTAAGTAACGTAATCTAAGTAAACGATATGAGATACAGTATGATATTAAATAAAAATAACAACCAATATCATGTCAAGATGCAGCAGTAATCGTTTACAGAGTAGTATCAATTATATCATACTACATCATCTCCTTCAAACAGCAACTTTGTTTTGATAATCAATACGTCGCTACTGTCCCCCCCCCCCCATGTTAACTAAAGTGTTGCTCTCTTAGCAACTTTATTTCTGCTTATATTTAGTGCGCGTTCGCGACTATATCGTCGTAACGTAACATATGCCTGAAACATATCATCATCACCATCACCATTACAGCCATTGACAAGTCCACTGCTGAACACAGGCCTGTCACAAAGAATGACACACAGCACGGTCCTGAGTCACCCCCATCCATCGACTTCCTGCATCTCTTACCAAGTCGTCACTCCATCTGGTAGAGGTCACTTCTTTTACTAGTACGAGGCTGCTATTCAAAAACCTTGACACATATGGTGTTTATTTATACTGTACGATTTTTTTTGCTATAATTAGATTGATTAGATCAATGATGTCGTTTTGGAAGACTTTAGAGAGTTTGAAATTATCGTAACTAGTTACACTAGTTCAAAATGTAGCGCAGTGACTTCAGAAACAATTAATCAATCCAGACATTAATGAATTTTTACGGTACACCCATTTTACTACAAAACAATAAAAAAATAAAAATGTTAAAAAATGGCTTGTTTATGTAAGCCCTCACACATATTTATATAAGAATACAGACAATATAACAGTCTAGATATCTACCGCAGCGTAATTTACCAACTAGAGCAGATGCAAAGGTAAAACCTTTTGCTGGCTAGCATCATAAACGGAGCGGAGTAAAAGTCTAAAGTCATAACTATCTTTATTTCAACAAAAGATTCAATCAAATGGTGTGACATTGCGCAGATGTAAATTAGCGAATTGATTAGATAGTAAAAAAAAAATCAAATTCAGATTTTTATTGTTTACAAACCTTGTCTGCGTTGAGCTACAAATATTGCCGAGAAAATTATGTAAATTGACCTTCGGGTTACAGAGGAGATAGATTTCAAAGAATCGTTTTCTTGCACATGGGAGCTCCGCTCGCTTCGATCGCTCCGCTCCAACAAACAAAAGAATATCTTAGTTTTAAAACTACAAACGTGGTAGAGCCATGCTGCAGTTGTATTGGTAGTATAGTTGTAGCAGGAATGGGTCGGCTCGACCGGGGAAGGACCACGCTCTCACAGAATACCAGCGTAAAATAGTAGCTTAATGCTGCTGTGTTTCGTATTGTGAGTGTAGAGAACCGGAGACCCTTTTTACTGGAAACGTGGCATTCCATGTTAGTGCTCACGCGTCACAACGCATCTGCATTTTTATGCGTAATCGTGGAAGAGATGAATACGAGATGTAGATGTCTATGGGCCACAGGAACCATTTACCATCAGGTGGACTGTGTGCTCGTTTGTCACCATATTAAAAAAACGTATTATATTCAACTAATTCATACATTTGTGTATTGGAATTGTTTATTTATTTAGTTATACAGAACAGTGTATGTAACTAAATAAATAAATAATTGCAATAATATCAAAATACCAGCAGGTTGAGTGAGATCTGGATAATAATTCAACATACATACATATTACATATCATCATAACATACATACAACATAATAGCAATTCAAGGTAATTGAATAGACAAATATAGTTGCTTTTGGCGTTGAACATTATATTTCATATTTTACAATTGGTCTTGCCGATCCGCAATTTTGTCTGCTAAATTGTATGTAATTCCCAATTAAAAATAAAATTTGTTAAAGTTAATCGCTTTAATATACTGTTTTTTTAGTCATGCATCCTACATAGTACAATGAAAGGATTTAAAATATGTATGTATAATCGGAATAATATCTACCTGAGGACTTGAATGTATGAACGTGTGTGCGTGCGTGCGTGCGTGTGTTTGTGTGCTACTTTAGCTCGAATTTTATGATTATTATCTTTTCTCCCATAATGACTAATCGGTTATTGATTATTGAATTATTATTGCAATGCAGTAAAATTATTGTTTCAAGTGATGTTATATTAGAGCTGTCGATTATTAATAGTAATAGATGAAGTTGTGTGTGATGCAACATATTATTGTGACGAATGAAAATATTAATAAAGGTGTTGTTGGTCATATGGTTGTGATGCGACTATTGAGCATTGTCGTTAATTGTCGAATTTAATAAGTACTCATTGTCTACACTCGATAGTTTAATGTTTGAATTTGTTACTATACTTCGTTATAGTTTCGATAATGTCAAAACAAAAATTAAAAATTAAAAAAGGTCAAAATTGGGTAGACGAGGTAAGACAACTGTTTATTGTTGAAATATGTAAACTTTGTAAATATAAATTTTAAAGTCGCTAGATTTTGCTTTTCAAATTTTAATGTTCTATAAATAATAAATTAATTGTGTATTAATTAGGCGTCTATCTGGTTTACGGTCCTCGTCTCCCCGATTTTGCAATCATTGTTATATATTTTTATTAACAAACGGGTTTATTGATGCCTAGCGTAAAGTTTGTAAGTAGTTAAATTAATAAAATTTGAAAAAAAAAAACAACAACTATAACTACTTTATTGTAATCTATTTTGTATAGGTACGCATAAGTTTTGATCTCTAATTAAATAATAAATTAAATTATATTTTCGTATTTAAAAAGGTAAAAAAAAAATCACCTCGTGTCGTTACTGTTATGAAATTGTAAATAATGTATAGTGTTGCGTGAAGCATAGCGCGTCGCGTGCACCCTAACGGTCGATTGTACATCACAGTTGTAAAGTAATAGTTTCAAAACATAACCTTATGCCGCCGAGATAAGATTCAATATCAGATGAAAATCATCTTACGTGACACCTGGATAGGGCTGGTCCCAATTTGGATTTTATTTATTTGATTTGATTTAAAATATAATTTTAAATTTAAATTACTCTTACCATGGGTTGATGGAGTAAGTTGAAGTAGAATAAGGCTGTAATATAAATAATGTAATAATTTGTTTTGCGTTAAATGAATCCTGTGACAGATAAATCTAATGTACAGAACACTCCTAAGATTCATTAAAGTTGTTTTATAATAAAATATGTTTGCAGTAGATATCTATTGTAAACAAATCAAATAGCATCACTTTATACGCGGTAGAGCTACACTTCAGCTATATTATAGTTGTAGCACTAATTGGTCGACTCGACCGGGACACGCTCTCACAGAGTGTGTTTTGGTGTGTGAGTGTGAAGAACCGGTGACCCTTTTTACTAGAATTAATATTCCATTTAAGACTTCAGAGGTGACAACGCATTTGCATTATGAAGACCCTTTTTACTGGAAACGAGGCATTCCATCTTAGTCCTCACGGGTGACAACGCATCTGCATTTTGATTCGTAATCGAGGATAGATGTAGATGTCCATGGGCCAAAGCAACCACTTACCATCAGGTGGACTGTGTGCTCGTTTGTCACCCTATCCTATAAAAAAAAAATGATTCTTAATTTAGGATAAATGTAAATGTCTACGGGCCACAGCATCCACTTACTATCAGGTGGACTGTGTGCTAGTTTCTTACCCCTCTTCTATATAAAAAAAAACTTGTCTTGTTTTGCTGATCGTTTCAACATTTACCTATAATATTATAATATCTAATAATTACATACAAATTCTGTAAATTAATTCATAGCGTTGTAGGATAAAGCCCCTACCATAAATACCTCTAACATACTTCAAACAGCAACTGTCGCATTTCTCCGCAATAATAGTAGATAACTTGTAGTGCCTAGAATAATAAAATAAATGCCATCATATTTTTCTAATGGTGTTTCTCCTTTATAATAACAGAATGAAGCTCTATAATTAGTAATGATTTAATTGCTACAGGCACTTAAAATACATGTGGCATAAGTTGTGTTTTTACATGGTAGAATTATGCTGCAATTATATTATGGTCGTAGCAAGAATGTGTCAGCTTGACCAAGGTTGGACCACGCTTTCACAGGAGTATCAATATAAAATAGCAGCTTAATGCTGCTGTATTTCGTATGGTAAGTAGAGAACTGGAGACCCTTTTTAATGGAAACGAAACATTCCATCATCCAACATCTTAGTCTTCAGAGGTGACAACGCATCGGAATTTTGATACTTAATCGAGGATAGATGTAGACGTCTATGGGCTACAGCATCAGGTCTGAGCTGTTTGCTCGCTTGTTACCCTTCTATACAAAAAGTGCGGTATGAGCTTTTCTTTTTATAAATAAACTTTAAAAAGGGAAAAACTGTCTTCAAAAAGCTTGACGTGGTAAAGAATTATTCACCCATATGTCATGTTTTTGTAAATTGAAGAGTTTTATTGTAGATTCCATCATCGTATCTTGACTAAATTGAATGAGACTACTGCCGACGCGTACCTCCTAAAAAAGAATCTCTGAAATTGGATAATGTAGTGGACAGTGTAGTAAATTATCGCAGAACATGAACATAAAAAAATATTCCTACGAATTGAAATACCTCCTTTTATGAAGTCGGTTGGAAATAAAACCTGATTTGCTTACCCTAGAAGGAACGTTTCGTGTGCGAAAACATATTAAAAAAAAAAACGAATTTTTTAATATGCTTGATCTATCTCCGGTTGTGTTGGATTGCCGTCCTTTCAGACGTTGAGAATGAAGGAATATAGAGTGCACAAGAAGCTGTGCTTCTTGAGCGCTTCTGTGCTAATGGCTATATAATATGTAAACAGTAATTAATAGTCGACGTACCTATTAAATTTAAATTGGTTTTAGTTCCTGAAGTATTGACTCACTATTAAATAATTTAACTAATTATTAATATTTTTTCTTCCCCTAATAATTTATTATGATATCTTCTTAGCATATTAAAATTTACAATATTGACAACTCTGGTTTTCATAACTTATAAATAAAATAAAGATAACTTATATCTCACAAAGAAGTTTAAAATCCTTCAGCTTTTCTGTTCGCGCACGTTTGCCTGAAATACTTACGACAAACATCTGAACTGAACCCATGTTTGACCCAACTTAAACCAATCTTAAAAGCGTGGTATTAGTATTACCACTTATTTTTTATAAAATACTGTGGACAAGTTTTTAATAATCAATGAAATAAATCACCAAGTGTGTTTAAATATCTTATACATATTCGGATTTCTAAATCGTTCTTTATCCATATAAAATTGGTGCACCCGACGCGTAAGGATACAATTTTGTACACTTAACGGATAAGAGTTGATACTTTAACACTTTCTCTTACAGTCACTAAGTTGGAATGGCTTTAAATTCCTTACAAAGGTACTTGTACAGTTCTTTTGATTTTGTGACATCTCAGTGTGGAGACAATGATGATATTTCGATTTCAAATTGTCGTTTAACTGTCAACCATTTTAGTATATTGGTCATGACCCTTGAGCAACCTTTACATCCTTCAAATCACGTTTGATTTTAACGTTTGGGTTTTCACCTATTATTAATATATTTATATTTGTACACCACTTTTTATTACGAGTAAAAAGTTATTAACATATTTAGTAACTGACATGAAACATATACCTGTATTAAAAATTTCATTAATAAAATCAACGTGGCATGAAGTATTTAGAGGCACGCATTCTTAAAATATCGCTTCATTAATAATTTATTTGTAATTTTAAGTTAATCTTGACTCATCCGGACTGGACTTGGCCTTGGCTAAGGTTCGGTTAATGGCTACTTAACACGAAATTTATTATGATTGAACGGGATCTGCAAATTAACGGTATTATCAATGTCTCCATACTGCATTGTGATGACGAGAATTTTGTAAATAAATGAGAACATTCCTTTTGGGTAGTTCGTGAGGAAGTTTTTCAACTTTTATATAGTTACTTTAATATAGACTGTAAATATTTTCGGTCCTGCGCTTTGAAGACCATTGAAAATGTGGCTAATTTGATAACTTATGTGTAGAAATTAAAAATTCTACACATAAGTTATCAAATAAACATTCGATTTTTATATTGATCATATTATGTTTTGAAATTTCATTTTGAGATTTTCATTGTGTTGGAATGCTGCATGTTTTTTTTAATGGCGGCTTTCAACTCGCAGGATCAAATTGTTTGTATAATATTTTGAAAGTTACCACTTTCTATAAATATTTCGAAAGAGGCTTGTCATTAGATCCCTAAGGAGTTGTCAATGGGAGGCAGTTGTATTTTCTATTGAAATAAGTAAAGCTCAATACAGTTTATATGTACTAAATAATGTTCCTAGTTATCCTAGTTATTCCGTTACTATACATGATACTCATTTACATTTCCCTTTTTTATTTCTCTGTATGGTTTGAATCTTATTTAACGACTGTAGCGGTTCAAGCCCTGCGAATAAATAGTTGAAAATATACTGCCTTCACTTGATCAGTCACAAATGTCATTAAAATAAAAAAGTTAGATGAAATTCATTTCGTATTTTATAAAATTGACTATTATCATAAATTGTATAATAAAATGAACAGCTCATTACGTTATTTAATTGTTTACTAAATTATTATTAAATAATAGAAGTTTATTCTGGTCACTCAACTCCTCTTCATAGTTAGTTGTTTGTAAATTGACGAGTTGCTGAATCACCGCCACCATGATGTGTATATACTGTGAATGTGGCTTGTTCCATTGTATTATATTTATTTTATAACAATCCCATGTTGTGGATGTCAATATAGCTATTAAAAGACACATCATCTTCGTCCTTATGTGAAGGGGATTGCAACAAGACTTGTCTAAGACTTTCGGATATCTGTCCTGATCTGTATACAGATGGTTGGATCCCAGATATTGTAGTTTTACATATGTATTGAGATTTCGTGGTGAATAGGTTAGTTGCATTTGCCAAAATAAATCTCACATCACCGTTTGTGTTGTTTTCTTTTTATAATACCCTACCAACAGTGGCGGATTTACCAGCAGCCTGAGTAGGCTGGAGTCTAGGGCGGCTGATTTTTGGGGCGGCAAATTTAAAGCTAATTTTAAAGGGAAAGCTGAAGAAATATTTTCCGCCATTATCTCGGAACTCGGTTTTTTCGCAATTTAGTGGCAACTACGTCTGCTGAATGTTGCACAAAAGTTTGTCGCTTTTTGTTGCGTCAAAAGATCTACGTTTTTTTTGTAAGTTGGGCATAACGCTGGCAAAAAAATAAAATTGACTAAAATCGAGAAAAAGAAAACGCTAAAGAGAGTAAATCTTACACTTTGGTCGACTAGAGAGAACGCATGTGGAAGTTATAGAGATTTTGGTATGAAGTCCATCAATCAGATAGTTGTACCGAAAAGCCTGTAACGCGAAACGAAGCGAAGGGAATTTTCCTGAATTTAGAAAAACTGAAAATGGCAGTAATGGTTGTTGTGTGGAATGTTTTTTTCGGAAAGAATAAACAAAATAAATGTTCAAGTTTAGGTTTCTACCGTAGATTTGATCACTGTTATCGAATTTTACGAAACTCTGGAAGTTGTTTAAAGCTGAACGAGAAAACTTTAACTATTTCGAAGAAAAGGCGATGGAATAAAGCGTGTCTAAGCAGTATACAAAAGACGTGGGAAAAAGAGAACCGAAAAGGAAAATATTTCAAACACCCGATAAAGAAATGAGAATAATTACGAGAGATATTTTGAGGATTAACATATTTGTCATCCTCATTGAGACTCGTATCGGAATTAGAAAAACTATAGGAGGCCTACAGCAGATTCAATTAAAAGTTTTCATTTTTGAGCAAAAAAGTGAATTGTTGTCATTAATAATACATACATACATACATAAACACTCACGCCTGTCACCCAGAGGGGTAGGCAGAGACTACGGACTTCCATTTGGCACGATCCTGACATACCTCTTTCGCCTCCTTTACATCCATATATCTACGCATACATGCTCGTCGGTTAAGGGTACTTCTAACGTGGCCCATTTTCAAAATATCGCCAATTTGGTCGATAAACTTTTTTCTAGGGCGTCCCTTTCCGACTCGGCCATTCACATCTGCCATATAAATTTGCTTTGTCACTCTTTCCTCATTCATTCTTTCTACGTGACCAAACCACCGAAGCATTCCTTTCTTAATCCTGGTCACAACATCATCTTGCATACCACATTTATCTCTTATCACGCAATTTCTCACCCTGTCATTCAGATTAAACCCTAGCATATTCCTTAAAGACCGCATTTCTACAGCATTTATTCTACTTTCGTGCTTCTTCTGCCACACCCAGCTTTCACTACCATACATTAAAGTAGGGACTAACACAGCATTATGAATTACCATACGTGCCTGTTTTGACACATTCTGGTTCTTCATAATAGAGTGTAGTGCCCCATTCACTCTATTCCCTGCATTTACTCGTCGTTCTATTTCCCTATCATATCTACCATCCCTGCTAAATACACATCCCAAATACACAAACTCATCCACTTGCTCAATTAACTCTCCTTCTATTCTTATTTCACATACCGTTTTGCTTTCTTCTCTTTCAAAAACCATCACTTTCGTCTTACTTGCGTTCACTTTCATTCCCCTTTCTTTCAATTCCCAGTTCATTAATGTAACCATCATCTGCAACTCTGCCGCCGATGACGCAAGTATGACTTGATCATCGGCATACAAAAGGCATTTGACGGTTAACTCGCCCATTCTTAACCCACATTCTTCATCTTTCAAAGTTTGCAAACACCGGTCCATAAATAGGTTGAACAGCCAAGGGGAAGCTACACAGCCCTGTCTGACACCTTTTTGGATGCCAAACCAGTCCGAGTAGACCCCATTGATCCTGACACAAGCACTAGAGTCCCTATAAAGAGACCTTAATGCCTGTATCAAACCAGCGCTCAACCCATATGAGTTCAGTGTTTGCCATAACACATTCCTGTCCACTCTGTCATAAGCCTTTTCCAGGTCCATGAACGCACAAAAAACTTTCTGGTTTTTGGCCAAAAACTTCTCCGCAATCATGCGCATGGAAAAGACTTGATCTGTACACCCCATCCCCTTTCTAAAACCCGCTTGCACATCCCAAATTTTTCCATCAGTTTCTTTCATAACTCTTTCAATTAACACCTTAGCATACAGTTTACCCACAATACTAAGCAAGCTGATACCGCGGTAGTTTTTGCAGTCCTGCTGTGACCCTTTTCCTTTATATATTGGTACTATAACTGCTTTACACCAGTCATCCGGTACCCGTTTTAATTCCCAACATAAATTAAACAAGGTGTACAGCAGGCCTGCCACCACTCCCTCTCCAGCCCTTAGCATCTCGAGTGATACTCTATCATATCCAGCTGCCTTACCTGCTTTCATGCTTTTCATTGCTTTCATTATTTCATCTACACTTATCTCCATACCCCTTTCCACTTCTTTCGGAATTTCTAGTTCATTTAATTCATACGACTCTTCACTCATAAACACGCTTTCAAAGTATTCCTTCCATCTGTTTAAATTCGAAACTTCATCATTCAGAATACATCCATTCTCGTCTCTTATAGCATTTATTATAGGCTGTTTTGTATTTCCCCTGGCAGTTCTTACGAGTTTCCAGAACATTTTTATATTAGCCTGGAAATTATCAGATATCCTTCTATCATTCTTATCCGTTCTTTCTTTCTTTTTCCTTTCAACAACTTCTTTTACTCTCTTATTTAGACGTCTAAATTCTGCCTTTTTTCTTTCAATCTCATCATTCATACCAGAAGAATTACCAGCTTTGGTTGGTAGTAAATCTAACCATGCATTAATAATATTACGGAAAAATTCCTTTTCATGCAATAAATGTATCCTTATGATTTAGAGACCGATTAAGTATATGAATGCATTCATTTTGAATGCCACTACTAGAATAATTTTAGAAAACCTGATTTTGGATCATTGAAAAGTCTCCGTTCTTGCGAAAACGGAATTTGCAAAACGTTTATCTAAACTGATACAGCAGTTCGCATGCCTTTATGTATAACAGCGACAAATTTTTCGGGTGAGAGAAACTTTTTTTTGCTTAAAATGGGTAAAAAGTATCTAAGATCTACCATAAGCCAAATAAAGCTAAACGCCTTGGCGATTTTGTGCATAGTCATCTACGACGATATAAAATTGATGATTTTGCGAATATTTAAATAAATTAATATTTAAATTTAATACACTTCCCCGGATTTGCCGTTGTTCATGGGCGGCGGTAGTCGCTTACCATCAAGTGAGCCGCATGCCCCTTTGCCCCCTCTTCTATATAAAAAAATGCGCAAAACAGTATTGCGAAACTTCCCTAACTTAATTTTTTGAATTTCTTCATCAGCTCGATTGTTACCAGATAATTCAATACATTGTTATTAAACTATAAGCTCAATAAAAATTATTTAATTACATTAACCAAGTGTAAGTAGTAATAATGAAATCACACCTTACACGGCCGTATTAGTAGTACACGATTGAGTTTTATTAGCTGAGAAATATAACCAGAAAATATTTCTTGTGCAATCTAATAACTAAATCTTTGGGTTGTAAAAATATTCTAGTAATTGATACATCGATCCCCTACTTCACAATCATACTAATTAACGCTGGTGCACAAATCATAATGTTACAATTTCGTTGACAACATGTTATTAATGTGATTGTGAACTACTGTATCGAATCGTAGAAGTCGGTATGGGCGGCAAAATTTGAATAGCCTACTGGCGGTAAATGTGTAAAACCGCCACTGCCTACCTGTAAATCAAACAGATGACGACTACATGGCCTGATGGTCTAAGGACATCATTAACACCCACTGGTCCTGGGTGCTGATCCAAGTCGGCGCCAACATTTATGCAAAAATAATTCGATTTGGTTTACGGAAATAATTCAAGATATTTAATAAAATGTTCCACAATCATTTATTTAAATAAAATATTATTCAATAAATAGCCAAAACTATGGTCCTATTTATACAACTGTTTAAAAACTTACCATCGAGAATGATGAATGCGTGCTCATAGCTTGCGACTAACAGCGCCATCTAGCGACGGAAACCTGAGACTTCAGTTCTGATAAATTATAAATTCCAATTTTAAACACCATTCGATTGTATAGCGCACAATACAGGAGTAATAAACTACCTTGCGTCCAAATACAATTCGATCGATGCAGAGTATACTATCGGGAGTAGTATGGCTGTGTTGAGTTTTCGGCGGCTATTATAGAAATAAATATACGGGTGACAAACAAGCATTTATTTCAACAGATGGCATGTGTGTGCTACGGCTCATAAACATCTAGATCATTCCATATTCTCTGATTAGAATTGCAGATTCATCACCCTTGGTTATTAAGGTGGAATATCTCTTACCAGTAGAAAGGTCTATGGTTCCCCTTACTCTCCTTATGAAACACAGGCAGCATTATGCTATTTCACGATTATATCTTGTACAAGCGTCGCCCTCCCCTGTTTTAGTCATCCCATTCATGCTGTAACATAGCGAGGTTGTACCACCTTGTGATACTGTATTAGCCTTCCTTTGCTCTCTTCGCATATGTTTTAATAGCAAACATTTATTCATTATAGCCTATTTAAAGTCAACTACTGTACAAAAGCCTCTGATAGATCGTCTCATAGGGATCAACCCTATTTGCCATAGTTGCCACACTAGGCAATATTAGTAAACCCGTGTTATTATCTATCTTTAAATGGAGTACACAAACAGAATCTTTTTTTTTATGGTATAGGGTGACAAACGAGCACACCGCACCTGATGGTAAGTGGTTGCTGTGGCCCTTAGAAACCTACATGTATTCTCGATTATGAATCAAAATGCAGATGCATCGCCACCCGTGAGGCCTAAGAGGCAATGCCTCATTTCCAGTGAAAAGGATCTCCTGTTCTCTACATCACCATATGAAACACAACAGCATTAAGCTGCTATTTTACGCTGGTATTCTGTGAGAGTGTGGTCCTTCCCCAGTTGAGCTGACCCATTCATGCTACAACTGTATTACTAATATAGCAGCAGCATGGCTCTACTATGTGGGTTCATTCATCGTTCATTATAACCTATTAAAAAGTCCACAGCAGATCATAAGCCTCCCCGATATATCGCCCCAAAATTAAAAAAAAAATTATCTAATATATCTACTTTTCTAAACATCCACTTTTAATTGATTGTCTAAACTGAGACATACTAACAATTTTATATTGCAAAGATTGTCACATAGCGAAAGGATCACACTCTAACAGAAGACCAGCATAAAACAGCAGCTTAATGCTGCTGCGTTTTTATAGTGAGTGTAGAGAACCAGGCAACCTAGTTACTGGAAATGAGGCATTGCATCTTAGTCCTTTAAGAGTGACAACGCATCTGCTTCTTGATTCTTAATCAAGGATAGATGTAGATGTCTATGGGCCACAGCATCCACTTACCATCAGGTGGACTATGTGCTTGTACATCACCCTAATTCTATATAAAAATATATATTTTCAAATAATAATAAATCAAACATTTTAAAATTAATACATGAACATATATAAATTTATGTTAGTCTGTAGTATCAAAATAAAATGCTGTTGAAGTAAGAAATAATAAAAATTTATTTGGCATATAACAACCTTATGTTACTGTTGTAAAATTTTAAGTCAAAAAACTGTTGTTTTTATATATTATTTATAGTTTATAATAACCAAGTTTTGGTACCTCTTCCACAGTACACAGTACATTTTACTTCAAAGGCAACAGCATCCACTTACCATCGGGTGGACTGTGTGCTTATTTGTCACTTTTATTATACAAAGAAAAGTATCAGTTGTTTCTTTTTTGGTTATATTGAAGTAATATTCTATTGGTATATTATAAAATTACAAATTAATTTTTGATCTGAAACTAAAATCTCCAAATACCATACGGCCCGATCATGTATATTTGACTTAAACAGATGTAGCAATGAATCCTTATGTAGGAAAAGAAATGATTTTGTAAAATGTTATAAAAGAACAATCCTTATGATACATGACCAGCTAAGATAGTGGCTATATTTGTACACATAGACTTTATTTCCTCATCACTTAGATATTCAGCACCAAGGATCGCATTTCCTAAAGCGATTGTCTCTCGCATGGTATTGGCTTTTATCCATATCCTTCCATTCATTCCTGCAGCAAGTTCAAATGGCCACTCATTTTTCAAAGATTCAAGTAAAGGGCAATGAGGATTTAAAATCTTCCTAATTAGATTGAGCGAGCACTTGAACACAAAGCCGTCGGATAAAACACCCATTCGACCTTTTTTCCCGTGTGAATCGACACAGACTAACTCTGGCTCCATATCTTTGCTAGCAACAAGCATCTTTGCGTAGACGACATCGCCTATTTGTACATCTGGTTTGTTTTTCTTTGTAGCGCCTTCGAAAGAAAGGTAGGATAATGCTGCAGTTGTGCTGCTTCCTACGTCGACTCTAAATATATCCCCAGCTTTCTGAACTACTACTCCTATAACATTTTCTCCTCTCGCTGGTATATATCGCTTCTGGTAGTTATCTACCCAGTACGTATTTGGATTTCTTTTCTTCAAAATTCCAGCTTTTGTAACGTAAACATGGTCAATTTCCTTTTGAAGACCTGGTCCAATTATAACTTTTGCTTTTTCGCCAACGGCGGATATTTCTTCGCAATAGTCGCCTGGCAAGACTACGTCGCCGACGGATGCCTTCATTATCTTCACTTAGGTATATACAAAAGTATGAGTAAGTTGCTCACAATTTATTTTAGTATTTTGGGATGAATGCAATAATTGAAAATTCTTATAAAAAAGTTTATGTCATGGCATTTGAATCACAGTCACAGATCACTATATACAATAGATTACTGACCATAGAGGAAAGTAATATATCGTACATTACTGACTATATACTAGAGATGACTATGTGCTATATACTAGTCTACGAGTCTACGACAGAGAGGACCCCCTTTAGGGGTATATGTGTTCTGTGGAGAGGACTAGACGTGGGCGTTATTTCACGTCACTAGATACAGTAACTGGCTACGCGGCATGTAACCGAATCACTAGTTTCGAGTCATGTTACAAGTAGTGATTGTTGTAAATGCGTGATTATGATTACTGTTAACCATGATTATTGCGGGAGTCGACTGTCGGTCGCTCGAGCGCAAAGCGCACATGTGGCATACAACAATAAACAAACCATCGTAAGTAACAGTTTTATTGTACGTTTAATTTTCATACGTAAGACTATAGACATAAACAATAAAATAGAGTAATCTCTGTTTGTAAATATTTTCAACGGTTTGTGATTCCGGGAAGCGAGTCACATTGAATTTAACTAAAATAATTTTTAGAACATTTTTGACGGAACGGATTCATGAACTCGTTTATTCATAAAATTAAAATAAAACTAAAAAATGAGTATAAAAATTTAAAAATATTATAAAACCTAAAAGCTGTGTGTAAATAGCCAAACAAATAAACAAATTGGAGTACAGTGTAAATAAAAGTGCAAATACAAATGACAGTGAAAACGTTGAAAAAGTGTAAATAAGCTGTAAATATTAATAATCATTGTAAGTATATACAATCAAATTGACTTGTAAATATGCCTGCATTAATAATTTTATGAAAATATTAGTGTCATAGTAAACGCAAATCAATTATAAATACATTTAATGCAGTCTGTCCTAAACCTGAATAAAGTATGAAGGGAAGTTAATTTATTGATTTAACAGTATACAGTTACTGTATAGCTACAAACACGGATTGTGATTTTCGTTTCGTGTGTAACTGTATAGTTGGTGGTGATATTTATGCAAACAATCACAGTAGCCGAATAAAAATAGCCAGTTACAAAAATCACTAGTTTTGAAACAGGTGACGCCGATCAAGTCACTGGTTTCGTTACGTTTCTTGAAAATGACGTAACGACCCACGTCTAGAGAGGACAGTACTTTGGTTGACGATTAGTTCCAAAAATATGCGCAATAGCGCTTACGTCGGAATGTCACCTAGTGGTGACCCACAACATACTATTGAAGTGTCGATGACGTTACGCCAAAGAATATCGTTAGTACTCTTATTAGTTTGTGATTAGAGTAGAGTAATATATACGGAAAAAGAGCGAATGTCAAATCAATCAAGATAAGGTGTATGATTCAAAGTAATGTACCGATAATGATAGGATAGAGAAGCTCTGTTGTTGTTTTTGTTTGTTTTTTATTTGTACACTTTTATCTGTAATACTTATATAATTATGTTATATTTCAGACACTACAAACTCGGGTGAACATGTCAGTGAGACAATGGCCACAACAGGTGAAGCTGTAGAATTCATTGATAAGATCTTTGATAGTGTGAATGGTTCTCGAGGGAGCACTATCCGGGGAAAACTGCGTGGACCAATAAAGCCGAATGCCCATCAACCCTACAATATTTGGACTGAAGCAAAACAAATATTAAAAAATATTCATTTCATTGATAAAAGTAGCAAGACAGCCCGTAAAAATAACAAAACCTATAAAGTTCGAGTTCCTTCTTTTAATGGATGGGTTACAACTATAGAAAGTTTCGAAAGGTTGTCTAAACTGTTGTTCCAAAAATATGAGATAGGTACAATATTTTTATCCTAGAAATGTAAATCAGGATCCTCTCGAGAATTTTTTTGGTAGGATCAGAGCCATCAACTACAGGAATGTCAATCCTGATGCAAATACTTTTATGAATGCATTTAAATCACTGCTAATGTCAAATGTTATGGGTCCACATTCAATATATGCAAACTGTGAAGATGATAAAGGAGATACAGTAATAGATTTATTGCAACTCATATCCTCATCCAATGTCGATGAGAGTTCCTCATCAATATTTGATGAAGATAAAGAAAATGCTATATGTAGTGGAGGCATAACAAAGACCAAAAACATTAGCAGTTGCGATCGGCCACTAAATCCAGTGAATGATAGATTGCGCGTGCACTCTTCTGCCTATACAGCAGGGTATATGTTCAGGAGAGTGACACAAAAATTTAACTGTAGGAGATGCTCTGAGACTTATACCCAAACAAATAGAGATGTATTTCATAAATGGATTGAACAGCGGGAATACACCCTTTTAAAATATAACAATTTAACTTATCCATCAAAGAAATTTTTAATGTTATCTAGGGATATCTCGGGCCTTATACATGATTGTCTAAATAAGTATGCTTACAAAAAATGTATAAAAAAACTTTTAAAAATTGAAATAATAGAGAAATTGGATTTAAATTGGTTGGGGTGTACACATCATAAAACTGAATTAAAGGAATGGTTGCTTAATTTAATGATACGTACCCATGTCCATAATTGGTGCAAAATAATAAATAAAATTTTAAAAGGAGGTGTACAAGGAAGACTTGTGAGACAGATGTGTGCACCTCAACAAATTGCCTTTGATAAATTTAGAACCCATAGGTTAAGAGGAAAAAATTATAAAAAGTAAAATATCTAAAGTAGTTTTATTTTTACATCCTTTGGTTATATTCGTATCCAATGGTCTCTTAGTTATAAAAAATAAAATACTCTATGATTCGGTCATTTGACATTTGACATTTTAAATTTTTTGTTATAATAGTTTGCCAATTAAGGCAGACAAAGCACTTGGCGATACAGCCTAGTCTGATGTGTATTTATTCACAACATGGTGATGCGTCTCATTGTAAATTGTAAAGCTTTGGGAGATTTTATCTAAGAAAAAAAAACTAGCTTTCACATTCGTTTTGCTAGTCAAATTTGTTAAGAAGCTGTTAAAGTTATTTGCGATTTCTATTTTTCTTCTATTCAATGTTTCGTTATTGTAAATCAAATTAATGTTATATTTCTCCGTAAATCATTTGAAAACTCTTTGATTAGGTGCCAGGTTGGTTCACACTTATTTTTTAATTTAGAAAATAAAATATTGTTGGTATATTCCGTATTATTGTTTTGTCTATAAAACGTGTTCTTAGACACGTGTTTAAGATTGTATGTATCATGTGAGTGATTTCTATTTGATTATTTGAAAAAGGAAACTTTTATTACATTTAACATTTACCATTCAATTAAAAGTCGCATTAAATTAAAAGTCGCATTAAATTAAAAAAAATATATGGAAATAAAATATTTGGAGTAAGTAGTTTGTAAAAAAATTAGAAGTAATACACACTACATAAACATGAACCTGAAGTAGTAAATGTAATAAGGAACCTTTACGGAGCAGAAAAAAGATGTGGTATATACATCTTGAAAGTAAATACCTAATTAAAAATACGGAAATTTAGTAACTTTTACCTTAAATCACGACAAACTAGACTATGACCTACGCCAACTCGGATTTCTACGATGGCAGCACCACCGCAGTCATTGTCAATGTCTAACTCTAATGTCATTTGCACGTGTACGTGTATTGAAGGTGTATCGTGTATTGTGATATATTTGGTGCTTAGCGTTATATTTACAGTAATTTTAATTGAATATTTTGTTCAATATTAAAATTAATATATATAAATGCCAGCTATAATAGAGAACGATGTCCTTGTATATAAAGGTAGTAATTTATTCCGTCAAAGGGTTCTTCTATCAATTTTGAGCGGACGTGCAATCAAAATAGAAGATATTCGAAGTACACACGATGATCCTGGTCTCAGAGAGTATGAAGTTAATTTAATACGTCTTTTGGATAAAATTACAAACGGTACGAGGGTTGAACTAAGTGAAACCGGCACATCAATGTACTTTCAGCCTGGTATTTTAGTTGGTGGGCAAGTCACACATACATGTTGCACACAAAGAGGAATAGGTTAGTACCAATATCAGGTAATTTCCTTTTATTTATCATACTTACCTTTATCTTTATAAAATATATATTTTATATATACATGTCAGTGTTTATTCTTTCAGTCTTTATTACTATATTTGTCATAACATTACTGTTAATGATTATTTTAATTGTTAATGACTTAGGGATCTGAGACATGCTCCTTCACTGCTGGCTGTATGAGAAAGCTCAATGTTGCTAAGTGAGCTATGGAGAGGATTATTTTCGGGGTTTCTCTGTTCTTTGTTTCTGTGTGGTTTATCAGGATAAACTAAATAAGAAATGAGTATCCATAATAAAAACAGAGTAACTGCCATAGCCCAACAGATTAGTAAGCTGTAGTAGAAATGAGCTGGGGTTGGATTTAGAATCATTTGACATGAATATGGGGGAGTAAGGTGTTTTATTTGGTAGAGGTTTGGTCCCCGATTATAATAATACCACTCACATTAAAGGGTAATGCACCATTATCGAAAAAATAAATAAAAATTATAATAATCTAAAATGCATAAAACACGGAAATATGGACTCTAGAGGTAAGGAGAACCAACTATATAAAAAAGTGTCATAGGAAAGCTCTAAATAAGAGTGGCACCACTATAGCTCGAGGGTAAATATTAAAGAACTTTTTATAATTTTTTATTGCACAGTATTTCGCCATAATTCTTTTTTATAATAATTATTTTATTGATTTCAAAATTTTTATTTTCAAAATCCTTCTCAACATGTTTCACGGTGACTTTTTCTATGTTATATTTACTAAATTATTTTAGATATCGTGAGTAGTTGAGGTTTTATAAACTGCAGTTTCATCAATTAGTCCAGTCACCACAAATATTAAATTCCTCAATTCAGCACACTTCACTCCGTCGACAACTACTAAGCTTATTTCATACCCTCTAGCTACTCCAGCGCTGTTGTGGAGAGTTTTTGAACTGTTATTTACTGCTTACAGATGGACAATTTTTCAACTATTCTCCTATGTGAGATGGTACTCCTTACCTCAATACTCCATGCATGGAAAAATGTATGCAATATTACTGTGAAAGCTGAATAGCATACAGAGTTTTGTGTAAGTGTGACAAGCACGTAAGACTAGTGTGTCTATACTCTCCATCAAGTGTCAAATCGCATGACATACTAGTTTTTATGTATTCCGTCGTTGGTTGCTCTTCTTGTGTGAATGTGTGCTCTCCAGTGTATTATTGTAGTTTTTATCGATGATTGTTTTCTCTTTTTTGGATGCCCATTGCTTGCCTACACAACGACATATCTACTTTTCTACCCTGGACACCGAATTTCTGCCTACTCGATTGAACTGTGTGCGCATTTGGATTTTGATTGCTTGCTTACACAACTTACCTGTTTTTCTACACTGAACGATACATGTGCTATATTTAAAATGTCTGATTTGGAGGAACCTGAGCCATCTATAAGTCGCAATTTTGACAGTGGTAAACCACAAGTGAAACGCCATTTATATGTCAAGGAGATGAAAGCAATGTGGAATTTGGTCACTGTGTACCAAAACCTTTGCACACAAGAGCAAGCTATTGCTTTTGCTGAGGAAAAAGTTATGATCCCAGCAACAAAAATTTGTAGCTACTCTAAAAATTATGTGTGTAGAATACTCCACCAATAGAATGGTTGGCTCATTTGTCTGCAACCGAGGCCCATTGACATCTAAGTCAAAAGGTAGCCGTTGCAAAGGCACTTGGTTTGTGAATGTCAAATTAACAATGACTCAAGTATTTACCTAACGTATGCATATGCAAATATGTGGAGTTATGTTGTGACTCTAAAAGAAAATTGTTCAGAAAGGTTACATTGTTTATGTATAGCAATTGATTGGTTTACTGTTGGGAGGCCGTCGTCATTTATGAAATAGAGAAACAAAGTTTTCTGGGAAAAATTGGTGGTCCGGGAAAAATTGTCCAAATTGATGAACTTAAATTTGGAAAAAGGAGATATAATAAAGGTCAGTTATGGCTAAATGCATGCACATAGTTAACGACCTGTAGATGATATAGGTTAATTTTTATCAATAAAATTTTAAATTAATACTTAATCTTGATTTAGGCCATTATATAAAAGGTCATTGGATGCTGGGCATGATTGAAAATGATAGTGAAGGTTTAAGACTAGAAAGTAGCCCCCAAGCCCCCAAAATGTGTTTTTCTGAAGTGTTAATGCCCTTGATTCAAAAAGATTTGCCTTGATTTTTGGCAGGCTTATGATGGGTTAGAAAGTTATGGGTACACACACAAAAAGATAAATCATAGTGACCCTGAAAATCCTTTCGTGCCAGCAGATGGCACCCACACTCAAAGAATTGAGTCTGGTGTATTGTCAAAAGATATTTCGCGAAAGACAACTATAATAATGGAGACAATTTTACCAACTTGGTATATTAATATTTATGAAGAAGAGAAATTATAAAGATTAAAAGAGATCCTTTTGAGGAATTAATAATAATAATAAATTATATTTACAAACAGTAAAGAAATGATTAAAATATACTGTGTTTTATTTCTGAATTGTTTAAAACTGCCCAGAAGTACATGAACACCCAAAAATTACTTTCAGTTGTAATAGGTTAGAAGGTTGTGATGGGAGAGAAGGCAACCTGACTTTATGGATAAGATATCTGATCAAATCGAATCTGTACTAAAATTGAATCAGCATGCCCCGACTCCACATAGTATGGTCTGCCTTGAGTGTTAGTAGGCGCGGAGGGAGAACGGCCGCCGCCCGCCGGGAGCCGTAGCAAAGCTGCGTTGGTGAGCATGGGTGCCTGCGTTTTGCTACGCAAGGGCGAAGGGGCTGCACTTCCCGCAACGCCGAATCAATAACTTTGTCCTTCGCAGAAATAATTTTGGGCCAATATTCCTGTGTAAAAAAGTGAGGTTTAGATTATACAAAAAACCATTACTCAAAAACTACTTTTCCGCAAGGAGTAAAGGGTAGAGGGGCTTTCCCTGATAGGGCACACTCCTGCTCCCCTCTTCCCCCCTCCTGCCGGGGATGATAACTTTATAATGTTGAGGTTAGGTCAATGGGATTTTCTTTTTGATTTTTCTCAAGAATGGTGTATTACCCTTTAATGGGAGTGGTGTCGCAGGTAAGGGGACGCTCACCCATCCCCTCCCCTCATCCCCTGCTCCCCTCCTGCCAAATGATTCTAAATTTCAACCATGGGCTGGCCATAACACTCGAAAATTTACAAAGGAAACATTTTCGAGTATCAGCCTCGTAATGGTAGGGGCAATATGGGGTGGCCCCCGATTAGATAGAGTGACAACCTGATAAGATATGCAGAAAGTAGATGGATGCAGGTGGCTCAGGACTGTGCTTTGTGGTGTTTCTTAGGGGAGGCCTATGTTCAGCAGTGGACTTTTGAAGGGCTGTAATGACGACTTTAATGTATTTTTAACATTACTGTTTCTATTTCATTTATTGATCTCTTCTTTCCTATTCACCTTAAGATCAGGGTTAAAGCAGTGGCAGACTTTTTCCACCTAAGATTCTGTAAAATTCAATGTGTCTGATAATTTTAGATGAGTTATATATTTTTCTTAGCTACTAACTCATTGATTTTTGCAATAGGTAGACTAATGAGTAGACTAGGGTCGGTAAAATTTAAATATTTTGATAGGAAATTGTTGGTGTGGCTTTAATTATGCTATAAAATCTAAATAATTACTTACCTATATCATTGATTAACATGTTTAAATGTTTTTGTACTTATTTCATATTCTTTATTGGCTCATAACACTTCATTGCTGGGCATCATAGTATTGAAAATGTTATATTTTTTAGATATAATTTTTGATATATTGATCATGAGCTGATAATCTGCTTTAAAAAAAAGTGAATTTCATTAAAAGTTAAAAATTGAATGAATAATGTGATCAAGTTCTCCATTTATTATTTACAATGACAAAAATAGCATTATGAATTTATTTATTTAATATATGAAACCCTTTCAAAGTAAATTGAAGTTTAGCCTACTATAACAATTTCAATGATTGTTTAGATATTTACTCACACTGTATTGTATACAGATGGTAAATTAATTGATATTTAAGGTCAATTGAAAAACTGAGATCATTAATGTAGTCAATGGTGCATTGATTAAAACTAGATTGGTATCATGTGAAAAATTTAGGGTAAAACTATAGACATCCGGTACTTGCATAGGAAGTTGGTGGAGGAGAGGGTGGGTGCCGGGGAATCCTCCCCTACCCTTTCCCCCTTGCGGAAATGTATAGTTTATGAGTAATGATTTTTTTTGTAAAATCATAACCTCACATTTTACACAAGAATATTGACCCAAGGTTACTTCTGCGACAGCTTCCCTGCGGGAAGTGCAGCCACTTCGCCCTTGCGTAGCAACATGCCGGCACCCATGCTCACCTCCGCAGCTTTGCTATAGCTCGCGGCGGGCGGGGTCTGCTCTCACTCCGCGCCTACGGATTTACTAAAACACTAGGGGTAGGACAGACAAGACTGTGTGAAGAGTGCTGATTCGCTTTTAGAACAGATTCGACCAATCTTATCCAAAAGTCAGGTTGCCCTATACTCTGCTATGATAGTTGTAAATGAAACAATGTAATGTGAATTGTTATAATTTTATTTTCTAAAAAACCTCTTGACTGCTGTCCACTGCGACTTAATTTGTTGTATGTGAATCCCGTCTAGGTCCGAGTGATTAACTTTTTAGGGTTCCGTAGTCAACTAGGAACCCTTATAGTTTCGCCATGTCTGTCTGTCCGTCTGTCCGTCCTCGCTTAATCTCTGTGACCGTTAGCACTAGAAAGCTGAATTTGGTACCAATATGTGTATCAATCACGCCGACAAAGTGGTAAAATAAAAATTGGAATTTTTTTTTAATTAGGGTAGCCCCCTATATGTAAAGTGGGAAGTGATTTTTTTTTGATTTCAACCCTAACGTGTGATATATTGTTGGAAAGTTATTTAAAAATGAATAGGGGTTTACTAAAATCATTTTTTGATAATGTCAATAATTTCGGAAATAATCGCTCCAAAAGTAAAAAACAATGTGGGCCCGCTCCTCTAGCTTTTGAACCATAAGTTTAGAAAATATGAAAAAAATCTAAAAAGTAGAACTTTATAAGGACTTTCTAGGAAAATCATTTTGAACTTGGATGGAAACCCAAGTACCCACTACCGGGAGCAGTTGCAGGAGCGCGGAGCGCTGCTGAAGCGCGAACATAATGGATACCCACCTTTAAACTCATAAGTGGGAACACTTATTGTGACGGACGGGAAACTACGGAACCCTACACTGAGCGTGGCCCGACACGCTCTTGACAGTTTTTTATGGGTGTATTTGGGTTTAAAAAAAAAGACATTTTTGCGTTTCGTTATATGCGACTTTTAGTGAAATTTATTACTATCGTAATTAATTCAAAACGCATTTCCGACATCTGACATCTAAAACAATTCAGGCTTAACCCAAGCAAGCCTCCTAAGCTAAAGTCATTATTAAAATCAAGTACCAGGTGTCTACTAGCCAACCCAAATTTACTAACACTAATTAGCAGTCATTATATTCATCTCTGATGTCCAAAAATGGCTATTGAGGTAAATGTTTTGATGGCAATGAGAATGAGATCTTTCTGGCATGGATGCTTAATATCCACAGGCGACGGAAAATGAGGAGGAAAAGAGATTGTGATTACTTTGACAACTGATATATGTTGATATTGAAAAGTTTTTATTAAAATCATGCTTAAAAGAATATGCTGTAAAACAAATATCTTTAATCATAGTGGTCATATTAAGATCTACGTTTCCACTAAAGACTTTTTTGTTTCAGGTTACTACTTAGAGGTTCTGTTAGCTGTAGGACCATTTTGTAAAGAGCCTTTAAATGCTGTGCTCCAAGGTGTAACACATCATCATCTGGATGTTTCTGTAGACAAAATCAAATCGGCAGCTCTGCCAGTACTATTAAAGTTTATACTTGTAGATGATGGCTTAGAACTAAAAGTAGTCAGAAGAGGTGAGATAAATAGACATATTTTTTCTCTTCCTTTTTTAGTTTATTCCATCCATCCATTCTATCACAGCCTATAATAGTCCACTGCTGAACATAGACCTCCCCCATAGATTCATTCACGGGGGATTTTTCCATAGTCGTCACGCTTGGCAAGTATGTTGGCACCCACAGTTTTTTATTATTTTGAGTTATTATATATTTTTTATCATGGTTGTAGCACGAATGGGTCGGCTCGACCGGGGAGTTACCACGCTCTCACAGAATACCAGCGTAAAATAGTAGCTTAATGCTGCTGTGTTTTGTATGGTGAGTGTAGAGATTCGGAGACCCTTCTTACTGGAAAGGAGGCATTCCATCTTAGTCTACAGGGGTGACAACGCATCTACGTTTTGATTCTTAATCGGGGATAAATGTAGATGTCTATGGGCCATAGCATCCACTTACCATCGGGTGGACTATGTGTCTGTCTAGTAAGACTAGTCTGATAAGAAAAGTTGTACAAAGCACTTACAAAAATTATTAAGCTATTGCATAGCTTCTATCGCGGGCCTTGAGCGCGGGGACCGAATCCAGAAATTTATTCCGTAACGAAAAAACCTCACGCTCCCCACTCCGACGGGCACGGAGGTGTGGCTTGAAGGCCGTGCATTGTCTAACGTCGTTTCTTTTCGGCAGTCTTCGACACGGTGTTTGTGTGCGTGCAACTAGATTGTACGACTCTACGAAGCTCGCACGAATCGAGACGAGCTGCTCCGAAATCGGACGAATACATAAGCAGCTGTTTATGAGAAAGTATATATGTGTATAGGTATTTATGTACAACAGCGAATAGCTGTACTTGTAAAATTTGTGTATAAAGTGTTTTTAATATGAATGATCAAAGTGCATTTATTATTTATTTATTTAATAAAAGAAAAAAAATTGTTTTCTTATCGGTCACCACGCTCAAAAAGTGTAACTTGAATTAATATCAAAGAAAAAGAAATACTGCATAAATAAAATAAATAAATAATTATAATTGCATAAGTTAATACAAAATGCTATGCAATAGCTTTACCGCGGCAGTCCCCGAGTGCCACACGTCTTTTTTTAAGAAACAACTTGGAAGTGACCATTGTAATATTATGTTAGTGAATGATGAAAGATGTGAATATTATATTATCCTACTTGTCGGATGCAATTCACACACTTGATGATAGATGATATAAAGTTGCTTAAATGTTGACATGCTTAAACATTAACGTAAACGTAAACTTGTGGGGAGCTATGATGATGATGATAAATATATGAGTATATGAGATAATGCACCTACACCACGGTGGTACCCAGTGGGGAGAAGGGGGGCTTAATAAGCCCAAGTATTTTATATTTATGAATTTGTATATAAAAAATATATAAGGTATTATTTATAATCTACACTTAATGTAGATAGTGAATGCATGCTTATTTTATTGTCAAATAATTTGCCAGTAAGAAATCCATGGCATATATTTATCACACCTATACACTTTTTTGTTTCATTTTATTAATTGATTGGTTCTGTATTTACGAAAATTGAGCGTATAATATATATGAAAATAGTAATGTGCATATCACATACAGTATAAAATTCTTTGTACACAGGTGCACCACCTCTTGGCGGTGGTGAGATAGTTTTCCGTTGCCCCGTGCGCCGTCACCTTCGACCGCTGCAGTGGACGAAATGGGGGCTGGTAAAGAGGATACGCGGAGTTGTGTACGCTCTGCGTGTCTCCCCAACTATGGCTAACAGAGTAGTGGAGTCAGCAAAGGGGGTAAGTGATAATTTTTTGTATAGTAAGTATTTTATATCCTTCCAGAGAATATTAAAAAAAAGTTACAGTCTGAGAGTGTTTTGAGGCAATTAGTCCCCGGTTTCCTCACGATGTTTTCCTTCACCGTCGAGTGCATGGTAAATCACTTAAAATTGCAAATTTAACAACATTAGTGGCATTGATTAAACCCAGGCTGCTCCTATACTGTGGAGTTTTTACGTGGTATAGCAACACTGCGGCTATATTACGGTTGTAGCAGCAATGGGGCGGCCTCCCACAGAATACAAGCGTAAAATAGCAGCTTAATGTTTTATTGTTATTTTTATGCGGATCTTACTTACATTTAATGTCTTTAATATAATGGATTTCCTGGTTGTATTAATTATACTTTTTATGATTAATTTTCTTCTAACAGGTGATGCTAAAGTTTCTCCCCGACGTATACATCAACACAGACCAGTGCAGGGGTCCCAATGCTGGCAAGAGCCCCGGATTCGGTGTTAGTTTGGTCGCTGAGACAAATGAGAAGACATTTTACTGTGCAGAAGCTGTATGTATAAGTTAAACCCATTCAATACGTTTGTATTTCATCATTCGTAATAGGGATGCCCGATTTTTCGTTTTGAATCGATCTTCTGGATCGTCATGGATCGTAACCTCGTGAATCGATTCAGGATTTACTAAAATTGCATTGAATCGATCTTATCTCGAAAAGATCGAATCTCGAAAAATCGTATCGTAATTTTGTAAAAATAAAGAAAAGCACAATATTCATGCATAATTATTTATTTTATGTTATTTATATCATGTTTTACGTGGTAGAGCCATGCTGCAGTTATATTAGTAGTATAGTTGTAGCACGAATGGGTCGGCTCGACCGGGGAAGGACCACGCTCTCACAGAATACCAGCGTGAAATAGTAGCTTAATGCTGCTGTATTTCGTATGGTGAGTGTAGAGAACCGGAGACCCTTTTTACTGGAAATGAGGCATTCCATCTCAGTCCTCACGGGTGACAACGCATCTGCATTTTGATTTGTAATGGAAGATAGAAGTAGATGTCTATGGGCCGCAGCAACCACTTACCATCAGGTGGACTGTGTGCTCGTTTGTCAGCCTATTCTATAAAAAAAAAAATTAACAATGCCTATTATGGTATCTAGTGAGTTTTTCTAAATTATTATTTTTTCAAAGAATAAATCAGGTTTTATATTATAAATTACAGCTGCCAACATTTAAGCTCTTCAAAAATAATGATGTTGACAGCCGCACTGTGTGCTATCTGTTAATGTATTTCCAGCTAAGGAAAACAGCCGTTCTGAACCGGGACCGATGTTGCAACAATTGTCAGATACTTCAATCCACTCAAACAGATACTTCAATTTTATTTATTTTTGTATAAAATAGATACTTACGATTTCGGAAATTGCTATAGTAGAACTTTCTTCACTATTGCTTTGCTCAGAGTAAGTGCCCATGTGATGACGTCTGAGATGATTTTTTAAATTGATAGTAGTTTTACTGGTTTTAACCATATGTTTACACATTTTACATTATTTACCCACGTCACATTTAATAAAGACAGCCAGACGGTTGATTTGATTGGCGGAGCCATATTAAAAGGTATTTTAAAATTTTTATTTGGCTCCGCCAAAAAGTTTACGCTCACAGAACAGCTCAACTTTTTGTATCGAAGTAATACAAACAATGAAAGATCATAGAACACTGAAATGGGTATAGATTATACCTATATAACCTATACCATATAGGTCGCTCAACGAATCATGAAAATAAATACCATCCACTGCGCATGTACAAGTATGCATGCGCAGTGGATGGTATTATACAGGTATATCATACATGTCAAGCAGAAAAATGAAAATTTTACTATGGCACTTTAATGTGTAAAAAGTTAAAGGTGGGTATTATAACTATACATCAGTCTCCACGAAAACGGAACGATGTTTTTATATATCATCGTTAGAATTTAGTTGCTTCTAAATAATATTCTGTATTTTATGTACACTTAGTTAAAGAAATAAAATATATTTTTGTATTTGTAATTGCTGTTTAAACTTTACTATGCGATAGCTTTCGATAATAGAGATATCTTACATGCAATAATTTGCAAAAAAATCATCTTGTAGAAAATAACAAGATATTTACAACTTTATACAATATACTACAAAGTACGCTATTTAACATATCAACCCCCTAGCGGTCTCATGAGACCACGGCCATATTCCGTCAAATCCCTAGCGGTCTCATGACCCACCCACAGCACTAGAACCAATAAAAACTTATATATAGAGACTACTTTTCTATGAAGAAGTTTGGCATTATAATAACCAATATGAAATGCTCTATCTTTTAGTGCAATAAAAAACTGTTATCCTATGAATATTTATTTATAATCTACGTTCATTTCGTACACCATTTTCGCATGAATGTTATTGCGTTGATTTTTGAATTTTTCTAGTGTTTTATTGGATGCGGATGCGGATGTTTAAGATCTTATATAAAAATATAGTATATGAATGAAGAATTAAAACAAAAATAAAGTAATTATTAACATTTAAAATTAATAAAAATTAGTGTTAAGTATAATGGTCCTATAATTTTTTAACTCCACTTACTAATTTTCATTTAGTAAGTGAAGTTAAAAATAGGAGCATTATACTTAATAAAGAGTAATATTGCCGCCTTTTCTGATTCAAGGCGGTTACACAGAGGTTCGCAAATTAAACCCGCGCTACTAAATAATTGTTCGCTAGGAACACTGCCTGGTGGAGTAAGTAAAAATCTACGTGCTATCGGTGATAATATCTTAAATTTGCGAAAACCCAGCCCTTCAACAAAGTAAAACGGTAATTTTTGAAATGCAATCATTTCTCCAATGAGTTTATCAATTTCTTACGTGTACGGAGTCCGTACCTCACACCGCACCGTGCTGACACCTATTTAAAGCTTTTGCGCAGTTCCATGATTCGTGGCGTGAGCTATACCCGATAGTAAAATAAACAAAATATTATGATACCTGACTTTCCTACCTTTTTCTTTATATTTCGTACATTATCGCTTTTGATGTAACTCGAAGCTACTCTCATTCAATGTATAGGTAGGTAATCTTACTTTGTTTTAGTTTTTTTTTATAGAATAGGGCGACGAACGAGCACACAGTCCACCTGATGGTAAGTGGTTGCTGCGGCTCATAGACATCTACATCTATCCTCCCTTACAAATCAAAATGCAGATGCGTTGTCACCCGTGAGGACTGAGATGGAGTGCCTCGTTTCCAGTAAAAAGGGTCTCCGGTTCTCTACACTCACCATACGAAATACAGCAGCATTAAGCTACTATTTCACGCTGGTATTCTGTGAGAGCGTGGTCCTTCCCCGGTCGAGCCGACCCATTCTTGCTACAACTATGCTACTAATATAACTGCAGCATGGCTCTACCACGTAAAAGTTATTCTGTCCCCTCCTCGGTAAGACGATAGTTATCAAAGATCGGTTCGTACTTTAATACGTTACGGTTCGGTTGATGTTTAGGTTTGAGTTGATACGATTTTTTCATACGATCTTACAGGAATACGATTCGATCCGGGCGAAGATCGCATTCTCTTGAATCGATTCAAAAATCGGTAGATCGTATAGCCGTGAATCGATTTTGCAGAAAATCGATTCAAATCGGGCATCCCTAATTCGTACTGTAACTACAGCCTATAAAGTGTGTTAAACAAAGGCGTCTGATACATATTGCCTTACAGGTGAGATAATTGCCATAGTTGCTATGCTTGTCAAGCGGGTTGGCAACCAATGGTGTTTATTACGTTGAGTTGTTATCCGGAAGATGCTGCTACTTATTTCCTGTTTTGTTTCCCTCTGTCCTCTCTTACGACACCCGCGGGATGATATGGGCTGGTGGATTCTCCTCTTCACCACTACATGGCAATGTTTTTTTTTATAGAATGGGCAAACGAGCGTATGGCTCACCTGATGGTAAGTGATTACCGCCGCCCATGTACAACTGCAACAACACCACGGGAATTGCAGATGGGTTGTTTTTTATCTTTTTTTTTCTATTTTTATTTAGTATAACAAACAATTATGCTAACAGCTTACTTTATAAATTAAACACCTATATTAAAGGATAACCAGCTCCGCTGACCGCGGAGAAGTTGCTGAATAAGAAATGACAGATATAGAGATAAATAATTAGTTATAAATAGTTACAGACATATATGAATTATCTACTAGTAATTAGATATCGTTTTGAGTCAGTATAATTTATATTTGGAACCAAATTAATTATTATTTGAATATATACTTATTAGAATAGATGCAATATATTATAATTAAATTAATGGATGAGGAGACCCTGTCGAGGGATTCCGTCAACGGTTGGTAGTTAAGGGGAAGGAAAAGAAACCGGTGGGCAAATAGGGCGGTTCGAGGAGAACCGCCTTTTGCATTTGAACCTGAAGCGGCCTGTCACGTAGTTCCAGTCGCTTCAGATGACCCCGAGAGGCTGTCCGGGATTATCCCGTTTGAAGAGACGACTACTGTAATAATTTTAGTCGGAATGTGGCACATGTTGGTCACCTCATGAGCCAGGTCGAGATATTTTGTTTTTTATCTGGTTCAGCTATCACTTTCTCATCATACAGAATGATAATGTTGACCAGAAATATCCTTGACTGTTCCGGGTTCACCAACACAATATCAGGCTTATTCGCAAAAATAGTTCTGTCTGTAATGATGGCCCGGTCCCAGTAGAACCTGGCGTGGTCATTTTTGAGCATTATTATTATTATAAATTTACAAGTAATGTTTATTTCTAGAAATCGTTGGAAGCAGGTAGCGGAGAAACATCACTACCAGAAGATGTTGGTAAAGAATGTGCACTGAAGCTTTTGGATGAGATATATCGTGGTGGCGCAGTAGATTCCTCGTTTCAATGGCTGTTAGCATTGTGGATGGCGTTGGGACAAAAAGATGTCAGCGAATGTGTTGTAAGTTTGTTTTTTATCCGACTTTAAGAAAACGAGGAGTTATACAAATCGACTGTATGTATGTTACGCGTAGGGTTGCCACCTTTTTTGAACAAATATATCATTTTTCCCCAAAAAGATGAAAAAATATAGCACTTTTGAAAAGTTCAAGAGAATAGAATTACACATTTATTTTTAATCTTTATGTAATTTTCCATATATGTTTGTTATTGCTCTTTGCTTTGGTCATCAATGATCTAACTACCTTACCTTTGAAATAATTATAGGTCTGAGCAATTTAGATACATATTAAAATAAATTAACAATTAATTTTTAATTAAATTAATACATGCTCTTTTTCTTTCTTCTTTCAATTTTACATTCATAATCGATTTTTTTCCCGTAAAATTTACTTGTTTCAGGCTTCTAATCACAGTTAATATAAAAAAGCGCGACAGTTAAGTTGGGGATAAAAATACAGTATTTTACTTATAATATTATTTTTCTATAATATACAGGTTGTTAGTGTAAACATTTTTGTGACCAACCGTTATCTTTGAAACCAGTGGTTTGGTTTCACTTATAGAACGTAAATTCAATGAAAAATAACAACATTTTTTTTAGTAAAACCTCAATTTTTCCTTAATTCCTCAATTTTGCCTGTCCTGAGCCAGGATGAAAGTATGAAGGAAATGTTACATCACAGGTTATGTGTACCTATTGTGTTTTTATTGGAATGTTGTGTAGGTAGCTAGCGCGGGAAGTGATTACGTCACTCGGGCGCATAGGGTATCAATGAATTTACGGGCGGTGTCAGACAGAATTTTTAAAATTTTATGAAAGAAAATAGCGTTTTTTTTTTAAAATTTGGATAAATATTTTTATATTAAAGCTGCCTATAGTTTTAGTGACAACTGTCTGATAGACAATACCAGCGTGTTTTATAGTACTTATTTAACTAATTTTAATTGACGTTTTCCAAAAACATAATATTTATAATGGTGAATTATTGTTATAGTTTTATTACATATAAGTAAAATTGAATTTAAATGACGACCATGCTTATGTTTCCCCTTTTCTTTGATAAAACTGTTTATCCGAATGCGAATACACTACATAATTAAATTTAACAATTGTAAACATCCATAAAAAGAATGTGTCACGAAAATATTTGGCAGTGCAACACTTGTAAATGTGTTTTATCTTGTAATAATAAAAATGATCTTATTCAATAAACGTGTTTAACTTATAAATATGTTCATAATGTTAGTAAATGATAAGTATATTAGATTAGATTATCCGAAATTATTTCATTTCCATTTTGTGACAACCCCTAGCATACACGCTGGCCGCGTAAAATACCTACGAGGGCGGCGGCATCGCCTGACATCAAAGGCGTTTCACAACTGTAAGGTCTAAACTCTGATATTACTTAGTCCCTTAATTCTTTTATACACTACTAGCGATCCGCCGCGGCTTCGCACTGGTGATTTCTGGATCTCGACAACAGCGCCTTGACGCAGGCCCAATTGTGAATCTAAATCATTCTCGAATCGATTTAATCACACACATAAAAACAGCCGTTTAGGAGTTCAGTCATATACAAACGGACTAACGAGTTATATATATAATTATCCATATAAACTTTTCTCTTGAATGTATCTACTGATGAAAACCGCATTAAAATCCGTTGTGTTGTCCAAACAATTAAGCGTACAGGCGGCGCGGCGGTAAGCGACTTTGTTTTATACTATACAAAGCCAAATAAGATGAGAATTTCTACCATTTTGCAGGGACTCTTACTCTTACCTCTTATCTTAAAAATCTTTCTGTAAGGGTAAAATAATAATTTTATGTTTAATATTAAATTTATAATATAAATAAAAATCTTTCTGTGATGGTTAAGTTAATAATTTTATATTTAATATTAAATTTATAATATAAATAAAAATCTTTCTGTAATGGTTAAATTAATAATTTTATATTTAATATTAAATTTATAATATAAATAAAAATCTTTCTGTAATGGTTAAATTAATAATTTTATATTTAATATTAATTTATAATATAAATAAAAATCTTTCTGTAATGTTTAAATTAATAAATTTCTTTATAACAGGTGGGGCCACTATCAGACTACACAATTAGTTTTTTACAACACCTGAAAGAATTCTTTGGGGTCATGTTTAAACTCGAAGTGCTGAGGTCAGAGTCGGAGGACGAGGCGTCCGATGACGACGAAGAGCACGTGACTAAAGCTCAGAAGGTTAAAATGACTTGCGTTGGAATTGGATATGTTAATATTAGTAAGAGGACATTGTAATAAAGTGTTTACGAGAACTTGACTTTTAATTATTATTGAAGTGTTAAACTTCTTTAGGCACGTTGGGCACTTTTGGGTTGGGGTAGAATCAATGAACTCGCGTGACCGTCACGCTTATAGTCAACCAAATCTAAGAAATACCTTTTGACGTTTCACATTAATCATTCCGCATTAACTTTGTACAAGCGTACTCACACGATTTAAAATAACCTTTTACGTTAATCCGAAGAACTATGAAGTTATCTATATTTCATTACAACGTGTATAGTTTTTTTAATCACTAATTTAAATTCGAATCTTTCAAACAAATCAAAATATTAAAAAAATAACCAGTATCAACTCTTTTACTTGACTTCGTGTCAATGATATTTCGCTACGTACCTTACCGTAGTGTTCGGATGATTAAAATCCATTGTTATGCGTATAATCGGTAAAAATATTCAAATAATCGGTAAAAATATTCAAATAATCGAATCATTTTTTATTTTTTTTGTTTAGTAAAATTTTTAAAATTTTAAGTATTTTTTTTTACTTTGTCAACGTAAATTTGTGTAGGCAAAAAAACTCATATACAAGGCCGCCAGGATAAAACCACAACGCAATTTCAATCTCCCGCCATTTCGGGAGTTTACTATGTGTAATTTTGTGATTTTGTGTTTGCCTTCTTATTTTGTGACTAGGCTTAAACTTTTTGGACTGTTTCTTGTTCTTGTTCTCTATTTGTTGAAGCATGTGCCCATGTCACAAAGGATGATTGGGCAATAGTGATAGAAAAAAACAAAAAAAAATGATTATGGATGACTTTGAAAGAGACATGAATTTTGACTGCATTATTGAAAATCAAATAATAATTAATCGAAACAACGACAACCCAACTAGTTGTACTGAAAGTGATTGAATAAATTTATTTTTAAACTAGTTTTAATCTCAAATGTTTATAACTTTGCCTCTAAAAATTTGATTGATGATTTTTAGTAAAAATTAGCAGTAACAACAAACACGAAGAAACTGATAACACTTGTTTTAAATTATCCGTTTTAAATTTATTCTGGCATTCATACCAAACTGTAAATGATTACAAACTCTAAATAATCGATATCGATTTTTTAAGAATCGAATATTGTACGTAACCATTTTTTGGTTGGCAAGCATGCAATAAGTCTGACAGCTGTCAAAATATATTTCTTAGATTTGGTTGACTATAGATACATAAAATTGGTGAAAGTAATGTTGAAAATCCAATTGATTAAATTGTATAAATTTGAAATAAATTTATATATTTTTTTTGGTATTATATGGACAATATCATTCTTTTTCATGTAATACAACGTATTAGAAACTTTTATTACTATATTAATACGTTGATAAAAATAATTCATAATAAAAAATACTTCTTAAAACCAAAAATATTTTTGAAGTTTGTCAAGCTAAGAAGTTTTCACTTCTGACATGCAGTCCTACGACTTTTTTTACAGGAGAGGGGACAAACGAGCATACGGCTCACCTGATGGTAAGTAATTACCGTCGCCCATGAACAGCTTCAACACCAGGGGGATTGCAGATGCGTTGCCGGCCTTTTAAAACTTGATGGAATAGGCTCTCTTCTTGAAGGTCTTGAATTTCTCGGGAAGCCCATAGGAAGGAAGCTTATTAAGAAGCGCTTTGTGCTGAACCAGATCGAAGGCCTGCGCTATGTCTAAACTAACGGCCAACGCACCCCCCTTGGACTCTACTGCCTTCGCCCATTTATGAGTTAGGTAACCCAGAAAATCAGCAGCCGAGCGACCGCGACGGAAACCTTACTGGCGGTAACTAATCAGCTGGTAATCCTCAAGGTACCTCATGAGCTGGCTGTTAATAATTGATTACATTATTTTAGAGAACAAGGTGATGGCGATAGGCCTATAGTTAGACGGATCAGAGCGGTTTCCTTTTTTAGGGATCGGGTGCACGAAGGCTGTCTTTCATGACTTCGGGACTACGCCTAGGGAGTAGGAGTACCGGAAAAGACGCGTTAGGACCGATGCCAACTCCGGAGCATACGTCTTCAGCACAATAGGAGGGACGCCATTAGGCCCACTCGACTTGTTGATGTTCAGAGAGAGGAGTGCTCTGCGTACCGAGCGTTCGGTAAACAGCACATCCTGCATGGAGCACTCACACCGCGGGGTCGTCGGCGGTGTGTTCCCCCCGTCATCAAGAGTCGACTTGGACGCAAAGAGAGAGCCTAGTAGATCGGCTTTGTCCTTTGCGGCATGGTCCAGTGAGTCAACCTCCCTGTGCAAAGATGGAAGAGACAGCTGGCAGAATTTCCCTTGGACAGCTTTGGCGAGAGACCAGAATGCACGTGTTCCCAAAGAAAGACGAACAATTTTCTCGCTAATTCTGCCGATGTGCTCTGACTTTACCTTGACAATGAGACTTTTGAAGGACCTGGAAGCATACTGTATTATCTTTTGAGATTATATATATACTTCTTTTTAAGACCGCTGATATTTACATCCCGAGACGTCGATGCGCGAGCCCAGGACTGGTAACACTCCTGCTTATGATGAACCAAGGCTGGGTTCTGCCTGCGATAGGTACCACAGATGATTGAATAAATAGTTTCATTCCCTGTAGCACTGTAGAATTAGCAACAACGCTGGGATCATCCGGTGAGAAGTAAACCTGCCTCCAAGGGTAGGATGCAAAAAAGATCGCATCAAGTCCCAATCGGCTGCAACCTGCAGTACGCAACCGCGATGGGAGCGTGAGTGATGGTCCGAGGAGCCAAGAGGGGTATCGACGGAGACCTGATATTCGTCTGGATGAGAGGTTAGCAGAAGGTCCAACATCGAAGGTACATAATCTTCCACATCTGGAATCCGCATAGGCGACGTAACCAGTTGTATCAGACCATATGCCAAAGCAAAGTCATAAACAGATCTACCCGCATGGTCGATTAAACGAGAATCAAGCCATTCAGCATGGTGGGCGTTAAAATTACCAAGTATCACGATCTCTGTGGATGGGACCTGTTCTAGCACGTAGTCTGCAGCCATCTGAACGTGGTCGATCAGTCGGTCTGTGTCGGCATTACCGCTATAGGACCTATATAGGCACCCGTAGACGCAGGGATGGTCGTCGTTGTATACGCGTAGCCATCAGATGGGCAGGTCCGTACCTTCAAGGCTGCCGAGACGTCTAAAACAGATGTCCTTTCTGACGTACACGCAAACTCCAGCCCGGGGCACAAAAGAGTGTTCTAATCCGTACCCCGGGTATGAGAGATATGAAGTGTCAGCCGGAGAGGACAACTGTGTCTCAGTTAGAAAGAGCAGGGCCGGCTTCGCCGTTTCCGGATGGTAGTGGACGGCGTTAAGGTTTAAATGAAGTCCCCTGATGTTGCAGAAATCCACAGATAGCGTGGCAGGGGGTGCGTTTGACTTATTGCTCCGTTCACATCGAGCAGGTTTAGTCTCGATCGGAATTTCGCCCCCCCCCCCCCGCCCCAAGTATACGAGGGGCAACCTGAGCACCCTCGCTCAGGAAGAGTAGGGGAGTTTGGGCGTAGATGCTCAGCGAGGGATTCTCCGTCACCGGGGGTACTATTACCCTCCTTGGGTAGTCTTATATTTAACTCCGCTACCATGTTAAAGGGGGGGGGGGGTAATTGAGCCTTCGACCACCTGCACTCACCAGGCGAAATGCAGAAGCAAAGCTTCTACTTCACGCTCGTCTTGCGTCCACGTTCGTCGGTTTGAGCGGGCCCATACGTGCAACAGCTAAGGCTGCTGCGTGGCTCTACCACTGATATACGGCTGATAGTTTATATATATATATATATATATATATATATATATATATATATATATATATATATATATATATATATATATATATCACACAGTATGACTTGTCTTTTGACGCGGTTCCGCATTGACGTCGAATTTTGGGACATCCTGTATGTAGGATAGAAATTATATATATATATATATATATATATATATATATATATATATATATATATATATATACTGGTTGTCAGAAAAATTAAAAAAATCTAAGTTGCATGTAGTGCCAAAAGTTGGCGAATTTAGTATTGATTCCAAAATGGTATGAAACTCGGTAAATTGTAGCTGCAATAGTGGACATTGCTTTTTTTTTTTCTTAAAACCCAGTTTTTAACAAATAATTCTTACTTGGTTAAAAATTATTCTAATGTACCCAAGGTTTTCCTGGCTGATTAAGGGACTCAGCAGCATGCCTGTAGGTAGCCACGTGACGTTGTATGTGTCGATAAATTCAGTTAAGCCATTGACATGGTGCTGCCGGCACCTGGCCTTCAGTAAGCGCACTGCGAAAGTTGCTTTCTGGATGCGAGTCATACGCAGCAACGCACAGTTTACAATATAGTGTCAAGAAGACGGAGTTCGTGGTTTTCAGGGAGAGTAACAAGTGGTAATAGCTTACAAATTTAGATACCTTCGGCATGTGGTGACTGAAGGCCTTGGAGATGATGCTGACATGGAGTGAGAACGCAGGGCATTGTCAATCCCCCCCGAACGGGTTCCCGCCTTGTCGTGGCGGGGGGGGGGGGCTTAGCAGCCGTGGCTTGGTCTCCCACGGTGAACAAAGAGGAACCCACGTGGCTGGACCGAGGTGAAGGGCCGGCCTGGGGTGGTCACTCCGAGTGGGCTTGGGGAGCCCACTTCGGATGTGTGCTGGTGGACTGCAGCGAGTGGGGACTCGCGCACCCTCTACCGCTGCAGCCGAGGTGGAGTCGCGGAAGAAGAGGAGTGTTGGTATGGCGATGCGCCACTCGCCCTATCCTTCGCGACTCAAACGGGGCCGCACCGTTGATGCGGTGGTGGTGGGGCTGCGGGGGGAGAGGATTGTCGGTATTGCGAGGCGCCGCTCCCCCTACCCTCCGCAGCCGAATCTTGGTTGGCGGCGGAGCCATAGACCAGATCCGCCGCTGGGGTCGGGAAGGTTAGTACTTCTAAGTGCTCGTTTTTCCTGGCCCCATGGCCTTTGTGAATCGGACGCGGGGGCGTCTGTTGCACAGACGTAATTGGAGGCCGTGGAGGAAGGCGCGCCATGTGTTCTGGTGCGCCTTACCTGGGAAGGAGAACGGGGAGGAATTTTCCTCTCCCGAGGAGGTGCTGCCATGGGGCGGCAGGCGCTAGTAGGGCCGCGGATGTGTGCGAAAGCGTTCCCGTAGCCCTGCCAATATGCGACAAAGGTGGAACACCATGGGGTTTTAGTCGGTGCGAGTCCGACATAACCCGTCCTTGCCCCCGCGAGGCGGGTATGCGTAGGCATTTCCCCATGTAAAAAAAGGGCATTGTCAATCCGTGCGAATATGTTGGTATTCGGACGCTGTTAAGATAACGTTATTCAAAGCGTACTTTATATCCTTGTACTCAGCAAGCATGTGGTTCCAATATACACAAAAGTTTTACAATACTCTGCGAGTTCAACATAATAATGAGTTTAGAAAGCTGTTGTGGCTGCCTCGGTTCGGTTATGTAGTGGGTCGGCTATGTTCACTGTGGCGCGGATAGAAGGCTGATTCAATCTGGCGCAAGCCTTGCTTTTAATCAGAGCCCGTGGAAGCAGTAACAAGATCCTGCGCATGATAGCAGTGAAGATGAACGGCTGATTGGAAAGCTCAAATATAGAACTAAATCCCTATAGTCATTAGGTTTTTAAATGAACATTAACACCAATGGACCCTTAGACTGAACAAATAAAATAAATAAACAAATAACGCCTCCTTGGAGTTTTTTGAAAGAGCACATATCTTTACAACGTTAAGTTTTTTGAAGTCAGTTTTTCCTTTTTTAAAGTTTACTTATAAAAGAAAAGTTATACCGCACTTTTTGTATAGAAGGGTAACAAGCGAGCACACAGTTCAGACCTGATGGTAAGTGGATGCTGTGACCTATATACATTCACATTTATCCTGGATTAAGAGTCACAATGCAGATGAGTTCTCACGCCTATGGACCTAAATTTACTATATTTACCATACGAAACAGCAGCGTCAAGTTTATTTTACGTTGGTATTCTGTGAGAGCGTGGGTGTTCCCCGGTCGAGCCGATCTATTCTTACTACAATACATATATCGTTGTAGCGTGAATCTGTCATGTAAAAAGATTCTTGATAATGAGTGGTGATGATGATCACTCTTGCTTTGAAGACTCGTTGGTATATCTGTCGTAGTTCGCTCGTCAGAATTGGGCAGATCGTAATCTGCTAAGGTATTTCATGATATGTCGCCATTTCATGATGTGGCCGATAAATTAACACTTCTGTTAATATTAAAAATAAGTTAGCACGTCTCTAGTAACACGCACGCACGGACGCACGCATGTACACACATACAAACACACACACACACACACACACACACACACACACACACACACACACACACATTCTTAGCTATGTTTTAAGAAAATCTGTTCAGCCGTTTGAAGATCATCAGCTCTTTTTTTTTTGGGGTTTTAAATTTTAGTTATCATTTAATTATTTTTCTGGGTTGCCTGGAAGAGATTGCTATGAAGCAATTTTTTTATAGAGTAAGGGTGACAAACGAGCACACAATCCACCTGATGGTAAGTGGATGCTGTGACCCATAGACTAAATCTAATCTAAATTTATACTCAATTAGGAATCAAAATGCAGACGCCTCGTTTCCAGTAAAAAGGGTGTCTGAATCTCTACAATCAATCTACGAAACACAACAACATTCAGCTGCTCTTTACGCTGGTATTCGGTGAGAGCGTGGTCCCACCCCGGTCGAGCTGAACTATTCATGCTACAACCATAATATAGCTGCAACGTGGCTGTACCACGTGCAAAATGGACCTCCTTTTGTTTTTCCCTCAATGTTAAATATTTATCTTTCCTTGGTGTACAATAAGGGGTATTGTACTGTATAGTTTCATGTATAATATACCTTTGGTGTATGATTATTCACAGCTTCACCTGTACTTCTCAAAAGGGAGAGGCGAAGTTTACATAAAGACGCACTTGAGCTTATTTTTATTTTATTTTTAATCACATTAAACTTATAACTATATACAATTTAAAATTATTAAGGCACATTTTGAAATTGGTTGGTACCTATTTTTAGGCATATCGACTAGTTAGTAGAACTAAATTAATTAAAAAAAAATTGAAAAGTGTGTATGTAAAAATTTAATTATGTATGTAAGGATTTAATAATAAAATATATAATAAATATGGAGCCCTAACAGGAACATAAAAACCTTTTCTATATTGTGGGTAGTTTAGGCCAATTATGTTGATGTTACTAATAATATTTGACCACGTGTACGTCAGTAAGTCGTATTTTGATTGAATTTTCTGTTTATAAGAATATCAGATTAAATAAAAGAGACCTATTTGACTTTCGAAATACCCAAATGATAGGAGTCTCATCCATTAAACTTCTTTTGGAATTAGATGATAGAAATTTGATATATAAGAACATACATTTCAAATTGTATATCATTAGAGCCCATTTTATGAAGAACGAGTGCTTAAGCTCTTACAGAAGTCTTTAACTTTTAACAGGCGGGGAATTACAATAACCAAAAGAAAGACCCGAATAATGCTGAGGCTTGTCTATGTCGTCTAGTTTTTATTGTTCTGGTTAGGCTTTACAAAATATTATAAAAGTTTTGTACTCTAGAGAGAATGGCCATTTAAAATTAAAAACTGATATTTTAATTGAACATTGCAATTCGCAAATTTTTAAGTGGTCGCCCAAGTAAATGCAAAAGAAGCCGGATATCATGTTGGACGATCTTATAAAAGCTACATTATTCAGCTTCAATAAACGTTTGTCGTCACAAAAGAACAATAAGTAACATAGATTGAGGTAGATATTCTTTATAGACTTATGTATGAAAACATCAAACACCTAGCATCTACCCAATCGACTACGGCTACGCCACTATTTCTTTTCTATAAAAATTTAGATCAGTCAATAATTATTTAACGTTATATTTAATTTATCGATATTTTTGTCATAATTACAGTGATATTTTTATTATATTATATATTATTAAAAAAATATCTACAGAGAATTTATTGAAAGAGGAACGCAGAGATACATTTAAAAGCAATTATCATTTCGTGCTTACATGAAAAAAAAAAGTTCTTTTTCCGTCACTTGCTTACTACAATTATTATATCGCTCGTTTATAGGGCAGTTATTATAGGTACTCTTTGTTCGCTCTTTTAACTTGAAAATGGAAGTTTTAACGGAGCCTACAGTTCTACAGCATTTTTATTAAGTTGAAAGTTTATAGATCAGCTACAAAGACAACTATGGTTTATGTAGCCAAAACAAATTGTTTTTAAGAGTTTTACTTGTTACACTTGACTTCCGCAGGCCAGTTGCAAATGCTTCTAACTGGGTCAAACAACAGGCCAGTGGGACAGGTGTACTCCGTGCCGCGCAAAGTACCACTCTTCGTGTGAGCGCACGTTATAAACTTCTTGCATGATGATGGATGAGGGAAGTTGCCGATGTCCAAGCATTCAATGTTACCTGTGAAATAAATAAATTAACAATCAGAGAACTTAAGGTTACGTCACACATCACGCCATTTGGTTACGTGGATAACTTATCTGCCCGACTGACTGCCTCGAAAGCTGCTGACTGCTGATTATGAGGTGCCGGGTTTGAATCCCGGGTCGGGCCTTAAAATCATTTATTGGGATTTTCTGTCAAGAAATTCTGAGTAGCAGCTCGGAGTCAGGAAGTTGGCAGTGTGTTACCCCTGTGCCCCGGAAAGCATTTAAAGCTGTGTTGGCCCCGGTCTGATATGTCTCCGGTCGTATCGGATTACAATCCCATCAGACTACGAGAGTGTGGAAATGAAAAGTACACCTGCGCTTGTTATTATAAACTTACAGCCTTTATATTATGCAATGAAATGCTAAAAATTTTGAGCTAACGAGTTTTCGACTTAACAAGAATTTCGTGTAAGGTACGTGTGGGTAATACGGTCATCTTAAGCTTTGCCGCTCTATAGAACCCAAACCAGGAGGAGGCTGTCCTCCTAGTTTTAGTTCAGGTTTGGAAAAACATAGTAACACTTGTGAGTTTCTTGCCGCCTCTTCCCACAAGGACTCCAAAAAAAATGACTATGACTATCATATTAATCTAACGATGATGTTGCCTGCATCTGCAGTATTAGGTACAACTGGCACTTACAAATGAGTTGATTCTGAATGGCAAAAAAAAACAAAGATAATGTCATCTTTCATTACCAGATTTGAGTAGCACGTTACGACAAAAACACAAAATTCTACACTATAACTAACACATATGTTAAGAAAAAAAAACAAACAAGCTTTGGTAATATTAGGATCACTTCGAAAAACCAATTCAAAAAATAAAAAGTAACTACACTACACCATAAATAAATCGACTAAAATATTTACTATAATCATCATTACAGCCCTTCACAAGTCCACTGCTGAACATAGGCCTCCCCCAAGCAATGCCACAAAACACGGTTCTGAGCCACCTGCATCCATCGACTTCCTGCATGTCCTTCCAGGTCGTCACTCCATCTAGTGGGGGGGGGGGGGGTCGCCCTACACTTCGCCTACCGGTACGAGGCTGCCACTCAAGAACCTTTCTTCCCCATCGGTTATCGGTTCTTCGAGCTATATGGCCGGCCCATTGCCACTTCAGCTTACTAATCCGTTGGGCTATGTCGGTCACTCTGGTTTTACTGCGGATATCCTCATTTCTGAGTCTCTCACGCAGAGAAACTCCGAGCATAGCCCTCTCCATAGCTCGCTGAGCGACCTTGAGCTTCCTCATACGGCCAGCAGTGAAAGACCACGTCTCTGATCCGTTAGTTATCACTGGCAACACGCACTGGTTGTACACTTTAGTTTTCAGAGATTGAGGTATACCAAACGAGAAGATGTGTCGTAGTTTCCCGAACGCTGCCCAGCCGATTTGAATCCGTCGATTGACCTCTTGGTCGAAGTTGGATTTACCTAGTCGGACTATTTGTCCCAGGTAAACGTATTCGTCAACAACTTCGAGCATAGTGCTCCCAACAACTACCGGCATAGGTGAGACATGGACATTAAACATGATCTTTGTTTTGTCCATGTTCATCTTAAGACCTATCCGTTGGGAGACACCATTGAGGTCATTGAGCATAGTGCTAAGGTCCTCCAGCGATTCTGCCATAAGGACTATATCGTCGGCAAATCGAAGGTGAGTGATGTACTCGCCATTGATGTTAATACCGTATCCTTTCCAGTCCAGAAGCTTGAAAACGTCTTCCAATACAGCGGTGAAGAGTTTCGGGGATATCACGTTACCCTGTCTTACACCTTTCTGAAGTTGGATAGGTATCGAGCTCTGATTCTGTACTCGGATAGCCATCGTAGTCCTACTGTACAAACACTTCAGCACTTCGATATACCGACAGTCAACTTGGCACCGCTGAAGGGACTGTAGCACCGCCCAAATTTCGACGGAATCAAAGGCTTTCTCATAGTCCACATACGCCAGGCAGAGTGGCAGATTGTACTCTTCGGTCTTCTGTACAATCTGCCGCAGGGTATGTATGTGGTCTATGGTACTGAAGCCTTTTCGGAAACCGGCTTGTTCGAGAGGCTGGAAGTTGTCGAGTCTGCGTGCGAGACGATTCGTAATGACTCACACAACGCACATAGACGCGGCTCAGAAGGGAAATCCGTCTGTAGTTCTTCAAGAGATCGTTGTCGCCTTTCTTAAAGAACAAGACCACCGCACTTCTGCTCCACGCCTCCGGAGTAGTGCCACCATGGAGGACGGAATTGAAGAGCTTCTGAAGGACTTCAAGTACCGGTGTTCTACCCACTTTCAGAAGCTCCGCTGTAATTCCATCCTCGCCTGGGGCCCTGCCGTTTTTAAGGTGCTGGAGAGCCATTCTAATCTCGCTCAGACTGACGTCCGGGATATCATCGGAATAGTGTCGGGTAAGACTTGCTCTTGGATCGTTACTCACACTTGCGTGTGGCTCCAACGATGATGTGTACTGCTGCCCATAGAACCTCTCAATCTCACTAAAAATCTCAGGTGTCTCGAAAACGATGCTGCCACACTTAGTCTTCAGCTTTGACAGTTGGCTCTTTCTGGCAGACAGATCTCTGGCAAAGACTTTGGAGCCCTGGTCCGCTTGATCGCTTCCTTAATACGAGCAGTATTAAAGTTGCGTAAGTCTCGCCGCATGCATTTGGAGATCTGTCTGCTCAGTTGCCTGTATGCTGTCAAATCTGTTGACGATTGCAGCCTCATCTCCCGTCTAACAGCCATGAGATTAAGAGTGTGATCGGAGAGTTTTTGTGTTCTTCTGCGGCGGGTCTTGCAGAACTTAGCTCCGACCGCATGGACAGTTTCCACGAGCTTGTCATTCATATTGTCCACTGCATTGCAATCTTCTAGGCACTGAAAGTGGTTACGTAACTCGAGCTGAAAAGTCTCGGGATTCTGGATTAGAGCACGAGGGGGACGGAGCGTTGACTTCATTAGAAGAGACCTCTCCAACTTACCGTTTAGGTTCAGTGTGCCTCTAACCATTCGGTGATCGCTGCCGGTTTTCACCCTTGCGATCACTGAGACATCACTGAACAGTTGGCGTCTGGTCGTCATAATGAAGTCAATCTCATTTTTTATCGAACCGTCGGGGCTCGACCAGGTCCACTTCCTGTGGGGCCGCTTCTGGAATAAAGAGTTCATCATAAAGAGTCCCTCTTTCTACATAAAGTCAGCCAGCTGCTGGCCCTTACGGTTCCGTTGCCCTACTCCAAATTTCCCTAACTTCAGCTCACCACCTTCTCTTGTGCCTAGTTTTGCGTTGAAGTCTCCCATCAACACCGTGTAGTGGGTTTTGGAGGAATGCATGGCTTTAGAAATATCCTCATACATTTCCTCCACCTCCTCATCGGGATGTGCCGAGGGTGGTGCGTAGACCTGTATGACCTTCAGCGAATACCATTTGGTGATTCTGAGTATCAGGTACGCGACCTTCGTCGACACACTCCCAATCGTTACAACGTTATTGACGAGAGACTCGTGGACGATAAATCCGACACCTCCTTGGGACAGATGGTCGCCCTCCCGGTGATAGAACAAGTTGCCGGACTCGAGGATTACCGTGTCCTCCCCCTCTCTTCGGACCTCAGATAATCCAATAATATGCCAGCGCAACTGGTCTACCTCTTCTTCCAGCTCCAGTATCTTCTCGTCAGTCCTCAGAGTGCGTGCGTTATACGTTGGCAGATCGAGTCGTTGTAGGTGGCAACCGAACCTCCACAGGAGATTCTTAGCACCCCCTGCCCCGCCGTTACCATGGTCGCCACTGTAACCAGGAATAGCGGGGGCGCCGGGGACTGGGGTCCGTTTATTTGCGTCGTTGCTCATGGATAGATATATGCCATAGTTGCCACGCTTGGCGAGCGGGTTGGCAACCGCAGTTTTTTATTATGTTATTGTTGTTATTAGGAAGATGCTGCTGCCCATCTCCTTCCTGTGTTCCTCTGTCGCCTCTTACGACACCCACGGGAAGATATGGGGTAGTGGATATTCTCAACCGCCACTACACGGCATTTACTATAATGTCAACTGCTAAAATTATTATTTAATTGACCGATGAAGAGCCATCGTATCATAAAGCCATCAATGCCAACAAGGCTCTATTTTTTTTCAGTTTTAAGATAGTGACCATAATAACCGGATGACCGTATTATTCTCACGTACTATAATGATGTCTTATATTTATGCGAACACTACATTTAAAATGAAACTAATTTTATGGATCCCTTGCGTTTAGTTTTAACAGAAGAAGCACGAGAGTAGAATAAATGTAGTAGAAATGCGGTCGCTAAGGAGTATGTTAGGGCTTAATCTGAGTGTCAGGGTGATAAATTGTATGATAAAAGAAGAGTGGTTTGCAAGATGATGGTGAGACCAGGATTAAGAAAGGAATGTTTCGGTGGTTTGGTCATGTAGAGAGAATGAGTGAGGAAAAGTGACAAAGCAAATTTATTTTGCAGAAGTGAATGGAGAGTCGTAAAAGGATGCCCTAGGCGAAAGTTTTTCGACCAAATTGGGGATATATTGAAAATGGGCCAAATTAGGAGTCCCATTAATCGACGAGCATGTCTCCGTAGGAATATGAATGTAGAGGAGGCGAGAGAGGTGTGTCAGGTTCGTGCCAAATGGAAGTCTGTAGACTCTGCCTACCCCTCTGGGTGACAGGCGTCAGTGTTTATGTCAGTATAGTTTTAACTTTTTAATTCCCGACTTTTCAGGTGCTTTACAGCACCCTTAGTCACAGGAGGGTCCGAGGTGTTTGACGTCCCGATGTTATAGTTAGTCTGGCTACCTTCAGTTTTGGAATATTAACTTTTGGTCCGATCTAGGCAGAACGAGCTAATAGTATCGTGAAAAATTAGTTTCATTTAAGAATTTCGAGGTTTTTAGTCTTACTGAGTATTACGAGTTAACGAGGTTCGAGTTATCGAGATTCATACAGTATATGGGATGGTGACGATATCAAACTAATATATCAAAATCACCCATAGATATAACCGTAACCATATTCAATAATCTATAAATTATACAGCCAAACAAAGTCCACTTCTAAAAACGAGCCACCTCCATAGATTGCCTCATGGGGAAATTTCGCCATAGTTTCCACGCTTGGAAGGCGAGGCGGAAACGGAAGTTTTTTTTATTTTTTACTTGTTATTGGAAAGTTGCTGCTGCCGATCTGCCATGCTGCTGCTATATTATAGTTGTAGCACGTATGGGTCGGCTCGACCGGGGTAGGACCACGCTTCCACAGAGTACCAGCCTGAAATAGCAGCTGAATACTGCTGTGTTTCGCATGGTGAGTGTAGAAGAAGCGAAAACTCTTTTTACTGTAAGGGAGGCATTCCATCTCAGTCCTCAGGGGTGGAAACGCATATGCATTTTGATTCTTGAATGAGGATAAATGTAGATGTCTATGGGCGTGTATGGATGTGTATGGCCGGAGCATCCACTTACCATCAAATGAACTGTGCGCTCCTTTGTCACCCTTATTCTATAAAAAATATTCTGTCGCCTTTTACGATAACCACAGGACGATATGGGGTAGTGGGTTTATGCCGCTACTCCATGGTACTACAGGATACAGTATTAATTTACTGCAGTTTTCATCTAGTACGAAAAATATAAATGCAGCGTGATGGTTCGAGAATTAGGGAATTAGTAGTAATACAGATTGTGAGCCTAATAAGGCCTACTTTGTTTGAAAATTTCTGCAGATATCCATTGGCTGCAGTAGCCACATATGTGTGTTAATGTAATGTGAAACATTAGATATAATTGTGCATTGCGTATGTTTATAACAGATGTGGTGACATCGGTTTTGGAAGTAATCGACCGCTAATTCATTTCTATATGACAATCATAATATTACTATTTCTGTAATAAAAACAAAACAATAAGTGCGCCTTCTGGTGTAACGCCATTATCTTAGCGAACAGACTATAGCTGCTAATGCGTTGGCACATCTGAGAAAGAATAATTGGAATACTTCACAGCCTGTAACTTTACGTGCTCTATATCGTTCTGATGGGAACACAGCAGTGCAGGCCTTGCTATTAGATGGTAGAAATAGCTAAGGATGGTACCTATACAGACAGATCCTAGGCAGAAAAAAGTCCCACCACCTCGTAAACTGTTACTACTATTACTTACGCTTTCCACGAACGATCACTTTTGTCTCCTTTTCTTGCTTCTGTATTACTTTCTCTTCGTTGTCGTTATTATAAACATCTCTACCTATAAGCCTGATCGCTCTATTGGGTTCAGACGTTTCGACTTTCCTTACAAGCTGTGCTCTCTGCGCTGTCTGAACCCTCTGTGTTGGTTGAATTTGCTTGACTGGCAGTTCTTCTAACGCTAGTCGCTGTTCCTTCTGAACTGGTTGTTTTTTAAGAACTGTCACTGTATCGACTGTATTGACTTTCTCAGGGGTGCTTGACTTCTGTGTTGTTGTCGTGCTTGAACTCGGTTGGGTAGTTGTGGAAATTCTTCGGAACACCGTCTTCTTTCTGGCCAGATTACTAGTTGTGCTTGATGGTTGGTTAGAAGTCACAGGTGATAGGTTACCTGCAATTTTTTAATAGTTTTTTATTGGTACAAAAGTGGAAAAGGATTAATAAAGTAAGTTATATTCTATTGATTAATGCTAAAATAGTATTTCTTTATTTTAATAATTAAATTGTATTTAAACATTTACTGTAGTCATTCATCATAAATATTAAAGGTAGAACTTACCGTCATTCGTGCGTTCTGTGGAGCTGTTTGTAGATGGCCTCCTTCCGCGTGAAGCTTCTATGTAACTTTCATTTGTGCTTGAATAGCTATTTGATGGATTTGTTTTTTGTTCTGTCTTGGTGTTGACGTTTGTTGATGTAGTTGACGGTTTTGTTCTTTGTGAAATTAGCTTAAAATTGTCGCTTGTTTTTACATACGTGTAATTAGGGCTTAGGTTTTGTACTGTTGCATATTTCTCATTTGTATTGGTATATTTGTTTGTGGATATTACTGTATTAAGTGGCAGTTCCCTGTCGTTTGTGCCAGTAAAACTGTTTACGTGGGTTTCACTTTGCGATACTCTTGCGTTCTTATTGTCTCCGAAATAGGTCCCGGTAGCTTGGTTTGTTCCTTGTGAAACATTTGTAATAATAGTGGTGGCGGTTAATCCTGCAGGTTGGGATGCTTTGATAGCTCGTGTTGAAGGATGTATTGTCTCAGCACTGTGGCCTGTAAGCAAAATGGAATTATTGAAAATTTGTTTAAAACGATAAAAATCATTAACAAAATTCCTTTAAAAACGTAGGGTTGTTTATCAGTCCTTAACAGTCTTTTGATAGACGTTACGTCTCCTATTGTGAGAAGGATGACGCCCATATATTACGCGTGCTGGTTTGGGTATTTTCGTTTTAGTATGTCGTAAAATGGTTTACAACAATACATATTATATAGGTATCAGATTGTTAACCTTTCCCACAGCCCCCATTATTTAAGAAATAGATGAATATTACGCCTCCACCAAAAGCAATTTATCAAAAAGAAAAAAAAAAGAATATCATCGCGACATATATCCAACACATAAGACAATAAAGGAACAAGTTGTTGAACGGATTTTTAACGGGAAAGAATTAAACAAATAATACTAATATTTAATAATACAATCATAAATAATATTAGAAAGACAAATTCTAAATAATATTAATATATTTTTTTATATTATTTTATACATTAATTTAATAATGAATAATTTATACGTTGTAGAGACGTGGTACAGCTATAATACAGCTGCAGAATCGGTCTATCCGACCGAGGATGGACCTCTCACCGGATATCAGCGTAATCAATATCATTTACTATTACAATCCCTCACAAGTCCACTGCTCAACATAGGCTTCCCCCAAGTAATGTCACAAAGCACGGTCCAGAGCCACCAGCACCCATCGACTTCCTGCGTGTCTTACCAGGTGGTCACTCCATCTAGTGGAGGGTCGCCCTACACTACACCTACCGGTACGAGGCTGCCACTCGAGAACCTTTCTTCCCCATCGGTTATCGGTTCTTCGAGCTATATGCCCAGCTCATTGCCACTTCAGCTTACTAATCCGTTGGGCTATGTCGGTCACTCTGGTTTCTACTGCGGATATCTTTATTGCCAAGTTTATCTCTCAGAGAAACCCGAGCCAGCGTAATAGCAATATAATATAATAGCAGTTTAATTGTGGAGAGTATTTTTAATGGAAACGAAGCTTCTCATTAAGTCCCCAGTTCTTAATCGAAGAAAGACGTAGATATCTGTGGCCCAAAGTATCCACCTACCATGAGATGGATCGTGTACTTCCTTGTCACTCTTATTCTATACATAATAATAATAGAAAAAACGAAGTAGAGAAGCTGTGTAAGGAATTCTTACTTTCAACTGTGAATTTCCTTGAACCTTGAGCCAAGAGTCTTTGCACTTCATCTAACTGATTTTGCTTGAATCTGGAGCTATAGCTTATACTCTGTCGGTTTTCCTCCTCTTCACTCGTAGAGGCAGGGTTTTGATCCTCCTCAACCTTCAGAGATACTAATGGACGCTTTTTAATCGTCAGGTTCTTCAAATTAGAACGGTAGGTTATAGATGAATTTTCAATAGATTCTGAAAATATATAGAATATATAAATAACTTGACTATTAAAAAAATAAAAAACATTAGAGTTAAAAAAAGCAACATGCATTGAGTAAGTGCCGTGAGAATGTTAGAGAGAATACTCGGTCATAGTCTTGAAATTACTGTATTGTCGTCGGTTCTTAATACCTGTGCACAAATTCGGATTATTCAGACATCGAGATGTGGATAAAAAATGAATTATGAAATTCCATTACATGTTTACATTATGCCACACATACATACATTACTTGGTCAGGTAGGCCTTCTTTACCTAGGAATATCGTCTGTGTAGATAACAACTTCGTACCTATTCCTGCCGCATAAGTAGTAGAGTCCATACGGTACAAAGAACCAGTAAAATTACCATAGATTGCAAAGATATCCATAGAATACGAAGCACCTCACCATCAAGTGCACTGTTACCTGATGGTTACGGGCTACTGCAAGCTATAGAGGACTGCGGCAAACTTTAAGCAAATAATGTTATGGATATTTATACGTGGTAGAGTAATGCTGCAGATATATTATGGTTGTTACATGAATAAGTCGGCTCAACTCGACTATTAGACCAACGGCTAAAAAAAGCACATACTTATGTATGAAACGATGTTCGTATTGTCTTTACCTGTCCGTTCAATGAATCCGTCTAGAATATTCGTGGAAGATTGCGTGGTGTTAGATGTGGAGGTGGTATTGGTGGTGGCAACTGGTCGACGGCGACTTACTACACGGAACGAACGTCGAGGTGTTGACGATACTGTTGTGGATGCGATCGATTCGGAGGTTGCTGTGGAAAATAAGATATTAAAAGTATAAATAATAACAAAATTGACGTATAAAAAGAAATTGTGTGCGACGTGTGATGACCGCGTAAGAAAATTATTCAAAAGAAAATAATCGGGCGACCTAAACACTAACTAACACTAGTGTCTCACTAAGAAATAATTACATTAGATCATTAATAACTTTAAACGTGTACTGGCCGTGTAAGAATATTCACTGCCCAGTATCTTCCCATGGAACGGAAAAAGTAGATGGGCAGCAACATCTTTGTGATGAAAACTTAAAATAGTAAAAATTGCAGCTGCCAACCCACCTGCCAAGCGTGACAACCATGTTAATATTCCCGAAGAAGGGGAAGACCTATGTTTAGTATTAGGCTGTAATTGATAATTAAATACTGTAAATTATTAGGTATCTAAATACCTTTCTTAAAGTGCCACAAGTAAATAAATAAATCTCTCATTTCGTCAAGTGGCTCCGGTAAGAGGCAACTATGGGAAATGCTAGAACGATCTCCTGCTTCCGATTCCGAAATGACCCTAAGCAGCTCGTTTACTCCAGTCGCAAAATTGGACTTTTGTAAAATATTTCAATGTGTTTCTAATGATATCACATGCATCCATCGACCTCTTGATGCTTTTCTGCTTTGCCAGGTCGTCACTCCATCCAATAGTTAATTCTAGTAGGTGGTCCGTCTGGTCGTATCGGCTACTTTGGTTTTATTGCGGGTATCATTGCTTCGGATTCTATCATGTACAGAAACTGAGTTTAGTGTGTGAACTTATAATAAATAATATAAAATTATTGTGGTTGTAAAATAGGATAGTAAGGTTTTCCTATTCAAATTTTTAAAAAAATCTCGTATGAATATCTAGTCAAGTACGATCGGTGACTTTCAGATCTATCACAATCATTATTTTCAGAATAAGTCTATTCTAGTCTAGTCTAGTCTAGTTTAGTCTAAGTCTTATTTTTAGAATAATCAATAGAGTACATCAAAGACCTCTTCTGAATTTAGGCCATTATTAAATGCCTCCTAATCTCCTGATCAGAAAAGGAGCTTTACCGGCTGTTACTACTTTTATTATACACTTACCCTTTCCATGAAGGACGACTTTCGCTTCCTCTCCGTATTGTTGTATTACCCTTTCTTCACTGTCTCCTTTATAATTAAAACTTAACGGAGCGATCAAGCCTAATTAAATCTTTAGGCTTGATCGCTCCGTTAAGTTCAGATGTTTCGATTTTCCCTTCAGGTTGTACTCTCTGCACTGTCTGAACCCAGTGTGCTGTTTGAACTTGTTTCACTGGCTGTTCATCTGATACTAATTGCTGTTCCTTTTGAACTGATTGCGTGTTTAAAACTTTGGAATACAAAGGTTCTTGATTCTGACTATAGCCGGCAGTCGAGTATTTTAAGTCTTATATGGCTCCAGATACATACTTGTCGGTGGTACTTGGGTATATAATAGACACCCCTCGGCTTACACTTTGAGATCCTTATTCAGTAAAGTATTTGGCGGTAGAGCTCTGGTGGTCTTGAACAATACCTGTGTACTGATCGTTCGAAGTAAAGTAACGATTTGAGGAAACATTATCATCATTCAATATCGTATGTTTTTCCACCGATTCCACATACGTACTAGTAGATGGGCTTCGTGAACTTACTTCTTACTCGTTATTACAGTGTGAGTGGAAATTAAAGGTGTTTTAAAAGTTTTTTTCAAAAGTTTCAGTGTGAATTTCTGTTGAGGGTTTGACTGTAGACGATGTCTCCGTAAACTTTTCACCTATACCTGTACGTGCCGTGGATTGGCCGGAATTTTGTAATGTCACCGTGGTATCTGTAAACGCGTCCTTGTGTGCGTTTGTATTCGCACCTGTGACAGTAAATCCAAATGTTGATGATTTCGTTGATCTGAAAGCCATCTACAAACAGCTCTAGAGTTGCTCTCTAGAGCTGTTTGTAGATGGCTTTCTTCCTGCGTGAAGCTTCTGTTAATCTTTCATTGATGCTGGAATATATATTTGTAGGATCCGTTTCTTGTTGTGTTGAGGTGGTGACGTTTTTGTTTTCGGTAGATGTAGTTGAAGGTTTTGTTCTTTGTGAAATTGTTGTTTTTACATAAGTGTAAGTAGGACTCAGGTTTTGTACTGTTTTATATTTCTCATTCGTATTGGCACGCATTGGGGCAGCGCGGCGAGCTATTCCTTGCCCTAAAACCCTCTCAGAAATGAGAGGAGGCCTGTGCCCAGCAGTGGGACGTATATAGGCTGTAACTTTACTTTTTTGGTACATTTGTTTGTGGATATTCCTGTATTTAGTGGCAGTTCCGTGTCGTTTGCGCCAGTAAAACCGTTTATTTGAGCTTCAGCCTGCAATACTCTTGTGGTCTTACTGTCTTCGATATTGTCGCGATAGCTTGGTTTGTTCCCCGTGGAACATTTGTAATTATATTGGTAGTGGTGAATCTTGCAGGTTGGGATGATTTGATAGCCCCCGTTGAAGGAAAATTTGTCTCTTGATGGTGGGCGTCGTGCCTTCCGTTACCGTCCGGACGTCTGAGGAGTAAATTGGAGTCCCTGGCGGGCGGTATGCTGCAAAGTCCCTTAATGCCTCGCCCGCCGCTTCCATTTTTATGCCGATAGAGTGCATCGTTTGAAAATCTGGCAGGTCTTGATGGATGATGTGTCTCCACACTAGAATCGCCATCCCTCTGTAGGCGATTCCTTGAGATTTTACTTCGTTCCGCCTGTAGATGAAGTAGTTTGGCAGCTTCAGACGCGTTGTTGTCCTAACTTTGTCTCTCCCAGCAAGATCACCTGGATGTCCTGTGCCCGGTCACAAAGCCAAGAGGAGGAGGATTTACTGGATCTGTCCCAGACCGAATATTGGCTAGGACTTGGGTGGCAACCACGATAGCTATGCCTACCTATCTTTGGATAGCATCAGCTGTCTCGTGGCTGGCTGCTGGTGATGTTCTGTTCGTATATGAAGGCACTGGTCTCGGGGCTTTAGTGGTATGTTGCTCTTTTCTCTGAGTAGAGCGCGCTCTATGTGTAGAGTGGGCTCTATTTTCCGATAGAGCCCTTTTTGGCGTTCTACCCACGTTATCCTTTGGTGCTCCTCTGGTAACCTGCACCGCCTGCGAAGCTATCGGTACCGCTGGTGTTGGGGTAGAAGTTACATCCTGAGGAGGAGGCTGCGACGTCGTGTGGTGTCATTAGCGAGGGCTGGAGAGTCGCCCCGGTGGTTGCCCTTGCTTTAGCGCGTTCCACCGTTTCCATTTGTGTTGCAGGGGGGGGGGGGAGCTGACTGCCTACCCTTCCCTCTAACGGTCTAGGAGGACGGGTGAGCCAGCACCTGCTCTTGGGTGACTCTGGGGATCCTTTTCGGGTCCCTCGGGAGTAGCCCCGGCAGAGTGATCTCCTGCTTCCTTGCAATCCTCCTCAAGACTGAGAAGAGGCGATCGTTGGTCGTGTGGTTCTTGGCGCAGCTGGCGCACTGCGGTTTTTCATTCCTACCTCTAAGGCAATGGCTGGAAATATGCTCCCGGCACAGCGAACATACTTCACGCCTAAAACAGTTGGCGGAGGCGTGCCCGAAAGCCTGGTAACGGTGGCGTTGTGCCAGTCCCGCTTTCCTTTGCCTAGCTTCGATGACGACTCCTCTCATGTAGAGGAGCTCGTATATTATATAAAGTTCTTACAGCTTATCCAGGCCCAGGTGGTCCAACTGTGCGAAGTAGAGGCATCCAGGTTTGCTTCTACGTGGTGGAATGCCTTAACGTAATTGATAGGGAAGCCCTTTGCAAAAGCCTGGTAGCCCCCGGATACACACTTTAGTGGGCTTCTCTTCCTCCGGGGTATAACTTTACCACGACATTGTTGGTAACTTCTCCGAGAGCTCGATCATGTATCGCTGGATGGTTCGGAACTCATCGGTATTCTGCGGTGTGAATCTAACACCCTGCTCAAACGGGCGGGCATTAGGAGGGTGGCTTAGCTTTCTGTTAAGCTCCTCGAAATGCCTCATCCAGACCGGGAGGCATTCCGCCAATATGGGCGGATATTTAGCCTTCTCGGTTTCTGCAGGATTGGGCTCTTCTGCCGTCTTAGGTCGTGGCACTGCTGGTGCTGCTTCGATGTGGACGTAGCTAGTAGAAGGCCTTTGTCCGTCCTCTTGCGGCAGCCCGTACGGGTTGGTATTCCGTACTGGCGACGATCGGTCGGCGGATGCAACTAGGGTCGCGTAAGTTGTGGAGCTGTAAGATTCTTCACTTCCTTGCTCGAACTGGGCCGAGTCGTGGCTACGTCGGTCCGGTGAGATGGAAGGAGTGGCTGCGGTGGTGATGGCGACTTCGGAGATGAATTATGCACCCTCTTCCTTGCCACCAGTTATGGCTCCTCATCGTCCGATGATGATGACGATGGTGATGCAGACAACGATAACGTATGGGAGCCGATGCGCTGCATCTTTTCGTGGAGGTAGGCGTCGGTTTCCGGTGGGGTATGACGTCTCGCCGTTTTCTTAGCCCGCTGCGGTAGGGGCGTCTGTTCCTGCCCAGCCGTGTGCCTAGACGCGGCAAGCGTGAGCGCGGCGCTTGGTGCGGGTTCCTTGCGCAGCGAAACGGGCTTACGCATTGGTATCTGGGAAACGATGTAGCGATCCTTGACCGTTCCGGGTTTGAAAGGTCCCTAACAAGGAGTGGCCGTTCATATACTCCTGGACGATGCGGTAGTTTCCATGTACGATGAGGGCGGGGGGCTCCCCCATGTCCGACGTAACGTTGGTTACTTACTTACACTACCTACGCTGTGTGATGTTCTTACTCTAACTAGGTACCATGTGAATTTAACAAAGGAGCTAGGCGGTATGAAGCGCGACGCGTAAGGTGAAGGGAGGGAGAAGGTGGTTGCCTGCGGCACTTGGGCACTGCCTGCCCCTTTAATAACTTAAAGGGTTGGGGCAAGTGCATTGGGTGGCACTCTAAAACGCGACTGAGCACTAAAAGCACGAGTGCCCTAAAGTGCCAACGATTCTGCCTCGGGGCTGGTGATCTCGATGCCTCTCGAAGTATACGGACTCGACTATTGGCGGAGTACGTCGTACCGGTGGTTGTATGTGACCACCGCTAGGCGCAAACAACGCACACGGGTCGACATCGGGTGAACTGAAACCCGATGGTAAGTGACTACTGCAGTTCACAACCAACTTTAATCAAAGAAGATTTATGCGTGGTAGAGTCATGCTGCCTATTATGGTTGTAGCACGAATGAGTCGGTTTGACTCAACTTTATTGGACCAACGGCCAAAAAATAGCACCTACTCAAGTAAAAAATGATATTCGTATTGTCTTTACCTGTCCGTTCAATGAATCTGTCCAAAATATTATTGGTAGATTGCGTGGAGTTTGTTGTTGAGGTGGTATCAGTGGTGCCAACTGGTCGACGGCGACTTACTACACGGAACGAACGTCGAGGTGTTGGCGATACTGTTGTGGATGAGATTGATTCGGAGGTTGCTGTGGAAAGTAAAACATAAAAAGTGAGAATAACAATAAAATTGATGTAAAAAAAATGTGTGAAAACAAAAGGGCAACCTAGTATGGACACCAGTGTGTCACAAATGAACGATTTCATTAGATTATTGATAACTTTAACCGTGTACTGGCCGTGTAAGATATTCACCACCCCTTATCGTCCCGTGGAATAGAAACAGTAAATGGGCAGCGACATTTTTATGACGAAAACACATAATTGTAAAAATTACAGCTGCCAACCCACCTGCCAAGTGTGGCAACCGTGGTAATATTCCCTTAGAAGATGAAGACCTATGATTAGTATTAGGCTGTAATTGATGATTAAATACTGTAAATTATTATTATCTAAATACCTTTGTTAAAAGCCAGTAAGTAAATAAATCTCTCCATTTCGTCACGTGGGTGCGGTAATAGGCAACTATGGGAAATGTTAGAACGATCTCTTGCTTCCGATTCTGAAATGACCTTAAGCACCTCGTTTACTCTAGTCGCAAAATTGGACTTTTGTAAAATAAAATATTTCAATGTGTCTCCAATGATATCAACTTCATCTTTACTAAAGCTTGTAATAATAATAATAATGATGTATTTGCAAGAAATATGGTAGTTACAGGATTAATAATTTGGTATGGTACAATCATATTTCGCCAGTTGCATGCAAATATATAATTTTATAATTGTCAGTCTAGTGCCATATAAATGTTTTATGGATATCTATGATTAATTACAATTTAGTGATAAACCATAGACGTTAACAATAAACAAGAAATAATACAAATATTTGATCCAGTCTTAATGCCAAAGTAAAATAAAATAAAATAATAAAAAATGTTAAGTTAAGGTGTATATATCAACAGTTATCAAGTCAAGTCATTTAGTGATAAACCACAGACGTTAACAATAAACAAGAAATAATACAAAATTTGTTCCAGTCTTAATGCCAAAGTAAAATAAAATATGTAAAATAATAAAAAATGTCAAGTTAAGGTGTACATGTCAACAGTTATCAAGTCAAGTCAAGATTATATTAAATATCACTTTGGTCTATAACAATAAAATTCATCTAGGGAATAAAACAATTCTGAATAAGCCATTGCTTCAATGTTTTTTGAAAAAAAAACCGGCCAAGAGCGTGTCGGGCCACGCTCAGTGTAGGGTTCCGTAGTTTCTCGTCCGTCACAAAAAGTGTTCCCACTTATGAGTTTAAAGGTGGGTATCCATTATGTTCGCGTTCCAACAGCGCTCCGCGCTCCTGCAACTGCTCCCGGTAGTGGGTACGTGCGCGAACATGGAGCGTGCAACATTGCACTCTCCGCGGCAGGCCATGCCAAGGAGAGACCAACCGAACAATTCGATAATACCCGACCCAATGTAATAAGTACCTACAGCGCCATCTCTTGGGGAATTGGGTTACTAATTAATACATAGACGTGCCAGAAGGTTTCGGTGGTAATTTTGGATTGCGAGAACCGATTTTAATAATTCTTTTTTTGTTTGAAAAAAGATACGTTCAGGATAATAAAATATGTAAACGAAGTTAAAAAAAATGCTTGCATATACGATTATACTACAAGAGATTATACTTAGTCCAGAAATTATTTTGTACAACTTTTTGTCTTTTTTGTACAAAAACTCTTGCCATCCAAGTTCATAATGATTTTCCTAGAAAGTCCTTATAAAGTTCTACTTTTCAGATTTTTTTCATATTTTCTAAACCTAAAAAAGTTAGGTACTCCGGGTTTAACAATGACATCGGGACGTCAGTCATCTCAGTCCCCCGTGACCATGGGTGCTGGAAAGCGCCCGAAACGTCGGGAATTAAAAATAAAAAGTAAAAATAAACGCGATAAAATCCGTAAAAGTAGTTTTAATCATGTATAGTGTTCGCGTAAATATAAGAAATCATTATAGTATTGTTAACTTTAAGTTCATAATCAGATGGCTTTTCTTTACCTGTTATTATAACTGATATATCGTCGGCATATAGAGTACAATGTTGATGGATTGCCAATGGAAGGTCATTAATATATAAAATAAAAAGTAAAGGACCAAGAATTGTACCTTGTGGCACACCTTTTCTAGTGGTTTGTAATTTAGAGCTATATGTGACATGTTCATTAAATTCATTAATCCTAGTTATTTGAACGCATTGTGTTCTGTTACTTAAATAAGATTGTATCCATTGGAATGCAAGTCCTCTAATGCCATATTTTTCAATTTTAGTTAATAACAGTTCGTGGTCTACAAAATCGAATGCTTTATTCATATCAAAAAAGACACCAGTAACTTTCATACCTTTATCAATGTTTTCTGTTATGTGCTGAGTTAGTGTGTAATTAGCTAGTGTTGATGATTTTTCTTTTTGAAAACCGTTTTGTTCTTCTCGTAAAATCTTATGTTTATTTAGAAAACTATTCAGTCTAGTATGCATTGCTTTTTCAAATACTTAAGCTAATATTGAGATAAGAGCAATAGGTCTATAATTATTAATTTTTTTTTGCTGCCCGCTTTATGAATTGGCTTAATCACAGAAATTTTAAGTTTGTTTGCAAAGATTCCATATTCAAATGATATATTAATAATATAAGAAAGAACTGGAGAAACCAAATCAGCACAAGACTTTAAAATTTTTGTGGAGATTCCGTCATAACCTACTGAATTTGTATTATTTAACCCTTGTATAATTTTTTTAATTTCTTCTGCGGAGCAGGGTTGCAGAAATATACTGTTATTTTTAACATCAACGTACTTTAAGGGAAAACTTTTAATTTTTATAATAGTTTTTTTGCTAAATTTGTAAAGAAGCTGTTAAATATATTTGCTATTTCTCCAGGATCTTTAATCAATGTTTAATTTTTGTGAATCGAAGTAATGTCCTTATTTTTCTGTAAATCATTTGATGACTCTTTGATGAGATTCCAAGTAGCTTTACATTTATTTTTAGCTTTATTAATGAAATTATGGTTTGTGTTGCTTATTGCTTTAATGATACAAGATTTTAAGATTTTACTATATGTCCTGACATGTGTCTTCCTACTATCTGTTTTGTTTTTAAAAAATAAAGATATTAATTTTATTTTTGTGCAACACGATTTTTTAATTCCCTCTGTGAGCGAATAGAATCTTTTTATATTAATTCTTAAAGTGGGAAAGCAGAGATCATAGAACATTATCAAAGTTTCATGAAAATTATTGAAAGCGGAATTGACATCATTGTCTTCAATTACATCTTTCCATGAGATACTGGAAAGGTACTGTCTGAATTTTGTAATATATTCTTTGTTATAATACCTAATAAATATAAAGTAATGTGAATTAAATTTGTGGGTTAAAGCTGCCGGTGTGAATTCTAACGTTTGTGCTGTGTCATGGTCCGATAAATGAAGTACATGTGTTTTACCTATTGCATTAGGGATATTGCTTGCAATATGGTCTAAGCATGATATTTTGCGAGTTGGGCCCAATATATGCGATTTTAAATTATAATTTGCTAAAATTTCTTTTAATTCTATCGACAATTTATTATTTACAAGAGTATTAATATTAAAAGCACCCGCTATTACAATTTTTTTTATTTTTTGTGTGTGATAGTTTATTTAATAGGACTTGTAATTTGTTAAAGAAAATAAATGCATTCGAATTTGGTGTTCTGTAAAGACATACTATAGTAAAATTCCAATATGGTACTTCTACTCCACAACACTCAAAAGATTTTTCTACTGATATTTCATTACAATAGTTTATAACATTAAACTCATATTGTTTTCTTACCAAAATACAAACACCGCCACGGCATTCACTTAATACACCAAAGGAACTAGCAATTCGAAAAATTTTCAAATTGATGTTAAAGTTTCAGTAAAACAAAGAACGTTTAAATATATGTGTATTTCAGTAAGTTCATTAATACATATTTCTACCATAAATAATTTTTTGAGAAGTCCAGCTATATTTTGATGAAAAATTACAACTTTATTATTTAATTCATTTAAATTAACGAAAGGAATTATTTTTTGTTTTGAATCTGTGTCATGCAAAGATATGTTTGTTGATATTTCTTTTTTTTTAATAATACGGTATTGTTCCTTTTTTTATGACTTGATGTGTTTCAGATTGATCACTTATGTTTATTATTTGTTTTTTTTTGTGGATAATGCGTTTTGCATTTTCATAAAATAATAGGGTATATAGTACCTGGTTCGTGAAAAGTTGACAAGATGGTTTTTGATGCTTTGAACTTTAAAAACTTATTCGAATAATCCTTTGAGTCTATTAAAAATTAATTTTATAACAAAGTTTGTCAAAATATTGTTTCTTACTTAGTAATCTACTTGATAAATATATAAAATTACAATTATTCATGTTATTACACATTATTTTTAGTGTTTGATTTAATTTAACTGTATTAAAATAATTGTTTTTATTTATGCTTAATAATATAATATTTAAATTACGCATATACTTTAATATTTCTTCTGCCGTAGCATAAGGTTTAGTTATTGATGAGATATTATATTTATTGTATCTTGATTGTTGTCTTGAAATTATTAAATGTGACGAAAGCCCGACGCATTGTTGACTGCCTATTATAAATATTTTCTTTTCAAAATTGTTCTTGGATTCTTTATTTGTAGGTTTGTTGAGATTATTAGTTTGGGTACTAGCAGTATCATCTTGTGGTAATAGTTGGGACTTTACGCATTTATTGTTAGTGGATTGGAAATATTGTTCTTGAATTTGGCCATAGGTTTCAGTTTGTTTACTTAGAGTCAAACTATCATTTCTTATCTATAATTCCCTGAAACTTTTATTAAGTTCCTCTAGTGAATTACCTTGCGTAATTGTCTTTTTTTTAGTTTTTCTATAGTTTTTTGCTGATCTTTTAATTTTTTAGATAAGTTTAAGTAATTGAGCTATTTTAACTACTTGAGAGTTGACGAAATTACTCACTAAATACTTGTTTCTTTTATTTACTAGTTTAGAGTGTGGGTTGTATTGTTCTAAATATAAGCCACTTCACATTTAAATATTTTAACGAAGTATCCCATCTTTTTCACAACACATATTCCTTTTTTGTCTTGTTTTTATAAACTTTTAGTGATTTTTTGCCTTAAGTACAGTTTAAACCACTTTGGTATTTTAAACTGTACGTAATGCTACTTGTTGTCACTATAAATTGTGGTCACTACAAATTTTAAAACTATTAACTTTTCAAGAATTTGTCTCTTGTTACTTAAATATAACTTAGGATGTTGATGTGTGTATAGAATCCTAGTGGTACCAGCGTTTTTGATAAAATTTATTCACTTTCACTATTTAAAATCGAATTAAATTCGCGGAGCGAACGTTACAGTGGCTACACGAAACGTCACCGTCTGCAACTACAAACTATATTACTGTTACTATTCTTACTAGGCTGCAATAAAAGTATCGGGAATGGAATATTTCCACTGTTCCTGTCATATTAAAATCTTTTTAATTGAAAACTCCTTGGTTTTAAAAATCGAATATCATTTATTTATTTAAAAAAAGATTCTCGGTTTTGTCACAAGGTTTTGCCAAACTTGTTTAGTCGTTGAGAAAATGGAATTGACTCGAGAAAATTCAAGAGCGATGATTTATTATGACTTTCGAAGTCGTTTAACACAAAAACAGTGGGTTGACCGGATGATTTCTGCATTTGGTGATGAAGCCCCACCCAAAACCACAATTTATCGCCGGTTTCCTGAATTTCAACGTGGACGTGTCAAGCTCAGTGACGATTGCCGTCAAGGTCGTCCAAAAACTGCAGTCACCCAAGAAAACGTCGATGCTGTGCGTAAGCTGATTGAGGAAGATCGACATGTGACATACCGCAGAATTCAGGCAACTTTAGACATTGGCATGAGTCAAATACAAATAATCTTGCATGAACAATTAGGTGTAAAAAAGTTGTTTTCCCGATGGATACCGCATTCGCTCTGTGAAGAGCGAAAAGCGGCTCGCGTTACTTGGTGCGTCAGAACTCTCGAAAGATTCCACGCAGGATCCTCAAATGCTGTATACGACATCGAACCCGAAACAAAAAACCGTCACGTCGTCGTCAGTCACGAGTTTAGGTGTTCGAAAATGAGTTAAAGCCAACAAAAATTGTTCGTTCACGGAGTGTTGCAAAAGAAATGGTGACAACGTTTGTCTCCAGAACCGGCCATGTTACGACTATTCCTCTTGAGGGACAAAGAACGGTTAATGCAGAATGGTATGCTAGCATTTGTTTGCCACAGGTCGTTTCTGAACTCCGCAAAGAGAACTGCAACCGCCGCATTATCCTCCATCACGACAATGCGAGTTCTCACACCGCACACAGAACAAAAGAGTTTTTAGAGCAAGAAAACATTAATTATTAGACTATCCGCCGTACAGCCCCGACTTAAGCCCTAATGATTTATATACTTTCCCTAAAACAAAGAATAAATTGCGTGGACAGAGATTTTCATCACCTGAAGAAGCTGTGGACGCCTACAAAACGGCCATTTTGGAGACCCCAACTTCCGAATGGAATTGTTGCTTCAATGATTGGTTCCATCGTATGGAAAAATGTGTCAAATTTCGCGGAGAATGCTTCGAAAAGCAATAAATACATTTTTAAATAGTAATGTTGTGTCACTTCCTTGATTCCTGAAATTTTCGGTGCCGCCTTCGTATCACACTTCCGCTGCTGAACATTATCCTTTTACAAAGATTACTAAAAACACGGCGCTGAACCACATGCATCCATCAACCTCTTGATGCTTTGCTGCTTTGCCAGGTCGTCACTCCATCTAGATTCTAGTAGGTGGTCTGTTTGGTCGTATCGGTTACTTTGGTTCTATTGCGGGTATATTGCTTCGGATTCTATCATGTACAGAAACTGAGTGTAGTGTGTGAACTTATAATAATTAATTATATATACAATATGTAACGTGTTTAATGCACACCCTCAGACACCTCAATTAGTATATTATGTTATAATCATAATACATACACTAGTTTTAGTTACACATTTTTATGCACTGGTTATTTATCAAATTAGTTATACTAATTCCGGAAGAATGTTGTGGTCACAGTACAAATCCACGAACGCAAACACTTTAACGTGCTTGAAATAAGGTTCATTTTTCTTTACTTTTATGGAATGACAGAATTAGTAATAATTTTAGTGTGATTTATTGTGACTGTTTACGTAGTTTTAATTATTTTGGAGATAAAAAATTACCTATATTAAAAATGATAGGAATCGACTCAGTAAACGATTCTGAACAAACTACTTTCTCAAAGTGCGTTAATTATGTTACATGTTGTATATATATATATATATATATATATATATATATATATATATATATATATATATACATATAATAAATAAGAAAAGGAGCTTTACCGTCTAGTACACTGTTACTACTTTTATTAATACACTTACCCTTTCCATGAAGGACGACTTTGGCATCCTCTCCGTTTTGCTGTATTACTCTGTCTTCACTGTCTCCTTTATAATTAAGGCTATTTTTAGGCTTGATGGCTCCGTTATGTTCAGATGTTTCGATTTTCCCTACAGGCTGAAATCTCTGCACTGTCTGAACCCACTGTGCTGTTTGAACTTGTTTCACTGGCTGTTCATCTGACACTAATTGCTGTTGTTTTTGAACTGATTGCGTGTTTGAAACTTGGGAATATGAACTTTCTGGACTCTGACTATAGCCGTCAGTTGAGTAGTTTAAGTTGTATATGGCTCCAGATACATACTTGTCGGTGGTACTTGGGTATATAATAGACGCCCCTCGGCTTACACTTTGAGATACATTTTCAGTAAAGTATTTGGCGGTAGAACTCTGGTGGTCTTGAACAATACCTGTATACTGATCGTTCGAAGTAAAGTAACGATTTGAGGAAACATTATCATCATTCAATTTCGTATGTTTTTCCACCGATTTCACATACGTACTGGTAGATGGGCTTCGTGATACTTCGGAGTACTTCTTACTCGTTATTACAGTGTCGGTGGAAATAAAAGGCGTTTTAATAGTTTTTTGAAATGTCTCTGTGTTTATTTCTGTTGAGGGTTTTACTGCGGACGATGTCACCGTAAACTTTTCACTTATACCTGTACGTGCCGTAGATTGGCCGGAATTTTGAAACGTCACTGTTGTATCTGTAATCGCATCCTTTTGTGCGTTTGTATTCGCACCCGTGACAGTAAATCCAAATGTTGAAGATTTCGGCTTTATTCTGCTTGAAGCTTCACTAAGTCTTTCATTCGTGCTGGAATATTTATTTGTAGTATCTGTTTCTTGTTGTGTCGAGGTGGTGACGTTTTTGTTTTCGGTAGATGTAGTTGAAGGTTCTGTTCTTTGTGAAATTGTTGTTTTTTCATAAGTGTAAGTAGGGCTCAGTTTTTGTACTGTTTTATATTTCTCATTTGTATTGGTATATTTGTTTGTGGATATTCCTGTATTAAGTGGCAGTTCCGTGTCGTTTGCACCAGTAAAACTGTTTAATTGAGCTTCACCCTGCGACACTCTTGTGTTCTTTCCGTCTTCGATATATGTCGCGGTAGCTTGGTTTGTTCCCCGTGAAACATTTGTAATTATATTGGTGGTGGTGAATCCTCCCGTTGAAGTAAGCATTTTCTCAGCACTGTCGCCTGTAGGCAAAATGGGATTATATAGAATGGGTTTAAAACACTAAAAATCATAAACAAAATTCCTTTTTTTACAACTTTTTGTTCTTTGTCAGTTCTTAACAGTCTTTTACTACACGTGAGCCACTCATCGTGCCGTGTAATGGCGGTTGGGAAAATCCAGTACCTCATATCCTCCCGTGGGTGTCGTAAGAGGCGACAGAGGAGGACAGGCAGGAGATGGGCAGCAGCATCTTCCTGATAAAAACAGTGATATAATAAAAAAACTGCGGTTGCCAACCCGCTCGCCAAGCGTGGCAACTATGGCAAATATCCCCCATGAATAACGACGCAAACAAACGGCCCCCAGTCCCCGGCGGCCCCGCTATTCCTGGCTACGGTGGCGACCATGGTAACGGTGGGGCAGGGGGTGCTAAGAATCTCCGGTGGAGGTTCGGTTGCCACCTACGACGACTCGACCTGGCAACATATAACGCACGCACCCTGAGGACTGACGAGAAGATCCTGGTGCTGGAAGAAGAGGTAGACAAGTTGCGCTGGCATATTATTGGATTATCCGAGGTCCGAAGAGAGGGGTAGGACACGGTAATCCTCGAGTCCGGCAACTTGTTCTATCACCGGTAGGGCGACCATATGTCCCAGGGAGGTGTCGGATTTATCGTCCACAAGTCTCTCATCAACAACGTTGTAAGGATTGGGCGTGTCGACGAGGGTCGCGTACCTGATACTCAGAATCACCAAACGGTATTCGCTGAAGGTCATACAGGATTACGCACAAACCCCGACACATCCCGATGAGGATGTGGAGGAAATGTATGAGGATATTTCCAGAGCCATGAATTCCTCCAAAACCCACTACACGGTGTTGATGGAAGACTTAACGCAAAACTAGGCACAAGAGAAAACGGTGAGCTGATGTTAGGGAAAGTTGGAGTAGGGCAACGTAACCAAAGGGGCCAGCAGCTGGCCCACTTTATGGAGAAAGAGGGACTCCTCATGATGAACTCTTTCTTGCAGAAGCGGCCCATAGGAAGTGGATCTGGTCGAGCCCCGACGGTTAGACAAATATGAGATTGACTTCATTACAACGACCAGACGCCAACTGTTCAGTAATGTCTCAGTGATCGCAAGGGTGAAAACTGGCAGCGATCACCAAATGGTTAGAGGCACGCTGAACCTAAACGTTAAGTTGGAGAGGTCTCGTCTAATGAAGTCAACGCTCCGTTCTCCTTGTGCTCTAATCCAGAATCCCGAAACCTTTCAGCTCGAGTTACGTAACCGCTTTCAGTGCCTAGAAGATTGCAATGCAGTGGACGATATGAATGACAAGCTCGTGGAAACTGTCCATGCGGTCAGAGCTAAGTTCTGCAAGACCCGCCGCAGAAGAACACAAGCACTCTCCGATCACACTCTTAATCTCATGGCTGTTAGATGGGAGATGAGGCTGCAGTTGTCAACAGATTTGACAGCATACAGGAAACTGAACAGACAGATCTTAAAACTTTGATACAGCTCGTATTAAAGAAGCGATCGAGCGGAACCAGGGCTCCAAAGTCTTTGCCAGAGATCTGTCTGCCAGAAAGAGCCAACTGTTAAAAGTGAAGACTGAATGTGGCAGCATCTTTTCCGGCACACCTGAGATTTTGAGTGAGATTGAGAGGTTCTATGGGCAGCTGTACATCATCGTTGTAGCCACACGCAAGTGTGAGTAACGATCCAAGAGCAAGTCTTATCCGACACTATTCCGATGATATCCCGGACGTCAGTCTGAGCGAGATTAGAATGGCTCTCCAGCGCCATAAAAACGGAAGGGCCCCGTGCGAGGATGGAATTACAGCGGAGCTTTTGAAAGCGGGTGGAACACCGGTACTTGAAGTCCTTCAGAAGCTCTTCAATTGCGTCCTCCATGGTGGCACTACTCGTCTCCCACGCAGACTCGACGACTTCCAGCCTCCCGAAAAAGCCGGTTTCCAAAAAGGCTTCAGTACCATAGATCACATACATTCCCTGCGGCAGATTGTACGGAAGACCGAAGAGTACAATCTGCCACTTTTCCTGGCATATGTGGACTATGAGAAAGCCTTTGATTCCGTCGAAATTTGGACGGTGCTACAGTCCCTTCAGCGGTGCCAAGTTGACTGCCAGTATATCGAAGTGCTGAAGTGTTTGTACAGTAGGGCTACGATGGCTATCCGAGTACAGAACCAGAGTACGTAACCTATCCAACTGCAGAGAGGTGTAAGACAGGGTGACGTTATTTCCCCGAATCTCTTCACCGCTGCATTGGAAAACGTTTTCAAGCTACTAGACTGGAAAGGATGATGATGATGACTTTGATTTGCCGACGATATAGTCCTTATGGCAGAATCGCTGGAGGATTTAAGCACTATGCTCAATGACCTCAATAGTGCTTCCCAACGGACAGGTTTTAAGATGAACATGGACAAAACAAAGATCATGTTTAATGTCCATGTCACACCTATGCCGGTAGTTGTTGGAAGCACTATGCTCGAAATTGTTGACGAGTACGTTTACCTGGGACAAATAGTCCGACTAGGTAAGTACAACTTCGACCGAGAGGTCAATCGACAGATTCAACTCGGCTGGGCAGCGTTCGGGAAATTACGACATATCTTCTCGTCAGGTATACCTCAATCTCTGAAAACTAAAGTGTACAACCAGTGCGTGTTGCCAGTGATGACTTACGGATCTGAGACGTGGTCCTTTACTGCTGGCCGTATGAGGACGCTCAAGATCGCTCAGCGAGCTATGGAGAGGGCTATGCTCGGAGTCTCTCTGCGTGATAGACGCAGAAATGAGGATATCCGCAGTAGAACCAGAGTGACCGACATAACCCAACGGATTAGTAAGCTGAAGTGGCAATGGGCTGGCCATATAGCTCGAAGAACCGATAATCGATGGGGAACAAAGGTTCTCGAGTGGCAGCCTCGTACCGGTAGGCGAAGTGTAGGGCAACCCTCCACTAAATGGAGTGACGACCTGGTAAGACATGCAGGAAGTCGATGGATGCAGGTGGCTTTGGACCGTGCTTTGTGGCATTACTTGGGGGAGGCCTATGTTCAGCAGTGGACCTGGGAAGGGTCGTAGTGATGATGACACTGATGAGCCACTCATATCTTTGACAGCCTCATGAATCGCGCGTACCTAGAAATACCAATACGGTAATTCAATACCTATACGGTACAGAGAACCAGTAGAATTACCGTAGATTGCATAGATGTCCACGGCGTGCTATAGCCACTTACCTTCGAGTGAACTGAAACCTGATGGTGACTACTGCAGCTCACAACCAACTTTAAGCAAAGAAGTTTATGGATTTATACGTGGTAGAGTCATGCTGCCTATTATGTTTGTAGCACTAATTAATCGGCTTGACTCGACTTTATTGGACCAACGGCCAAAAATATCACCTACTTAAGTAAAAAATTATATTCGTATTGTCTTTACCTGTCTGTTCAATGAATCTGTCCAAAATATTATTGGTAGATTGCGTGAAGTTTGTTGTTGAGATGGTATTAGTGGAGCCAACTGGTCGACGGCGACTTACTACACGGAACGAACGCCGAGATGTTGACGATACTGGTGTGGAAGAGATTGATTCGGAGGTTGCTGTGGAAAGTAAAACATAAAAAGTGAGAATAACAATAACATTGATGTAAAAAAATAAAATGTGTGCGACATGTTTTGGCGATTCAAAACAAAAGAGCAACCTAGTACGAACACCAGTGTGTCACAAAGGAACGATTTCATTAGATTATTGATAACTTTAACCGTGTACTGGCCGTGTAAGAATATTCACCACCCCTTATCGTCCCGTGGAATAGAAACAGTAAATGGGCAGCGACATTTTTATGACGAAAACACATAATTGTAAAAATTACAGCTGCCAACCCACCTGCCAAGTATGGCAACCGCGGTAATATTCCCCAAGGAGAGGAAGACCTATGTTTAGTATTAGGTTGTAATTGATGATTAAATACTGTAAATTATTAGTTATCTAAATACCTTTATTAAAGAGCCATAAGTAAATAAATAAATCTCTCCATTTCGCCACGTGGGTGCGGTAAGAGGCAACTATGGGAAATGCTAGAACGATCTCCTGCTTCCGATTCCGAAATAACCTTAAACACCTCGTTTACTCTAGTCGCAAAATTGGACTTTTGTAAAATAAAATATTTCAATGTGTTTCTAATGATATCAACTTCATCTTTACTAAAGCTCATCACACTTCCGCTGCTGAACTTTATCCTTTTACAAAGATAACCATAAAACACAGCGCTGAACCACATGCATCCATCGATCTCTTGATGCTTTGCTGCTTTTCCAGGCCGTTACTTCATCTAGATTCTAGTAGGTGGTCCGTTTGGTCGTATCGGTTACTTTGTTTCTATTGCGGGTATATTGCTTCGGATTCTATCATGTACAGAAACTGAGTGTAGTGTATGAACTTGTAGTAATTATATATAAACATATATATATATGTATATATATATATATATATATATATATATATATATGTATATATATATAAATATATATATATATATATATATATATATATATATATATATATATATATATATATATATATATATATATATATATATATATATATATATATATATATATAAAATAATTGTGGTTATAAAATTGGATGGTAAGAATATCTAGTCAGGTACAATCGGTGACTTTCAGATCTATAGCTATCATTATTTTTATTCAATAGAGCATATCAATGACCTCTTCTGAATTTAGGGCATTATTAAATGCCTCCTACTCTCCTGATTAGAAAAGAAACTTTACCGTCTGTTTCTACTTTTATTATACACTTACCCGTTCCATGAAGGACGACTTTCGCTTCCTCTCCGTATTGCTGTATAACTCTTTCTTCACCGTCTCCTTTATAATTAAGCCTATCTTTAGGCTTGATCGCTCCGTTAAGTTCAGATATTTCGATTTTCCCTACAGGTTGTACTCTCTGCACTGTCTGAACCCACTGTGCTGTTTGAACTTGTTTCACTGGCTGTTCATCTGATACTAATTGCTGTTCCTTTTGAACTGATTGCATGTTTGAAACTTTGGAATACAAATCTTCTTGATTCTGTCTATAGCCGGCAGTCGAGTATTTTAAGTCGTATATGGCTCCAGATACATACTTGTCGTTGGTACTTGGGTATATAATAGACGCCCCTCGGCTTACACTTTGAGATCCTTTTTCAGTAAAGTATTTGGCGGTAGAACTCTGGTGGTCTTGAACAATACCTGTGTATTGATCGTTCGAAGTAAAGTAACGATTTGAGGAAACATTATTATTATTCAATTTCCTATGATTTTTCACCGATTCCACATACGTACTAGTAGATGGGCTTCGTGATACTTCGGAGTACTTTTTACTCGTTATTACAGTGTCAGTGGAAATAAAAGGTGTTTTAATAGTTTTTTCAAAAGTCTCCGTGAGTATTTCTGTCGAGGGTCTTACTGCAGACGATGTCTTCGAAAACTTTTCAGTTGTACCTGAACGTCTAGTGGTTTGGCCGGAATTTTGTAATGTCACTGTGGTATCTGTGATCGCATCCTTTTGTGCCTTTGTATTCGCACCCGTGACAGTAAATCCAAATGTTGAAGATTTCGTTGTCAGTTGCTCTCTAGAGCTGTTTGTAGAAGGCTTTATTCTGCTTGAAGCTTCTCTAAGTCTTTCATTCGTGCCGGAATATTTATTTTTAGGATCTGTTTCTTGTTGCGTCGAGGTGGTGACGTTTTTGTTTTCGGTATATGTAGTTGAAGGTTCTGTTCTTTGTGAAATTGTTGTTTTTTCATAAGTGTAATTAGGGCTCAATTTTTGTACCGTTTTATATTTCTCATTTGTATTGGTATATTTGGTTGTGGATATTCCTGTATTAAGTGGCAGCTCCGGATTGTTTGCACCAGTAAAACTGTTTAATTGAGCTTCACCCTGCGACACTCTTGTGTTCTTTCTGTCTTCGATATATGTTGCGGTAGCTTGGTCTGTTCCCCGTGAAAAATTTGTTATTATATTGGTGGTGGTGAATCCTCCCGTTGAAGTAAGCATTGTCTCAGCACTGTCGCCTGTAGCAAAATGGGATTATATGTAATGTATAGAATCATAAACAAAATTCCATTTTTTACAACTTTTTATTCTTTGTCAGTTCTTAACAGTCTTTTGCTACACTTGAGCCACTCATCGTGCCGTGTAGTGGTGGTTGAGAAAATCAACTAACCCATATCTTCCCGTGGGTGTCGTAACAGGCGACAGAGGCAGACAGGCAGGAGATGAAAATGGGTTTAAAACAATAAAAACCATAAACAAAATTCCTTTTTTTTAAACTTTATGTTCTTTGTCAATTCTTAATAATCTTTTGCTACACGTGAGCCGCTCTTATCTTTGACAGCCTTATGAATCGCGCGTATCTAGAAATACCTGTACGGTAATTAAATACCTATACAGTATAGAGAACCTGTAAAATTACCATAGATCGCATAGATATCCATGGTGTGCTATAGCCACTTACCATCGGGTGAACTGACCAGATTGTAAGTGACTACTGCGGCTCACAGCCAACTTTAAGCAACGAAGTTTTTGGATTTATACGTGCTAGAGTCATGCTGCAGATAACATATTATAGTTGTAGCACGAGTGAGTCGGATTGATTCCTCTCTACTAGACCAACGGCCAAAAATAGCATCTACTTATGTAAAAAATAACGTTCGTATTGTCTTTACCTGTCCGTTCGATGAATCTGTCTAAAATATTATTAGTAGATTGCGTGAAGTTTGTTGTTGAGGTGGTATCAGTGGTGCCAACTGGTCGACGGCGACTTTCTACACGGAACGAACGTCGAGGTGTTGGCAATACTGTTGTGGATGAGATTGATTCGGAGGTTGCTGTGGAAAGAAAATATTAAAAATGAGAATAATAACCCCTAACCCTCAGCCATTTGGTCTCCCCTGCCGAGGGCCTCCATCTGGTTGGGCTTTTATTTATTTATGTATTTTTATATTTATTTTATGTTATTGATATTTATGTATATTTATCTTTTCATTTTAATTTATAATTATATATTTATAGAACCCAACCAGATGAGAAAACTATATTGATACCCCCTAGAATAATAATAAAATTGATGTAAAATAATAAAATGTGTGCAGCGTGTGGGCGGTTCGAAACAAAATAATAGGGTTATACAGTATGGACACCAGTGTCTGACAAAGGAAAGATTGCATTAGATTATTAATAACTTTAACCACGTATTGGCCGTGTAAGATTATCCACTGCTCCGTATCGTCGTCCCGTGGAACGGAAACAACAGATGGGCAGCAACATCTTTGTGATGAAAACTCAAAATAGTAAAAACTGCAGCTGCCAACCCACCTGCCAAGCGTGACAACCATGTTAATATTCCCGAAGAAGGGGAAGACCTATGTTTAGTATTAGGCTGTAATTGATAATTAAATACTGTAAATTATTAGGTATCTAAATACCTTTGTTAAAGTGCCATAAGTAAATAAGTAAATCTCTCATTTTGTCAAGTGGCTCCGGTAAGAGGCAACTGTGGGAAATGCTAGAACGATCTCCTGCTTCCGATTCCGAAATGACCCTAAGCAGCTCGTTTACACCAGTCGCAAAATTGGACTTTTGTAAAATATTTCAATGTGTTTCTAATGACATCACATGCATCCATCGACCTCTGGATGCTTTGCTGCTTAGTTTGCAATAGTTGATTCTAGTAGGTGGTCCGTCTGGTCGTATCGGCTACTTTGGTTCTATTGCGGGTATATTGCTTCGGATTCTATCATGTATAGAAACTGAGTTTAGTGTGTGAACTTATAATAAATAATATAAAATTATTGTGGTTGTAAAATAGGGTAGTAAGGTTTTCCTATTTAAATGTTTAAAAAATCTCGTATTAATATCTAGTCAGGTACGATCGGTGACTTTCAGATCTATAACAATCATTATTTTTAGTCAATAGAGCACATCAAAGATCTCTTCTGATTTTAGGCCATTATTAAATGCCTCCTACTCTCCTGATCAGAAAAGGAGCTTTACCGTCTGTTACTACTTTTAGTATACACTTACCCTTTCCATGAAGGACGACTTTCGCTTCCTCTCCGTATTGCTTTATTACTCTTTCTTCACCGTCTCCTTTATAATTAAGGCTATCTTTAGGCTTGATCGCTCCGTTAAGTTCAGATGTTTCGATTTTCCCTACAGGTTGTACTCTCTGCACTGTCTGAACCCACTGTGCTGTTTGAACTTGTTTCACTTGCTGTTCATCTGATACTAATTGCTGTTCCTTTTGAACTGATTGCGTGTTTGAAACTTTGGAATACAAAGGTTCTTGATTCTGACTATAGCCGGCAGTCGAGTATTTTAAGTCGTATATGGTTCCAGATACATACTTGTCGGTGGTACTTGGGTATATAATAGACGGCCCTCGGCTTACACTTTGAGATCCTTTTTCAGTAAAGTATTTGGCGGTAGAACTCTGGTGGTCTTGAACAATACCTGTGTACTGATCGTTCGAAGTAAAGTAACGATTTGAGGAAACATTATTATCATACAATTTCGTATGATTTTCCACCGATTCCACATACGTACTAGTAGATGGGCTTCGTGATACTTCGGAGTACTTCTTACTCGTTATTACAGTGTCAGTGGAAATAAAAGGCGTTTTAAAAGTTTTTTCAAAAGTCTCCGTGCGTATTTCTGTTGAGGGTCTTACTGCAGACGATGTCTTCGTAAACTTTTCAGTTGTACCTGAATGTCCAGTGGTTTGGCCGGAATTTAGTAATGTCACTGTGGTATCTGTGATCACATCCTTTTGTGCGTTTGTATTCGCACCCGTGACAGTAAATCCAAATGTTGAAGATTTCGTTGACAGTTGCTCTCTAGAGCCGTTTGTAGATGGCTTTATTCTGCTTGAAGCTTCTCTAAGTCTTTCATTCGTGCCGGAATATTTATTTTTAGGATCTGTTTCTTGTTGCGTCGAGGTGGTGACGTTTTTGTTTTCGGTATATGTAGTTGAAGGTTCTGTTCTTTGTGAAATTGTTGTTTTTTCATAAGTGTAATTAGGGCTCAATTTTTGTACCGTTTTATATTTCTCATTTGTATTGGTATATTTGGTTGTGGATATTCCTGTATTAAGTGGCAGTTCCGGGTTGTTTGCACCAGTAAAACTGTTTAATTGAGCCTCACCCTGCGACACTCTTGTGTTCTTTCCGTCTTCGATATATGTCGCGGCAGCTTGGTCTGTTCCCCGTGAAACATTTGTAATTACATTGGTGGTGGTGAATCCTCCCGTTGAAGTAAGCATTGTCTCAGCACTGTCGCCTGTAAGCAAAATGGGATTATATAGAATGGGTTTGTAACACTAAAAATCATAAACAAAATTCCTTTTTTTACAACTCTTTGTTCTTTGTCAGTTCTTAACAGTCTTTTGCTACACTTGAGCCACTCATCGTGCCGTGTAGTGGTGGTTGAGAAAATCCACTACCCCATATCTTCCCGTGGATGTCGTAACAGGCGACAGAGGGAGACAGGCAGGAGATGAAAATGGGTTTAAAACAATAAAAACCATAAACAAAATTCCTTTTTTTAAAACTTTATGTTCTTTGTCAATTCTTAATAATCTTTTGCTACACGTGAGCCGGTCATATCCTTGACAGCCTTATGAATCGCGCGTATCTAGAAATACCTATACGGTAATTCAATACCTATACGGTATAGAGAACCTGTAAAATTACCATAGATCGCATAGATATCCATGGTGTGCTATAGCCACTTACCATCGGGTGAACTGACCAGATTGTAAGTGACTACTGCGGCTCACAGCCAACTTTAAGCAAAGAAGTTTATGGATTTATACGTGCTAGAGTCATGCTGCAGATAACATATTATAGTTGTAGCACGAATGAGTCGGATTGATTCCTCTCTACTAGACCAACGTCCAAAAATAGCATCTACTTATGTAAAAAATAACGTTCGTATTGTCTTTACCTGTCCGTTCGATGAATCTGTCTAAAATATTATTAGTAGATTGCGAGGAGTTTGTTGTTGAGGTGGTATCAGTGGTGCCAACTGGTCGACGGCGACTTACTACACGGAACGAACGTCGAGGTGTTGGCGATACTGTTGTGGATGAGATTGATTCGGAGGTTGCTGTGGAAAGAAAATATTAAAAATGAGAATAATAACCCCTAACCCTCAGCCATTTGGTCTCCCCTGCCGAGGGCCTCCATCTGGTTGGGCTTTTATTTATTTATGTATTTCTATATTTATTTTATGTTATTGATATTTATGTATATTTATCTTTTCATTTTTATTTATAATTATATATTTATAGAACCCAACCAGATGAGAAAACTATATTGATACCCCCTAGAATAATAATAAAATTGATGTAAAATAATAAAATGTGTGCAGCGTGTGGGCGGTTCGAAACAAAATAATAGGGTAACACAGTACGGACACCAGTGTCTGACAAAGGAAAGATTGCATTAGATTATTAATAACTTTAACCACGTATTGGCCGTGTAAGATTATCCACTGCTCCGTATCGTCGTCCCGTGGAACGGAAACAACAGATGGGCAGCAACATCTTTGTGATGAAAACTCAAAATAGTAAAAACTGCAGCTGCCAACCCACCTGCCAAGCGTGACAACCATGTTAATATTCCCGAAGAAGGGGAAGACCTATGTTTAGTATTAGGCTGTAATTGATACTTAAATACTGTAAATTATTAGGTATCCAAATACCTTTGTTAAAGTGCCATAAGTAAATAAATAAATCTCTCATTTCGTCAAGTGGCTCCGGTAAGAGGCAACTGTGGGAAATGCTAGAACGATCTCCTGCTTCCGATTCCGAAATGACCCCAAGCAGCTCGTTTACACCAGTCGCAAAATTGGACTTTCGCAAAATATTTCAATGTGTTTCTAATGACATCACATGCATCCATCGACCTCTTGATGCTTTGCTGCTTTGCCAGGTCGTCACTCCATCCAATAGTTAATTCTAGTAGGTGGTCCGTCTGGTCGTATCGGCTACTTTGGTTCTATTGCGGGTATAATTGCTTCGGATTCTATCATGTACAGAAACTGAGTTTAGTGTGTGAACTTATAATAAATAATATAAAATTATTTTGGTTGTAAAATAGGGTAGTAAGGTTTTCCTATTCAAATGTTTAAAAAAAATCTCGTATGAATATCTAGTCAGGTACGATCGGTGACTTTCAGATCTATCACAATCATTATTTTTAGTCCATAGAGCACATCAAAGACCTCTTCTGAATTTAGGCCATTATTGAATGCGTCCTACTCTCCTGATCAGAAAAGGAGCTTTACAGTCTGTTACTACTTTTATTATACACTTACCCTTTCCATGAAGGACGACTTTCGCTTCCTCTCCGTATTGCTGTATTACTCTTTCTTCACCGTCTCCTATATAATTAAGGCTATCTTTAGGCTTGATCGCTCCGTTAAGTTCAGATGTTTCGATTTTCCCTACAGATTGTACTCTCTGCACGGTCTGAACCCACTGTGCTGTTTGAACTTGTTTCACTGGCTGTTCATCTGATACTAATTGCTGTTCCTTTTGAACTGATTGCGTGTTTAAAACTTTGGAATACAAAGGTTCTTGATTCTGACTATAGCCGACAGTCGAGTATTTTAAGTCGTATATGGCTCCAGATACATACTTGTCGGTGGTACTTGGGTATATAATGGACGGCCCTCGGCTTACACTTTGAGATCCATTTTCAGTAAAGTATTTGGCGGTAGAACTCTGGTGGTCTTGAACAATACCTGTGTCCTGATCTTTCGAAGTAAAGTAACGGTTTGAGGAAACATTATTATCATTCAATGTCGTATGATTTTTCACCGATTCCACATACGTACTAGTAGATGGGCTTCGTGATACTTCAGAGTACTTCTTACTCGTTATTACAGTGTCAGTGGAAATAAAAGGCGTTTTAATAGTTTTTTCAAAAGTCTCCGTGCGTATTTCTGTTGAGGGTCTTACTGCAGACGATGTCTTCGTAAACTTTTCAGTTGTACCTGTACGTCCAGTGGTTTGGCTGGAATTTCGTAATGTCACTATGGTATCTGTAATTGCATCCTTGAGTGCGTTGGTATTCGCACCGTTGACAATAAATCCAGATGTTGATAATTTTGAGGATGTTTGCTCTGTAGAGCCGTTTGTAGATGGCCTTCTTCCGCGTGAAGTTTCTGTGAATCTTTCATTGATGCTGGAATATATATTTGTAGGATCCGTTTCTTGTTGTGTCGTGGTGGTGACGTTTTTATTTTCGGTAGATGTAGTTGATGGATTTATTCTTTGCGATATTGACTTATATTTGTCGTAAGTAGGGCTCAAATTTTGTATCGTTGTAAATTTCTCATTTGTATTTGTATATTTGTTTGTGGATATTCCTATATTAAGTGGAATTTCTGAGTAGTTTGTGTCAATAAAACTATTAACGGGTGTTTTATCCTGCGATAATCTTGTGTACTTACTGTCTTCGATATATGTCGCGGTAGGTTGGTATGTACCTTGTGAAACATTTGTAATTATAGTGTTTGCGGTGAATCCTGCTGGTTGGAATCCTGTTGAAAGAAGCATTGTCTCAGCACTGGGGCCTGTAAGCAAAATAGGATTATAAATAATTGGTTTTATAAGATGAAAATCAACAACGAGATTCCGTTTTTAAAAGTTCTTTTTCAGTCCTTAATTAGTATTTTGCTAGATGTGGACCTGTCTTATCGATAGAAGGATAACAACCCTACGTTATCACCTAAGTGCGCTGGCCTATATATAAAAATAGCAATAGCATTTATAAAAAAGACAAAAAATATACATATACAGTTATCAGATCGTTAGTTTTTCCAACTGTCGTCACTAAGAAATGGGGGTAAATAACACCTAAAGTACAAGCAATTATAAAGATGTATCATCGCATTTAGACATAAAACATGTACAACACATAATATAATAGAAGAAGGTAATGAACGCATTTTAACGTAAAAAATTTAACAAATTACACATATTAAAGAATACAATCATTAATAATGATAAGAAATAAAATTCCAAATAATACTACAACACTGGTAATGAATAATATGTACGTGGTTCTGGAACCGTTCTGTAGCTATATTATAGCTGTAGCTCGAATCGATCTGTTCGACCAGAGAGGGTCCACACTCTTACACAATGCCTGCGTAAAATAGAAGCTTAATTTTTGAGACTCATTTTTAATGAAAACGAGGCTTTTCTTCTTAGTCTCCACTTCTTAATTGAGGATAGATGTAGCTACCTATAGACCAAAGTATCCATTTATAATCAGGTGAAATTAGAGCATGTTTGTCAACTTTATTTTATTTATATTCTCTTATTTTGTTTAATAATAATAAGAAAACGAAGTACGTGGTTACAGTGTAGGGAATACTTACTTTCAATTGTGAATTCCCTTGAGCCTTGCGCTTTGACTCTTTGCAAATCATTTAACTGATTTTGCTTGAAGCTGGAGCTATAGCTTTTACTCTGTCTATTTTTCTCCTCTTCACTTGTAACGGCAGGATTTTGATCTTGCTCAACGTTCAGAGATATCAGTGGACGCCTTTGAGTTGTCCGGTTCTTTGATTTAGAACGCGAAGTTATAGATGAATCTTCAATAGAGTCTGAAAATATTTAGAATATATAAATAACTTGACTATTAGTAATAACAAACAAAATTAGAATAAAAAAAAGTAAGCAACACGCATTGAGTAAGAGCTGTGAGAATGCCAGTGAGAATACTAGTCTTAAAATTATTGTATTGTCATAAGTTTTCAATACCTCTGAGAAATTTCAGATGATTCAGACATCCAGAAGTGGGTGAAAACTGAATTATAAAATATTATCACATACATTTATACGTTATTGGTACGCAGGCCTTTTTGTACCTAAGAATCGTCCGGGTAGATAATAACTACGTACTTATTCCTGCCACATAAGAGCAATGCCTCTACGGTATAGAGAACCAGTTATAAACGCCACCAACCAACTTTAAGCAAAGGAGGATGTTGGATGTTTAGACGAGGTAGAACTATACTGTGGTTGTAGCATGAATGAATCGGCTCGACTCCACTCTACTAGACCAACGGTAAAACATAGCACCTACTTATGTAAAAAAACGATGTTCGTATTGTCTTTACCTGTCCGCTTAATGTCTTGAATATTCTTGATAGATTGCGTGGTGTTAGATGTGGAGGTAGTATTAATGGTGGCAACTGGTCGACGGCGACTTACTACACGGAACGAACGTTGAGGTATTGGCGACACCGTTGTGGATGATATCGAATCGGAGGTTGCTGTGGAAAGTAAGATATTAAAGTGAGAATAATAATTAAATTGATGTATTAAAATAAAATGTGTGCGATGTGTGTTGACGGTTCGAAACAAAATGATAGGGCAACCTATTACGTACAGCAGTGTCTCACAAGGAAACTGTAACAGGCTGTAAATATTAGTTATCTGAATACCTTTGTGAAAAAGAAATAAATAAATCACTCCATTTCGTCGTGGGTGTGATAAGTAGCAACTATGCGAAATGCTAGAAAGATCTCCTGGCTTCAAATAGATGGAGTTAAGCACCTACTAAAATTTCAAGATAAGCTGCTGCAACATAGCTGCCGCGTCAAACGCCGAGCGTCGGCCGAGCTAGGCCGATGAAATTTTCAACTTTACGCCTGGTAGTCCAACATTAAACGTCCTATTACTTAAAAACCGGCCAAGAGCGTGTCGGGCCACGCTCAGTGTAGGGTTCCGCAGTTTCCCGTCCGTCACAATAAGTGTTCCCACTTACGAGTTTAAAGATGGGTATCCATTATGTTCGCGCTCCAGCAGCGCTCCGCGCTCCTGCAATTGCTCCCGGTAGTGGCTACTGTAGTTTCCATCCAAGTTCAAAATGATTTTCCTAGAAAGTCCTTATAAAGTTCTACTTTTCAGATTTTTTTCGTATTTTCTAAACTTATGGTTTAAAAGTTAGAGGGGGGGGGGGACACATTGTTTTTTACTTTTGGAGCGATTATTTCCGAAATTATTGACATTATCAAAAAATGATTGTAGTAAACCCCTATTCATTTTTAAGTACCTTTTCAACAATATATCACACGTTAGGGTTGAAATTAAAAAAAATCACTTCCCACTTTACATATAGGAGGGCTACCCTAATAAAACATTTTTTCCGATTTTTGTTTTACCACTTTGTCGGCGTGATTGATACACATATTGGTACCAAATTTCAGCTTTCTAGTGCTAACGGTCACAGAGATTGAGCGAGGACGGACAGACGGACAGACAGACATGGCGAAACTATAAGGGTTACTAGTTTACTACGGAACCCTAAAAAGTATGAACATTAAAAAAAGTTTGAAAAAAAGTTGTACAAAACAAAAGGATCTTTAAAAATTGATAAATGCATTTTATTGATTAATCTAATATTTCAAGAATTATTGGCTGCGATAGAAAAACCGGTTCATTAAATGGGCCATAAATCGTAAACATTTAGTTTTACAAAAAAGTTTACTTAAAATTAAGGATGCGATATTTTATTCTCTATAATAATGGTCTTTACAACTTTTGCCGTAAAGTATATAGTTTCCGAGATATCGGCTGAAAACGTTTTTTCAAGATGGTGCTTGAAGCGCTATCTGGATCTGTTGCATTTTGTGATTTTATGCTCAGTAAGTGATCCTAAACCTTATAAAAAATAAATATTGGATCGGAAATTTAGTGAAAAGTAGACCAAAAAAAATTCTATTTTTACTGGCCTAATACGTTAATCTATGTACATAAATCCAAACTTGATGTACTAGCTTCTCCTCGCGACTTGGTTGACATAGAACTTAAGCAAAAAAACATTCAGATCAATCATTATCGTTCTTTTTATTCATGAGAGCCTACCAAAGACTTAGTTGCCATGCTTGGAAGTCGAATTGGGTTGGGTATACAGTAACTAATATTTTATACACTTACCCTTTCCATAAACGATGCCTTTTGCCTCCTCTCCATCTTTCTGTATTACTCTATCTTCAGTGTCTTCTTTTTGGACTGATTGCGATTTAAAAACTTTGGAATACGAAGGTTCCTGACTCTGACTATAGCCGGCAGTCAAGTAGTTTAAGTCGTATATGGCTTCAGATACATACTTTTCAGTGGTACTTGTGTAGTTGATAGACGAGGGGCTTACACTTTGAGATCCTTTTTCAATAAAGTATTTGGGGGTAGAACTTTGGTGGTCCTGAGCAATACCTGTTTGGTTTAGATTAAAGAAACGATTCGACCGAACATTACCTTCATTCAGTTCCGTATGTTTTTCTACCGATTCCACATACGTACTAGTTGATGCGCTTCGTGATACGTCTGAGTACTTTTTACTCGTTATTACATTGTCGGTGGAAATAATAGGCGTTTGAATAGATTTTTGAAAAGTTTCCGAGTATGTACCTGTTGAGGGTCTTACGCTAGACGATGTCTCCGTAAACTTTTCTCTCGTACCTGTATGTCCCGTAGTTTGACCATAGTTTTGTAAAGACACTGTATTATCAGTAATCGCATCAGTATACTTTCTCGTCAATGATCCAGTTTTTTCAAATGCATCCAAGTATATATCTGTTAAGGGTCTTACTGAAGACAATGTCTTCGTAAAAATTTCACTAACACCCGTACGTCCAGTTATTTGACTGGAATTTTGTAATGATACTTCAGAGTACTTTTTGCTAGTTATTACAGTGTCAGCCGAAGTTAAAGGCGTTTTAATGGCTTTTTCAAAAGTCTCCGAGTATAAACCTGTTGAGGGTCTTACCCTAGACCATGTCTCCGTAAACTTCTCATTTATACCCGTATGTCCAGTAGTTTGACCGGAACTTTGTAAAGTTGTATCAGAAATCATATCCGCATACTTTGTCGTCAATGGTCCAGTTTTTTCAAATGTTCGTGAATATATTTTTGTAGAGGGTGTTACTCTAGACGATGTTTTCGATAACTTTTCACGTATATCCGCATATCCAGTACTTTGATCGGAATTTTGTAAAGTCACTGTGGTATCATTATATTCCGTATATTTTGACGACAATGGCCTAGTTGTTTTATATGTCTTTAATTGTATATCTGTTGAGGGTTTCACTAAAGAAGATGTCTCTATAAACTTTTCATTTATACCCGTTTGACCAGTAGTTTGACCAGAATTTTGTAAAGATACTTCGGAGTACTTATTACTGGTTATGACATTGTCAGCTGAAATTGAAGGCGTTTGAATGGTTTTTCCAAAAGACTCGAAGTATACACCTGTTGAGGGTCTTACTCTAGACGATGTTTCCGTAAACTTTTCACTTTTTTCAGTATGTCCAATAGTTTGGCTAGAATTTTGTGATGTCAGTGCGCTATCTCTAATCGCATCCGAATATTTTGTCAACAGAGGCCTAGTTTTTTCAAATGTTTCCGAATTTATATCTGTTGAGGGTTTCGCTGAAGATGATGTCTCTATAAACTTTTCACTTATACCCGTTTGACCAGTAGTTTGACCAGAATTTCGTAAAGATACTTCGAAGTACTTGTTAGTGGTTATTACATTGTCAGCTGAAATTGAAGGCGTTTGAAAGGTTTTTTTAAACGACTCGAGGTATACACCTTTTGAGGGTCCTACACTAGACAATGTATCAGTAAACATTTCACTTATACCCGTTTGTACATTAGTTTGACCGGAACTTTTCAATGTCACTGTGTTATCAGTGACCGCATCTGTATACTTCGTCGTCAATGGTCCAGTATTATTGAATGTCTCCGAATATATATTTGTAGAGGGTCTTAATCTAGACGACGTATCAGTAAACTTTTCACGTATACCCCTTTGTACAGTAGTTTGACCCGAACTTTGTAATGTCAAAGTGTTACCACTAATCGCATCTGTATACTTTGTCGTCAATGGTCCAGTTTTTTCAATTGTCTCCGAATATATATTTGTAGAGGGTCTTGATCTAGACGATGTCTCCGTGAACTTCTCACTTTTATCCGCTTGTCCAGTAGTTTGACTGGAATTTTTTAATGACTCTTCAGAGTACTTTTTGCTAGTTATTATAGCGTCAGATGAAGTTAAAGGAGTTTTAACAGTTTTTCCGAAAGTCTCCGAATATACACGTGTTGAGGGTCGTATGCCAGACGATGTAACAGTAATTATATCCGTTTGTACATTAGTTTGACCGGAATTTTGTGATGTCGCTGCGCTATCTCTAATGGCATCCGTATACTTTGTTGTCAATGTTCCGGTACTATCAAACCTCTCCGGATGTATATCTGTTGAGGGTCTTACTGAATATGATGTCTCCGTAAACTTTTCATTTATACCCGTATGTCTAAGATTTTGATCGGAATTTTGTAATGTCCCTGCGCTATCTCTAATTGCACCCGTGTATTTTGTCAACAATGTTCTAGTTTTTTCAAATGTCTCCGATTCTATGTCTGTTGAGGGCTTTACTGAAGATGATGTCTCCGTAAACTTTTCACTTATAACCGTTTGTCCAGTAGTTCGACCGGAATTTTGTAATGATACATCAGAGTACTTTTTGTTAGTTATTACAGTGTCCGCTGAAGTATAAGGCGTTTTGGTGATTTTTTCAAAAGTCTCCGAGTATACACCTGTTGAGGGTCTCACTCTAGACGATGTATCAGTAAACTTTCCATGTATACCCGTTTGTACAGTAGTTTGACCGGAACTTTGTAATGTCACTGTGTTACCACTAGTCGCATCTGTATACTTTGTCGTCAATGGTCCAGTTTTTTCAAATGTCTCCGAATATATATTTGTAGAGGGTCTTACTCTAGACGATGTCTCCGTAAACTTTTCACTTTTATCCGCTTGTCCAGTAGTTTGACTGGAACTTTTTAATGACTCTTCAGAGTACTTTTTGCTAGTTATAATAGCGTCAGATGAAGTTAGAGGAGTTTTAACGGTTTTTTCGAAAGTCTCCGAATATACACGTGTTGAGGGTCGTACGCCAGAAGATGTATCAGTAATTATACCCGTTTGTACATTCGTTTGACCGGAATTTTGTGATGTCGCTGCGCTATCTCTAATCGCATCCGTATACTTTGTTGTCAATGTTCCGGTATTATCAAACCTCTCCGGATGTATATCTGTTGAGGGTCTTACTGAAGATGATGTCTCCGTAAACTTTTCATTTATACCCGTATGTCTAAGACTTTGATCGGAATTTTGTAATGTCCCTGCGCTATCTCTAATTGCACCCGTGTATTTTGTCAACAATGTTCTAGTTTTTTCAAATGTCTCCGATTCTATGTCTGTTAAGGGTTTTACTGAGGATGATGTCTCCGTAAACTTTTCACTTATAGCCGTTTGTCCAGTAGTTCGACCGGAATTTTGTAATGATACATCAGAGTACTTTTTGTTAGTTATTACAGTGTCCGCTGAAGTATAAGGCGTTTTAGTGATTTTTTCAAAAGTCTCCGAATATATACCTGTTGAGGGTCTCACTCTAGACGATGTATCAGTAAACTTTTCACGTATACCCGTTTGTACAGTAGTTTGACCGGAACTTTGTAATGTCACTGTGTTACCACTAGTCGCTTCTGTATACTTTGTCGTCAATGGTCCAGTTTTTTCAAATGTCGCCGAATATATATTTGTAGAGGGTCTTACTCTAGAGGATGTCTCCGTAAACTTCTCACTTTTATCCGCTTGTCCAGTAGTTGGACTGGAACTTTTTAATGACTCTTCAGAGTACTTTTTGCTAGTTATTATAGCGTCAGATAAAGTTAAAGGAGTTTTAACGGTTTTTTCGAAAGTCTCCGAATATACACGTGTTGAGGGTCGTACGCCAGAAGATGTATCAGTAATTATACCCGTTTGTACATTAGTTTGACCGGAATTTTGTGATGTCGCTGCGCTATCTCTAATCGTATCCGTATACTTTGTTGTCAATGTTCCAGTATTATCAAACCTCTCCGGATATGTATCTGTTGAGTGTCTTACTGAAGATGATGTCTCCGTAAACTTTTCATTTATACCCGTCTGTCTATAACTTTGATCGGAATCTTGTAATGTCCCTGCGCTATCTCTAATTGCACCCGTGTATTTTGTCAACAATGTTCTAGTTTTTTCAAATGTCTCCGATTCTATGTCTGTTGAGGGTTTAACTGAAGATGATGTCTCCGTAAACTTTTCACTTATAGCCGTTTGTCCAGTAGTTCGACCAGAATTTTGTAATGATACATCAGAGTACTTTTTGTTAGTTATTACAGTGTCCGCTGAAGTATAAGGCGTTTTGGTGATTTTTTCAAAAGTCTCCGAGTATACACCTGTTGAGGGTCTCACTCTAGACGATGTATCAGTAAACTTTCCATGTATACCCGTTTGTACAGTAGTTTGACCGGAACTTTGTAATGTCACTGTGTTACCACTAGTCGCATCTGTATACTTTGTCGTCAATGGTCCAGTTTTTTCAAATGTCTCCGAATATATATTTGTAGAGGGTCTTACTCTAGAGGATGTCTCCGTAAACTTCTCACTTTTATCCGCTTGTCCAGTAGTTGGACTGGAACTTTTTAATGACGCTTCAGAGTACTTTTTGCTAGTTATTATAGCGTCAGATAAAGTTAAAGGAGTTTTAACGGTTTTTTCGAAAGTCTCCGAATATACACGTGTTGAGGGTCGTACGCCAGAAGATGTATCAGTAGTTATACCCGTTTGTACATTAATTTGACCGGAATTTTGTGATGTCGCTGCGCTATCTCTAATCGCATCCGTATACTTTGTTGTCAATGTTCCAGTATTACCAAAACTCTCCGGATATATATCTGTTGAGTGTCTTACTGAAGATGATGTCTCCGTAAACTTTTCATTTATACCCGTATGTCTATAACTTTGATCGGAGTCTTGTAATGTCCCTGCGCTATCTCTAATTGCACCCGTGTATTTTGTCAACAATGTTCTAGTTTTTTCAAATGTCTCCGATTCTATGTCTGGTGAGGGTTTAACTGAAGATGATGTCTCCGTAAACTTTTCACTTATAGCCGTTTGTCCAGTAGTTCGACCAGAATTTTGTAATGATACATCAGAGTACTTTTTGTTAGTTATTACAGTGTCCGCTGAAGTATAAGGCGTTTTGGTGATTTTTTCAAAAGTCTCCGAGTATACACCTGTTGAGGGTCTCACTCTAGACGATGTATCAGTAAACTTTCCATGTATACCCGTTTGTACAGTAGTTTGACCGGAACTTTGTAATGTCACTGTGTTACCACTAGTCGCATCTGTATACTTTGTCGTCAATGGTCCAGTTTTTTCAAATGTCTCCGAATATATATTTGTAGAGGGTCTTACTCTAGACGATGTCTCCGTAAACTTTTCACTTTTATCCGCTTGTCCAGTAGTTTGACTGGAACTTTTTAATGACTCTTCAGAGTACTTTTTGCTAGTTATAATAGCGTCAGATGAAGTTAGAGGAGTTTTAACGGTTTTTTCGAAAGTCTCCGAATATACACGCGTTGAGGGTCGTACGCCAGAAGATGTATCAGTAATTATACCCGTTTGTACATTAGTTTGACCGGAATTTTGTGATGTCGCTGCGCTATCTTTAATCGCATCCGTATACTTTGTTGTCAATGTTCCGGTATTATCAAACCTCTCCGGATGTATATCTGTTGAGGGTCTTACTGAAGATGATGTCTCCGTAAACTTTTCATTTATACCCGTATGTCTAAGACTTTGATCGGAATTTTGTAATGTCCCTGCGCTATCTCTAATTGCACCCGTGTATTTTGTCAACAATGTTCTAGTTTTTTCAAATGTCTCCGATTCTATGTCTGTTGAGGGTTTTACTGAAGATGATGTCTCCGTAAACTTTTCACTTATAGCCGTTTGTCCAGTAGTTCGACCGGAATTTTGTAATGATACATCAGAGTACTTTTTGTTAGTTATTACAGTGTCCGCTGAAGTATAAGGCGTTTTAGTGATTTTTTCAAAAGTCTCCGAGTATACACCTGTTGAGGGTCTCATTCTAGACGATGTATCAGTAAACTTTTCACGTATACCCGTTTGTACAGTAGTTTGACCGGAACTTTGTAATGTCACTGCGTTACCACTAGTCGCATCTGTATACTTTGTCGTCAATGGTCCAGTTTTTTCAAATGTCTCCGAATGTATATTTGTAGAGGGTCTTACTGCAGACGATGTCTCCGTAAACAATTCACTTTTATCCGCTTGTCCAGTAGTTTGACTGGAATTTTTTAATGACTCTTCAGAGTACTTTTTGCTAGTAATTATAGCGTCAGATGAAGTTAAAGGAGTTTTAACAGTTTTTTCGAAAGTCTCCGAATATACACGTGTTGAGGGTCGTACGCCAGAAGATGTATCAGTAATTATACCTGTTTGTACATTAGTTTGACCGGAATTTTGTGATGTCGCTGCGCTATCTCTAATCGCATCCGTATACTTTGTTGTCAATGTTCCGGTATTATCAAACCTCTCCGGATGTATATCTGTTGAGGGTCTTACTGAAGATGATGTCCCCGTAAACTTTTCATTTATACCCGTATGTCTAAGACTTTGATCGGAATTTTGTAATGTCCCTGCGCTATCTCTAATTGCACCCGTGTATTTTGTCAACAATGTTCTAGTTTTTTCAAATGTCTCCGATTCTATGTCTGTTGAGGGTTTTACTGAAGATGATGTCTCCGTAAACTTTTCACTTATAGCCGTTTGTCCAGTAGTTCGACCGGAATTTTGTAATGATACATCAGTGTACTTTTTGTTAGTTATTACAGTGTCCGCTGAAGTATAAGGCGTTTTAGTGATTTTTTCAAAAGTCTCCGTGTATACACCTGTTGAGGGTCTCACTCTAGACGATGTATCGGTAAACTTTTCACGTATACCCGTTTGTACAGTAGTTTGACCGGAACTTTGTAATGTCACTGTGTTACCACTAGTCGCTTCTGTATACTTTGTCGTCAATGGTCCAGTTTTTTCAAATGTCTCCGAATATATATTTGTAGAGGGTCTTACTCTAGACGATATCTCCGTAAACTTCTCACTTTTATCCGCTTGTCCAGTAGTTTGACTGGAATTTTTTAATGACTCTTCAGAGTACTTTTTGCTAGTAATTACAGCGTCAGATGAAGTTAAAGGAGTTTGAACGGTTTTTTCGAAAGTCTCCGAATATACACGTGTTGAGGGTCGTACGCCAGAAGATGTATCAGTTATTATACCCGTTTGTACATTAGTTTGACCGGAATTTTGTGATGTCGCTGCGCTATCTCTAATCGAATCCGTATACTTTGTTGTCAATGTTCCAGTATTATCAAACCTCTCCGGATATGTATCTGTGGAGTGTCTTACGGAAGATGATGTCTCCGTAAACTTTTCATTTATACCCGTATGTCTATAACTTTGATCGGAATCTTGTAATGTCCCTGCGCTATCTCTAAATGCACCCGTGTTTTTTGTCAACAATGTTCTAGTTTTTTCAAATGTCTCCGATTCTATGTCTGTTGAGGGTTTTACTGAAGATGATGTCTCCGTAAACTTTTCACTTATAGCCGTTTGTCCAGTAGTTCGACCGGAATTTTGTAATGATACATCAGAGTACTTTTTGTTAGTTATTACAGTGTCCGCTGAAGTATAAGGCGTTTTAGTGATTTTTTCAAAAGTCTCCGAGTATACACCTGTTGAGGGTCTCACTCTAGACGATGTATCAGTAAACTTTTCACGTATACCCGTTTGTACAGTAGTTTGACCGGAACTTTGTAATGTCACTGCGTTACCACTAGTCGCATCTGTATACTTTGTCGTCAATGGTCCAGTTTTTTCAAATGTCTCCGAATATATATTTGTAGAGGGTCTTACTCTAGACGATGTCTCCTTAAACTTCTCACTTTTATCCGCTTGTCCAGTAGTTTGACTGGAACTTTTTAATGACTCTTCAGAGTACTTTTTGCTAGTTATTATAGCGTCAGATAAAGTTAAAGGAGTTTTAACGGTTTTTTCGAAAGTCTCCGAATATACACGTGTTGAGGGTCGTACGCCAGAAGATGTATCAGTAGTTTTACCCGTTTGTACAGTAGTTTGACCGGAACTTTGTAATGTCACTGCGTTACCACTAGTCGCATCTGTATACTTTGTCGTCAATGGTCCAGTTTTTTCAAATGTCTCCGAATATATATTTGTAGAGGGTCTTACTCTAGACGATGTCTCCTTAAACTTCTCACTTTTATCCGCTTGTCCAGTAGTTTGACTGGAACTTTTTAATGACTCTTCAGAGTACTTTTTGCTAGTTATTATAGCGTCAGATAAAGTTAAAGGAGTTTTAACGGTTTTTTCGAAAGTCTCCGAATATACACGTGTTGAGGGTCGTACGCCAGAAGATGTATCAGTAGTTTTAGCCGTTTGTACATTAGTTTGACCGGAATTTTGTGATGTCGCTGCGCTATCTCTAATCGCATCCGTATACTTTGTTGTCAATGTTCCAGTATTATCAAACCTCTCCGGATATATATCTGTTGAGTGTCTTACTGAAGATGATGTCTCCGTAAACTTTTCATTTATACCCGTCTGTCTAAAACTTTGATCGGAATTTTGTAATGTCCCTGCGCTATCTCTAATTGCACCCGTGTATTTTGTCAACAATGTTCTAGTTTTTTCAAATGTCTCCGATTCTATGTCTGTTGAGGGTTTTACTGAAGTTGATGTCTCCGTAAACTTTTCACTTATAGCCGTTTGTCCAGTAGTTCGACCGGAATTTTGTAATGATACATCAGAGTACTTTTTGTTAGTTATTACAGTGTCCGCTGAAGTATAAGGCGTTTTAGTGATTTTTTCAAAAGTCTCCGAGTATACACCTGTTGAGGGTCTCACTCTAGACGATGTATCAGTAAACTTTTCACGTAAACCCGTTTGTACATTAGTTTGACCGGAATTTTGTGATGTCGCTGCGCTATCTCTAATCGCATCCGTATACTTTGTTGTCAATGTTCCAGTATTATCAAACCTCTCCGGATATATATCTGTTGAGTGTCCTACTGAAGATGATGTCTCCGTAAACTTTTCATTTATACCCGTCTGTCTAAAACTTTGATCGGAATTTTGTAATGTCCCTGCGCTATCTCTAATTGCACCCGTGTATTTTGTCAACAATGTTCTAGTTTTTTCAAATGTCTCGGATTCTATGTCTGTTGAGGGTTTTACTGAAGATGATGTCTCCGTAAACTTTTCACTTATAGCCGTTTGTCCAGTAGTTCGACCGGAATTTTGTAATGATACATCAGTGTACTTTTTGTTAGTTATTACAGTGTCCGCTGAAGTATAAGGCGTTTTAGTGATTTTTTCAAAAGTCTCCGAGTATACACCTGTTGAGGGTCTCACTCTAGACGATGTATCGGTAAACTTTTCACGTATACCCGTTTGTACAGTAGTTTGACCGGAACTTTGTAATGTCACTGTGTTACCACTAGTCGCATCTGTATACTTTGTCGTCAATGGTCCAGTTTTTTCAAATGTCTCCGAATATATATTTATAGAGGGTCTTACTCTAGAGGATGTCTCCGTAAACTTCTCACTTTTATCCGCTTGTCCAGTAGTTGGACTGGAACTTTTTAATGACTCTTCAGAGTACTTTTTGCTAGTTATTATAGCGTCAGATAAAGTTAAAGGAGTTTTAACGGTTTTTTCGAAAGTCTCCGAATATACACGTGTTGAGGGTCGTACGCCAGAAGATGTATCAGTAGTTATACCCGTTTGTACATTAGTTTGACCGGAATTTTGTGATGTCGCTGCGTTATCTCTAATCGCATCCGTATACTTTGTTGTCAATGTTCCAGTATTACCAAAACTCTCCGGATATATATCTGTTGAGTGTCTTACTGAAGATGATGTCTCCGTAAACTTTTCATTTATACCCGTCTGTCTAAAACTTTGATCGGAATTTTGTAATGTCCCTGCGCTATCTCTAATTGCACCCGTGTATTTTGTCAACAATGTTCTAGTTTTTTCAAATGTCTCCGATTCTATGTCTGTTGAGGGTTTTACTGAAGTTGATGTCTCCGTAAACTTTTCACTTATAGCCGTTTGTCCAGTAGTTCGACCGGAATTTTGTAATGATACATCAGAGTACTTTTTGTTAGTTATTACAGTGTCCGCTGAAGTATAAGGCGTTTTAGTGATTTTTTCAAAAGTCTCCGAGTATACACCTGTTGAGGGTCTCACTCTAGACGATTTATCAGTAAACTTTTCACGTAAACCCGTTTGTACAGTAGTTTGACCGGAACTTTGTAATGTCACTGTGTTACCACTAGTCGCATCTGTATACTTTGTCGTCAATGGTCCAGTTTTTTCAAATGTCTCCGAATATATATTTGTAGAGGGTCTTACTCTAGAGGATGTCTCCGTAAACTTCTCACTTTTATCCGCTTGTCCAGTAGTTTGACTGGAACTTTTTAATGACTCTTCAGAGTACTTTTTGCTAGTTATTATAGCGTCAGATAAAGTTAAAGGAGTTTTAACGGTTTTTTCGAAAGTCTCCGAATATACACGTGTTGAGGGTCGTACGCCAGAAGATGTATCAGTAATTATACCCGTTTGTACATTAGTTTGACCGGAATTTTGTGATGTCGCTGCGCTATCTCTAATCGCATCCCTATACCTTGTTGTCAATGTTCCAGTATTATCAAACCTCTCCGGATATATATCTGTTGAGTGTCTTACTGAAGATGATGTCTCCGTAAACTTTTCATTTATACCCGTCTGTCTAAAACTTTGATCGGAATTTTGTAATGTCCCTGCGCTATCTCTAATTGCACCCGTGTATTTTGTCAACAATGTTCTAGTTTTTTCAAATGTCTCCGATTCTATGTCTGTTGAGGGTTTTACCGAAGTTGATGTCTCCGTAAACTTTTCACTTATAGCCGTTTGTCCAGTAGTTCGACCGGAATTTTGTAATGATACATCAGAGTACTTTTTGTTAGTTATTACAGTGTCCGCTGAAGTATAAGGCGTTTTAGTGATTTTTTCAAAAGTCTCCGAGTATACACCTGTTGAGGGTCTCACTCTAGACGATTTATCAGTAAACTTTTCACGTAAACCCGTTTGTACAGTAGTTTGACCGGAACTTTGTAATGTCACTGTGTTACCACTAGTCGCATCTGTATACTTTGTCGTCAATGGTCCAGTTTTTTCAAATGTCTCCGAATATATATTTGTAGAGGGTCTTACTCTAGAGGATGTCTCCGTAAACTTCTCACTTTTATCCGCTTGTCCAGTAGTTTGACTGGAACTTTTTAATGACTCTTCAGAGTACTTTTTGCTAGTTATTATAGCGTCAGATAAAGTTAAAGGAGTTTTAACGGTTTTTTCGAAAGTCTCCGAATATACACGTGTTGAGGGTCGTACGCCAGAAGATGTGTCAGTAATTATACCTGTTTGTACATTAGTTTGACCGGAATTTTGTGATGTCGCTGCGCTATCTCTAATCGCATCCGTATACTTTGTTGTCAATGTTCCGGTATTATCAAACCTCTCCGGATGTATATCTGTTGAGGGTCTTACTGAAGATGATGTCCCCGTAAACTTTTCATTTATAACCGTATGTCTAAGACTTTGATCGGAATTTTGTAATGTCCCTGCGCTATCTCTAATTGCACCTGTGTATTTTGTCAACAATGTTCTAGTTTTTTCAAATGTCTCCGATTCTATGTCTGTTGAGGGTTTTACTGAAGATGATGTCTCCGTAAACTTTTCACTTATAGCCGTTTGTCCAGTAGTTCGACCGGAATTTTGTAATGATACATCAGAGTACTTTTTGTTAGTTATTACAGTGTCCGCTGAAGTATAAGGCGTTTTAGTGATTTTTTCAAAAGTCTCCGAATATACACCTGTTGAGGGTCTCACTCTAGACGATGTATCAGTAAACTTTCCACGTATACCCGTTTGTATAGTAGTTTGACCGGAACTTTGTAATGTCACTGTGTTACCACTAGTCGCTTCTGTATACTTTGTCGTCAATGGTCCAGTTTTTTCAAATGTCTCCGAATATATATTTGTAGAGGGTCTTACTCTAGACGATGTCTCCGTAAACTTCTCACTTTTATCAGCTTGTCCAGTAGTTTGACTGGAATTTTTTAATGACTCTTCAGAGTACTTTTTGCTAGTAATTACAGCGTCAGATGAAGTTAGAGGAGTTTTAACGGTTTTTTCGAAATTCTCCGAATATACACGTGTTGAGGGTCGTACGCCAGAAGATGTATCAGTAATTATACCCGTTTGTACATTAGTTTGACCGGAATTTTGTGATGTCGCTGCGCTATCTCTAATCGCATCCGTATACTTTGTTGTCAATGTTCCAGTATTATCAAACCTCTCCGGATATATATCTGTTGAGTGTCTTACTGAAGATGATGTCTCCGTAAACTTTTCATTTATACCCGTCTGTCTATAACTTTGATCGGAATCTTGTAATGTCCCTGCGCTATCTCTAATTGCACCCGTGTATTTTGTCAACAATGTTCTAGTTTTTTCAAATGTCTCCGATTCTATGTCTGTTGAGGGTTTTACTGAAGTTGATGTCTCCGTAAACTTTTCACTTATAGCCGTTTGTCCAGTTGTTCGACCGGAATTTTGTAATGATACATCAGAGTACTTTTTGTTAGTTATTACAGTGTCCGATGAAGTATAAGGCGTTTTAGTGATTTTTTCAAAAGTCTCCGAGTATACACCTGTTGAGGGTCTCACTCTAGACGATGTATCGGTAAACTTTTCACGTATACCCGTTTGTACAGTAGTTTGACCGGAACTTTGTAATGTCACTGTGTTACCACTAGTCGCATTTGTATACTTTGTCGTCAATGGTCCAGTTTTTTCAAGTGTCTCCGAATATATATTTGTAGAGGGTCTTACTCTAGACGATGTCTCCGTAAACTTCTCACTTTTATCCGCTTGTCCAGTAGTTTGACTGGAACTTTTTAATGACTCTTCAGAGTACTTTTTGCTAGTTAATATAGCGTCAGATGAAGTTAAAGGAGTTTTAACGGTTTTTTCGAAAGTCTCCGAATATACACGTGTTGAGGGTCGTACGCCAGAAGATGTATCTGTAATTATACCTGTTTGTACATTAGTTTGACCGGAATTTTGTGATGTCGCTGCGCTATCTCTAATCGCATCCGTATACTTTGTTGTCAATGTTCCGGTATTATCAAACCTCTCCGGATGTATATCTGTTGAGGGTCTTACTGAAGATGATGTCTCCGTAAACTTTTCATTTATACCCGTATGTCTAAGACTTTGATCGAAATTTTGTAATGTCCCTGCGCTATCTCTAATTGCACCCGTGTATTTTGTCAACAATGTTCTAGTTTTTTCAAATGTCTCTAATTCCATGTCTGTTGAGGGTTTTACTGAAGATGATGTCTCCGTAAACTTTTCACTTATAGCCGTTTGTCCAGTAGTTCGACCGGAATTTCGTAATGATATATCAGAGTACTTTTTGTTAGTTATTACAGCGTCCGCTGAAGTATAAGGCGTTTTAGTGATTTTTTCAAAAGTCTCCGAGTATACACCTGTTGAGGGTCTCACTCTAGACGATTTATCAGTAAAATTTTCGTTTTCGATAGAGGTAGTTGATGGGAGTCTTCTTTGTGAAACTAACTTGTATTTGTCATTTGTTTCTGTATAAGTGTAAGTAGGATTTAGATTTTGTACCGCTGCATGTCTTTCTTTTGTATTGATATATTTATTTGTGGATATTGCCGTGTGTGGCAGTTCTGTGTCGTTTGTGTCAGTAAAACTGTTTACGGGAGTTTCATCCTGGGATACTCTTGTGTACTTTCTGTCTTCGATATATTTCGTGGTAGATTGGTTTGTTCCCCGCGAAACATTTATAATATTAGTTGCAGTGGTGAATCCTGCAGGTTGGGGGTCTTTGAAAGATCCTGTTGAAGAAAGAATAGTCTCAAAACTGTGCAAATCATAAATAATAATTAGAAGTAATAAATAAAATGTTAAACAATGCTATACGTACATATAATACAATAAATAAATAATTTATATGTATTTGAACCATGCTGCAACTATGTTATAGCTACAGCACAAATCAGTCTGCTCGAACGGGAAAAGAGCAGATCATAATCATCATTACAGCTCTTCACAAATCCACTGCTGAACATAGGCCTCCCCCATGGAATACCACAAAACATGGTCCTCAGCAACCTGCATCTATCGACTTCCTGCATGTGTTACAATGTCGTCACTCCATCTAGTAGGGGTTAACCTTACACTTCACTTATTAGTACGAAGCTGCCACCCGAGAATTTTTTTCCCCATCGGTTGTCGTTTTGTCGAGCTATATTGCCAGCCCATTGCCACTTCAGCTTACTAATTCGTTGGGCTATATGGGTCACTCTGGTTCTACTGCAGATACCCTTACTTCTAAGTTCGTCACGTTCGTTCTTCATCTAATGAAATCCCATTTTCAAAAACAGCACCAAAGGAAATGGACCTGGCGCAGTCTCGACAATGTGACTAAAAATGAGAGCGACTTCATCGTGGAGGACAAAAAGTATATATTCACAAATGTCTCGGTGTTTGATACCGGAAGCGTTCACCGACTTGTTCGAGGCACTCTGAATATCGATTTCAAGATTGAAAGAGTCCGTCTGATGATGTCAACGCTCCGACCAAATGTTTTTTAAACCGTAGCGGAATCCCAACGTTTCCAGTTGGAACTCCGGAATCTATTCGATTCCCTTGAACCCACATTGGACATTGACGAGGATCACACTAGATAGAAAGAGATCTCACTAGTATGGTTAAGTCCTTATAGGATGAGGGGAATAAGTTGTGTAGTAGGCAACATATAGGCCTAAGCTCTCAGACGGGACACTTCAACTTATGCAAAAGCGACGTGAGCCGCGCCATTAGAACAGCTGGCACTCATCAGACTCGTAAGGAAAGCTGTACGGCGGGACCTGCGGCGCTCTAATGCAACCCTTATTCAGGAGGCAATAGAGCGAAACAAGAGTCCTAAAGTCTTTGCTCGGAAGCTTGGGAGGAGCCACATTACAAAACTGAAGACATGTGATGGCAAACCCTCACGTCAAAGCCTGAGATTTTCGCAGAGATCGAGGGCTACTACCGTACCCTATATGCCTCCTAGAATCAGCAACTTGACTTGAACTTGAAATCCTAGAGCCACAATGACTCGCCACATTACCGATGAGCTGCCAGATATCTGTCCAGAGGACATCGAGTTGGCCCTCGGGCAACCTAAAAATGGAAGAGCCCCTGGAGAGGACGCAGTTACAACAACCGTTGCTTAAAGAGCTCTGTCGAATTTTTAACTGCGTTTCACGAGATGGGAGAACTCCAATGGCATGGAGCAGAAGTATCACAGTCTTGTTTTACAAGAAAGGTGACAAGACAAGACAAGACAATGTTAAAGAATTATCGGCCCATCTCGATTCTGAGCCACGTCTATAAGAATTCCCCGAAGCCCGGAATACCAGCGTTAAATAGCAGCTCAATGCTGCAGTGTATTGTATGGTGAGTGTATAAAACAAGGTACCCTTATTACTGAAAACGAGGCATTCCATTTTAGTCTTCAGGGGAGACAACGCATCTGCATTTTGCTAATCTTAATCGAGGATAGTTGTAAATGTCTAAGAGATACAGTATTTATCTTACCATCAGGTGGACTGTGTGCTTGTTTGTCACCTTATTTTATACAAAATAATACTAAGATAACGAAGTAAGTATTTTAGTGGAGATTAGGGAATTTTTACCTTCAACTGTGAATTTCCCGTTAGTCGTCGGGTCTATGTCGATATCATACGCATTGTGAGCCTTGAGTGTAAGCACTTCACTTTGCTTTAAGCTGGAGCTATAGCTTTCACTCTGCCTGTTTTTCTCCTCTTCACGCGTAGCGGCAGGATTTTGATCTTGCTCAACTTTTATAGACAACCTTTGAGTCATCCGGTTCTTCGAATTAGAACGTGTGGTTATGGATAGATCTTCAATAGAATCTGAAAATATTCACAATATATAAATAACTTTCCTTTATAAATAATAAAACCTTTAGAGAACAAAAATAAATAAACAGCATGCATTGATTAAGAACTGTGAGAACGCTAGTGAGAAGTCTAGGTTATAGTCTTGCAAGTATTGTATTGACATCGGTTCTTAATACGTCTGCTTAGACTATTAAAACATCCAGAATAAAGCTTAGATTATTCAGACATCACTCACACATACTTACATTACTTGGTGAGGCAACAATATTTTTGTACTTAGAAATCCGCCTAGGTTGTACCCATCCTCGTATCTATTCCTACCGCCTAATAGCAATGCCTACACGGTACAGATAACCGACATAATTCCGTATATTGCATAAATATTAATGGACTGCCACAGCCACTTACGATCAGGTAGACTGGACTGTAACCTGATGGTAAGTACTCGTAGTTACTGCAGCTCATAAACAACTGCAACATGTAGATATAGATAGATATAGATATATAGATATATATCACCTACACCTCCACGTGTAAAAAAATATTGTTTGTGTTGTTTTTACCTTTCTCTTCAATGTTCTTCAAAAGTTTTTCATTATCCAGAATAATAGTGATAGATTGTGTGGTGTCATTTATGGAGGTGGTATTAGTGGTGACAACTGGTCGACGATGAATTGCTACACGGAACGGATGTCGAGATATTGGCGCTTCTGTTGTGGACGGCATCGATCCGGATGTTTCTGTGGAAAATAAGATAATATTTAAAAGTGTGTGATTAAAACTACTTTTATGAATTTTATCGCATTTTATTTTTAATACCCGACGTTTCGGGTGCTTTACAGCACCCGTGCTCACGGGGGACTAAGGTGACTGACGTCCCAATGTCAAAGTTGACCCTGAGTACAGTGCCTTCAGTTTTTTAATTATTGCCTTTAGTTCAATCTACGCAGAATGAATTAACTGTGTTTTGAAGTCTTGCAGTGGTATGCTTGGGTTTAGTTTTAATTTTATTAGTTATGGGGTCCTAAGAAAGTGGTAGTACCCAGCCTGCTTCTCTTTTAAAATTAGGATTTTTTTAAATTTCAGTAGCCTCAAGTATCATCCTTGATATGAATCGATGTTTTTCGCGAGGATTAGTGATCTATCAATTTTGTGATCATATCCTAGATGGCCCCAATTATTACATTAGATTTAACCATGGGTTGCTGTAAAGCATTGGAAACGACGGGTATATAAAAAATAAAATAAATAAAACGCAATAAAATCCGTAACAGTAGTTTTATTCTTATTATATATTATTATGTTTGTCCCTGTGTGACGTATGTTTGTAAACTGCCTCCACGATACAGGAAAAAATCCTAGTGTCCCCCACACTAGGATTTTTTCCTAACGTTAACGTAACGTTTTTTAATAAAAAAAATGTTCCTGCTCATCGTACTTGCATCCGTCGCCAACGCATTGCTAGTACTGTGAGTACTGACACCAGTGTCTCTTATAAGAATGATTACATTAGATTAATGATGATAAAGATTGAGTGTGGTCAACCGTGTAGTGGCTATGTAAGAATAATATCCACTGCTTCGTAACATCCCGTGGTTTTCGTAAGAGGCGACAGAGAAAAACTGAAACACTATAGACCATAGAATACTATACATACATAATAGAATTGAGGTGTGGGCGGAGCCCGTGTAGCCTCTAAAATGTCACAAGACGTCAATTCACAATCGTTTCCAAATTTCAAACGCAAATTATTTAGAAAATGCCAAATTGCACGCTATTTACAAATAAATATGTATTAAAATCCGTCTGTCAACACAGCGAATCGGGTTTGTAGTAGTGATTAACTGATAATACGACGTAATTGCTTGTATGTGTGCTCCCGGCGATGCCGAACCTTGGTACAAAATAAGGTTGACAGCCGTTCTATTGTGTATTATAGTATTCTATGGTATAGATATTAACTTTCTGATAACAACGCAAAATTGTAAAAATTGAATTTGGCAACTCGCCCGTCAAGTATGGCAACTACGGAAATTTGGATAATATTTCCGCATGAGGATGGAGACACGTGTTTAGCATCGGACTTTTATAGGCTGTTTTATAAAGAAATAATTAAATTAATAAATCACCCCGTTTCGTCACGTGGATGTGATAAGCGGTGACCATGAAAAATGTCAGATCAGTTGGTTTTCGATAGATGGGGTTAAGCATCTCGTTTACGCTATTCGCAAATTTAGACTTGCGGATAGTGAGGAAGAAAATACTAAAATGAAGTATTAAATTGTTTCTAATGGTATCAACTTCATCTTTACTAAAACTCATCACGATTCCGTTGTTGAACATAATCCTCTCACAAAGATTACTACAAAACACTGTCCTGAACCACATGCATCCATCGACCTCTTTCATGCTTTGCCAGATCGTCGCTCCATATAGATTCTATAAGGTGGTCCGTTTGGCTGTATCCGTTAATTAGGTTCTTTTGCGGGTATTATTGCTTCGAATTCCATCATGTACAGAAAGAGAGTGTAGTGGGTGAATTTATAATATTTAATTGTATGGGTTATAAAATAGAATAGTTAAGTTTTCTTATTACAACGTTAAAAAGAAAACTTATAAGAATATTCTAATCGGGTGAGATCGCTGATTGGGGGATAGATTCTTCATATATTCTTTACGCCTGTGGTAAGCGAGTTGGCAATATAAATAGAAAAATTAGTTGCAATGAAATCGAATTTTGCACTTTACCATCGTCAACTACATTAACACTTAAAGTCAGTTGGAATAGTAGAATAAAATAGAATAGAATAGAATTATTTTTAATTCAATATAGATTACTAGTAATTCTTATTGAAAGCCAATTTTTTACTTTACCACTGGTTCGAAAAGCAAAGGGATTCCTGGGAAGAACCAGCAAGAAACCCAGCGGGACTTTTAAAAAAAATAATTTTACACTGTCACTGGTCACAAAATATTTACATAATTTATCTTAGAAACAGCTTGGAAGCGACCACCACATTCCCAGGGGTAATAATTAATATATAATCAACCACAGGTATACCTCAAAAGCTGAAAACGAAATTGTACAACCAGTGCGTATTGCCAGTGATGACATGTGGAAATGAGACGTGGTCCTTCACTGCTGGCTGTATGAGGACGCTCAAGGTCGCTCAGCGAGCTATGGAGAGGGGCTCGGAGTTTCTCTGCGTGATAGACTCAGAAATGAGGATATCCGCAGTAAAACCAGAGTGACCGACATAGCCCAACGGATTAGTAAGCTGAAGTGGCAATGGGCCGGCGTTTAAGCGTAGACCTACTATATTATTGCGTACGTTTAAGTTTTAAAATCAAGAAACATATAACATAACATAAACACTCACGCCTGTCACCCAGAGGCGTAGGCAGAGACTACGGACTTCCATTTGGCACGATCCTGACATACCTCTTTCGCCTCCTTTACATCCATATATCTACGCATACATGCTTGTCGGTTAAGGGTACTTCTAACGTGGCCCATTTTCAAAATATCGCCAATTTGGTCGATAAACTTTTTTCTAGGGCGTCCCTTTCCGACTCGGCCATTCACATCTGCCATATAAATTTGCTTTGTCACTCTTTCCTCATTCATTCTTTCTACGTGACCAAACCACCGAAGCATTCCTTTCTTAATCCTGGTCACAACATCATCTTGCATACCACATTTATCTCTTATCACGCAATTTCTCACCCTGTCATTCAGATTAAACACTAGCATATTCCTTAAAGACCGCATTTCTACAGCATTTATTCTACTTTCGTGCTTCTTCTGCCACACCCAGCTTTCACTACCATACATTAAAGTAGGGACTAACACAGCATTATGAATTACCATACGTGCCTGTTTTGACACATTCTGGTTCTTCATAATAGAGTGTAGTGCCCCATTCACTCTATTCCCTGCATTTACTCGTCGTTCTATTTCCCTATCATATCTACCATCCCTGCTAAATACACATCCCAAATACACAAACTCATCCACTTGCTCAATTAACTCTCCTTCTATTCTTATTTCACATACCGTTTTGCTTTCTTCTCTTTCAAAAACCATCACTTTCGTCTTACTTGCGTTCACTTTCATTCCCCTTTCTTTCAATTCCCAGTTCATTAATGTAACCATCATTTGCAACTCTGCCGCCGATGACGCAAGTATGACTTGATCATCGGCATACAAAAGGCATTTGACGGTTAACTCGCCCATTCTTAACCCACATTCCTCATCTTTCAAAGTTTGTTCTTATTTCACATACCGTTTTGCTTTCTTCTCTTTCAAAAACCATCACTTTCGTCTTACTTGCGTTCACTTTCATTCCCCTTTCTTTCAATTCCCAGTTCATTAATGTAACCATCATTTGCAACTCTGCCGCCGATGACGCAAGTATGACTTGATCATCGGCATACAAAAGGCATTTGACGGTTAACTCGCCCATTCTTAACCCACATTCCTCATCTTTCAAAGTTTGCAAACACCGGTCCATAAACTCATCAAGAAAGTATAATCAGAAAAAAATACTATATTATGATTATTATAGTAATGTCGAGAACTGGCTTATAATATTAAAAAAATAGATTAGCCGATAAAAATAATGCAATAATTATGTTATTAATCGAAACGTTATCAATACGTTACTCGATATAAATAAATAGATATAACAGCTTTTACTTCAGACTTTGTTGACGTAGAACTTATGCAAATAACCTACAGATCTTTTACTATCATTATTTTCATTCATTAGAGACTGTCAAAGACTTGGTTACCACACTTGGCATTCGGGTTGAAAACCACAGTATTTTTTTTTCTGGTTCAGTGAGACGCTGCTGCCGATTTTCTGATTTCTTCGGAACGATAGGATCTTCTTACACCGCCACTAAACAGTAAGACGTATGCAGATCTATAACAGTTGTCTTTGGTTAAGTAGTTAAAAGCCCATTTAAACTTTAAGAACTAAGCGACTTAACTAAAAGAAAATTACAAAATAGATTTTGCATCAAAACTTTAAAAGATATGAAGTGAAACAAAGATAATAATAAGAAAAGTTTCGTTTTATTTATTTTTTTGACGTGAAAACGTCTAATAAATCGATGGACGCCGGATGCACGCACGAAAAAGGATGACTAATTGTGACGTTACGCTCATTGTAACGTTACCATCGGAGCGAGTGCGCTGCACGAGCGAGCGAAAAGCACGATCGGCTTGAGCGTTCGGTTTGCGCCGCGTCTATCTCTCTTCCACAAAATACCAACTTTATAGACAACCAATTTTTTATATCTAGATTACAGCCACTGTTGTCACTTTATTTTAGTTATTAGTTTCTCACAGAATACAAGCATGAAATAGCAGCTTATTGCCGCTGTGTTTCGTTCTATGAATGTGGAGAACCACAGAACACGGTCCGCGAGGGTGACAACGCATTTTGCATTTTTTATCGAGGATGGATGTCTTCCGTACACAGAGTCCACTTACCATCACACAGGTAATAATACTGTTTGCAACAAAAAGTCCACTTACCGTCATGTGCTTTTTGTTGCCAATAGTAAAAAAGACATGGAAACTACATACAGACAATATTGAAACGGTTATTTATGTTTTAAAAGTATGCACATAACTGAGTTTGATAAATGCCAGGTATTTCAACATTATAAACAGACACTTCAATTTTATTTATATAAATCTATAAATATAGTACATGAGGGTAATGTGGTTAGCCGGTTAATATGGTCACTTTCTTCTATGATTCGTATCATATCATATCATAGCTCTTCATCAGTCAATCAAATATTAACCCTTAACCTGTTTGCTGTTCTTTCTGAGCTAGCGGGTTAAATGCGCTTTGTTGCCATTTGTCTACAGACATTTTAATTTTGGTAAAAATAACAAATTCAACATGTTTTAACTTCTAAATGCATGTAAAGCGTCAGTTTAGCCGTTGACAATAAAAGAAACCATATGTAAAATCGGTATTGGTTGAAAATTAAAAAATAAAACAAATTTATTTTGTCAAGGTGGAACGTTTTGATGTCGCTATTATTTCGTCGATTGATAATTGTTTCCTGATATGTAAAAGACGTAATTTTAAGTACAAAAATTATGAACATATTTGAAAAGAGGTAAAATATCGATATTTTATTACATAAAGCCAGTTCGAAACTATTTCTAGATATATTTTCGCTATTACAGCTATGTTGCCAATTGTCTACACTACGCGTTCACTCAGTAATTTCTTCTTAGTGACAAATTGCCCGCATGTTTGATGTAATTTATTTATGGTGGTGGTAGTTTATGCTCTTTTTAGTTTATTTCAAAAATAATGAACTGGGGGAGTACACAGTCTTGTATTTAAATAAATTAGCCAAACGTTTATGTAAATACAAAATTCTAACGTAAAAATAAGAGAGGCCATCTAGTAGCAACATAGACAAGGCATTTGAAACTGAAAAAAGGTGGGAGGCAATGAAATACGTGCCAACAAAGGACATTAGAATTGATGTGACAGCACATAATGAAAAACGATGTAAGAAAAAATCGTTGCAAATTTCTAAATATAAAAGTTTCCGGCTCATAGAACGCACCAATCGTCAAGTGGCATTGTGTCACACAAAAGAAAGAAACTGCTTTGCTGAGTTTTATGGCTGTCAGAAGATTTGAATCCAGGAATACCATCAATCTTTATTCTAATACATAACATTGTTATAAGTCTAAACGCGCAATGTTGCCATTTGGCAACATACTGTTTTTCACCCTAAATAAATTGAACTTTTTTTTTTATAGAAGATTGGGCAAACGAGCATGCGGCTCACCTGATGGTAAGTGACTACCGCCGCGCAACACCAGGGGAATTGCAGGTGCGTTGCCGGCCCTTTAGAAAGGAGTAAGCTCTTTTCTTGAAGGTCCCCAGGTGGTATCGGTCCGGAAAAATCGCTGGTGGTAAACTATTCCACAGAGAGGTTGTACGCGGAAGAAAACTGATGACAGATGGTGTGGATGGTATCGGAACGTTTGCCGCGTAGTGTGTTCACGAAATTTGGCGGCTGGGATTAATCCGAACAATTCCTCAGAGCACTCTCCATGGTATATGCGAAAGAAAATGCGAAGAGATGCAACATCTCTTCGCAGTGCCAGTGAATCGAGCTGATCGGAAAGCACTCGGTCGTCGACGATCCGAACCGCTCTGCGCTGGATGCGGTCAAGTGGAAGGAGCTGGAACAGTATTCCATGTGCGACCGAACCTGCGCCTTGTAAAGTTGCAGGCGGTGTGCTGGCATGAAATACTGTCCCACTTTGCTGAGCATGCCAAGCTTTTTAGAGGCCAATTTGGCCTTCTCTTCCAAGTGACCACGAAACTGCACGTCACTCGATATGTCGACGCCGAGGATTCCGATACTGGCTGAGGCAACAAGGGGAGTGCCTTGAAACTGAGGAGATACGACAAAGGGGTAAATCTCACTAAAATATTTTTGTTAATTATTTTTCCCTCATTTTATGACCTCGAATCTGTAACATATATTTATTTCAGATAAAATAAAAAATCGCCCATTTAAGGGTCAAAAGATCGCTGCTAGATGATGCCATTTTGACAGTTGACATTATAGTAAATATTGTAGCATATTTTCGTAGACAGAGAAACCTATAGACAAATTGACGCCTTCTTTCGCATTCGCACACGAAAAAGATAGATTTGAGCATAAGTCTTGCATAGAAATGAGACAGAGCATTGTGATTGTTTATCCCTTTCTCCGTGCCGGTTTTTTTGTTTAGCAAAGTGTAATTTGCTAAACAAAAAACAAACTTTGACAGTTCGTAGGAATCTAAGGAGTTTACAAGTTGGTTTAAATGAGAAAAAAGTGTTATGTGAGCTTAAGATTGGTGAATCTTGTTCAGTTCAGTCCTTAGAACAATTAAAATTTTTATCTAAATATGTTTAAAAGTCATAAAGATTATTGTATAACCTAAAACTACGTTATCGTTCTTTCTCACTAGAGGCCACGCTGATCATTAGTTTATAGGTTTCTCTGTCTACATATATTTTAGTATTGTGTAGTGTCATTATTTTTTTTAGATTGATTTTTCGAAGTTTTCCTAGTTATTGCCTAAGCTTGTTTGTTATTTATTTTCTTAAGATATTAATTATGGTATACGACTTTGTGTTTTTGTCTCTTTTCTCCTCCTAGTTTTGGTTGTACAGGGCGTCAAAACTTAAGGACCATATTACCTCCACGTGCCTTATAAGTAAAGTTGAAGTGTGTAATAATATCGATAAAAAATCATCTGCCTTTTATTGAGCTATGTAATTTTTATGTCATTAAGACACGAATAAGCATTTTTGAAATTTCGACTCTCTGTCTGTCTGTCTGTGCGGGCTACTCTCGGCGTTGGCTCAACCGATTGTAATAAAACTTGACTAACAGATGGCGAGCAATGCCAGTAGTGATCTAAGTTACATTTTATCCAAAAAACTTTTTATTTTTTTGACAAATCGAAAAATTCATAAAATAGATGGTGTTCCATACATTAAACACATAAATATTAAAGTAGGTAAATTTATATATAGGGATGATTCTTTCAAATAGTCCGACTAGGTAAGTCCAACTTCGACCGAGAGGTCAATCGACGGATTCAACTCGGCTGGGCAGCGTTCGGGAAAGTACGACACATCTTCTCGTCAGGTATACCTCAATCTCTGAAAACTAAAGTGTACAACCAGTGCGTGTTGCCAGTAATGACTTACGGATTTGAGACGTGGTCCTTCACTGCTGGCCGTATAAGGACGCTCAAGGTCGCTCAGCGAGCTATGGAGAGGGCTATGCTCGGAGTTTCTCTGCGTGATAGACTCAGAAATAAGGATATCCGCAGTAAAACCAGAGTGACCGACATAGCCCAACGGATTAGTAAGCTGAAGTGGCAATGGGCCGGCCATATAGCTCGAAGAACCGATAACCGATGGGGAAAAAAGGTTCTCGAGTGGCAGCCTCGTACCGGTAGGCGTAGTGTAGGGTGACCCCCCACTAGATGGAGTGACGACCTGGTAAGACATGCAGGAAGTCGATGGATGCAGGTGGCTCAGGACCGTGCTTTGTGGCATTACTTGGCTCCCCCAAGTAATGCCACCAAGCACGGCCTATGTTCAGCAGTGAACTTGTGAAGGGCTGTAATGATGATGATGATGATGATGATTCTTTCAAACGTAGTTTTGACATGATTTTCATTGAAGAACACATCAAAATAATATCCTATTTAAACATCCATTTCAAGTTTAATGTTATAGTTAAATGGCTTAATAATGCATTTAATTAAAATAAACTCAATTAATTCAACAGAAAACATTAAAATATCTGGCGCGTCCAAAGGACGTTTTTTGTTGAAATATACTATTTTCTGAAATTACCTTTCGCAATAGACTAAAATAAGTACATTGTATCGATATTTGAATATCTATTTCTTGATCATTTCATATTTAGATCCAAAATAAGTAAATGTTCTCGGAATAACATAATGTTAAAAGTTGATTAATCATTTATCAGGTTCAGTACGTCGAAGCATGAATTTAGAGTATTATCAAAATATTCTATTAAATTATACCGACTATTGATTGTTCGCGCCAGTCAGTCCCGACTCATAATACGTTACGTTCGCGCTGAGGTGTATTGCACCGAAAAACTACGATACGATCTCGTAATTTGGTATTTGTAAGGTAAGTAGTATAATTAACCTGTTTTCGTTTATGGATATTGTGCACATGTTTACACGTTTTGTAACGAAAACATAATCTGCTATAAGATTATTTATCACTATTTATTACTTCTTTTATTTCGTACAATTGTAAATAGAGGAACAGGCTTTTATTTTCTTCAAATTCCTCATGTTTCTCTCCCTCATTAGTCTGGTTTCATCTGGCTCATATGATCAGATGAATTTGAGCGGGTCAGATGAATTAGATTCAACCCACACCTTGAATTGAAATTCACCATCAATTGAATTGGTACAGAATTGAGATTTTGTGTTCCAGATATCTTTGAATATATTAAAACTGTACATTATTAGCCAAGCCTATAAAGTAACATCTACTGTCTTAAAAAGGTACGAATTGGGCTAAGCATTTACATCCCACTATGTTTTTTCACTATTTTTTTCGGATCTGTATTTTTGAAATGGCAAAATCAAAGAAACAGAGAAGCAAAGAAAGGCTTAGATAAAGGGGCTAGCAGAGAAAAAGAGATATGAAAGAATTAATTATAATGATGGCTTATATTTAAATTAGTCGAAAACCCTCGTTTTCTAAGAATTATAATAGCTTCATATAACATAAATAATAATATACACATACAGCATAAAAATGATATAGAATTAGTAATATTTACTTATAAATTAAATAGGAAAAAAAATGTTTTATAGAATAAGAAGAGCAATAAAACATCAACAGTTTTCAGTGGCAACACTGAATTCTTGTCTCTCTTCCTTTTTGAACTTGGCTAGTACTAAGTTAAGCTAGTAGTAATAGCAAGTACGTTTTTAAGTGCACTTAATTAATAAATCCAGTTCTACTGGTTCAAATATTCTTAGCGTGTTTTATTTAATAAATGGTCTTTGATATTGAAAAATCCTATCATTAATAAAATCAATAATAATAAATATCAATAAATAATAAAATAAAATATATTATATAAAATAAATAATAAATATCAACTACATCCTATTCAGGCCAAGCCGGGCAGGTCGCTAGTCACTAGTCACTAGTAATAAATAAAATTAAATTGGAAATGCAAAAGGGTAATTTTCATTGGGATTTAAATTTGCGTAGATGAATAGATGTGAAAGAAGCGACGAAAGTGTGTCAGGTTCGTGACAAATAGAAGTCAGCAGTTTTTTTTTGTGTCATGGTTTCTGGCACGAAAACTGAGGAGTTGCTGTTTTTCTGCAATATATATTCATGCAAAATAGAACTTTAAAGTGAAAATGTAAAATAGCATTATTCAATGGCACTTAAATGTGCGTAGATGAATGGATGTGAAAGAAGCGACAAAGGTGTGTCAGGATCGTGACAATTGGAAGTCTGTAGTTATTTGTGTCGTACTTGCTGTCACGTTCACGGGGGATTTCTATATTTTTCAGCGATATATATTTATGCAAAATAATACTTTAATGATATATTAGGTCGTGCTCTTTGAGTATTCTATACTCAATGGTCGTGCTAGATAGAAGCTTTTTGACACGGCCATGCGAGGTTTGATATTGAGATCTGTTATAATACGATTACAAATCAATGAAAAATAAGTTTAATTGAGTTTTGTGATATTTATCCCTAGGGTTTAACGGATGAATAACCACTGTTTCTAGTATATTTGACCATAGCTGTATTTATTCTAATAACTATTCACAGCTTCACCTGTTCTTCTTAAAAGGAAGAGGCGTAGTTTACGTAAAGACGGGATTGAGTATTGTTTTTATTTTATTTATAATCACATTAAACTTATAATTATAAACAATTAAAAATAATTAAGGCACATTATGAAAATGGTTTGTTTTTATGTTACATGCCTATTTTCAGGTGTAACTATCCACTAGTAAATATAACTATGTGAGTAAAAAAATGTACATTGAAATTAGTGTTAGTGAAAAGAGTTTAATAATAATTTAATAATAAAATACATAATAAGTATATAGCCCTACCAGGAACATAAAAACCTTTTCCATATTGTGGGTAGTTTAGGTCAAATATGTTGATATTATATTTGTCTTCGTGACAATGTAGGTCAGCCAGTCCAATTACTTTTGTGATTATGGTTGAACTTTCCATGTTTAGAAGAATATCAAACATATATGACATTAAAAATACCCAAATGATCTGATGAATAGAATGAGTCTGTCGTTAAATTTCTCTTGATCTTAGATGATAGGAATTTGATGTGGAATGAGAATTATGAGTATTGGTTTATATATTATGATATATAACTTTGATACAGTTTGGTTTTTATATTTGTGGTTAGGCAGAAAACTATAAAAGTACAAATCCTTTCAGATGGGTGGCCATTTAAAATTAAACAGTAATATCATTTTAATTTTACATCACAATTCGTTAAATTTTGAGTGGTCACCCAAGTCAATGCACAATTGGCCGGCAATCGTGTTGGATCATCTTACAAAAACTACATTATCCACCTTTAGTAAACGGGTCATATTGTAGTTACATAAGAACCATAATTAACATAGATTGAGGTGTCACTGATGTATTGTTAAAAGTCAATATATCAGTCAAATACGGCTACGGCACCATTTTTTTTTCTATAAAAATTTTAATCAGTCAATAATTATTAAATATCACATCTAATTTACCGAGATTTTTATCACAACTACAGTGATATTTTTTATAAATTGAAAAAATTATCGAGAGTATTTAATTAAAAGAGAAACTTATAAAGTAATTAACATTTCGTGTCTGCATCAAAAAAAATCCGTTACTTGCTTTCTTTTCTACAAGAATTTTTTCGCAAATTTATAGGATATTTAATACATTCTTTGTTCGTTATTGTAATTTCAAAATGGAAGTTTTAACGGAGTAAGAGCTGTCTATAGCATGTTTATTAATTTGACAAAGACAACTCTGGTATTAGCCAAAACAAATTGTTAATTTATGAGTCTTTCTCGGTACATCCGAGTCCCGCGGACCAGTTGCATATGCTGCCGACTGGATCAAATGACAGGCCTTTAGGACAGACGTATTCCCAGCCCAGCAAAGCGCCACTCTCCATGCGAGCGCATGATATGAACTTCTTGCATGATGATGGATGAGGAAAGTTGCCGATGTCTAAGCATTCTATGTTACCTGTGAAATGATAAGGAAGCATGATATGAACTTTTTGCATGATGATGGATGAGTGAAGTTGCCGATGTTAAAACTTTCTAGGTTACCTGTAAATTCGAGTAATAAGTAAATTAACAATCGGACATCTTAAGATTATGATTCTCGTGTTATGGCGGGGCAAGAGAATCCCTCTCGCCATTTCGTTTCGTGGATGTAGTAAGAAGCGACTAAAGAAAAATGTTTTTATTTATAACACAGTACATACGAGCATGCGGCTTGCCTGATTGTAAGTGACTACCGCCGCCCATGAACAACTACAACACCGGGGGAATTCCAGGTGCGTTGCTAGTTGCTTTAGAAAGGAGTAAGCTCTTTTCTTGAAGGTCCCTAAGTCGTATCGGTCCAAAAAAATCGTCGGTGGTAAACAATTCCACAAAAAGGTTGTGCGAGGAAGAAAACTCCTAGTAAAATGCACAGTGGTGGACCGCCAAGCAGATGGTGTGGGTGGTATTGTCACTTCTGTCGCGTTGTACGTTCGTGACATTTAAAGAAAATGCTAGAAAGATTCCATCACTTTTTCGTACATATGTATCATAAAAATACAGTCTATATACGTTTAAATTCTGGGCACAGTCCTACTATCATTTCTAAGAGTGTTTTTGTTTTAGAACAAAGAAGTGCCAACCGCGCTGCTTAATGCATGTTAGTGTACTTCACGTCATCAAATATAACTATATCTATATGTAAAAATAAAATTGAAGTGTCTGTTTTGTAAAAATAACTACCATTTTAAAATTTTTTGTCTGTCTGTACGTCCATCTGTCCGGCTAATCTATAGCCGATAGTTATGACGATGATAGATGATTGTTTTGACGAACAGATGGACAGCAGCGTCAAGAGTTACTTTGCCTATACTTTACCCGTAAAATTTGGAGATTTTTTTAGACTTTAAAAAAACATACAATGCCACATTAATATGTCCTACCCAAGCAAAACCAGGGTGCAGGTTTCCTCAAGATGTTTTCCATCACCGTCGAGCACATAATAAAGCAGTACTTATGTGATAGATAGATAAATAACACTTTATTGCACGCCAAAAAATATTAACAAAAAAAGGAGAGAAAGAAGTGTGGTACAATGGCGGTCTTATCGCTAAGAGCGATCTCTTTCAGACAATATATATGTGTATCATACTACACGTAAATTACAAAATAATAATAAAAATTGCGGCTGCTGACATGCCTGCCTATGCAACTATGGTAATATCCCCTTTACGAGGCAATCTCTATAGAGAAGCTTTGTTCAGCAGTGGACTTTTATGGGCTGTAATTGATTGATTGATGGAAAAGTCGATCTAAAAAACGAAAAAGTATAAAATAATTGTTATATGATATCTTCTAAATTCTCAGCTAAGAGATAGTTTATATAAAAGTACTAAAACCCGTCACTTACCATGCAAATATGTATGCTGCAAGCATTGTGCTGCTATTTTATGCTGGTAAGGATCATGCTCACTCAAAACGAGCGCGTGGCTTTATCTGAGCCGACCCATTCGAGCTACAGTATTGATTCACTGCAGCGTGGTTCTACCACAAAAAATAAAAGTGGAACGTTCTGGCTTAAAGATAATAAATAGAGCCATTAATAATACATTCTATGAAGCTTATACATTTTTATCTAAATACCTTCCTCTGGGAAGGTACATAAGGTAAGTAATAACGCGGCTGTGGGCTTCTTTGTTAAAAGTTCTATACAAAAGTCCATTGGCTTTTTCTGTATATTTTTTGCGTAAAACTCAAGTGAAAACAATCTTACTGCCCACTGCAGTAGTGCAGGTACTGTTATAGATATTCCTAGACAGGAAAAGCGTCCTACCACCGAGTAAACTGTTACACTTACCCTTTCCATGAAGGATCACTTTTGTCTCCTCTTCGTACTTCTGTATTATTTTCTCTTCGCTATCGTCGTAATAATCATAGCTACCTATAGGCCTGCTCACTGTATTAGGTTCAGACGTTTCGACTTTCCTTACAGGCTGTACTCTCTGCACTGTCGGAACCCTTTGTGCTGTTTGAATTTCTTTCACTGGCTGTTCTTCTAACAATAATTGTTGTTCCTCCTGAACTGTTTGCTTTTTAAGATCTTCCACTTTCTGGAATTTTCGAATTTTCTCAAATGGTTTTCTCGAGGCAACCCTGCGAGGCTCTGCCGTTGTTGTTGTCGTGGTTGAACTTGGTGAGGCAGTTGTGGAAATTCTTCGGAATATCGTCTTCTTTCTGGCCAATTTTCTAGTCGTGGATGATGGTTGATTGGAATTCACCGGTGATAGGTATTGATATTCATCTGCAATTTTTATCATGTTTTTATTCGATACGAAAGTGAAATAGAAGTTAATTTTTTTGAAAAGATAAAAGAAAGTAACACCTACCGTCGTATGTTTTAGTAACTGGAGACGCCAAGAGATATTCCCTAGTGAAATGCGAAGGTTCTTGACTCTGACTATAGCCAGCAGTCGAGTAGCTAAAGTCATCTATGGGCCCTGAAACATATTTGTCAGTGGTACTTGGGTATTTTATAGACGAGGGGCTTACACTTTGAGATCTTTCTTCAGTAGTAAAGTATTTCGCCGTAGAACTCTGGTGATCTTGAACAATACCTGTGTACTGACCGTTTGAAGTAAAATAACGATCTGTTGAAACATCACCATCATTCAATTCCTCATGTTTGTTCACAGATTCTACATACGTACTAGTAGATGGGCTTCGTGATACTTCGGAGTACTTCTTACTAGCTATTACAGCGTCAGTGGAAACAAAAGGCGTTTCAGTAGTTTTTTCAAATGCTTCCGAGTATATATCTGTTGAGGGTCTTACTGTTGATGGTGTCTCCGTAAACTTTTCACTTATATCAGGAAGTCCAGTAGTTGGACCGGAATTTTGTAAAATTACTGGGGTCTCCGTAATCACATCCGTGTATTTTGACATCAATGGTCTAGTCCTACGAGGTGCGTTCGTATATGCACTTGTGACAGTATATCCAAATGTTGATGATGAATCCGTTGTGGGTTGCTCTGTATAGCTGTTTGTAGATGGCCTTCTCTTGCGTGAAGCTAGTGATCTTCCGGTTGAACTCGATATGGCTTCCGTTGCACTAACGTTTTGTAAAGTTTCTGTCGTATATTTTTCGCTTTCTGCATTTGTAGATGGTCTTCTTCTGCGTGAAGCTTCTGTGTATCTTTCATTTGTACTTGAATATCTATTTGTGGGATTTGATCTTTGTTGCGTCTCGGTAGTAATGTTTTCGTTTTCTATAGAAGTAGTTGATGGTTTTCTTCTTCGTGAAATTGACTTATATATGTCGCTTGTTTCGGTATAAGTAGGGCTCAGATTTTGTACTGTTGTATATCTCTCATTTGTATCGGTATATTTGTTGGTTGATATCCCTGTATTAAGTGACAGTTCTATGTCGCTTGTACCAATAAAACTGTTTATCGGAGTTTCATCCTGCGATATGCTTGTGTACTTACCATCTTCGAAGTATGTTGCTGTAGATGGGCTTGGACCCCGTGAAACATCTGTAAACTTTTCACTTGTAACGGTAAATCGATTTGTAGGATTAAGGCGTTGAGATGTTCCTGTATATCTAGTTGAATCTAAATAATCTAATGTAGATGGTCCTGCTGTTTGGAATCCATCTGTATATTTGTCAGTAGAACTTGTAGGTTCATTTATTACACTTGGCCCTTGTGGTATTCCAGTAAATCCATTATTAGTATCAAAATATCTATTTGTTGAAGGCGTTGGAGGTGTTTCGGCATCGGGGAAGTTTCTTCCAGTAGTAGGTCTTCTATTGCGTGTGATATCTGTTTGGGTTAGAGTCTGTGAAGTCTCGCTTATATCAACATATCTGTCTGTAGGAGCTGAGTCATATGAAGCTCCCGAGTATTTATTTATTATGCTAAAGTATTGAATTGTAGATGGCGATGTTTTTGAGTATTTTTCACTGTTCTCAGTATATCTGTCATCTAATGGATTGATGTTATGTGTAGCTGTATTTTGATCGGTTGTGCTTGAGTATCTGACCGTTGAAGGACCGAAAATACGTGAAACTCCTGACAAGCCTGGGTTAGTTATAGTGGGAGCGGTGAATCCTGCTGGTTGAGAGGCTTTAAAAGCTCCTGTTGATGGTAGTAATGATTCTAGAAGGTCACTGGAAACAACGGGATCTGTAGATGTTTGAATGTTGTTATCCTGAGTTGCAACGTTATAATTAGGTGTAGTAGAGTATGATACAGGGTATGATGGAGTCTTTTTGACCTCTTTGTTGTAATCAGTAGTGTAATTTAATTTCTTGGTGTTTCTTAGTGTACTTCTGGAAGATTTTTCTTCGTATTCGTAGTCATGTACGATTGGTACGGGTGCTTCTAGGAGTTGGTGTGCTGCAAGTGCTACGGCCGTCTCAGCACTGTAGCCTGTAAGCAAAATATAGAAAATGGGTTTAAATAATGAAAAATCACTTTCAAAGTTCCATTATAAAGTTTCTTGCTCTGTATTGGTTCACAACAGTTTATTGCTAGGGCCCATCGCTCTCCTATTGTGAGCAGGAGACAAACAGATGTCTTCATCTTAACATAAATAAAATGGTAATCCGCCATATATATAAAGTTATCAGATAGTTAGCATTATTCATAGTCGCCGTAATTTAAGAAATGATTTGATCTAACTCCGTCATCACAAGTAATTTTAAAATAAATATTATCGTCTAACAACGTAGTAGAAAAAGCACATGTTTAATACATATAAGACAATAGAAGAAGTAGGTATTGAACGGATTTTTAATGGGAATTAATGAATTAAATAAATAAAAAAATACAAAATAATATTTCTTCTATATATAAAGGAGGATGTACTAGTGACTGACGTTTATCAACGCACAGACCAAACCGCCTGATGTAGAAATTTGAAATTTGGACAGTAGCTGCCTATTATGAGTAGGCATGCACTAAGAAAAGATTTCTAAATTCTGTATGAAACTTTTTATTTTACGGGGCGATTGACTTAAAATTTTCTGAAAGTACCCTGCAAAATGCAAAATTAACAAATGTATACATGTATGTATGAAGTTAAGATTTTTCAAAGTATAATAAAACGAATATTAGTGCTGTGAAAGAAATTCTTACCTTCAACTGTGAATTTCCCTTCGGTTGTCGGGTCTATGTCGACATCGTACGCATCCTGAGCCTTGAGTCTTAGCACTTCATCTAACTGATTTTGCTTGAAGCTGGAGCTATATTTTTTACTCTGTCTTTTTTTCTCCTCTTCACTCGTAGCGGCAGGATTTTGATCTTGCTCAACCTTCAAAGAAATCAGCGGACGCCTTTGGATCTTCCGGTTCTTCGTATTAGAACCCGAGGATTTAGATTGATTTTCAATAGATTCTGAAATTATTTTGAATATATATATATATATATATATATATATATATATATATATATATATATATATATATATATATGTATTACTATAATTAAATTCGGGGAGCTTACGGTTACATTTGTCCATATATGGCTTCCATAGATACGACTTACAAAATCTATTGTAAGGGTAGATTTAATACTCGTAGTACTGTTACAGAATAAGTCTAAATCGTTAGTTTTCCGAATAATTAGTAAACAATCACAAAGCTCTTAGTATAAATGTTATTTGTCTGTTTAGTATAAGTTGGAACATGAAGTAACACATTTTTGCTTTTTATTTACTCTTATTGAGATTTTAGTGAGAAGCTCCGGACAATCCACTTTACTTTGTGCGATTTTTGTTAGAAAACAGACGTCTGCTATTATTCATCGATCCTCGTAGTGAGTAAAAGGTGGGTTAAATTTTGTGGTACGAAAAAGTTCTATAAGTTTGACTTACCTTTTAGGGTCGATCCTCATTTGCCGTTCACAGTTCGTTCTCGGTCCGATCTCTGTCTGATTTATTATGATGGAATGTGATTCGACCGAAACTTGACTTTTACCGGATAGTATGAATCATAGAATACTATAATACACAATAGAATGGCTGTCAACCTTATTTTATACGACGATAGGCGTCGCCGGGAGCACACATACAAGAAATAACGTCGTATTATCACTACTACAAGCCTGATTCGCTGTGTTGACAGACAGATTTTAATACATATTTATTTGTAAATAGCGTGCAATTTGGGATTTTCTAAATAAATTGCATGTAAATTTGGAAACGATTGTAACGTTAAAATACATCTCGTGTTGACGTTTATACGTGTGAATTGAGGTGTTAGACTTTTAGTGGCTACACGGGCTCCGCCCACTCCCCAGTTCTATTATGTATGTATTATAGTATTCTATGGTATGAATGCACACAAATATTTTCTACTTGATAATATTGTATCAGACCGAGACCGGACCGAGAACGAACTGTGAAGGGTATTATAATGAGGATCGGCTCTTAAGCAGTCCCACTTACGACCACAAGATCAACGAAATAATAAATACTTATGTAATAAACGACTGTTTTTTGTCCTTACCGGTATCTTCAATGTCTTGTAAAAATTCTTCACTGTCTAGAACATTGGTTGTAGATTGAGTGGTGGTAGTCGTGGAGGTGGTAGTTGTGGAGGTGGTTTTAGTGGTGGAAACTGGTCGACGGCGACTTGATACACGGAACGGACGTCGAGATATTGGCGCTGCTGTTGTGGATGAGATCGATCTGGATGTTGCTGTGAAAAATAATATATATAAAGTATGAATAACAATTAAATTGACGTGTTAAAACAATATTTGTGCGGCGTAAGCAAATTATATGAAAGAAGAAAGATAGTAATCGGGCAACCTAGTGCGGACAGCAGTGTCACACGAAGGCACGATCATATTAGATTATTAAAGTTAGTTATTGTTAGTTATCTTAGAAGATGCTGCGGCCTTTCTACTATTATCTTTCTCTTTGCTATCACGACACCCACGAGAAGATAACATGGGTGGTGGATTCTCTTATTCCGTCTCCGGACGTTGATCTCAACTATGGCATCAGTGTTGGATGGTTAATTTGCTAGGCAACCACACGTTAGCTAGTACACCATTTAAGTCTATTCAGAGTCAATGTGAAGATATCTGATATACAAATTGCTCTAGGTGTTTATACCTTTCTGAATACATGTCATTATTATTTGTTATTGCAAAAAGAATGAAACAGACACGCCGAAGAAGATGGTGGAAGACGACACTCGGAAAACTCGGAATCAGAGTGCACCTGAAATGTAATGTATATATGTATATACATTACATTTTAATAATTTCGAGAAAAGATCAACTATAATTGAAGGATGAAACCTTAACATACGCACTTAACTTGGGTCTGTGCGACATAACTGAAGAGGTAGCCAACTTGTGGACAAAACCGATATTTCCTTTGATAAAACCGACACCGGCCAACTGCCAACACTCGCGCCAACCTTTAGGCTACTACTATCTTCACGTTGGGTGAGTGTTGTTGGGGCCAACGTTGGGACCAACGTGTGTAGCTAAGATTACGTCACCGCTACCAGCGAACGTAAGTGGCCTAATTTCATAAAAGCCATAAGTTACAAAACGTTAACCCAAATGAATTAATCGTGAGTATAGCTTTTCTTTAGTAATGTTCATCTTCAAATGTGAAATGATTCATTTTACTCATTAGTGTAAGTACTATATTAACGCGGTATTCGTTTTTTGTTAATCAATGTTGACAGTAGTTAAGTACTGGCTTATAATATTGAAAAAATAGCTTAGCCGGTAATGTGATACCTCGAAAATTTGGTGGGTTTTCTATTTCGCATATTTTTTAAGTTTTCTAGATTATGTACCAAATTTTGGTATATGATTTTTGACTATATGTCCATGGATTTCACAAAAGAAAAACACGAAACCATGTAATTTTCTCGATAAAAATGAATTGCATAGTAAGAACTCTAACTAGTTACATTTCTCCATGATGTCACAATATTTTTACGAATAAGTGCATGGAATTATTTTTAAGGCATAGTAAATAATCATATCTAAGTTCTCTTAAACAATTTTTAATCCATAACAAAGCTTTGCAAACAAATTATGTTTGGCACTTACTTAGTTTTTTCCGAGCGTTGGCTCGGTATAGCTATCTCATAATTTGCGTATTATGAAGTCATTGCATCACTTTCATTTTGACATTCCCTCAGTCGTCCATGAGCTTTACCACCAAAGGTATAAGCCACGCCCCCAATATTAAGTTTCGTTTTCAAGGTATCCTCTTAACGTTATTAATCTTACGTCTATGGAAAATATCCCCCATGAGTCAATCTATCGGGGAGGTCCTATGTTCAGCAGTAGACTTTTAAAGGTTGTAACATTAACGGTATCACGCCTGTTATATTTGTATTTAAGCGTTTTATCTAATAAATAATACAAAATTAAATATTATATTAAGAATTATTTTCGTATTCATTGTACAGTCATATTTAAAACAAAAACAACAGACAGTCATATTTAATGCAAAGAACAGACGACGTATTGAAAATGATTGTCAAGGTTGGCGGTCAGCTTTTGATAGGTAAACTAGGAAACACTGGACGACTGATTCAATACCTATTTACATAAAATCTATGTCAGTAATTCTTTATGTTCGATAAATTATTACAAGGGATTGTCGCAGTTGCAATGTATTTATGTTTATTAATTAGCATAAGTCTTTAAAGGATTCATTAAATCTTGGTTTTCTTCGTGGATTTGCTTTTTCCTTAATGGTATTACTTGGTGGTGGTCAGTGGTGGCTTCTCTTCATTCTAAGAGTTCGTACAAGATAGTATAATGTTCTTACTTACGTCTGCCACCCAACTTCAGTTTATTCACGGTTGTATTCCGCATTGAAGGAAGAGGGAAAGAGAAGCAGTATTGACATATACGTGTGTAGTACGGTCATCCAACGAGTAATAAACGAGTGTTAGAAGACAGCGGTTGTTTCATTGCATTCACAAACATATCATTGGCGACGAGGATGGGATACCCACAATAAAAAAAAAATGGCTTATCTGGGAAGTCTGCCTATTTTTGACCATAAGTCAAGTGAATGGTCAATTTTCAAAAGCAGACTAACTCAGTTTGCGAAGATAAATCGCGTCGAAGAAGTGAACAAAAGTGGAATTCTTCTCACCCATCTTACGGATAAAACGTATCGCTTGGTACGAAACTTAGCGTACCCGCAAGACTTAGAATCTCTAAGTTACTCGAATCTCGTTAAATTACTCGAGGGTCATTTCAAGCCAAAAAAATGCTCATTTGTGGATAAAGAAAAATTTTTGGGGCAACCAGAAATCCAGGCGAATCATTGGGAGACTGGGCAGCGCGATTGAGAGGTCTCGCAAGCAATTGTGACTTCGGCACTGCCTTGGAAACGAATTTAAGAGATCGTTTCGTCCTCGGCCTGGGCCCTGGCCCGGAACAAGATAAGTTGTTCGAACAAGACCCGTCCACATTGACACTGTCAGTAGCTATGGAGCTAGCCGAGCAGGCGGCGTATGCCAGGCAGGCGAAGGTTATGTTGTGCACCAGCGAACATGCTCCAATTAAGGAGGAACCGGTATACCGAGCGAAATTTCAAGGTCAAGGAGACAGCGGCGCGGTTATATGACGTCCTAATGCGGGCAGGACATCAGCAGGTCGCGACCAACCGAGAGAATTTTCTCGTTGTTCGGTCTGTGGCTTGAAGAACCACCAAAGTGATAAGTGCCGTTATAAAAGTTACAAATGTCAAAAGTGCGGTGAAAAAGGTCATTTAAAGAAAGTGTGCGATAGTGTCAATAGATCGCGGATGTACCATATCGAGTCGGTAAGCGAACCAGAGCAGGTCAAGGACACGTCTTGTGAGGAGTGCCACAATTTTAATTTGAGGTATGTGACTGATAAGCCCATTTCAATTGATGTAATAATAGGTAATCAGTGTATGACAATGGAGCTTGATTCAGGATCAAGTAAAAGTGTGATTTCTTTTAATACATATAAGGAAAAATTCTTAAAATATTCATTACGTAGTAGTTCTGTAAAAATGTGCTTATATAACGGACACAAGATTGATCCATTAGGTTATATTACTGTAGAAACTAGTTACAATAACAGTACAAAATTGATTAAATATTTTGCTGTCAAAAATGGGGGACCGCCTATACTAGGTACGGATTTCATGAGCGCCTTTAATTTTGTGATTACTACTAAATTAAATTACATAAGAAATGATTCCGAATTGCATGAGTTATTTAATAAATATTCGGCGTTGTGGCGTGACGAGTTGGGCGCATTTAATAACTTTAAAGTCAGTTTGCAGTTGAAGGCGAATGCTGTGCCTAAGTTTTTTAAGCCGCGTACTGTACCCTTTGCCCTCAGAGATAAAGTCGAACAAGAGCTAAACCGATTAGTGCACTTGGGTATCCTTGTTCCTATTAATTATTCTCAATACGCCACCCCCATTGTGCCAGTTTTAAAAGATAATGGCCAAGTTGAAATCGCAGGTGATTTTTCTATTACATTAAATAAGGATCTCATAATAGAAAAATATCCCCTGCCTCGAATTGAAGAGGTTTTTGCCAAAATTGGAGGGGGTGAGCACTATAGTAAAATTGATTTAAAAAACGGTTACAACCAGTTCGTCCTAGATGACGCGTCTCAGGAGCTCACGGCAATTAATACGCATAAAGGACTTTTTAAATACACTAGGTTAGTGTACGGCCTTTCTAGTGGTCCAGCCATTTTTCAAAGGAGCATGGAGACACTCCTATCAGGAATAGACGGGGTAAGCATATGGCTTGATGACATTTGTGTCACGGGCCTCGATAGAAATTCCCACATGCAGCGGCTAAGTAAAGTCCTAGATAGACTATGTAAGGCAGGCCTACGTTTACAAAAAGACAAATGTCAATTTTTCAGAGAAAGCGTCAGGTATTTGGGTTACGTGATTAGTAAAACGGGATTAAGGACTTGTCCGGATAAAGTACAAGCCATTCTTAGTGCACCGGAACCAAATAACGTCACCGAAGTTAAGAGATTTCTAGGAGTAGTCAACTACTATAGAAATTTTATTCCAAACGCCTCTTCTGTACTGAGTCCTCTACATGAGCTGTTACGTAAAGATGCAAAATGGGAATGGGGAAAACGGCAGCGACAAAGCGTCGCAGCGATACGGCGTGAACTGGCGTCAGAACGCGTGTTGGCTCATTTCGAGCCAGCGGCGCAGCTAGTGCTGGCGGTGGACGCCGGCCCGACCGGTCTCGGCGCCGTACTCTCACAAAGGGCGGAGGACGGCATCGAACGCCCGCTAGCGTATGCATCTCGCTCACTTACGAGCAGTGAAAGAAACTATAGCCAGATACAGAAGGAAGCGACGGCCATTATCTTCGGGGTCCGACGCTTTCATCAATATTTGTATGGTCGCGAAGATCCTTTTATCCTGAAAACCGACCACAGACCATTGGTATCAATTTTTAATCCTAAAACAGGTATTCCTGTTACTACTGCGCTAAGACTGCAGCGATACTCAGTTATATTGTCCGCTTATAACTATGTCGTACAATATGTATCTAGCGGAAATAATATTGTGGCCGATTACTTCTCACGCGCTACTGTAAAATGCCTCAACGAGTCGTCGAACGATATAGATACAAACGATATAGACACTCATTATGCAGTTAGGTTTCTCGATGCGTCATCGCCGGCCACTTCGGCCCGCGACGTTGCGCAGACGACGGAGCGAGATAGGACGATTAAAACCGTGCTTAGGTACATGCAACACGGGTGGCCGCGTAAATTAAAATGTAAATCTATTTTACCTTATTTTCAATGCAAGTCCGATTTACAATATGAGAATGGTTGTCTTTTTAGGGGACGGATTGTTATACCACTCGGGTTGAGAGAATGTTACGCGATCTTCATGATTCTCATTTAGGAATAACCAAAACTAAATGTAACGCTAGAAGTAGAAGGTGGTGGCCCGGTATTGATCGGGACATCGAACGCTGGATCGGATCATGTGCGACGTGCGCAAGCGTGCGGGCCGCCCCGCCGCGCGACCCCCCCGCGCCCTGGCCTCCCTCCACCGCGCCATGGCAACGAGTGCACATTGATTACATGACTGTAGGGCAGAGGGTATATCTGGTAATCGTCGACTCCTACAGTAAATGGATAGAATGTCTATACATGCATAACGGAACCTCATCTAATGCTTTAATAACAAAATTAAAAGGCGTTTTCTTCAATTTTGGAATACCAAATGTTTTAGTGTCCGACAACGATGTAAAAATTAATTCACTCGAGTTTCAGACATTTTGTTCATCGAATGGCATAAAATACATGACGTCACCCATTTACCATCCGCCAAGTAACGGTCAAGCTGAGAATTCAGTAAGAACATGTAAAAAAATGTTAAAATGTATATTAATTGACAATTTACCTGTGCACAAAGTTCACGACATGTTATTAGGGTACCTATTTAACTATAGAAATACCGTGCATTGTACCACGGGTGAAACGCCGGCAAAGTTAATGTTTGGCAGAAATTTGCGGTCGCGTCTCGATTTGTTTTTACCCTTAAAAAATCATAATTCTAACTCACTTACGGCAGCCGGGAAAAGATTTTTTAAAATCGGCGATATCGTTTGGACCCGATGGTACAGTGCACGAAAAGAATCTTGGCAGTTAGGTAGAATAAAGGAAAAAATAGGAAATAAAATGTATAGAATTCATATTAGGGACATGGAGGTTTGGTGTATTATACATGTGGATCAAATTATTAGATATACGGGTTCAGACAGTAGTCGCGACGATATTGTCGCTGCTGAGGAGACTCGTTGCCCCTCCACGTCGCCGGCTACTGTAAATGCACACCCTCCCGCGCAACAGCCTATGTTTCCGGGTATAAGTAATACGGAGCAAAGTATGGAACAGGCTACGAAAATGCAGACGGGTGAGCTGCAATCGCCCTCGAATACTGGAGCGCCGAATCTTGGTTCATCTGACCACGGTGAGGCAGAAGAAGTAAGTGACTGTGAGACTAGGGAGTATGAAAAGGACAACATTGCGCCCGTAGAAAGGCCTATGGCAGAAACGGAGGCTGTGCCGTCCACAATTGGTGATTCCCATGTGCCGCTAACATTGCCACTTTTAGCCTCACGCCCGAAACGTACAAGACCAAGGGTGGATTATAAAAAGTATTTTTAAGTAGCGATTGTTAATTATAGTTATGCAGAGATCAAGTTTGCTAATTATTGTTAATAGTTATTATTAGTTGTTAAGTTTATGTAGAAAAAAATTTTTACTGTATTTAATTAAGAAACCTTGTTACCAGGTTCCAAAATTAAGTGGGGAGGAATGACATATACGTGTGTAGTACGGTCATCCAATGAGTAATAAACGAGTGTTAGAAGACAGCGGTTGTTTCATTGCATTCACAAACATATCAAGTATACAATATTACTATATTATTTTTTCATTTAGTGCTCGGGGATAGCAACGGATCAGTTGCCTTCATTGTTAAAAATCGCTTGAAGATGTAGCTCATTTATTTCTTTAAGTATCGTTTAAACCATAGAATACTATAATACACAATTGAATGGCTGTCAATCTTATACTGTACGAGGATCAGCGTCGCCGAGAGCACACATACAAGTACTTACGTCGTATTATCAGTTATCACTACCAGAAACCCGATTCGCTGTGTTGACAGACTGATTTGACACAAATATTTCTTTATTTTTGTCTCTTATATACACAAAATATAAATAGTTTCGACTTACTGGTTGTAGGATATATCTCCTTTATTTAAATTCCATTTCCCGCTGTTCTTTCGACACGTAATTATTGCAAAATTTGCCATTTTTTAAATAAAATTACATGCAGCGACGCTTGACACGAAAATTGGAAACGCTTGATTGTGTTGACATATATAGGTGTGAATTGGCATGTTAGTGACATGTTAGTGGCTACACGAGCTCCGTCCACTCCCCCGTTCTATTATATATGTATTATAGTATTCTATGGTTTAAACCATTTGACTGGGTCTAGTAATTGTAAGTGCATCCGCTATCTCGGGCTTAAATCAGTTGTTATGTTTCTATGTCAAGAAATTCTCAGTAGCCGCCCTATGTTAGGAAATTTGAAGTCTAAGAAAGCACGTAAAGATCCTGCGCCTGATCTTTTTACGTACATATAGGATTGACGCTCCTACTAGAATACGCGGCAGAAGGAATAGTAAGCTCGGGCACACATCCGTGCATTATAATCCTTTTCTGCGGAGATGACTGATCTCCGTTGTGACTGGATGCCGTGACCGAAATTCAATCCGGAAGACATTAGTTACAACGAGATTAGCAACACTAGTAAGACATAGTTACTTGAAGTTTCTATTCCATTTGAACTACGCAGTGAAAAACCTAGAGTCGCTTCGCTCCTTTTTTTTTTTTTTTATAGAATAGGCTGACAAACGAGCACACAGTCCACCTGATGGTAAGTGGTTGCTGCGGCCCATATACATCTACATCTATCTTCCATTACAAATCAAAATGCAGATGCGTTGTCACCCGTGAGGACTGAGATGGAATGCTTCATTTCCAGTAAAAAGGGTCTCCGGTTCTCTACACTCACCATACGAAATACAGCAGCATTAAGCTACTATTTCACGCTGGTATTCCGTGAGAGCGTGGTCCTTCCCCGGTCGAGCCGACCCATTCATGCTACAACTATACTACTAATATAACTGCAGCATGGCTCTACCACGTAAGAAAACTCCTAGTGGAAACGTCAGAAGAAAGTTGCAATAGTCATAAAAAGCGACGCATAGTGCGAGTGTTGATGTTTGTGGAAGCCTTTTAAAGATATTCGCGACAGGTTTTTGTCGTAGTAATGAGAACTTTCCTAACACAAGGAATCGACGGGAAATTAAATAAAATGGAATACCCGTATGTACTTTTATAATCTAGCCGTGGTAGTTCAGTAGCTAAGTGCGCGAAATAGACAAAATTAATTGCAAAAACATTTTCATAGAAATCGTTATCACGCAATCAAACACAACTAAAATTTGTCGTATTCATACAGTCAACACAATTTATCAAAAATGTGCTTAGAATCAACCACCTTCGTTAATTTTGTGTGATAATTAAAAATTTAACTAGTACGTTTCACAACGGAACATTTGCAAGAAAAATTTGCCTGTCGCAACAAAAGCGCGTGTCGCACGCAATTATAGGGCGTAATATGAATGAGCAAATAGGTCATTTTTCACGGCAGCATTAACATAAAGATTTATCGTTCTTTAACTTTAAATGAATGTTATGATGTATTTTCATATTGCCAAAATATGTATTATGAATTGAATAACTTAATCTCAAGTATTTACAAACATCTACATATTATAAAAATTAATTTTGCCCGTTACTCTCGCAATAACTCGAAGATGGCTAATTTTCATGATTTTTATGTGTTGGAGTTAATTCCTGGATGGTTTAGATTCATAATTGAAACCAGTAGGTGGCGCTGTTTGAGATCCAGAAATCACCCCTGCGAAGCCGGGGTGAACTACTATCGGAAAATTGTATGTTTCGTCATTATCACAGAAATCTAAATAATGAGTGCCTTATTAGTTACGAGTTCTGTGGTAATTATAAAAAAGGTTTTGTTTGACCAACGCTCGCTGATTTCAAGAAATACCGGAAGCAATGTGTAGTGTATCGTAGTATGATCGTAGTACATGACAGATCGTGATCATCTTGGGCATTTCGTGCTACGCCCCCATTTATTAAATTGGCCAACAATTCCTTACATAAAACTCCTTATACTTGGTATTGTCACGCTACAGCTAAATCACGGTTGTAACACGAACGGGTCAGCTCGTCCGGGGAAAGACTACGCTCTTACAGAATACCAACGTAAAGTTTTAAGCTGCTGTGTTTCGTATAACGAGTGTAGAGAACCGGAGACACTTTTTTTAGAAACGAGGCATTTCGTGTTAATTCTCAGGGGTGATGACGCATCTGAATTTTGTTTCCTAACTAAGAATAGATATAGATGACTATGGGCACAGAAGCCACTTACCATCAGGTGGACTGTGTGATATTTGTCATCCTTATTAAATTATATATATGTATTGTATTCTATTATGTATCACCCGTATCACTTTGTGTCTAATTTACATATTATAAAATATACGGTGATTGTGAGTGGTGTGGAAGGGTTAAAGCAAATAAAAAAAATTATAATGGGAGAGGCCAATGTCAAAATTTTGCTAGCAACTCTGGTTCCATCTCCACTAATACTAATGGTATTGTAAAATTAAGTTTTTTGGGCGCGTCGCTAGGGTCGTAGGTCACTTACGGGTGATTTCTGATTCTCGACAACAGCGCCACATACATGGTGCAAATGTGAACATAAACCATCTAGAGTCCCATTCAAACACACGCAAAAATTTCATTAAAATCGGTTGAATGATTTCAAAGTCTATAACGGACATAATATGTAAAAACATTTTTTGTGTTTTATGTAGATAGATAATCTCTATTACACATCAAGCTTGACTAGAATATCGTCTAGACAATTTCATCCATTTTTCCACCCTTTGTGGTGAATTTTTTCTTCAAATTTAAATGTGTGTCACCCTTGAGATATAGTTTATTTATTTAAAAAAGCAGATATTATGTGAGTTCACAATTTACTTAGATATCGCATAATATATATAATTAAGAAACAAAACTCGACACTCGTTGAATAACCTCCTCTTTTTAAAATCGGCTAACAACGAATTGCTGCAGAATAACGCCTGATTATATCAATTGAATTACTTGTGTAAATACACATAGATCGTTTTTTAAATAAATACAGATTTACTACGATAGTCCATTCGTCAGTCAAATTAGACGGTAATAATAAATGGTTTTGATATAAGGAATATCTCTATTCCTTACTCTATCCTATCATGCATTGTGTATGGGCTGATTAAGTGTAAGAAGCTATATAATAGTTTCTTGGACTAGAACGTCGATCTCCTGGGCGTACGGTGTGTCACTTAGCAGTGGGTGCACGCATCGTATCGGAGCAACATACTCGACTCCTGGGCGTACGGTGTGTCACTTAGCAGTGGATGCACGCATCGTATTGGAGCAACATACTTGAGGTTCGTTTCAGCTTTGAGGTCGTCCCGATTACCCCTAGGTCCCAAGCGTTAAGTAATACGCAACGCAACCTCACAGCTGCACATAAGCTAAAACTAGGAAGTGAGCTCCTAGGGTCCAGTGTGCCACTTAACAATGGGACACATCTGTCGGTACGACATACTCGGCCTTACGTCGAGATTCGCCTCCGTAAGGCTTCGAGGTCCCGACCCCTAGGCAGATCCTTCACTAGTGCGCGAAACCGCGACAAGTTCATAGTAATGAACCGTGAAAAGAACCCGGGTAATAGTGGATACCCCGAGGCCCAAGTCCTACTGTGCAAAGAAGCACATGCAGAAGACATCGTAGCTACATAAATGATGCTACAATATTCGAAATTGCAGTTTTAATTGGCTTACCACGTCCTCAGCACTGAAGGAAAATATCGTTAGGGAATCTGTATGAGAAATCTATGTATGAGTATAGAATATTTCCTGAACGTGTAAAGTATGTCAACAAGGTCTTGTTACTAACTACACACACTGGAGTAGTATAGCGGAAAAACTGTTCCACTATTCGTCCAAAAATTATAGAAAGCCTATAACATATAGGCGATATATAGGCTATAACTCTATGGATGTATCTAACAATATCGCTGATATGTTAACGATCTTTATGTTTTTTTATAGAATAAGGGTGACACACGAGCACACAGTCTAAGTGATGGCAAATGGATGTGGATGTGGCCAACAGACACATCTATTCTCGACGAAGAATTAAAATTTAGAAACGTTATCACCCCTTAGGACTTATATAGAGTGCCTTGAAGACAATAAAACGGGTCCCCGATTGTCTATACTCACTACACGAAAAATGTATGCTGGAATTCTGAACTTCTTCTTCGCACCGACGCTTTACCAATTAAATATAACATACAAAATATATAACCGCAACAACGTTTAGCCTATTCAAATATACGGTAATTTTCATGGTCGGAACGTTTTAGGGGCTCTCGCTAAGTGCAGTACAAACAATGAGATCGTTTGGCGCTTCGTCAATTAGTATCGCTTTGTTTTGCAATGTGCTTTTACTAAATAGGCTTATCACTGTGCTGCCCACTATTTAAAGCTGGGTTCATGATTGTTTGGTTATTGTAGAAAACTCATAATCACTATTAATTACTCAGTCTGGTAGCGGCCGGTAATGTCAAAGACGCATTTCGGAGAGTGTGCGCTGGAATTGCTTAATTTAATTCCTCCACCTCCCTTCCACCACCAGACAACCAGACGTTCGGCCAGTCTCCACCCTTTAGTTGGTGACTTACCACGCATTCGAACTAAGTGATTCATCATGCGTACAGCCTTTGAGTGGAATAAGTTGCCAGCATCTGTCTTTCCATCCGACTATAGTGTGGGTGTCTTCAAGGTAAGAGTAAATAGGTTTTATTAAGTCAGTGCAGTTCACCATCTTAGGCTACATCACCTCTTACCGATGGTAACCCTGATGAGGTGGGTTTGTAGCTAAGCGCTGGCTTAAAACAATAAAAAAAGTTACGATACTTTTGAGCCGTGGTAGCTCAGTGGTTAACGCTCGCTGTAATATAACAGAACGCGAGTAACCCGGGTTCGATCCCTGCCGGCACCAATGAAATTGTTAATTGCAATTTTAAGTGCTGATTTACCACGTACTCGGCGGTGAAGGAAAACATCGTGAGGAAACCTGCATGTCTGAGGAATAAGAAAAAAAATATTTCGAAGACATGTGAAGTTCGTCAACACGCATTTGGGCAGCGCGGCGGACACTTCCTTGCCCTAAACCCTCTCAGAAATGAGGGGAGGCCTGAGCCCAGCAGTGGGACGTATATAGGCTGTAACTTTACTTTACTTTTTTACTTTTGAGACCTTTTTTTATAAAACTGATGTGGCAAACGAACTTACAGTCTGCCTAATCAACCATCAACCATCTTTAAACAAAGAAGGCTACATATGCGATGTCACCTCTCAAGAATAATAATTGGAACACCTCACATCCAGGAACAGAGCCGTGTAAGCAATGATATTTTGAAGAGAGAAATTCCTAAATGGTGTTATCTACTCGGACACACTCTTAGGCAGAAAAAAATCTATTTTCTTCTGTAAATAAACGTAACGTTACATCGTGTCCAAAAGAAACAAAAGAACAGCGGCGTTAGAGAATCTCCTACTCCATATCATGCCATGGATATCTTAAAAGGCGACAAAAGGGAACAAGCTTTTTTTTTTATAGAAGAAGGGGCAAACGTGCATGCGGCTCACCTGATGTTAAGTGACTACCGCCGCCCATGATCAACCGCAACACCAGGAGAATTGCGGGTGCGTTGCCGGCCCTTTAGAAAGGAGTAAGCTCTTTTCTTGAAGGTCCCCAGGTCGTATCGGTCCGGGAAAATCGCCGGTGGTAAACTATTCCACAGAGAGGTTGTACGTGGAAGAAAACTCCCTGTGAAACGTACAGTGGTGGACCGCCAAGCATCCAGATGGTGTGGATGGTATCGGGACGTTTGCCGTGTAGTGCGTCCACGAAATTTGGCGGTTGGGATTAATCCGAACAATTCATCAGAGCATTCCCCGTGATAGATGCGATAAAATACGCAAAGAGATGCAACATCTCTTCGCAGCGCCAGTGAATCGAGCCGATCGGTAAGCACTTGGTCGTCGACGATTCGAGCCGCTCTGCGCTGGATGTGGTCAAGTGGAAGCCAGGAGATGAGCAGCAGTACCTTATTGAAAAAAACTGTGATTGCCGTATCGCCCCCCAAGCGAAGTAACTGTGTCAAATCCCTCCTATAACGCAATCTATGGGAAACGCAGTGACTATAATATACTGTAATGATGTTGATGATGAAAACAAGCTTTAGTAAACTGTGATAAGAAGTGTTTATGATTGGTTGTGACGTTAGTAGAAGGTTGAAATACTTTTGTTTAGTTCGTCGCGTTTGCTGTACATTCTAGGCATTACGGGTGAAGATACGAACCTAATTATACGTGCAGAAGCGGTGAGCCAGCGACTGGGCGGAGAGATGCGGTGAAAGCCACCGGTCGACCGCGACGAAGCGACGGACTTTCATCATTTATGTAATATTAGATAATGACGCTGATCGGTCCGCAAAAGTTTTGAATAATTTAGTGTGATGTTTTTGTAGATTCATATTACTGTTTGGTAACGTAACCACTTCTTGTTTAACACGTTTTTATTTGCTTGACCTGTATGTATGTATGTTCGTATGTATATATGTAATGGAATTCTATATAATTCAATTTTTAGCTGCTTCAAGACGTCTGAATAATACGAAGTTGTGCAGACTTATTTAGAAATAATAAAAATATGACAATGTAATAATATACGGCTTTACTTGTAACATTTGATTATCGCTTGCTTAAATTAGGTACTAATTGACTATATACCTGGCTCTTTCTATTGTCTTATAGTAAAGAGAGAGAAAGAGTGAGAGCAACGTTAAGAATTTTAAGTCATTCCAGACTATGACCTAGTGTTCTCACTAGGATCAATACAGCCCATGATTAATGCGTTTTGTTTAAATTAGTACAATTTTAATGTATAATAATTTAATTTCTAACGAACATTTTAGTGTTTTATGCTCGGCGGTATTAGATGATATTTTGTTAAAACTAATGTCAATTTAAATAAACTTAAATATATTTATCGTTTCTACGATATATTTTTTTGCCTATGAAGTCTTTATTATTGTTTTACGTTATTACATGGCCACAATAATAAATTAATAGCTTATATACATTGCCATTTGGTTGGCAGGTTATTTCACATTCCGGAGAGGTATGTGCAATGAAGAGACTGTCCTGCCGCGCTGCCCGAATGCGCGTTGCAGAATTCATGTGCCCCTAATTTTGCTTTAAATTTCCCAAATAATCTTTCTTTACGATGTGGTCCTTTATTATCGAGCACGTAATAAATCGGCACTTAAACTGCAATTAACAATTTCATTGGCGGCGGTGGAGTCACAACTCAAGTTGCTAGCGTAATATAAAATTTGAGATTATGTGGTGTTGATTCTCCAAAATATGATATTTTGAGAATATCTTATTTTGAAAAAGACTATTTTGCGAATAGAATATTTTGAGAATATCATATTATGATAATGAAGCTAGCTTTTATCCCACGACCTATCACGGCCTTGAAAACGTTACTTCATAAACTTTACTAATATTACTATTTTTTTTTTAACCACTCTTGGTAAGATCAAATGCATGTGTAACTAATGTGTTAGTAGTTCAAGACAGTAGTCCAATAGCGGATTAGATCGCACGACTTTTTGAGTTAGCAGTTCATTTCCTGCCATCAGGCTACTGTAAATAACTATTTAAAACTAAAATTGTTATAAGGTGACAACTATTCAGCGCAACAATATGAAAAGAAAACAGCTCTGCAGATATTTATCTGTAACAGACGTGTTGTTATGTTTGTTAGCACAAATAAGGTCCATAATTAAGGGTTTCAACATTGTTTCTTCGTAACATATAATTTAAATGTTATATAATACTATTGTTTAGTATTTACAATCTCAAAGGCATAAACCATCTGAACGACTTTTCCGAGCCTATTTGCGCAATAATTATACAATATTGTTTTGTTTGCATTTGTTTTTGTAAGTTAGTGGTAGAGCCACGCTGCAGTTATATTATGGTTGTAGCACGAATGAGTTGGCTCGACCGGGGAAGGACCACGCTCTCACAGAATATCAGAGTAAACTAGCAGCTTAATGCTGCTGTGTTTATCCTATAGTGAGTGTAGAGAACCGGTGACCCTTCTTACTGGAAACGAGGAATTCTATCATAGTCCTCAGGGGTGACAACGCATCTGCATTTTGATTCTTAATTGAGGTTAAATGAAGATAACTATGGGCCACAGCATCCACTTACCATCAGGTGGACTGTGTGCTCATTTGTCACCATTATTCTATAGACAAAGTACTTGTAGATTGTAGCGAGGTACAATCAAATAAGTAATTAATGAATATCATAACAAGCAACATAGATAACAAACATTTTTTTCGCGTGTACAGTACTGGAGATTCGATTACGACTCATTCACAAAGTTACGTAAAACGACGCTTGGTAACCTACACGTGATTATAACAGTTCCAAATAGTCGCCTGTTCGTATCCATATATCTGTGAAATTGGATTGACCAACGCAACCGCGGGATGTTGCAAAAACGATACGTGCTATTTGTAGGCAAGGAATGTGTTCGCGTGAGAATTGGATAAACTGCTGTTATTAAGGCATTAGTTGAATGACATACGAAATTTTTGACGAAATATAGCGCGGAATCCTAAGGCCACATTTTAAAAGGAACCATGGCGAAGGACCTGTTTTATTACTTGTTAATTTTTTAACACGTTTTATTAGGTTGAAATATATGTTCAAATGTAGCGGCGAAACATTAACGGGAGGGTCTATTATAAATAAAGCGATGTGTGAATGCAAATTATGCACAAAAGAGACAATAGACTTTTTGCAATAGCTCAATGAATAGAAATGAAAAGAGAAAGTGAGGGAAATAAATATTTTAAACAAATTTAAGGACTGACTGCACTTAATCGACGGAGATAAGGGGTTTTGAAGTTAGGTTCCAAGTATAGAGAAACATTTATTACATTATGTAGTGGTGTACCGAAAATTAGAGGAATAGGTGTTCCTTGAACCATGGTATACCGTCAAAAGTCTAGTAATTTTAGATTTAGCTGATAAATCATCTCACGGTACTATCTAAATAACTGTAATGAGGACCATATTAAACGATATTTTGCATAAAACTATATAGTAAATTACGTGCAATTACGTGTCATAAAAATAGTGGAAAATACAAAAACAGTACAAAATGTAATGCGTGATGTATGTGACCCGTGGTAGTTCGGTGGTTTAGTGGTTTAGTGGTCGCTGTAAATTTCACAGTACGCGAGAGCAACTCCGGTTCAATCCCCGCCAATCACCAATGAAATTGTTAATTATAATTTTAAGTGCTGATTTGTCACATGCTCGGCTATGACGGAAAACATCGTGAAGAAACCTGCATATTTGAGAAAGGACGCGTGAAGTCCGCCCACACTCAGTGAGGCACAGCGGCGGATATTTCCTTGCCCAAAATCCCTCTCAGAAGTGAGAGGAGGCCTGTGCCCACCAGTTGGATGTATATAGGCTGTATCTTTACTTACAAAAGCAATATAATGCTTAAACCTCAGTTTAGATTTAGTTTTTCAAATAATTTTAGCAAACTAAATCCGTGATAAGTTAGAGGCAACACCGCGAAAGTTGAGTCGACCTGCTTCTGGGGACGTAAAAGTCTCTTTCATATTTTAAGTAGAGAAATTTAACTCAAATTATATTTATTAATCATAATATACTGAAATATATCGATGAAAATAAAGTATAGAAAATGTTAATAATTTCTTTTATTACAAAATGTTGCTAAGTTAAAAGGGTGTCAATTGAAGTTTCTTTGTTATAATATTTTCTACTCGTAAAAGGCTACATAATTAATTAGAGCTGTGTTAATATTCGCAAAACATTCCCTACTTCATATTTAATAGTGAAAGCGTTAGTGCTTCGGATGTAAAACAAAACTAGTCCTCAACTGTATTTGCACACATTATAGATAGATATGATGTATTTCATTGATAAAGCCTGTTGTAGTCGACCTTTATAGAGGTCTGCGATGTTGTGAAACAACATAATACTTACTTGTCTGTGTACTTTGTTCTATGAAATGTAAACAAGCTGTTTACCGAGGCATTTCGTCACAGTTCTTAAGCAAATATAGGTAATTATTACTACGTCGATGACAATGCATCGCCATTTTGATTCTTAATGAATAGATTGATAACAATATTAGCGGATATGTAGGTGTCTATGGATCACAGCATCCATTTTATGTAAAGAGGACTGTGTGCTCTTTTCCTACCCTTAAGTTTATAAAAATTGCAAGATGACCTGCATTGTTCAATAAATGTCTAAACATGAAAATGGGTACTATGTTTAAGCATATGCAGTGCCTAAATTAAATAATTGTTTTCATCTTTTAACTCTAGTCTTTAAAATAATGTTTACCTATTTGCGCCACCAATGAGAGTGTTAAAATTTTCTTAAATTTGAAAAAATAACTTAAGATATTAGAATTGAACTACGACACAGCTATTAATATTAAACATCTAACTGCGGCTCCATAAGTCTAGGTCTTTGAGACTTATACAGATCCACGAACTCAGACCCACCCAGCTTTATCAATAATTAATTAAACATTCAGGCGGATATAGATTGTATATCAATGTGTTAAAAGCGAAAAAGGCATGCAGTTTTTGAAAGTAGCGTAGCAAGTTGCGATACAAATAAAACCGGACTCACTGTATGCCCCACCAAGCCTTCTTCGTGTAAAATTGCGCGGCGTAGTTTGGTCATTACGCGCCGCCGTTCTGTTCGAATATGGCCGCCGAGTTTGTATTTCTGCATCTTTTTCCTCTTCCCGCGTTTTCTCGCCTACTTCTTTTTCTGCACCATCTTTTTCGGACTTGAATGTGGAATTCCCGCGGCTATTGTATTTGTTTGTGCTGGTTTCAATGTTATCTGTTGCGGCCGTGTTGGCGTCCGTGGTGACTGGAACTGTGGTGGGCTTGGTACGTCGGAAGAAGTTGCTTCTTGTGACCTGTGGACAAACAAAATGATCGGTTAGTTTAATATTAATGTATTTTTTAATCAGTTAACTTATATAGTAATCATACATATTAATTCATAGTAATAAACGTACTAGGTATATAGTGACGGTTTTGTAGCCCGGTTCGATTACGATGCTGCTGGTCGCGGATTCGATTCCTTTACGAGGTATAAATATTTTAGTTAATTAGTATCTAGATTCCATGTCTGGATATTTGTTTATATGCAATTTGTGCCCGTAAACAATACAGAATACATCATACAGTGCTTAACGTTTTTAATAAAATATAAATCAACCCCCATGATATTATGTATGTTTGTATTATTTAACAAAATTATTGGTTTTATTAACAATTAATACATAATTTATATTAGAAAGGTAAAAAGATCAGGGTAAAGTTACTGTTATAACTATTTTATAAAAACATTTTTTTATTTGATACGCGGTGAACATTATGAGACCATTTTATAATAGGTACTGTAAATATATGTAATTTTAACGTTGCTTTTAATTTCAGGCTTAGTTTCTATTATCTTTGGTTTAAATATGAAATGAAGATGAAAATATTATCATAATAATTATTGGTGGTGAACTGATAACTTTTAATAAGGTATAAATTTTATATATTTTAAAAGTAATGGTGACTTTTTTCCTGATCTCTGAGGGTGTGTATACGGGGTGTGTAGATAGGGACATAATAACAAACAGGGTTAGATTAACCTAAAGACATAAACTACCATTAAAGTGTTGATAAACTGCTAGTACATTGCTAATGGGCTCCGTATCTCTTAAAGACACGGTCTTAGAAAGAACGCTTTTACTATAAGCATTGGGAAAAGGCAATGACTCGATACTTGTATAAGTATTCATGGCTCTGATCATAACAACTATATTAAAACCAAATGTCCCTTCGGACAGCGTATTATACAAAATACTTCCTCGGTAAATAAGAACGTGACACTGCGGTTTACATTGCGGTTAAAATTACAGATTTAGAAAATCTGTAATTACCTACTAAAGGATGGTGTGTATTCCATTTTTTACGTATGGCGTTTTATTCAATTCTGCATACCGAAGTTTTTGTGTTCGTCATAATATTTTGATAATTAAGACTAATTAAAACTTTGAAATTACTATAATACCAAAGGTTTTAAATTATTATTGAACATTATTTGTACACAAAAGTTGTTTATGTAATATGATAAACAATATATATATATATATATATATATATATATATATATATATATATATATATATATATATATATATATATATATATATATTAAACTGATCGGCTGATATGTCAACGGATCTTTCTAACTGATCAGTTCAAACTAAAACTGATGATGTTTTTTAAAATATTGTATTTTCGATATATCGACAAATAAACTTATATGTAAAATTCCGATATTAATATATTTATAATGATCGATATATCGAAAATCCACTATTTTAAAAAATATCATCAGGTTTAGTTTGAACTGATCAGTTGGAATGATCAGTTGAACTGACCGTGTGTGGGATCCATTACGTTTATGCTGGTTGCAGGAATTAGTGGTGACGGGGATAGTACACGCAATTGAGGAAGGGCGGGTGGTGTTCCTCTGCGGACTAGAGATGACATATTATTTTATTTTATTACGGGATATACGCCAGCTAATTTTTAGGACCTCTAAAAGTGAAGCGACAAATGAACACGCACCAAGCCATCCTAGTCCTTAAACACCTGCAGCTAACTTCAAACAAACAAAAGAAGAAGTTACATATGCATGGGATCTAGATGTAATGCCCTGCCTGTAATTATACTGGTTCTTTATTACCCTCAGACCGGAACAAAGCAGGCTGATAAAAGTGTGCTTTGCTATCATGATCTAGACGAACTCTTAGACTGATAAAGACTCTTAACAAATCTTATATTATAATAAATAACTTTCAAATTACTCCACTTAATGGTTTTATTTCACACCGGTTAAAACTGACTAGATTTTTGTTTTTAATTTTGATGCACACAACGTGTAAAGGTATTCAAATATATTATATAAGTGGAAAGTCGAAGATTTACATTCTATTTAGTTGATGTAAATAGTTTTGTTTAAGGATTAATAATGACGATTAATATTATAAAGATTTTTATAGGGTATCCACTTACCATCAGGTCCACCTGATGGTAAGTTGTTTCTGTGGCCCATAGACATCTACATTCAGCCTCGAATACGAAATGCGGATGTGTTCTCATCCGTGAGGACTACGATGGCATGCCTCGTGTCCAGTAAAAAGGGTCTCCAGATTTCTACACTCACCATAGGACACAGCTGTTATTTTACGCTGGTATTCTGTGAAAGCGTGGTCCTTGCCCGATCGAGCCGCCCATTGTGCTACAACCATAATATAACTGCAGCGTAGTACTACTAACTACTCACAAAACAAATGCAAGCAAAACAATATTGTATAATATTGCTTTGTTTGCATTTAACGATTGCATTGCACTTTACGAATCAAAATACGGATGCGTTCACATCCACAAGGAATAAGATGGTATGCCTCGTTTACAGTAATAGGGGTTTAGTAAGGTTTCGTGTGGATGCGGCATTAGATAATCAATACCGCCCATCGTCTCGTAGGAGTAAACTTCCGAGATAGGACGGCAAACAGCGTCAGAGATACGAGATGTCTAGTGCTGCAACCAACGTAAATCCTTTCTCTACGGCTGAGACACTTCCAGCATAAGGCGTAGTGGCTTAGCAAACACTTGTTCCGGGTCTAAATGTTCGTCCTTGTGTAATTTATGTTTGTAAATTGCTTCCACGACACAGGAGAAAATCTTAGAGTGGGGTGACGTTTAAAAAAACGATATACGATATATATATATATTAAAACCGGCATAGAGAATATAAAGATCCATACAAGAACTTAAAATATTATAGAGTTGTAAAATATTGTAGAGTCGCCATGATATATTTTATTTTGTAATAAACAATACGATAACAATCAGCCATAGATTTGCAACACGTATAGTGTATATTGAAAACAGTGTTAGTAGGCTTTAAGATCGTGATAATTTAGATTGTAAGCTATAATTTATTCTATGTTGGAAGAGCTAAGTGAATGTTAACTGAACGTAGCTTCACCACCACTCGCTTTTGTCTTTAGAATTGAATTTTACCGATTTTAAATTTAAAAAAAGCCCTTAGTCATTTAAGCCTGTTTAAGGGGTAATATTTAATGTCTAATTAAAGTTACAAATATAAAGTCACAGGCTACATACAGCCCACAGCGTGGCACAGGCCTTCTCTCATTTCTGAGAGAGTTTTAGGGCAAGGAAATATCCGCCGTGCTATCCCAATACGTGTAGGCGCACTTCACATGTTATGGTATTTTTTTTAATTCGTCTAACTTGCAAAATTAATAATAATTATAAGGCCTAAGTTCCATATGGCTTATATTATGCGGATGAGCTTTAATGAATAAATAAACTGGCACAGAATACGTAATAGTACAAGCACAAATGGAAACGTAGCAGAGTTACTTTATTGCATAAAAAGCTGCTTCCTGTAATTACCAGAAGACGTTAACTTATAAACTAAGTGTTTACATTCTACTGTTGTATCACACATTAATCTTTACGTAATGACGAAAATAAATTAAGAGTTGAGTCTCTAATTTGGAGTAATTAACGAAATAATTAACTAATTAATTCCCTCTAAATCATGCAAACTGGGTCTAGCAATATTCTTAAACTGTAAATGTGAAGCTTAATCGTTTTCGTTACGATTTTAACGAGCTTTTGCTATGGGGGTAGGCACTTGCTTTAAAACGAACGGAGTTCGATCCACGACGGCGCTAATAACATTAATAATTTGCCTTGAACCTCAAGTTGTAGGGAGATTTCTTATAATCATTACGCATTTATATTGGAGATTGCATTACGTCTAGTACTTTTTTTATATAATAAGGGTGACAAACGAGTACATAGTCCACCTGATGCTAAGTGGATACTGTAGCCCATATACGTCTACATATATCCTCGATAAGAATCAAAACGCAGATGCGTTGTAGAGGAAACGAGGCATTCCATCTTAGTCCTGAGACTAAGATGGAATGCCTCGTTTCCATTAAAAAGGGTCTCCGGTTCTCCACACTGACCATACGAAACACAGCAGCATTAAGGTACTATTTTACGCTGGTATTCTGTGAGAGCGTGGACCATCCCCAGTCGAGCCGACCCATTCGTGCTGCAACCACAATATAGCTGCAGTATGGCTCTACCACGTAGACAAAATATAAAATAATACTACACAAGTTAGCAGTAAGTTTATTCATTTAAAGAGAAATTAAACTGGGGCACGTTTAAAACTGCGTTATTTAACTGGTTAATTTTTACATTCACTTTTAAAAACTGGAAATGACTAAGTGATTTTATAAGTTATAATAATATGAACATGTTATCCGTAACATATACCAATTTTAATAAGCGTATACCAATTTTAATTTTAATTAATAATGTACCGAAACTAATTTCAGAATTATTTGCGGTCTGACATACAGACGAACAGAAAAAGATGTGTTACACCGGATGTAGTTAAATTTACGTAAATGAAGCCATATATTTATTTTGAACATGACATCTAGGTACTGATGCTGTTTATCCAAGCGCAATATGCCAAAATGCAGTGCGGAGACACGTCGACGTCCAACCCCTAAAGAAAATTTGTTGTGGGTTGACAACCGCAGTTTTTTTATTTTTTGTCGTAATTAGGAAGATGCTGCTGCCTATCCCCTGATTTGTTTCCCTCTGTCGCCTCTTGCGACACCCACGGGATAACATGGGGCAGTGGATATTCTTGCACCCACTACGCGGTAATTGATTCTGATAGTTGGAATGCTTAACCGATTTTGCTACACCCTCGACCGACACACTCGAGATAAAGTGATGTTTTTTCTAACCCCGCAACTATACAACTCTTACGATTAAATATTCATTAGCAACAAACATTGCTCCAATATCCTTGAACTCTTGACTTGTCATAAAATTCTAGCTATTTTGACTTCGCAAACAAGTTGGCTAACACATTTGTTTTATTTTGTTATTGAACTTGCACTGTAGGTATATCAGCTTAAAATTCAATATACTAACAACTACGAAGTTTAGTTTTTTTTAAATTTAGTACGGTATTAAAAATCAAAAACGTCATGTTTTCTTGTAACGTTTCACCGCCGGAGCTGCTTAAGTATATTATATACCTTTAATATAACTTTAAACGAACAAATCTTGTATATATATATATATATATATATATATATATATATATATATATATATATATATATATATATATATATATATATATAATCGGAATCTCGGAAACGGCTCCAACGATTTTCATAAAATTTTGTATCCAGGGAGTTTCGGGGGCAATAAATCGATCTAGCTAGGATTTATTTTCAGAAAATGTCTTTTTGTCCGTGTTTTTAGGAAATGGAAAACTGCTACAATATCGTTAGAATAAGAAGGTAAATTTTGACAGTTTATTAATGTTTATAAATAGCTTAATTGGTATATTGGGCGGTCACAAAATAGTAATACCGTGGTTTGAGTCCAGACTGACCGGCCGACTTTTTTAATTTTTTTTCAAGTTCCTTTCTTTTTTTTTTGAGAAAATCTATTATTTTGAGCCCTTTTTTTGTTATTTAAAAAAAAACGAAAATTTAAATTAAACTAATTGCGATTCGATTGAATTTTCGACTTTTTATTCAAATAAACAGTTCAGTTTTTTTCTATTATGTCGTTTTTCTTTTAAATTCGTGTGTTTTGGAAATTATATTTGTATCTAAATATAATTTCCAAAACACACGAATTTAAAAAAAAAAAAACTAGCGGAAAATACCGAGCAAAGCTCGGTCAACCAGGTACTACTATATAACCTACTCATGTAAAATACAAAATAAAAGAAGAATGATATGTCGTAAAGTAGTTTCAATTCGTACGTGTGAACACAATTACACGCACAATTTTTTTCTTCTTTTCTTTCGTGGCGTTAACGAAATTCAGCCAGTGCAAAATAGTTTTTTCAACACTATTTTTTTAATTTTAGTAGTGAATATACACGTAATGCGTTAACGAATATCACATTAAAACGAACCTTAAATTTTTCATACAGGCAACTTTCAAAATTTATTAAGATATATTTTGTAGACACGATAGAGTTACGAAAAGTTTTTACGCAATCGTTGCGTAACTCTGGTTACAAAATACTATATAACCAAAATCAATCAACAGTGTGAAATCAAAATAGGTTTTACGAGCATTATAATAAGTCTCTATTATCACAAAATTATTTTAAACCGCAATACCACGCTACGTGATGAAAGTATGGTTACTATTATCGCTACATAAGCCTCCCCCATATTGCGGTCATAGGGGGGATATTTGCTATAGTTGCCAAGAAGACCCCCTGATTTGTATCCCTCTGTCGTCTTTCACGACAGCCACTAGAAAGTTAATCCAATAACATTTATTATTTTTGAGTGCCGTGGGTTGGTTGTTTTGTTGATTACAATGAATTGTTACAAAGCATATTAGAGGCACATGCAACAATAGCAAACAAGATTTTTATAATACTATTTTTAATTAAGAAAGGGTGTCCCAAGCCTACTGAATCACAAATAAGTTTTTATTAAATTGTAAAAGTAATTAATGCTGTGAGTTCATTGCTTAAAACGTTCAATAGTTCTATCGTCGTTCTTATGATGTTTATCACAGTCAGTGGTTTTCTTACTCTCTCTTCGGCGCACTTTAATAAGTTCATAAATAGAAATACCAATAATAGTTCATTTATATACTATTCTATTTTTTGTAGAATAAAGGTAAAAAAATTATGATTAAAATAGAATCCCTCGTTACTAGTAAAAAGGATCTCTAGTTCTTTACACACATCATACGAAACACAGCTGCATCAAAAATATTACAAAATAGTATGGTAAAATATTTTATATATAATATTATATATTCATGTCTATTTAAACAACAGTTAGGGGCTTGTATAGAGTAATATGGTAAAGAGATAGCATAAGATTTCAAACAGTTTTTTTTAAATATCAATGAATGCATTAGGTCTAGGTCATTGTCAGTATTATTTTTTCGATGTCAATTGTTTAAATCGTAATATTAATCGTTCAAGGCGTATTAATCGGAAAGACTTGCTCGCTTCAAAACACAACGAAGCGTGATATGTTTAAGTAACATTTACCATATAATATAAAATAGATTAGTTGTTTGTACTAAGTAGTGGCGTTGTCAGAATATCGACTACTCCATATCTTCCAGAGGGTGCCGTAAGATACGACAGAGGGAAATTGAAACAGGTGATGGGCAGTAACATCTTTTTTTATATATAATATGGGTGACAAACGAGCACACAGTCCGCCTGATGGTAAGTGGATGCTGTGGCCCATAGACATCTACATTTATTCGATTTAGAATCAAAACGCAGATGCGTAGTCACCCCTGAGGATCAAGATGGAATGCCCCGTTTCCAGTGATAAAGGACCTCCGGGGATCTCCCTTGCCAAGCGTGGCAACTATGGCAAGATGTCCAAGAGTCAATAAATGAGGGAGGCCTGTGTGTGGCGAACTTTTATAGGCTGTAATAGGGAGATCAGTTATTTGGTAAGTTTTAAAATTATTCGTATAGGACTTCATCCTTAACCTTCATATGACACTTATATATACAAAAATAACTCTAAACACAACTTGTTTGGTTGTATAAATTCAATAATAAAATAGTTTTGCTATCTAAAAATAGGCTACAGTAGCTCTAAAGTATTGATAGCATTAAAGTTCTCAGTTTTAGACGCAGAAATATTTCGATTGTATTTTTCTCACATATTGAATGATGAAATTTTGGTTCAATTAGAATTCTCCGCACTATTATTGTTCGTACGTAAGACTGTATTCCTACATTGTATTCCTACGCATTCTTATTTATTAGTCAGGCTTATTAATCATAAATTAAGTAATCTATGTAATACATAGATATAGTGCTCATTGATTTTAATTTAGTCCAAAGTATAACTCGATATGGATTATTTCCTCACAAAGGTGAAAACATTGGTGTGATTTAATTTTAAGATGCCACCGTTTTCAAAGTTACTAAATTTTAATAATAATAATAATGAAGAAATTCTTAATAATGTGTGAAGTCCGTATTCAATATTTTTGATTTTCACTAAGAAAAAAATTACTTTTTCAAATTCTTTTCTTTAAACTAGGTTTTATAAATAAAAAACCTCATCGTAACTAAACCGACGAAACAAAAAGAGCTGATGATCTTGAAACGACTGAACAGGCTTTCTTGAATCAACGCTAAGAACACTCGCGATCAAGTCACCTTCTAACTAAATCCAAATTCAACTAAATCAACAGACACGCAGATACACACGCTAAACTCGGGGGCTGACAAAAATAAAAAGTTAATATTAAATAATCAAAGAAGCAAATATAAATACACACTACATATAATTAGAAAGTAAAATATTAGTAGCTTTTAGTAATAACCTGATAATCGGGAGGAAATAGAAAGTGTTCTGCATAGCACTGACTATTTGCATAAAACAAATATTTTTTTAAATGGAATAAGGGTGTCAAACGAGTACAGAGTCCGCCTGATGGTAAGTGGATGCTGTGGCCCGTAGACGTCTACATTTATCATAAGAATTCTGAGAATCAAAATGCAGATGCGTTGTCACCACTAAGGACAGAGATGGAATGCCTCGTTTTTAGTAAAACGGGTCTCCGGTTCTGTATGCTCACCACACGAAATAGCAGCATTAAGCTGTTATTTTATGCTGGTATTCTGTGAGAGCGTGGTCCTACCCCGGTCGAGCCGACCCTTTCGTACTGCAACCATAATATAGCTGCAGCACGGCCCAACCACGTTTTTTTAAAACGAAAGTGACAAACGAATTTATAGTCCACCTCATGGCAAGTTTTTAATGTAGTTTATAGACAACTGTTACCTAATATAAACATGGAAGGCTTCAGACGGGTCACCTTTGAGGACTAAGATGGAATGCCTTACAGCCTGTAAAGATACTAGTTCTCAATACACTTCAGACCGGAATGAGAACGTTAGAATTAGGTAAGGTGGAGATGGGTGGAGACAAACTCCTAGGCCGAAAATCAGTCCTATCAACTAAGGTACGTAAGGGTAATGTGGCCGCCACATAAAACCAAAACTATGAGGAAAACGGAGACAAAAATACACAGTCCTGTAAGCTATATCTAATATATTAAAAAATAGCTAACAAGCTTTAACAATAATTAGGAACATTTCCAAAAATCAACTAAAAAATTAACTACACTACACTATACTGAAATGGACTAAAATATTTACTATAATATCAACTGTCAAAATGGCGTCGAAAATACAGTGCCTTTTTGACTCTCTATTATTTGATTTACTATTAAGAGCTATCGTAGCACAGAAGCATCTAAGCAAACAAGGCTGTAGTTTTTGAGTTATAACAAAGTGACTGTATTAAACGTTTGTATATTACACTCACGTACGTAAAAATACTTGTTTGTATAGATATTTCGAAAAAAAGTATTTATATGGCCTGCAAATAATTCGGCTCTGGATGTTTGTTCTTGAGCGAATTATATTTGTTAACCACTTCCACGATTTAATGAAACTCCTACCTTTGAGTAAATGTTTATTATTAAAAAATATTTATAAAAAATATAAAATGAAAATAATTAAATATTGTATGGTGTTTTATCGATACTCGATCGTTTCTATCTTAAATGCATCATAGTTATCTAGTGTTAGGTAATTGCTCTTATTGTTTGACTTAGTGCAGGTGGGCGTTACACTGAGTAATATCATTGTGTTACCGAGAACGGAATGCCGTTTCAAGGTGATCGAGACGCTTCAAAGTTTTCCAACGCTCGACGTGCTCAACGTACTCTTGAGGAAGTTGAGTCGGTAAAAAAAAACTCGCGAAAATGTTACCAGTTAAACTTGTACTTAATGGCAATTGCTTGAAAATTATAAATGGAGGGTTTTCAAACAGAAAAAAAACAACAAACAATTTCAATAGATACATTTTGTTTTTAGTATTTCATCATCATCATTCTCTAAACCATTTCCCATTATCTGGGGTCGGCGCAGTAAACCTTCTTGTTCCATTCCTCTCTATCAGCCGTCATTTCCATACTTACTCCTTTCATTCTCATATCACTCTTCACACAATCGATCCATCTTTTATTCGGCCTTCCTCTGCCCGTGTGTCCCTTAGTATTTCATACCAAAATAATATTATATAGAGGCCACTTCTACGCTCGTACAGATTACCAATATTATAATATATTCAGTTAACCGGAAATCTTTTTACCGGTAACAGGGCATTTCATCTTAGCCATCAGGGCTGCCAACATTTTAAAAACTGATCTTGATTAAGAATCATTCAAATTTTTGGTTTATATTGATAGTTTTAGGTGTATAAGGTCTACATCATCATCATTAGATGGACTGTGTGCTCGTTTGTCACCCTTAATTCTTTAAAAAAGGAATCAAATGGATCGCTTAATGGAATAATTGCATTGTCAGTCTGTTACCAGTGCAATTTTCGATAAAAATATTTTTAGTATTAAATTTTCATAGATACTCGCCAAAGCCATCATACAAATTCAACATTGATTCTAGGCGTAAATTTAAGGAGTTAAACTGAGATAATTAGGGAGAAAGAGAGAAATCATAAAAATTAAACATTTAAACAAAACATTCAATATTATGTTTGCTTCCGAAATTCTACTTTTGAAGTAACGAAAATATTTAAATCATAACAAAAATATAACAATAAAATAATTTCGTCGTTTTTATACGACGTTTTATATTTATATTGACGGCCTGCTTCCGAAATTCTTCTTTTAACAGCATATTTTTGCAGCGACAATTTTTAAAACATCTCAATTTTTTTTTAAAATAACATTGTCAAACAGGTGTTCTCTATTAGAGCACACGAGCATTGTTATCGGCATTGAAGGTCAAATAGATTTCTGAACAACAATTTGTCCCATTGCCACTTCATTACGTATTTGGTATTTTAGTACAATGAATGCTGATTATATTATTAATTCTACGAAATCAAGTCAGTTATTTAGTTACCTACGGTATAAACATGTATCTAACAAACATTACTAATTAGCATGATGATTTTTTTGTTAAGCCAGAACAATCAAAGTAATTCTAAGTTTAAAAAGGGTGATAGACAACGGGTTTGCCATAGTGAAGAACAATTCTCCACACTTATATGACAATACACAGGAAATGTGTAAATGCAGGTGGCTCAAGGCCAGTAGTTACATTTTTAATTAGATTCTAAGGTTCAAGTTTCGATTACATTTCACTTTTTATGAATACACGAACCACCATTATGTTGTGGTTATTTTGCAATAACCATCCAAATTTACAGAGAATGTTCAGAATAAATAACATAGGCAAATAGTTAAGAAAAATCAATAAAAAAATTCGAACATTATGTCCTTTTTATCTTTTAAATTTAAAATGCGTGGTAATGCATTATTTTAAATAATTTTACTGCGCACGCAAACAATCGTAAGGGTTGATTGGTAGGCAAAAACGTTGGTGCCCATAAATCACATTCAATTTGGGATAAATTCAAATAAAAGTAGAAGCCTTATTTACTCGTATTTTCAAAAACTGCAATAACGGCACATCGTTATTTATATATTTGAACTTAAGTTTAAAATTTAGCTACTCTTTCAAAAATAATATAAGGATGTAATAATTCATGGCGAGTTCTTATGACAATAAAACGTAATACTTTTTATGAATACGAATAATGCATACGAGGTATTTGTGAATAAACTCTAAAGATTACTTCATTTTACGCAGTTTGAATAAATAAAAACGGGTAAACTGTGTTAAATCGATGTTACGCCCGTGTCACGTACAGATATGTCGACATAGTGTTGTATGCGTGATCAACCTTGGCTTCGTTTGTCTTGAATAGTGATAGACTAATGCCTAATGGCTATATAATTATAGACAGTCATGACTGCCTGACTGCCTGGTTGGTTTAGTATTCCATGCAGTTCCAGTGGTACATGCAGTTGCTGATCATGAGGCCCTGGGTTCGAATCCAGGGTCGGGCTCAAAATCAGTTACTGGGTTATTATGTCAAGAAATTCTCAGTAGCAGCCCAGAGTTAGGAAGTTAACAGTGTTTCACCCCCGTGCCTACGCCTCATCTCTCTCCAATCATGTCGGGTTGCCATCCCATAGAACTAAGCGAATAGAGAGTGCACTTGTGCTTGCGCATACACTTGGGCACTATAATCCTGTCCTGCGCCAACAAACGAGATCGGTTTGAAGGAAGATGGGCAGAAGCACCTTTTTGATAATAACAAATCAAAATAATAAAAAAGCGGTCTAGGTGCGACCCGAAAGGTTCACACCACTAACTTCCCAGTGGAAGGAGTAAAAAAATGTCATATATTTTAATATTTTATACAATTTTATACAATACACTCTTTGTTCTCGAGATACACATGATGAGGCGAAAATTGAATCCGAACATACATACATACATACATACGTGCATGTGCACACACGGGCATCCTCTTAAAAACCATACTATTCGAGTCTAAATACCTTGAAACGTTGAGATATGTTAAAATTTCTAATTTGGAAAATCGGACCCATTACAATAACTTCCCACTGGGCAGTTAAAAACCACGGTTGCGAATCTGCATTCCAAGCGTGGCAACTATGAAAAATCTTCCCGATGAGGCAATCTATGGCGAGAGGCCTGTGTTGAGCAGGGGACTTTTATAAGCTGTGTGTTAATTAATGGACGGAGATCGATTTCAATAGAGACTGTTTGTATTATTACTTGTAGATACCGAAGAGTATTGTAATAAAAGCGTGGGTAGCTACACGTTTGTTGCTAGCAAGTACATACTTTACCAACATCTAATTAGAATAGCACGCACCATTAATGAACATGATTGTTGCTTGATATTTTGTATTTACGTTGCAGATGGCACTGTAGTGCGTAAATACATGTTCCTAGTTCACCTCGAGTAATCCTATTCAATGATATACAAAGCCGGACATAATCTACATACAAATGTTATTGTGATGTAATATTCTATAAAAGTATATCGTAATTGTACTCAAAAAAAAAAACTGCGTGCTTCTATCGTAAATTAAAAAAGTAACTACATAGGTTTACTTAGTCCTTATCCCTAAAAATTTTTCGGTAAAATTTAAGTAAGTCATTGAAGCTTGCATGTAATTAATTTAGATTTAAATTTTTCCCACTATAATGAAAAGTTGAGCATAAACAATATGAAACAAATTGATATTAATGGCAAATGTTAGGCTAAAAAGTTAAAATGTTTTTAATTTATTTGTGTAAAGTAATAAATATATATATATATATATATATATATATATATATATATATATATATATATATATATATATATATATATATATATATATATATATATATATATATATATATATTTATTACTTTATTATTATTTGTTATTGAAATTAATATTAAATTATTTTAAAATTGTTTAAGTTAAAGTTACAGCCCACGTCCCACTCCAGGGCACAGACCTCCTCTCATTTCTGCGAGGGTTTTAGGGCAAGGACTAGTTCGCCGCTCTGCCCCAATGCGTGTTGGCGAACTTCACATGTCTTCGAAATATTTTTTTATTTCTCAAACATGCAGGTTCCTCACGATGTTTTCCTTCAACGCCGAGCAAGTGGTAAATCAGCACTTAAAATCGCAATTAACAATTTCATTGGTGCCGTCGGGGATCGAACCCGGATTGCTCGCGTAATGTTTTTTTACAGTGAGCGCTAACCATGTGAGCTACCACGGCTCCTAAAACTGTATTTGTACAGTATTCTGTATATACGTACATAATTCCGTATTCTTATTATTACGCAGCTATTCTCCGCGACTTATTCCGCGTGTAATTTGGGGTTTTAATTTTTTTGCGTGGAACACTAATTCATTTTCTAAAATTAAGGTAGCTTAAGTTACTCCTTATAAAATCAGCTATCTGCTAGTCAAGTGAAGTCCCATCAAAATTGGTCCAGCTGTTTCGGAGATTAGCCGGAACACATAGACAGACAAAAATTTTAAAAATTTTGTTTTCGTTATAAGTACCGTATATACTTTGATATGCATTTAGTTAAAAGTTGTTATTTTGACATTACAAAGAGACATATCAAATTTATTTATTTGTATAGATATAGATTGTTAGCTTTTACACGTTGCCTTTGTTTAGGATGCAATTAGTACGGTCCTTACCCAGTGCATGTTATCAGGGTTTGGGATTTTACATGACATCATTGATTACAATTAATAATTTTATCGGCACCGGCCTCTCCATTATCTTCTTAAAAATGAGAGGAGGCCTTTGCTCAGTGAAAAACTTCTGTTACTTTCCTTAGTTTAATGTTTCCTTAATTTAACGATTTTTGCAAGTAATTTAATGTTCTGCTAAAATAACGGCTCTCTTTCTTACAATTTTACATCTAGCTGATGATGTGTCAGAACGAGTTGAAGTTTTATTGCAACCGTTGCATTTAACGAGAATGACTCAGAGCCTGATATGACGTAATTTGTAAAAGGACGTACGAGAATATTTTAATTTTTTATTTTAATAGAATAAGGTTGACACACGAGCACACAGTCCACCTGATGGTAAGTGGATGTTGTGGCCTATAGAAATCTACATTTATCCTCGATTAAGAATCAAAATGCAGATGCGTTGTCACCTCTGAAGACTAAGATGGAATGCCTCGTTTTCAGTAAAAAGCGTTTTTGGGTTTTTTACACTCACCATACGAAACACAGCAGTATTAAGCTGCCATTTTACGCTGGTATTCTGTGAGAGCGCGGTCCTGCCCGGGCGAAGCGATCCATTCGTGATGCAACCATAATATAGCCGCAGCATGGCTCTACCACGTTTAGCTATATAATAATTGCCTAGAGTATGTAGTAGTATGTAGTTTATAAGGACTTTATTAAAATTATATATTTTCAACGTAAGTCAAAACTTCGTTCTCCGAACGTCACCTACCTTAATAATGTTAATAAGTGACTATTTAAACTCGGTAAGACACTTTTTTTCTTACACAAATCTTGACCAAATAATTAACATACGGATTTCCGCAAAGCAAAACATGATTCTATTAGTCATGTACTTACTACCTTTACAAATTTGGTTCATTTCATTAGAAAACAAGTGGCGAAAGAAAATCCGCAGGTGGCAGTTGGTAGGATTTTCTTTTATCATCACGCCTGGCAGACTGATTAGCAATCACAGGTGTCGCGCTGCTCCTCATCACAAGTGCGGGTATTTTAGAAGCTAGTAGTACTAGTTACTCCATTCCACCGAGTCTGTAATTCATTCTTGGGAGAAATTTACGAAATTTGACACAAAATTCAAAACTTTATTAAACTAAGCTTGTATAAAAAGGGCTATTATAATATTAAGGGATTTACAGGTGATAAAAACCCTGTGAAGGGTGATCGCTACCAATCTATTTCTAATTTGTTTTGTGCTGTTAATTGTAACATATGTACATAATTGTAAGCTATTTAAAAAAATAGTTCCCTTTTGTGCTGGTTCTTACCAGAACGAAACAGAGGTTTTTTCCAAACCAGTGGTAAATAAAAAAGTGACTTTCAATAAGTATTATTTATAATCTATATTGATTAAAAAAGTTTTTGTTTTTGTTTCTTTGTTAAAATAGACAGCTATATTATCAATTATCGGATGTCGTGATATCTATAATAATTTTTCATATTCGCCTTTTACAACCCAGCGAAGAAATAATTTTATTTCAATACCGCCACATTTAAATCCTTTTAACGTCCACTGCTATTATAGGCCTCCCCCATAAATTGCCTCATAACAAATATCCCCCTGTTTGCCTTAGTTGCCTTGTTTGGCAAGCAGGTTGGCAACCAGAGTTTTTATTTTTAGTCGTTATTAGGAAGACTCTGCTGCCCACCTCCTGACTTGTTTCCCACTGTCGCCTCTAACAACTCCCTCGGGATGATATGGACTAGTGGATATTCTTACACTGCCGTTACTCGATAACGGTTAATTACAATGAAATTAATAAATCATTGAATATTTTCTTAAATGATTCTAACACGTTCAAAGCCTTAAAGTCCACTAATAGCACTAGTGCTTTAAATTATTATCTAACTATTGAAAATGCTGTCCTAAATCTTATTCATTTAACAATGACTAAAAGCTTAAAATCTACATGTTTATTGACTGCGTGTGTTGTCCTTATTTGTCACGTTACGAGCTATTTGCTTTGATCTTGAAGTTGCATAATCTGCATACCGAACCGTTGCGACATCCACGCCTCGATTCTATAATAACGGATTTTCTAACAGGCTTTCTATATAAATAATTATTTTAACTTCCTTGTGAACGGCATTAGAACGTTATTTAAATGACCCTTATTTTGTTAAATAATTCAAAAAACACTTTTAAAAACAGTGAACGCCATTATATAAGAATCATGACTAGACGTTATTCTTCCCTTTCCGGTAGCTGTTTGTACTTCAAATTCGCTCCGGACTATTTCAGTGTAAATGTAATATTAATTAATACTTGACCCAGTACCACTTATCGGGATCCAAATTGTAAATATGTTTTATTCCTAATTTAGAAGTTTGTCTTTACAGAATGGAAAACCTGTACAAGAACTGACATCCGAAACCGGTCTAGAAATTCTATAAATATTATATCGTTCTTATTTCTCATGTTAATTTGGACGATCGCACGTTAAACGAGTTAAATTACTAAACTCGAATCTTTGACCGTTTATCGTATTTACGGGTTTGTTTACATTTTGCTATTTTTGTAGTTTAAGTTATTTTTATAATACAGTCATAATAAATAGAAATAGAAGTTACTTTGCGGAAAATCAATAAATTTAATTTTATAATAATTTAGGGAAGATTCGCGTCTTTAAATAAATAATGTGTCTTACCTAGTTTGAAGAGCAATTATAATAGCTTAGTTAAAGTAAATCAATTTTTATATTTATAGAACAAAATGACTAATATTCGCAAAACTTAAATTGAGTCAGCTTAGTGTCAAAATCGAAAAAAAGTAACTCCTAAATTTAACGACTTTAGACACTTTAAAAAATATATTAATTATATAAGGAACTAATAGTGCTAAGCCGCTAAGAATGTAATTTTTCTAAATCTTGACACATATTACCTACATAGGCGACTAGCACATTATTAGAAAATCAATCAGTTACCGGGTTATATTGCGTAACCCTCGGATCGGTTAACTAGAAGTTGGATGAGATACGTAGACGGAGTTGAGCGAAAGCTGTTTTCTCTGCGCATATGGTGCGAAATATCGAAAGTGAATATTTCTTTATGTGACATCGTCACTTATATTTAGTTTGTAAACAAATATGTTTCTTGTTTTATGTTCACAGTCCGTGTATTGCAAAGATAAAAAAATTCAGATTCATTTGGATCAAAATTTGTAGATAATCACAAAATTGTTGCAGACTGGATTTGTTTTGATGTACTCGCGTTTTTGTTACAGTATTGCGTTGCTAGTTTTGTCGCATAAGTGATCACGAATTTTTGTTTTTGCGTAGATACTCGCGAAATCATTAAACTTTTTTCTGGCCGCTGAAAAATCGCCGATTGATAGATAATAATAATAAATAATCTTACTGAACATAAAAGCGAAATCATTAAACCATTTATTCGTGCAACTGTAATTGTTTATTTGTTTATGTTGCACTTGACTCCCGAATAAAATTTAAATGGGATTAAAAAATTGGCCGTTAATCGACCATAATTACATATATTTTGGAGGTAACATATCTCCAAAATATTTAGATTCAAAATTAATTTTTGGCTGTAAATATAAAAAGGAGTAAGTAAATTAGGAAAAAGTTAAAACAATTTTTTTTTTACTTTTTTTCTTCAAAAGGACCTTTAAAACGGTCCTTTTTTGTAAATAAAATACTAATTGCAATTTGAAATGGAAAATGTAAGAAAACATCCATGTCTGAGCAGAGATCGAGATATTTTATATATATATATATATATATATATATATATATATATATATATATATATATATATATATATATATATATACCCAGCAATGGAACTTATGTATTCTGTAATCATTTAGTTAAAATTTTGAAGTATAACTGTTAAAGGCCTAACAATCAACAAGAGTTAACTGCTGGATTTTATTGATCGTAAAACAAAAGGATTTAAATCTATAACAGCACTTAATGTTTTCACTTTTCAAGAGTTTTTACTTTGCGAAATCATATACCTAAAATAATTTGGAGAGTTTGCAGAGAGATTGAAATGGTACAGATATTTTTTATGTTACAGCATTTTTATAATTTAAACTGCACAACAGGGATTCAAGTTAAAAAATTAATAAATAAATAATAACATTACGATACAATATCACTTATAGTTAAAATGGACTATTGAAAAAACTAAGTAAAATATAAAATTTTTATGTTTTTTTATGTTTTTTAAAATATTTAAAATAATATTAAATTAATGTGTGTAACAAATAACTAAAAATATTATTCTTATTAGTCGTCACGTAGCTGTAATTGACGTTGTTTCTGGATTCCTAGTAACAGGAAACCAAGCGAGCGATTGCAAGAACGTAGAAATTACTGGGAGTGTAAGCGGTTACATAACAGTACTTCCTATTGCCATATCGGCCCTCTAAGCGGAATTAACAGTCTCGTATTCGGATACTATCTCGCGTTTAAGCTTATAGTTCGTAATGACATTTTAAGACACTTTAAGTCTAAGAATCTAGATTTTATTTCACAAATTTTGACATTATGAAATTAGAGATTAAACTAGATATTGTATATGAATACGAGCCAAAGAGGAAAGCTACACGTCACGATACAAAGTGGTAATATACTGCATTAATTTAGATGCATTTGATGCTATTAATTTTAGCCTAAGTAAGGTCTCAATAGAATAGGTAATTTGGAACGCTCGGTGGGGCCTGCGAGTTGAAGAATATTTTCAGAGCCAAATTTGCAATTGCCATGTTCGATGAGCAAAATGGCCGTTAGTTTAGAACACAGGCCTAAAAGAAAAATAAAAAAAACATGGCACATACGCGGAATTGTTTTTCAGCATTCCGAATAATTTCTTAAAGATTTGGGAATTTTTCACGACTAAATAAATAAATTGTTGGTGATATGAATGAATACATAATATTATAGCAATCGTTAACTTCTTATGAAATGTTCAAAAATCTGTGTGCTTTAAAGTAATTGTTTTTTTTATACTTTACAGGTACTGAGGAAGAAGAACTTTATGCAGAACATTGTAAATAAATAGATACATATTTACTGCAGTTAAGGCTTCGAAATTTTAATGATTGTAAAATAAAACAAATCAATTTGGGCGTTTCTTTTTATCCTATAACCTAATTTATCCTAATTTTTCTGCATCATAATATATAATGATCTTAGAACTATTTCAATGGATTTGAAATTTCAAACAAAAATGTAAACAATAATATTTAGTTCGAAGATATTTAAGTTTATCTCGTCAAAGTATTATAGGTGAATAAAATGTTCTCACAGTTGGATACAAGATTTCCTCTCGCTGGATTAGCACTGATCTGCTGGATCAGCACGCCTCCAGTGTTTAGTTTTGACCAACTGTACATGTTTTTGAAATATTCTTAAAATAATATAATTTCTTACGTATGTAGGGTTCCTCAAAAGTTTTGTTCCTCATTGTACACGATCACCACTTAAATCATAAATAATGTATATGTAACCTTTATTTTTATTTAAAAATATTGTGTGTCACATTACAATTTTAAGATGATATACATAATATTAAAATATTCAAAAGAGCTTGTTAAAAACTATGAATTTTAATTGCATTTCTATAATTGGATCTACAATATTCCACGGTCATTAGTATGCAGAAATGGAAATGGCGCAAAACCGAAACACTTGATTAACTGTCATGCCAACTTTGTTAAGATGCCCAAAACCGGCTCACCAAGTGGTCGGCTGTGGAATGGAGATGAGACTCACATATCTAGCTTGGATTAAATTAGGTATTACTTCATCGATAACTTTATATAGGACAGATTTTTCGAAGTAAGATTTGACGCTTCTACTTTAAACGGTAAACAAAAGCCGTAATATTATCCGTTTATTTTTTAAATTAATTGCGATCAGGGTAAAGTAAAGACGTGAATAGGAGCCGTGGTACTTTAGAGGCTAAGCGCCCGCTGTTAACATAGTACCCGGATATCCGCGTTCTATTCCTGCCGTTACCAATTAAAAAATGAGCATACAGTCCACCCAGTGGTAAATGGCATTTGTAACCCATAAAAATTAACATCTATGCTCAATTAAAAATCAAAATTCAGATACATTACGACCCCTGAAAACTAAAACAGAATGCCTCGTTTCCAGTAAAAAGGGTTGGTTGTCTACACTCACCATATGACACTCAGCAACATTTAGTTGCTTTTTTACGCTGGTATACTGTGAGAGCGTAGTGCAGCCCCGGTCGAGCTGACCCGTTCGTGCTACAACCATAATACAGCTGTAGCATGACTCTACCACGTTGGGATATCCGCTGCTGCTAATTCACTACGTGTTCTGCGATGAAGGAAAACATCGTGTTGAATCGTGCATATCTGAGAAAGTATTTTGAAGAGAAGTAAAGTACGCCAGCACGTACTGGGACAACGCCGTGGCTACGTATACTTACTTGCCCTAAAACCCTCTTCAGAATGGGAGAAGACATGTGCTTAGAAGTGCGACGTATATTAGGTTGTAATCTTGAACTTTTTAACGATAAAATATGCATATTATCATCACCATCATTAAGGCCTTCACAATTCAACTGTTGAACATAGGCCTCCCCCAATTAATGACAAAAAGCACGTTCCTGCACCGATTATGCAGATCATAAGAATATATATTCTGAAATTCTATTCTAAAATTGTAAAGCGAATTTTAAATTTTCAACTTGATTCTAATTCAAATATAATTCATGACGTAAAAAATTATAGGCAATTTAAAGTACATAATAATTAAAATATTTAACCAACCGGTATTACTCAAAATAAATCTGGCTACACCAGGAAATAAATAAATTTACATACAAACAGTTATCGCTCACATGTCTAAGTATTTCTTAAAATCATTTGCAAAGATATATGAAATGAAAGATGTTAAAAATTTACAATAAGATCGTTTAAAAAATTGCATTAAATACGTTGTAAAATACTAAATTGCCATGTGATGGCGGAATAAGTGAATCAATCATCCCATCCAGTCGCGTGGGTGTCCTTAAGACGTTGTAGGAAATGCTAGAAACATTTTATTGTTTCCGACAGGGGGTGGTATAACTATTCCGTTTGTGTCAGGCGTAAAATAGAAAGACCGGAGATAGTAGTAGTGTACGTCTGTCGAGCGTGGTGATCATGGTAAGCAACGGAGAGGATGTAGAGTCTCATTTTGAGAAGTAGACTTTTGTGGAATGATGAACGAACGTATTGTCATCACTCTGTTGAATGTATTTAAGTTTATGATAATATTTTATTTAAGTTTTAAGTATTTTAGTGCAAATAAATGATATAAATTAATTTGTAAGAGTTAAAAATGGAATATTATAGAATATTTGTTCCGTATTTAAAATGACAACAAATTTATATTTTTTACACTTTAAGTTATTTTCAATTCTTAGTTCATGCAAAATAAAATATGAAGAACATTTCAATATATTATTATCAACCGAATTTTACTATATGCTGGGTATAAGTCACCTTCTTATAACTCGGAGGGTGGAGCTGGTATACTGATACTTGATTTGATACTTTGACTACTTTGATACTTTGATAATGTAAGATGAACACTGGCATTATAATGAAGCAAAGAACTTTAATAAGAAACAGACATCTTTAAAAGTAAGAAGCATAACTAAAAAATAAATAAAAACCGACTTCAAGTAACGAAAAAGAAAATTATCATCGAAATCAATTGACGTGGTAAATAATTACTTGACGAAGTATTGGAATAGTAAATTAGATAGCTGCCACTACTAAGCCATAAGGTCGTCAATGACTACATACGAGTAGTTCATAGACATACGAAGAAATACAGCTTTTACACGTCCTACTGTTGAGTACAGGCCTCCGCTAATGTCTGAGAGTTACTCCAGTGCAATGAAACGAGGGCTTGAAAATTTTTTTCGGCCACTGAGTTGTTACATATACTAGAAATAGAAAAAACGACGGGTTGCATTCCGGGAGTGCCAGCAGAAGTGAAAACTTAAATATTATCGTTGTGCATTTTTGATATTTTGGAATGATTAGGGAATAATTTTGCACGAATTGCTTTAATTATCACACACAAACATTCGCGCAAGCACCCTGCGTCACCTAAATGAAACAGCATGCGCAGGCATACATTTTCGCTGCGTCGTAGAAAGACAGGGGGAAACTTCCTCTCCTACGTCGCGCCGACTATCTCTCTTTCTCCATCCGTCTTACGAATTTTCGATCAGGGACACGTGTCCTGACGCGAGTTTAACATTTTTTACCCATTACAAAAAAGAGTACAACGCCGCTAAAGAAGTTTTCACTTCAAAAATTTTTCACATATGACACTGTATGTAATGTAATATATAATCAAATAATGACACTGTTTAACAAATAATTTTACCTCAGCGAATTGTACAGTGTAGCCAGTTGGCTACACTGTACGATTCGCTCAACAGATGCCACTAGTTAGTGGCATCTGGTGAGCGCAAATTTATTAGCCTTCATTAAGTACTAGTGATTCATATAAATAGGTACTTCTCTATGTAGTAACGCACAGGTAATGGGATATCAGAAAAGGGTAATCGGTAACATATTTAGGTGTCTGTTCAACTTGATTATGGGTTTAATATTATGTGTTCTTAGTATGCTTACTTTTAAACCGTATTAGATAAAGATTCCATTACATAAGGACAGTAATTTCAATTGGCTATTTATGGAGGAACAAGAATGTTTGGAGCTTTTAAAATGTTTAGTGTACAGTTCAGTACAGTACAGTACAGTACAGTAGTGAGTAGTACATTTACGGTTGGGCGAGCAAACTGCTCTTCTTATATAATATCATTCGTAAATAAATAAAAAGTTGATTATGTCATTTGAAGCTAATTTATAAACGCATTAATAAAGAATTAAAATTTATATATCCGAATTTATTTTATTATTTTATATACATATTTAATTATGGAATTATATTTTATTATTTTTGAAATTAGTTTAGAAATGAAAGACATTTAGAATGAAACTTCAATGTTTAAGGATTTCAGAAAACAAACTCACTTCACTCTCTATTCTGGTTTATGATTTTGTAGCTACAATAGCAATAAAACGCATCAAATAATAATTTAAAAAAATCAATTTGAGAACTTTCTTTATATTAATATAATTATATTAATATAATATAATTATATTATATTAATATAATTAATATAATATAATTATATTATACTAATATTAATACATAATAAACATGACAAACGAGCATACAATCCATCTGATGGTAAGCGGATGCTTTTTATAGAATAACGGTGTCACCGTTATCTAAAGCTCAGTCGCCCAGATACTAAAGATTGGTGCATCAGCATCATAAATAACTTTAGTTATCACTGCACAAATATTATTAATTAGTTCTGAAAACTGTTCAATTTAAAAAAATGCATAAGAGGAGTCATAATTTACCTTAATATGTAAAATTATTTTTTCGGTCTTATGTAATAGCTTTCTAATTTTCTGATCGTAATTTTCTTATAATAAATTTCTCATAATAAAAGCGCTTGCCGAAAATTTCTCAATTCGTTAGCAACCTGGTCTGTTCCCCGTTAGCACTAGTGAAATTGTTAAACAGTGCTTACCACGTGTCCGGCGTTAATAAAAACATTGTGGAAACAAACCTGCATAGCTAAGGTATAAAACCAATTTAAAGCCATGATGTGTTGTCAACTAATACGCAGAAAATTACGGTGGCGTAATAATACACCCATAACTCTCTCAAAAATACAGGGAGGCCTGTATCCAGCCATGGGATATACACAGACCACCTAGTAGGCTGGGTGGTCTGTGGGGACATATATATATATATATATATATATATATATATATATATATATATATATATATATATATTTTATTATGCAAAATATTTAAACAGTACCTAACTGATATACAAAGTGAATTAATTAGACTGTAATTTTACTTTTAAAACGTATGACCTAAAATATTCTTAGAAAAGATGTGGTCATTATATAACTAAACATATTCTGTTTTATATTTAAAATTTACTTTACCAATTTTGACGGACGGGTTAGAAAAAAAATTATAATCAGATATTTTCGTACGTTGTTGTCGTAGGTGATCAATCTTTTCAAAAATGGTTCGATTTCGTTACGTTTCAATAGAGAATCGAAAATGAGTACATAATGCATCAGGTTTCTTGCAGTGAGCTCATGTGGTACCCAAATATCAAGCTTTTTGTGTGGCGGAACTTTTCGAAATGAGTCAATACAGTTTTTTGGTCAATCCTCAATTCGTCGACTATGTCGTAACTACTCATATGAAGATCTTGCTACGATTTTAAAAAATGGCATCGACTTATCCGTCTGAGGGCGACCAGAACGTGTTGCATATTTGACATCAAAATTCCCGAACTGAAAACGTTTGAACCAATTTTGTGCTACTCTTACTGAGACTGCATTAGGTCCATTAACTTCTACTGAGTACTTCTTGATATTAGTCGCCTTTTCCCCTTTTTTGTAATAAAACTTCAGAATGTATCAAATTTCTTCATTAGATTCACTCATGTTGGCAGACAGAAAAACAATTGAAAAATAGCGGGAAAGTGTTTTCTACTTCTTATTTTTATTTTTCTTAATGTATTGATATAAAACCAGTCAGACACAAATAGTACAATCAAAGGGATCAATTTTATACAAACAAAATACGAAGAAACTTTTTCCCCGACCTATTATAATTTATAGTTCAAAGCAAATATATGTGTTTAATTTAACGTAAGAACATGTTAGGGCGTGGTAGAAGGTATTAAACAAGGTTATGGATATGAAACCAATGTATGCAATGTGTAAACACATTTTTACAAACTGGTTATCAAGCTACAATTGGATTGCGTGGGCGTGTTACTTGCGAGGATTGCTTCGAACATTGTGAGAGTACAAAAGAAGAAACAACAGTCCATTACTTTTCATAATGCTACATGAATGTATCATCACGTCGATACGAACTATTGGATTTCAGTTAAGGCAAAGAGTTACAAACTCAACGTTTATATTATACAAGGAATCCGACTAAAAAATAACTTATAATTACCAATACGCCACGATATAATATATACAGAGATATACTCTCGTCTTAATGAATAAGTTCAAATATAATAGAAGACTGAAACTAACTACCACATATAATATATATAATCCCACATATAATCTTTACGACAGAGGAACACTGAAACAGGAGACTGGCAGAAGCTTCTTTCTAAAATCAACATAAAATAATAAAAAAAACTGCGGTTGCCAATCCATCTGCCAAGTATGGCAACAATGGCGTCCCCAATTGATTAACTCAAGGGTATATCCTTATACGAAGCAATGAATGAGGGCTTCCACACTTTATCTACCACAACGTCGAGGCTATTGTTAGAAACGAGGGGAAATTTTTGACAGATTTCATGGTGGAAAAGTTTAATTATTATGAAAATATACGGACTTTCATAAAAGTATATATATATATATATATATATATATATATATATATATATATATATATAAGATTATTTTTCAAAGAGTAGCTAAATTCTAAACTTAAGTTCAATATAAATAATGATGTAGCTTTGTTGCAGATTTTGAATACGAGTAAATAAGGCTTCTACTTATATTTGAAATTACCCCAAATTGAATGTGATTTATAGGCAATAACGTTTTTGCCTACCGATCGACCCTCATGAATGTGTGTGTGTGCAGTAAAATCAGTTCAAATAATGCATTACCTGGCATTTTGAATTTATAAAATAAAAAGGACAAAATGTTTGATAATTTTTTAAAATTACATTTTCTTTACCACTTGCCTATATTATTTATTCTGAACCTTCTCTGCAAATTTGGCCGGTTATTGCAAAATAACCTTGATTATGTTATCATACGCCTTACTATTATATGTCTTCAATATGTGGGACTTCAACCCAAACCTTCTATGATAATGATTTTGAACTTTCTACGATAATGATTTGACCACCCCATATATATGTACGACCTTGGGTATGGCAGCTTCCCCATACAATCAATCCATACACAAACACCCTCCATAACTTAAGAAATTTTCTTATACGCGAACGCGCTCCATGACTTAGGAAATGTTCTTATAAAGTATATAAGAAAATTATATTATATATTAATTATATACATATATAGTATATATTGATTATATATATTTATATATTTTGGTAACCGAAAAACTTTTATTTAAAATGCAACTTTTCACATATGACGACACTGTGTAACAAGTATATATATTATACCTGACACAGTCCTATTATACTAGAAACACCTGCTGTTCTGAAGATTATCACCCTCAGAAAATCATAATATAGCTGCATCTTGGCTCTACCGCGTGTAAAATCTTCTATTTATATGAATTGAATTGCATAAGAATTAAGAAAGTATTAATAGCCAAATGCCTTGCAAGACCTTTTCATAAGAGTGATAATATTTATCGGATTTCCTTTAAAAGCGACAAATTGTAACATTAATTGACATTAAAACAGTTTTCAACTTCTGGCTTTAAAATGATATCACGTTAAGTCAATTTTGTAATTATAGTATAGATTATTAATCGCGGCATTTAGTGTTAACGACATGACTAGAAATCCGCAATGGTTCCGAAGTAATTTGATACTATACAACGAGCGGACGTGACCTTACCAGCTTTATTACAAAAAATAGTTTGAAGAGTTTAAACGATGAAATATGCGTTGTCACCTCTGAGTTTCCAGTAAAAAGGGTCTCAGGTTCTCTATATTCATATATATTATACGAAAGAAAGCAACATGAACCTGCTATTTCGCGCTGACATTCTGTGAGAGCGTGATCCTTCCCCGGTCGTGCCGACGCGTCCGTGCTACGACCATGATACAGCTGCAACGTGACTCTTCCACATAAAAAGGTTTCTTGGCAATTTGTTCAAAGCTAAAAGGGATACATCCAATAATTTTCTATCATAATATAGTTACAGATCTTTCCTTAATTATGTTAAATGCTTAATTGAAAAATAATCTATATTATGTTAAATATATTAAAAAATAATCTTAATCCTAGGCCATTCCCTTGAAACAATGATATACGCGCCCAACATCTTTTCTCATCATTCATTTTAAGGGTTTTTTCTAAACGCCACAACTTTTTATAAATAAAATAAACATTGTACATTTTAAATGGTGTTTATTTCCTTCAACCTAAACGCTAATATACACAGCACCCAGTCTTAGTCTTCTTTTTAAGAATATAAGTTTTTTGCCGTCTCAGACTTTACTTACTAATTGCGTTCACAGTGAACCTGTGCCTGCCACTTCTAAGATGACCTAACCATAGTAACCTATACCTAGCTTGCAAGGCTATTTAAATAATAAATATTAGCATACGACAGTCATTATTACTGTGAATTGTGAATTTGGCGACGCAAACGGGGCCTTACGGCTTGGATCGGCAAAGAGAACGGGAATTAGCATGATCTAAACTACATATATTGAATACACTGACCATATATGGCGGACATTCTTGTAGGTCATTACTGAATTTAACTATTCGATTAAACGCTTTAATAGCCATGTTACACATAGTAAATTATCTGATTACACGGTGAGTAGTAATGTGATGCGTAACGTTCAAATTATTTTGTTACCAAATATAATTCCCACTATTATTTTTGCAGTTTTGCACTAGTTACTCCTAATTACTATAATTTAAATAAACTGGGCATAACATGTTTATGCATCATTTTTAAAGAAAGCGATTGTTGGTAAATGACTATTGTAGTGTCACAATATGACATAAAAATACTTTTTAGCACTTTACCGCCATTGATATTGTTATTACAATAAAAAAACAGTGTTATTTTATAATCAGTGCAATAGATATACAAATAATAATTGTAAAATTTCAATTAGAAAGAATAGTTAAAACTCACAATGGTTGAATACGGTATCGGAAAAACTGCTAATCGATTGATATTGCAAAACATACAACACCTATTGTGCGCTGCAGTCGATGAGAAACGGAACAATTGATCGGAGATAATTGGTTGAAAAGTTCGGCTTAAAAAACGCTACGACGTTTGTTAATTTTTTTTTATACCTAATGTATGAAAATTTTATTTGAAAACCAAGAGTACAGGTTAGGTAAACTGATGCAATAATAATTCCATTTGAAACTCAATAAACAGTAATAAATTCTTAGTTAGACTGTTTAATAAAATTAAGTTAAATTAAGTCAAGGTTATATAAAGGAATTACTCCTCAAAACAAAAACCATAATTTTGATCAAATGAGGTAAGGCGAAAGTAAATGTAAGTAACTTACTTACCTTGGTTCTTCAACAGCTTAGATCTTCAAGTTTTCACACAGAAAGAGAAAGAAGATACACAATTTTGATAATACGATAAATCGTGTCAAATTATTCAAAATATTTGACTTGTTGTATTAAGTAGAAATAATAAAATTATTTTCACTACCAATTTATTGTAATTCTTTATTTGCTTTATATTACAATACAAGTTTATCCACATTCACATAATATGCCCTATATCATTTCACGCATATTTACATTAATTCACTATTGGTAACGATTATAGTTACTATGTTAGTAGCAGTTATAATATAATTTAAATAATTAAACTAATTGTAACCTATGACAGTTTGATTCCGAAAGTTTTTGCTCGCCAAATAAACTAACATGAATAATATACATTTTTGGTACGAACAAATTTTCTCGTTAAACATTTAAACCTACGTTAAAGCTATAAAATTTTATAAAAATGACTGTGAAGAAACTTTAGAGATATTTCTATATTTACAAGCAATCCCCGTTATTGAAAAAAAAAAACAAAAAACAAAATAAATGTGATATCTGACACTGAATCGCTTTCGGACTTGGAAGAGAGGCCATGTAATCAAACAACAAATTAAAACGTATTAAACCAGCCAAGTGAAAACTGATAGAGAAATGGACTCAATAGCAAGTAGTAGAATTATTATTGATATTACAAAAAGTCTCCCCTTAATGTTGTGGGTCCTGTTGTACCTCTTTTTGATACAAAAGCTGGCCGGAAAGTTGGTCTCTTTGGCTGTGTATATGTTTTCCTATCCGTTGTGGACTTTGGAGTTTCAGTAGTAAAAGTTTTAGATATAAATTTACCAATGTTAGCTTTGTTTCTTACGTCTACTGGTACATTTTGTACTCTATTGGAGGAAAATCTAAATTTAGTCGGAGTAAATGTAGATGTTATATTCCTTTTCTGAATAGAATTCGATTTGATGCCGAGATTGATTTTTTTCACTGTTCTCGGTAGTGTAGACAATCTGGTTAAATTAGACGGCTTAATAATTGGTTTTCTTACAAACGGAAACTTTAGGCCGTTAGTACCGAGTGGAAATGTTTTCACTGTACTTGACTCTGTTGGTACGAATTCTGTTGTTATTGGTAATGCAGTTGTGTCATTCGTTATTAAAACGGCTGGTTTTTTATTTAAAAGCTCTGTATTATGACTTGTAGTTATTTTTTCATTAGTTCCAATTAAGGAAAAAGATCTTTGCGTTGTTGCCATTATTATCGATTCATTTATTTTATTTGCTGACATAGTCTGATCAAATATTAGTTTAAGCTCTTTTGATACTACTTTACTGGGATTTACAGGCTTCTCTGTTTCTGTTTTTTCTGTATTAATTTCTTCTTTTTTGGTTGGCACAGTTGCTGAGTATACATAAAAAGGATTATTTTCGTTATCTCCATTTCCTTTATTACTTATAACGGGAGTTTCGTTGCTTAATATTGCTTCTAAAGGCAACGTAATTGGGTTACTCAATACAATGTGTGGTGACGCTATTTTAAAATTCTTCGCTTTTTTATTTTGCTCGTCCTCGTAAGCCGCTGGTACGAATAGCCACTGAGGGAACTGTTCTCCTGCCTTTTCAGTTTTCTTATCTTCATTAATATAACTTAAAAAGTCATCGTTTGGTATATGTTTCACTTCACGTTTAAGCATGCTTTCTTTACGAGGGCTCGTAACTTTATTGATAAGTCTATAGGCTTCATTCATACTCTCTGAAGCAACAAGGCTTTCTTTAGGATAGTAATTATAGTTTAACAAGGCCCTAGCATTTCTTCCTTCATCGATTTGTATGGGGTTATTCGGGGGATTATCTACAGGATATACATGTCCAAGTTCAGTTAAATAAATAGGAATGTCATCTTCTACTATTTTGATAAGACTGAAACGACTCACTTCTCCAATTTTATCGATAGAGGGTTTCCTTTCAATTACGATAGGGCCTTCTTCAATAAGTGTAGTTTCTTTATTTTTGTTCAAATGATGTTTGTCCTGTTTAGATGATACTTCAACGACTCTACTTATGGAAAATAATTTATTGTATTGCGTTTTAATAATCGGTGATACTGTCGGTGTAGTGGTTGTTGTTTCAGGCAGACTTTCGGTGACTGCATTAGTATGCTTTGGTGTAGCTAATGTTGTAACTTGTGTTTCCGGGAAGCTTTGCGTCAAAGCTTCAGTTTGTACATTTGAGGATACATCTTGTGTGCTTACGTATAAAACAGATTTTTCCGTATTTTCTAAATATTCATCTGTATAATTTGTGATTTCTTCTGGTATTGTTACAGATTCAATTTCAACAACGTTCGTAGTAGCGTTATCATTGGATACATTATTATTCTCACGATAAGAAGTGGTATTTTCTGTTACGGATAAGTATTCATCGTGATCTGTAGTAGTGATGTCATCATTACTGGTATAAAAATTTGTAGTTGTAATTTTTTCTTCTTCAATTTTCGTTGAAATCGTTTTTGTCGTACTATTTTTGAAAAGTGTATTTTGTCTCGGTTTTGATGTATTGTAACCTATGGGAACATTTTGTACGCGTTTCTTCGTTTCGTTTACAGGCTTGATGGATCCAAACCTGTTGTATACGATAGTTTTATTTTGGCTATTGCCAAACTGACGTCTCGGTAACTCAGTTGTTGTTGTTGATGTTCTAAATGTGTTTGAGTTCACCACTCTCGGCTTAAACAGAGGTCTTCTAGTTGTTGTGAATCTACTAACAGTACTAGTTTGAGGCTGTTCTTCATCGTATATTATCTCCTCATCGGGTATTTCTTCTAAGTCTTCATTTCCTTCATCATCATTTCCTTCATCTTCATTTCCTTCATCTTCATATTCCTCTTCTGGTTCAGGTTTTCTTGTGAATAGTTGACTAGGTGGAACGATAACGAAAGGGTTTTCAGGTTCTTCCTCAAGAGTTTCTTCATCCAATAGTTCTTCGTCAGAATATACATCTTCTTCTACTTTCTTTGTAGTTTGAGTAGTATAAGGTCTCCTTGTAAAAGTACGTGAAAATAACGGCCTTCGAGTAACAGTTGGTCTGAATGGCTCCCGTTCTACAGTTGCAGGACTTGTATACGCACCGGGATTGTATTTCCGGCTGAAAGTTTTGCTACTAGATGGTAATGTAGATTCTGTCGTGGAAGTGAATAATCGCTTTGGTGGTCTGTAAGGCAATCGTGTTCGAATTGATGATGACGTTGATAACGTTGTGCTTGTGGTTGTTGTTTCTGATGTAATCTCACTAGTGCTATTGATTTTTGTCATATTAAATTCAGAAGATACTGGAGTTTCGGATAAATCAATATACTTATCATTTGATATTTCTACAATTACAGATTTTTCTTTTGATTCAGTAGAAACGTATTGCAACTTTCTGTTGCGATCCTCCTCTTCTGCGTTTATTTCTGAAAAATTTTCACTATTGTTATCTATTATTTCACTATGTGTTGAATTTATTTGAGTTGTATTCCGTTTTTCGTCAAATTCAGGCAAATCTTCTAAATGTTTCTCTGCCTCTGGTGATTTAGAGCTATTTATCGTGTCATCGTTTCCTGTGTCATTTTTATGTGAAATGTTATCTTCTGATGCGCTTATTTTAACTGTAAATCTCATTTTATTTATATTGGCACTGTCAGTTTCGTTTTTTATAATTTGATCTTGATCTGCCTTAGAGTAGGATTTTGTTGCCTCTTCTTCAGAATTTTCATTAGTATCAAAAGATAAACTTTCATTAAACTGTTGCTTATCTGTCTTTGAAAATTGGTCATGCTCTGAATCATCTTTCATATTTAGCTCATCTGATTTATTTTCCTCATCAGTTTCTGCTTGCAGAGAAAGCTCAAGATTTTTGTTGTACTCATTTAGTTTTGCGTGCTGCTTATTTGATTCAAATTTTGCTTCTGTTTGTATTTCTTCGGCCTCTAGACCACTGGTAGTTGTTGTAGTAACTGTTGTTAATTTCGTTTTTTCACCGTAGTTAGTTAAACTTGTTATTTCATTTTTATCGATTGTATTTTTGGATTTATTTGTAGTTACTTCTATTTTGTTTTCAGTAGATATTAATTTTTTTCTAATTATTTTACGTCTTCTCGGAACAATTGGTGTTATTTCTGTTACAACAGGAGTTGTAACAATAGAAACTGGAGTTGTTTCAGTTGAAATTGTGGATGTTATTGGTCTTCGTCTTATTACTTTAAACTTTCTTGGGCCATAATCATTCGTGACCGCTTCACTTTGAATTTCAGTGTCAGAAAATCCACTAGTTGTTATTTTTTCTATTTCTGTATTTTTAGTCAAATTGTCTTCAGTATCTTCGTCTTCCTTATTATCCTCATGTTCTTTTTCTTCTATGGTACTTTCTGAAAGATATATATCGTCACGTTTATTTTCTAAATCCTCGTCATCAATTCCCAAAGCTTGTTCAGTCGTAGTTGTTGTGGTTGACGTTCTAGACGGAAATGTTAATCTTCGAGCCTGTAATCCTTGAATATTAGAAGGCACTGTTGATGAAAGTCTAGATCTACCAAATGGTGCTCGTTGAGAAATTCTTGGTGATATGTCTCGACTGTTTGTGAAAGGTCTTGATGTAGATCTAGTAAATGGACGAGGAGTAAATCTCGCAAATGTAGGACGTCTTTGAGGAAAGGTAGATTCAGTCGTTGTATATCCAATAGGTTCATTTATTCCAGAGGTAGAATATCTCCCACTGCCTCTGGATAAAATATTTGGACGTTTATCCTCAACGGTAGTAGCTGATATTTCACTATCGTCTTCTTCATCATTTAAAGTAGAAGCAGTTTCTTCAAAGAGATTATCATTTATTGATGGTTTTCTTACAAATATTTGACTGTCTAAATCAATGGGTGTTAAGGTAAGTTCCTCATCTTTATTAAATTGTGGCCGAATTGGACCTCTTATTATAGGTGAGGCTGCAGCTGGCAATGAGTCCTCTACCGAGAACCTGTACTTATTTCGTATTCTTGTATTTAGTCCAGTTTCTCTACTCAGTTTTTCTTCATTAGCTTCGCGGCTGTTTGGTGCATTTGAACTAATGTTTTTAGAAAAACCTGTTTCTTCCGATTCCGACGATATTTCGTTTGGTGTCGATAATGGACGACGACGACGTACGTAATTATAGTTCCTAAAACTCACCTGAGTTGTAGATATTGGGGATGGTGTTGTAGTGCTGGAAGCAGTAGTGGACCCACGACGCCTCAGCCCGTTTCGACGAGATGTGGTAGTTGATGGAGCACGTGTTGTACTCGTAGATAGATTCACAGTAGTTGTAGGTAGCTCATGAGAGGGACTAGTTGTAGTAGAAACTTCAACTGTCTCAGGTGCCGTAGTTATCGATGATGCAAACTCGGGTGATTGTATTTCAGCGGCCGTAGGCGAATTTAACAGCGATGATATTTGCCCAGAGAGAATCGTAGTAGGCTCAGCACTACCAGGCTCTTCAACCGGTGATAGAGTAGTTGAACGAGTTCTCAATATTGAAGTGTACTGTGGTTGTAGTGACGAAGAAGTAATTTCTCTTTCTAAATCAGATTTTCCCGATTCAAGTACTGTTTCCGAAATTTGATATCTGTGAACAGAATTAGCACTGTATCGATCACTTTGCTCAACAAATATTATGTTCAGAATTTTTTTAAATTGAACTTATTCTATAATTGAATGAATAAATTATAAAAGTATTTGACTTACTGTGCTGTTGTAGTCTCGGTGGTTGGACTGTTTCTCCTTATTGTAACGTACTCAAGTATATTCTCTCTTCTTGCACTTGCAATATCCAAAGAGTTTACTGCCTCAGATACGGATACATATGGCTCCACTCGTTCAAATAATGCATTTCTGAAAGCGATGTAATAAACCATCATGATGCTATTTATCACAATTTAATGCAATTTGATCCAGTTATACATATATATATATATAATTTATTGTAAGCTTATTAATTTCACCCATTAATTTCGTTGCTTACAGCAGTCGATAAAATCTAAGCTGTTTAGGAATTTTCCTGAGACACAAATCTAAAGAAAAATGTAAGTATGTGTGTTTTCATATCTAAAACTTTCAATATATTTTAAATTAATGTTTTGTTTTGAACTTACTTTAAAACATACCTAGAAGCTGAGTCATCCACAGTGTCGGAAACAGTTGTCGTTGTTGGCCTTGATCGACGAATATTGACATATTGTAGTGGCTTGGCGGTTGATGCTACTTTAGTTTGGTCAACAGCTCTGCCTCTAGTCAGTTGTTGCTCGTTAGACTCTAATTCCTCGTAAATTTCCTCGCTCTCCAGAGGCTCTTCGGTTGATGTAGTTGTTGAAGATGAACGGGATCGGTTGATCGTTACATACCTGTAATTTTTTTGTGATTAAGCTTGTATAGTAATTACAATTAAGTTCGCAAGTAAATTTCCACATAGATTAATTATTATTACAATATTAATTTATCCTTGTCAAATTATCCATTAACACTTATAATTTATTGGTCTTAAAAGGGATATTAGCAGCAGTATCTTTCTGATAACAACTCATTATAATAAAAAATTGTGGTCCCATCTGCCCTACGTTTAACTGTGCCAATTGCCGTAGGAAGGCTATGAGGCAAATTATGGGGAGCCCTTTAGTCACCAGTAGACTATTGAAAGGCCATTATTAATGTGTAAATGATGTTAAGCCTCCTTGTCTTCTATAGAGCTGAGCAGACAAAATATTAATACAATCACAAAATATCAGATGCAACAATAACTTAAAATTCGTACAATATATTATAATAATTTCTTTGCATTAGGTTTGAACTCAAGGTTGTTTTATTTACGAAGAAAGTACCGTGTTTGAGTACTTACTGAGGTCTTTCCTTTCTCTGCGATCTATCTTGGTCCGGCGATGGTTGGAGACCTTCATTTTGAGGTCCACGACGACTGTTCTGCGAAGAACTATCCGTGACACTATTTGTATTATACCTAAAAATAAGCAACGCTTGTTAAAAAAAACCGTAGAGTAATTGTATTACATAATTAATCTCTGAGAATTAAACTGTCAATAAAATACGTACGAAAAATTAAGGCCCGTCGAAAATTACAGGTAGGTTAACCAAATTTCGGGCGGGTTAAAGAGAATCAAACTACTGTACCTATATTTCGTTATAAAGCTATGTATGGTATAATAATCATAATTGAGTCATCGTTAATTGTAAAAACTTTATTAACCTTCATAGGTTTATTTATGTTTAATAAGATAACTTACTTGCTCTTTCCCCGTGCTCGTTCTAAAACTTTTTGGTATAGTCTCTTGTTGATCGATGTTGGAGTGCTGGTAACAACACCACTGGTGGCAATAGAAGTCTCGGATAGGGCCAATTGCTTTTCCAGTTGCTCCACGCCTCCTTAAGGTGCATATATACTTATTTAAATATCAAATAAAAATACTATGTAGTACGAAATTTGCAAGTTTCTCAGACTCAAGTTTCGTCAGGGATTTTGTTGCCCCAGTTTGCCAGTAGACATATGTTCAGCAATAGACATATAATAAAAGTTTTATCCCCACTGTGGAAAGTTCTTAATTGTCATACATACATTCTCCCCACACCCCACATCCCACACACACATTTTTTGAATAAGTAGAGTCGGACTTTATAGATCTTAAAATGTGGTTTCCGATGATCACTCCTCCCTTTCGCCGCCCGTATCTCACGCTCGTCTACTCTTAACTATTACTACTAGTAATGCGTGACTTAATCGCGCTATTAGCAAACCTTCTGCGCGCATGTTTTTCAGATTTTCATTTCAACTTACCAACTTTTTTAATTAAATCAATAAGTTCTTTGATAACTTTCGGATCTTCTGCGTCGTCTGTTGCGTTTTCTTCATCATCTTCGTCTTCATACTCCTCAATCTCCTGCAGACAATTATGTAAATTATTTATTGTAGGTGTTCTGTTGTACGGATTTTAGCAAAACAACGTTTAAGGAATTATCTCGGTACCTGCATATCTGTCTGTCGTAGAGGTTCCTCTCAGTGAATGTTTTTTTTAATGGAATAAGGGTGACAAAAGGGCACATAGTCCGTCTAATAGTAAATGGATGCTGTAGCATATTTATTCTCGGTTAATATCAAAATACAAATGAGTTATCACCTCTGATTACTAAGATGGTAAAAGGTTCTTTACGTTAACCGTACAAATTAAGCTGCTGTTTCACACTGATATTCCGTAAGAACGTCGTCCCTCCCCGGTCGATACGCTCTCATAATTCATGCTACAACCATAATTTATCTGGTAACATGTTCCTACTAAGTATGATAATGTTTTACGTAGATTATTGAAATTCAGCATAACCATAAATTGTGGTTAAAAATTCTACTCGGCAGAGTAGTTAATACAAGTTGTTTAAGTTAAAAATGATATTGCAATTGTTGAAAAACATTTTTAGGGATTACATTATGTTGTTAATTAAAAGCTCTTTGAGGCACCATTTTCACAATGTATAACTTTTACATACATAACATTTTCCCAAACCATTGCTTCGAAAATTGCTCACCGTTTCAGTTCTTCAACTATCTTCGTAAACTACCGATATCAGAGACGGAAAGCAGCGTCAGAGGTGCAAGATGTCTGGTGATGTAACAGCAAAACCATGTTTCGGGAGAGGCTCGTTTTCAGCAGTGGACTTGGCAGCTCGTAAGCTGATAATAATGATGATCATAGTAACGATAAATTTAAAAATACTATTAATATAACTCAAAGAATTTTTCCATACCTCAGGTACAGGAGTGGTAGAAGTAGTTCTAAACAGCAAAGAGCTCTTGGTGCTCACTCGAATTGGTTTTATTGTAGTGGTTGTGGTAGTGGTTGTTGTTGTGGTTTTAGTTACTGGGGCCTTCGTAGTGGGCGCTTTTTTGGTATCAGCGGGTGTTTTGCACAACACGTTGCGGGCAAAGTCGCAGGAGTCAGCCGCCTTATTGAAATAAAGACCTGGGAAATAAAATCGATTATAAGTTTACATTCTATACTCAGGCCAAAAAAGAAAGACAGACGAAGCGCTATGTACTATTCAAGTGATACAGAAACCAAGCCAATATGATCTTCAAATTATTTAAAAAAAAAGCGCACTCACGCACACAAATACTTCTAAAATCGTATGTGTGCGTCCAACAGTGTAATTATACGGAGTGTTAAGTAAGAAAATGACTTCAAGACAGTTTAAGCTTATTTTGAATAGATCGTACCAAAGACAAATAATTAAAAGCTGTAACCTAGCCCGGTTTACTAGCACATCAAGACTTTGAATGCCAATCAAATAGAGAAATTAAGATATAATAAATCCGTAAAGTATTTCAGGAATACAATTAGTAAGTGTCCGTAGCAAGGTGTCAAGTATAATGTATTATTTTCATGTAATCTTTTTACGAAATAAACAATAAACGAAAAAAATGAAGCAGAATTTCATTAGGGAAACTTACATGACAAAACACGCGACTTGGGCGGCCACGTTCAAAAATACCATTGAAATTTCATTAAACACAGTGTTGCTAGATTTAAAAATGTGCAGAATTTAAAGCAAATTCAAGATAGTTAAATGTATTTTTGGTACTTTTTACCCTCTTTGGGATCGGGTATTTTTAACACATTGTATATTCAGTGGGCGAATTTTTTTGTAGACGCATAGGAGACATGTAGGAGGCCACAAATTTTCAGAATTTTTGTGCATATTATACAGGGGACCAAATTTGCAGAGAAGGTTCCGAATAAGTAATATAGGCAAATGGTGAAGAAAAATTATTTAAAAAAAATCAAACATTCTGTCCTTTTTATCTTTTAATTTCTAAATGCGTGCTAATGCATTATTTTAACTGACTTTGGTAAGGGTCGATCGGTAGGCAAAAATGTTGTTTCCATAAATCACATTCAATTTGGGATAATTTCAAATAAAAATAGAAGCCTTATATACTCGTATTTTTAAAAACTGCAATAACGGTGAATCATTATTTATATATCTAACTTAAGTACAAAATTACAAAAATTAAATATTTTTTTTTGAATCGATAGTGCATTTAATAGACTTCTATATATTATCTTTATTCACCTGAAGGACAGGTAAATTGGTGAGCAACAATGCCCAGATTAGATGGGCCAGAGTCCAGACACCAGAAGTACTTCTTGCAGTCCCGGGGATGGGGGAAGAAACCTTCGTCTGTGCACTTAAAATCTGTAATTAAAAATAACGTTTTTAAACTTAATCAGGATAATTGATATACTTCAATTATTTGTTATTCTTAGAATTAAATATAACATAAACAAATTAAAAATCACATCTGTAAAATAAAAAATAGCGTAATTGTTTCACTTTTATCTTCAGTCAGGTTATAATGTATATCAAGGATTACTTTTATTTGGTGATTTAAAAATCGGTTCTTATTGATACAGGCCCAATGTTAGCGGTGATTTTTAATCTCTATGTTGACGGTGGCAAGTTTCTATTCAAATGAAATATATTAAAGTTATCCCAGTATATAAATTAGGTAGCAGGAGAAACCCTGTAAATGACCGTTCAGTGTCCGTGCTACAAGCATTAAGCAAAATCAATTTAAAACTCCAGCTGTTTAATTTTATTACAAATAACATCAAAGATATTAAAAACTAATCAGATAAGATAAGACAGTCACCACAGAGTTTACTTCATCTGAAGATGTCTGGTTTAGAGTTGAAACACGTGTCGTATTATCGACGGAAGTGTGTTTTTCTTAGTGTAGTGGTCTTGTGAGTAGTGGTGCTGGGATTAGAAGTAACGGGGATATTGAATGATATTGACGGTGAGTGGGAGGTGCTCTTCAAACTAGGCAAGACTCAACATTTAATTTTTTAGGCGGGTGTTAGGTAATAAATTTCAAACATCTGTAATATAATCAACGATAGCTGATGAAACAAATCAAAGATCTACAACTAAGGCGTGTATAAAACTGTTGCCACATATTTTATAGGCTTTGGAAAAGCACTTTAAAAGGTATTTTATTGTATTGATCATAACATTTTGTTAATAAACTTATATATTACGGTATTCGTGATGTTACACTTGATCTAAAAGCTGCTATAATTAATAGAGTGGTATCGGAACGTGAGATGAAACTGGGTGCTTCTCTGAGTCTGCAAACATCCTGACGTTCATAGAAGTTTTAAACAAGCCTGGATAGAATAAAAGTTTTGGCTTTGACTTCGAAGCAATTCTCATTTTACTTTGAATTAATTTTAGTTCCTTCTTACCTGAGCCTGGATCTGGAGTTGTTGGAGGTTCGGGAGTAATAATGTTCCACGATGGAGTTGTGCTTGTAGTCGATCCACTTTTGCGTTTATTGCTCCTAAAACAACAATATAATTAGTTTGATCAATAACTTCTTATTCAGGTTCATAGGATAGACTTAATTGAAAATTATTTTTAAGTATCCAAACATAAGAGCCGTGGTGGCTCAAGGCCTAAGCGCTTGCTGTAAATTTCGCAGTATTTCTTAATTGCAATGTTAAGTGCTATATCTAAAGCCCAGCGATGAAGAAAAACATCGTGAAGAAATCTGCATGTCTAAGAAATAAGAAAAAATATACGAAATATGTTTTTTCATGTTTATGTGAAGTTTTCCAACACATATTAGGGTAGCGCAGCAACTTTATCTAAATCTAGTATTTATTTATTTTTACGAGAATATTAATTATTTAATGTAGCCTCGATGCTGTAGAAATTATGCAGCCTCTGAGTTAAGTATCACTCCTACCTATTATCATCGGATCAAAAATGTGCGGGCGTTGAATATCTGTCTCACTCGAAGCACCGAAAAAATAAAAGTATAAATATAAGTGAATTAAATACGACGTGAAAATCCATTAAATTTATTGCACACATCGAACGCGATGCAATGTAGTGCTCTATTTAGTTATTTGACTGTTATAGCTGTAATAATACAAATGGCCTTTAGATATTTTATACCAGTTATTTTTTTAAATTTTATTCACCTGAAGGACAGGTAAACTGATGAGCTATGATGCTATAATTGACCGGTGACGGTGATTAACGTTTAAATTGCGAGAGATTATGTTTGTACCTTGTAGATGGTTTCTCTGTTGTGGTTGTGGTAGTGGTCGAAGAAGTCCTTGGTCGATTTCTCCTTTTACTACCAGACTTGCCTCGTGACTTTGGCTTCTCCGATACAACAATGTTATCAGTAGAGCTGAGAAAAAGAATAATTTGAAAATTCAATATTATAAAAGGATAAACGGAGAGAAGGCAGCTTTAACACATGACCTTTTTTAAAATTCTTCCATCGTTGATTCTGTACTAACCCAGTATACATACATACGAGCTATATAATTAATATAAGTAAGATATATTTAAAAATGTATAAGGAAAAGGAGATAATAAGGAAAGTCACACCGTACAAGTTTTACCGGTGATCAATTACCCTAGCTAGCCACATATTTAATTATCTATAGGTCACCCCTCCCATTTTCGGCGACTTCAACTCGCAATATAAAAAAATCGAAATAAGAGCTTTTTACTAAATGCATATAAAAGTATATACAGTTCTAAATAACAAAGACATAATTTTTAAAATTTTGTCAGTCTATCTGTCCGTCGTATGTTTGTTTCGGCTAATCTCCGAAACAGCTAGACTGATTTTGACGGGACTTTCACTAGCAGGCATCTGATGTTATAAGGAGTAACTTAAGTTTTTGTTAATTTAGAAAAATAATTATGGTTTTGCGCAAAAAATTAAAAGCCTAAGTCTAAATTGCACACGGGCGAAGTCCCATGAAGCAGCTAGTTACAATATAAATATAATTTGTAGGCTATACGAACACTTATCCAGTGTGAAAATTGAAACTGTCGTTTACTATTCAAATAATATTATTAGTGACTTACCCAAGTTTGAGTATATAGGCTTCCTTAGCTGCCTCGATGAGAGGGTATGGTTTCCCGTGGCAGTTGCCGCGGAAGTCGTCGTTGTCGATTGACCAGAACATGATACCTAAAGAATTTATGAAAACCATGTCGTTTATTGGAAATCACATAAATGTAATGGCAACGTAGGAGAATATATTACCCCATTTCATTTCGTGGGCGTTGTAAGAGGCAATTATGAAGAATACTACAAAAATCTCGTGGTAAAAAAAAGTGATAGAGCCACGCCATATTATGCATGAAGAATGAATGGGTAAAATTTATACGTGGTAGAGCCATGCTACAGTTATATTAGTAGTATAGTTGTAGCACGAATGGGTCGGCTCGACCGGGGAAGGACCACGCTCTCACAGAATACCAGCGTGAAATAGTAGCTTAATGCTGCTGTATTTCGTATGGTGAGTGTAGAGAACCGGAGACCCTTTTTACTGGAAACGAGGCATTCCATCTTAGTCCTCACGGGTGACAACGTATCTGCATTTTGATTCATAATCGAGGATAGATGTAGATGTCTATGGGCCACAGTAACCACTTACCATCAGGTGGACTGTGTGCTCGTTTGTCACCCTATCCTATAAAAAAAAAATAGCAGCGTAATACATCAGTATTATATGTGTTTCATATTGTGAGGGTAAAAAACCTAAGACCCCTTTTTACTTGTAACTTCCATCTTAATCTTCAGTGGTCTAAACGTCAAGATTCACAGTAATTTCCCGATTTTTAAAAGTTTTCAATTTTTTTAGCGAGAACTTAAAAACTCATGGCTTCCGATAGATGGCGCTAGAACATCGTTTACGTCAGACGTAAATTATCCAGATAAGTGGTGGACAGGAGCATTAAGGGCGCGAAACGTCATGTACTGCGATTGTCAATCCGTCTGGCAAGCGTGACGATAAAGAAATACCTCCCTAACGGTTCAGGATCATGCCCAGCAGTGAACCTTTGTCGGCTGATGAAAAAAAAGAATAATAAGGAGATATCTTCTTCTTTCTTGTTTTTAATATAGAGCCTGAGGATTAAGATGAAATTCCTCGTTTCTAGGAAAAAACGGTCTCCGGATCTCTACACTCACAATACCGAACACAGCAGTATTGAACTGCTATTTTGCACTGGTGTTCTGAGAGAGTTTGGTCCTTCTCCGGCTGAGCCGACCCATTCGTGCTACAACCATAATATAACTGCAGCATAGCTCTACCACCTATATCACTATACATGTTTAAAGAGATCTACCACGTCTTGTGGTGGATCTCTTTAAACATGTGTATACTTTTACAACGGTTGGTTTATTCTAGCTGTAGCACGAATAGATCAACCGGAGGTGGACCAGGTTCTCTAGGAATTGCAGCGTATTGCTGAATGTGATTATTTACAACACCCAATAGGTTCAGCAAGGCTCCTATTTCGTATAGGAGTCCGTCCAGTTAAATCAAGTCAAGTACAATTCTGAAACTATTTCAGTCAACAAACTGAGTCGTAAGATTGCTGCAGTATTCCAGTTTGAAAGGTAAGAGATATAGCCTATATATTCAGAGGATGTCGCCGTGATTATACTGGGTTTCTTAGCATTTAATTTAAGTCCTCAGGATTGATAAACTGTCTGTGGACTTTTGTTTGAAGTTGGTTACAGGTGTTGGTGGATTGCAGCAGTTACTTAAGTTATAAAAGAAGTTACAAAGTTACAACATAGTTTTGTCGAGGAAAAAACTCATTTAATGGAGTAAAATTACTTTAAGTACTTACTGTACTCAAATAATTGTGATCATTATTCTCTTCACCGGCCGATAAGTTAATAGAATAAAAGCTACAATCAATTTCCGATATATTCGGCAGATTCATCCAGCAGTAGATTGCTAATAACTACTAAGTATATAAACGTCAAGTTAAGATGGTAAACCTTTTTATGAAGTAGCAACTATGTAGGCTCGCCTTACTCGAAGAAAGAACTCACTCGCACGTACTCACACGTAAACGCATTACACATTAAAGCGAAGCACCGTTATATAATTCGTACGGTGATTGATCCGAATCTTCAAGCGTATACGATACGTACACGTTATGGTAACGAGTTAATCTATTTTTAATTTTGAATCTCGAATTTGAATTGGAACTTTTGATCTGGATGCAGGTGTCTACTCGTATGAGCCACATATATTATGCCACTGCAGTAATCCTTACTTGTAATAAAATTAAGTCATTCGGACGTTAATCAGGACGTTTTTATGTAAAAGTAAAAGTTATTCTCATCTTTGGATTTTCTTATGTATTTTGGAGACAGTTTACATACATAAATTGCAAATGGACGTACATAAATACTTGTTGCGTCCGAGAATCAAACCCGCAGTTCTTATCGCCGTAGCTTATTGCACCACGGAGCCATTAAGTAAATCTCACGTCACGTCAAACACCACCAAGCCGTCAGCTAAGTCTCACGTCACCTCAAGAGTCTCACATTATCACCAACAGTAGTAGTAAATAAACAATCGACTTTAAAAAATTAAGTTTTTATAAGTATTATGTTATAATTTACATTAAAAAATATATTCTATTCACCTCCGAGTCCATTCTCAGCGACATATTCAGCTTTCTTCCTCACGATGTCGATATCGTCATAACCAACCCACTGGTTTCCTTTGTAAGCAACAGGTCCCATTGCGGTAGGGTTTGGGTGCATTACAGTCCATTCCTCATCCTCTTCCTCTTCATCGGAATATTCTTCGGACTCCGAGTTGATGCTGCGTTTCTTTTCTTTAGGCTTCAGAGCATCACAGATCTGAAAGTTTTAGAATGTTTGAATTAACTGCCTGAAGTTGCAACAAGTTAAAGACAGAATAAGCGGGGAAGTGTTCTTAGAATTGAGAATCCATCATTCCCTTTCATCGCGAGGGTGTTGAAAGACTATAGGAAATAACAGAATCTTATGATTTACAATAGATGACGGCATAGACATTTTGTATACCATCATCATCATCATCATAATTACAGCCCTTCACAAGTCCACTGTTGAACATGGGCCTCCCTCAAGGAATGCCACAAAACACGGTCCTGAGCCATCTGCATCCATCGATTTCCTGCATGTCTTATCAGGTCGCCAATCCATCTAATGGGGGGTCACCCTACACGCCACTTGAGAACCTTTTTCCCCCATCGGTTGTAGGTTCTTCGAGCTATATGGCCAGCCCATTGCCACTTCAGCTTACTTATCCGTTAGGCTAGTCGGTCACTCTGGTTCTACTGTGGATATCCTAATTTCTAAATTTATCACGTATAGAAAACCCGAACATAGCCCTCTCCATAGCTCGCTGAGCAACCTTGATCAGACGTAATATACTCAGAGCGGTACTATGATTTTCAATCTGGCCTGCGAAGCGTGGCGATACAGCGGGAGAGACCCAAGTTCAGCAGCAGTCTTTAAACAGGCTGATGAAGGAAAAAAAGAAGGAGACATCTTCTTCTTCTTGTGGTTTATTTCTTGGAACAAGTGTTTATGACATTTTTGAAACTATTGAATCGGATTAACAGTCGCGCCGCATCTGTATTATATCTGTGGCTCACGCGTGGCTCACTTCAACCGGAGGAGGACAACGCTCGCAAGGAGTTTCAGCGTAAAATAACACCATAATGCTGCAGTTTTTACATAATGAGGGTGACAAACGAATGCACAGTACACACGATGTGGCTTGTAGGAATCGAAATGCAAATGCATTGTAACCCCTGAAGACTAAGGTAGAAAGCCTATTTTCCAGTAAAAAGAGTCTCCGATTCTCTACACTTAACATACGAAACAATGCAGCATCAAGCTGTTATTTTACACTGGTAGAACATCAGTGTACGTCAGAACATGATCTTTTCCCGGGCGAGGCAACCTATACTACCATAATATTGTCGCAGCATGGAACTACCACATATTAAAATTGGTGCTGTGTTTCGTATTGTGACTGTAGATAACTTGAGATCCTTTTTACTAATAACGAGATATTTCATCCTAGTCCTCAGTAGGGCAATACGTCTTCATTTTAGATAACAAGTGTATTTTACGGGCGTCCCAGTAAGCACTCATCTTTAGGTGGAGAGTAAGCTCCCTATCACCCTGTGTGACTTTCAAAAATCGAACTCGTTTAAACCCATCCATATAGGGAATTAATTAGTGTTTATTGCTTCTGAGAAAAAAAAAACATCAACATTCTATCAATTTAAGCAAAACTTTTTCGTTTGCAAATCTCAAAAACATCAAGCCTGCCAGTTAATAATATTCATAGTCGATGAATATTATTAACTGGCTAACTTTATAATAAAGGCCACTTGCGGAATTAGTCAGCAGAAAAACCAGTTTGATAAAATTCTAGAATTTCCATAATATTCTTTTAAATGACGAAATAATTACGCTATCGCTTTTTTAAAACATCGATTTTATTTTGATGTTACTAAGTTGAATATAATTATTTACTGGTTTACGATTTGCCAATAACTACATTTGTAGTAATAAACGTATATTTTTATAGTAATTAAATAAAATAATACAATAATAAAATAATATTGTTGCAACATGGAACTACCACGTATTAAAATTGGTGCTGTGTTTCGTATTGTGACTGTAGATAACTTGAGATCCTTTTTACTAATAACGAGATATTTCATCCTAGTCCTCAGTAGGGCAATACGTCTTCATTATAGAGTAGACCCAAGTTCAGCAGCAGTCTTTAAACAGGCTGATGAAGGAAAAGAAGAAGGAAACATCTTCTTCTTCTTGTGGTTTATTTCTTGGAACAAGTGTTTATGATATTTTTGAAACGGTTGAATCGGATTAACAGTAACGCCGCATCTGTATTATATCTGTGGCTCACGCGTGGCTCACTTCAACCGAAGGAGGACAACGCTCGCAAGGAGTTTCAGCGTAAAGTAGCACCATAATGCTGCAGTTTTTAAGTAATGGGGGTGACAAACATGTATATACATAGAATGCATAGAATGCATAGTTATTCATTTGTTCAGTCCCTATTTAACGGTCCTTCTGTTTTAAGTTATTACGTAATTAGCTAACCTAACAACATTTTTAAATAATACAGGATCTAATCTGCCTCTGTGTATTCATAAAATTTTTACTAATTAATAGATGTGGACCGTCACCTTGTTAAAGAGTAATAGCTATTACTTTTTATAGCATGAGGCGGCAAATGATGCCCCCCTGATGGAATGTGCTGCTGTGTTTACACTAAGTTAAGAATCGAAATACAGATGAGAGAACTAAGATGAAATGCCTAGATTCCAGCAAAAAGTGTTTGCGGTTCTCTCACCAACCATTTTACGTTAAAATTTTGTGAGAGTGCTTTCTACATCCGTAATATTTTTTTATAGGGTAGGGTGACAAACGGGCACACAGTCCACCTGATGGTAAGTGGTTGCTGTGGCCCATAGACATCTACATCTATCCTTGATTACGAATCAAAATGCAGATGCAGATGCATTTCACCCGTGAGGACTAAGATGGAATGCCTCGTCTACGTCTCCAGTAAAAAGGATCTCAATATAGTTGCAGCGTGGCTCTACTATATAGAAACTAGTGTATCTTTGGACAACTTTGGTTGCTTAAGGGGTAAAAGCTCGCTGTAAATATCACAGTACGTGAACATCAACGAAATTGTTAATTGCAATTTTAAGTGTTTTTTACTACGTATTCGTCGGTTAAGGAACACATCATGAGTACTGCATATGTGATCAATAAAATACTTTGAGGAAGTATGAAATTACCCCTTAGAAATGAGAAAAGGTCTGTGCTAAGCTATGGAATGTTAATAGATTGTAATTCTATTTTTATGTTAAGCAGATTTTAAACTCTGTCAAATAAATGATTAATAAGTAAATAAGATGGGATAACTGTTAGAAAGTAGAACACTTAAGTAGTTAAAACTAAAAATGCTGCTTAAAATTTTCTCACCTCAAAGTAAGACAAGTATCCTTTCTCCCTGGTCGTGTCTCCTTGTTCCCCAGGTCCATCCGCAGGTGAACCGATTTCTACAGCATCAGGATTGAAGAGGGTGTACGATCGTCCGTATGTAGGTATACCTAGTACTAGCTTGTCGCGGTCTACGCCGTTCTCGAGATAAAACTTAATTGTATAATCCTGAAAAGAAAAATTTGATAAAGCTAAAATTCGTTACAAAAATCATAAGAAAGCGCGTAAACTCTGTTAAGCATGTTAAAGCTATAGAAAAAGGTCTCCAAAATTACGAAAAATTTACATGAATTCACAATTTTTGAAACCATGCAGATTTAGATGTGCTTTTTGAAATAGTTTTTGAGATACTTTTCAGCTCCGGCTGCCACTAAATCTGACCTTTCTTTAGTCATCTACGACAATAAGACAATCATCTATTACTTGTATTTTATTTGAAATTTGGAGTAGAAGAAATATGCGATTAGAATCTGGAAGTTTTCAAAATTACGCTTACACAGTAAGATTCCCCTGTCTACTGCTTCATCACCACTTCACCACAAATTTTCAAGCACTAGCTTATTAACAATGTAAAGTCGCTTCTTAAGTTCCATCTGGATGGACAGGCTACACGAAGAGATAGTAGTTCGCAATTTTAACTAATATTCATTTGTAATTCTTAAAATATATAAGCTATATTTGGAGAAATTACGATAAAATGACTTTTGTACTTACGATATTGAGTTCATTATCCACGCTGTACTCATTAGGCTCTTCAAGTGGGTAGAGTGGGGCGTGGTGGTTTACCGCTGGCTCAAAAGCCGAATGATAGTCGTATGAAAGGAGGTTCATCCAGTCCAAATATCTGCAAGATAAAGGCGAATATCGGTTTAAATTGTGGGTCGATTAATAAAAATATAGGAATCTAGAGAAATATCATATTTATTTGTGGCAATAAATAGCAGTGTATACATTGGAATAGAATAGAATAATTTTTTATGTAATATAGATTACATGTTGTAATTCTTATTGAAAGTAATTTTTTACTTTATCACTTGTTCGGGAAAAAAAACCTCTGTCCTGGGAAGAACCAGCAAGAAACCCAGCAGGACTTTTTATTTTAGAAACAGCTTGGAAGCGACCACCTCATTCCCTGGAGTTATTTATCAACCATGTATTCATTAATATTATAATAACCCTTTTTATATAGTTTTTTTAAATTAAATAATTAAACTTGGTAATAGAGAGACCTTATACATTTTCTGTGACTTTGTTGTAATAGCGTATACAGTGCCCCAAGAATGAATTACTGATTCTATGAAGTCGAGAAACTGGTATCACTAGCTTGTGTTTTTTTCCTAGTGTTTAGAGAATATATCACTTTTTTACTAAAACTATTACTTACTAAACTAATACTAAAGTAAACTATTACTAAAACTATCTATGTTTTTGTGAACATACATTAAATTTTCGTAGATATACTGAGAGGCCTTTCTTAAAAAAATTCTAAGAGATTCTCTGGGTTTAAGGTTGTGTAAATAATTCTTATGGCCTTAAAATAGTTTCTAAATCAGCCGCATTTCCCCTTAGCAAAATCCCCTATGAAATTATGCTACGGAAATGACAAATATAAACTAAACTAGCTGTCTGGACACTAGCGTGATCTCTAATCTTTTTTACAGGATAAACTACAGAGCTAGCTAGCCTGCCTTGCCTTGCTAGTTTAGATATATGGCAGCCCCACTCAAACTTAGCCTCAACAGTGATGCCAAGAAAAACAAAGGATTCAACAGGACACAGTTCTTCCCCATTTAAAAAAACATTGGTATTCGGACTTTTAACATTTGTTGTTGTAAATTTAATACATTTAGCATTAAATTTATAACAAAAAATGTTAAAAATCCAAATACCAATATGTTGATTTTTAACCTGAAACCAATGCACAAACACATTGCTGGGTTTGGTCTGAAGCTTTTTAGATTTTGTTTGTCACTTACGTTTATTAGAAAAAATAATTAGCCCTCATGTCTACTAGTACCCGCTCCCTTACTACGGAGTTTCTCTCACTGCTCTAATACGGGAAGTGGACTTCGAATAATCTTTTAATGTAATATTTTTATAAGCACTGAACTTAAACGTGCTATAGTTAAGCTGTATCGTGTTACGGCTGTAGTACGAACAAGTCTAACCCGAAGAATGACTATGGTCATATAGATTACCAGCGTAGTATAGCAATATAATATAGCAGTAACGAAAACTGATTTATAATTTTTATGCTAACAAGGTTTGTCAACGTTTATGACACCCTGAGGACTAATACCCTCAGAGGTAACCAACGCTTCTGCATTTAGACTTTTAGTCGAGGAAGGATAATTAAAAAAATATATATTATAAAATAATTTAAAAAAAATACTTAGCAATTTCGCATACCAAATTTTGTTTAAACAATTTTTATAGGTGTTGGCATTGGGAGCTAAACTTAAGTTGCGTCCGTCCTATGAATTTAAAGGTTACTTGAATCAAATCCACATCTCTTATCGAATATAAAAAAGTAAAGGTCAAACAATAACTTAATTTTCTATAAACATATCTCAAAGTAAAAAACGATAGAAGTTTTAATCATTTTAATGAATGACTTAATTGCAAAACTTCCGACACATGACGAATATTTAATCCTATAAGTAGTATAAAAAATATAGAGAAACTATTTTTAAAATAGATCTTTTATAAGCAATATTTTTTATTTCTTTGGATTAGAATTAAAATGTACTACGGTGAGTTAAGCAGAAATAAAAACATTTTTTTTTGTTTACAATAAAGCCAATTGTGTAACATTTGCTAAGAGAATCCACTTTCCGTTATAATGATAAGTGTTGTTGCAAGAGTTGAGAGGGGCTTATGTAACAGGAGAAGAGTAGCAGCGTTTTCCTGATAACAACCCCAAATATTACATATTCTGCGATTACCAGTCCGCCTACCAAGCGTGGCAACTAATCCTGAAGCGGCAATTTATGAGGAGGCCTATGCTTTATGATACATTGACGGTAAATAGGTCACTCGTAGGTTGACTCATAGGTCGTCACTATATAGGTTGACGGTTTTTTACGTGGTAGAGCCATGTTGCAATTATATTAGTAGTATAGTTGTAGCACGAATGGATCGGGGAAGGACTGCGCTCTCACAGAATACCAATGTAAAATAGTAGCTTAATGCTGCTGTGTTTCGTATGGTGCGTGTAGAGAACCGGAAACCTTTTTTACTGGAAACGAAACATTCCATCTTAGTCCTCACAGGTGACAAAGCATCTGCATTTTGATTCGTAATCGAGGACAGATGTAGATGTCTATTGGCCACACAACCACTTACAACCAGATGGACTGTGCTCGTCAGCCTATCCTATAAAAATTCGATTGTTATACTGTCTACTGACTGAATGCTAAATTTTACATATAAAAGATTTTCACGATATCCACGAGCATTTTTCCTCCCACGGTAACCACTGAGAGAAATAGTGCGATGAACTTTCTAGCAAACACGAGTCGCATACAACGATCGCTAGTTCACGTCCGATGAGAGAGCTGGTCTAGCGCGCTTTTATAGGCTGATGAAAACAAGAAGCAAAAGGTGACGCTATATCAATAATTCTTATATAAATAAGAGTTTAAAAAACTTAAACAACAAGCATTAACTATGAGCTTTGATAATCCTGTTGTTATTTTATTTAATCTTGGTATTTCTGATCAGGATATTAGGATAAAGTTAATGAATTGTCGTCGGTCCCTGATACGAGTGCAAATTTTCAAATAAATTGGCCGTCTACAAGTTAATGAAAATTACATTAAATGATTCCGTTGTATAGATTGATAGACGTGGAACTAATAAAAACGCGTTATAAATACGCAACCATAATGTAGTCATCTTACGTAATAGCCGAGAAAATTAAAATAATAATTTGAATAGAAAAATGAAACAATAGTTAATTGTTTGCACTCTTACAAGTATATGCACGCATACGAGCACAGATAGTCATATTGTTCCGAAACTGAAAGTAATCAGAGCGTTGTACGAAGACTTAAAATATTTAATACGATATTACAACACATTATGACCAGATTTTAGCAAATAAATACAGAGTAAAATACATTACGTTATTTATCAATCACCATTCTCGTCCTCAAAATTCCTTATGTACAATGTAATCCAGAGCGAATTTTTATCACGGAGGATAGTCTCAATGGAGACTAACCATTTGCGTAGGATAGGATTACAGTGCATCAGTGTGTGCACAAGCATAGGTGCAATCTATATTCCCACCCCCCTACGAAGCAAGAGAGAAGAGCATGTGAAGAGGCCTTTAGCAGTGCACATTCGAAAGAGTTATTTTGATCCATAGTTACATAATTTCAGCGCCACCTCTATAGGTACAGACGTTCAATATTTATGTTAATTTAATTTCTCAATAATTTGTTCACGATTAGTGTTACTTTTACAAATTAAAATAACATAGCCGTCTTTAACACATATGTATGTTCTTATTTACATTTATTTCGAAATAAGATTTGACAAACACAGCGGAGTGCACGCTCTGTAGTCAGAGTCATCACAGTCCTAGCGCCCTAGCTATTGTGTATTCAGGGCCCCACAGGTCCATTGTCTCGGCGGACATTCAAATCACCATATCAAGTGGTTTCTACATCGCAATCATTGCTATGACTTAACGTTCATTATGAGTTACACGTTGATTCTAATGAACAAACTTTAATAGGCTTAGCATGTAAAGACAATTCGCAACAAAGTGTTTAAATCTACGATGATTTCTTGTAAATAATGAAGGCCTTTTTATTCAATACGGGTGAAAAATGAGCACACAGTTTAGGGTATTATAAGTGGATGGCGTGGCGACACATTTCACCCCACGTTTTCAGTAAAAAGGGTCTTCAGTTCTGAACACTCACCATACGAAACACAGCAGCATTAAACTTTTTTAGGTATTCTGTCAAAGCGTGGTACTTCAACGGTCGAGCCAACCTCTTCGTTCTATGTATAAAAAAGCTTTAGTATTGTAATATGTAAAAACATAGCTATTAAAGTTTAGTCCAATGAATTAGTAACTGAAGAAGCTATTAAAGTGGTAGAGCCATTATACAGCTTTATTATGGTGTAGCACGAATGGGTTGCCGTTTGGCGGTTAAGAATATTCACTACCCAATATCTTCCCAGACGGAAACAGGCAGGAGATATGCAGCAGCATCTTTCTGATAACAGCAATAGTACAAAAAAACTGCAGTAGCCAACCCGCTCGCCAAACGTGGCAACTATGGCAATATACCCCTCCCCCTGAGTAACGTCATAAGTAAATGGCCCCAATCCCTGGCGGCCACGCTATTTTTGGCTACGTTGGCAAACATGGTGACGGCGGGGCAAGGGGTGCTAAGAATCTCCGGTAGAGATTCGGTTGTCACCTAAAACGACACGACCTAGCAATACACAACGCACGCACGCTGAGGACTGACGAGAAGATCCTGGAGCTGGAAGAAGAGACAGACAAGTTGCACTGTGAAAATTATAGGATTATCTGAGGTCCGACGAGAGGGGGAGGACACGGTCATCATCGAATTCGACAATTTGTTTTATCACCGGGAGGGCGACCATCTGTCCCAAGGAAGTGTCGAGTTTATCGTACACAAGTCTCTCGTTAATAATGTTGTAAAGATTGGGAGTGTGTCGACGAGGGTTGCGTACCTTATACTCAGAATAACGAAATGGTATTCGCTGCAGGTCACACAGGTTTAAGCACCAAACTTGGCACATCCCGATGAGCAGGTCGAGGAAATGTATGAGGATATATCTAGAGCCATGCATTCCTCCAAAACCCACTAAACGGTGTTAATGGGAGGAGATTTCAACGCAAAACTAGGCACAAGAGAGAATGGTGAGATTAAGGGAACGGAAATTTGCGATAGTGCAACGGAACCCAAAGGGCCAGCAGCTGGCCAACTTCACGGAGAAAAAGGAAATCTTTATGATGGACTCTTTTTTCCAAAAGCGGAAAATGGACCTGGTCGTGCTCCGACGGTTCGACAAAAAATGAGAATGACTTCATTACGACGACTAGACGGCAACTGTTCAGTAATGTCTCAGTGATCGTGAGGGTGAAACTGGCAGCGTTAGAGGCACACTGAACCTAGACTTAAAGTTGGAGAGGTCTTGTCTAATGAAGTTAACGCTCCGTCCCCCCCGTGCTCTAATCCAAAGTCCCCAACCCTTTCAGCTTGAGTTGAAAACCCGTTTTCAGTACCTAGAAGTCTGCAATGCAGTAGAAGACATGAATGATAAGCTTGTGGATATTATCCATGCGATCGGAGCTAAGTACTACAAGACCCGCCGCAGAAGAACACAAAAACTCCCCGATCACACTCTTAATCTCATGGCTGTTAGACGGAAAGTGAAGCTGCAGTCTTCAAGAGATTTGACAGCATACAGGCAACTAAACAGACTGATCTCCAAATGCATGTGGCGGGACTTACGCGACTTTAATACTGCTCGTATTGAAAAAGGCTCCAAAGTCTTTGTGAGAGATCTGTCTACCAGAAAGAGCCAACTGTCAAAGCACGTATGGCAGCATCGTTTCCGGAATGCCTGAGATGAACACGGTGTTTTATGGCATTATTTATGGGGACTACGTCGCCTAGTAGCCTTGGCAGTAGACTCCTGAAGGGCAGTAATAATGATTATGATGAATCATCGAATATGTAATACGAGTGTTTTAAAATAACAAAACAAAAAATAGTCATAAATAAAAAAAAATCACCTTTCAAACATTTTTAATGTTTCTGATGTGACGGCACAGTATTGCTGTAGTTAAGGTTTTGGCTGCAGTGAGCTTTGGGTTCAATTACTTAATAAAACAATTATTTCGGTATTTTCGGTGATTGTTTCGGGTCTAGGTGTTTATCCATGTTTGTCCACTATATTTAGAAATAAAACTGAAGTGATGGATTGTCCATTTTTTTTGTTATAAAATTGAAGTGAGAGATGAACTTATAGTCCACCTGGTAGTAAGTGGATATTGCACCCCATGTATACCAGCAACCAACTTCAAACAAAAAGGCAATAAATGCGTTATCACCTCTGAGAACTAAAAAGGAATGCCTCACAACCTGTGACTATACTAGATATATTTACGTTTCAGTAGGAATACAGGCACTGTTATTTGACGTCTCTAATAGGTAAGTAGGTTTTGCCTTGCCTACCAACCAAAAATGCAGATTATTAATATAGGTATAGCACCAATTATGTAAAAAAACACCGAGGACATAACCGTTGTATTCATTACATGTAGTTACGTATTCCGTACGCTAATGCATGGTACCACATATTGAATATTTGGCAATTTGGCAATGAAAATAGGGAATTAGGTAACTAGTGTGGTAGCAGAAGCTAGTTTTATCGATGTTGTAAGTATGTGTGAAGTGCACGAACGTTGGCTCACGTCGTTCCGAACGTGTAATGTCACTTCGTGTGTCAAGCTGTTTGATTTAATCGTGAAAACACGCCAAGGTCACGAAGAAGTTTGACGAGCTTAGAAGCTTGAGGCGCAAGATACTTTAAATTCTATTTGTCTACTAATGCCGTGCCGTGCGCGCATGTGTTGCCATGTGGTAGTTGCTTAATATTTTTTTTTAATATAATAAGGGTGACAAGCGAACACGCAGTTCAACTGATCGTAAGTGGATGCTGTGTCCGATAGACTCCTACATGTATTTTCAATTAAGAATTAAAATGCAGATGCGTTGCTTAGACTTAGACGGAATTCCTCATTTCTAGGGTTTCTACAACTGAAACACCACAATATTAGGTTGCTACTTTAGGCTGATATTCCCCAGTCAGGCGGCAGCGTAGCTCTACGTAGAAATCATTACATTTTGACCCGTGATCTCATAAGGTAACTATGGGAAATGCAAGAAAATTGTTACTTTATTCGGCTTCTCATAGATGGCGCTATATCCATCTCAGTTTACGCCAGACGTAAAATACTAAGACCTGCGATAGGCAGTAGCGTCAAATGAACCGTGTGTACATGGAAACTATTGCCTTTTATTGGTGGCTGTAGTTCGATCCTTAGGTTAGGGTGATACCGTGTGTACCTTGTATTGTATAATGTACTTGTAGCACGGATAGGTCGGCACGACTGGGGAAGTACCATGCTTTCACAGAATACCAGCGCAAAATAGCAACCGAATGCTGCTGTGTTACGTATGGTGAGTGTAGAGATCTGTAGACCCATTTTACTAAAAATGAAGGATTCCATCCTCACGGGTGACAAGTCATTTGCATTTTGAAACATAATCAAGGATAGAAGTAGATGTCTATGGGCCACAGCAATCACTTATCATCAGGTGGACTGTGTATTTGTTTATCACACTTATGCTATAAAAAACTTAACTCCAACTAAGATATGAGCCCGAAGTTTAGACTATTACACGTACCAACTTTTTATATAGTTCTTAAGTAACTTGTTATCAGCTCACATAATTGTAAGTGGATACGGGGACCCATAGACGTCTACATTTATTCTCGATTAAGAATCAAACGACTTATGTGTTGTCACCCATACTAACTAAGCAGTAAAATGGTAAATGGTGATGATTTACAGTATTCTGTGAGAGCGTGGTCCTACCCTTTCGAGCCGATCCATTTGTACTACAACTATAATATATCCGCAGCGTGGCTCTATCGTGTGTTAAAAACTTATAATAATCGTATTTGCAGTATTTATGTTTTGAGTGATGGAACTTACTTGTTCAAAGTTTCAATGTCATATCCCTTCTGTATATTCTCGATACCCGCCGGTACCGCCATGGTGAGTAACAGACGTGGTTTTCCGGTTTTTTCTGATTCCCTCTCGAACTCCTCTCTCAGTTCCTTAACGAGCTTGGCGTAGTTTTCACGGTCTTTCGGTTTGCCACCATCTCTGGCCGCCGGGTACTCCCAATCAAGGTCGAGTCCGTCGAAGTTGTTTTGTCTAAGAAACTGTGAAGTAAAATTTTAAAATTATTTTATTTTAGTAACAAATAATAAATTAACAGTCTCATTCGAACATTGTAAAAAATCAACGGTTGAATTCTGAGTTTAATACTAATCTGTACATATATTGCTTTGTTATAATGTATAATATCAAAGGAAAATAGTAATAAAGACAAAAAAAATAAGCATACTGTTTATTTAAAAAATTCAATACGCTGGCAACTTTTATGTCAATCTGATCATTTAAAAAATTATTACTTGAGATTTTTTATAAAGTTGACTACCATACCATACCATGAGTGTGTTTACATGTAGTGTATAAGATCATTAATGATAGCTATATATAGTACACGAAGATATTTAATTTCGGACTTCCTTTTTTGAAGTGTGTAAATATGTAGTATGCGTTATTTGCGTAAACGTTTTATCGTTTTAAAAAAATATTAAGGATTCAATATAATATGGATGCAAGTGGCATGGGACGGTACTTTGTGGCAGTCTATAAGCGTATATTTAGCTGTAGTCTGATTATTTGCAATAGTAGTAATAGTTATATTATTAAAACAGTATTTAATTACATGTTGATAATAAGTTAATATCTGTGGTAAGCCAATAATATGAATCTGGTTATGTTTATATCATATTCAATACCATTATTTAATTGTTTAATTCAAGATAGTTAAGTTAGTTAGTTTAGTTAATATTAGTGTCTTATGATTGATTAAAATTTAAACTATCATTTAAATCGCGCTAAAACTCGAATAAAGTTTGTTTTGAACCAGATCCACACAGGTATTTGGAATAACGAGGAAAAGTACGCTGAGTGCAGGTTGCATACAGAGTCTATTTGTAAACTGGTTATAACCGTTTATATTTGTATGGAATTTTAATATAACATTGAATTAGAAATGCATCCTTCTAACGACAAATATAAGTTGCTCACTAACTTATAATATTCTGTAGGAAATGTTTCTCTCACACCTCTATTATAGGCCTTATCAGGTGTAGGAAATGCTTCTCTCAGACGTCTATTATAAGCATCGTCCATTTAATGCAGTGGTTTCTAACCTTTTAGTGATAAAAGGCCATTTGATCAATTTTTGGCTAAACATGGACTACCAACTTTTACATATTACAAAAATTATAGTAAGGTTGATTTATAAGATCATTACACAACCTTTATTTAAATGTAAAGTAGTATTCGGAAACCGAACATCATATCCAAAAAAGTTTTACAACGTTTTTTATAAATGAGAGAATTATATGATCCTTTGCGGACCACTTTGGGTGCTTTCAATGACCACCATGGAGTGGTCCAGAGACCGTAGTTTAAGAACCACTTCCAGTTTAACGTAATAGAGAAGTTGCATGTTTTTTAATTTAAAAGAACTCTAAATCTATATTTACTAATGATTTGTAATTTTACAATTAAACGTTTTTTATAGTATAAGGGTGACAAACGAGCACACAGTCCACCCGATGGCAAGTTGATGCTGTGGCCTCTACATTTTTAACCTTGCTTAAGAATCAAAATGCAGATGCGTCGTCACCCCTGGGGACTAAGATGGATTGCCTCGATTCCAATAAAAAGGGTCTCCAGTTCTCTACACTCACCATATGAAACACAGCAGCATTAAGCTGGTATTCCGTGAGAACGTGTTCGTTCCCCGGTCGAGCCGACCCATTTATGCTACAATCATAGTAGCTACAGTGTGGCTCTACGACGTTGTAAAATGTTATGTTTTTTTTAATGTAAATTCAACCATATTTTTTTTTATGTAATTCACCGCATGGTGAAATGATAAAACAGTCATGTTTATGTTGTCAAAATAAAAAATAAAATGTCATTGCATATTACAGATTACATACGTTTTGTTATGACACATGGTTATCAGAATATAGAAAAAACAAAAGTATAGCCCGATTGCGATTGGCTCACAGCCTCAAAGGATGTCACGTCACTCACGAACGTCATAACCGATCACAAATAATTTTTTCTTTTCATTCAAAAATTTTACTATTTTTTTATTAATAATTAATAAAAAGATGAAATTTTATATTAAAAATATTTAAACATACTTTAAATGAATTTTTATTTTATATATATATATATATATATATATATATATATATATATATATATATATATATATAAATTTGTGGCAACAAAAGCAGCTACTCTATTGTGATTCAAGTGTTAATTTAGTAACTTCTAATATTTTTCGTTATTCTAGAATGGTATAATTTTTAGAATGAAATAGAATAGAATAGTTTTCATACAATATAAAGTATAAATATAAGTTTGTTGTTATTTAAGCTTTCATACACAATTCCAGGCTTGACTCTATCTACAAACTCCATCATATAATTGATATCTAAATATGTACGTCATGTCATCAATTAAACGTCATCATTAAAACTTATCAAAGTCCCCTGATGAAGTAGCCTCTCCGTAGCAACAAGAAGAAATTCTATCAAAATTTGGTATTACACGTCTCGAATATTTTTTAATTTTATCCCATTTTTATTGATATTTTTCATAATTAGACAAATTAATATACGATAATATATTAATTTGTCTAATTATGAAAAAACTAAAAATTGATTTTAATAAAATGGATTTTGTTACTAACCTTAATAGTATTCCTTACAAACTCCTTCCGACTGTCCCTGGAAGCGACCATAGGCGAGAATCTGCTGGAGCCCTCGTTCCAACCTCCAATGGCCAATAAAGTCTTCAAATTCTTATTGTATGTTTTTAAACCATTGAATTTGGCATAGCCACCTAAGGAAAGGAAATTAAAAACAAATATTTATATTTTTTGTGCAATAAATGACAAATCTTAATTGCATTACTTAAAATTTTCTAATTTAATACAATATTCTTATGATCAAGTATAAAACCAGGTCGAGTTAATTGTGTTTTGTACTATTTATATCTTTTACATAACTTTATTTCGTAACGTTCAATTTAAGATTATATTGATCATATAAAAGACATCAACGATACGTAACATTGTCACAAATAATTTGGTTAAGTAATAATAAATTTTACTAGATTACTACTATAAGACTATTACTATAAGACATTACTACTACATATTTCCGTTAAGTACTGTAACTTAGCTGAAACTACTCGTACTATGAGCGGTTTATGAAAGTAGTTGAACGGCAGATTGCAACCTACTTTTAGTTTCACAGTCTGTACATTGTAGACGTACGTACAGTACGATTCCAACTTATAATTTAATATCACGTCTATTAAGGACACATTAAGTAATATTAAGGTAAAGGATTCTTATTCTGTGGGGTTTTAAAAATGGCACCGTATTCCGAGGTATTTAGAAAAACTGTGTTTACGAGTGATTAACAAGTTTTATTTTACTGCAGATCTCTTATTCGATTGATAATATAACTTTGCGTAGTCATATCTTCCTAGGTCTGGAGTAATGTATAAAGTAAAGTAAAGCAACAGCCCATATACGTCCCACGGCTGGGCATAGGCCTCCCCTCATTTCTGAGAGGGTTTTAGGGCAAGGAAGTAACCGCCGCGCTGCCCCAATGCGTGTGCCAATGTTGGCGAACTTATTAGAAATAAGGAAAAAATATTTCGAAGACATATTTTTTTCTTATTTCTCAGACATGCAGGTTTCCTCACGATGTTTTCCTTCACCGCCGAGCACGTGGTAAATCGGCACTTAAAATTGCAATTAACAATTTCATTGGTGCCGGCGGGGATCATCATCATCATCATCATCATCATTACAGCCCTTCACAAGTCTACTGCTGAACATAGGCCTCCCCCAAGTAACGCCACAAAGCACGGTCCTGAGCCACCTGCATCCATCGACTTACTGCATGTCTTACCAGGTCGTCACTCCATCTAGTGGGGGGTCGCCCTACACTTCGCCTACCGGTACGAGCCTGCCACTCGAGAACCTTTCTTCCCCATCGACCGACTAGGTAAGTCCAATTTCGACCGAGAGGTCAATCGACGGATTCAACTCGGCTGGGCAGCGTTCGGGAAATTACGACATATCTTCTCGTCAGGTATACCTCAATCTCTGAAAACTAAAGTGTAAAACCAGTGCGTGTTGCCAGTGATGACTTATGGATCTGAGACGTGGTCCTTCACTGCTGGCCGTATGAGGACGCTCAAGGTCGCTCAGCGAGCTATGGAGAGGGCTATGCTCGGAGTTTCTCTGCGTGATAGGCTCAGAAATGAGGATATTCGCAGTAAAACCAGAGTGACCGACATAGCCCAACGGATTAGTAAGCTGAAGTAGCAATGGGCCGGCCATATAGCTCGAAGAACCGATAACCGGCGGGGATCGAACCCGAATTATTCGTGTTCTGTTATATTTACAGCGAGCGTTAACCATCTGAGCTACCACGTCTCATCATGGAGTAATGTATATGCGTTTTTAAATAATTTGTAGGTTTTCCATCAGCAGCTTGTCTAAACCGATGCTTCATACATTTTGGACCTTGTACAAGAAAACACCATGTTTTTTTTAAATTATTGGAGTTAAACTATTTCAAAAAATATATTTTTAATCAAAAACTTAAGTTTTATATGTTTTTCTTAATAAATCAAGCCGAAAATATGCATCGAAAATACCGCGGCATTTCTATTCCATTCTAATGTATACCGCGGAATAGCGATTTTATACGAGTATACTTGATTTATTTTTAGGGTTTTATTTTTTAGGGTTGTTTTTTATGATTGAGCCCTTCCCGCTTTGGGTTCGACAATTTAAGAAGAAAATAAATTTCCGAAGTGTACCTTTGTGTCTCAAACACTAATTATAACGTATCAAAAATGATTTATTTAGTTATTTCGTTAATTCATTGTATTGGAAAGTTAAGAAGGAAAATTTAAGTTCATACACATTTCGATGTAATTTTTAGCAAATATTACATTGACTAAGATTTTATAATTAACTATTAATCTATACAAAAATTACCCAAAAATCTTGCATTTATTATACTCAGAATTAGTTAACGAGATTTTTTGGTGTGAAATGCTACATGTAGTAGGTCCGGATAATGTTCTATGAGCATCTTATTCCATGGCATATACACACGCAAAATCCGGAGTATTCAGAGTTTTACATAGCTAGCTATCCACATTCTTTTAGTTTCAAAAACGCATGGGTTCCTATCTTATTTATAACAAAGCACGGTCCTGAGCCACTTGCATCTTGCATGTCTTACCAGGTTTTGTATTATTAATTAAATGAACTTGTTAGGTCTATATATAGGTATCCACGGGGATGATTCCTCATATTTTTAAATTATAATTATTTTGTTTGTAGGACAATGAACACCTTTTTCCTTTGCATTTTGTACACATGGAATTAGGAACCAAATACATCGGAATAAGGATCCTTACATCGGAATAAGTTGCCTCCGACTTCTTTCATATTTAATTAATTTAGAATACAAATCAATATAACCAAACTCATTGTCTATATCAAGGGAAGAAATAATAATGGTATTGAAAAAATAGCCAAAACCTTCAAAAGTGTACAATAAATGCCTAATTTTCGATCTCCATTTGAGTTCTAGTAAAATTTCACGCATATAGATGCCCTAATCCCTCATTAAAATATAAATAATAAAAATACTAATTGATAGAATCAGGCGTTACTTTGCGGAAATCCATTATAATAAAAAATAAAAATATCAATTTCTTTGCAACTTTCCGCTAAACATATAAAATGATGTGTCTTACCTGGATTGAAGCGCACCTCCCGCCCTCCCTCAATTGCATACACTAACTCCGTCACCACTAGACCAAGCACCACTACTCTCAACACCACTATTCCCGGCAAGACACACCATCGACGATAATACGACACGTGTTTCGCCTCTACACGAGGCATCCTCAGGCCGTAGAGTCTATATTACCTGAGGATGTTTGATGGAAAGTTGCAAAGAAATTGATATTTTTATTTTTTATTAATAAAAATATTGTAACTTTTAGAAAATCTGATCCTTTATCATCAAAAATTCGTATCTTCCGTAAGCGATTTAATAAATTACTATTGAAATTTATTCGGGTCAAAATCATAGAATGTTATTCGACACTCACCTTTTTCAATATCCTGATACTTGTCAAAAGGTTTGAGAGCGTTGTCTTTAGTGAAGCCACCGAACGCATACACCAAGTGCGTGCAGAGGTAGGGATTGATATTCTGAGGGTTGAAGCGCGCTGTTCCCGGCCGGTACACCGACCAATTTGTATAATAGCAGACCACTCTGGGTTGCGCTGATAGAGCTGTAACAATAAATTTATGTTAATAGAACATAAAAGAAATTGTTTTCATGTGCATAGTTCCTTTCTTTAAAAGAAGAAATTCTATTAAAACGGTAGCAATAGAAATTATTAACCACTACAACTAAGCACCACCTGCACAGCTGCAGTTGATGCAGTAGGATTCATTTGACTGAGGAAGGACTAAAAGTAAAAGTAAAGTAAAGTTACAGCCTATATACGTGCCACTGCTGGGCTCAGGCCTCCCCTCATTTCTGAGAGGGTTTAGGGCAAGGAAGTGTCCGCCGCGCTGCCCAAATGCGTGTTGACGAACTTCACATGTCTTCGAAATATTTTTTTTCTTATTCCTCAGACATGCAGGTTTCCTCACGATGTTTTCCTTCACCGCAGGGCACGTGATAAATCAGCACTTAAAATTGCATTTAACAATTTCATTGGTGCCGGCGGGGATCGAACCCGGGTTACTCGCGTTCCATTATATTTACAGCGAGCGTTAACCACTGAGCTACCACGGCGGAGGAAGGACTACGCTGACACAAAATACCAGCGTAAAAAAATAAATACTTATAATACTGCTGTAGTTCGTATGATGTAAGAGGCAAGTTCCGAATTTCATCAAACCCAGGTTGCTTACGTTCTGTGAAATTTACAGCGAGCGGTAACCATTTGAGCTACCACATCCTTGGAAAAAGTCTCTCAGTAATGAGAAGAGTCCTGTACCCAGCATATAGGCTGTAACTTTAACTTAACTTTCAACTTTTTCGTGTCCCTTACCGTGAGGTGGCCTGTGTGCTCGTGTGCCACCCAAACTTTTATTGAAAAAAGCTTACATTGCTTGTACTAGAAGTAAATCATGACAGTAGCCGAATGGCGGAGCCACAACTTGTTAGTTTCACAGTCCGTATCCTTAATCATTAGGATACTGTTACTTAAAAACTATTGAAAAATATTTTTATTTTTAAACTTTAACATTTATTTTAATATCTAATTAATTCTTCATGTACAACGAGTAACATACTGAACAATGTTGTGAAACCAGTTTCAATATATAGTAGAACTGTACGCTAAAAGAGAGGTAAATTGTATTAAGATGAGAAATTAAAGTGTACACAATTTAAGCTTCTTATTAAAATTACATAATTTAAATCCTTTCTCCCATTTCCACTGTTGGACTTACAAACGTTTGGTGGTCACCACCTTTTGTTGTCGACATTCCAGGCATTTAGACTAAACTGCTTGCGTTGTCAAGGCAAAAAAAATGATAGGATTTGTTACGCTTAGGAAGTAAAATTTACCATCTTGGGCTTAATAACGTATCATCACAGAATAACAGCGTAAAATAGCAGCTAGTTGCGGGAAATGAAGCATTTATTCTTAGTCATCAGGTAAGGTTAACACATCTACATTCCTGTCGATTCTTATTCGAGAATAGATTTAGATGTCTATGGACCACAGATTTCGCTTACTATTATGTTAATAAGTGTATAATCGTTTGTTAACTTGGTCTATAAAAAAGGATTAGGATTAGTTTTTTTCAAGGATTGCGTATATATGATGTAGGAGAAATTTTCGTTAGTTCTTCGCGACACCGCCGAGAACATATATAGCCACCATATTGAATAAGAACATTATAATCAAAATAATTTGGTTTAAAGTAGGCTGTAAGCAAGTCCTGAATAACATAAATTGTTTATCTTAGTAATATACTTAAAAAAATCATCAAATTAAATAAAAGTAGTTAACAATTGTTTTCTGCTATATGCGACTATTAATCTAAAATTTTATCTATGGACTTCGATAAGTTTACTCGACTGGACTTCGATAAGTTTACTCTTTTCAATAATAAAATTAACATTTTTAATTTACATTACATTTACCAAAAATTATATTTAAAGGTATTAAAGTCTTATATGATGATATAATAAAAGCCGATGTATATGGTATGTTGGCACATGGCCAAACGATTACCATTTATAATTCATGTAAGTTACTGAGCGTAGGCCGTATAAAAGTTACTAACGAGACACGAACAAAAGACATAAATGAGTTTCTATAAGTATAATTATACTTTACATACGATTTTATATTTTGAAAACCTAGAAACATAAGTAAATTTTCTATATTTATTACTACTAATATTGTCATTATTTTTACAGTTTTGACTGTCATAACTTACATAACATGATAGTCAATATGCGTATCCTGAAACCATTGAAGACACTTTTTACCGACCCCATATAACTTATTTTGTAGGATGTGAATTGCACTGGTAAGCATAATATTGTATTTGAAGCAGTTTGAATTTGTAAAAATTACAAAGATACAGAAACAAAAGGTAAAGGCCTATTTAAGTCCACTGTTGAACACAGGCCTCCCCTATAGATTGCCTCGTAGACGTCTATTTGCTATAGTCACCACACTTGGCAAACGGATTGGCAACAGCAGTTATTTTTATTTGTTATTAGGTAGACGCTGCTGCTATTTTTTAATTTGGCTCCCACGTAATGATATGGGATAGTGGATATTTTTACACACCACTACGCGGTACAAATAACGTAAAAGTATTTTTAAGATATTTATGAAAAATACTAAATAATAAAAATATATTCATATGCCCTTGACATAAAATATAATCTGGGGCGAAAACGTCGTTCACTTTACTTACGTAGTACATTTTCACTTATTACGTAAATTAAGGGTATAAAACCTTTACCGCTTCATATGAATAGTAAAAAGGTACAAACACGAAGGTTAACCTACGCTTTATAGAAAGACGAAGTGAATTTCAAACAATGCACCATTGTCAGAGATCGTCGCCCACCGGCTGGTGCGTTGGCCTCATAATTTACACAGAGTAACTACCTGTCAGACTGTCAGATAATATTTTCGTTTTTGCTTTTCTATGGGAAATGCCTACGCACAGCCTTGTGGCATTAAATAAGTTATTCCAGATGCGGATAGATTATAACTTCACGGTGTTCCACGTTTATGGAAAGGGCCACGAGAACCATCTCGCATATAATCTTATAGATAGTACTACAGTTGCCACGATTAAAAGAAAATTTAAAAGTTAGCCACCGCCGTGTTTTATTATTTTCGGTTGTTATGAAGAAGAATCTGCTACCTGTCCCCTGATTTATTTTTCCTCTATCGCGTCTTACGATACTCACGGGATAACAATATGCAGTAGTAGATATTCTCACGACGTATACTAAACGGCCCTTCCTCGGGCGAGAAACATATGAGAATAAATTACGCGTTATGCTGTGAATACTGAACCGCGGGTTAAAATTCTACACAGAATAAGTGATAAAACACTTATTCTGTGCAGAATTATAACCCGCCTGAACCAGCTTAAAAATAATTGTTTTACCCATATCGTTCCTGCGACAAATATCCATCGTATAAAGCAATCTATCGGCTGGCCTTGTTCAGCAGTGGACTTTTATATATTAAAATAATTGTTTAGAATCCGGATGTTCATCTATGTGAATTTTATTTATTTAAAACTCTATATACACTCTTAGTACATACGCGGACGTAATGCCTATGGCATTCTCTACCAGTCTACCTTGGGATGATGCATATATAGAATATTGTAGGTGTAAAAGCTAATATGAGAATACTAAAGTAAAATAATGAAAAGTCTTGTAATATATGGAGGTAAAATACATAAGATAAATAAATAAAAATTAATAGTTTATGAGAGTATGTGAAACGCCTCTACGATACATAAGAAAATCCTTATCAAAAACACTATACAAACGAAAATGTATACAACCTTCTAAAGTATCTTAAGCACATTTTATTTCGCTATTATACCATAGATAATATATAAAATCAGTCCATACACAGTTTCTCACAATGTCATAGAGACTACGTACACTCTCATTTCAGTCCTTGCACTATACAGATGTAATCAAACAAATGTTTAACCTTTGTGTAAACGTACAAAAGACTTCTCAAACTAAGAAATATATTTAACTGCATTTATCAACTGAGCTATCGCAGCTCAGGAGTTAAAAATACTTCTTCAATATTCTTCACTTCTATTTTCATTTTATTAATTACAAACAAATTAGTAATCTCTTCTAGGGTGGTAGTAACAAATTTTTTTCGCTATCTACATTCCAAGAAAATGAAATTAACAACTAAATTACATATAAAACTTAGATTCTAAATCAGACTTAGAATCAAAATAATCAAGATGAAGCCTATCTACCTGAAGTTAAAATCATCGTGTAATGAAGAAATATTTTTCATCGTTGATGAATAATAATTATTTATTAATTATTATTCGTCAACGATTTAATAAACCTAGAAACTTATTACAGCAATAATAGAATTACTATCAATAGTGAAAAATGTGTCAAAATAACCTTCAGTCGCAAGAAACAGCTCATAGATTACAATTATTCAATTAACAATAAATCCATAAAGAGTGTATCATCAGTTAGAGATCTTGGTATCAGGCTGGACTCAAAATTAACGTTCAATGAGCATATAGATAGCATTGTTGACAAAGCCTACAAGCAAATTGGATTCATAAAGCGCGTCTGCAACGATTTTAGCAGTATTAATTGCATTAAAGCTCTATACTTTGCATACGTAAGGAGTGTTCTCAAATACGCTAATACAATCTGGTCTCCAAAGTATGCGAAGCATAAGCATCGAATAGAATCAATTCAAAAACTGTTCATTAAGTTTATCTCATCAAAAGATCATAATAGTTTTGCTTCATACGAAGATGCTTGCAAATTTTACCGCTTAGATACCTTGGAGCTCAGAAGACTTCAACACGATATGTTTTTGCTACACGGTTTATGGTCTGGTAACATAGATTGTCCAGACCTGTTATCTAAAATATCGATACTAGTACCTAAATATCGAACTAGACATACGCCATTATTTCACATACCACGAGCAAACACAAATTACGCAAAAAATTCTACTTTATGTCGTATTGTTCAAAACTATAATAAGTTTTACGCTGACTTGGATATTTTCAACCTATCCAAGAGTCGCATCAAACGTGATGTTATAAACAAAAATAGGGCATAATCACACACACACACTCACTCACACACGCACACACACACACACACACACACACACACACACTCACACACGCACACACACGCACACACGCACACACACACACGCACACGCACACACACACACACACACACACACACACACACACACACACACACACACACACACACACACATCCGCACGCACGCACGCTTAATTATTAGTTGATAAAAATTGTGTAATCTCTATTGGCCTTACTATATGATAATATCCTATACTATTAAACGAGCAATTCTTGTATATATGTATATATATATATATATATAATCGGGATCTCGGAAACGGCTCCAACGATTTTCATAAAATTTAGTGTCCAGGGAGTTTCGGGGATAATAAATCGATCTAGCTAAGATTTATTTTTAGAAAATGTCTTTTTGTCCGTGTTTTTAGGCAATTAAAAACTGCTACAATATAGTTAGAATAAGAAGGTAAATTTTGACAGTTTGATAATGATTATAAATAGCTTATTGGTATAATGGGCGGTCACAAAATCGTAAAACCTCGGTTCGAGCCCAGACCGACCGACCGACTTTTTTATTTTTTTTTTCAAGTTTCTTTCTTTTTTGAGAAAATATATTTTTTTCGAGCCCTTTTTTTAGTATTTTTTAAAAACGTGAAAATTTAAATAAAAATAATTGCACTCATGATTTTTTATTCAAATAACCAGTTCAGTTTTTTCTGTTATGTCGCTAAGATCAAAAAATATTATTTATAATTCATCAGTATGTAATTTGTATCTAAATATAATTTCCAAAACACACGAATTAAAAAAATCGAGCGAAAAATACCGAGCAAAGCTCGGTCAACCGGGTACTGTATTGTAAATACGATAAAAACGCTGTATGATTACCTAAATAAATAAATTATTTCAAATCCGGCTTTGGAGAGGGCTAATAAAATATAGACACGTTTTTACCCCTGAGGCTCTTTACCAGTAAAAATGGTCTACTCGTACCGTTCTCTACACTCACCATATAAAACACAACAGTATTAGTGCTATTTTACGCTGATATTCTGTGAGAGCGTGATCCTTCCCCGGTAGAGGCAACCCTTTCGTGTGGGAACAATAACGTAGCTGCAACACGGCTCCACGTAAGATTATTTAATGTAATTTTTCGTGGTGCCACGTTACAGCTTGGGACAGATTACGTACGAAAAATTCCCTCCAATGTGTTGTGCACTCCTCTACATTTTATGATACACATCTTTCTCTGTTCATGGAGTAGGACTTTGGAACTACTACGAAGACACTTTAAATTCATCCTATATTGGTAAAAATATATAATAAATTATAAGGGACTTAATTATTATTACCTGGAGTTGTGAATGTGATGACAGCCAACACTAATGGTACCCATGTTGTGACTCCCTGTAAATAAAAAGGAGATATTAGTTTCACTTTAACTTAATACGTGGTAGCAAAAAGTTAAGGACTAGCCGTAAATTTCATACCATCCCAAATTCGATCCCCACAGCACTAATGAAATTGTTAATAACAAATTCTTATGTACCGCGTGCTCAGCGGCTAAGGAAAACATCGTGGGGAAATCTACATGTCATGTCATACTTCGAGGACACGTAAAATCCGCCAATATATACTGGAGCAGCATATCGGACAACTTGCTTCATAACCCACTCAGAATTTAAAAAAAAATATTTTTTGTCCTTAATGCACCTACTGATATAATGAAAGTTGCCACAGTAAAATATATAAGCACATTGCATGGTGGCTGACAGTAACTAGATACGTGACGCCGAAGAACGGTCTAAGTAGTGCCTCTTAGAAGAGGCCTAAGGACTACGAGTATGTTGTATGTGACATAAAACAACATGTATTTCGTCTTTTTTCACAGTATATGTAAGTCCATTTCTAGCAGCATTGACTTCATAAACTCCCAACATCTTACTAAGACGCCTCTCACTTTTTAGCTGACTTTAAGAAAACGACGAGGTTAATAGTTAGATAGTATGTTTCTTTTTTTATGCAATGTAATATTTTCGTTAATTATGAACCGATTTTGATGATTCTCGTATTATTAAATAGGTTATTCTACATGATGGTCTGATGTAAAAACCCCTGGCAATGAGATGATCACTACTTTGCTGATTCTTAATATTTTCATACTAATTATATCAAATATAAGAAGTAAAAAATGTCTATTATTTTAAAATCCCGCTGGGTTTCTTGCTGGTTTTTGCCAGGACAGAGGTTTTTTTTCCATTTTTTTTTTATAAAATATTATTTGGAATAAAAAATTATTCTGTTCTCTTATGTTTTATTCGATAAATTTGAGAAAACCCTTCTATCCATTAGATTGGCAAAATTGAGAATTAATATTTAGAGGATATTAACATTGTGATATTATTAAGTGCATTCTGCAAAGAAGTCGGGGTAGTAATTCCTCTATGCAATATGTCTTAGCATGCACTGACTTCGGAATGCGATTCTTTTTATACGATGAGGGTGCCAAACGAACACAGTCCACCTGATGCTGAGTAACCTTTATAGTTGTTTGTTTTATCATACTTTTTATTTAATATTAATAATTAATTAATTAAGAAAGAAAATAATTATTATTTTCCTTCTTTCCTTATTATCATAAAAACTTAAATCAAATAATCAATCTCGTTTTTAGTAATAAGTTTTGATATATGGTATATATAGTTTTATTATAACCAACGACGTAAATATCGGCCACCCTAAACACAAGCCACCCTCAAGCAACGCCACAAAGCACGATCCTGCATCAACCTATTGAGAGCTATCCTACAGTTCGCTTACTGGTTAGTCGTATGACTACCTTACTTATGCATAGAGGATATTTATTAGTACTTAAATCCAAAAAGTATTTAAGGACAATTAAATTTCAATACAACTTGTAATGCAGTGCCTTACAGTCTTTTAGGCAATTCTTATTACGTATATGCTTGGTATTTATGCCGTGCCGGTTACGTCACATAAACCGGAACCTAGCCGGTTGACCTACATAGCCCTGTACTAATATCAATTTTGATTCTTAGGGTTAGTGATTAGGCTTTAATCAGACACAAACACTTAAAGTAAATAATTAAGTAAAGTTTTATCTCCAATTCAAAATTTGAAAGTAAAGGATTTTAAACAAGATATATAATTTAAACACAGTTACTGCAACAACTCAATGTACCTTTGACATTTTAAAACAACAAATGATCCGTTAAGCGTATAGTGGCGGTGTAAGAATATCCACAACCCCATATTTTCCACGTGTGTCGTGAAAGACGATAGAAGGAAATTGAATCAGAATCTGGGCAGCAGCATCATCCCCTGAGAACAGCTGAATAAAAATAACAAACTGCGATTGCCGAACCGCTTACCAACCGAGGATATAATGGAAAATAGGAGAAATCTCCTATGAGGCAATGTATGCAGGACGTCTATGTTCACAAATAGACTTTTGATATGTTTTGTCAATATAAAACTTTCTGCTAATTAATCCAGTTTTGAAAATTTTCAATAATAAATTCATTTTATTATAATATAAATATAATTATATAGATTAATTTAATTATAAAAATCTTAAAAGATCACTGCTGAAAATTAACTTTTTATAGGCTCTACGTGATTGTTGGACCACCATCTGTCGAAAGCTATGAGATCTTACTGGTTTTCCCATCGTCGCCGCCAGTGACAGTATGCGTTGAGTCATAAATTTTCTTACACAGCATAGTGACGAAATTTATAAAAATGTCACACAATTTAAGATTTTTTTATATAATTTTTAATTTGACTGTCTTTTTAACTTCCCATTGGGAAGTTATTTTAATGAGTCCAATGTTGCAAATTGGAAATTTTTACATATCTCCACGTTTCAAAGTCTTTAGAGTCGAATAGTATGGTTTTTAAGAGGATGTCCGTGTGTGCACATGTAAGTATGTATGTATGTTCGAATTCAATTTTCGCTTCGTGTATCTCGAGAACAAAGAGTAATATTGACATGGGACCAGTTTCATATAACGCATAATTATGAACTTAGACCTCATTTAATTTTGAGCAAAAGGAATCGGTCAAGTCGTTTTTTGTGCCGAATGAAAAATTGTATAAAATATTAAAACATGTGATATTTTTTATTCTTTCCACCAGAATGTCAGTCGTGTGGACCATTCGGGTCGCACTAAACCGCTTATTGGTCTAGTGATCGCAAGCCCGGCTGTTGATCATGAAGTCTTAACATACGGGCTTGCGATCACTAGATCGAATGAAAGAATTATGGGTTAATTCAATCAATTCCCAATAGAAGCCCGAAGACAAGAAGTTATATCATTATTTCAACCCCGTCATCAAGTAATGCAACACCGTGCCTCAGAAAGCACGTAAAGCCTTTGACCCTTATCCCTTTCCGACCATGTCATAACTTACTTTAGATTGACTGATCTAAATACGATCTAGAGGGCATTGTTATGCCCTCTTCCCGGGAAAACACAGCTAGAAACTCTGTGGCACAAAACGCTATTATTTTCTTACCGAGCACAGACGGATTATTATTTTTTAAATATATACAATTACTATACAATACACACAATTGCTAAATTAATTCTCATAGAATCCGCTGAATTGCGATCAGGTCATTCCCAGTAGTAACATATATATGAATGAAAATACATTTTATAGTTTGTTCATATTATATTTACCCTTTCAATATATTTTTTGTTGAGTAAACATTTTAAAACTGTTGGTTGACAAGCATTGCACATTTACTGGGAAAGGTATAGATTGCGCCATAAATGAATTATTAATTCTGTAGGTTCGAGTAACTGGCATTAAAAGCTTGTGTTTGTTCCAAGTATTCAAAGCTTAAAAATATTTTTAGGTTCTGCTATATTTTGAGTTTCCTTGTGTTTATTTCATTGTTTCCAAACGTACATCCGATCACTCTACACTTAGATAATATTAATCTGTTCATCAACTTGTTAATGTAAAATAATACTTGGTAAACTCAAATGTGTTAAATATAACAATAACAAACGTCCCTTTTTGTACTCTAACTCCAGGAATTCTTGAGTCATTGAAAATTCAGGGCACAACATCCCGTCGCTTAAACTAATTTTATTGCCCACCAACGATTGACCGTTACCACTGAGCTAGAAACCATTTCGAAACTCATTCACGTTATGAATATGCAGGACTTCACTATGGAGCAGAGTCCGTTATAAATTATGAAGTGTCTACACCCGTTAGATCTATATATTTTATCATTCAATAAAGTTATAGCCTAGCTATGCTTGTCGTCTGGTGCGGCGTTGGATAATCAATCACCCGATGTCATCTTGTCAATTTTGTAATAGGTAACTGTGGGGAAATGCTAGAAAAATTTAATGGGTTCCGATAACTGTGAGTATACCCAATAGTAACCATCCCCTTAAGTAATATACATGCAGCGATCGTCAATCAATACACTATCCAAGTGTGACGATTAAAAGCAAATTAACGGGATAACTCAACTTTTATACGTGGTAGAGCTATGCTGCAGTTATATTAGAAGTATAGTTGTAGCATGAATGGGTTGGCTCGACCGGGGAAGGACCACGCTCTCACAGAATGCCAGCTTAAAATAGTAGCTTAATGCTGCTGTGTTTCGTATGAGTGTAGAGAACCGGAGACCCTTTTAACTGGAAACGGGGCGTTCCATCTCAGTCCTCATGGTTGACAACGCATTTGCGTTTTGATTCGTAATCGAGGATAGATGTGGATGTCTCACCATCAGGTGGACTCCGTGCTCATTTGTCACCATATCCTATAAAAAAATGTCACGCAAAATATATTTAATTATATTTTACAAAGCACTTATAACACTTATAAACAGAATCCATATTTTTTTCAAACATTGAAAAAATTGTGAATTCTGTTTATTACTATATTGCTGAAGAAAATATGTTGTGTAAAGAAAAGTAGTTGCTTGCGGTACTACTTTTCTTTAGCAATATTATAGCTTTATTTTTGTAATTTACTTTGTTTTGTTAATGCCCCTGATAAATTGCAATTTTAAAGTTGATTTGACTTCTTCTTACTTTTTGTCACAATTCTTCCAATATCCTTTCAATAATAAAGTATATATATATATATATATATATATATATATATATATATATATATATATATATATATATATAAGCTAAGATATTTCTTGGTTGAAGAAATTCGGGCAGCCAACAACGAAACCCTGACATCAAAGAGGGGGTTTCTTTTATCTATAAATTGCTTTAAGGTTGAATTTGACACAGCTCCAAATCGTCCTCTAGGAGAGTCCCTAACTTTACTATGATTTTCAATGTTATATTGGGCCTGTAAAAAACACGTTTCAACGCTAACTTGCAGTTATGGTTACGTAATTTTATGCAACCGGCTCGTAAATAACGTAACTGACTCGCACTGTTAACTCTTAAATAATGTTACTATTGCAATGTTAACTGTGACATATTTAAATATATTGTCACAATATATTCAACCATTAAATCATTGTTATATCATTATAACCGTAGTCAGTTCGTAGATAGGGAAGAAAGGTTTTCGAGTCTCGCCCCCCTCCCCCCCTACATAGAGTGATAGAGTATTAAAACTGCAAGAAATCGATGGATACAGGTGGCTCAGGTCCGAGCTTTTGTAGCATTCCTTGGAGAATGCTTGTGTACCGAATCAAATCTAGAATAAAATCTGCATTTGCAACGTATTAAAAAACTTGTCTATCTCTGCCCGGTTACAGGGAAAGTAATTAATACCGTAAACAAATTCACTCTGATTCCGCATCCTAAATGGTTTACAGATGTGACGTAACAGTCCCTTAAAGAGATACAGGTTTGATTCCTGGACTCGACGCAGCATTCTTGAGACGAAAGTAGTTTTCACTTCGGAGGCTACTCTACGCACGAGCGGATTGTCAGTTATTTTATATAAATGGTTTATAGTAAATAAAAGAAGACGCCATGTTTATTACTTTTCCGTTTTAAATTGGGAAATAAGATTAGGTAAAAATCAAGTATTCTAAACTATGAACATGTTATGATTTATATATTTTTTTTCGATGTAGTATGGCTCTACCACATAAGAACAACGTAGTGACTTAATATAATAAATATCTTGTCATAATACAGAAACATCAATTATTGATTTTTCATAGAATAAGGGTACCAAACAAGCACAAGGTTTACCTGATGGTTAGTGGACGTTGTGGTCCACAGACGCCCCAAATGCTTTGTTACCAATTAAAAGGTGTCTGGTTCTCGTGACTTTCCATGTGAAACTCAGCAACATTTTAACGTGGTAAAGCCACGCTGCAGCTTAATTGTGACTTCAGTACGAATGGATTAGCTTGACTAATTAAGAACCACGTTCTCACAAAATAAAGCGTGAAATAATAGCTTAATGCTGCTGTGTTTCGGAATGTAGAGAGGTGTAAAACATTTGAACTGGTTACGAGATATTCTGTCTTAGTCCTAAGCAGTGATAACGCATTTCCTTTTTTTTCTTGTAAAATAATTGAATATTAATCTAGAATAGCTATAGGTGCCTACGGATTACAGTATCTATTTCTACTATCGCCGGTTGTTCTACTATGATAATAAACTAACTGGTTTCCGTCGATTATACTTCCGCCGAGGTCAGTTTCACTGCATTAGCGAACGTTTCTCCCCTGCTCGTAAATATTTAACTGTAAATGGTTTAGATAATAGCTTTACAGCTATGAAAAGGAATTCAATACTTCATCCATCAATTTTTTTGTGATATCAAAAATTTATCTAGTATAAATGTAGGTTTTGTCAATTTCTCATAATTCCTGAAATCAATTTTTACGTCAACATTTAAATTACAATTTAATTAATTTTAATATTTAACTAGCAAAACCTGGCAGACCGTACATTGCCTGTGTATACCAAATTACATGGCGATCGGTTAGGTAAAATTGATGTCCTGCGACGCCATCTCGTGGCGAGTTGCAGGAAATTAGATAGCATAAAAACCTACTCTATGAAAATTCAGATATGTGCCAACTGTCAGTGATCAGTCAAACCGGATGTAGGAGTGTATTATTTTAGATATACCAAAATCCTATTTTAATATGTAGATATAATACATGTATACATTATATTACAATTTAATTCGTCAATAGTTATCGTCTGACCAGCTATTTTGATAAAAAGATGGGAACCCATGTGAAGTTCTAAGAATTTTTAGTTCAAACTCAAAACAAATTAACATTATTGTTGTTGAAGGATTATTGCCTCGATACTCTAGTTTAGGTTTAACTGCCCCAGTAAATATGTTACTTAATTAGTTGGAATTAATAAAACATTGCCATAAATGCATTTGGAACTTTAATTTAAACTGCAAACTAAAATCAATGATAAGAGCGACCTTTTTCTAAGAAACTGTCATATCAATCACCCTTATATAGACAACAACGCAAGTAAAATAAAAAATAAATAAAAGCTAATACAAACATTATGAAAATATAAATAAAACGCTGGAACAAAATCATTAAGTTACGTTATGCGGATAAAATTGTCATGTCTAGTAAAGCATTTGTGGGCCTATTATATATTCCTCTAAGAGCTCCTTTATATTATTCAGAAACAATAAAACATATATAATTATACATAAAGAAATAGACAGTTCCTCATTTAAGAAGGTTGAATAGTAAAAGTTGGAGATTCGTTATGGCAGAGAGTAAAATTTAAACAACCCGAAATCGACCCCGCCGGCGCCGCGAAATTGTTAGTTTAGTTACTTTAAGTGCTTATTTGCCATATTCTTGTCGGAGTCGAAAAATATCGCGAGGAAACCTCCTGTATTCATGAGGAATAAAATACTTTTAGGACATGTGAAGTTCCTCAACAGGCACTGAAGCAGTGCGACGGACTAATTTTAACCCCTTCAGAAATGAGGAACATACGAGGTATATACTTATATGATATAGGGCTACAACTTAATACCAACACCAAAAAGTTTTCTTATACGTTACATAAAAATATATTGACTACCGCGTTGGTCTAGTGGTCATTAACACATGTGTCAATAACACATTTCATGAGATCCTGGGTTCGAATCCCTAGGTTGGAGTCAGGAAATTGACGGTGTTTCACCACTGTGCCGAGGCAAGCACAATAAGCCGTTGGTACTGCGCCTGATCTCTTTCCAGTCATTTCGAATACCGTTCCATCGGACTTTGAAAGTGAGGGTGGAGTGCACTTATGTTTGCGCATACACTCGTGTACTATAAGATTATAGTACACCAATGTATGTAGTATAGTCGGAGAATGCTAGTCTCCGTCGAGACTGGTCGCCGTGACCGAAATTCGGTCTGGAGGACATTACTATATAGATTATTATTATTATTACAGATTACTGCAGTCAGATTCTTTGTATTTTATAAATATAAATTTTAATAAATTATTCTTTCGATCTATCCATTCACCCAAAGAATGGACAGTAAACAAGTACACGATAAGCGCAATAATTGTACCGACCACCAGGTCCGCTTCTCTCTTTCACCAAAATTATGATATAATAAATAAGGCAATGTATTTTATTGTTAATGCCAGTTCAGTTCTTCCTCAAAGTCAGTTTTAAAGTTCTTACTAACGCCAAACTCTACATCAGCCATCAGAGTTAGCCAAAATGACATTCTATGTCCTTAAGTATAAAATAAATTAAATTATCACTAATCCACGTGACTGTCGCATTATTTATCGTTATGATATGTTATTTTCATTGAATTTTATAGTTTTCTATAGCTCACCAATCGTAGAAAGTCGTCTTAGCTAACCCTGCAGATCGGAAAACAAGACGAAGAAAAGAAAAAATTCTTAGGTATTATTTTAAAATGCCATGTTACAATTTCAAATGGCAAATGTATTGTAATATCTTAAAAATGTCAATTTTCGCATAATAATCTTCGTCGAGGATACATGAAGTTAGATGTTAGAGGTGAACGCTCGCTGCGCAGCATGGCGAACGGCATGACTGCGCAGTGCGCACGCGCATAACGACGCACTTCGGCAGCGACGCTCTACTTGCTTCCACGCTATCGAGTGCATTCCTCCGTGAAAGATTGTCGAGATGTAAACATATGTATCAGTCGTTATGCTAGGATGCCTTATAATCTATTATATATAATAACCTAATAACACATAGCAGATTTTTATTTCGTGGTAAAGTCGCGCTGTAGTTATATTATGGTTGTAGCATGAACGGATCGGCTCGCCTGGTGTATGACAACGCCCTCAGTGAATCATCTTCATCACCAACATCATTACAGCCTTTCACAAGTCCGCTAGTGAACGATTCTTAATTGAGAATAAATGTAGATGTCCATGAGCCACAGCATTCACTTACCATCATTTGGACTGTCTGCTTGTTTGTCATCCTATTCAATAAAATAAAAAAGTATGAATATATAGTAAGAGTGATGGTGCCGCGAGATAATTTATCAACCCATTTGGACCAGTGGTTGTCGTGGGAGGCTGCAATGGATAATACCAAAGTCTTCTCTACAAGGGAAGAAGTTTAGCTATGGACTTTTAAGGTGTGATAAAGAAGAAGAAAGTGATTTCTTGTGCATACGCGAACACTACACATTTATATAGAACTAGATTTTACGGAGTTTGTCGCGCATATTAACTAAAAAAAATTCAAATGATTTATTTGCTAGTAAATTGTTCTTGGTGTTTATTACAATGTGTTGAGTAAAAATAAGTAGAGTAAAAGCTATTTAGCTGTTTTCAACAGCATGCAAATATCAAAAATATTTATAACGTAATTAGTTCCTACCAAAAATAAATAAAAACGGCTTTTACAACCTTTATAAATATATAAATTAATGCATGAAATTTTAATTATGACCAAAAATATTTAGTCACTACAATTTAAAAACTCATTCATGGTGTAAAATGTTTTATCTGTCAGCCATTGCCGTAATTAAAATTTAAACTTGTTATCATTTCTTTTATTTTATATTCCCGACGTTTTGAGTAATTTACAGCACCGATCACTGGGAGCATATTACTCTACTCTATGACGGGGAGACTGAGGTTTTCGACGTCCCAGTGTCATAGTTAACCACGGCTACAATTATTATTTATATTAATTAAAATTATTAATTTTTGGTCCAATCTACGCAGTATGAACTTATAGTCCATCCATCTGGTTAGCACCACACTTTGCCATCAAGCAGCAATGCATACGTAGGTAGCTGTGTTCCGGTTAAAAGGGTATATAGAGCCAGTATAATGACAAGATGTCAGGCGTTTCATATTACTTTTCAGGCGTGAACAAATCTGTAACCTTCTTTGATCGAATCTCATAACACAAGGTAGAATGTACTAGGCTGCACTAAAAGTATCGGGAATGGAATATATTCACTGTTCCTGTCATATTAAAATCTTTTTATTTGAAAACTCCTTGGTTTTAAAAATCGAATACCATTTATTTATTTAAAAAAAGATTCTCGGTCTTGTCACAAGGTTTTGTCAAACTTGTTTAGTCGTTGAGAAAATGGAATTGACTCGAGAAAATTCAAGAGCGGTGATTTATTATGACTTTCGAAGTGGTTTAACACAAAAACAGTGTATTGACCGGATGATTTCTGCATTTGGTGATGAAGCCCCATCCAAAACCAAAATTTATCGCTGATTTGCTGAGTTTCAACGTGGACGTGTCAAGCTCAGTGATGATCCCCGTCAAGGTCTTCCAAAAATTGCAGTCACCCAAGAAAACGTTGATGCTGTGCGTAAGCTTATTGAGGAAGATCGACACGTGACATACCGCGAAATTGTGGCAACTTTAGAAATTGGCATGAGTCAAATACAAATAATTTTGCATGAACAATTAGGTGTAAAAAAGATGTTTTCCCGATAGATACCGCATTCGCTCTGTGAAGAGCAAAAAGCGGCTCGCGTTACTTGGTGCGTCAGAACTCTCGAAAGATTCCACACAGGATCCTCAAATGCTGTATACAACATCGTATCAGGTGAAGAATCTTGGATATACGCGTACGAACCCGAAACAAAAAACCAGTCACGAGTCTGGGTGTTCGAAAATGATTTAAAGCCAACAAAAATTGGTCGTTCACGGAGTGTTGCAAAAAAAATGGTGGCCACGTTTGTTTCCAAAACCGGCCATGTTACGACTATTATAATAATATAATAATATTCCACAACTATCACACGACGCCATCTAGTCCCAAGCTAAGCAGAGCTTGTGTTATAGGTACTAGACAACGGATAAACATACTTATATATTTCTAAATACATAAATATTATAGATAAATTACACCCAGACACAGAACAAATGATCGTGCTCATCACACAAACATTTGTCCTGGGTGGGAATCGAACCCACGACCTCCGGCATATCAGTCAGGGTCACTAACCACTAGACCAACAGGCCTGTCAAATATTCCTCTTGAGGGACAAAGAACGGTTAATGCAGAATGGTATGCTAGCGTTTGTTTGCCACAGGTCGTTTCTGAACTCCGTAAAGAGAAATGCAACCGCCGCATCATCCTCCATCACGACAATGCGAGTTCTCACACCGCACACAGAACAAAAGAGTTTTTAGAGCAAGAAAACATAGAATTATGAGACTATCTGCCGTACAGCCCCGACCTAAGCCCTAATGATTTCTATACTTTCCCTAAAATAAAGAATAAATTGCGTGGACAGAGATTTTCGTCACCTGAAGAAGCTGTGGACGCCTACAAAACGGCCATTTTGGAGACCCCAACTTCCGAATGGAATGGTTGCTTCAATGATTGGTTCCATCGTATGGAAAAATGTGTCAAATTTCGCGCAGAATACTTCGAAAAGCAATAAATACATGTTTAAATAGTTATGTTGTGTCACTTCCTTGATTCCCGAAATTTTCAGTGCCGCCCTCGTAATATCTACCATAAACTAGAGACTATGAATGTAGTAAAACCACTGTTGCAATTTTTTTTATTTTATTTTTATGTGCATTTTAGCAATGAATACTGCAAAAGTATTGAAAATAGTGGTACTAATAACCATTATGGAATTTATTTTAGTTAAGACAATGTAATGTTCAATAATATATTTTTAATTAAATATGTTTATATGCCAGTTAAGCGTGGCAACTGTGGCAAAATCCCTTTATGAGACTTTTTATGGATGATGGAGAGTCCTTTGTTGAGCAGTGCCGTCCACAAGCTGTAATGGATAGATGGATTACTACCTATTTGAAAAAATTATAAGAAATTGTATAATTTTATAACGTTCTATATGAAAGTAATATTGGGGAAAATGTGGGTCTCTGAGAGATAATTACATATTTGTGCCATTTGCTGAGACTTGGTTTACGGGATGAACGTGCGGGAAAGGAAGGAGAATGTAATCGCTACGTTAATGGAGCATTTCCTAAATAAAATGTATATACGTCGTCGCTGGTGAGAAGAGCCTGTATTGTAGAACTGTATGAAAATATTACTTTTTATAGAATTTTTTTATAGAATAAGTTTGAGAAACGAGCACACAGTCCACTTGATGGTAAATGAATGCTGTGACCCATAAATATCTACATCCATCCTCGGTTAAGAATCTTATTAAATTAAGAAAAAAGGGTCTCCGTTTCTCTACATGTTAGTTTTTAGTTTTAAGTTTTTTATTATAATTATTATAATATAGTGTTTTATATTATGAACTAAATATTGTATTCTATTCATATTAAATAATGTATATTGTTAAACTTTGTAAATTAATGTATTACATAGTAATATTTGGACATACAAAAAAGTAAGGTAATTTAGCCTACGGCTACCTGTCTTGGAACGATCTCTTTCTTTTTTTCTTGTGTTACGTGATTATTTTAACGCACTTTCTCCTGCAAGTGAGACACAGCTCAATAAAGAAACTTATTTCATATTGGCATGTTGAGATATGCTGTATGATAGCGGCATAAGATAATCTAATCCAATCATCCAATTTCTTTATGTTGGCTTCGTGGCGCAATGTCTTAGAAATGAGTTGTGACACTGAGGACCGCGGGTTCGAATCCCGCACCGAACAAGTATTTGGATGTTAGTCCTTTTGACATTTATATATGTAAACTGCATCTACAATACAGGAGAAAATCCTAGTGTGGGAGTAAATTTATATCTTTTAAAAGAAAGAGATTTCCTTTCTTGGGTGTCGTTTTTACTAAGAGGTGTTTATGAGATATGAAAGAAAACCTTATGGATTCCAATAGATGGCGATAACCATCGCGTTTACGTCTGACGTACAGTACAAGGGGAAAAACCCATATGCAGCAAAGGAATTTACGGGCTGGTGATGATGATGGTAAAAAGTGATTTACGAGTATTTACGAATGACAGAATTAAAAAAATCTTCGTGATTGCACAGTAACTAATACGTAGAAAGTCTAAAAATCTTATATTTAGACTTTCTAGGTATTACGATATTATATTACTCAACTATTACATGAAATGAGCAAGGACTTGCCAAAACTTATTTGAATGTAATAATATCAGTAATTGAAAATTCAAGTGAAAGTAGTAACCGACAATATAAAAAAACTGTAATAAAATTTATTATTATGATGGATGGGAGATATGATAAGGATATAGAACGACGAGTGAACGCAGGAAACAGAGTAAATGGGGCCCTGCACTCTATTGTGAAGAGTCAAAATGTGTCAAAAAAGGCACGTATGGCAATTCACAATGCTGTGTTGGTCCCTACTTTAACGTATGGTAGTGAAAGTTGGGTATGGCAGAAGAAGCACGAGAGTAGAATAAATGCAGTAGAAATGCGGTCGTTAAGGAGTATGTTAGGGCTGAATCTGAATGACAGGGTGAAAAATTGTGTGATAAGAGAAGAGTGTGGTTTGCAAGATGATGTTGTGACCAGGATTAAGAAAGGAATGCTTCGGTGGTTTGGTCATGTGGAAAGAATGGATGAGGAAAGAGTGACAAAGAAAATTTATGTTGCAGAAGTGAATGGCAGAGTCGGAAAGGGACGTCCTAGGCGAAAATTTATCGACCAAATTGGCGATCTATTGAAAACGGGCCAAATTAGGAGTACCCTTAACCGACGAGCATACATGCGTAGGTGTATGGATGTGAAGGAGGCGAGAGAGGTGTGTCAGGATCGTGCCAAATGGAAGTCTGTAGTCTCTGCCTACCCCTCTGGGTGACAGGCGTGAGTGTTTATGTATGTATGTAATAAAATTTAAATTTAAACCTTGATTAGCAGTTAAAGTCGTAATATAAATTAACCAAAAAGGCCATCAAATTATATATTCACAACTATTTATTACCTAAAAATAAATCCACCTATTTTACAACTATCTACCATTGCGTTGCCTCTAAATCGATCATTAGTGTGCAGAGGTCACACGTTGCGAAATTAGCACTATTCGTTGCTCCCTACACGTGCGTGTGTCACGCACCTGTCGCGTTCGCCATTTTAATTTTGTGTTGAAAATGATATATTTATAATATCAGGATTTAGCCTTGAACAGAATCCGGGTGATATGATATAATAACAATTATCGTAAAATAAAATAATAAGGATGTGCTATCGACGTTATTTTTATAGGTATTAATCACGTAACAAGTATCAAAATAAAGGTGTCGAATATTAACTTTCGATTTCTAATATCACAAGCGCTTCAAGCGTCGAATTTCTAACCTACTGATATTATGTTGTATGGCAGCTCTATGAATTTGTTTTTTATTTTTATTTTGTCACGACTGCATTTTTTAAATAAATTGTTGTACATTTTTAGTCTTAAATAGACTTCTTTATATTAAATAGATATTAAATTCTTATTCGTGTTGTACACTGAAAGTTTTGCGTAATTCTTGCCATTGTGTCATTTTGCGCAATTAGCCATGTTATATTAGTAGTATGGTTGTAGCACGAATGGATCAGCTCGACCGGGGAAGGACCACGCTCTCACAGAATACCAGCGTAAAATAGTAGCTTAATGCTGCTGTGTTTCGTATGGTGAGTGTAGAGAACCGGAGACCCTTTTTACGGGAAACAAGGCATTCCATCTTAGTCCTCACGGGTACAGTGCATCTGCATTATGATTCGTAATGGAGGATAGATATAGATGTCTATGGGCCACAACAATCTCTTACCATCAGGTGGACTGTGTGCTCGTTTGTCACCCTATCCTCAAAAAAAAAAAAACAATTTATAAGTAAAGTAATATATTTACTCCTTTTTAAATTACTCTCCATTATATTTAAACACTTTTTAAATGCTTTCATTTGTTCGAACCATTCCCGAAAACATAAGGATAATTGGTCTGAGGGTACATTTTTCACGTGCTGGTTGAAAGCTATCACAGCCTCTTCTGGCTCAGTAAATGTTAAACCTCTCTGTTACCGTCACCAGGTATTAAAGTCTCCTGATGAACATAGGTCTCCTAATAAACTGCCTGAAGGATTTTTGTCGTAGTTGCCGCGTTGGCAAGCGGATTGGCAACCGCAGCTTTATTTTTATTGACGTGACAACGTCTTATAAATTGGTTTGCCGGGTGACACTTCAAGAAACTGCGTTACGCTCCGCTCACGTTATGCGCTCACAATGAGAGCGAGTGAGAGGCACGCGTCCCTTCCACTCGGGCATGGTTAGCCCGCCTAAGAGCGAGAGAGACAGACATAAAAAGTGTTATTTCATCCTTCTTCCTACTATACGAATGAATATTCACATTAAAATTATTTTACCACTCAAAGTCGTTGTCACGTAAAACTTTCGCCCGTATACCGACTTTACAGGCAACCAATTTTTTTTTTAGTCGTTATTAGTCGTAGGACGCTGCTGCCTTTCCCCTGATTTGTTTCACTCTGTCGCCTCTCACGAAACCCACGGGATAATATGGGATAGTGGATGTTCTTACACCGTCACTAAAAACCTCTAAAAATTCTTTATTTTTGGGAAAATAAAGAAATTGTATGGTGCGAGGTCTCTAGATTGTGTGTGTGGGATGAGTCACGAGATCTACCCTTTTAGAAGCCAAAAATGGGTACATCTTTCTCACGATTTACGCTTAAGAGTTTTCATGGTGTACGAAGCGACTTTTTGGTTGTACTTTCCTAACTTTTTCAAAGACACCGGGCAAACAAATGTTAGTGCACAACTCAGCATTAACTGTTTTTTTTTTAATTGAATCTCGATGGAAAATGAATTCAAGTGAAATCAAGAAATAAATTTTGATGAAAATTTAAATCAAGTGTGACCGTGCAGACAGCACCCGCTTTAATAGTTTGCTATCGTCTCCGAATATTCACACAGAAGACTGTTGCTTTCTTTCCAAAATGTAACAATATATCCATGTTTGATCACCTATCACAATGTCATACACAACATTTGAACATCAGTGATCATACTTTAACGACATATTCTACACCAAACAATTCAATCCCTTTTTTTCTGGTGTGAGTGCAAGAGAAATTTAGCGGCAACAAAGTATTCTTACTTTTAAATTTGGATGTAAGAGTTTTTGAATTTGACTCATACCACTACCAAAATGTACTCAATTCTCCTCATAGGTGATGCACCGGTTAGCTACTAATTGAAAACTTTCCCCTGACAGTAGCCATATTCTCCGTAGTGATCACGGTTCATGGTTGACCTTCACGAATTTTATCATGGATAAAAACACGACCTGGATCTAATTCAGGGTACCAACGCGTTACGTAACGTAACGTCCTCAAATGAGGTAATTCCGTTCCAAAAGAATTTTGAAGACGGCCTGTGCAATTTTGCGAATAGAGTGAACTTTTAATATCATTAAAAAAACATTCAACTAAAATTTTGTGTTAATTCTATTTTGCTACGAATTGTGAACTTCAACTTGAGTTCAAAAGAAAACTTTTAGCTTTCAGGAGTGCAGAACTTTCAATGTGCCTTAAAATAAAATATTAATTTGAATCACTTATAAGTCTATATTACAAGATGTTTTAAGTCAAAACATCTTGTAATACTTTGTATTTATCTTTATATAAACTTTATACTTTTCTCCTTAAAATCTTTAAAACAATCATTTTGTATTCTGGGTGAAATTTTTCCTGGTATGTGTATTAAAAATTTTCTACACGGATATACTACTCTCAACAAAGTAAAGAAAAAATATTATTTTCTTTTTATCGATACAACTATTTATACGTATTCAAATATATTCCTATTTAAATATAAATAATTTCTCATTCCTTTATGTAACTTATTAAAAATTCATTATATAGGCATGAAATAATTTATGTATCGATGTGAACAAGATCATGTTAGTCCTTCCGTCCTTGTCTACGAGGTTGCCACTTGTCCCAGTAAAACTTGTTTTTTTATTTTTGTTTTAAGATGTATTTGAACACATAATTAATAAAAAAATTAAATAAATCGTATATTTTACCTTTAGCAAAACCACTACTAATAAATAAATTAACATTATTTTAAAAACAGAGATGTCAAACGAACTGTTAGTGAACACGCATTTGTGATTGTAAGATACTGGGATTAAGACGGGATGAAATAGGGTGGGTAACTCTTAACATCGTCACCACATGGCACGACAACTGTAGTCATAAAAGAGCCTAACCTTAAAATTTATAGTTTATGTTCGATATATTATAAAAAACAGTTGCATTGCGAACGTCTTTTTACGACCGTATATGAATTTAGATGAACGACCTCCAAAGTATTTTCAAATGTACAATAACCTCTTTCCGATTTCGATAACCGTCAATCTTCACGCTTGTAAAAGTTTACGCTATTGTTTTTAAATTTGTTGATTTAGAAATAAAGACAATATATCAAAGTAATACGAAGAATACAATACAACACAATCTAGGCATCTTCACGGCAAGAGTGAATATGATTTTGTGCTAAGACAGTGCTATCTACCATCTAGAGCTGCATCACCATTATAATTAAACAAATAAAAATTGGCATAGTCATAGACTTATTATACTATGGTAAAGTAAAGTAAAAAGTAAAGTTACAGCCTATATACCTCCAACTGCTGGGCACAGGCCTCCCCTCATTTCTGAGAGGGTTTTAGGGCAAGTAAGTGTCCGCCGCGCTGCCCCAATGCGTGTTGGCGAACTTCACATGTCCTCGAAATATTTTTTTCTTATTCCTCAGACATGCAGGTTTCCTCACGATGTTTTTCTTCATCACCGAGCACGTGGTAAATCAGCACTTAAAATTGCAATTAACAATTTCATTGGTGACGGCGGGTATCTAACTCGGATTACTCGCGTTCTGTTATATTTACAGCGAGCGTTAACCATCTGAACTACCACTGCACATGGTAAAGTGTAATATATTAATCCTCACTATACAGCCATTACCGTTCGTAAGCCATTTTTCGGTTGGATTTTAAATATAACAAATATTGTATTTCTATCGTTAGCTTGGTTGGTTTTTAGTTACGTCCGATCGCCGATTTTTAAAAAATATCATCAAATCATGAACAGAAGACAAAGGAGCTTCCAGTTTGAGTCGAGCTGGTCGCGGCTGTGAGTAAAAACTCTCTGCAAGTCAGTTTTCTTACAGATTTCCAACTAGCAGAAGATAGATCACTTCACTGCTGGCCGTATGAGGACACTCAAGGTTGCTCAGCGAGCTATGGAGAGGGCTATGCTCGGGGTTTCTCTGCGCGATAAACTCAGAAATGAGCATATCCACAGTGGAACCAGAGTGACCGACATAGCCCAACGGATTATTAAGCTGAAGTGGCAATGGGCCGGCCATATAGCTCGAAGAACCAATAACCGATGTGGAAGAAAGGTTCTCGATGGCAGCCTCATACCGGTAGGCAAAGTGTAGGGCGACCTCCCACTCCCACATGCAGCAAGTCGATGGATGCAGGTAGCTCAGGACCGTGCTTTGTGGCATAACTTGGGGGAGGCCTATGTTCAGCAGTGAACTTGTGAAGGGCTATAATGATGATGATGATGAGAAGATAGGTCACTATCTCATACAGATGAAAGCTTATTAAATTCCATAGCGCTATGCAGAAAGTAATATTGTTTTTATGTGATGAATTCAAGCTCATTTCTTCTGCCAGAGTCATGTTTTGCAAATGCTATGGTAGAAACTTCATATGTATTGGTTGGTTCTTTGTTTATAAACTTAAATTCATTACGTATTTATTTAAGACGATTTTATCTGCTGAGCAAAAGTCTTTCTAGTGCGTACGTATGTTATTCAAGATTAATAACAATTTATTATGATATGTTCTTATTGAAAAAGATTTATTTCATAGGTTTCTAAACTATTAGGATACACAGATGAAACATATTTGCACGTATAAAATCACCGATAGCGCCACGCTGCATCTATAAACATTATGGTTGAAGCAAAATTGGGTCGGCTCAACCGGAAAATACGCACACTCTCACAAAATACCAGCGCAAAATGTCGAGAACCGGAGACCCTTCTTACTGGTAACAAACGTTCTATTTCAGTGTTCAGACACACAACGGATCTACATTTGATTCTTAATCGATGATAGATATAGGTGTCTATGGGCCACAACAACTACTTATAATTAAGTGAAATGTGTGTTCGTTTGTAACTCTTATTCTATAAAAAAATCATTAAGACTTCATATAGGTAATGCGCTTGAGTCAAATAATAACCAAAAATAGTCGTAACCAATTCTTCGAAAGTGAATTAGCGAACGGATTTGCTCGTACGCCCACACTTTACCTAACATCTTTGGCATATAAAATATTCTTTATTACTAGTGATGTGTGCTTTAACCGTCATTTCAATCAGTTATCGAGTTTATGAAGTCTATGGAGTTTATTAAAACATTCATGAGAAATATAAAGCCAAGATGATTTCTATGAATTGATCGGTATCATAATTACAATTTAGGTTCACATTATTTAATATATATTTGACAGGATAATTTAAAAATACTAACAACTAGTGGCTCTATATTGTAAATTTTTAATATATTTTAATGTATCGGGTGTTTTACAGTACCCACGATCACAGTTGAGACGGACAACGTTACAAAGTAATTATTACGAGCTGGAACTGCATCCTGAATCTATAATAAGGGATTAAAAAGTAATTGAAGCTTTTGGTACTGAAATATTTTTATCGATATTTTGAATAATTGTATGACATCTCTGCGATTTGCTTGCGTACGGTACATCTCACGTAGAAACCGGTCGGCGACCTCTAGCTGACGTACGCAGTCGGCAGTTCCGGACTCCGCTCTCACTTTCATTATAAATGAGATGGTAATAATATGTACTTGCTTACAAAATACACGCCTTTTCTGAAATATTTTATTTAAATTTTCCAAAAAATAGTTTACTTAAACAATTAAACATTTGTTCGAAAATTTTATTGAAAATCAAGTTATAAATCTTAGATATACCGAATTCAACTTAAAAGATGATTCCGGAAGAACTAGTGAAATTCCTAGCTGCACTTTTAGTTTTTAGAATGTTTGATATGAAGCGGAACTCATAACAGCTGTTTTTAATTGGCCTCTTGCCTATTTGGTCTTGTGGTCTCGGGCTAAAATCCCAGGCCAGGGCAAAGATACGTTTTTTTTCTCTGTTGAGAAATTCTCAGTAGAAGCTTGGAGTCAGAAACCTAGCGGTGTTTTACACAATGTTTTGGAAACCATGTAAAGTCGTTGGATCCTGCGCCTGATCTATCTCCGGTAATTTTTGATTGCCGTTCATTGATATAAGAGAGTGAAGGAAATGAGAGTAAACTGCACACGCATACACACATACTTGTACACTATAATTCTATTCTGCGCAGATGGATGGAGGTGTCTCTGATCTGCGGTTCAGACCTTTGGTCTGGTGGACATAGTTATTATTAATGAAACCCAGCTTGTCTGTATGCAATATCATATGTATGCAGTATAAGGTGAAAACTTATAAAAGTGCGTACCTACCGAGGACGGAGAAAGACTAAGTTTTCAGATGTATGCACATTTCTATGTTTAGTTGTGACTTCCCATCACGAAAACTAAATAGCTTAGATTCTGAAGAAAAATGTTTATTTATAAATTTTTATCTCTGTAGTGTCATAGGTCATTTAATGGCAAAAATGATTATATGAAGCTCGTAAAAATAATGTTGTTTATTCGTACTCGTATACGCATTCAGATCACAGCGTTTAATTGTTCATTAAACGCTGCGTTTATTTTTTAAATATTGAATACTAGTGACCTGCCCCGGCTTCGCCGGTATAAGATTTATTAGCGTGGATTTATTTGGATTTAAGATAATCAAAGACCGTTTTATTTTATCGATTTCCAGATATAAAACAATTCCCCAAATTTTCGGTTAAAATAAAGCCTAGATCTCTTTTTGTGCTGCTACCTATCTGTTTGTAAAATTTAAAAACAAACGGTTAGCTATTCCGACAAACACAGACGGACAAACAAAAGTTTAGACAAACATGGTAGATCCATACCGCAGTTATATTAGTAGTATAGTTATAGCACGATTGGGTCGGCTCAACCGGGGAAGGAACAAGCTCTCACAGGATACCAGCGTAAAATAGTAGCTTAATGCTGCTATGTTTCGTATGGTGAGTGTAAAGAACCGGACACCCTTCTTTACTGGAAACGAGGCATTCCATCTTAGTCCCCACGGGTAATAAAGCATCTGCATTTTAAGTCGTAATCGAGGATAGATGTAGATGTCCATGCGTCACAGGAACTATTTACGATCAGGTGGACTGTGTGCTTGTTTGTCACACTATCCTATAAAAAAGAAGTTTTAAAAATAGGTATTTATGTCTAAATAGCATGAAATAGTCCCCTGAGCTTAACAGAAGCCAGTCATTTCAATATTACAGAGGGAACACTTCAATTTTATTGATATTTATATTTTATATGTGCAATTTTCTTAAATAGCAAACAGTATTACTTGTTAGATAAATGCTAATTTATTCCTAACTCAATAATTATTTATTATTATATACATCTTGATGTGGATTTTAAATCACCATTAATCATATTAGTTTATGTTTGTAATCTTTAGACGCTCAAGCTGATGGATTTCACGCTGTTATGTGAAACAATCAGCCTCAATTTCACAGCGTCTGTTAAAAATAAGCAACAACGTTTAAAAACATGTGGCGAGACGAGATTACCGCTTTCAGCGACACTGGAAACAGCTAGTATTTCATAGGCTTGAAGTAATAATAATAGATATTCATTAATGCAAGAGTCTATTGCTAAACGCTCAATAATAGTATTGATTGTCCAGCAATACTTTGTAATCCTTTTTATTAAGGTTCAATAACGTGTAAATAAATAAATAGCTCAATTCTTTAACTTTAAATCGCCATCAAGACTGCCAGGGAACCGCACATTTTTTCAATGTATCCCTTTATAGACGTATTCTCCCCTAGCCAGATTGGCTCGCACTTATAATGAACTGTCCTCGAAGATATCTGGCCTCGATATTACTTGCGATAGTTCATCTACCTTTAAATCAAAATTAATCAATTTCTTTAAAAAATATTGAATGAATTATTTAATAATTATATATTTAATAAGTATATTTAATAAATTATTTAATAATTATATATTTAATAAGTATATTTAATAAATTTATGTAATTTAATATGATAATGAAGCTATCTATAATATTGTAAAATAATTCGAGTGTTTGTAAAATAACTCATTTTGTGGCGGCGCTGTCGTCACGACACAAGACAACAAAAGTTCCGAAGTACTGCGATATATATATATATATATATATATATATATATATATATATATATATATATATATATATATATATATATATATATTTATATATATATATATATTGCTCTGTACTATCTATATTACGATATACGATCCGACTCCAAACGTTAAGCAAAGCCTCCGGGTGCCCCGTAACGTTTTAATCAAACCCGAACATAGACACTACACATTCACCTAGTGCCACAAACGCTGTTAGGTCAACGGATAAGACACAGCGAGTACACAGACGGGCGCACCGCACACCTATCCACACCGCGTCCCTGGGCGGTTCTTACCGCCCAGAACATTGAACGACACGAATTAGCCGTCAGAGCTAGGGCCCGCCATCCCCTGTTCTAACGGCCGTTAGATAACTCACCAACGCGCAATGCACACTGTGATAAGAGTCATCGTTATGCAAGTAACGATGCGGAATGATTGAAATTCTTTTTGCAGCCCGCGGCCCTATGAAGCTAGCCAAAAGGCTAACAGCATCAACATCTTCAGATACCAGACTATCTATTTTAGTAACTAAGTGAAGGTCTTTGAAAAATTTGCAAAACTAATACGTTTAATATGTGGGTTATAATTATTATTAAAACTTAAAACAAACTGCCTAAAAATATTTTAGTAATGAAGTGAAGGTCTTTTAAAAATTTGCAAAACTAATTCGTCTAAAATAAAGCTTATAATAAGTATTAAAATTTAAAACAAACTGCCAAAAATATTTTTATAATAAAATGAAGGTCTTTCAAAAATTTGCAAAACTAATTCGCCTAAAACATAAAGAATTTATTGAAATGTGATTTAAAACTGTTATAAATAAACTTTTTACTATATTCAATGTGATTAAATCTTCTAATTAATTTTGTCATCCCAAAAGGTTAAATAGCCATTAAATATTTGCTTTATATGTTTGTCAAATCAATGTAAACTGAAGGTCAATTACATCATGTTGCAAAATCACTTGAACTGGTCATGGTCACCGTGAGATATCTATATGCATGCCACTAAAAAGCCTCCTTAATTATTCAAGCCGCCGTTAGATAAATCGCAATAAATAGCTCAATCTATTCACGTACTTGTTACCGCGTCTCTACCTGAATTGAGATAAACTACTATATATATTAAATAAAAGCTTTTTTTAAGTTTACAATAGGCCATATGGCCGAAACAAGCCATTAATTAGCTTACCGTTATAGTGCAGATCTTCAAGTACTCTTTGCTGACTGAACTTTTTTTCACAAGTACAGATGACAAGCGAACAATGTGAAATTATTTTAAATGTTCTTTCTTTCTTTCTTCATTTATTTATATCTGGTGTAAAAGGATGTGGTGCCTTATAAACACTAACATCCTATCCTCTACTATGTAAGCTTTCCATAAGAAATATAGTCTATTTATGAGCTTCTTGCCGCTTCTAAGAACAAGGTCTCTCGAATTAAAGACTAGCTTAAAATTAATTTTAATTAAAATATGTATTCTGACTTTGACTTGGACTTCATGAATTAAAAAAAATTATCATTAAATTAGTCCCCGCTTTCTTGGTAGTAAGCATAGTGTAAACAGGAGCAATATGCACACCTATTCCTGCTACAGTTATAATATAAATGCATCGTGACTTTACCACGTCAATATAGACATCGATACTTTTACAATTTATTAAGTGATAGGAGTACTTATTTTTAAGATTTTTTTATAAAATAAATTTTTAATAATGATAAACGAGCACACAGTTTACCTGATGGTAAGTGGATGCTATAGCCCAGAGACATCTACATCTATCCTAGGATGTGATGAATGCCAACTTGGTAGATACTTTTAAATTGAATGCGGCCACGAGGATATTTGGTTTTTTGAAAATCTAATGTTTAAAAGAAATGGTTTGCTTACGTGGTCCCAAAGCCATGGTACCAAAAATACCTTTGGCGTTTTACATTGTTATCGGGCTATAAAAGTCCACAGCTAGATATGAGGCTCTCCTGTTACTGGCAAGCACATGACTAGTACAAGACGTTGCTGCTTGTCGCCCGACTGAGCATTTTGCATCCTTCTTACAAAGGGAGTGCCTCATGTACAGCAGTGGGCTTTCAGAGGCTGATGATGATGATGATTTAAATGAGAGACATAAAATGTTACTTCTTAATATTTCTAAACGAGAACAGTTTAAACGAGACAATATAAACTGTTACAACAGATGTTACTCAATGGATTTTCGCACGCTGTTACTGATTCTAAAAAAATAAATAAAATAGAAACTGAAATTCGTCTTTATTACATAGCTATATGGTTTAAAATAGTTCAAGTGCTTGCCAAATATTTAAATATTCGTGATTATATGCAATGATGAACTCGCTAGCATAGTAATCTCAAATTAGATTTTGAAACCGAAACGGATTCGATGCGATTGATTATTGCAATCGAAATATTTTTGTATGCAACCAATTTTTGTAGTACAGAGCTATTTTATTAAACATTACTCACCCCCCCCCCCACACACTAAGAATTTCTCCTGTATCTTAGAAGCAGTTTATAAACCTAATTAGCAAAAGGGCAAACATCCAAACCCGCTACAATTATTTGTAAGCACTAAAAATACTTGATCCGAGCGGGATTCGAACCCACGGCCCTCGTCGCTGCAATTCACTAAGTCACTTTGCCACGAAGCCGTCACTTTAAATCTCCCGTTAAAAGACCAATACCTACTTTGTGTAATGATTAACAAACAATATTTAATAACACTACAATATATACCTAAGTAACAAAGATCTATTTGTGTATTATATACGATAAACTATAATTTTTGCACAATTTTCGGTTTTCCAATTTTTTGCCTAAATGTAGCACGAATAGTTACATGCTCCTTAGTCTGCCTCAGCGATTACAGGCATGAAACTATATATGCAAAAAAAAACTACATACTTAGTTTCACAGCTGTAAATGTTATTGATTAAAATCAAAAAATAAATTGTTTTAGATCCTGCCACCGTCTTTTTGCTTGCTTTTTAGCCAATTTCAAACTAGAAGTTGGTTTTTAATACCACCGTAAGTTTTTGCACGCATGTTACGCAATATCTTAGCCTATTTTCAACCAATTTTAGTTATTCTTTATTTATTAAAGATTAAAGGCTGATTAAATTTAAATTTGAAGAAAAAAATACAACATGTGTCAAAAACAAGGTATTAAGACTTGTTATTTTACCGCCGACTTGCTACACTTAAATTTCAACAACTCAACTGTAAATACACATATATAATTTACATTTATTAATTATTCTTTTTTTATTAAAGATCCATGGCCGATTCAATTTAAAATTTGAAAAAAAATCTAACATGTGTCATAAACAGGGTATTAAGGCTTGTTGTTTTACCGCCGACTTGTTTCAAGTCAAATTTCAACAAGCCCACTGTAAATACACATAAACAATTATTAATTATTCTTTTTTTATTAAAGCTTAAAGTCCGATAAAATTTAAATTTGAAGAAAAAAAACTAACATGTGTCAAAAACAGGGTATTAAGACTTATTGTTTTAACCTCCGACTTGTCCTATTCAAATTTCAACAAACCAACTGTAAAATAAAATACACATATACAATATACAATTATTTTGTAAATTTAATTCAACTAATGATTAAATTATTTTTTCTAATATAAGTAATGTTTAGACGACAATCCAGTTGTTAACTTGAGTTTATCATATAAGTCTTCTCGAAAAGATCAAATAATAAAATTTAAAAAGTAGAAAAAGATAATTGATAAAATTAAAAAGAATAAAATAATTTTTAAATAATTTAATAGCTTCTGAAATCGGTGCTAAGACAATGTGCATCGAAACATTAAAGCTATTCACGAAGGCCGTCAGGAAGCTGCTCAATTATGTGGAAATTATTTTAATGTTTAAGTTTGTTTGAAGTCTGTTTTCACTATTTATCTTTAATCATGTCTATGGTAATTATTTTTTTACATTTACGCGAACAGTACACATTGAATTAAACTACTTTTACGGATTTTATCGCGCTGAGTTTGCTTGTGCTTTCCAGCACCCATAGTCACAGGGGACTGAGATAGCTGGATGACAAACGAGTACAGAGTCTGCCTGATAGTAGATTGTTACGTGGTAGAGCCATGCTGCAACTATATTAGTAGTATAGTTGTAGCACGAATGGGTCGCCTCGACCGGGGAAGGACCACGCTCTCACAGAATACCAGCGTGAAATAGTAGCTTAATGCTGCTGTATTTCGTATGGTGAGTGTAGAGAACCGGAGACCCTTTTTACTGGAAATGAGGCATTCCATCTCAGTCCTCACGGGTGACAACGCATCTGCATTTTGATTCGTAATGGAAGATAGATGTAGATGTCTATGGGCCGCAGCAACCACTTATTATCAGGTGGACTGTGTGCTCGTTTGTCACCCTATTCTATAAAAAAAAAAAAAAAAAAAAAATAGTAATTGGATGGTTTAACCTATATACATGTGGCGACGCAGTCGTCGCGCCACAAGCGAAACACACCGAAGGCCAAATCACGCTATCAAAATTCCGAATCATAAACAGTATATATAGAACATCTCCGAACTAACACACGGAGCGTCGGCCGCTCCCTGGGCAAAACACCTTACCCGGCGGGAGATCTCCCCTGTTCCTACTTCGGCCACAGTGGTGACCACCCGACGTGATCTAAACACGCAACCAACAACCTTCGGAAACTTCAAGCTTCATCACCGTCATAGAATACCCCACCCATTCGCTCCCGAGCAGATATCGTCTGCAGTCTTCATATCCTGTAAGCCATCTAGCTTCACAAGGTTCATCGCAGCACTGGAATAATAATGCTTCCTGTTCCTTAAAGCTACTCTCTGCGCTATACAGTGTTCGGCACGGCTCTGAGCCTTACTGCTCGCCTCTGCTTCACGGCACTCTCGCAGATTACTTGCCTTCTTCTCGACTCACCGCGGACTACAAGACAATCTCCTAGCACTTGCACATCCGTCGGCAACGAGGCTGCATTATCGACCTCCGATCGGAGCAGGGGGGTGATGTGGCGACGCAGATTTCGCGCCACAAGCGAAACACACCGAAGCCTAAATCACGCTATCAAAATTCCGAATCATAAACAGTATATATAGAACATCTCCGAACTAACACGCGGAGCGTCGGCCGCTCCCCGGGCAGAACACCTTGCCCGGCGAGAGATCTCCCCTTTTCCTACTTCGGCCACATACATCTACATCTATCCTCGATTAAGAATCAAAATGCAGAACTTGAGCACTAAGATAGAATTCCTCGTTTCCAGTAAAAAGGGTCTCCGGTCTTCACAAATAATCTACTCGTACATCAGATTTTTTAGACCACAAATCCTCGTGAAAGAACACCGATTCCTACCTAGGATTATTAGCGAGGCTATTGAAATTAAAAAAACGTCCATATTTCAATAGAGAAGATGGATGGGTAATACTATCTGCTTGGGATCCTAAATTTAATAAAATTAAATCCTAATCCAAGCATACCACTGCAAGGCTTCAAGATACTATAAGCCCGTTCTGCGTAAATCGGACCAAAAATCAATATTCAAAAACTGAAGGTAGCCAGGAGCTAACTATGACATCGGGACGTCCAACACCTCAGTTCCCCTGTGATCATGGATGCTGTAAAACACCCGAAACGTTAGGAAATAAAAAGTTCAAATTAAACTCGGTAAAATTCATAAAATAGTTTCATTTATAGTGCAATATTCGATAATATAAGAAATCATTATGAGAATATTTCTTGCCCATCGGTTCTCGGTTCCTCGAACAGTATAGACTGTCCTTCGCCACTTCGGTTAACTGATCCGTTGTGCCATGTCGGTTACTTAGGATCTATTGCGTACTGAATTCTCAATACAGAGTCTATCGTGCAAAGAAACTCCGAGCATAGCCCTCTGCATAGCTCGCTGTGAGACCTTGGGTTTCCTTTTTAATGTTTAATTGAATCTTTTTAATGTGAAATTGAAAAATCCTTTTTAATGATTTATGCAGTAATTTTATTATTATAAAATACACCCCACTGTTGGTAACATATTTAGCGTTATATAGCATGAAATAGGTAAATTTTTAGCCATTATCGGTGCTTGCTAGTTAATAATATAACTCAATATCTAACTAGAAAAACGGTTGCGTGCACATTAAATGAAACTGCATTATGTTTTTAAATCGAACGACGCTGATATCGCTGTGTTTGTAGGAAATGCTCGCCGCCGTTCGGAGCAATCAAGCGAAGTTAGTGGCGAGTTAATAACTAAAATTGCCCGTCTGGTACGAAACTTTCGACGAGAACATAAATATTCTATTAATATACCATAGTATTTTTATGAGAGCCTAGTGCTGTTTTACACGTTCAAAGCTAAGAGTATCAAATCATTTCATTCGGAAAAGGGCAGTGAAATAGAAAACAGGAAAATGTTATTTTACGAATCAACCAGCAAATGACGACAAAACTATTTTAATAATCACAAGTAGTAAATTTCTACCATTAAATTATACGGAAAGAAACAAGTACTTAGTACATTCGTCAACCTGTTCGCCATCACCGAAAATCAATCATCTAAACCACTGAGTACGAGTTTCACAACCTGTTATGGGAATAGAGAGCAGCACTACCAATGCTAGATTTTCGACTCTCGAAGCTACTCGCCAATTCATGGTGATTAACAAATTTAAAAAATGTGTTAGTTTGGGCCTGCTCCACCCATTTGTTGGAGGATTATGAAGCAATTAGTCCACTTCACTGCTCGATGACGATTTCACATCTACAAGTTTAAAAAAAACTTGAAGTAAAAAATAGATTATTTATTGGGTTAGCTAAAAAGAGTAGGACTAAATTACATTGAGATAGTGTTTGAAATTACAGTTGCGTAGCATCTTCCATATTGCATTTTAAATGTATTACGTTCAACTTTTAATCCCCGACGCAAACAGAGGGGTGCTATATTTTTGTAGTATGTATTTGTGTGTCTGTTCGTACATAGTTCATAAATGAATGAACCAATTTTCATTAAATTTTTCGTTTGCAAAGTGTCTTAAATAAAGATTGTTCTTTCTTAGCTATGCTTCAAGGAAATCTGTTCCATTCGTTTGAAGACGATCAGTACTTTTTTGGCAGTTTTTTTAAATTTTTAAGATATATCTACCTCCTATACTAATTCAGGGGTTTTAAACAGAGATATTTCGGTATTTATAGTCTCTTATTTTTATTTTACATACAGTACATATCTTAATTATTCGTCTAGGTAGGTGTTAATAGATAAGATGCATCTATTTCTGCCGCCAAGCAGTAGAATGCAATCACATTACTCTGTTCTGGTCTGAAGGGCATCAAAAGTAAAATTTACAGCCTATATACGTCCCATAGCTGGGCACAGGCCTCCTCTCACATCTGAGATGGTTTTAGGGCAAGGAAATGTCCGCCGCGATACCCCAATGCATGTTTATGAAACAACTTCACATTCTTTCAAGATATTATTTTTTCACGATGTTTTCCTTCACCGCAAAACAAGTGGTAAATCAGCACTTAAGATTGCAATTAATAATTTCATTTGTGCAAGCGGGGATCGAACCAGGATTGCTCGCGTACTGTGATACTTACAGGTAGAGCTTATCTTCTGAGCCGCCACGGCTCTTAAGGGTACAGATAACCATTGTAATTACAGGCTGTGGCACATTCCATCTTACTCCATAGAGGTGGCAACGCATCTATAGCTTTTTTTTAAAGTTAGTTGGATGTATCCATTACCACTTTGACCACTTACCACCTACAATAGTACCATAATAAGTTACCTTTAGGTGGACTGTTAATGCCTTTATGACTTCAGTTTTGTTAAAAAGATAACATAATTCACTCGGTCTTTAAAATATCTGGTTTCTCAGGCATGCAGGTTTCTTTACGATGTTTTCCTTGACCGACGAGCAAGTGGTAATTTATCACCTAAAATTGAAATAAACAATTTTTGCGGGTGGGAATCGAACGGTTGTTACTCACGTACTGTGAAATTTACAACAAGAGCTTATTCCTTGAGTAATGCTTGCCTTCCAAGAATGCTTTACTTGAAGGACTCTCATTTGTGTGTATCTGATATTTTATGTCTTCAAATTTACCTTGCATAAACGAGACAATTATCAAAAATCACAGCCTTCTTATGTATACCTTACATACCTGCAACAAAATAATCACATATTAATTATTCGAATCGTTTTTAACATATACTTTTGTTATGAAGGTTTTTTTATATAAAATTGGGTGACAAATGATCACACAGTCCATCTGGTGGTAAATAGATGCTGTGGTCCATAGACATCTACATTTATCCTCAATTGAGAATCAAAATGCAGATGCGTTATCACCCCTGAGGACTGAGATGGAATGCCTTGTTTCCATTAAAAAGGGTCCCTGGTTCTCTACCATTCACCATACGAAACACAGTAGCATTAAGCTGCTATTTTACGCTGGTATTCTGTGAGGACGTGGGCTTACCCCGATCGAGATGAACTGTTCGTTCAACTACCATAATATGGCTAGAGCGTGGCTCTACTACGTAAAAATGTACGAGATATATGACAACATGATATTTATATCCCGTACATTTTTATATCCCGTACATTTTTTATATAATCTATGTTAAGGCTCTGGTGAGAATAGGTAATTCTTACCTTTGGCAAAGTAAAGTAGATTAAGTTTTGCCAGTGTTTTAAATTTGATAATACAATTTAATTTTAGCTTACTTTAAAAAAAAGATGCAGGTTTACAATTTGACTGTTTTTGTATAAATATTATACGATATCCTCATCAATTGTGAATTGATTTGATGATTCTTTTTTTTATTAAATATGTTGTATTTCAGGGTTCTAAATATGTTATATATCCTATTTAGATTTAAATAACAGTTTAATGTGTTAGTGCAATATTCAATAATAGTCTTATGCATAAGTGGTAAAGCCACGCTGCAGCTATATTATGGTTGCAGCACGAATGGGTCGGCTCGACCGGGGAAGAACCACGCTCTCACAGAATACCAGCGTAAAATAGCAGCATAGTACTGCTGTGTTTCATAAGGTGAGTGTAGAGAACCGGAGACCCTTTTTTACTAGAAACGAGGCATTCCATCTTAGTCCTCACGGGTGACAACTGACAACGCATCTAGGTTTTGATTCTTAATCGAGGATAAATGTAGATGTCTATGGACCACAGCATCCATTTACCAACAGGTGGACCGTGTGCTCGTTTGTCGCCCTTAGTCTATAAAAAATATATTCAAATCGGTAAAAGCAGACTTCAAATCAAAAGATTAAAAGAAAAAACAATTAAAAGAATCAAATAGTTTCACATTCTAAAGTTGATACGTTATTTCTTCTATATACTATAATATCTTAGCACTAACTTTAGAATGTATAATATTTTTATTATTTTTTAGTTATTTGGAGTCGACTTTTACATTTTTGTTATAAGCTATTTCTTTGTAATCAATCAATTTCATTTTATACAATATGTTGATGCGTTACACTGTGAAGACTGTAGTATTTTAATGCAGAAATCAATATGCACAAACACGTGTGTGATCTTTTGTACCGATACACAAAATCGTAGCATCGTACATAATACCAATTTGACTCAACTAAGGGTTGATATTTTAATCATTGAAGTTATCCTTGAAATTAATTATATCCTAACTGATTATAAAAATGATACATTTAAAATGTAACAATTGTATTTATAAAACTCTAACTTCTTATTTGTTTATGTTGTGTATTTTATTCTGTGAATAACTTTTATCTGATTATTAAAACACTAGCTTTAAATCCATGTAAAACCATTCGTTAAATAACAATATCGAAGCGGCAATCCACTTGCGGTTAGTTCCCTCCAGAATTTCAATACGCAGTTTTCAGTTTTTTAAAAAGTATTTACAAACTTGAAATATGATAAAGTGTGAGTATCAATGGGTAATATTAAAAAAAACCCTGATAAAAGCTATATAAATGTTAAAAAAATATGAGGAGAACAATATACTACATAAATTAAAAAAATCTTTTTTTTTCAACCAACCAAGTAGCTAAGGACATTCAAACTAAATTAAAAAACCTGCCCGTTGTAAATATAAATCGATAAGTTTAATAAGTGGAAAGCCCGTGTCGTCTCGCCACGCCCTCTTGCGTCAGCAATACGCAATATCACTTTCTACTATACGTAATTTGTTTACTCTCGCCTGACAGAAGCGTATAGGCAGGTCAGGAAGTTTGTCGAGATCTATTTATTTATTTACGTCAAACTAATAGTCAATGCTGCATTGAAATATGTTGATTGCATATCCGATTTCGTATTGAGCACATCCAAGCAGCCGGGTTCAATTGTTCAGAATGCTCTGGGTGTTTTAAGCCATATGTATTAGGCAGTTGATAAGGTTAAGAAGGTTGTCGTACCAATGGTCTTTTAAAAAACTAATTGATAAACAAACTTACATTTCACTACTGCAGGTAATGAACCCCTGCGGCAAAGTTCAAACAAAGAAGGCAAATGTCAACTCTAAGAACTAAGGTGGAATGCCTCACCGCTTGTTAATACTTTTACTAATTTGTTTTATTAATTAGTATTTACTGATTAAACTGGCTTTCGATACCCGTCAGACCAGGTTACTGCAATGCAAGCATTGCTAGATTTCGGCAGAACTAGGTAAGAAGAAATAACCTAGTAGTTAACTGTAATAGTACAGGAATCCTATTGGATAGGTTAATTATAGGCCCATTTCACTAGCCACCGTAAAAGCTAAGTTTCATAACGTCCGATGAGACGGCAGTCGGATATGCCCGGAGAGAAACCAGGCGCAGGACCAACAGCTGTATGTGCTTTCCAAGTCCCGGAGGTTACACACCGTCAACTTCCTGATCACGAGCACCTACTTAGATTTTCTTAACACAAAAATCCAATTACCGATTTTGGCTTAAACTCGAGGTCACATGATCGGCAGTCGTGGATACGACTTAAGCCAACGAGCCAATCACACAAAGTGATAGTTGATGATTAAAATACATTAGTTTAGTTTACAACGGGCTGTTTTCCGCAACTCCACATCTAAGCGCATATTTTGCGTGTGGGCAAGAATAATATAGTACCCGGTTGACCGAGCTTTGCTCGGTATTTTTCGATCGATGTTTTTTTTTAATTCGTGTGTTTTGGAAATTATATTTAGATACAAATTACATACTGATGACATATAAATAATATTTTTTGATCTTAGCGATATAACAGAAAAAACGGAACTGGTTATTTGAATAAAAAATCATGAGTGCAATTATTTTAATTTAAATTTTCGTGTTTTAAAAAAATACTAAAAAAAGGGCTCGAAAAAATAGATTTTCTCAAAAAAGAAAGGAACATGAAAAAAAAATTAAAAAAAATCGGTCGGTCGGTCTGGGCTCGAACCGGGGTTTTAAGATTCCGTGACCGACCATTATACCAATTAAGCTATTTATAATCACTAACAATCCGTCAAAATTTACCTTCTTATTCTAACGATATTGTAGCAGTTTTTCGTTGCCTAAAAACACGGACAAAAAGACATTTTCTAAAAATAAATCCTAGCTAGATCGATTTATTATCCCCGAAACTCCATGGACACTAAATTTTATGAAAATCGTTGGAGCCGTTTCCGAGATCCCGATTATATATATATATATATATATATATATATATATATATATATATATATATATATATATATATATATATATACATATATATATATATACATATATATATATATATATATATATATATATATATATATATATATATATATATATATACAAGAATTGCTCGTTTAATAGTATAGGATTTATTCGAGAGAAGAAGAAGTTCAACAGTACTTTGATGATCCAAGCAACTTCGGGGAGTGATTTGTTGCACTTGTTACTATCCTGATCTGTGGCTTGTTCGGTCTCATTAGAACCTTGGTTAAACGTCTGTTTATTTGAGGCAGGGCCTCCATAGCTTGTCTGCAGTCTACTAGATTTTGCAAAGCGTAGCGTGAACGATCGTCACCAAAGGGAATTGGTATTATTGGTTGGCCAGTTCGTCTGCTGCATCGTTGCCGCTGGTTACACTGTGTCCCTTTATCCATTGCAGAGTCACATAGTTGTGTATATACCTCGTTTAATCGTTGATGGCATTCATATATTAGTCCCAAGTTCACCACATTACAACTCAGAGCTTGTAGTACCACCATACTGTCGGTCAGTATTCTGATGGAGTCTTTTACCCTCCTAGGATCTATTGCTATGGCCGCTTGGATGATAATCATATATTACGCCTGAAAGGCTATGTTATGGGTGTCCAGCGGTGTACATATGTGGATATTAAAGTATTCAAAGAAATTTCCAGATCCTACACCTTCATTTGTTTTAGAACCATCCGTGAAAACAGTTAGCTTTTTTGGGATTAATCCCTCCAGCTAGCTGGTTTCATTTAACTGTATCTTAGACTTCTTATCGAATACAATTTACTTGGAGGGGGGAGGTATACATTACTGATTTAATTAAAAATAACAAAATAGTAGTTTGAATTTAGTTACACGATTCATGATTTTAAATTACTAGTTTTATTTACATTAGTTATTAAAGCGGTAAATGTTTTTAAAAATACAACTAAGTTACTAATTTTTGTAGCCGAAGATGATAAAGCAGACATTTGAAACCATCGTGTAGCTTCCAAAATGCGAATAACAAAATTTTCTAACGCTTTAAGCATATTATGCGTTTATAAAGTTGCTACTACTACTACTTAGTTTACACATATATTTTCGGCGAAGTAGGTGAATAAGGGTGAACTAGTTAAGGCTTAATAAAATTAGTTTTTAAAAATGATTTCAATCAATAAAGATAAGTAAAGATATAATAAAGATAAGCAAGTAAAGATAGTTGAAGTAATAAATAGGCTGTGTACACTTAAATCGTTATTAGGCTTCTACGACTGCCCTTTAAAAGCAAGCGTGGCGATACGAATATAAAACGCACTGTACCGCTAGCACAGCAATCCCGTTCTTAGCGTACATGGCAACATTCTTATAAGGATTTAGGTGACACAATTGCAACAGAACTATGGAGTCATAATTGGCACTCTATTCCAACGTGATAAGGTTCACATTATTGTTGTCTGCATAGTAGGTCAATTGCAAAAGTATAGCGTTTGGTGCAAGTGATGTAAGACGTGACGATACAAATACGCAATAAGAGGAAACATTATAATCTGGTATCGAAGTTGATGGTATTTTAAAACGAATTTTACTCTTATGTTTAGTCATAGGTCAAACAAGCCTATTTAAATTCATAGTGAAAACTAAGGCCGTTTTTTAATTGGGCAATATAATATAATGTCAACAAGTCTAAAGATACACGCAATATCGATATCGATAAAGATAAAGATACATTTATTGCATAACTGTGTACAATATGATCTTTATACAAAAACATAGTTTTAGGCTCAACAGTTTACGAATGTCTGATATGCAACAAGAAAGAAAATAAATTTAAAATTTACTACTTACCAACATTCATTTTACTAAAAAAAACTCATTGAATTTGTAAAAAAACATTTTCAATTAACAATTTGTTTAATTTTGTTTTGAACATATTTCCATTTAATTGTTTAATAGCTCATGGTAACTGGTTATTTACACGAATAGCAGTAATATTGGTACTGATAAAATAAAACTCAATAAAGCGGATTTTATATCCCTGTCGTACAAACGAATAAATCAAAATTAAAATCTAAACACGGCTCACTGCCCAATTTTAAATACTTTATAGGTAGTTTTACAGATTTTTTACAGATGACACAGACGCAATACTATGCAGCCTTCATTTTTTTCTTCAAATTTTGTTTGACTTTTACGTGATTGTGATCGTAAACCGTTATGCGATGATAGATTCTCGTAAGATGCCACCAAGCCGCAGATTTTTTTAATACAATAAGAGTGATAAACGTGCATAAAGTGGATGGCGTGGCTTACACTTGATTAAGATTCAAAATTTAGATGCGTTCACCACCCCAGAAAACTAAAACAGAATGCCTCGTTTTAAGTAAGTGGGTCTCCAGTTCTCTACACTTACCATATAACTAAGATGAAGTTGCTATTTAGGCAGAAATTATATTTGATTATCTTTATTTTAGTTGTTTGTTTCAGCGTCATTATCATTGCAGCTCTTCACAAGTCCACTGTTAAATAAAGGCCTCTTCAAGGTAATGCCACAAAACATGATCTCAAGTGATGCATCTATTGACTTCAGTCGATTTCAAACATATGTTTTTCTCGTAAATTCACACTCGTCAGTGTCAGATTCATTCAGTGGTAATGTCGCTGTACAACTGGTATAATTTTTTTTATAGAATAGGGTGACAAACGAGCGCATATTCCACCTGATGGTAAGTGGTTGCTGCGGCCCATAGACATCTACATCTAATCTTCCATTACAAATCAAAATGCAGATGCGTTGTCACCCGTGAGGACTGAGATGGAATGCCTCATTTCCAGTAAAAAGGATCTCCGGTTCTCTACACTCACCATACGAAATACAGCAACATTAAGCTACTATTTCACGCTGGTATTCTGTGAATAATTATATATTCAAATAATAATTTTATATTCTTTCTTATAATATAAACAATAGAGGTTAGCAGACCATTATTTTTAATTTGTTGTTCTAAGAGGCTTAAATACTTAATCGAAAAGTATTACTTAGAGCCTTTTGGAACATTAAACAAGATAAACGAAAAAAAACAAAATTTAGAATGAACCTTTCTTTCTCGCATCAAGGGCTTCAGTGAAAATTTCACTAACAGGCTGTAATTGAGCGTTAAATTGACTATTTAAAAGAAATTTATTGGTTTAGTTACGGTGTCACTTTCTTTGTCGAACCATGTTTTATACATACTCATTTTTGGCGTCAATTATGAAAATTAAATATACACGGCTAACATGTATCAAATTTTAAGTTAAATGTCGATATAGGATTGCGTTGTACCTTTTTAACACAACACTATTGTAAAAAAAAACTGTTTGTAAGGAATTATTGCATTTAATTTTTGCACGTTACAGTCTTCCATAAGTCCACTGTAAAACTCACTTACAGAATGGATATTTGCCTTAGTTTCCACTAGACATGTGTCAATTATTCATTTCTCGTGACCAAATCATTCTGGTACATTTCGTTACGCGTATCGGTACATTCGGATCGATAATTCAAATGGATCATTTCGGGCTCCAGTACTCTACCCTAGAAACAATTCATTCAGATCACACGGGTTTCGGTCGATTTTCGACTCATCACGATTTATGATTGGTTGTACCGGAACATTCAAAAACAGATGAATGAACCATCAATTTTTTATTTATATACAAAATTTAAGTGTACCAGCTCAAACGAACGAATCATTCATGATTGACACATGTCTAGTTTCCACGTTTAGAAGGTGGGTTGGCAACCGCAGTATTTTATTTATTGAGCTGTTGGCAGAAATATAGCTACCTTGTTTTATTTCCGTTTGTCACCTCTTCAACATCCATGGGATGATATAAAGTGGTGGATTCACGTGGGTCATCACTACACTGCTCTACCATTTAAAAAGACTCTTAAAAGCCAAATATTCATATAATAATTCATAGGCCAAATATCTGTTTTGCTTGTACAACATATGCATACACTTATGTATGTGCGTACTAGTTCAAGCATTGCATTGGTGTTAATTGGTTTACCGAACGAAATAAAAATTTTCACTTGCGATTCGTGCCACCATGTTAATTTGCTGAAAGAACTTTTTCTGCTTATGTAACGTTCCGCGTGCTGGTGGCGTCCCAACGGTATAAGAGATGTCTATGGGTAATGCTAAAAGATACTTATGACTTCCGATAGAAGGCAGTATACCATCACATTTCCAGAGGTAAAGTATCCAGACTGCCACGGGCAGCAGTGACAAATGTTCGAGACGTCTGGTACTGCGATTGTCGATATGCCTGCTAATTCTATCTGTCTGTCTGTCAATTGGTGTAAATCCTCAAGGTAAGTCCGTGTCAGCAGTTGACTTTTGCGGACTGGTGCAGGAGATTGATCATTGATCAATGAAACAATTTGTTGGGAAAAACAACAAATTTATGATAGTATTTTTGGAAGTAAGACATTAGATTAGTCGAATTCAATGAAATATTCGGGTATTTGAACTAGGACACTGGATAACTGTTTTTCTATCAGTGAATCGAGTTCTGATTCGATTCTTTTTAATACGAGTAAGTTCAAAATAGACATGTGTCAATCATGAATGATTCGAACTGGTACACTTAAAAGTATTCATGATTCATTCATTCGTTTATGAATGTTCGAGAACGAGAAATGAATGATTGACACATGTCTAATTCGAAAGTATTCCAATACCAAAAATCACGGCACGTGGCGCAACATTAAAATTAAGATCATGCAAACACAAAACATCTGGCTCAGTAAAAGGAAGAACAGACAGATAGGGGGAGAAAGGTATTCGAGTGGTAGTGAAGTGTTGAGCAGCACCATTAAATGGAGTGACTACCTGGTAAGAGATGCAAAAAGTCGATGGATGCAAGTGGTTCTGGACTATTATTTGTGGTATTAATTGGTGGAGACCTCTATTTAGCAGTGAACTGAAGGGCTGTAATGATGATGACAGTGATGAAACACCACCACTACACCGTTCACCGTTATAGGCTTCCGGGTGTCGTTAAAGGTGACTATGCGAAATTCGAGAAATATCTCATCTTTTTTTTCGATTGACAGCCGTATATTGCATAATTTACAAGTTTTAAAAATTATTTATTTTTAAGTTACAGCTTATATATGTCCCGCGGGTGGGCACGAAAACTTCTCAAGCCGCGCTGCCCAATTGCATGCTGCCGTCCTTCACATAATTTCATTATTTTTTGAACTCCTCACAATATTTTGAACATACCACAATTTTTCCATCTAAACCTATATTATTTCTGTTGGCTAAGGTACGTGTAGATCACTGCTCCGAGGTCTTTAACTACTCTAGGGGAAAACAATAAACATAATTACTTACAGGGAATATGCTTTTCAAATCGTATCGTTATTATACATAATAATATATGTATCTTTATATTGTAGGCTTGTTTTATTCAATATTTTAAAAGAACTATGCACGTATTTTTTCATAATCAATGCGTAATTACGAGAATTACAGTAAGAAGTTTAATTTTTACATAAAGTAAGAAACAAAACGCAAAATTTAAACGGAAAATGATTGTTACTTTAGCTCTTAACTCCAGGAATATCTACATTACAAGCTTTTTCCCTTATAATTGATAAGTTCATCCGGAACGCCGCTTAGTCTGACCGTCAGCAGTTTCGCAATACAAATGGGCGCGGAGTCCACTTTCACACATGCCTTGGACGTTTGAGGTTAACTCTTAACTCTTAGTACTATGTTTGTAGACAAGAGTGAGGTAATAGAAAGGTACGCAAAAAATGCGGTTTACAGTGAGGTAAAATACATAACTTAGTTAATTATTCATGCTGTAATAAATTATGATGTATTTACATAAATTACATAAAACAATTTTAAAATTTCATCTGTTATAACTTAAGTTATGCAACTTTACACTTCACAGAGAAAAGTTTTAGCCGACTTCAAAAAAAATATGTCTGTATGTATACACGCCATATCCTAGTTGATAGTGAACCGATTTTGATGATTCATATTTTTGTTAAGTAGGTTACACTTCAATATTATAAGGGGCCAGCCCCTATAAATTTTTAAAAAAATTCATCCCTAAGAATGGCAAAATGAGTGAAGTTTCTAATATAACTATACTTATACCACGTGTATTTTAGAATCTTGATTAGTCGTGCTAAGTTTTATAATAACTTGCGCATACACTTGGACACTATAATCCTGTCCTACGCCGATGGCCAGTTTTTTTATAGGTTAGGTTGACAAACGAGCACACAGTCCACATGATGGTAAGTGGTTGCTGTGACCCATAGACATCTACATCTATCCTCGATTACGAATCAAAATGCAGATGCGTGGTTATCTGTGAGGACTAAGACGGAATGCCTCGTTTCCAGCAAAATGAGTATCCGGTTCTCTACACTCACCTTACGAAACACAGTAGCAATAAGCTGCTATTTTACGCTGGTATTCTGTGAATGCGTGGTCCTTCCCCGGTCGAGCCGACCCATATATGCTACAGCTATACTACTAATATAGCTGCAACGTGGCTCTACCACGTGTAGAAAGTTTCCGTTGAGAATGGCCACCGTGACCGAAATTCAGTCTGGTGGACGTTTTACTTTAATTTGTTTTATATTTTATTTATATAACTGTTTAAATGACATTGAGATTTTGATATTTCTTGATCTACTCAAAAACTTATAAATTAATGATTCCTTTTAGTACTTTGAAGTTATTACTACTATTTTGACTTGAGGTGAGGGCTAAGTAGGTTAAGGTTAAGGTTTTCTCCGGTATTGTCGAATCGTTTTTCATACATCAATAGTATCTGAACAAATAATCACATGTGCCGTGTGGAATCTGAACCTATGAACCTGCAATGCCGCAGCCACACGCTTAGCTTTTACGTTACGGAAACATTGTACATTCACTCAGAATGCATGAACAAGTCACTATCACGATACAATAACCAACAGGTGACTTGAAAGCGGTGAGCTGAAGGTAGGGAAATTTGGAGTAGGGCAACGGAACCGAAGGGGCCAGCAACTGGCCGACTTTATGGAGAAAGAGGGACTCTTTATGATGAACTCTTTCTTACAGAAGCGGCCCCACAGGAAGTGTACCTGGTCGAGCCCCGACCGTTCGACAAAAAATGAGATTGACTTCATTACGACGACCAAACGCCAACTGTTCAGTGATGTCTCAGTGATCGCAAGGGTGAAAACTGGCAGCGATCACCGAATGGTTAGAGGCAAACTGAACCTAAACGTTAAGTTGGAGAGGTCTCGTCTGATGAAGTCAACGCTCCGTCCCCCTCGTGCTCTAATCCAGAATCCCGAAACCTTTCAGCTCGAGTTACAAAACCGCTTTCAGTGCCTAAAGGATTGCAATGCAGTGGATGATATGAATGACAAGCTCGTGGAAACTGTCCATGCAGTCGGAGCTAAGTTCTGCAAGACCCGCCGCAGAAGAACACAAAAACTCTCCGATCACACTCTTAATCTCATGGCTGTTAGACGGGAGATGAGGCTGCAACCGTCAACAGATTTAAAAGCATACAGGCAACTGAACAGACAGATCTCCAAATGCACGCGGCGAGACTTACGCAACTTCAATACTGCTCGTATTGAAGAAGCGATCGAGCGGAACCAGGGCTCCAAAGTCTTTGCCAGAGATCTGTCTGCCAGAAAGAGCCAACTGTCAAAGCTGAAGACTGAGTGTGGCAACATCGTTTCCGGGACACCTAAAATTCTGAGTGAGATTGAGAGGTTCAATGGGCAGCTGTACACATCATCGTTGGAGCCACACGCAAGTGTGAGTAACGATCCAAGAGCAAGCCTTATCCGACACTATTCCGATGATATCCCGGACGTCAGTCTGAGCGAGATTAGAATGGCTCTCCACCACCTTAAAAACGGCAAGGCGAGGATGGAATTACAGCGGAGCTTCTGAAAGCGGGTGGAACACCGGTACTTGAAGTCCTTCAGAAGCTCTTTTCCTCAATCAATTCCGTCCTACATGGTGGCACTACCCCGGAGGCGTGGAGCAGAAGCGCGGTGGTCTTGTGCTTTAAGAAAGGAGACAACGCTCTCTTAAAGAACTACAGACCGATTTCCCTTCTGAGCCGCGTCTACGTGCTGTTTTCGAGAGTCATTACGAATCGTCTCGCACGCAGACCCGACGACTTCCAGCCTCCCGAACAAGCCGGTTTCCGAAAAGGCTTCAGTACCGTAGACCACATACATACCCTGCGGCAGATTGTACAGAAGACCGAAGAGTACAATCTGCCACTTTGCCTGGCATATGTGGACTATGAGAAAGCCTTTGATTCCGTCGAAATTTGGGCGGTGCTACAGTCCCTTCAGCGGTGCCAAGTTGACTGTCGGTATATCGAAGTGCTGAAGTGTTTGTACAGTAGGGCTACGATGGCTATCCGAGTACAGAACCAGAGTTCGAAACCTATCCAACTGCAGAGGGGTGTAAGACAGGGTGATGTTATACCCCCGAAACTCTTCACCGCTGCGCTGGAAGACGTTTTCAAGCTACTGGACTGGAAAGGATACGGTATTAACATCAATGGCGAGTACATCACTCACCTTCGATTTGCCGACGATATAGTCCTTATGGCAGAATCGCTGGAGGACCTTAGCACTATGCTCAATGACCTCAATGGTGTCTCCCAACGGATAGGTCTTAAGATGAACATCATGTTTAATGTCCATGTCACACCTATGCCGGTAGTTGTTGAGAGCACTATGCTCGAAGTTGTTGACGAGTATGTTTACCTGGGACAAATAGTCCGACTAGGTAAGTCCAACTTCGACTGAGAGGTCAATCGACGGATTCAACTCGGCTGGGCAGCGTTCGGGAAATTACGGCACATCTTCTCGTCAGGTATACCTCAATCTCTGAAAACTAAAGTGAATAACCAGTGCGTGTTGCCAGTGATGACTTACGGAACTTAGACGTGGTCCTTCACTGCTGGCCATATTAGGACGCTCAAGGTTGCTCAGCGAGCTATGGAGAGGGCTATGCTCGGAGTTTCATTGCGTGATAGACTCAGAAATGAGGATATCCGCAGTAAAACCAGACTGACCGACATAGCCCAACGGATTAGTAAGCTGAAGTGGCAATGGGCCGGCCATATAGCTCGAAGAACCGATAACCGATGGGGAAGAAAGGTTCTCGAGTGGCAGCCTCGTACCGGTAGGCGTAGTGTAGGGCGACCCCCCACTATATGGAGTGACGACCTGGTAAGGCATGCAGGAAGTCGATGGATGCAGGTGGCTCAGGACCGTGCTTTGTGGCATTGCTTGGGGGAGGCCTACGTTCAGCAGTGGACTTGTGAAGGGCTGTAATGATGATGATGATGATGATGACTTGGTTCTCTAACTTTAAGAAAAATACTACAGTTACGGAATTTAAGAGTATAAATAAATAAACTACCCATTTAATACAGATTTCGACAGAATGAAATAAAATTATTCAAATAATTGATTTTGAAGCAATATAATAAAAGTCCTTATTAGGCGAACGGCAGTCCGTGACAGAACGTAAAAGCTCGTTCAAACGTATCCGGCCAAATTTAACGTTATTTTAATAAGTACTAAAAATGCAAAGACAATGAATTTTCACCACTCGAAATACGACTTTATGCGGTGGAGAGCAGTGTTGTAGTTGTATTATGACTGTAGTACGAATAGTTGAGGTCAACTATTCATGTTACATCGGGAAGCATGAATAATTGACCTAAACTATTCATGCGGGAAGTACTACGCTTACGTGATAGATATTCAAGTGTTTAAAAATTCCAAATGAAATGAGGTAACCAGACTATAATCGATTTAGACGTAATTTATTAAATTGGCTTTAGGAGAAACAATTTTATTCGGTAAATGAACAGCTAAAAATAAAAGAATGTTTATATATGTTATACGCTATTTCTTCTTTGATCATGTTTCAAAAGACTAATTTGAAATTGTAAACTGAGACCCGTTTAATTTTACTTAAATATTGTGAATTCTAACCATAAGTTTTCATATATTAAAATTGGTGAAGTATGTCATACATTACTATTTTATATGAACACCTTTGTACCATATTTCTTATGAAAAAATTTATTATTTTATTTCTATTTTTATTTATGCTCATTCAACCATTTATTACAACCTATCAAAAGTCCAGATTACCTCAAATTGTTTGCGATAATTGCCACATTTTGCAGGGGGCTGATGATTGCTGCTGCCCTTCTGTTTTATTTGTTTATGTCGCCTCTTACGAGACACAAGGGAGGAGATCACAGAACACCATTACTCCTAGCGGAGAGAAGAGAGATGGAGTAGGGGATCGTAGTATTCCATTTGTACGCCACCACTACCTGGCCACTCGCTGGTATTTTGGAAGACAATATTCATACACGAGCGAAACAATATTTATATTCTCACGTGCGGGGTGAGTGAAAATGCCAATTAGGATGAAAATGACGTATTTTTCTATACACACAGCAAGTTTAAAAATGTTTCGTCCAAAATCACTAAGCGTGAGTTCCTTAATAATCTCAAATGTCGTAGGTCTAATTTTCGTAGTCGCTTCCCAGAGTAGAGTTTCGCGTTCTCAAAACAACTAATACTCTACTCCCCAACACACTGTATAAATCTCTATGAAATGAATATCTATAGTACTTTCTAGACCAATCCAGGTTGTTCCACCCTTACCACCGGAAAGTACTAGAACACTCGCGATAACATAACAATAACCATATCCAGAGGAAAAAAGGCTTTATAAACATATATATAAGGTTACTTCTTGCTTATAATAGCCCTATCGTTGTCTATTTGTTATGTCGGTCGTTGGTAACATTCTCCTCCAATGTGACGTTATACGCAACTGGCTGCCGTAACAATATACGTATATAATTCTTCTGGCCGTGTGTATGTTACTGAACTCCTCCTAAGCGGATTTTGATAAAATTTTGTGTGTGTATATATTGAGTCGAGAATGGTTTAGATCCATAAATGGACCCGGTAGGTGGCGCTGTTGTTGAGATCCAGAAATCACCCGTGTGAAGTCGAGGCGGTTCACTAGAATTAATATAAAATAACAATATTTATTATATCCGTTAGTGCGTTTACAATCTACCAAAGCGCTTCTATTATGGCAAATCATCCCCTATTATAAACGAGATCTATATAAAGATTAGATCGTGGTTAGAAATTCACTATATTTAATAGAGAAAATTAACATGAATTGGCAAAATGTGTATATTGCATACTATCGTCAGAACGGTTTAGAATACCCGAAGTAATATTTGAAGAATTAAGTTTCAACTCTTTATTAAAGACATTTTTTTAATAGAATAAGAGTAACAAAGGAGCACACAGTTCACCTGACGCTGATGTTTACTGAATACTGTGATCCAACAATACCCATGACATCCTTAATCAAGAATCAAAACTCAGATTCGTTGTTATCCCTAAAAGGACTTAGTTCGGATGACTCGTTACTAGAAAATAGGGTCTATGGTTTTCTATACGTACGATACGAAACACAGCAGCATAAAGCAGCTATTTAACTTAGAATTTTGTAAAAATTTAAAAAAAATGTAAAAGTCGCGTCCTAAAATTAACGAATACAAGGTCATGGATAATTTATGTATGACCCTGAATTAATACGAAATAAAACAAAGTAAGAATCAATAAAATATTCGAGTTTTTGGAAGGAACGTGGATTTAAATAGTCAACAATGGCTCATGTCTCATCAGCATAAAATAGTTGATTTGTCCTTGCATACCGCATTGAGACTGCTTCTAATTCGTTTTTTTTTTATTTATAGCGAATATTAGAACGCATCATGCAGCCGATGTTATTTTATGTATGCAGAATTGTTTTTATATATAATTACATTATAAATATTTAACTATATTGTACTAACAATAGGATTTGAAATTCACTATTCTTAATCTTATAGTGTAAACAGTCATCAATAGGGTATCCAAATGATAACCGCGAATTACTTTCTTTGTGGCAAGCACTCTTCCTTGTCGTGACTTTTATGGTAAAAAATAGTAAGGATTTTTTTTAAATTATGTTAAATCATATTGCATTTGTTTAATGCCAGTTAAGTTATGTTTTAGAAGATTTACACCAGGTTGAATTTCCTTAACTATGAGTTCAGTTTCATCTATTCACGATGCTATCCCGCTATAACTAAAAACTATAAAACAAAGAGCATTCATCTTTGTATTTATTTTCTTTAAAGTTTTCAAATAATATGAGTCAGCTGCATATATTTGAACATGTACAAAAAAATTTATTGTACACATCCTGATTTTGTTCCTTGTGAAAGTTGCTTGCATTTTTAAAAGTCCTATTGGCGGCTATATATTCGTATTTTTATATGCCATCATAAATCGACGAGAAAACCTTTTTCCAACTACGCGTTAAAAATAAATGAAACAGAAAACGTAGCTTGTAGTTCGAGAAAAATATTGTTATATACAAAGAGATCCTTTTGATCTTACACACACATGCTCAACTCTACTCAAGCACACATACACGCACTATATATATATATATATATATATATATATATATATGTATATATATATATATATATATATATATATATATATATATATATATATATATATATATAGTTACATACTCATTGGTTCTAAATCCGTAACAGAAATTAGTTGAATACTCGACTCATCGCCTCATTTAGCAATCGGTCAACCAGTTTTTATAATATTAAATGTGACATTTACAATTCGCCGCTCGACCTCGACTAATAATATAAGTTATATAATTAGTTTTTTAAAACAGGATAATTAGTAATGGACGTAACACCGACATTTCGATAGATGTTGAATTTTAAATACTCAATATCAACACGTCAGCATGCAAATATAATAATATTAATAATAGCATACATTTTAATATATTTTATTTCTTTTAAAAGGATTATTTGATGTTTCGCTAATGATAAAAACCTATAAAAAACATTTACAGATCTTAATATTATAGATTTTTGCATAAGTTTTGTTAAATAAATCTTGTCGGCCTCGAGCATAGTTGCAGATTAGCCATGCTCTCAGTGATCTATAGGATACATTTACGGAAAATGTGCACAAGAATTATAATTCGATTTCTCTCTTCTCTTGCTCACCCCTTCCTTGTCGAAAATCCATGCATTCAAACTACATGGCATGTTTCATCTTTTATAATGCGTACAGAAAGGGAGTGGAATCACTTTCCGGCGTCTCTCTTTCCATTCAATTACTAAGTTATCTATTTTTTTTATAGGATAGGGTGACAAACGAGCACACAGTCCACCTGATGGTAAGTGATTGCTGTAGCCCATAGACATCTACATCTATCCTCGATTACGAATCAAAATGCAGATGCGTTGTCACCCGTGAGTACTAAGATGGAATGCCTCGTTTCCAGTAAAAAGGGTCTCCGGTTCTCTACACTCACCATACGAAATACAGCAGCATTAAGCTACTATTTCACGCTGGTATTCTGTGGGAGCGTGGTCCTTCCCCGGTCGAGCCGACCCATTCGTGCTACAACTATACTACTAATATAACTGCAGCATGGCTCTACCACGTATAAAATTTATCTAGATTGTATTCAACTCTAGATTACTTCAAGGTACGATTGAATGAGCTTTTGTTACGCCAAAAGAGTGCTTTAGTCAAGCACTGACTGGGATAATTAAAAAATACATATAGACTATAATTCACTTTAAGTTATGAATCAATATATTATTAAAATTGATTGCGACGACATTTCTTATCTTCGAATGATAGAAATAATTTTGAATGTCTATATAAAGGAATTGACCCTAGATTTGTTATAAATTGGTTTTTTTTATATAGGATAAGGGTGACAAACGAGCACACAGTCCACCTCAATCCTCAAAATCACGAATCAAAATGCGGATGCGTTGTCACCCATGAGGACTAAGTTGGAATGTCTCTTTTCCAGTAAAAAGGGTCTCCGGTTCTATACATTCACAATATGAAACACAGCAGCGTTAAGCTTATTTTACGTTGGTATTCTGTAAGAGCGTGTTCCTTCCCCGGCCGAGGCAAACCATTCGTGTTACAACTATACTACTAATATAGCTGCAGCATGGCTGTACCCCGTATATTATAGTACATTCCCTGATACAATCCCTTAAATATATAAAAACTAAACGCAAAAGTGATATAAAAAAGATAAGGTAAAGAAATTATAGCAAAAATAATCCTATGAAACTGGAAAACTTTGCAAAACAAATATTTTTGTAGAATACGGCTACATTATATTATAACTTAAAATTTAACCTAATAAGTTTTAGTAAAAAAAAGATGGATGATAAACTAATAAATTTCCACCTTTTTATTGTAGCATTACTAGTACATGTTATATTTGTTTACAATATTGGAACATCAGCAGCTGAGGATGACTAAAGGTATTTGTCCTTTAAATTTTCGCTTGCCATATAAGGAGAGTAGATTCTTCAACAACATGCCAAGACTCAGCGGATGCCAGTTGAACAGTTGAACAAGTTGAAAGTCAAAGGTGAGGGGACAAGGCACGACTTTGACTTTTAGAAGGCAATTGCATTAAACTTAACTATACAATCCTTTTCTTGAGTGTATTAGCGTATATTTGTTTCAAGTGTAGTGTTTAGGCTTCAACAGTATACTAAGCCATTATTAAATAATGCAAAACTTGTTAGAATGGTCCCCTAACATTTTTGGAGTCTTTAGTCTGTTGCGCAACTCATGTTCATGTTGGTGATTCAACACGTTGATCAAGTCTCCTACACGCACATGAACAAGATTTGACAAGATGGTCAAGTCCCCAACACGCACATGAGCAGTCTCCGTTTAGCCTTCCATTTGCACAAGACATAATTATAGTTTCTGAATATATGCGCAAGCACAAGTGCAGTCTCTATTCCGCTAGTCCCCTAGTACGACGAGACGACAGTCTGACAAGACCGGAAAGAGGTCAGTTGCAGGACCAACGGCTCTACTTGCGGCTACTTTGCTATAAACATACAAACGGTTATAAACGTTGTAAAGTCATGCTGCAGCTATATTACAGTTATAGCACAAATAGATCAGCTCGACCGGTGAAGGACCACGCTTCTACAGAATACCAGCGTAAAATAGAAACTTAATGTGTCTGTTTTATATATTAGACCTCACGGGTGACAACGCATCTGCGTTTTGATTCTCAATCGAGGACAGGTGTAGATGTCTATGAGCCACAGCTCTATTAACTAAGTATTACAACGCTTTCAAAAATGTCTTTTATAAAAAAAACAGTTACGTGTTTTCTATCACAAATATGCGTGACAAATTATAATAATCCTACGTTCTATTTAATATGGTATTGCAAAAAACCCTTTCCTACCACAGTCAAATGTTTTAAATACGGTCAAGTTGTAAACAACTTGAAGTTGAAAGCATTTTATGAACAATTCAACAGTCTGGCTCTATCTCTATCTCACTCTCTCTCTCTCTCTCTCTCTCACACACACACACACACACACACACACACACACACACACACACACACACACACACACACACACACACACACACACACACACACACACATACATACACACACACACACACACACACACACACACACACACACACACACACACACACACACACACACTATAAGACATCAACATTTCCTGTATCCTAGTAGATAGCCCGTGGATAATACTAATGGATCGAATGCTTTAGAAACTTTATAGACTAGAAATCGTCGATGTTTGATGTCGCAAAAATCCGAGTGAAATGTGAAAAGTGGCAGGTATCGGTACTCCGCGCACGATGCACTTTCGCGGATATTCAGTACTGCGATATCGCACCACACACAGATTTGGTATTAGAAGTTATTACAATCGTAAAGGTTAAAGTAAATTTCACAGAACGCAAGCAACTAGGATGAATCCCCGCTGCTACTAATTTAATAACATGTGCTTGATGGTAAAGGAAAACATCGTGAGCAAACCTGCATGTCTAAAAAAATCTAGGAAAAATGAAGTAGGATAATTCGCGCGATATTTAATATAATTATATTTATACACAAACATAAAATTCAATTAAAATGTATTCATTTTTAAATAAGTTGTAATAAAAATAGAAACATATGATGAATATGTGTCTGTAATCTTTTATAATAAGGAAAGAATCAATACCCTTACTATGATATGTTAAATCTTCATCGTCCATAATTCTTTTCATAAAAAAGACATCAACGCGTGCTACGCATTAATACTTCTGAGAGGAGTTAACTTTTAGGTTAATTTCTGATTTTATTCTTCTTTGTCATAGAATAAAATGTATATTATTATAATAATATAAACTATTAACTTAGATATTTATTTATATATTTAAGTAATGAAGTCTTAAGATAAGCGGCAAGTCAATGGATGGAAGTCCCTCAAGACCGTACAATGGGGCATTTCTTTGGGGAAACCAGTGACTTGTGAGACAGCAGTGGACTTGTGAAGGTCTTTAATAATGATAATGATGAAAAGCAAACACAAAATCTACTTGAAAGTAATGAATGCTGTGGTCTAATGACACCTCATCATACTCGATTAAATTAAGCACCTAATTGCAATGCCTCATTACCAGTTGAAAGCTTCTCTAGTTTTCGTCACTCACCATACGCCGGTAACAGTAATCAATACAAGGTAATTTAAATTAATTAAAAAAAGGAAATAATAAGTAACTTTGGCATAAATTGTGTTTACTTGAAACATGCGTGTAATGACGTTAATGATCGTACTTGATTACACGATTAGACATCGAAAGTTTCCCACAATAAAGTGAGTCTAGTTCATTATTCTTAGTAATTTTTGAGTTTATTTGAAAGCGTGGGAGTTATTCAAAAACAAGTAGATCAAAACTTATTTTATGTCACTAGTAAATAGAAGGTTAAAAGATTTAAAAAAAATTGCTTTGTTTTTACTTCAATATGAGAGATAATTTAGTGAACAATGGCTTATATACGAACATATATCTAGCCGTGTGGCAGTGATGTATAAGAATCCATTACACTGTTTCGTCCCGTCAGTATCCTACTTGGTAACTAAGGGTAATTATGTTTAGCAGTATTCTTTTGTAAAATGATGAAGAAGAAGAAGATATAATACAAGTGTAACTGATGTATTTAACGTTGTCCGGACCAGTTCCAAAAGACAGAAATGCGAATAATATTAGTAAGTTATTAAGTACCCAGGATACGACTATATCGTAATACGATATAACTACTACATCACTCACACAGAGGTCTTTACTGGTCTTAACTTTTTTTTAAATCTTCTTTTAAAAAAAGACGTTACTAGGTATTGATGGAACCTGCGGGCCCTTAAAACTGCAACTCATTGCTCAGCCACTGCGCCGCGCCAGAATAGCATTTACGATAAGCTTGGTGGAGTGGTTTATACGTGGTAGAGCAACGCTGCAGCTGTATTATAGTTGTAGCAACGAACGTGTCGGCTCGACCGGGAAAGGATCACACTCTCACAGAATACCAGCGTAAAATACAAGCTTCATGCTGCTGTATTTCGTTTGGTGAGTGGGAGAACGGAAGACCCGTTTTACTGGAAACGAAACGTTCCGTCTTAGTACTCGGGGATGACAATGTATCTGCAGTTTGTGTCTTAATCGAGGGTAACTGTAGATGTCTATGGGCCACAGCATCCACTTACCATCAGGTGGACTGCGTGCTCGTTTGTCACCCTATTCTATAAAAAACTGAACTTGAAACTGACTTGAAAATTTAAACCAAAGCGTTGTCACCTACAAGACTCAAGATCAATTATGTCATAGCCTGTTTCATACTGGCTCTTTATATGTGGTGGTATTTACCCAAACGATCTAAAAACAGTTTAATAACTAAGCGTGTTGCATATTTTAATAATTGCGTTTAGATATCTTGGTTTTAAATGGCCCGAAGTAACTCTAACGCGATAAAATTAGTGTTGCGACCACGTATTCAAAGCTATACACAAAGAATCTCGTCTTATTCAGATCCAGAAATCAAGAATTTGTGTCTAATTTCGTTTAAATTAGGATCCGAAAATATGTGATTTTTCCCTCTATGGGATTGATGCCATATAAAAAAATTTTATAAAGTGTGATATTAACTGCTATATTATTGTACTTATTACAGGAAAAGTATAATTAATTGATACATAGGCGGATAGCTAGATTGCCTCATAGGATTTTTTTGATTGCCAAAATTGCAACGTTTAGCAGACAAGTTGGCAATCACTTTTTATTATTACTTTGAGACATTTTCATGAATATGCGGCTGTCCATTTACTGCTGCATATCCCTATGTTGCTTTACAACACCCACGGGATGATAGGCCTTAGGGGAGATACACGACGAATCTGCGTAACACATAACATGCGAAATGAAAATGCATTCACATTACACAGACCGAGTTTTAACCCGAATATTATCCCGAGTCGTAACCGTGCTTTTTTACGACGCCAATTTCCAAATACCAACAAATATTCTTTACCACACTCATGCAAGAAAAACAAATTTGAACGTGTAAATCTTTGACCAACATATTAAGGTTTCTTAAATCTCACAAAATATTAACGTACATTGACATAGGTTTTTGTCAGTCCATTTTTATGGGTTCGATTCGGTAGATTCTTATCCACAGCTTGAAAAAGGTTTGAAACTTCGCCTAGTTTCGATCGCAATACTAGGCGTCTTACACCTTTGACGCTGTGCCTCGGCGCCGGTATGGACCATACGTTAACGAGGGCACATACCACCATCTATCGAGGACCATGTAGTCTTTCTGGCATTTCCAATAGTTACCTCTTACGATAGCTACAAGATGGAATGGATATTCAATTTGCTTGTGACGTATTCTGCTATGTCGCCACTTCACAGTACAGCACAGCATTTTACAACAATGACATCAGTATTTATTACAGACGATAAGAAATATTCAATAAGTAAGTAAAATATCCCTTTAAATATAAGTGTCGTAGGATAATTAGATAAATCGAATTTTCGGAAAAAATCTAGGGTTGTCGCGAAAACACGGATAATTAGATGATTGGTCGAATCTTGTCGTAGGATAATTAGATAAACCGAATTTTCGGAAAAATCTAGGGATATCGCATAAACACGGCTAACTAGATGATTGGTCGAATCTGTTCTAAACTGAATCAACACGCCCCGACTCCACGTAATCTTGCCTGCCATACCCATATCATCTTTTTTCAGTAAGATTGAGAAATGTCATAGCCATTGTCTAATTACCCGTGTTTTCACGATATCCCTAGATTTCTAAAATTCGGTTTATCTAATTATCCTACGACATAGGCAAAAAATAAAACCTGAATTTTTAATTTCACAGTAAATACAAAAAATTACTTTGTAAGTATGGACCATGTACCTATTTCTGCGACAAATGGCAGTGCTTGAACTGCTGTGTACTGGTCTGAAAGGTATAGAGAGCCAGTATAATTACAGGGTGTAAAGCATTCCGTTACCGAGTTAACAATTCATCTGTAACCTTCTTTGTTTGAAGTACCATCAGGTAACAGAAACTAATTTTTCATTTCAGTTTTATTAAAAAAAATGCCTAATGCTGAGCTTCTATGTAGTGACAGTGTAATAACTATAACTTACATACCCTTAATTATGGGAAAGCCTACGTTCAACTCTGGACGCGTAGAATTAAAAGAATGCTACAAATCTGAGAACTAATTCTTAAAACCTTAATCAAAAAATTCTGTTAGATTTTTTTGCCAAGCAAATAATAAGCCCTTTCAAACACATTGAGAACAAGGTTGAATGAATTATTTTTAAGTTGGCAGACACTTTCTTAGGATAATAACACGCAATCTCCTGTACAGTGTACAGGTATGAACGGTTTAAATTGATATCCATTATACGTATTACGAGTACGACTAAATGATCTACCTTTTTGTTATTATATTCAAAATTAAGTATTAACAAGCAATATGATACAAATAAATTATCAGTTCATCCATCCATTACAGCCTATAAAAATTCACTGCTGAACATAGGCCTCCCCCATATATAGGGTGGTATTTACAACAGATGCCACGCTTGGCAGGTGGTTTAGCAACTACTGCGCAATTTTTTTTATAATTTCGAGTTTTTATCGGGAAGATGCTCCTGCCCGTCTGTTTCCGTTTCTTTTTGTCGCCTCTCACGACACCCACGGGGATGATATGGTGTAGTATATCGTCTGATGAATATAAAGAAATAGAAATAAAATACTGCCGTTGCCAATCCGCTAACCAAGCGTGACAACTATAGTAAATACCACCCTATGAATCATTCTAGAGGCGAGACCTTTGTTCAGCTACGCAGTGTTGATAGGCTGTAATGGAGAAATTAATGAGACGAATGGATAAGAAATTTGAAACATTTGAATTGAGAATCTCTTACAAGCAGTTTTTTTACCTATTATAAGCCGGTGCTCACTTTACTTCATTTCATACAGGTGATGGTAAATGGTAAGGAAGCCGAAGATAGCAAATCACATAATTATATTTATATTTAATTTAATTGTGCAATCGTTCTCTTTGTCTCTCAGAAATGAGTGGAGGCCTCTGCCCAGCAGTGGGACGTATATAGGCTGTAACTTTATTTATTTTACTTAATTTAATAATGCAAACGTTCACATTTATTACGCATTTGACAACGATGATTTTTCTCGATTTAGTTCTTTTAATTTCATTCGTTGAAAGTGATTTGATTATATGTAGATTATAATGATTTCTTATATTTACGCGAACACTACACATGATTAAAACTACTTTTACGGATTTTATCGCGTTTATTTTTACTTTTTATTTTAATTCCCGACGTTTCGGGGGCTTTCCAGCACCCATTTTAATCATATATGTAGATTCTTGAAAATTTTTAAAATATGGCAAAATATTAGACGAGTTGTTAATATGTAAATCGACAATAACTTATATGCCGACATCGATTATTTATACATTATTAAAGATTTATCAACAACATGTTTATCTTGTCGAACAAAAACGCCTTCAAAATCTTAAGCACTTCCTGCTTGTGAGATGTTGGCTGTTTGAATTATATTTATTTATGTTTTGTAATTAAGGACATTAAATGCGTCATAAAGATTATACGTTCAGTTTTAAATATAGAGATAATTTTAACTGATTAAAGATATAAGCAAAAACGTCACGCTGCGAAAATTATATAAAAAATAAATTGTTTTTCTCCTATCACTTTTGAATTTGGAATCATATGAATATAACCATGAAACCTTGAATCGCAACATCGAACTTAAAGAGTCCACAGTCAGATATGAGCGTCTCACGTTACATGGAAGATTGATTTTTTTCGTATACTTATGCGCATACTTTAAATGCGCTTTTTATCACCAATCAGGTTTTTACACATGGTATATATGAGATAGTTATGATGCCATCTATCAGCGGCTTTTGCATTTCCCTCGTCGCTTCTTTCGACACCCACAATTCACTGAAATGGGGTCATGGTTTTTCTTATATCGCCATTACTCACTAATATCTGCTAATGATCCAATGAAATTTAATTCAAAATAAAATTTTGAAGTTAATCGTTACCACTAAATCTAAGAACATCAATATAATCTCGTGTAATTGAATAAAACTAAATTTTACGAATTTTGTTTTTTTTTTCCTTTTAATTCCAGACATTTCGGGTGCTTGACAGCACCCATGATCACGGGGGAGACCGAAGTGTTTGACGATGTTATAGTTAACCCGGCTACCTTCAGTGCTTGATATTCATTTTACGTGAATTAAAAAGTTAAATTAGATAAAATTCGTAAAAATTATTTTCATTTAATGTGTAGTATTCGCTTAAATATAAAAAACATTAATTTAATTTAAACAATTTAAAAAAAATTAAAAATTGACTTAAAATACTGCGATATTGCCAATTCGCGCTTGGCGAGCGGGATGGCAACCACTGCGCAGTTTTTATTATTATTTAGAGTTGTTATCAGAAAGATGCTGCTGCCCATCTCCCGCATCAGTTTCTCTTTGTCACCTCTTACGAAACTTACGGCACGATATGGACTAGTATATCGTCCCGTGAGTGTCGTGTGTAATTCAATCATCAAAATTCAAAATTCAAGCACTGGGCCACGATACAAAATATAAAACTCCCTAAACTTTAATACATTTTTTCACTTAGTTGTTGTATCCTATTATTACGTATAACTTAGCTATTTCCCAAGAGTTAAAACGTATCATACCGCAAGATCTACACTGCAAAACAATGGTTGGGCCAATTATGGAGCTGTTAAATAAATATTGAGTCTATGTCAGAGAGAGGGATTGGGATAACCTTAGCATGTATTCATTGCAAGGTGAAGTTTTGATGTAAATACACAAATTCAGATAAAATAAACGGATGGTGATGGATTGGTGGATTTTAATCTTGCATTTTTATATTAATTTCTGTTATATGGATGACATGTTAAGGTATTAATGGCAGGAAAGAGTCCACTTTGCAGTTGCAATACCTGTTTAATTCACATGTCAATCAAAATCTTTTTTTTAGTCATGCAAGTATTCTCAAAATGTCGCCGCCGAGGTAATTGCGTAAATTTTTTAAGCGGGTACATATCCCCTAAGGTAGCTAGCTGTTTATGTTTTTGTTGTAAAATCAATGTAAATTATAAATAATAAAATTGAATAAATATATTTTAGCAAACAAAGAAACGGTATAGTAATTATATTCATTAATTAGGAAACATTCCTAATATCTCGGATATAATCATCAACAATTTCATCTTCATCATCATCATCACCTTTACAGACTAACACAGAATTCAGTCATACTGCATATTTTATAGAATAAGGGTGACAAACGGGCACACAGTCCACCTGATGGTAAGTTGATGTTGTGGCCCATAGACTTCTACATTTATCCTCGATTAAGAATCAAAATGCAGATGTTGTCACCCCTGAGAACTAAGATGAAATAGCGAATCCGAATACGAAACATAGTATTAAGCTTCTATTTTACGCTGGTTACTATGGTACGCTATTTTATTCTGTGAGAGCGTAGTCCTTCCCCGGTCGAGCCGACCCATTCGTGCTACACCCATAATATAGCTGCAGTGTGAATCTACCACGTATCCATTTTCTTCCCGCATATCTCATCAAGTTATCACTCCATCTACAATAAGAGCACCTTAAAAGAAATTCAGTAAGTCTTTCTACTATCAAACTACTCGATATCCTAAATCCACCGCATTTTTAAAATAATTTACCTAAGGTTCATATATTAGTTTAATATACCTCTAATGGTTGAATGCACCCACTGATTTCTCTCATAATATAAATAAATCAAGATGATTGAGTAATTAATAAGTTAAATAAACGTCACAATTACAATTTACTCCATGCTATGACTAGCGATGGACTTCACTAAACTGAAGTAGAAGAGATAATTTTTAGTATCTATGACTTAAAAAGCCACCTAAAACTCTTTTTAATAAATTAGTTTATATATATATATATATATATATATATATATATATATATATATATATATATATATATATATATATACTTTTGACAGGCCTGTTGGTCTAGTGGTTAGTGACCCTGACTGCTATGCCGGAGGTCGTGGGTTCGATTCTCACCCAGGACAAATGCTTGTGTGATGAGCACGGTCATTTGTTCTGTGTCTGGGTGTAATTTATCTATAATATGTATGTATTTAGAAATATATAAGTAAGTTTATCGGTTGTCTAGTACCCATAACACAAGCTCTGCTTAGCTTGGGACTAGATGGCGTTGTGTGATAGCTGTGTGGAATATTATACTAATACCAAATTTCCTTGATAGTGATTAAAACATAATATGTAAAGAATCTTTGTTCACCATATTAAAAATATATCTCAATATAACAGAGACGTAAAAAAACTTAGAGAAACTTCAGATTGGCCTAGATGGCGTTGTTTTTGACCGTGAAATGGCGACGTAAGAGGATCTACTACCCTATATCATCACGTAGGTGTCATTAGAATTAACAGAGGAAAATGAAGCAAGATACGGGCAGCATCACCTCCCTAATTATAACTCAAAATAATAAAAAACTGCGATTGCCAACTCCAAGTATGAGGTAACCTATGGAGTGGGATGCGAGGTCTTTTAAACGTGGTCGAGCCACGCTGCAGCTATATAATGCTTGTACCACGAGTGGGTCGGCTCGATCGGGGAAGTACCACGCTCTCACATAATACCAGCGTAAAATAGCAACTTAATATTTTTATTGTAATTTGCATTATTACCTTGTACGAATAGCCCATACCAAATTTATATTAAGCTTTAGTTAAGTAAGCTCATAAGTGAATGTAAAATTCTTGAGATAATAAATTTCTTAAACCAGAAAAAGAAGATACTGCCCATCTCCTCCTTCGTTTACGACTCTTATTAGACGACATGGGATAGAGAATATTCTTACACTGCCACTGCATGGTCATTTTAGTCACTGAATTCACAGTAAATACATATTTAACTCTGTTTTCTCAGTGCGATACTTCCAAAAATGAGAGAATACTTAAACAATAGACTTGTTAAACGTATGAGAATATTCTGGGAGTGGACCTTGCAAAGCTATGATAAATTGTAAGCAAGTAGACCTTGTGACTTTTGCCCTTTGTTATTCGGTCTAAGTAAAGTACGATAGTTTTTTTTAATTCATTTCGCATTAAGCAATATCGTTACTGTAAAAGTGATATGACGATTATTGGACTATGGTTATTTGATACTTTTCTTGTGTTTTGTCACCCCGTAGAATCTCACTATTGGACACTGACCTCTTCTATTTTTGTTATTTGATATTAGAAGAAATATAAAGTCTATACGATTTTAAAAGAGTTAGGGAGCAATTAGTCTCCCTGGCTGTTCTGGCTGCTGATGAAGTAAATTTCATTGCTCTCCTAGATCAGGGCAGTGCTCTCTAATAGGCAAAAGGATACAATCATTTTTATTCAATATACATAAAAAAATACATAACATAAATACTTACGTCTGTCGCCCAGAGGGGTAGGCAGAGACTACAGATTTTAGCACTATCCTGACATACCTCTTTCGCCTCCTCCACATCCATATACCTATGCATACATGCTCGTCGGTTGAGGGTACCTTTAATTTGGCCCATTTTTAATATATCACAAATTTGGTCGATAAACTTTCGCCTAGGACGTCTGTCACTCAGAGCCCTATCATACTCCTTAGCGACCGCAATTCAACTGCATTTATTCAACTCTCGTGCTTTTTCTGCCACACCCATCTTTCACTACCATATATAACAGTAGGGACTAACACAGCATTGTGAATTGACATACCTACGTGCCTTTTTTGACACATTCAGACTTTACACAATAGAGTGTAGAGCCCTATTTATTTTATTTCCTACGTTCACTCCTAGTACTATATTCTAATCATATCTCCCATCCCTGCTGAATATCACAGCTATACAAACTTATCTTCTTACTCGAGCAACTCCCATTCTATTCTTATTTTTATTTCTATTATTTCATTTTTAGTATTCAATAAAGATACAAGAATACTTATTAACAGTAATTTAAACTTTACCACAGGTTCGGAATAGAACACCCCTCCATCCTGGGAAGAGCTAGAAAGAAACCCAGCGGGGCGTTTTGTTTAACATTAATTTACAATATACTATTTTATACAATTAGGTATCAAACATTTAGAAACAGCATGATAGCGAATATATATATATTAATACTAGTGATCCGCTCCAGTGATATCCTAAATAAAATGTGGAAATGTAATCAAACAACAAAAAACAAGTACATCTGAAACAATTATTTGTAGACCATACAATTATTTGTTGTTTGCATAAATAAAACTCCCCGCCCTAAGCTAAACGTCTGGTCGTTGCGCTACCGAGCTGATAAATTCACCCTAATCAATTCGGATCAATGCAAACAATTAATTTCTCAAGTAAATCTACAATAAATAATATTATAATTAACTATTAAGTTGAGTTGACGACTATAACCCTCCATCGCAAAAACTCTACATCTGTACATACAATATACTTACGATCTCTAAAATCACCAGAAAGACCGGCACTTCTTAAAACATCCCTAGCTAATATAAAATACGATATAATAGGACTATCAGAGATACGAAGAATTGGGAACCACATAGTAGAAGATGAAGACCATATATTTTGCTACACGGGGATATCCGGAGGACTCAATGGCGTGGGATTTCTGGTAAAAAAGAAGTATAAATATAATATAAAAAACTACATAGGGCTTTCGGAAAGAGTGTGCGTACTTAAATTAAAGTTTCAGGAAAAGGAACTGTCCGTTATTCAAGCATACGCACCTACATTAGACGCAACAGACCAAGAGATGCATGAGTTCTATGACACAATCTATTGCTGCAAGCAACCTTATTTTAATGGGCGACTTCAACTGCAAAACTGGGCAACGGGAATGTAAAGAACTTAAGGTTATGGGACCTTTCTGTTATGGAAAAAGAAACCACAGGGGCGACTTATTTCTTCAATACGCACTAGAGAACAAACTTCAAATAATAAATATTTTCTTTAAAAAAAATCAACGACATGGATTTCCTCCAATAAAAAGACAAAAAACCAAATCGTTTTCATTTTAAGTAACAATTTAAAACAATTTACAAACATTGTATAGTAATATATAATAATATATTTCTAACAGATCATAGGCTGGTACGAGGTACTATAAGTCTTGGAAAACAGAAAAAAATGAGAAAATATTTTAGCTCTACGAACACTATATTAAAAGAAAAAGTTTCCCAAAATAAATACCAGAACACCCTTGAACAAAAGTCAAAAGAAATATACTTTGGAGAAAACGACAAAATAGAGTCTTTTTATGAAAAAATAGAATCTTTGATAAAATATTGCCTTAATCACGCGAAATCTCAAGAACCGTTACAAAGGAGCTGTTTCATCACCATAGAAACTAAATCATTGTTAAAAAGACGTGCAGATCTTCAACATAAAAAACATCTCAACTCTGAGGAAAAAAAGAGCTATCACAATTATTCATAACTGCAAACAAAAAATTAAAGAAAGATACCAACAACATCATCATCATTATCATCATTACAGCCCTTCACAAGTCCACTGCTGAACATAGGCCTCCCCCAAGTAATGCCACAAAGCACGGTCCTGAGCCACCTGCATCCATCGACTTCCTGCATACCTTACCAGGTCGTCACTCCATCTAGTGGGGGGTCGCCCTACACTACGCCTACCGGTACGAGGCTGCCACTCGAGAACCTTTCTTCCCCATCGGTTATCGGTTCTTCGAGCTATATGGCCGGCCCATTGCCACTTCAGCTTACTAATCCGTTGGGCTATGTCGGTCAGTCTGGTTTTACTGCGGATATCCTCATTTCTGAGTCTATCACGCAGAGAAACTCCGAGCATAGCCCTCTCCATAGCTCACTCAACGACCTTGAGCGTCCTCATACGGCCAGCAGTGAAGGACCACGTCTCAGATCCGTAAGTCATCACTGGCAACACGCACTGGTTGTACAATCTAGTTTTCAGAGATTGAGGTATACCTGACGAGAAGATGTGTCGTAATTTCCCGAACGCTGCCCAGCCGAGTTGAATTCGTCGATTGACCTCTCGCTCGAAGTTGGACTTACCTAGTCGGACTATTTGTCCCAGGTAAACGTCAACAACTTCGAGCATAGTGCTCCCAACAACTACCGGCATAGGTGTGACATGGACATTAAACATGATCTTTGTTTTGTCCATGTTCATCTTAAGACCTATCCGTTGGGAGGCACTATTGAGGTCATTGAGCATAGTGCTTAAGTCCTCCAGCGATTTTGCCATAAGGACTATATCGTCGGCAAATCGAAGGTGAGTGATGTACTCGCCGTATCCTATGTTAATACCGTATCCTTTCCAGTCCAGTAGCTTGAAAACGTCTTCCAAAACAGCGGTGAAGAGTTTCGGGGATATGACGTCACCCTGTCTTACACCTCTCTGCAGTTGGATAGGTTTCGAGCTCTGGTTCTGTACTCGGATAGCCATCGTAGCCCTACTATACAAACACTTCAGCACCTCGATATACCGACAGTCAACTTGGCACCGCTGAAGGGACTGCAGCACCGCCCAAATTTCGACGGAGTCAAAGGCTTTCTCATAGTCCACATACGCCAGGCAAAGTGGCAAATTGTACTCTTCAGTCTTCTGTACAATCTGCCGCACGGTATGTATGTGGTCTATGGTACTGAAGCCTTTTCGGAAACCGGCTTGTTCGGGAGGCTGGAAGTCGTCGAGTCTGCGTGCGAGACGATTCGTAATGACTCTCGAAAACAGCACGTAGACGCGGCTCAGAAGAGATATCGGTCTGTAGTTCTTCAAGAGAGCGTTGTCGCCTTTCTTAAAGAACAAGACCACCGCACTTCTGCTCCACGCTTCTGGAGTAGTGCCACCATGGAGGACGGAATTGAAGAGCTTCTGAAGGACTTCAAGTACCGGTGTTCCACCCGCTTTCAGAAGCTCCGCCGTAATTCCATCCTCGCCTGGGGCCCTGCCGTTTTTAAAGTGCTGGAGAGCCATTCTAATCTCGCTTAGACTGACGTCCGGGATATCATCGGAATAGTGTCGGATAGGACTTGCTCTTGGATCGTTACTCACACTTGCGTGTGGCTCCAACGATGATGTGTACAGCTGCCCATAGAACCTCTCAATCTCACTCAAAATCTCAGGTGTCCCGGAAACGATGCTGCCATACTCAGTCTTCAGCTTTGACAGTTGGCTCTTACGGGCAGACAGATCTCTGGCAAAGACTTTGGAGCCCTGGTTCCGCTCGATCGCTTCTTTAATACGAGCAGTATTAAAGTTGCGTAAGTCTCGCCGCATGCATTTGGAGATCTGTCTGTTCAGTTGCCTGTATGCTGTCAAATCTGTTGACGATTGCAGCCTCATCTCCCGTCTAACAGCCATGAGATTAAGAGTGTGATCGGAGAGTTTTTGTGTTCTTCTGCGGCGGGTCTTGCAGAACTTAGCTCTGACCGCATGGACAGTTTCCACGAGCTTGTTATTCATATCGTCCACTGCATTGCAATCTTGTAGGCACTGAAAGCGGTTGTGTAACTCGAGCTGAAAGTTTTCGGGATTCTGGATTAGAGCACGAGGGGGACGGAGCGTTACCAACAACATAGAATACAAATATTAGAGGAACATCTTAATAATACTGGGAGTCACAAAAAAGCTACTAAACAATTAAATAAAATAAGAACTGGATACCACAACTTAAAACTAATAAACACAGACAAGGAAAGAACTTGTCAATATCGCAACAGAATTTTATAAGAACCTCTATGAAGCGCAGACTATAGATACCCTGGAATCTGAGCAAACACTAGATGAGGTCTATGACTCCACAAGTATTGATAAGTTTACCAAAATAGAAATCATCAGAAACATAGACAACCTGAAAAATTATAAAAGTCCCGGTCCTGACGATATTCCTAACGAAGCTTTGAAACTTGGCAAACATCTATTAGCTGCGCCTCTCATGGAACTGTTTAATAGAGTTCTAGAAAAACGTAGCGTTCCCAAAAAATGGACAGAATCAAGAATTATTCTCTTGTACAAAAAAGGTGACCCAACGAATGCTAGCAACTATCGCCCTATAAGTCGTTACCTGCGATATATAAACTTTTCGCATTGTGCCTAGAAAAACGGATAGGAGGCCAAATAGACGAACAGCAACCTACAAAAAAATCGGGCTTTTGCAGAGATTTCTGCACCATAGATCATATCCATACCTTAGATTTATTAATTGAAATATTTGTAGAGTTCAGTAAACCTCTATATCTCGGATTCATAGGCTACGTAAAAGCATTCGATTCTATATCCCATGAAAGTATATGGAGAGCTCTCAAACAGCAAAAAATACCACAAACATATATCGCTATCATAAAAAATATCTATAAACAAAGCACAAGCCGAGTTAAACTTGACCGTACAGGACCTGAGATCAAAATATGTAGAGTAGTAAAACAAGGCGATCCTCTTTCACCTAAACTTTTCATAGCGGTACTACAACACATTATGAAAGACCTATCCTGGAATAAAGCAGGAATAAATCTTAATGGCAACTATTTGAACAGCCTTCGCTTCGCCGGTGATATTGTTATCTACTCCGATTCACATAAAAAACTTGAAGCCATGATACAAGAAATTAACAATGTAAGCACAAAAGTAGGCCTAAAACTAAACACCGAAAAAACGAAGGTATGCACAAATAGCACAAAACACCCAATAAAAGTAGATGACATAGAGCTTGAATATGTAGACCACTATAACTGCCTAGGCAAACAAACATCTTTTAAAACTTCTAGAAATTAAGACGAGATCGATAGGAGAATTGCTATAACCTGGAATAAGTTATAGAAACATAAAGAGGTACTCAAAGCAGATCTACCACTAAATTTAAAAAAGAAAGTCATGGATTCCTGCATACTTCCCTGTCTCACATATGGCTGCCAAACATGGATCTTCAATAGACAAACAAGGAATAAAATGCTAACATGTCAACGTGCAATGGAAAGAAGTATACTAAACCTAAAACTAAGAGATAAATGCAAAAACAATGACATTCGCAAGAAAACGAGAGTGATAGACGCATTACATTACTCTCAAAAATTGAAGTGGAAGTGGGCAGGTCATGTAGCACGATCTGCAGATACCAAATGGACTAAACGAGTAACCATGTGGACAGGACCAACAGGCAAACGCAAGCAAGGAAGACCGAAAGAAAGATGGGTCGATGAGATTGAAAAGACAGCAGGAAAAAATTGGTTAACAATAGCACACAACCGAAAAGAGTGGGAAAGGATGGAGGAGGCCTTTACCCAAAGAGGGGTCCTTAATTGAAATATATATTGTATTTTATTTTCTAAGCGTACATATAATTGTTGTATTGTAATTATTTTCTATTAAGGAATAAAGGAGAGAATTTTCTCACCTGGTTGGGTGCTATAAATATATAATTATAAATTAAAATGAAAAGATAAATATACATAAATATCAATAAAATAAAATAAATACAAAAACTACATAAATAAATAAGCTCCAACCAGATGGGAGCCCTCGGCAGGGGAGACCAAACGGCCGAGGGTTAGGGGGAAAGGGAAAGAAACCGGCGGACGATGCGGGCGGTATCGAGAAGCACCGCCATCTGCATTTGAGCCCGGAGCGGTCCGTCACGGAGTCCCAGTCGCCTCAGATGACCCGAGAGGCTGACTGGGATTAGCCCATTCGCAGAGACAACTACATGAATAATTTCGGTCGGCATACCACCCCACATGTCGGTTACCACGTGAGCCAGGTCCAGATATTTTGTTCGTTTATCTGTTTCGGCTTTCACGAGGTTCTCGTCATACGGAATGGTAATGTCGATCAAAAATATCCTTGACTGTGCCCGGTCCATCAGCACAATATCAGGCTTATTCGCAAGAATAGTCCTGTCTGTGATGATGGCCCGGTCCCAGTAGAGCCTGGCGCGGTCATTTTCGAGCACGGCTTCCGGCAAGTACTTGTAATACGGCAATTTTCGGTCCACGAGATCGTATTTCAGAGCGAGCTCCTGGTGTAGAATTCCGGCTACTAGGTTGTGCCTGTGCAAGTACTCAGAGTTAGAAAGCGTCGAACAACCGGAGATGACATGCCTAAGTGACTACCCGGGATGGCGACAAGCTCGACAGACGTCGACAGTGCCATCCTTTAGGATGTATCTTCGATAGTTGTTGGTCTTAATAACCTGATCCTGTATTGCACAGACAAAACCCTCGGTTTCACCGAAGAGGTCACCGAAACGTAGCCAGTTGAGGGAGGCGGCTGTATCTACGTGAGGCTCATGTAGAGCCCTGTAGTACCTACCGTGGAGCTCCTTCTCCTTCCATACGGTCTCCCGGTCGGAAATGCTCTGTACTGCCGGGTCTTCCCATTGCTCGTTGGCTAAGGATAGAGAGGTAAGTCCTTTATCACTAGAAATGACGTCATTATAGAATGGATCATCCGATCTCGCCAGAAAGTAACGACGGAGGCTGCACACTTCGCGATTATGCATGGTGAGCGCGCTCAGGAAGCCACGCCCACCATGCTTTCGCGGCAAGCACAGCCTCATTACCGACGATCTCGGATGATGCATCCTATGGGACGTCATTGTAGTGCGGACTTTTCTATCCAGGGCGTTAAGCTCAGTCTGAGTCCACCTGAGTATGCCAAAGGTATACATGAGGACAGGCATGACCCAAACGTTATATGCATGTGTCTTATTCACACCTGACAAAAGGCTGTTAAGCACTTTGGTCAAGCGTGCATAAAACATATTATATTATTATTAAGTTGAGTTAGCACCGGAACTCATTGGAATTTTTTATGCAATTTAAAGACAAACGCTTTATTAATTAAAGTGACCTCATTCATACATTGGAAACCTAAAGATGACAGAATATTTTCATACGGAAGTTGATATAGAAAGCGCCATATTTGAGCATAGATTAGCGGATGAAGTAATATTATTTGTTTAAAACATTATTTACATAATATTACATAGACCGACGAGCCATGCTCTGGCATAACAACTTAAAATTATGTAAAATAGGTTGCATACTTGCGAAAAACAAGCAATTAATAATTAACTAGGCTGTGTCCTCCCAGTAGTTCCACCCCCCCCCCTCCCCGTAACCATGGGTTAAACGTCGGAATCGTCAACTAACCAAAAAAAACCATAGTAATTTTTTTCACTTTATCTATATTTCTATTTTATTTCTTTTTTAAATATAGAATCTTATAAGCTCCTTCTTTTTCTTTCTGGCTTATTTGAAGTTATTTGGGGTCGACGTAGCATGTCTTCGCCTTCCATTCTCCTCTGTTAGTCCTTTCTTATAACTCACTCCTTTCTTACGCATATCATCCCTAATATAGTCTATCCATCTTTTCTTATGCCTGCCTCCACTCTTATATCCATCCACTTTTATAGCAAACATTCTTCTTGTTACAAGGTTTATTCCCTTCGCATATATACCAAGCTAGCCTACCACTTTTCTATTTTTCCGTGACTGGGGCCATTTTCAAAACCTGTTAGCTCCTTAAGTCTCACCAATTGTTAGGTGGTGACGTTAGAGAAATAAATTTAATTATGAATTCTGTCGTGAGCCGGTTGCTAGCTAAACAATTTCCTTTGCCTACAAAATTCACTCAAAGTCGAATGGATTAGAAATATTGCCAGATCATTCTAAGAATCTTGTTTAAGTTACGTAAGCGCTCTTTAATATATTCCGCTACATAATTTTCGCAGTTTTTTTATTGAATAAAATTCTGCCTGTAGCAGAATTTTGTCGGATATCAAGTGAGTATGTCTATTTATATTCACCTATATTATAGTTCTAGCAGGTATTCGATGAATGTAGATTGCTCAGGATAGTACTTTGCAGCAATCTACGGAAAGGGGCCCATGTACGGCATTAGATTTACGACGGTGTAATGATAGTGATAATGATATACTCCTAAGTTTCTACATTGCAAAAGTTCAAAATGTTACATTCCTGATAATTTTATAAATATGGTAAAACATTAAGAATGTGTGGAAAATTATAGTAATTATTAAGTTATTTTCTGAAAAGGAGTTTATCTAGGTTTTAATTTTTTTTTATAAAACTGAATTGACAAAATAATTTACAGTCCATCTGATGGTAAGAAGCAAAGATGATTGATGATGATCGCCATCTCTGAGGTCTAAGATGGAATTCCTCATGGCCTGTATTTAAACTGACTTTCTATTTTTTCTTATAGGAGAGGGGGTGAACGAGCATGCGGCTCTCCTAATGTTAAGTCACTACCGCCGCCCATGAACAGCCGCAACACCAGGGGAATTGCAGGTGCGTTGCCGGCCTTTTAGAAAGGGCTAGGCTCTTTTCTTGATGGTCTCTAAGTCGTATCGATCTGAAAAAATTGCCAATGATAAACTATACTCTTCAGGCCGGAACAAAACATTGCAAGCACTGCTATCTGGCAGCAAAAATAGGTGACAGGATGGGTACCAGACGGATTACTTGGCATAAAATGACTCCTACCGTCCATACCACCTATGGCTATGGCTGTCTTCCTCTCTAAATGGAGAGAAAACCAAGATGGGTATCTTGAGATCCAAGATACCCATTTTGGATCTCAAGTATAGTTGCCGGCTGTGAGGTATTCCACCTTAGTTATCTGGGGTGACAATGCAACTGTAGCTTCTTTGAAATAAAATTAAACGAAATGAAGTAAATAATTTTTATTCAATTTAGATTATTGCATAATACTTATTGAAAGATATTTATTTATTTAAAACTGGTTCCGAAAAAAAACCTCTGTCGTAGTAAGAACCAGCAAGAAACTCGGCGGGACAATTTTTTTTCTTTCGTGTTAGTTTAAAACAATCTTAACACATTAATACACCGTTAAGTTATAGCCTATACACTTCCCACCCCCGGGCACAGACCTCCTTTCATTTCTAAGATGATTTTAGTTCAAGGAAATGTCCAACGGGCTACCCCATCCGTGTTAGCGGACTTTAAATGTCTTTAAAATATGTTTTTTTCGGTTTCTTAGACACGCAGGTTTCCTCGCGATGTTTTCCTTCACCGCCGAGCATGTGGTAAATCAGCACTTAAAACTGCAATTAACAATTTTATAGTTATCGAACCCAGGTTGCTCGCGTAATGTAAATACACTGTATGAAGTTGTATTGATACACTACTGTTTGGAGTAAATAAAATTAAGACCTTCGAATACCTTGGAGTACGATGCGCGGTGAAGGTCGATCGTTTAAGTTCAAATAAATGGCAATATTTTTTTAACCTGTCTTCTTTTAATAGCCAATGTTTATTTGTACACCCGTTATGGAAATACTATTTTGTCTTCAACTTGTCTGACATTAATAATGCTTAAATTTTATATCTGTGTTCAATATTAATTGAAGCCCTGGGGTACGTTTTTATATGATAACCTATTTTAAATACGGATGGTTAAAAAATTAGCAATATTTTTTATCGTAGCGTCAACACCACAGCGATTCAAGTTAGCATAACATGTTTGTTTACGAATGAATGAAACCAAAAGGACATATACATCAATAAAATAATTTACAGTGTTTTATCAAATCAAGCTTATGGCCTAAAAAAAATCATCATACATAATTTAAAGCTGAATTGACTAGTTGTTGTTGTTTTAAAGATACAGTTACAGTCTAGCCTGCATGGAATAAAGATCTTATACCATACAGCTTAGTCTGATGTGTATTTGTGCACAAAACTCTTCTTAATATACTAATGCGTCACATTGCCAAGTTCTTGGGAGATTGACGATAGTATTTCAAGGAACGAATAAAGAAACTTAAGATTTATATCACCATACCCAGTAATTTTTAAACCCTTTCCGCTAATGGTTCACATGATATTTAATACACAAAATTGCACCAATTTTATGCATCAACCATTCATTATTTATTTGTTGAAATAAGAGCAGCAACCCACTGAAATCATCAAAACTATTGTTCCTTAAAATCACTCTAAATTTATTACACTATTGATCATAAAATATAAGTTTTAGAGCTACGTCCATGAAAAAGTCAAGTTACATAAAAATAAAAATCTAAGCTAACTTATATAAATATATAATATTTCTATGTCAGAATATGTGTGAAAATAAAAATCATTACGTTTATGCTAAGAACATAGAGAGATTTCATTTATGAATATTATTCATAGAGCAACACTAGCCGCCGGTAGATCAGATGGGAGTGGCTATACGCAGGCGTTCCCCTCTGTCAAAGTATAACTGTGAGTTGCACTGACGAGATTTTCACAAAAAACACACTTTTTCTGACAAATGTATCGAAATGCGAGCGTACAAAACATATTTTAAAATATTCATCATATTTCAAATATTATTGGTAGTAATAAGGTTATTTGTGAAAATCAAATAAAATCAAATCAAATTCATTTATTTGCATAAATAAAACTTGTGTGTATTTAAAATACTTTTAAAAAATTGACATATAACATGAGCGCTTAAGGCATGCACACTTAAATTTACCAAAAGTTTTTAATAATTAACTTTCTTCAATATAGACGTCATCAACAGAAAAAGTAAACAGATTATTACTAACTAAGCTAGTGTGTTTTACCAACGAAGACTGCAAAACCACTAACCATCAGGCAGAATGATGATCAATTACTGGCTTATTCCAAATATACATAGCTTAAACAAAAACTTTAGAAAAGTTTATTACTAAAAAGCTATATCATACCATTTAAGAAGGGCCTCCTGCCATGGAACAACCACCCCAAGACTCATTTCAACCAGTCAGCCTGCATTTCAATCAGTTACGATTGTCACAGCGCCAGCGGCTCTCCTCGTTGGTAAATTACTTCGAGACGTACTAGTTGACATTGTATATGGCCGTACCCTTGACTGAGTGCCTTTCTATATTTACGAGTATGGATAGAAGCAACGGTTTGTTATAATGTAACTTAAACTAGATATCATATAGCTAGTTGCTCTTCTTTCCTTCGTTCCTTGTAAAGTTTTACTCGTAATATGTTGTCATAGATATTTTGCGTACGATTGTCATTGTGAGGTGTATAAGGGTGAATATTTCAAATTTTTGTTTCTTTTCTTTTTTTTATCCGAAGCCAACCTATTAACAGATGATTATGGTGCACTATGTTGACAAAGAAACGAATCTCTAGTGACCGATTCCTCACTGAAAATCTGCCCAGAACTAAACCTTTGTTACTGAACTTTCGTAATGCATACTACTATGTAATACGTACTGGGCGTCTTCGATGGAAGAGTGAATAAGCTTTTGTTACTCCAAGATAGTTTGATTTATCATCTAAGGTTTCGTCACCGTTTGCCACCGGGTGGAAACGTAGTCTAGCACTGGCTAGTAATAAGTTAAAAAACTAAAATTATATTAAATATTAGATAAAAATATATTAAATATTTTAATATTAATATTAATTCCGAATCAGCATGGCTTAAGAGGGCGAAACAAACGCATGCATGTTTTCGAGTTCGACTGAGACGGACGACGATATCTTTCCCGGAATTAAAATTATATATGCGCCAGCATAATTTTTATTGAATATCTACGCCTGCATGAGCGTGTAATATACGCCAGTTATCAAATGTTAAACATTTGCTTTTTACACTGAATATCTATACTTATAGCACTTTTATCTCCATCGACGAAGACCAGTCGCAGACACAATTCCCTTAGATAATTAATCCCGTGTAAACCCCACGGATCGATAGTTCCTATAGCAAATGTAACAAATGTATAGCCATCTCATAGAGGCTCATACTTGCGAAATTTACTCAGTTCAGAAGTATTTGATGCCACCTTGACTATACACGAAATAGTTCTGAGATGAGAGACCACCAATGTATCCACACTAGGCATTTGCGTCTCTCTTGAGGCGCTAAAGTCATACCATCGCGTCTTATGCTGTCGTCTCTAAATAATCTACAAGGTTATCAAGCCGAGGGAACGTTTATATAATTCTAATAACATTTGTACTGGATGATTTTTTCACCGTCTGGAAAAAATAGGGTGTAACATGTAAACGGAATAGAAGCCTGTGGTATTGATATTTTACAATTTTTTTTTACATTAACATTTCATGAAATTGATTTATCCATAAATACTACTAATCGGGTGCGTATTATTTTTATTACAACGGTTTTAATTGTTTTATTTATTTAGTTCAACATAATTGTTTTTATATTTTTAGAACGGAAAGTTTATTTCAAATTAATATTACCTATTTATTGATCGTTAATATAAAAACAAATGTAAAATATCAGTGTTATAGGCTTCTATTCCGTTCACCTGTTACACCCTATTTTTTTCAGATGGTAAAAAGATATTGGGTGATCTTTATCTTTATATATAAGAAAACCCTTTGGTTAACATCATTTAAGCATATTTGAACTGTAGAAAAAGTTATAGATAATTTGCACCGCAGGACTCGAGATTACTCGTTAACCAATATGCATTTGGATGAAGCTGAAAAACGAGCTTGTTCAGGAGGCTGAATGGAGCAAAATCGAGCACACTATCCACCTGATACCTGATGAGGACCTTAGTGTGCCACATATTTATCTTCGCCCACGTATAAAGTATCAATTAATTGATTCTTTCTTAGTTGTGTTACGAAAGCATACCAGATTACAAGTTACGTATATTTGTATCACACCATCTGAGCTAATTTAATTGCAATCGGGTAAAGATATCAAATTGCCGTTAGACTTATGAAACAGTTACGAGGACGACGTAATAGAGTAAAGTATGAACATTGCTAACGTTGTCTAGGTTGCTACCTATTTATATTGTTGAATACTATTTAACTAGAACTATTTTTAACGCTAATGTGTTTACAACTTATATTAATTAAAAAAAGTTAAAATCATTATCAATATTATTGTGACACTGGCTGGATTGTAAAAAGATGGATGGAATTGGAAAAACTTAATGTTTTCCGTTCAAATACACCTTTCGATCGTTAAAATATACTTAAACACATTTTAACTTTAGACTAGCAAACTGAATACCAGTACTGGTAATCGTGTTGTTAATATTGTATGAAATATATTTAATAAAACATACCTGATACAAATACTTGTAATAGTCTTTGATGATTTAGCTTAAGTTGTTGCTAAAACGTTGTTGCTCTTTTTTACCCTTACTTAAATACCCTTTTTCTTTTTACCTTTAAATTACCATTAAATACCCTTTTTTAACTTTTACCAATAATATTTCTAAGTTTCCAAGGTTGAAAATGCGTCTGTATTTTGATTTTTTATTCCTGGATAGATAAATGCAAGTATCTGTAGGCCACAGCGTGAACACATTTTTGAATACCATCGTTTATTGCACTTATTTAGTAAAAAAATGTAATTTAAAAGTATTTTTATTAACAATGCAATATTGAATTCATATTAATAATATTTACCTGCTTTTAAATGTAGCACAGTAAACGATAGTGATTCGGTGCATAGCACGCATATGAAAGTTCCGTGATCTCGGACGATATCGAAATATCTCAGCGCAACGGCCACATGCAATACCCGCCACAGTTGGCCAATGCAATTCCGCTTTGGACACGGTTGTTGGAAAATACACAGAGCAATGTTCAGTATATTTTCAACTTATTTCTCTCTATCTTTCTAATAACTTAGTTGATTATAATTAAAATTGCTCTTCTCCTTCACCAGCCCTTGTAGTCCAACCAGTGAACATGGGATTCTCCCATTGTAGGGAGCATTTACCTAAATCGTCACAATTAGCAGCTGGGTTGTAGATTGCAGTAGCAGACGTCGGGTATTTTACGTCTGGCGTAAACGGGATGGTTATACCGCTATCTGTCGGAAGCCATAAGTTTTTACAGGCAATCCCCACAGTCGTTTATAATGACACCTATGGGATAAAATCATGGATTACCTCTCATGTTCTAATCTTTTGCGTTCAAATTATACAACTGCGCTTTTAGTGTAGTTTGTGTAAATTAATGTGACTTGAAATTAAGGCACTTGGGCTATCGTTAACATAGTACAGAATAGTTTTTTTTTTATAGGATAGGGTGACAAACGAGCACACACACCACCCGATGGTAGGTGGTTGCTGCGACCCATAGACATCTACATCTATCATCGATTGCAAATCAAAATGCAGATGCGTTGTCACCCGTGAGGACTAAAATGGAATGCCTCGTTTCCAGTAAAAGGGGTCTCCGGTTCTCTACACTCACCATACGAAATACAGCAGCATTAAGCTATTATTTCACGCTGGTATTCTGTGAGAACGTGGTCCTTCCCCGATCGAGTCGACCCGTTTGTGCTACAACTATACTACTAATATAACTGCAGCATTTTTTTTTTTTTTTTTTTTTTTTTTTTTTATAGAAGAGGGGGCAAACGAGCATGCGGCTCACCTGATGTTAAGTGACTACCGCCGCCCATGATCAACCGCAACACCAGGAGAATTGCGGGTGCGTTGCCGGCCCTTTAGAAAGGAGTAAGCTCTTTTCTTGAAGGTCCCCAGGTCGTATCGGTCCGGAAAAATCGCCGGTGATAAACTATTCCACAGAGAGGTTGTACGTGGAAGAAAGCTCCTTGTGAAACGTACAGTGGTGGACCGCCAAGCATCCAGATGGTGTGGATGGTATCGGGACGTTTGCCGTGTCGTGCGTTCACGAAATTTGGCGGCTGGGATTAATCCGAACAATTCCTCAGAGCACTCCCCGTGATAGATGCGATAAAATACGCAAAGAGATGCAACATCTCTTCGCAACGCCAGTGAATCGAGCCGATCGGAAAGCACTCGGTCGTCGACGATTCGAGCCGCTCTGCGCTGGATGCGGTCAAGTGGAAGGAGCTGGTACTGGGGAGCCCCAGCCCAGAGATGGGAACAGTATTCCATGTGCGGTCGAACCTGCGCCTTGTAAAGTTGCAGGCGGTGTGCCGGCATGAAATACTGCCCCGCTCTGCTGAGCACGCCAAGCTTTTTAGAGGCCAATTTGGCCTTCCCTTCCAAGTGACCACGAAACTGCACGTCACTCGATATGTCGACGCCGAGGATTCCGATACTGGCTGAGGCAACAAGGGGAGTGCCTTGAAACTGAGGGGATACGACAAAGGGGTTCTTTTTAGCGGTTAACGCGCAAACTTGTGTCTTCTGGGGGTTAAACTGGACTAGATTTAGTCGTCCCCAATCCGAGACTCTGTTCAGCAAAGACTCGACTTCAGACACAAGTTTGTCCCGGCACTCGGAGACGTTTTCCCGAGAAATATTGGCTCGGCCGGTGTAAAGAGCATCACCAGTGCTGTCATCTGCATAGCAATGAATGTTACGGGTATGCAACATATCATTGATATGCAGAAGAAACAGCGTTGGCGATAGCACGCAGCCCTGTGGAACACCAGCATTAATAGGCTTGCAATCGGAGCTTGCACCGTCTACAACGACCTTGATGCAGCTAGCATGGCTCTACCATGTAAAATAGTACGATTAAAATAAATTTCATTAATTAGGAGAACGTAAACATTTAGTGTTAAGAATTTACTGTGCAGAAACCGCATCACCAACTTACATGAAATCCTTAGATTTTATATATTACCATAAAATTTCAGCTCTTTTAGTTAAGTATTTTAAAATGCTTAAATTTATCCAAGTTAATTACTTAAATTAATTTTTGTAAAATTTTATTTAAATTAATTTTTTACTTTATTTTTCAGCTGAATTTTTGAGGAGGAGGTTCCCAAACTGACTGTATTTTTTGTATGTATATTACGCGATATCTTCATCCAATTAAGTGATTTCGATAAAAAAATTGTAAATAGGTTATTCTTTCGAGGTAGTTTCGCATAAATTTCAAGAAAACAATCCAACCCAAAGGGTGGATAAATAGGGCAGGAAGCTTTTATTGATATTTCTTAATCTACTCAAGAGGTCTTTATTTCTTCTATACACTACAATGCTTAATATTAAATGCTGGGCATAACTAATATCAATAATTAATATTTGATACAACCTAACCTTCCGATACTTAGGTAACCTAGATATGTGGCCGACATGAAATATAACACCAGTATTGTGACTCGGTCGTGTGCCATTTTACTTAGTCTACAATTATTCATTATTGTGTGTCAAAGAAAAGTAATATGTTTTATGTATCAACAATCGAATCTAATAAGGACGTTTGATGTCTTTGAAAGATAGGAGATGATACTACTTTCCTGTAGACGGCTTTAGTTTTCAAATTCATGTACTCATCATCATCATCATGATCAGCCAACAACCGTCCACTGGTGAACATGGGCTACTCCTCTCATTAAATAGGGTTAGCGATTGCAATACCACCAATAATACTAACTCCATCTCCTATCTTGATCATAGATACCACCATCTATTGAAAACCATGCAATCTTTCTAGTAGTCAACTTTTACAGGAAGTTTAAGTTGAGACTGGCCGCTGTAATCAAAATTCGATCTGGAGATTTTTTTTATTAAATCCAGTCATAAATTACTATTAACAATTTCAGTGGGTCAATTGTCGGCGGACATCTGTCATATTGTTATATTATTAGAGTTCAAATTTAATTGTGAAGTAACTTTATGTCATTGTTGTACTAACTTATTATATAAAAGATATTATTTATACTATACTTAGTTAACGCGTTGATGTCTTTTGTACCACAAATTGATATTACGACAAGATCTAATAACGTGAACCATTATAACGTTTAATTTTTCCCTTTAAGTCATTCGTTTATGATTTTATTCTTAGAAGTGAAGTAAAAGATAAAAATGTGACAAAGCCCAGTTAAGTAAAGTGTATCATTAAACATAAATTATGCCACCGTTAATAATTTTATAAAAACGTTTTAAAAAATCCAAAATAAATACTAAAAATCACAATGTTTATATACATAAACAAATTAAATAACAGATAATATAGCATACAAAATTATTTTTGTCTAAGGTTAATTATTGGAAATACTTTCCAATGAAAAAGTTGCTGGCTTACCGAAGTTTCGCTACGACTTACGATGAAACTCGTCGGTGAACTCTTACTTTTCCCAAGCCTTATTAGAGCTATACGTTATCGATTAATTTTGTGCCTTTTAAAAAGTTTTGATCAGGCCTCTGTGTAACACTTTGTTCTTTTAACTTTTAAACAGCTAATGCTACAAAAGAGTCTCCAAAATTTCTAATAGAGACTTCAGACTCAAGAATGTTACAACACCTGCTTATTGTCGATCGAGTAAAACATAAAATATTTTATATTTTATTAACTACTTGAACTGCTTTTTATCAAATTAGCTGAATAAATGAATCATTACCATTAAAATGAATAATGAAACATACAACTTTTATTTACTAAAATAAGTTATCTCCACGCCGGGATTTTCTCCTGTATCATAGAGGTGGTTTAAAAACATAAATTGCACAAGGACAAATATGTAGGCCCGGAAAATTTATTTGTAGGCCATTCTATTACTTTTTCGGTACGGGATTCGAACCCGCAACCTCCAGCGCTGAAACTCATTACTGCGCCACTCTGCCACGGTCTCGTCTTTTTTTTAAATTGAATAAATATTGAAGAAACGTTTTGTTTGTGATATTAACTGTGGAAAGGACGAGCTCCTGATATACAGGACCCCGAGTTCGAGTTAGGACACAAGCGAAACTTGTGTATTAGCTTTATTCGTGTTTAATAAAGAATTATTGCCTAAGTCTAAAAATTAATGAAAGAAGGGAAAATCGTAATATTTACATTATATCTTTAAACATTTTTTTGGTCTCACTACATTACATAGATTCTCTTAAGATATAAGTAGAGTCACACACACAAATCACTCAATTCGGTAAGTACAGTTTCGACAAAAAAAAATATCCTACTTTTTAAATTCATGTTCTAAGTGTACCGTAAATCAAGAGGTGTCGTATAGTGTAAATGTTACTAGAATAAAATAACCACTTTTGTGAGCGCATACAACAACGCGAAGAGCCGGAATTCGGTGACGGGGAATGTGCGCGGGCGCAGGCTCAATCAAGGACGCACGAGGCGCAAGTTACATTATGAATTACAATTCCAAATGGCAGTCTGCACTTCTAGTATCAAGACTGAATATTTAAAAATATCTACTTTATTATTTTTATTTATGATAACACAATGTCCTTCAGTCAGTCAATCACAGTAACAGCGGCCTGTCTTAACTGGGACTAGCCTTCTGCGCAGGACAACGCATGAGCGTGCGCAAGTAGAGTTGCACCGTCTATTCCCTCACTCTCATGATCCAATGGGTTGCAAATTCAAAATGACTGGAGAGATATCAGGTATAGAACCTACGGTTTTACATGCTTTGCGTAGCACAGAGTTGTAACAACGCCAACTTCCTGACCCCGGGCTTTTTTATTATTAATTATAAATATGGTGAAATTATTATGAATATATGTGTCATCTACAAATATAATGTAATACGAAAACGTTATGAACGACTACTTAAATGCTAATTTTACCTTATAAAAAATAATTAATCCTTTTACGGAAAACGAATGATAGATCAGTCGAGTAACTTATTGGCTATCGTACATGATAAGGGAATGGCGAGAATGAATAAATTAATTAATTCATTTATTTACACAATGTAGGTACACTATAAATTAAGAAATAACAAATTTTAAAGAAAAGCAATATTATATATACTATCAGATTACAGCAAAGAAAATGCATTGACTTATTATATTGCTAAAGCAGTGTTGCCAAAGAGACAACGCTGTTATTCTGTCGGTGATTCTTACCCATCGAGTCAAACATATTTTTATTCAATATGTTAAAACAACTTTTACGACAAGGCTAACTTTAAAAGGTTAACAGAAATATACGAGTACCTAATACAACGCTAATGTTAGTAAAATGTGGGGAAATTCAAATGCAGTGTCAGAAACTAAAATCCATGCTAAAACCATACATATTTCGGATAAAGTTGTAAGAAAAGCTATAACGTGAATTATTTACATATGGGTAACATAAAATTTCTTATTCGCAGTTTTATTCAAACTAACAAGCTAAATTACGAGTATAAACATTTAAACAATGCCTTGAACCTATATTGGCATTTACTTGAGTTAATTTTATGTTTTATATTTTTGATTTTTATGTATATATTCTTTCTTACTTGTAGATTATTAACATTCTACTATTTACAAATAGTGTGTGGACATAACCACATTTTATGTGTCTTTGCATTAATTTGATTATTAGTTTTAATTGAATTTCGACTTACAAATGAGCTTTAATTAAAAAAAATACTAAAAAATTCAATACTAAACGGGTAATACAATTTTCACTTACTTTCGACGCGATTCTTGAAATTATCCTCATATTTCTCTAACTTCAGTTATTTAAAAAATACTTATACTATACTTTTTTTTATATATATATATATATTTATATATATATATATATATATATATATATATAGTCACAAAATTTATATATATATATATATATATATATATATATATATATATATATATATAGTCACAAAAATCGCGCCAAAAGTAAGTGAAAATTTTATTACCCGTTTACAATGATATATATTCTATAAGTTCTATAAAAAAAACTTACCGGGATTGAAACTATCCTAACTCTCAAGTCGGAGTTAGCAAAATTTTTACAAAATTTTATTAAAATCAGTAGATGAGTGCCGGAGGCTAGCGTAAACAAACATCGTGCATGCGATTTTTCTATATTGAAGTATTGTGTTATTTTTACAGTAAATAATTGTTCAATAATACTCAATTCTTAGGAGATGATGTTGGTTAATGGGTTCTGCTACGCTGCCACCACTAAGCTACCGCCAATTAAGGGTTTATTGTATTTTTATAAATCGTTGAATTCAGTCGTGGTAACTCAAGGGCTTAACGCTCTAAATTTTTCAATATGCGATCAACCAGGACTCAATCCCCGCAGACACTAATGAAATTGTTGATTGCAATTTTAAATGCTCAGTCATGAAAGATATCACCTCTTCAATACAGCCTTTGACAAATCCACTGCTGAAGATATACTTCCACTAAGACGTCACAACGGATATGGAACTTTCTTTGAAGTTGGTTGCACATGTCAATAGACTGGAGTAGCCGCTTAACACAAGGTGAACTTTTATTTCATTCATTTCTTTAATTTAATTAAAAAATACCACAAAACAAGGTCCTGAGCAACCTTTACCCATCGACTTCCTGTATGTCTTAAAGATCGTCGATTTATCTAGTGAGGAGCCGTCCTACACTAAGCTTACCGGCACAAGGCTGCCATAAAGTTTAATGTGTTTAATTATGTTGACTAATAAAATTTAATGAGATACAACCTTTTAGGCTTTGAAATACACTATACAGAATGCATGTATTTTTGCGTTACAATAAAACTGTAAATCGAATCGTCATCTTGCAATCTCAACGGGTAAACTTAAGAGGGATATCTACGCATGAGTAATGAAGAGAAATTATATACAGCAATAACATTCAATTATTTGTGGTTATAAATTTGAGAGGTTGATAATCTAATCACAAATAACTGAGTGCCGCGATAGCTCAGAGGCTAAACGCTCACTGTTTCCACAATACGCTAACAACCCGGGTTCGAATCCCACCGTCAAACTGACACCGACAAATTGTTAATTCCTATTTTAAGTCCTGAAAAACATCGTGAGGAAACCTACATGTCTGAAAAATAAAAATAAAATATTTCGAAGATATGTGAAGTTCGCCCACACACATTGGTGCAGCAAGGTAGACATTTCCTTGCCGTAAAACCTTCTCAGAAATGATAAGATCCTGTCCTCAGCAATCGTACGTATACAGAGTGTAATTTTACTATATTACACCAATTTGAATGAACTGAGAGTAAAAGTGTTATTTTTTTAACGTCTTGTCATAAAAAGCTTATCAAATGTATAAATATGTAAATTGATTGAAGTATTACTTTCACTCAGATTACGTCCAATCTAGTTTATAATTTTATTTTCCTTATCGAGTCCTTGTGGCACTAAGTATTTATCAGTTTTAAATACTTATAAATTATAACTTACCATTCTTAGATGTGATAAACACTTTCTTCGATCAAAACCTCCCATATTATAATTTTTAGTCAAACATCAACATTTAAAAAAGTAAAAAAATCTAAGTATCTTTAAAAATTGTCCTCTTTTCCTGGGAGGTTTCTATCACATCATCTCACAACCACAATTTTAATATTGAATACGTAACACCAAAATGTTGACACTGGGTCACGCGTGGTTAAAAGTTTTGTTAAAAGAAAACCGCATTCGAAGTTCAAAAAGCACTTGGTGGGAAACGTCGACTCGCGCGGACTGCGCGCCACAAACTGCTAAGATGGCGTGCTTTTTTGACGGTTCACACGAGTCTATTCACTTTCTACGACCTTACGTTGTATGCGACTTATAATTAAGCATATTTACGTAACCTGTCGATGTAACTCATATAGGAGTGGAGTTTCCGCAAAGTTATACGTTTTCACGGAAAGTTCACGGTATTGAAGGATAATGTACTCGAGCTGCTGGTTTTCTTTTATCAATTTTCTAATATTTCAAGGACAAATGTCCTGGCTACTTTCACACTAGGTAACCTTAGTATAAATACCTGTAAACTATTCCAGATAAAGTACATAAAACCTTATAAGCACTGGTGATTTCTGGATATCAACAACAGCGCCACTTACTAGATCGAATTTTGAATCTAAATCATCCAGTGGTCCACTGAAACAAAAAAATCATCACGATTCGTCCAGCTCTATAAGAAAAGTTCAGTGACAAACACTTAAACACACACACAGAAGAATTATATAAAATAACGCCTGACTTCGGAATTCGACTGTAGCTGCAATGCTACGAAAAATATTTTGGCTACAGCATAAGTTAAAGTTCATCAATCCTATCTCAATATATATATATATATATATATATATATATATATATATATATATATATATATATATATATATATATATATATATATATATATATATATATATATGTGTGTGTGTGTATATATATATATATATATACAATATTACACCTGTATACACTTATATATAATACCACACATCCAGAAAATACCATCATCAAATCATCATCAGCCCGCAAGAGCTCACAAGTGGTTATGGCTCTCACCTGTAGGAAGTATTTGCCTTGACCGTTACGCTTGATAGACGAATTGGCAATCACAGTACCAGATGTCTAGCACCTTTGACATTACTGCCCGTCGCCGCACTGGATGTTTGACATAGTAATATTGATCTCTTACAATGCCTACGGGGTTAAAAGGGATGAAGATATCTCTTATTCTGTGACTACTATCCTATATAAAATGGGACACCTGCAAAAAATCTTTTTTTACATAGAATAAGGGTAACAAACGAGCGCACACTTCACCTGATGGTAAATAGATGCTGTATTCCATAAACATCATTTATCCTCGATTAAGAATCAAAACATAGACGCCTTGTCACACCTGAGGACCTAGATGGAATGCCTCGTTTCCAGTAAAAAAGGGTCTCTGGATCTCTACACCTACCATATGAAACACAGTAATATTAAGTTGCTATTTTACGCTGGTACTCTGTGAGAGAGTGGTCCTTCCCCGGACGAGCCGACCCATTCGTGCTACAACCATAATATAACTGCAGCGTGGCTCTACCATGTATAACTGCAAAAAGAATGCTACGGGTGCGTTATTGTCACCCCTTAGGACTAAGATGGAATGCCTAATTATACTGACTCTTCATACCCTTTAGATCGCTACAGGGCAATCAGGGACAGAATCCTACACCCTATTTAACACATACATAGTTGTCGGAACTTAATAACAAAATATGATATCACAGTCTGAAATAAATTGATTTAATTAAATTTTTTTATAAATCATATAAGAAATAGCTCAGATCGCTTATCACCTTATTTTCAGGGGTTATAGTAAAGTAAAAATAAAATTACAGCCTACTACGTCCCACTCCTAGGCACAGGTCTCCTCTCATTTCCGATAAGGTACTTAGGGCTAGGAAAAGACCACTGCGCGTGCGAGTTGGTGGACTTCACATGTCCTCGAAAATTGTAATTAACAATTTCATTGGTGCCGACGGTGATCGGACCCGGGTTTCTCGTGTACTAGGATATTTGCAGGGAACGATTAGCCCCTAAGCTGCCAAGGCTCTCCTGAGCTGCCACGCTTTTCACGAGGTTAAAGCGACAATAGCCTAATGGCGGGGCGCAGATCGCGAACTCAAAAGGTCGTGGGTTCGAATCCGCCATTTGACGACTTTCGTGAACCACTCCTAACACAAGCGTTTCAAGCTTACCAGGAGTGGTTAAAAGGAATATTAGTAATGTTAATTAATAAGATTACAATACCAAGTAATGCTAATAAATAAGATTATTTAATTTAAAAAAAAGTTTAAAAAAAATATTGTGAAAATATTGTGTGATTGATATGATTGTGAAAATTATAATTACATTTAAAATTGGTCAAAGAAACTATACCTATGCCGAAATAGCACAAATAGTCACTAACATGATGTATCAAATATTATAACATATTTATATAAAAAGAGGGAAATGTTTAATAAAGCAGGACACGCCCTTTTAGGTCTAATATCTAGCCTTCGACATGTTCTAGATCATATGTGACTTGGGTGGGCTTGCAAAAACTTTGGTCTAAGAATGTTGTAGAGCGACTACGGCTAGCCGCACCCTAATGCGTTGAAAAATTTCGAGCAAGCAGCGGCTAGTTAACTGTTGCGGAATACGTGTTAAATCGAATATACTACACCAGTAGTATATTCGATAACTAGTTTAAGGACGCATTTAACAATTAGTATAGAAATTGTTGTTTTATGGCATTTCTTGTGTAAGGCATATTTTAGCAGTGAACTTTTGAAGGGTTGTGGTGAAAGAATGATAAAATGAATGCTTAAAAAATGGTCTGTATATTTAGACTAAAAATACCGTGTGATAAAGATGTAAAAGAATCCATCACCATATTTTTAATCGCAAGAGTTTAGAAAAGAAATTTTAAAGTACGATGATGACCCCATGGCCTTTAATAGATGATACCGAAGACGAAAAATACCTTTACAAACTTAATGATAAGGGCAAATCTCCTTGATAACGGGAAAGGCTCATTTCCAGCATTAGCGTTAGACTTTAACGAGCTGATAAAAAGTCAAATATAGTTGGAACATTGATTTGACTTCATACCTATTCATCAAAGTTATCAAATAAAAGTTCCCTTTCACCAGACATAAATGGCTTAAAGGATCTTAGCACTATGCTCAATGACCTCAATGGTGTCTCCCAACGGATAGGTCTTAAGATGAACATGAACAAAACAAGGATCATGTTTAATGTCCATGTCAAACCTATGCCGGTAGTTGTTGGGAGCACTATGCTCGAAGTTGTTGACGAGTACGTTTACCTGGGACAAATAGTCCGACTAGGTAAGTCCAACTTCGACCGAGAGGTCAATCGACGGATTCAACTCGGCTGGCCAGCGTTCGGGAAATTATGACACATCTTCTCGTCAGGTATACCCAATCTCTGAAAACTAAAGTGTACAACCAGTGCGTATTGCCAGTGATGACTTACGGATCTGAAACGTGGTCCTTCACTACTGGCCGTATGAGGACGCTCAAGATCGCTCAGCGAGCTATGGAGAGGGCTATGCTCGGAGTTTCTCTGGGTGATAGACTCAGAAATGAGGATATCCGCAGTAAAACCAGAGTGACCGACATAGCCCAACGGATTAGTAAGCTGAAGTGGCAATGAGCCGGCCATATAACACGAAGAACCGATAACCGATGGGGAAGAAAGGTTCTCGAGTGGCAGCCTCGTACCGGTAGGCGTAGTGTAGGGCGACCCCCCACTAGATGATTTTTATGATATTTATGATATATATGATGATAATTATTTTTCTTTTTGCTTTTTTCTGTAAATGCTATTAATTTTTCTTCTATGAAGTGAATCTCTCCTTGCAACTGGCGGGTGGGTTTGTAAACCATTTTTTTTTCTTTTTTTTTTCTTATATTTATTATTTATATTATATTTATAGTTTGATATCTATGATTTTCAATAATGATAATTTAGACGACAGTTTTTTTTCCCTCGGCGATTCAGATGGATTGAGCAGTAATGACAGTTATCATAGCATATTATTATCATAGCTTTAAGTGAAACTCTTGATTCTCATTTCTCAGATACTCTGAAAAACTTTAATGTTGTTCATATAAATGCCCAGAGTATTCCCGCACATTATCCTGACATGTTGTCCTCATTTTATAATGAAAATATACATGCGATATTAGTTTCTGAATCTTGGTTAAAACCATGTTTGCCTTCAATATCTTACTCTCTTCCCGGATTCCACTTGATTCGCAACGACCGCCTTGGGCGCGCTGGCGGTGGCGTGGCGATTTATTTAAGATCACACATTCCTTACACAGTTTTAAATACTTCGCAGCCAGTGTCTAGCGCCGGCCCTGAACACCTATTCATCGAAATATTGTTTGGACACTCAAAGCTTCTTCTCGGTGTCTATTACAGTCCAAATGTTACAATTGATTATTTTTCAGCTTTTGAAATTCTTTTAGAACAATACTCCTCGCTTTATAATCACACTATTGTCATGGGAGATTTCAATACTTGTCTTCTCAAAAATGATGCTAGAGCATCCCGTCTGAAATCTCTTGTTAATGGCATTAACTTACATATTCTCCCACTTTCAGCAACTCATGCTTTTCCTAATTGTGTACCTTCTCTCCTTGATTTAATACTTGTTTCTTCCATTGACCATGTTGCAAAGCATGGTCAATGCAATGCCTCCGCTTTTTCTTACCATGATCTACTTTACCTGTCCTATAAATTAAAACCTCCTAAGGCTAAGCGAAGGATCCTTCTCCGGCGCAATTTTAGTAGAATGGACCTGGATAAGTTGCGAGAAGATACTGCTAAGGTTGACTGGTCAGTAGTTGCGAATGCTGGTTCGGTTGATGAGCAGATATCTATTTTTAACAGCATACTTACACAACTGTATGACATTCACGCTCCAATTCGTCCAGTTCGAATGAAGCATCTTCCTGCCCCCTGGCTCACTGCCGATATAAAAAAACTTCAAGAAAAAAAGAACATAGCGAAATCTAAATATCGTATGAATCCTAATGATTCTAACCGAGAGAAATATAACAGGGCACGAAATCGCTGCAATATGGTGTGTAGAGATAGTCAACGACGCCATATCCATAAATCTGTTGTTGAGGAAGATAACTCAACTAAAGTTTGGAACTTTCTCAAATCTCTAGGGGTTGGAAAAGCAAAGCGTAATGTAGAATCTCTTAATTTGAATTTAAATAAGCTTAATGCTCATTTCCTCTCTAGCGCCACTATAGACAGTGCTATGAAGAAAAATACACTTGCTCAACTTTCTGCTATATCAACTCCCAATTTTCCCTCTTTTGTCTTTAGCCAAGTTACTGTCAGTGATGTTAAGAAGAATATATTAGCCATTACTTCCGACGCAGTTGGTTCTGACAGCATTAGTCGTAAGATGATTATCCCAATACTCGATCTTTTAGCTCCTATACTTACACTTATTTTAAACCGTTCCCTTGACACCAGTGTTTTTCCTTCATCCTGGAAAGACGGCCTAGTAACTCCACTCCCTAAAAAATCTAATCCGACATATGAAGATTACCGTCCTATATCCATCCTTTCCTTTCTCTCTAAAGTACTCGAGCGCCTAATATACCAACAGCTGAGCAAATTCCTGTCCAATCATAACCTTTTGAATTCATTCCAATCTGGTTTCCGTCCCGGTCATAGTACGACTACGGCTTTGGTTAGAATCACTGATGATATTTGCCTGGGCATGGATAGTCAGCAGGTTACAGTATTGACATTGCTTGACTTTAGTAATGCCTTCAATACTGTAGACTTTGATGTTTTACTCGCTGTCCTAAGTTCTCTTAACATATCTCCTGAAGTAATTGGTTGGTTTCATAGTTACTTGCAAGGGCGCCGGCAACGTGTACAAATTCAAGACAAGTTTTCTGACTGGTCTGCTGTCAAAGCTGGCGTCCCACAAGGTGGCGTGTTGTCACCTCTATTGTTCTCTATTTTCATCAATTCGATCTGTTCCCACATAACTTCTCTTTACCACCTATATGCAGACGATTTACAAATCTACTCTCAATGTAAGATTGTGGATCTCCCCAATACAATTAGATTAATTAATGAAGATCTTATTCGTATTTCTCATTGGTGTAATTCATTTGGACTTAAAGTTAATCCACTGAAGACTCAAGCCATTATTATTGGGAGTTCGAAATTAATCTCTCGGTTAACTTTGTCGCTGCTCCCGCCAATCATATTCGATGGGACACTTATCCCATACAGTGACAAAGTTAAGAATTTAGGCATTATGTTCGATCAGACTTTGTCTTGGGGACCGCAAGTTAGTGAAATAAGTAAAAAAATGTTTGCCGCAGTTGGTTCACTTCGAAGATTACGCAATGTTCTCCCCATTCCTACTAAAGTTGCGCTGGCTCAGTCTCTTCTTTTACCGATCCTTGACTACGCGGACACTTGTTATCTTGACCTAACATACGAGCAACTTAATAAACTTGAGCGGCTTCAAAATTATTGCATAAGGTTTATATTTGGGTTACGAAAGTATGACCACATATCCGAATTCCGCCATAAGCTCAAGTGGCTCCCGATTCGTCTTCGCAGGAATACTCACATTCTTCATCTTCTTTACTGCATTCTGTTCAATCCGACCACTCCTTCTTATTTGAAAGACCGATTTATATATTTAAGTAGTTTACGATCTCAAAATAATCTCCTTCTAAGTACCCCTAGACATTCCTCTTCCTTCTATTCTAATTCTTTTACGGTTACCGCCATACGACTATGGAATTCTCTCCCTTTACATATTAAAAAATCTAAATCTCTTCCTATATTTAAAAATAAATTAAAACTTTATTACCTTTCCTCTTAAGTTACTACCTGTCGTCATTCATTTTTTTTTTTGTCTCTTTCTTTAATCATTTATGTTCTTCTATTTATCTTTCTTTATCATATTCTGTACACCCCTTCCGCTATCTTTAAAATAGTATCCTCTGCCCTAAGGTTGCCTGGAAGAGATCGCTGTTTTAGCGATAAGGCCGCCTGTTGTACCAATGTCCCTTTAAATATATAAATAATGTAATATGTTCCTTGGTGTACAATAAAGTATATTTTACTTTACTTTACTTTACTTTAGATGGAGTGACGACCTGGTAAGACATGCAGGAAGTCGATGGATGCAGGTGGCTCAGGACCGTGCTTTGTGGCATTACTTGGGGGCGGCCTATGTTCAGCAGTGGACTTGTGAAGGGCTGTAATGATAATGATAATGAAATGGTTTAAAGCGATATGACATTGTTTAAGTTTTCCGTCATAAAACAGTATTGCTTTTAAACATTCAATAAAGAGTTAGTTCTATGTCCTAGGGTAAATGGGTAAAGAGGATCTCGCCCATAATACCAGTGTAAAATATCAGCATTATTCTACTGTGCTTCGTATGGTTAGTGTTGAATACCGGAGACTCTTCCCAAGTAACACAGGAAGCATTTTAACAAACGAATGTAGAACTTAGGTCCGTATACGAGTAAACTTTTATATGAGTTCACCGAGCATCTTAACGTCTGATCTGAACGTCTCGGGATGTAAACAACAGCGCTGTGAAAAAAAAACTATAATTGTGCCTCCAGAGTCATTGCCAAGGCAAGATCTAAGCACTTCGGCAGAATTGGTGAGAAGCTAGTTCGCCTTCCTTCGGGAACTGGTTTCTCGCCAAAGCGATTCAAGGGAACTTCTGTCAACCGTCTTTTCCATCTCTGCACAGAGAGGAGAAGTCACTGGCCCATGCCGCAAAGGAAAAAGCCGATCTAATAGGCTCTCTTGTTGTGTCCAACTCTACTCTCAATGACGGGGGGAAGACATGCATGCCGGATGTCCAGTTTAAACAGCGCTCGGTTCAAAAAGCACTCCTTTCCCCGGACGTCAGCAAGTCGAGTGGACCTGATAGAATCCCTTCCATTGTGCTGAAAACTTGTACTGTAGAGTTGGCACCAGTTTTAACGCATCTTTTTTAGCTTCTAATCCCATGGCGTAATTCGAATTCATAGAAGACAGCTTTGGTCCACCCAATCCCCAAAAAATCGACCGTTGAGATAAGTCCAACTATAGGCCTATCACCATCATCACTTGTTCTCCAAAATAATGGAGTCCATTATAAACTGCCTGCTAGTGGGTTACCTTGAAGATCACTAGCTGATAAGTGATAACCAATACGGTTTTCCTCATGGTCAATCATCAAGTGATCTTGTGGCCGTTAGTTTGGACATAGCGAAGGCCTTCCTTCGGGCAGAACAAAGCACTACTTTCACAGCTCCTTTCCTGTGAGCTTACCGAGAAATTGTGCAAATGGGTCACCAATTTCCTCCTCCACCACTACCCAGAGGTGGACCACTTCCTCCACCAGACAGTATTTCATGCCGACACATCGTTTGCAACTTTACAAAGCGCAATTTTGACCTTACATGGAATAATATTCTCATCTCTGGTTTGAGGCACCCCAGTGGCAGCTCTTTCCACTTGACCGCATCCAGCACAGAGCGGTTCAAATCGTCAACGACCGACTTCTTTCCGATCGGCTCGATTCAGTTACACTGCGTAGGGATTTTGCATTCCTTTGCATTTCCTTCGCGTCTACCAAGGGGAGTGCTCTGAGGAATTGTTCTGATTAATTCCAGCCGCCGAATTTCATGAACGCACATCGCGTCAAAATTCAAGATACCATCATCGCCATCTGTATGTTTGGCGATCGACCACTGTGTGTTTTACTAAGAGTTTTCTTCCTCGTATAATTTCTTTTAGGCATTATTTACCATCGGTGATTTCTTCGGACCGATACGACTTAGACACCTTCAACATAAGAGCTTACTCATTTCTAAAAAGCCGGCAATACACCTGCAATACTCCTGGTTTTGCGGTTGTTCATGTGCGACGATAGTCACTTACCATCAGGTGAGCCGCATGCTCGTTTGCCTCCTCTTCTATAAAAAAGGTCAACTGAGTTCTGTTGTACAGCTAACAGCTCTTTAATCAAATACACGTGAGTTATTGTAATGCTTAACGCTGTATATACATTCACTTTCCTGTATTCGTAAAACCATTTGTCGGCCATATTGTGGGGAAAGCAACATATGCACATGTTTTGTTGATCATATAATTTTTAGCGTAGCATTTAAGTAATGGCACTATTTTAGTCTACATCAAGTATACTAGTATACCTGTGAATCCATATAGAACTACTTTTTAGACAATGGCACTGCCATGGTTCATTAAAAGTCTTCTTTCTGGTGTCTTACTTAATAATAGTTCACGTGTGATTATTTATACTACTGGCGCCATTAATTCGCTCAGCGGGGAGTTAAAAACCGATTACAATTTGTAAATATTTTATAACAGAAAAATATTATCTTTCGACCCTATTTATAAAAGCAATAGACCTTTAAAATAATGATATAACTTAATTCAATACTGCCCAATCAATACTATTTACTATGTTAGTTACGCAAAAGCCGATATCGATCTATACTAAGAATACACAATTGTTTTAGTTAATTTACACATATATAACATTTTATATCAAAACCACAAAATGTCGAAGGCACGTGAAAATTTTCAATAAAATTTATATATTTGAAGGCATGAAATAGAGAGAAAAGAGTCAAATACTTTATAAATTTTGTTTTGATTCAAGCAAATATGGTCGTGTCACTCACTCAGTTTTAACGTCTTCCTTTATCTATATATTACAATTTTTTGTGAGACAAATTAAGTAGCTAAATTACGACGTTAATTGTATCATTAGGTACATTTAACACTGCGTAATAGAGATTTTTCTACTCAATAATATTGCTAGTATAATTAGTGCTTCTGTAGTGCGATTGGCAACTTCTTTGGCCGTTCAAAGCGATTGATACCTTTTTTGACCACAATAATGCTGATATAATCCGCCTGTAAAGCAATTAAACAACTATTGTGAACCTATTTAAGATTTAAAGCCATATAATTTACGCCCAAATAAGCATTACAAAAGCCCTAAAATCTTTTTAATGCTACTATAGAACTAACTCAAAATGCGAATATATGATACAGAAATGCCGTTAGTCGGCCGTTATACTACTTTGATGTGTTACTTGGGTTGTAACTGATAATGAGACATGGTATTATATTTTAGCCTCAGAGGTGTTAACGCATTAACATAATGATAATGATACTTAATCTAGAATAAATGCAGGTGTCTACAGGCAAAGCAGGAGAAGGGGTGTGAGAGAGGGGCGTTTTTCACCATTTCAATAAAAATGCTTAGATCCTAAAACTAATTTTTTGAGTTTAAGTCCATTGCTACTCTGTGGCAACCCAAGTGACAAGTTGTAAAATAATAGCTCCCAACAATTTAGCAAAATTAAATATTGTAATTTGATAATATCCACCTCAATTTTTAGTTACAGTTGTTAAATAATACTTAATTGTGTTGGTAAAATAAGTAAAAGTCATAAGTATTTTAATTAAATTGTGTTTTGTGTTTCAACTAAAAGAGACAGCTGTAACGTACATCGTTTGAACTTTCTGTAAGTTATTGTAATTTTCTTGTTATCCCTTTAATATTTTAAGATTTACCTTTTAAATTAGTGCAGTTTCGGATTTCAATTTGAATTATTTACCTGATAATTTAATTTGAGATCTGTAAGTAGACCCATAGATCTAGATATTAGCTTACTCTGTTTCTTCGGTTTTCTTTCTTTGTTTTCTTTTGCTATTTACACATAATAGTAAAATGAATACACGCAACGCCAAAACGCGCCAAATGGAGAACCAACTTCAAATGGCGCTTCTAGAACTTAAGGCGTCAAAAGAGCAGTGTGAGCTGTTGCTTAAAGAAAGGGATGACAACGAAAAGGAAATAATAAATATAATTGCCAAAAATAGTCAACTAAAAAGTGATATGGTTAAGTTGCATAAAGACTACACAAATGTTTTAAAAGAAAGGGATCAGCTTCAGGAAACAGTCGATGAGTTTGACCGATGCAGCAAAGAATATGAGGAATCCCTCAGATTAATTGCTGCATTGCAGTTGCAGTTAAGTGAGGCTAATGAGCAGATTTTGCAATTAAAACAATACTTAGATGAATTGAAAGTGTCCCAAACTCAAAGTCTGTTCAATGAGCTCATAAAATGTAAATCTTCAAAAACATTGCATTCCTCCACAACAATCGATTTGACTGGTGATGATTTTGTCAGCAGAAAGGATTACATGCCGTAGAAGAAAATTAAAGAAATACATAAAAATTAATAAATATGTTAGGAAAGTACAAAAGCTAATTAAAACAAAAATTAATAAAAAATTAATTAAATATATGTAAGGAAAAGCATGTATTAATTAATAAACTTAAATTATATGCAATTGAGGTGGAAAACATGAAAAACTGTTATGAGTCTGAAATAGAGTGTCTCAATTCAGAAGTTTTGTCGCTTAAAAACTCCTTACAAATTATCTCAAATAAATATGCATCGGCTCAGGTTGAGATAAAAGAACACATATTGGCCATGAATGATCTGGTAAAGTCATGTAAATACAATGAGGAGCGCTTTGACTCCTTAATAAAACATCAGAGTGAGAATCAACGCTCCATACCATGTTCATCGGGGACAATATGTGTAAATAGCAATGACTCCTTATTTTCACCAACACTCTATGACGGTGCCATAACACAGAATAAAAACTTAAAAAGTAGTTTAAATATTAAAAAACATAAAGTTATTATGTATTGTGATGACATAGGTAAAAATTTGGGCATGATGTCAAATAACCATTTAAAAGGACAATTGATTAGTAATTATTGTATGCCTGGAGCATCCTTTAGTCATATAATGAATAAAGTTATTAGTTACAAGTATAATTCTTGTTGGGAGAAGAGGCAATGTAAATAAAAATCAATTATTAAAATATATTGATTACCTCAATACTTTAAATGTACATAAAATTATCTTGTTTACATTGCCTTACATACAGGGTTGGCCACAGGAGAATAAAATAAGATATGATTAAAATTTATTAATGAATAATTTATCATGTAATAATAATTTAAATTTGACATTTAATTGTAACAATTATACCAATAGAATTAATTTAATAGATATTAATAATTTAATTAAGAAATTTTTGACTACAGATAGGTATTACCTATCCAAATATAATTTAAGACAGATAGCAAATGTGCTATCTTATTATTTATATATTAACTCAGCCAAGGACTTGGCTACCCAGACATCTGCTCCTATTGAGCAGCATAATGATTTGACATGTAATTTGGAATCCGTTCCAAGTAATTTAAATTAGAAAATGAGACAATAGAGGTAATCTCTAGCAGTTATAATAATTTAAATAGTTTAGAATGTAGCTTACAAATCCTTAATAGTTGCAATTGTATAACTCCAGAAAATGATAATAAAAATTGTTTACACCTGGTGCATCAGAATATACAAGGCATGATAGGCAAAGAGCTAGAAATTGAATTGTTTTTAAATAGCAACAATATTCATATTTTATGTATTACTGAACATTGGTTAAAAGCTCATAATTTAATGTTTAACTTTAGTAATCACCAGGTGATCAGTTCTTTCAATAGAGAAACGATTTCAAGAGGTGGCTCCTTAATTTTAGCTAGTAAATTATTATCATATAAAAAACGTAAAGATATTGTGAGCCTCTCTGTTGAGCGAACTGTAGAAATGGCATGTGTTGAGTTTGAGCACCTCATTGTTGTGAGCGTTTACAGACCCCCATGTTCGTTATATCATACTTTTGAAAAAATTATGGAGGAAGTTTTCGCTAAGCTTAATAAACAGAATAAATCGGTTGTAATATGAGGAGACTTTAATATCAATCTCCTAGAAGCTTCCTCCACTAATATTAAATTTAGATCATTGTTTAAATCTTATGGTCTTTTTAATTTATTTTTGGAGCCAACACGTATTGCTGAATCTAGTGCAACATGTATAGATAACATTTTTACAAATGTTGAGCCGTTCAATAAATGTATAAGTATGCAACATTATTTAAGCTCATTTGCAATGAATTTAATTATACTTTTACTTCTAAAACATTCTCCTTGAATAATCGTAAAGCATTTAATGAATGGGCGACAGTAGGAGTCCATAAGAGTAGACAAAGGTTATATGAACTTTACAATGAAAGGTCATATAATCCTAGCGTCGAATTTAGGGAATATGTAAAAAAATATTCCAAAATATTTAAAAGAGTATGCTCCTTAGCCAAGTCATTGTATTTAAGCAACAAAATAAAGACTGCTTCTAATAAAATTAAAATGACATGGAGTATAATTAATAGTGAAACTGGTAAGGTCAACTCTCGCAATTCAAACTGCCAATTAAGTTTTAACAATAAATTAACTAAATCAGATCAGGACGTTGCAATGGTTTTTGAGAAATATTTTACTGATATTCCGATCTTAACCACTAAGTCACTGAATTGTTCTCCTACCGTCGCCGAATCATTACTTAAACAAAATGTAAATGTGTGTACAAAGAATTTTACATTTCATAAAGTTTCATCAAAAGATATTGTAAAATATTTTAAGACTATTGATATTAAGAGAACCGCCGATCTGTGGGGGATTTCTGTTGAAGTTATTGCGTCTATAATAGATACAATCGCACCTCAACTATCTATTATTTTTAATAGTAGTGTCAAATCTGGTGTGTTTCCTGATTTAATAAAGCATAGTAAAGTAATACCTTTATTTAAATCTGGTAGTACATTGGACCCCGCTAATTTTAGACCTATTTCTGTACTGCCAACACTTAGTAAAACTTTTGAAAAAATTATTCTTGATCAATTGTTAATTTTTTTAATGTAAATAAATTACTTCATAAAAATCAATTTGGTTTCACAAGGGGTCGCTCGACAACTGATGCTGTAGTTGAGCTGATTAAATATATATTTAATGCATGGGAGAATTCACAGGATGCTTTGGGTGTGTTCTGTGACCTATCCAAAGCCTTCGATTGTGTTCACCATGAAACATTAATCAGGAAACTTCAACACTACGGTGTAAGAAATGATGCTCTTGAATTAATTATTTCATATTTAAGTGACAGAACACAAAAAGTTGTTATTAATAGTATGAGTTCTTCCGGGTCGATTGTACAAATTGGCGTGCCTCAGGGCTCAATTCTCGGCCGCTTTCTGTTTCTTGTATATATTAAAGACTTACCTTACATAGTAGGGGATAACCATGATATAGTATTATTTGCTGATGATACTTCATTAATTTTCAAATTAAAGCGACAGTTATTAAATTACGACGAAGTAAATAATGCTATAGCTAAGTTAGTCAATTGGTTTAATGTTAATAATTTGCATTTGAATGGAACTAAAACTAAATTTATGAAATTCTTAGCTCCTAATGTTAAACATGTCAATACTAATGTAATTTTAAATGGGGAGGAACTGAGTCTTGTTGATACCACCATTTTTCTTGGAATCACACTGGACGCAAAGCTTCAATGGCTCCACCATATATCAAAACTAGCTAGCAGACTTAGTTCTGCAGCATATGCTGTAAAAAAGATTAGAACTCTTACCAGTGTTGAAACAGCTAGAATAGTTTACTTTAGTTATTTCCATAGCATTATGTCGTATGGTATTTTGCTATGGGGACACGCGACTGACACTGAAATTATATTTATTTTACAGAAGAGGGCCATTAGAGCAATATATAATTTAAAACCAAAAGAGTCACTGAGACAAAAATTTAAGGAAATTAATATATTAACTCTGGCCTCTCAATACATTTATGAAAATGTAATGTACGTACACAAAAATAAAATTAGTTTTGCGAAAATAAGTGATATTCATTCTATAAATACTAGGAGCAGACACAAGCTGGTAGTACCAGTTACTCGACTCCACCGAGTCAGTAATTCATTCTTGGGGCGATGTATACGCTTTTACAACAAAATCCCAGAAAATATACAAAATTTGTCATACACAAAGTTCTTTTTTTTTCAAATCGAATAATTTATTTGTCAAACATAGGTAAAAAGTTACAAACTTGGTGGAAAAGGTATAATACGTAACACTATGTTTCGCCTACAAAGGCATACAAATATTTATCACCATCACCTTAATTATCAATTACATAAATATTAACATGTTATAAATAAATCGTCCATTAATTATTGCAGGTACTAATAACCATTCATTTTATCTTCAAAGTATTCGTTGATAGAGTAGTATGCTTTATATAATAAAAAACTCTAAAGCAATTTCTTAAATTTGTCTATATTATCGGTTTCTTTGATGTATCTTGGGAGTTTATTAAAAATTTTAGGAGCCATACCCAGGAAACTTTTTGAATACAGGGCTGTTTTATGAGGTTTTGTGCGTAGTTTGTTCCTATGTCGTTTATTATTAGCGTTTTCATATGCTAAAATGTTTCCTTACAAACATAGCTAAAAGATGGTAGGGTCAGAATGTTAAGATCAATAAAATGCGGTTTGCAACTATCGGTAACCTGCAACTGACATACTGCTCGTAAACATTTCTTTTGCGCTTTAAATACTAGTTCGCGTTTTGGAGAATTTCCCCAAAATATTATACCATATCTCAATGTTGAAGAGACGTATGCATGGTAGGCGGTTATGACTGTTTCACGATTTGTAATTTTTATAAGGTTATGTAGTGCATAGTGGAATTGATTTATCTTTTTTATTATGTGTTCAATATGTTTACTCCATGTCATTTTTTCGTCCAGCCATTTTAGTTTTATAGTTAATATTAATTTTTGGTTGGTTTTTTCTTTGTTTAAATGACATAATATGCGTTTTATCCAAATTAATTTTAAGATTATTGTCATTCAGCCACTCTATTATCCTATATAAATTCTGAGTTATGTCCATTTCAATTGAGACCTTGTCTCGTCCCGTGAATAAAACTGTGCTGTCATCAGCAAATAAGGTCATTGGGTGCTGAGTCACCTGGGGCAAATCATTAATATATATTAGGAATAGTAATGTGCCGAGTACGCTTCCTTGCGGCACACCGTAGGTTGTTTGCTTTGGTTGCGAATGGTATGTTATTTCAATATTAGTACAAGGACAGATCTTTTTTATTTTAGTAATTTGTTTCCTATCATTCAGGTATGAAATAATAAGATTTAACACATTACCTCTGATTCCATATTTTTCCAGTTTAAGCGCTAAGATATTTAAATCAACATAATCAAACGCCTTGGTCATGTCCATGAACAAGGCGGTTGTTGGTGAACGATTATCCATACCGGTGATCACTTTTTCAATAAATCCATACATGGCCATATTTATGTTTTTACATTTTCTAAAACCATATTGTTCGTTTGCTAAGATGTTATTAACTTCCAAATAATAATATAAGTTGTTGTATATTACTTTTTCTATTATTTTGGAGAATGTTGGAAGCAAAGCGACAGGCCTGTAGTTTTTAGGGTCATGTCTGTCCTCCTTTTTATATAAAGGATTTATAACGGATATTATTAAAGCACTAGGAAAAGTACCATTTTCAATACATAAATTCATTACGTAACTTAGAACTGGGGAAATTTCAACGGCCACTAACTTCACTACTTTTGTAATTATATCATCATTACCAGCACTGTTAGTATTTTTTAATTTATTAATTATTTTATATAAATCGTGAGGAATACATGCAGGCATAAAGTTCAAAAATGTTATTAAATTAAGTTTGTATAAAAAGGGTTATTATAATATTAAGGAATTTATAGATGATAATAACCCCTGGGAAGGGTGATCGCTACCAAGCTATTTCTAATTTGTCTTGTGTTGTTGATTGTAAACATGATTGTAAGCTATTATTAAAAAAAATAGTCCCGCTGGGTTTCTTGCTGGTTCTTCCCAGGACAGAGGTTTTTTTGCGAACCAGTGGTAAATTAAAAAAGTGACTTTCAATAAGTATTTTTATAATCTACATTGAATAAAAAAGTTTCTATTTCTATTTCTATTGGATTCGAACCTTTAACCTACTAGATACACTTGTATGACCATTAAATCAGGTGGAAGTTATTACCTATGCATTACAAAACTGTAGCATCATCAATCTTAAAAGGTATTAGTTAAGATAAAAATTTAATTCATTGTTCATGAACAGACTCACCGCTCCCCGAAGATGAACTGTGAAATATTAATCTTGACTCTACGTCAATCAACAGCGCTTGTCTTATTTGTTTGTTGTTGAATTCTTTGAAGTTACTATTATAACACTCTGGTAATTTGTTACATTAAAAATTCAATTTTAGTAAAAGTAAACGTAATCAATGTTTCCATCCAAGAATTATAAGAATAAAATAATAACAAAACATTCTGAAATCAGTGGTATGGAAGTATTAAAACTAGACTTGCAACTAATATTCCGCTATTATTCGGTATTCGGTCACTTCGACTACTTTTATCCCATTTGGTCGAATACCGAATATCTAGGTACTATTCGTCCGAATACCGAATACTTAAGTAAGAGGTTTTATTGTAGCCAAATAGTTGGTAAAATAAAAATATTTATTTTTGTCATAATTTATTTTCTCGTAATCTTTAAATTCATACATAATCAACTTCCATATTATAAAAATTAAGAAAAGAACTAGTTATCAGATATAATGACCACGCACTCGTCTTATCGTAATTAAGGTGGAAGATAATGATGCAGAAAGACTAATATTTCTTCATTTTCAGGAAGTTATTTACTCCTTTTTGTAGACGATAATCCCAGCTTCAGGGACGCTCTGAATCAACACGACTTCCATTCCGGCCGAATACTTATGCCTAATAATCAGCTATTCGGTCAGAAAGGCTTCAGAATATTCGGTATCAGGAGTGAGGCCGAATATACTATTCGATGCAAGTCTAATTAAAACCTCAGAGTTTGAACTTATTTTCATTCTTTTTAATTCTTTGAACTCAGATTTTCCTTTTTTATTCAGTTATTTTTTTAACCTTTTGAGTGTAGAATATCATCATTATCATCATCATTACAGCCTTCCACAAGTCCACTGCTGAACATAGGCCTCCTCTAAGTACTGGCACTGAATATCAATGCCTTCTAAATAGCTATATTAAAAACTTCATCTCATTTTGCCACTCTTGTGAGTAAAAGTAAGTAAGTTCAAAGAGATTCTAAGAGTTGGGAAACGAATGTACTTGAGCAGAACAACGGTCTTGTGATGTAGGGGGCGGCGCGACCTCATGCCAGTGCACTCCACCAAGTCTGCTGTCAAATATACGCGGATGACGCGAGCGTGTTTTATAGTTATTACTTATTTAACTAACTTATAGAGCCGTTTTCGTAAAATATAATATCTATATGGTTAATTACTCTTACAGTTATATTAGATACTAAGTAAAGTTGAGTCCAAATGACGGCCATACTTATGTTTCCCTCATTTTTTTTAATAAAACTGTTCAACCGAACGCGAGTTCACTACATAATTAAATTTAACAACTGAAAACTGAAAACATCTATAAAAAGAAAGTGTCACGAATATATTCGGCAGTGCAACACCTGTATATGTATCTGTTTTTTCTTTTAGTTATAAATAATCATCCTGTTCAATGTTTTTTATTTATAAGTATATACATAATGTTAATAAATGATAATGAGTATTATAATATCCAAAAATATTTTGTTTTTACATAAACATTTCGTGACAACGCCTAGCATATTTACGACGACAGCGTAAATAGTAAATACCTACGTGGGCGGCGGCATCTTCTGACTTCGAAGGCGTTTTACAACTGTTAGCTCTTCAAACTTTGGTAGTGGTAGTATACTTAATAAAAAGTTATCAAAACCGGAACCGGTTCACAACTGACGAAGATATCACGTAAAATACATACGAAAAAAGCATATTATCGAATTGTAAATCTCATCCTTTAAAGTCGTAGTAAACTAGAACTTAATTACATCCATTGAATTAATATAACAAGAGATTTATTCATCGCAGTCTAATTTTGAAATGCTTTTATTAATTTCGCGTGTATCTATCTAACTATCTATCTATGTTTCGTCAAATTGTAGACGGCTGATTGAATTGAAAATATGCACTGATATCAAGGACCAATAACAATACAATAATTTAATAACTTTATCTGGGGATATCCTCATCAGAATCACCACATTTTTATCTTTAGACTGTTTGTTTCTTTTTTTAAGTATAATTTATTTCAGACGATGCCCTCTTTGAAGACGAAACACGTGTCTTATTATCGACGATGCTGTGTCTTTTCTAGTATAATGGTGTTGGGCTTAATGATAGATAGTGTACGTAATTGTGGGAATAAGAGATGTGTTCTTCAAACGAGGTAAGATGCATTATTCAGTTTTTCAGGCCATAAGATCGGCTAGTTTTTATTTTTCACTTCTTTTAATTTTCACTTCTTTAACATAATAGATTTCCGCAAAGTAACACCTGATTCTATTAATTAAATGTAATTAAAACTTTTGCACATTTGCATTTTAACACAACGTTGCATTAACTGTTGCGTAACATGAATAAGTGAGTTTTAATACATTTTGAAACCTCTTTACTTAGTAGAACCATCCTGCAACATGTTATGACTGCAGCACAAAAAATTGGTACGACCGTGGTTATGACCAGCTTCTAACAGCAGAACTATTCTGTGTTTCGTATAGTGGGTGCAGAGAATCCGAGATTTTTTTACTGGTAACGAGGCATTCCATCTTAGTCCTCAGGGCGATGCATCTGCATTTTGATTCTTTATCAGTTATTTATATTATAATATGTCATAATAGATATATCCATTGTTTTGAAGGACCAATAAAAACACATTATTTCTTTAACGATTGAATGCTCATACGTGGTGAAACCACGCAGCACGTATACTATGGTTGTAGCACGAATAGGTCGGTTCGACCGGGGAAGGACCACGCTCTCACAGTATACAAGCGTAAAAGAGCAGCTTAACACCTGCTGTTTCGTATGGTGAGTGGAGAGATCCAGAGACCCCTTTTTAGTGGAAACGGGGCATTCCATCTTAGTCCTCAGGGGTGACAACGCATCTGCATTTTGATTCTTAATCGAGGATAAATGTAAATGTCTATGGGCCACAGCATCCACTTACGATCAGGTGACTGTATGCTCGTTTTTCACCCTTATTCTATAAAAAGGGGTAACCTAAGTGTTAGACGGCCCCTCTTTAGATGAAGTGATGACCTGGTGCATGTAGGAAGTCGATAGATGCAGGTGGCTAGTCCACACTTAGCCGCATTCTTTGGGAGAGACCTATTTTCAGCAGTAGACATGTAATAAGCTGTAATGATGAAGATGATGATAAAAGTTTCTGGGTTCTAGCTAATGCCATTTATTCACACTTTTTTAAGTCTTGTTTTTACAATAATAGAATTGAATGAATTTTTTTATTCAATATAGATTATAAGTAAATCTTGTTATGTCTTTTATACCCAGTCGGGTAAAGATGACCAGAAAGACCCCGGAAGAAGGGTAATGTTTTTTCTTATGTATGTATGTCTATTTCTTTGGCATGCTCACATAGCCTAAATAGCTTTATGGATCTTAACATATAAGGTCTCATTAGAATAGTCTTAGTTGTAGAAGTGACATAGGATATAAAACTTTTCTCTTTTAAGTAAACGTTTTTACGCAGTCGTTTTTACTTGTTTTTGTTTTTTGACATGTTCACTTTTACCACGGGTTCGGATAAAACCTCTGACTTAGCAAGAACTAGCAAGAAACCCAGCGGGTCATTTTCATTCAAAGAAAAATTATACAATAAAAACACCGATCTTACAAACTTAACTCAGAAATACGACTCTCTCTACAATTTTTACTTCCTTAAATCATCATAAAAAAAATTCAATCATCAATGTTTTAATTGTGACAACGCCACTGTTGGGGAACTGGTATGATCGTGAAACTCTCGACACTAAGTTGCCATAACCATTATATATAAAAAACAGTCGAAAACAATCAAAAATTTCACTGATGATTACCAAATAACTAACAGACAAAACTTTCTTTAGACATTACAATGCAACGCACATTGCTCTTCGTAAAAAGCGTACGTAGGCCAACGTAAGTTGGTCACCAATGTGTTATATCAACAAAGAAAAATCAACCATATTACTAAGATATACGATAGTTATTATATATTGAATATTTAAGAGCAGACGGGGATTACACTTGACTATTAATAAGTTTCAAACACTTTTCCATCTAGCAGCGTGAGATGTATAGTGATGCGATAAAAATGGTCTGTGTCACTGAACTTTAATTTCGGATCAATGTTTCTACATTGTCCAGATGTTTTATATAAAGGAAGCGCGAAGACGATTAACTTACTTTAATTGATCTCCATCCCACTCGTATCTTAAAAACAACTTACCTTTTTATCGACTTCAAAATGGAGGAGGTTCTCAATTTGACTGCAATTTTTTTATTGATCTACCAACATTTGTATCATTTCCTACATGCTAATTAAATACAATGAACCGATAAGAACTAAAATCTACGAAGAATTACAGGCGGACACCATATGCAAGTAACTATCTCGGCACTGTGTACCCATTGTACGCACTGTACATATTTCTAGGATAAAGAAAGATAAAAGAAAATTGATAACGAAACACAGTATTAAAAATGTATAGAAGCGGCTGAAAGAGCGACGGAGTTTGTTAGGAGGGTCGAAAATATATCAATTTTATCGCTAAATTTGTTAACAATTTTACTCATTCTAGCAATTGGAGAATTGAAGCCAAACACCGTTCTACGATATGGTTAGGGTTCTAGTCAATGATATAATCTTACGAGCGTAACGCGGACAACGAAAGGGAACGCACATATTAAATTTACTTAAAATTTCAGGATAGTCCATAACACCACTAATAATTTTGGAAGCACAAATTAAATCAATAATATCCCTGGGGTAGAATATAGAAATCATTTTCATGAAATAGATCAAATTATTTTCGTATGAAGCACGCTTCTTATAACTTCTAAACCCACTTGCGTAAGACAAATCTCTTATGAATCTTTTTTAGATCCGCTAGATTCACAGTGAATATGTAGCATAATGCGGTTTCTAGACTACAGCACAGTATTCTAATATACTTCTTACCATACTGTTAAATAAAAGAATTTTAATTTTAGCGCTTCGAAAAACTGATATGTCTTATGACAAAACCCAACATCCTAGATTCACGTTTAGTAATGTTTTCAATGTGGGGCATAAACATTATCTTTTATCGAAAATAACCCCTAGGTCTCTTATCTGATCTAACTGCTGAATATCACTATGTCTATACCTATGCATATAATAAAACAGTAACGAAAGAAAAACTGTACATTGAGTATTTTCGAGAAAAAATAAATGGATTTTGTTAGAAAAACGTAACTAATGACAAAAAGTGACTTTTTAGAATTTTTGTCTGTTTGTATGTTTGTCTGTGTGTATGGTACGGCTTCACGCCAAAACTACTGGATAGATTGAATTGAAATCCAGCGAAAATGTTCTTTGTAAACCAAGGAAGGCTTTAGGCTACATATTATCATGCTGTATGTTATAGGAGGTAAGCAGTATTGATTTTAAAAGGTTTTTCTTCGTAATTGAATGCACAAAATAATTGAATGCACAAAATGACATGTTATTAGTTAAAATAAAAATAAAAATTTAACTCTGGGAACATAATTATCACGCTATTTTTATAAAGGAGCGGGGCAGTACCATTATAAATTGCAAGTGCCTCGGATAGCACGTAAAGCCATTGGTCCTGCGCCTGATCTCTCTCCAGTCATGTCGGTTTACCGTCCTGTCGGACTATGAGTGAGGGAACATAGAGTAGTGCACCTGTGTTTGCGCATACACTAGGAAATTTGCGCCGATGGCTAGTCTCCGTTGGGGCTGACCGCCGTGACCGAAATTCGGTCTGGAGGACGTTATTCATTAACCATTAGTTTAGCATTATTAGCATTAGAACTAAAATGTGGTAGAGTCACAAATAAATCGACTTGACGTAAAAATAAATGTAATATTGACGCTGTATTTCGTATGGTGACTGACGAGAACTGAAGACACTATACTAAAATATTCCAATTGAGTTCTGAGGGATATCAATGCCTTTGCATTTTGATTCTTAAAAGATTATCCCAACTGCTAGAAATTTGAAGAACTTATCATATATTTATATTATATATATTATTAGTATATTTTAATTATATTTTTATATTTAATTATATTTTTGCTGTCACTCTGTTGTCCGAACAACCGAATTAGACACCCGAGAGAGAGAGATCAATGATGATGATGATGATGATGATGATGATTATACCCAAAGAGCATATAAGAGGCTCTACAAGAAGATCTGTCAAATCTAGAGCCACCTAAACTTCTTAGATTTGAACCCTTCGAAATGTAGCTTTATGTCCTATAGTCTCAAATATAAACCGAATGTCTTTAACTATAAATTGAAAGGTGAAAATCTTAAAAGGGATTCCATTGTTAGGGATCTTAGTGTTCTTCATGATTCCAAATTGATATTTGACGTTCACTTAGGAAGCTTATAACCAAATCTACGAAAGCTCTCGGATTTTTGATGCGTAGCTCTAGGGACTTCACTTTTTTATATTTTATTTTATATTTTACTCTTGTAAGAAGTTATTTGGAGTAAGCATCTCAAATCTGGAACCCCAGGTATGCAACATATATTACCCGACTTGAAAATATCCAAAGTAAGTTTATGCGTTACCTCTGTTATAGAACCATTGACTATCGCTATACCTCTGATAATTATTTTAGTTATTGTAAAAAAACATCACCTTCTTCCTCTTGCTATGCGTTGTGAGATGGCTGACCTCACTTTTTTGTTAAAAATAGCTTGTAGTGCTATTGACTGTCCTAAACTTTTATCTAAACTACATGTTAGCTGTCCTGCCAAACCTCTTAGACACAACAAAATTTTAAGTCTCCCATTTGCATCTACAAATTATAGGCAAAATACATTTATATGGCGAGCGAGCAATAATTTCAATAAGCTAGCCAATGAGTTTGACTTCGATTTGTATAACACTAGTGCTGCGTCAGCTAGGCGCATACTCTAAGTAAGATTTACTTTTGTATTTGTGTTTATTTTTCTGTTAAAAATAGCTTGTAGTGTCATTTACTGTCCTAAGTATGAGTTGATTGTCTTTTATATGTATAATACAATTTTAGCCCTCATTTTGGCATATGTTGTATTGGATACTTTCGAGTGTTAAATCGTGTTCATTGTTGTAAATTCAATTTTGTATCTATTAGTGAGGATCTTTAATTGGCTTACTGTTGTTATTAGTACTATCTATCCTAATTATAATAGCTGTTGGTCTTCCAAATAAAATAAAATAAAAATAAAATATTTTAATCACTACGTTTTAATTATACCCGTGTAAAATCATCTCGTATTCCCGTGTTGTTTTATTCTCTAAAACGGGAACTGACTTATTTCAAGCACAGAATAGAGGAAAGTATATAAAAGATGGTGCCTACGTCTATATTCTGTATGTTTTTGTGGGCAGTAATAATAGTTCCTGGTTTTAAAATAATTAATATATATATATATATATATATATATATATATATATATATATATATATATATATATATATATATATATATATATATATATATATATACTAACTGCGACATCTATCGTAAGAAAAATCTTAAAATATTTTATAAATTATATATAATATCAACGTTAAATTTCTATGATGCCTAACCAAAGTCTTTCAAAAAATAGCAGCCGTAAGATGTCATCACTTGTAAGAAGTTGTAATAAATGTAAAAAAACTATTGAAGCTAAAAATTCACTGCTATGTTTAATATGTAAAAAATACTATGAATTTGACTGTATTGGCTATTCTGAAAAACTTTATCGCTTAAAGGGTATAGAAAGTAGAAAAAATTGGAAATGTAAAGCATGTAAGCAAATGTCTACTGGGCAATCTACACCTACTGGTGATCCATCCTACGTTACATTCAGAAAAAAATACTCACATAGTTCGAGTGGAAATATGACACCTACAACAGTGGTAGCAAAAACGAGTGAATCGCCGATAAATGACTCCCACATATTAACCACTCTTCACTCATCTGACGATTCCCAGGCTACTACACCTAGTCAAATATTATCACGGAGCTTTGACTTCACAATTACTGATTCTATTACGGTGCAGGAAATGAAGGACACTATAAATAATTTACGGTCAGAGATCGCAAGTACGCAAAATGAGCTGGATAATACTATAATTGAGAACAATGACCTTCGGAGACAAATCACAAAATTAACACAAGAAAATAACCTACTAAAAACTCTATGTCAATCACCAATAAAGGATATCCAAATGAAACACCAAAACATAATAAAAGAGAAAAATATTCATTCTGCTCACTTCAACGTTTTATATTCGTCAACCGCTTCTACGCCCTCAAAACTATCTGAAAGGAAAAAAATAGAAAAGGTATTTGATGCGGAGATAGCTATTATCTTAAAACAAAGGATTTCGGAATTAGAAAACCAACTAAAGAGCGCTGAAAATGAAATTAAAATTCTTAATGAAAAAATTCAAATGTTGCAACACAAAATATCATCAAAAAATGCAGGGTCTTCAATAAAACTTACACAAGACTCTAATACCGTAATTTCAGACATCAGAAAACAATATATTAACTGCGATAAAATATTTATCTTTGGCACACAACAATGCATTGGCCTAGCCTCTGCTTTAATACGCTCAAGAGTAAATACGGCTTATGAAAAATACACCATTTACTCGGAAATAAAACCGTATGCACTTACGCCTGATGTGCTAAAAAATATCCATAATACACAAGTAGCCTCGAACGATAAAATCATAGTGTGTGTGGGAGAAAATGATTACGACCTGAAAATACTATCTTCACAAATATGCACATTAATTAACTGGTACAAGTTAAATAGTATACTAGTCTTAAGTTTGTTTAAAAATAAGTACATATGTGTTAACGATTTAAATAATACTTTAGAAAATATTTGTAATAAATTTGAAAACTGTCATTACGTGAATTGTATGTCCAATAATTTATATTCTATGTGTAAATCAATAAATTCCGTAATTGACTATATTGATTATAAGAACAAATTTCTAAGTGCCAAGCAATTAAAAAAGTTTATATTACGCTGTAACAATAAATCGATATTATTATCTGATAAATCCAGCAGCTCCAAATATAAAAAAGGAACAATTCCCTATTATTTTGCTCGAATGCAATCGAGTATAACTGTTTCGGGAGCGACTAATATTAATAATTTTAATGATATAAATACCGCACCTAAAGGTACAATACCGTATTACTTTAAACTATTAAATAAAAACTGTCTTTTTCGTGAATAAGAATACTACAAATAAGATGCTTTTAAAAATATTACATCAAAATATCGCTAGTATATTACCAAAACAAGGTGTATTAATGTTAACATTGGATGAACTAGATAAGGCAGGAAACGCCCCAGATGTAATATGTCTTTCAGAAACTTTCTTGCGTACTGATCATGAAAAATACCTAAACATTAATAATTATGAATTAGCCAGTTCGTTCTGTAGGGATGAGTCTAGAGGCGGTACATGTATTTTAGTGAAGAAAGATATTGCATATAAAAAATTAAGTAAGATAAATAGCTTAGCAACGCAAAAGGTATTTGAAGTTTGTGGTATTGAGATTCCTCTTTATAATTTGCTAATAATTTGTCTCTATAGGCAACTACAGACTACAGTCTACAGACGCAATTCTGTTTTTGGACAAGTTAGACGGGATGTTACGTGAAATATTTAAAAACAAAAATACCAATACTAAACTTGTAATTACTGGTGATTTAAATATTAATACTCTTAAACCAGGAAAAGCCAACACTTATCTGCATGATTTATGTCTTAATTACTGTCTTAAAATTCATATTAATGTTCCAACTAGAAAGGAGACATGTATAGACCATATTCTAAGTAATATAGAGAATGCTTCTGCAACAGTATTGCCTTTGTTTCTGTCAGACCATGATACAGCTCAGTTATTAAGCTTCCAGGTTCAACAAAATAAATCAATAAACAAGATATGTTTTAAATACAAAAGGGATTATAATTTAAGTAATGTTCGGAAATTCAAGGAATGTCTAAATAATCTATCATGGTGTGAAACATATTTAGAAACCGACTTGAACATTGCATTTAATAATTTTTATGATTTATTTTGCTTATTTTATAACCTATGTTTCCCAAGAATAAAAATACTAATACAAAATAGTAATCAAAACAACTGGTTTAGTAAAGGTTTGAAAAATAGTTGTAGAACAAAAAGAGCACTGCGGTATCGATACTATAAAAATAAAACTAAAATAAATAAGGATACTTATAAAAAATATTCTTATTTATTGAAAAAATGTATCTACCAATCCAAGAAGAATTGTAATATAAAATTTATAAGTAAGAGTAAAAATAAATGCAGAGCAACATGGTCCGTAATAAAAAAAGAAATTTCAAATACAAAATTGGATAATATTAAGGAGCTAAAACTAAATGATAAAAACCTAACGAACCCTTACGATATAGCAACCACTTTTAATGACTATTTTATTGACATGACTAATTATAATATAACTAATAATGATAACATGGAAAATATTACATCTAAAAATACAATATCACTATCAAACTCAATGTTTCTTAAACCCATGTCGAAAGATGAGGTGAGTAAAGAGATCATGTCCTTAAATAACACTGCCTCGGAAGGTTACGACGGAATTAATACCAGAATAATTAAAGCTTGTGTATGCGAACTTGTTGACATTATGACTTATTTAATTAATTTATCATTTTTGACAGGAAAATTTCCCGACAATTTAAAAATTTCAATTGTAAAACCATTGCACAAAAAAGGTAAAAAAGACTATATCAACAACTATCGACCGATTACTCTTATACCCATAATATCAAAAGTTTTTGAGAAATGTTTTTATAAGAGATTAATGGAATTTTCTGAGAGGTTTAACATAATTAAAACAGAACAATATGCCTTCCAGAAAAAGAAATCTACAACGCTAGCAACTTTTAATCTTATAAAAACAATAATTTCTAGCATAAATAATAACCTACTAACAACAGGATTATTCTTTGATTTAAGTAAAGCCTTTGACTTTGTCACACATGGTTTTCTTTTAAGTAAATTAGATTTGGTTGGAATTAGAGGGATAGCTCTAGAGTGGATTTCATCTTATTTATCAAATCGACGGCAGTGTGTCGTTATTGATAAAATGGTAAAAAATGAAATATTATCCTTCTCATCTAAGTACAGAGAAAAAAAATATGGTGTTCCTCAAGGTAGTATTTTAGGGCCGGTATTATTTCTTTTATACATAAATGATATAACTCTGGCGACAAATCACAAATGTATATTGTATGCGGACGATATTTCCGTAGTTGTAACATCTCAAAAAAACAGTAATTCATTACATAATCATGAAAAGGAAATAAATGATACAATCGATAATATAACTAATTGGCTGCATAGAAACAATATGAAAATAAACCTAGATAAATCAAATTACATACATTTTAATAAAATAAAAACTAATTCTTGTCTAAATATCAATAAAATTAAGGAAATAGAACAAATTAAATTTCTTGGTGTAATTATAGATCGAAATTTGGACTGGAAAATACATATAGATGACCTATGTCAAAGAATTAATCGTTATGTGTATGCACTACGTACCATAAAAAAGGTAACTAATAAAAAAACGGCCCTATTATGCTATCGGGCGTATATCGAATCTATACTTCGATATGGTATAATAATGTGGGGCAATAGCATAGATTGGCGTAGGGCATTTATCGCACAAAAGAAGTGTATAAGGACGATATGTAGTATACCAACTAGAGAATCCTGTAAGCCAATGTTCAGGAATCTGTCTTTACTCACTATGCCCTCGTTATATATTTTTGAGATAGGTAAATTTGTAAAACAGCATACATATTTATTTAAAAAGTCATCTGATATTAATCCTAGGCTTAAAAGAAATCCAAATAGATTAGTTCTAAGCGAAGTTCCGAAGTCAGCTAAATATAGTAAATGCTGTTTATCAATGTGTGTACGTATATACAACAAAATACCTGATGAAATTAAAACACTACATAATATGAACGTATTTAAAAAAAGATTGTACCATTGGTTAATTGACAAAAATATTTATGACACTAATGAATTTCTGACATCTTAAACTAGATTTTGACATTTGTAAAACATAATTATAATTTAAATAAACATGTTTAATTTGTTAATTTTAATACTATATAGGTTATTTTGATTTAAATGTAATTTGCATGCTATATTATATTAAAATAGCAAAACATGTGGGCATAATAAGACTCTGAAACATCTGTATAATTACCATGTTTTATGCAAATAAAGACTATTATTATTATTATTATTATTATATATACAAAAACGTATCGTAGAAAAGTATATTTGTCACCCACTCCTGTAAAAACAAATATAACCGGGTCATTTCGGGGTTATTATTAACTTCAATGACTCAATCTTTTCGTCTTACATTATTCCTCATTAAAAAAAAATAATTCCATGCACATACCGTCATCGGTACTTCAAAGACCATTCCGTTCTGCACAAAACGGAACTGGATGTCCGGCGTAACATTCTATTAATCAATACACATATTAGTTTTGAAATTGATTACAATCGTCGCGTATTAGTCATTTTGTGAAAATCTTTGAGTGTTGGTTGAATACTCAAAGGTGAAAATTAATTATTATTTCATTTTCTAAGCTCTTTTTTTTCAAACCATTTTTATAATGTAAACAGTATTTTAAACATGTTTTCCATGTATGTGACGGACATATGCTGAGTCACTTGAACGGATTATTGAAAAGGAATTATACATAAGGTCAGGTGGGGTAAGAGGGACACCGGGGGAAGAGGGACTAAGGACCATAACTAGTAAACCGAAGTACTTACGACTATGAACTTTTCTACAGAAAAACAGTGAAGGTAAAATAGTTTGAACGGTTTTCAATGGATATCGCTTTGTGACTCAGAAGCCATAAAAAATGAATACACGTTTGACAGTTGTAAATTCGACTAGTACAAAGTTAGGACGTTTTTTGCGAACCAATAATTTGGTGATAAAAGAGTGCTGGAAATATTTTGAATGTAATGATATACGGAGAAAACTGTTATTATTTCATTTTATTAACCATTTTAGTTTAAAAACAACTATTAATATGAGTTTCCTTCGCTTGAAAACCTAAACCTCCAAAAACAATAGCTGGGGTAAGAGGCTCACTATTCACGGTGAAAGAGGAACATATGTTTCTTTTACACCATGTCAGGGGTAACTCACATTTTAAATAATTTATAATTATAGGTAGATTAAATGAAAAGATTCGACTGACTGTTTTGTAGCTACTACAATTTTAAATCATAACTAAACTAGAAATTTCGTCCACGTGAAACTTAACTATTTTTGTGTTAAACATTTTTTTAAATCGGGCTTGTAGTTTTTGAGTTATCTAAATCATAACAAACAAATAAAAAATCAAATGTTTTCATTTTATTAAATCCGTTTAGATAAATAAAGTTTCACGCGTTTTGTATATGTCCCTTTCTTTTTAATTGTAATATTTTGTTATATTAGAGCGTTTTTGACTTTTGCAGGAATGATATACATATATGATAAAACACGCGGCGAAAATATATAAGAAAATCTGATAGAAGCAGATATGATAATGAAAAATTAAGTGAGACTGTCAATGCGGTAAAAAAATGGCACACTATCTGCATACGCCGCATCAAAACTTTATAATATACCAAGGGAAACAATTGTTAACCGTGTATACGACCGCACAGGTTTAAAATCCAAAGTGCCATTGTTATTTTTAAAGAGTAACTAGGGAAAACTAGTTAGGGAGATATATTACTGTTTGTATGCTTAAATAAATATAAAATTATAACGGATCGACTTCTTTTTAGTTTGCCACCCCTGATCGAACTTGCATGTTCCTCTTACCCCGAATTGATTTATTCTTCTTCTTCATTCCAAACGATACCTTATATCATCGATTATAAGATCCAATTTTGACCGAAGCAGTTCTACCTACAAATTAACGAACATTTAGCAAAGAATATTTTAATTCAAACTGCAATCTTAAGAAATACAATGACTGTCCCTCTTACCCCATGTGAGGGGGAGGAGGAACGTTTACTTAATCTTGACATTTACGTCAATATCGTCGTAAGAACTGATAATAGCGTAATGACATTTTGCACATGTGAAGCTGATACGTAAAGGCAAGTTTTGTTTGTTTCAAAGATCTTAAAAGACTTTAGTTGTTCTTCCTAGCAGTCCAAATATTTTACTGCAAATAAAGTATGTTCCTCTTACCCCACCTGACTCTATATAAGAAACTTACATTAGTATACTTATAAACTCGCACTATACACTTATATATTGCGGACCATAGTGCGCAATGTATTACTTCAGAATATTTTACTTTTTACGTGGTAGAGCCACGCTGCAGCTATATTATGGTCGTATCATAAATGGGTCGGCTCGACCGGGGCAGGCCACGCTCTTACAGAATACCAGCGTAAAATAGCAGCATAATGCAGTTGTGTTTCGTATAGTGATCGTAGAGAACCGGAGACCCGTTTTATTGGAATCAAGGCATTCCACCTTAGTTTTCAAGGGTCTGCATTTTGATTGAACGCATCTGCATTTTGATTCTTAATTGTTAAATGTAGATGTGTATGGATCACAGCATCCACATACCATCAGATGGACTGTGTGCTCGTTTGTCTTGTCCTTTGATGTTGACCGCTTGCTGACGTTTAATAGCCTACATAATTATTATTAGATAAATTGCGTACGCAAGCTAAATAAAACTTTATCGCTGCGCGTGAGTGTCCGTATTACTTTGCATCTTTTCCCCTTCCTACGTCACGGCGGACTTTCCGTGGTTACTAAAAGCAAATCAATAAAGAGTAAAAAAATACCTTCTGTGTACTAAATATCGGGAATTTGAAATACAAATTATTCATCTAAATTTATTTTATCGCCTTCAAAGTAGGCCCCATCGCTTGCAATACAACATCTCCAACGCTTCACCCAGTCTTCCATACATTTTTCATAGGCTTTTTGCGGTATGGCCTTTAGCTCATTCAGCGAATTTTTTGTTATGGCTTCTATCGACTCAAAACGTTTTCCTCGAAGTGGTAATTTTAACTTGGGAAATAAAAAAAAGTCAGACGGAGCCATATCAGGTGAATACGGTGCTTGGTCGAGAACTTTTGTTGAATTTTTCGCTAAAACTCTTTCACTATAATGGCTGTGTGTGCCATTATTGTGTATCATGGTGCAGCATCCATGAGTTGTTTTGCCATAAATCTAGATGTTTTCGGCGGATACTCTCACGCAAACGCTTCATGACGCCTAAATAATATTCTTTATTCACTGTTTCTCCCTTTGGAAGGAATTCGGAGTGAACCACACCACGGTAGTCAAAAAAAAAACTGTCAGCATCACCTTGATTTTGGAGCGACTTTGCCGCGGTTTTTTTGGGTTTCGGCTCGTTTTCGAGACGCCATTCTGAAGACTGTTGGCTTGTTTGCATGTCGTACTCATAAACCCATGTCTCGTCGCCAGTTATTATACGTTTCATAAAGGTCGGATCCGTAGAAGCTCGGGAAACCATGTCTTCAGCGACATGCTTTCGCTACGCTCTTTGAACAAAATTGAGCTCTTTTGGAACTAGTCGAGCGGTGACGCGTTTCATGTCTAAAATGTCAATGAGAATGTTGTGGACGGACTTAAAAGATATGTTCACCTCACTAGCCAACTCTCTCAGACTCATACGTCGATTTTCGAGCACTAGCTTCTTGATTTTGTCGATGTTTTCTTTGGTCGTAGCGGATGAAGGACTACCAGAACGAGGCAAGTCTACTACTACTTCTCGGCCTTCTTTAAAAGCCTTATACCATTCATAAGCCCTTGTTTTCGATATACACGATTCGCCGTAGGTATTTCGCAACATTTTTAGTGATTCACCACATGAAATATCATTCGAAACACAAAATTTAAGGCACACTCTTTGTTCAACAATATTTTCCATTGTAAAAATCGACGAGAACTCAAAACTATGACCAACAAAAAGTGTAGTTCGAAACAAATTAAATGACAGATCCCGCTCAAACTTTGCGCGCTAAATCAGTACAGTGCTACCAACATGCAGTAAAAAAATTAGAACGACCTCTTTTACGCGGATCTTTTTATTGACATATTCCCGATACTTTTTACACAGAGTAGTACATTGCGAAATGTTAAGTTACTTAGGTGAAGTACCTATTTCACCTATGGGAGTTCTACAATGCCCAACGCATGCAACTTGCAAGGCCATTCGTCAGGAATCGCGATGCTTGGCCCGTAAAAACTCGTGTACACAACAAATAAACCTGAAATAGGATTCCTAACAGAAATGTGATCGTATTCAACTTAGTTAAAAATCTTATTAGTTATTAACAAAGTTTCAATTTCAGTATTGTGTGTTATTATAACTTAAAATATTTTAATTACAAAAGACAAGAAGGTACTTATAGGTACGTCAGTCGATACTTGGATAGTGAAGTAAATTTTAACTAAGTTTTGTAATAAAATGCTTACGTATTAGATACTTCTGTAGATAAATTATTACTTAATTCTTTTTTGCTATAAGTACCTATCTAATAAAAAAAAGAAATAAATTCACCTTTCATAACTCCCTACTAAAATCCTTCGGTAACTTAAAGAATGTTAATATATTTAAAATCTTTTGTTGGTCATTTAGCATCCATGCACGTAACAATTATAGTAGGAACGACGACGTTTTGACATCATAATTTATCATATAGGTAATATATATAAAAGTGACTGCCTCGTTGGTCTAGTGGTTGTAGTAGTGCGACTGCTGATTATGAGGTCCTGGGTTCAAATCCCGGGTAGGACCTAAAAATTTATTATTGAGTTTTTCTGTTAAGAAATTCTCAGTAGTTGTACGGAGTCAGGAAATTGGCGGTGTCTCACCTAAGTGCCTCGGAAAGCACGTAAAGCCGTTGGTCCTGCGCCTGATCTCTCTTCGGTCGTGTCGGTTTACCGTTCCATCGGATTATGAGATTGGGGGAATAGAGAGTACACCTGTGCTTGCGCATATACTTGGGCACTATAATCCTGTCCTGTCCTGCGCCGATGGCTAGCCTCCGTTGAGGCAGGCTGCCGTTGCCGAAATTCGGTCTGGAGGACATTATTATTATTATTATGGGGTATCTATATAATTTTCTCACCTGGTTGGGTGCTATAAATATATAATTATAAATTAAAATGAAAAGACAAATATACATAAATATCAATAAAATAAAATAAATACAAAAACTACATAAACAAATAAGATCCAACCAGATGGGAGCCCTCGGCAGGGGAGACCAAACGACCGAGAGTTAGGGGGAAAGGGAAAGAAACCGGTGGACGATGCGGGCGGTATCGAGGAGCACCGTCTTCTGCATTTGAGCCCGGAGCGGTCCGTCACGGAGTCCCAGTCGCCTCAGATGACCCGAGAGGCTGACTGGCATTAGCCCATTCGCAGAGCCGACTACAGGAATAATTTCGGTCGGCATACCACCCCACATGTAAGTCACCTCGTGAGCCAGGTCCAGATATCTTGTTCGTTTATCTGTTTCGCCTTTCACGAGGTTCTCGTCATACGGAATGGTAATGTCGATCAAAAATATCCTTGACTGTGTCCGGTCCATCAGCACAATATCAGGCTTATTCGCAAGAATGGTCCTGTCTGTGATGATGGTCCGGTCCCAGTAGAGCCTGGCGCGGTCATTTTCGAGCACGGCTTCCGGCAAGTACTTGTAATATGGCAATTTTCGGTCCACGAGACCGTATTTCAGAGCGAGCTCCTGGTGTAGAACTCTGGCTACTAGGTTGTGCCTGTGCAAGTACTCAGAGTTAGAAAGCGCCGAACAACCGGAGATGACATGCCTAAGTGACTCCCCGGGATGGCGACAAGCTCGACAGACGTCGACAGTGCCATCCTTTAGGATGTATCTCCGATAGTTGTTGGTCTTAATAACCTGATCCTGTATTGCACAGACAAAACCCTCGGTTTCACCGAAGAGGTCACCGAAACGTAGCCAGTTGAGGGAGGCGGCTGTATCTACGTGAGGCTCATGTAGAGCCCTGTAGTACCTCCCGTGGAGCTCCTTCTCCTTCCATACGGTCTCCCGGTCGGAAACTGTCTGCACTGCCGGGTCTTGCCATTGCTCGTTGGCTAAGGATAGAGGGGTAAGTCCTTTATCACAAGAAATGACGTCCTTATAGAATGGATCATCCGATCTCGACAGGAAGTAATCACGGAGGCTGCACACTTCGCGATTACGCATGGTGAGCGTGTTCAGAAAGCCACGCCCACCACTCATTACCGACGATCTCGGATGACGCATCCTATGGGACGTCATTGTAGTGCGGACTTTTCTATCCTTCTATCTTAAGTTCAGTCTGAGTCCACCTGGGTATGCCAAAGGTATACATGAGTACAGGCATGATCCAGCCGTTACATGCGTGTGTCTTATTCACACCGGACAAAAGGCCGTTAAGCACTTCGGTCAAGCGTGCATAAAACACGTCGCAAACTGACTGTTTCATACCAGCCTCATCGATACCGATTTTCTGTGACATACCCAGGTATCGGTATGTTTCAGCCTCGGAAAGGGCCCTTAAGTTGACGGGCATAGATAAGTCTATGCCCTCCGAGTTAGCAACCCTTCCCCTTTCAACATGGAGGACCGCACACTCATCCGTCCCCAGCTGCATTCCAATGGAATTGCTAAATTCACAAGTGATGTTTATCAATTCCATAAGATGGGAGCGACTGGAGGTGAATAACTTGAGGTCATCCATATATAAAAGGTGGGTCACTTTTGTCCCTCCTTTCCGTAGCTGAAATCCCCTCCCGGAGCCCTCCAGTAAGGTACTGAGAGGGTTCAGAGAGAGGCAGAACCAGATTGGACTTAGACAATCGCCCTGGAAGATACCCCTTCTTGTCCTTATGTGGTTCTCCGCAGTCATCATCCGCTCGCCCAGATGACAAAGGATCGTACTCCACTGTCCCATACACTGCCCGAGGAAGTCTCTAACCGTACAGTATATCTTGTACAGCTCGAGGACTCTCTTAAGCCATGTATGGGGCACCGAGTCGAATGCCTTTCTGTAGTCTATCCAGGCGGCGGAGAAGTTCCGACGGTTGCGTTTCACCACTTTGCCAATGACCGCGTCAATGAGGAGTGGTTCCTTGGTTCCACGACCACCGCCCGACATCCATTTTGAGCGCGCGACATCACCTTATTTGAGTCCAGGTGACGAGTGATTCTCGCGCTCAAAATGGATGTTAGTGTCTTGTATATGGTCGGTAGACACGTGATGGGGCGGTATTTGCTCGGGTCTGTGGTACCCTGGTCTTTAGGAACCAAACGGGTGATCCCAGTAGTGAAGAGGCTCGGGGGCGACTTCTTGTTGAGAGCCTCTCGAAACTGTAGGGCGAGCACAGCGTGACACACCACGAACCCCTTCAACCAGTAGTGATGCAGCCCGTCGAGTCCCGGACTTTTTCAGTTCGGGGCACTACGGATCGCCTCAGCTACGTCATCCGGTGTTATAATGACGGGGTCCATGGACGTTATACTCGCACACTGACTCGCCACAACTTCCGTCCAAGGGTCCTCGCTGTGGTTTACGGGCTCTGACCACAGGCCGCACCAAAATGCTACAGTGTCGGCCTGATTCGGTGCTGGGCCCGTTCCACTTACTATTGGTCGCTCCAATGATTCATAGAGCCTCTTCTGATCACTCTGGAAGTGAACCTGGTTGAACCATGTCGACCTCTTGGTATATCGCCAAATCCGCTTTCCCCAAGCAGCGATTCTCTTTTTCTGATCATCTATGCGCTCCGTCAGTTTCTGCGTTATATCCGGCTGAGACAAACTGACATTTGTCCCAGCAAACGCCATCCTGACGGTGCGCACAATTCTTGGCCTGTTATTGCCTGATCTGAAGCATATCAGTCGGCCGATGAGAGCTTTTGCGACACGTTCCTCAATTCTTCTTCTCCATGCTGGGATAGCGCTACTTTGGCCAGTAGCGCGTCTGACTGTCAATCTGTCTGTCAACTGTGTAGAAAATATATCCCTATAGTAATGGTTATTTATTTGACCCTTTCATCATCATTTTGATTTATCAAAATACTACTGTTGACATAAGTCTCTCTCATCAAATATATAATCTAAACAATAAATACTTAAAAAAATATTTTTACGTAGTAGAGCCATGCTATAGTTATATTAGTAAGTATAGTTATTATTATTATTATTTTGTATATATCTATATTCTCCCTATTAAAGAGGTAGCTTAAAACCTAATCACACGGGCCGAAGCCAAGCGTGAGCAGGTGCTAGGTGATGGTGTAAGCAGAGATGACGGAGTACGTGGTGAGGAATTTGCGTGTGAATCGGCAGGTGTTGAGAATGACAGCTTTCTGCAGGGTGTGAAGTGTTGTGTTGGGGTACTTGCAAAATACCTAGAATGCGTTGTAGGCTTTTAGGTATGACTCCGGTAGATGAGATAACTATTGGGACTATATGGATGGTTTCTGCTCTCCATTGACGCTTGAAGTTTTTCAGCTATGGTGGATTGAATGTTATGGGTGTTTGGTATGGCAATATCGATAAGGTAAGTAGTTTTGTTATTTTTGTCACACACTGTGACATCAGGCCTATTGAAGTGAATAGTTTTATCCGTGATAATGGTCCTGTCCCAGTCGATTCTATGATTATTGTTTTCTAATATGATGTCCGGCTTATATTTGTAATATGGTGTCATTTTTTGTATGAATTTAAATTTAATGCCAGATATTGGTGTATTATGGAGGCAACCTGGTCATGCCGATGCTTATAGTCGGTTTGTGCAAGGGCTCAGGCGGACGTTATATGTTGTATGTTTTCGGGGCTAGAGTGGCAATGTCTGCAAGTATCAGTGGGGAGGTTAGGTGTACGTATTATGTGTCTCTGGAAGTTTCGGGTATCGATGACCAGGACCCGGTCCTGGACGCTAGCATGAATGCCTCCGTCTCTGGGAAGAGTTCACTGCACCTCAGCCAGGCGTTCGTCGCTTTTTTGTCGACATGTGACAGCTGCAGGTCGTGGTAGTGCCTACCGTGTAGGAACTTCTGTTGCCATGAGGCCATCTTCTCTTTTACGTCAGTGATCCGTTCACTGCGTTGTGTGTTTCGGTCCACGAGGTTAAGTGGTGTGAGGCGTTTGACGGCTAAGGTTACTATTTCGTGGAGAAGTGAGTGTTCTGAGCGTTGATGGAAATATTGTCGAAGGGATTTGATTTGTTTATTGTGCAAGTTGAGGACATCTATTATACCTCGTCCTCCCTCGGATCTTGAAAGAGTCATCCTTTGCACGCAGGATCTAGGGTGGTGCTTGCGGTGAGTCGTCAGAGTGGTATTTGTAATACGTTGCAGATTGATAAGGTCACCTTGAGTCCAGTTTATTATACCAAACGAGTATGTCAGTATGGGGATAGCGTAACTATTGATTGCTTTTGACATGTTGCGGGAGTTGAGTTGAGAGGGGAATATGCCATTCAGCCGATGTTTAAATTTCTTTTTGAGACCTTCTTTTGTTTCCTTTTGATGGATCTGTCGCGCTTGTTGGAAACCTAAGTATTTATATGAGGTGTGGGGTTCTAGAGGTTCAATCGTGTCTCCTGTTACTAGGCTATAGCTGTTGGGGTTAATTTTTCCATTTGTAACCGAGAAAGTTTTGCACTTGTCAATCCCAAACTCCATATGAATGTCGTTTGATAAAGATTGGGTGATGTCTGCGAGGCGATGCAATGACTGTGTAGTGTTACTGTATAGTTTTATGTCATCCATGTACATCAGGTATGTTAGAGTGGTGTGTTTGTGTGGTGTGATGATAGAGTAACCGTAATTGGTTTTGTTCAGCAATTGCGAGAGAGGGTTTAATGCGAGACAGAACCATACAGGGCTAAGCGCATCCCCTTCGAAGATTCCTCGACGTATTGGAATTTCTGATGTTTCTATACAAGACGTTCCTATGGTTTTTAATGTAGTTGTCCAGTGCTGCATTGATTTTTCAAGAAAATGTATATGTTGTGGGTGAATTTTATAGTGTTGAAGTACATGTAGGAGCCAGCTGTGCGGTACGGAGTCGAATGCTTTTCGGTAGTCAATATACATTGTATTGATGTTCTTCCTTTTAGAAATAGCAAGTTTCATTGCTACGGAGTCTATTATGAGTTGCTCTTTACACCCCTGACTACTTTTTCGACATCCTTTTTGTTCTTTAGTGAGGATGTTGTTTGTGGCTATATGTTGATGTAAGAGTTCGGCTATACATGCTGTAAGTAGTTTATAAATGGTTTGGAGACATGTGATAGGTCTGAATTTGGCAGGATTTTGATGATCTGCGTCTATCGGAATCATGTATGTGAGGCCTTGTGTAATGTATCGGGGCATTATGTCTGGCTTTTGTATAAAATCATTGGTATGGTTATGAAGTAGAGGGTGAATTGTTGAAAGTTTCTTATGCCAGTAGTTATGTATACGATCATTTCCGGGTGCTTTCCAGCTATGGGTTTTTTTTAATATATGCACAAATACTTCCAGAGGTATTTGTTCAAATGCCATTGGTGTGATAGAATCAGTTACTTCGGAATCTGATTTCAGCCATTCTGCCTCAGTGTTGTGGTGAACCGGTATAGACCAAATACCAGACCAGAAGCTATGTAATTCATTGGCGAGTGGTAATGGTGCATCTTGCCTATTTCTATGTATGTCATGTTGTGTGTCTGAAGTCAGGCTCCTATAAAATTGTTTTCCTTTTTCTTGACTTCTTCTTCTCTTTCTTTTTCTTGACTTCCTAAGTGTGCAATTAAGGTATCTTTTTAATCGGTGGATGCCGCATTCAGTTTTTTTAAGTGTGTCAAGGAATCGTTCATCGCTTAAATAGGGTTCTTTGTGCTGGGAATGTATTCGGTATTTATTTATTATTGCTTCCACTGAAGTGGTGAGTCTATTGCTTCTACTGCCTTTGGTATATTCTGTTAGCCTTTCAATGTCTCTTCTAAAATCCAATATCTTTTTTTTCAACCTTTTCTGCCAAGCAGGTTCTTTATTTCGTCTTTAGGTAGGTGTTGTGTTTGTGTCTCTGATTTTGGTTCCGTTAATTATAGCTACTGTGTACGCCACGCAGTAAATTATGGTCTGAGTGGTCTCAAAATCCTGCTCTCTCGATATGTGATTTGGTAATATTTTAGTGTTTATAAAATCTACAATTTGTGCCAGCCTTTTAGAAGTTTTTTGTTTTGGTATATAAGGTCGTTTAGTTGGGTTGGTATTTCGAAATTTGTCTATTGCTATTCTAAACAGTTCCTGGATTTTTTTTCGCGTCATTATTTTCTTTTGCTTGGTTTTTTTGGGGTTCAGAGGCTTGAGTGGATATCATTGATGCGTCAGGTTGAGGTTGTAAGGTTAAGTGTATGCACGGGGGTGTTAATTTCTATAATGAATGGATGAACGTCGATTTCTTGTGATTTTTCACCTGTTAACTCAGGGTGTTCTTCTATGACTGCTTGATGGAGGGGTCTACGGTAAGCTGATTTATTTTCTCCAAGTTTGGTGATTTTATAGTAATTTCTCACAATAGATTCGTTTTAGTCAGCTGTCCATCGTCTTCTTTGTGTCAAGACTTGCTGATTGCTAAAATGTGGTTGCGTGGTGATTGCGTGATCGAGTCGGTTTGTATATGATTGGTATTACGGTGTGTTTGTTGTAAGTATACTGCAACTTCGTTCCTTATATGATCTAATATTTTTTGGGGAAGTAATTTATTTCTGAATATAGCTCTGTATTGATCTCCAAACCTTTGTCTTGATGCCTGCATCTGCGGATATTTATTAGAGAATTCTTTATGTAGATGATCGAGGTATATTTTGTTGGTATTTAATTTAGTGGCTATAAGGTACGTGCGCCAGATGAATTTATTCATTTCCTCTGTCCATCTTTTGCGCGCACGATTTCTGTCTGGGGCGGGTGCAGGTTCAGTGGCGACAGCCTCCTGCACAACGTCCTCAGACATGGGTGATATAGAGTCTGATCTCGTTGAAGTCTGGTATGAACGTGGAGATGAAATAGATGACTCGAGTGAATGAAAAGGTGAGGGTGTCGATGAGATTATATCGCTTAGCATGTCGGAGTCCATATGTGTCGCTTGGGTCGTTCGACGGGTTGCTTTCGTCACTCGGGGATTCTTCGCACCCCTAGGCCCAGTCTCAGGCTAGCTTCCGTAATAACCAGTGCTGCTACTGGGTCCGCCGAGCACTTGGGGCCGTTTACTTCTTGTTAATACCATAATTATTCTCCACTTGGGTTTGGGTGTGGGACCGTTAGTAGGGGAGCAAAGATGTTAGTGGTTAATAAAATGTACCTCCTGTATCGGTAAATACAGGGTATGGTCAAGTTCGTAGTGACCGCTGTTAGGTTCATGCCTCCCCTTAAGCCCTCCCCCCCCCCGTCACGTCAAGGTGGTCCCCGGGGGGGTTATTATTATTATTATTATTATTATTATATAAAAGTAAAGTTACAGCTTATAAACGGCTGGGCACAGGCCTCCCCTCATTTCTGAGAGGGTTTTAGGGCAAGGAAGTGTCCGCCGCGCTGCCCCAATGCGTGTTGGCGAACTTCACATGTCTTCGAAATATTTTTTTCTTATTCCTCAGACATGCAGGTTTCCTCATGATGTTTTCCTTCACCACCGAGCACGTGGTAAATCAGCACTTAAAGCTGCAACTAACAATTAAATCACAGATAGTGAATGGCAAATACTCGAGGAAATACATAAGTTTCTAATAAACTTCAAACTTTTGTCAACGAAACTTGGTGGAGAAAAATGTGTTACATTACCGCTAGTCATTGTATCATTCAATCTCTTGCTCGATAAAATTGAATCCATGGTAAAACAATTTGATGAGAAACCTAATCGATCCGAAGTGGATGAAAGGCTCATTCTGGGTTTTCAAGCAGCTAGAGACAAATTGCTTAAACATTATAAGAAGAGGAACTGGATTTATTGTACCTCTTTAATTTTAGACCCAAGGAATAAGGCTCAGACTTTTGACATGACATTATAGGGGATTAAAACAGAAATCCTCAGCAAATTTAAAAAAAACTTTATAAAGAATATAAAAGCCTACACTCAGTGAATAAATCTCTAGAATCACCAAGAAATAAAAAGTAAGTAAAGTGAATATGATGAAGATGAAGACGAAATAGACTTTCAGGAACTGTACGCATGTCCCTTGACGTCATCTGGATCTGGATCTTGTCTTCAAGGCTTAGTTATTGACGAGTTGGAGGAGTACCTAAGTAAACTCAGAGCCGTCAGCTCGGCAGATATTTTAGAGTGGTGGAAGACGCATGAGACAAAATATCCAACTTTATCGAGGATGGTCCGTGATTTTCTTTCAATACCTGCAACTTCAGTACCCGCTGAGAGATTATTTTCTATAGCATCATTAGTAAAGTAGTTTAAGTGATGATTCAGCCAGGTGGTTACTTTGTATTAATTCATGGTCAAAAGAATTAATATAAAGTAACAGCTATTGTGTACTGTTGTGTAATTTGTATTATATTTTATTTTTTATTTAAATAAATGCTAAATTGTCAAATTCTTGCCACACCATGGGTTGACTGGTAGAGAATGCCTCAAGGCATTAGGTCCGCCCTTGTATTCTTATACATTAATAAGGAATGCAATAAAGAATATATAAATAAAATAAATAAATTGTATAACTTTTTTATCCCACTTCATATAAGGTGAGGGTCTATCAATCTCGTTCGGTACAGATAATGTTCTTTAAAATACATTCAAGGTAATGTCATTATTTTGTAATTTATATGTTTTAATCATGTTTCAGCTAATTAAATATAAACGTTTATTAAGAAACAGACTGACTCCCGCGGCCGTGAGACACGGTAGATAGCTCATTTGGTGGAGCATCGGCACGGATCGCTTAGGTTATGGGTTCAAACCCCTCCCAGTGTCAGTGAATTTTTCGAATTTTCGTTAAATGTTTAGGCATTTATTAATTTGGTTGGTCTTTACTATGGCTATATTAATTCAAGCTCAAAATGTACTTACTCTGTTAAGTTGTTCTAAGATCTAAAGTAACGTTTAATAAATAGCAATAGGCTAAAAAGTAATACGAAACTTGCGAGAGTCTTGCTGCAAGACCAAGACCAAGATTGGGAGCGCAATACCAAGACCAAGACCAGGTGCAAGACCAAAACCAAGACTTGCTTGATCTTGCATTTGGGCAACACTAGCCACCTGCATCCATCGACTTCCTGCATGTCTTACCAGGCTCCATCTATTGGGGGGCGCTCTACACTGCCCAAATAAATATTTGTGAATCTATAAATGTTAAAGTAGACATCATGTCGTGGTAACGAGACGCACGTCATCCATGTTTAAAAAATCTACGAATATGTAAACGCGTCGTAGGCGTCCACGAATAACTCGATGAGTTACTCAGCGAGTTGCTCGTGCCGATAATTTAAACGTGCCACTGTAAACCATGTAAACCGTAAATATGTTCTGTAGTTTGTAGTAGGGATGTTACCGAAGTGGTTATATCGGAACCGACTTCTGAAGCGGAGTTTTTAAATTTGGTTAAATTCGGAACCGGAATCGGACTCGGAGGTGTAGGCACAAGAGATAGGTGTGTGTTAAGGGCCCGTCTAACAAAATAAATTTTCACACATTATTCATCACAAATATATTCAGTAAATACTGTCTTCGCCTTAACTGATAATTTGGCACTATAAACTGCATAAGTCCACGTTCGCACAAGTTAAGCACAAGTTCCACGAAATTGAAAGAAAGATCTTGCAAAGCAATAATTTCAGAGAGGTCCTAGGTATGCGCTGATAGCGGCCGCCACTGCCGCTATGCATCGATCTTCTAACTAACTTCCGATTAAAATTTACCGAAATCGGAATCGAAGGTAGATAATCAATCGGAAGTTCCGAGCTTTCGGAATCGGAATTGAACCTCCGTAATATCTCTAGTTTGTAGTCAAGAAAACGTCTCTAGAAAAATTAGTCTACATCTAATGTTGCCAACTTAGTAGATTTTCCACTGAAATTGGTAATTTGACCTCTCTTTTGAAGAAATATTTCTTTTAGTGGCTGGTGGTTTTTTCTAGTGATTCAGTAAAATTCAATTTTAATTAGTGAAAAAATGATCTCCCTACTATTAAGCCTTTTGCACGTTTTTATAGTGACCATTGCTTTATCAGAGGTGACGTGACATCAGACGATCCATCCGACCCTGATGGCTACACTATTTGCTGGGATTCCTAGAAGTATATTTTAGCAGTAGCTTACTAAACTCAGTTTTGTTTCACGAGTTTATACGTCACTATTCTGAAACCACAGTATACGCAAAATTTTCGAGATTCTTGGCTTCAAGACCCACTTTTAAAGAATTGCCTACAAGTGATTGAAAATACCACTGGTTAAGTGGCGAAATGCAAATTTTGTGGTACAATTGTAAGGATGAAAATGGAAACCGATAATTATAGTGCCGACAAAAATGATCCATCTGAAAGAAACGAATAAATTTAAAATAGCAGTTGGTTTAAATAATATATTCTAGATGTTAACTTTTGAGTTACTAAATGTATCTTAATTTATTAATTATTTGGATAGAAATTTAATATTTTGTTACACAGTATGTAATAATATATGTAAAGAATAGCTAATGTACCTATTTTTTCGTAATAAACAAAAATTTGCTAAAGGGAAAATTTAGATTTTATCAGAATAGGATCGCTTTTTGCAAGTAGTTTTGAGGTGAATTTAGACAAAGGTTTTGGAAGTCGAATCTTCCATAAAGCTAATTTAATTGTTTGCAACACTGTCTACGTCTCTTTTCTATTGTCTAGTTCCAGTAGGGCATGGAGTATAGAGGTACTTCTACACTCCATATAGTACACAAAGTAATAAGAGTACTAACGTAATATAGTAAGGGTATATAAAAAAGTACTCTGTAACTGTAAGAGTGAGACATAGATTACTGACTATGTACGAGTGAGAGCTGTGAGGATTTGAGGGTGTGAGGCTGTGACGTACTGGTGGTTAATATAGCGCATAGCGCCATATTATAGCGCGCTATCTCTTCATAACACATAGCGCGTGTTATGTATGTAGTCACCATGGCGCTATTGCGCTATGGCGCTTTGGCGCTATTACGTATTAATATCTAGCGGCAATCAGTTCTAGCAGCAGCACTGTTGGGAGAGGATGTGTGACGCCGATCTAGTAGCACGCTATTCATCGCGCGCGACCTAATTTAATGTTAGACGTTGTTTAGTTAGTGTACACTGTATATTTATAAATGATCAAAGGACACAGTTGTGATAAAAGAAGGCCTAACTAATGTTTTTATATGTAAATAAGATATAGATACAAAAGTGTATATAATAGTGTTTGTATAATTGATTTTTATAAATAGGTACAATAAATAAACTTTTGAATACACCTTTATTTGATTTATAATTTATGTTAAGGTTATAATAATGTTTACATCAATTATAATAAAAAATAATTAATTTAATTTCGATTCTAAAAATAAAATTAAGCCTATTTTAAAAATTACATTACTTAAAAATATTTTTAGGATTATAGAAAGTAGTAGGCCTGAAAAGTATGAAAAACGCGCATTGGTTTTTCTTTACCGCTTTATTTTATTTTAGTCTAAAATGCGACTTATTACGAAAAATAATGTTCTTATATAGCACGCGATCTATCCAACAAACGACATGTAATGTAACGTTCTAAGAGACATAACGTGCTGCAAAACTTAACGCGCTTACCGGCCTCCTACACGCTTTCTTATAAATAGCGCGCTATAACATAGTGTCTTTAATAGCACGCTAGAAATTTATAGTTTATAGTCTGTAGCGTGCTATTGATTTATAGTCGTTTAGCATTTGCACAACTTTACTGTGCAGGGCCAGTCAACTTCCTAATAAAAGGTTGGTACCGGGAGATGGCCTTGGGGGGCTTTAAGGAAGCGAGATGGATTAATATCTATCTCCCTCGCACTTTATGTTATCTTGCCATGAAAAAAATATTATTTTAAATGACACATCATTTTAATCATTTTTTTATTTAATAATTATAATACTTTATTATATAATATATTTCGTTAAACATATATTTATTACGTCTTTATTGAAGTAACAAAATGTATGAATATGAAACATATCACACAATAAACAATAATTTGTACTTGGGAGAGCCTAGTTCCTTTTTAAGTTAATAATTTTTATTTTAATGGGTGGACATACGTTTAAATATTATACTTTAAATTATAAATTTGTGTAATATCCTATTTATTCTGCAGGATATCAATTTTTTTTAAGAGCAGATGCAGAGTACTCTTCTGCAAATTGCCGATTTTTCAAAATACAAAATCTCTTCATACAAATGTGAAATACGCTATTAAATAAGTAATCTATATTCAAATCTTTATGTTCTGGACATTTATCGAGAAACTCCAAATTTATTGAGTTTTTGAACAAAACTTTAATTGTCCTTTTTAATTTTTTTTTATATGCTTCTGCCTCTAAAAATCATAAATCATCGTAGCACTACTTTCAATACAGTTGATGACGTTTTTAGAGGCGTATTTAAGGGACTTTTTTAGATCACTATATTCTTTAAAGTCAATAAAAGTATGTGATCTCTCTTGTGTCTCAGATACAAAAATTTTTTTACAAATTTCACATTTGTTGAGATTATTTTTTACTATAAACCCACAGACATAGGCACATGCTTGTATTTCGCCACTGCTTTCTTCCAAGCTACATTCAAATGTAGAATTTACACTTTCTTCTAACTCATCGGTTAAAATTGTGGCATAAGCAGTGTGTGTGTCTGTGGGTGGAGACAATAAAGTTTTAAAATTTGTCAATATAACTTGATTTTGGTCTTCTTCACAATTTCTTGTCCCAATAAAAGATAAGTTGCTAAGGACAGCCGTTTTAAGACCCGCAACAACTGCCCAGCGGTGAGATTCGAATTGCAGCCGCAATTGGCCTGAATGCATCCAAAAAGATTTTCTAACGGGTCCTGCTGGAGCCTTCTTGTTTCCAAACTTTTTATTGATTTATTTTTAGAACTGAGATTTCTCCAGATTCGTTCTATTCCATTGATGGACCATATCCAACCTTCTTGGGATGGAGGGGTTTGTTCGCATCCCAAAAACGTCATTTCTTTAAAATAATTCTTCATTTTAGTGAAATGTTTGAGATGTGGTGTATTATTTCTCATGTGTGTCGAAAATGGTTTCCCCCTTCTTAGGTCTGGTGTGCATGCGTTGACACAATCAAACAGCTTGTCCATATTTGCTGTCCATATTGGCTTAACACTTGTGCAGCTAGCTTCACCTTCATCTTCTGCTTCGTATTTGGATTTAAATGTTCTTGTTTTAAGCAAGGTGCAAACACAAAATTGGGATTGGTGTTTTCTGTTTCATAAAACTCCTTTATATGGCTCCATTTAGCAACACCTGTAAAAAACATTTGTGTAAATATCCAGTAAATTGGAAATATGTATAATATTATGATTGTAATAAAACAAAATATCTTACCAAATCCAATTTGATCATTTGATGTTATATTTGTTGGACATTTAATGTCATATTTTAAAAACATATTTCTAAAGCATTTGAGCAAATGTCTATCTCGATTACTTAGCAGAATATATGGCTGTTCTACAGATGCTCCCAAGATACTTAAAGCTCTCTTATTCACACCATCCATATCACACACTGTAGCTGAAATATTAATTCCAAATCAAAACAATGTTGCAGGACCTAGAATGATAAAAGGGTAAATTAATATGGTAAAAAAGTACTACTACATATATTGACATAATAACAAATAAAAGACCATAATGCTCACCTCCTTAGAATAATAATAAGCAATTGGTTGTTTCAGCTTTTTACGGATTCCGCCAATCATGAACACGATGTGTTGCCATTTGTGCTGGCCTGCCCTGCAATGCATGGTCTTGATAACCCTCAATTATGTCCTCCTTTTTGTTGTAAAACAAATTCTTTATTATTGACATCTCATCAAACATAAGGATATACTAATTGTCTGAGGGGGTCTGTTGCTTTATTGTTTTTTTTTTTTCAAAACATTAAAAATTTGGTCATTAATACCAACTTTCATGTGAAACTTGCTTAATAACGCTATTAACGAACTAGGTGTTGGCAGGCAAATCATCCTTCTTAATAATTTGTAACACCTAGGTGACCTTTTATACAGTCTTAGTGCTATTATTTTGGAGTCCATGTTCCATCTTCGACCTTTTGATTTTTTTTTATAGTTTTGCAATTCTCCTTGCGAAAATAATGCAAAAGAGGGGGACATTTTACATTTTAATATTTCATTTACTGAATCATTTTTGCTTAATACTTTGAGAAATGCTTCATTATTTAGATGCTTTACAGTTTTTTGAAGCCCTTATTATTTTTAATGCAATCAATAACAATAATATAACGAAAATAATTTCAACAAATGTAATATTATTGGTGGCATCTATAATATAATCATATAATCAATTATTGGAGTTTAAACATAATATTGCAAAGCTATTGCCTTGTTTGTAGAATGTGAAGGTAAATAATGTTTTCTTGTTAGAAAAAAGTTTTTATATTAGATTGTCTAATCTTTTTTATATAAAACCAATGTACCTTTACTTTCCATTTTGCTTAAATGTCATGTTACATATGCCGTTTACTTAATAGGTGAAGTGATGAACTAGTTAGCTATAAACTTATAATCATTGACACGTGTTTTAGCGAAGTTACGAGAATGCTTATTTCCTATACTTTGCTAAAACACCCCTACCTCTTAAAAATAGACTATTCTGCTTTACATAACTACTTAACTATTAAATCGATATTTAGTTAAGAGCTGTTGAGAACTGTTTACATGCATAAAGTTAAAAATTAGTTAATTACTACGTCACTTACGTCCATCAATGTACCAACGGTTTTCCTATGTACCAATGTGGACAAGTATGTAATGTAAATAAAAATTATGATTAAATTATTTCAAAAACCACTTTTATTTGAAAAATAGTTCCTTTTTTATATTAAAATGATTGCTAATCGTTTCAAAAGTGGTTTATGAATGTAAAGTACCATAATTTACAAATAACTTTGTGTTTTTGTTCGTTTTAATTTAGCAATATATATCATTGAAACGAAAAACTACAAGCTATATCTATCTATATGGTATTTTACATTCTTAAACCATTTTTGAAACGAAACAACCAAGACGCCAACTAAAAAAAATCACGTTTCAAAATTCCCGCGCAAAAAAGTTTTAGTGGGGCACGACAGAGGTACCGTGCATTATGGGTGCCATTTTCTTTGTTTGAAGTTGACATTCGTTCCGCCTAAGGGTATTAGTGTTCTGTGTTACTGCGAGTGTGAGGTGTGAGGTAGTCTGTGGTCAAGATCGTGAACGAAAGCAATGAAAATTTTTCTGAAATTAAGTTAAAAAAAATTGCGTACATATTGTGCTTGATTGAGTAATAATTATTAATATCTTTTAAATTTAAATATTACGCTGTAGTGTGTTAAAGTTTTCTAAACGAAATTGATAATAAATTCTCAACAAAATGGCCAAGTAAGTACACATTAGAATTTGATCTATTTGGGTTTCTGAAATTTACTCTTAAATTGTGACTGTCCTTGCGCGAAACCATAATTGGGATAAGTTTATTTCAAATAAAGATTTAATTCATTAGTAATATTTGCCACATTAATTTTACTTGCCCAGACTGCGTATTATAAATTTTTCTTTTATAATTGTTCACAAACCGTAAACAATCCACCGTAAACACCACACTAACCTAATTAACCATCCTTTTACAATAGAATAGAATTATTCTTATTCAATAAAGATCACAAGCAATACAGAAAAGCCGTTTATTATGTTTTTATCACCGGTTAGGAAACCTTTGCCTTGAAAAGAACTGGCAAGAAACCCAGGTGGATTAGGGTTTTTATGTATAAAGCATGCATATTATGTTGTCGAGATCCAAAAATCACCAGTATGAAGCCGGGGCGGATTGCTAATTGAATATAAAGTTTATTTAATATATTATTACATTACATAAGTTATGATGATAAATAAATTCAGCATTCAAAATTAAACAAAGAATAAATTGAATGAAATACTATTACAGTTACTGATACTATTGTCAGTCAAGTCTTCTTTAATATTATAAGAAACACTTTATATGTACAGCTTGTATTTAGAAAAATTAAACTTGTTGATATTATATAGGCTCTGAATATTTTCCTAGGCTTTATTATTTGCTCTTTGATATTGACTCAATGCTATTTTTTTTTTGCTTATTATCTCTCCATGTGAATCTCTCTGAATGTGAATCTGTCCATGTGAATTTGACTGAACTCTTTTTTTATTTAAATTTACCAGTAGGTACTGTTTTCGAGATCTAGAAATCAACACAAAATAAGCGAAGATTATTTTTTTTTTAGATTGGATTTAGGTTATAAATAGGTCTTATGGCTCTAATCTCACAGAATGCCACTGTTAAATAACATAAAGCTGTTGTATTTTGCATGATGATTGTTGAGTACTGGGGACCATTTTACTGATAACAAAGCATGCCATCTTTGCCCTCAAGGGTAACTTGTCAACATTTTGATTCTTATCTGAGGATAAACGTAGGTGTCCATGGGTCGCAGAATCCACATACTATTATGCTGGTTTGTCGTCCTTAACAGTTTCCTGTAGATGATTAAACAATCAAAATGTTCATATAATATACAGGGAAAAGGTTAAAATCACCTTACCTATAAACCATAGTATAATCATCATAATAATATATAAATTCTTCTTGTTTTGTTTTAGGGAAATGATGATAGTGTTTGTGTATGACACACAATGCTGCGTCTCAGAGGAAGATGACCCAGCCGAGGCTGTACTTTACTTCCATCCTGGATGGGTTTCTGACACACAGAGACATGCTTTAGCTGGACAGGTATTCCTTTCTAATATTCTTTTTAAATTTGAGCGGTGGAAAACGAGGTTGTGGCTCACCTGATGGTAAATGATCATCGTCACCCATAAACATCTACAACACCAGGGGAATTGAAGGTTCATTGCCGGTCTTTTAAATAGGAGTCTTTCTCGAAGGTCCTTAAGTTGTATCATTTTACGTGGTTGAATCATGCTGCACCTTTATTATGGTTATAACACAAATAGGTTGACTCGACTGGAGTAGGACCACACTTTCACAGAATACCAGTGTAGAGGGTTAATACTGCTGTGCTTCATATGGTGAGTGTAGAGAAGTGGAGACCCCTTTTTACTGGAAACGAGGCATTCCGTCTTAGTCCTGTAACAATGCATCTGCATTTTGATTCTTAATCGAAGATAAATGTAGATGTCTATGGCCCACACCATCCACTTGCCATCAGGTGGACTGTGTGCTTGTTTGTCACCATTATTCTATTTAAAAGAAATTGACCCGGAAAAACAGCTAGCGACCGTAAATCCACAGTTTGGTCATGCGAGGCAGAAAATTCCACGTTAATTACCCAATAGACCAGCCGTTGAGATGACGAGAATGTAATTTTGAGTTCTGTCACAATTATTATTAAACTAACATATTTGTGCAACTAAATTGTTGCACTAAGTGACTAGTGAAATTAAAATTTGACAATGAAATACATAACATGAATACTCTGTGTGTGACCATCACCCCTGAAATCTTTAACTGCAATTTTTAAATACTGATTTTACCACATTGGAGAATTTACTTTAATAAGATATGGCTAACAGTATGTTTGCACTGAGAAACATCCAACATGTAATGTTTTGAAACAAATCGCATAAAATGCTGAACATAGGCCTCCCCCAAGGTATGCCACAAAGCACGATCCCGAGCCACCTGCATCCACCGACTTTCTGCATGGCTTACCAGGTCGTCACTCCATCTAGTGGGAGGTCGCCCTAAACTTTGCCAACCGGTATGAATATATATGTGGTATATATCTCCACAAACTCCAAACTCCATCTTTATCATTAATCAGATTACCTGCAATTCTCTCGTGTGGTGGAAAAGTTTAGTCATTTTTTGGGGTATTTTTTTAGGTTGCCTGTCCCAGAGCTCCATATAAAAGAGCATAATAAAATACAAAACAAATTTCTAATTATTTATTCAATTAAAATACATAACTTAAAAAAGAACTGTACAAAACTGTTTATCAAATAATTTAGTTTGTTACTGCCATCTTCATAATGTGTTTTAAGTGATAAGAAATTTTTCTTCCACATGTACTACTAATTATATACTTATATATGAGCAAGAAATATGAAAGCATGTACCATTTTTCTCTCAAAATTTTACAAAGCTTACCATAGTTTAGGCTTATTCCAATAATCTGTGTTTCCTTGGAGATATACAGGGTCATTTTGCGATAACTGGTCAAATTTGCAGAGAAGATTCAAGATAACTAATATAGGCTAACATTGAAGAAAAATCCATTTTAAAAAATCTTAAACTTTGTGTCCTTTTTATCTCTTAAATTCAAAATGCGCAGTAAAATATTGTATTAAGTGAATTTACTGCACACGCAAACATTCGTAAGAGTAATAATAATAATAATATTTATTGAATCCAAACATACTTTACATAAAAACAAAAACTTATAAAATTACATTGACTAGACGTAAATCTAACTCAGTACTATATATTAAGGTATCTTTAGCAACCGTGCTAGGTCACAGACCTGTGCTACAGCTGCTAAGCCCTCCCCATTAAAACATACCAAATAGGAAAACAAAAACATAAAAACAATTTTACCGCAATCGAGAAATGAATAAAAGTGGGAAGAAGCAAAATAATTAGCTATGTGCTATGTCCTAATCCGACAAATGGCTGCTCAATACTATTATAGCTAAATGCTTAGTTGTATGTTACAAGAGTAAGGCAGGAGATATTCTATAAATGTGTCACACACTTATATTAATATTCTAATGTAATAGTAAACATTTACAGGAACTTATTCTATATTCCACATAAATATAATTGAAACTTAGTGAGTAGTGACTCAGTTAATATTTCATTTTCTAAAAACAATAAAATATAATACTCAAAATGTTCATTTAATATTGGAGATTTGTTAAACATAATCAATATTACAAGTTTAGAAGTGTAAAATACGTAGGTGCCAGTGTGTAGTATATGAGTGTGAGTGCGTGTGTGTGAGTGCGTGTGTGTGAGTGCGTGTGTGTGAGTGCGTGTGGTAATTTTACGAAAAGTAACCGGTCAACCGGTTACTTTTCGTAAAATTAGTAAAACGCTATAGTTAATATATTTACTTCTTAACAATTTTCTTGAAAAGACTCCTTCGGACTTAGGTTGTAAATTGCTCCCATGGCTCTCTTCTGCAAAACAAAGATCCAATGTGAAATGCATTAACCCCATTGCAAGATCCCTTTTGTAATAAATATGTTGTGTCACTATCTCTTTGTTATGAAATGCAAAATATAGTTTTTGCACATTTGCACCCAAGATAAAGAGAACTAGTAAAACTCCGTCCATGTCACAGACTGTTGCAGTATATTCAACCCAGCCTGAGAGCCTGCAAGTTATGCCAGCTATAACTGATTCAAGACCTGAAATCAAAAATGAATATGTTTTTACAACCCTTGAGCTTTTATAACCAACTTTAATTTCAACTGTTGAAATAAAATGAAACATCATACAAATTAGTACAGTAAGTTGATTTGCAGTTAAAATGCATTGGAGAAATAGTGGGCAATGGGCTGTTTCAGTCTTCCTAATACTAACAATCATAAATACTAATGCATACGATGCAATGACTGGTGATCTTCCTTGTACTATGATCCTAATACACTTCAATCAAATCTTCTTTTGGATTATTCATCACATGTTTTTAAAGGCATTTCATCAAATATCAGTATAAATTGATTGTCTGATGGTTTTATAATATTTAAAGAATCTGCCAGGCCTTAAAAACTGGTTGATTGATTCCAACAGCAAAGAGTACTCAGTTAAGCCTATAATAGAGCCTGAGTAGCCTGTAACAGGTGGGTGACATTTTATAAAGCCACAAGGCTATAATTTTCATGTGTCCTGTAGTTTTTTCTTTTAATTTCTTATTTAAGCTTGTAATAACAGCGCAAATGTTGATATTATTTTCTTGGATAATTTACTTACTTTATTGTCATTAGTTAGGTAAAACATTTAATACAATTTTGGCTCTTAAGGTTTCAATGTGATTATGCAATTGGTAGAATTTTCTTATATATCACTTTCTATAATTTTCTTTATTAGTCATGCTCATGCAGCACAGTTTTTAGTCTCTATCTCGTATTCCACTGCGAATCACTGTCAAACACATTGCACGCGCGTCCAGAACCTCGATTTCTTTCTTTTTTGTTGTAAATGTACAGCTACCTGTGCTAAAACAAATAAAAACTCTTCATCACTTGAATCCATTATTGTTGAAAATTCTGTCTCGGTTGTGTCTACAAATACAAAATTAACGTCAAACTTATCTTTCAACATGACAATATTTCTACAAATTTGTTTTTTTTTGCATTTGCAACTTTTTGTTTTTGCAGTTATATAGATATAATATATATATATATATATATATATATATATATATATATATATATATATATATATATATATATATATATATATATATATATGTATATAATATGTAATGTACAATAAACTGTCAAACATATTTCATTACAATATGTTCAAACGCTTTTTGGTACATTTACAGAAAACAGTGTTTAAAACATGTTTTTTCGTGAAAATCGCGTCAGTGCAAACACATGGTTAGGAACCTTCAAGAAGAGAACTTTCTCCTTCCTAAAAGGCTGGCACATATTCCTCAAGTGTGGTAGATTTTCATAGGCTATAATAATCACTTACAATCATGTGAGATATAAGCTCTACTATAAAAAACCACATAACAATTGGTGAAAATTTTGTGCATAAACTTGCATGTGGGAAATACCTAAATATTTTGTAGGACTTTAGCGTAATGCTGATGTCCATGTGGTCTCATAATCGTGTTATAGCATTTACAACTGATAAGGCATATTCCCTCATGCTTAGTATCTGTCTAGAAACTTCATATTTTGGAGTTAAAGAAAAGCTAGAGATGGGTCGAATATTCGTTTCATGTTCGGTATTCGGAATATTCGGCAAAATCATCGAACATTCGTTAAAGTGGTATTCAATATTGAAATGTACGAATCGAGTAATGCCAAGTCTTTCATAATTTTACTGTTGAAGGTACTTGCTAGTACTATACTACTTGCATAGTCACTAATTGTATGGCGTTATGTTTTTGAGGCACTATAGGTTTATTTCCAAATCTTGATAAAATGTTTTTTGGAATGAAGCAAATAAACATTACATTACATTAGTACATTTCATTTTATTTTGGTCGTCAGTTTCTCTAAACTAAGGCCAAATAGTAGATCTCCTGCCACTCATTTTTATCATTTATAATTAAATGATAAAAATTATAACTAAGAATAGCACATCGAAATACTTTTTTTCTCACGAAAATAGTCAAAAATAAGCATGTGTCGGCAATTTGCACAGTGCTAAATGATGCAATAACATGTCTAGTGTGGTGGAAGAGCTAGAGGCAGGGTCCGGCGCTAATCCCGCGCGCTTTACGGTAACAAGTCAATTTCGACATAAATTGGTTAGATACCGAGGTGGATCCTGCCGAATATTGTTCGGCCGAATATTCGTATTCGGTGAAATCCATATTCGGCCTATCTCTAATAAAAAGTAACTTGTAATTGACAAATTAAAAAACAGTTGTTGTGTAACAGTCAGGCAAACATAAATTCTTCGTACTTGGCATTCACAATCAGAACTGTCATAACACATTCAGATTTCCAGATCAGCGAAGTGATGAAAATTAGAATAAAGTAATAATTTCCTTCATACCGAATTTCTCTCAGGATAGCCAATCTCGACGTAGTCATCTGCGTAGTACATATTATATCGCCCAAGCGTATGCACGAGCAGATCAGTTCACTCCCTCTTCCCTTACTCAATAGTTTGATGGGATGGTATCCGACATGACCAGATAGATCAGGTGCAAGATCAACGGCTTTACGTGCTTTCCGAGGTCCGGAAGTGAAACACCGGCAGCTTTCTGACTTCGGGCTACTAATGAGAATTTCTTAACAGATAAACCCCAATGACTGATTTTTGTACCCCACTCGGGATTCATGCCCAGAACCACATATTCAGCAGTCGTGTTTACGATCACTAAACCAAGAGCCTAAAGTAACCGACATAATATTACGATAGTTTTTTTTTTAATTTCTATAAGTTATAATGTACTAGAGATGGGCCGAATATTCGTTTCATATTCGGTATTCGGCATTTTTGCAGCTTTACCGAATATTCGTATTCGGCCGAATATTTGGCTAAATCACCGAACATTCGTTAAAGTGGTACTCAAGGTGTCCACTGTATTGAAATGTATGAATTGAGTAACTCCATGTCTTTCATAATTTTACTGTTGAAAGTATATTTTGCTTGTATAGCGTTATGTTTTTGAGGCAATGTAGATTTATTTCCAAGTATAGGAAATAGAAAGCTTGATAAAATCATTTTACGTTAGTACGTTTCGCTTTACTTTGGTCGTTAGTTTCTCCTAAAGTAAAGTTACAGTCTATATATGACCCACTGCTGGACACAGGCCTCCCCCTCATTTCTGAGATAATTTTAGGGCAAGGAAGTGTCCGCCGCGCTGCCCCAATGAGTGTTGGCGAACTTCACATGTCTTCGAAATATTTTTTTCTTATTCCTCAGACATGCAGGTTTCCTCACGATGTTTTCCTTCACCGCCGAGCAAGTAGTAAATCAGCACTTAAAATTGCAATTAACAATTTCATTGGTGCCGGCGGGGATCGAACCCGGGTTACTCGCGTTCTGTTATATTTACAGCGAGTGTTAACCATCTGAGCTATCACGGCTTTTCGGCAGTTTCTCTAAAATAAGTCTAAATAGTAGATCTCCTGCCACTCATTTTTATGTATAATTACTAATTTTCACTAAGAATAACTCAACGAAATACTTTTTTCTCACAAAATTATCAAAACATAATCATGTGCCGACAATTTGCTCAGTACTAGATGAGTCAATAACATGTCGGGTGTGGCGGGGGAGCGAGGGGCAGGATCCGGCAGTAATCCCGCGCGCTTTACGGTAACAAGTTTTGACATAAATTGGTTAGATATCGAGGTAATCCTGCCGAATAATGTTCGGCTCGGTAAAAGTTCTACCGAACTTTCGGCCGAATATTCGTAATCGGTGAAATCCATATTCGGCCCATTTCTACAATGTACCTCTGCTGCAATTCAGTTATTCTATCTCTATAGGATATAAAATTTTTGTAAAAATGTGTGACTTAATTCCTCCTGCCACCATCGGATAACCAGACGCTCGGCTAGTCTACACACTATACACTACACTACTACAGTCTATAGTCGACATACCACACATGCGAAGCTAAGATTGCTTCTACTTTCGTAATGCGAACAGCAAAGAAGTGGAATAATTTGCCAGCATCTGCCTTTCTGTCCGATTACACTGTTTTTCATCACCGACCGACTCTTGAGGTCTTGAGAAACGTATTTAATATTAGCTACATTAGAGATACCAGCGTTTGGTCAGATATTTGCTTTCATAATAAGAAAGCTTCTGTTCCCTATGTTACCACAGCTATATATTTTTTTCTTTATCGCCATTTTATGAACCTTATTTATTTATGATGTAAATCTAAAATTCCGAAACCTACGTAGGTACCATACTTTTACAAAATAATAATGTATTCACGACATGTTATGGGACCAGTTTTGTTACATGCATATGTAGATTTAGAATGTCTCGAATTATAATCACGTAGTAGACCCACTCTGTAATGTATTATGTCTGCTGCATGAATGTGTCAGAATAAAATAGCAACATGGTGCTATTTTGTTGGGTATATTGACTGAACGAGAAACAAAACTGAGGTGCCCTTTACGGTAAACGAGGTTTCCCATCTTATTCCGCAGGGTCGACAACACATTTGTGCTTCGATTTTTAATCGAACGTATGTATATATATATATATATATATATATATATATATATATATATATATATATATATATATATATATAGAAACGTTACTTCCACATTTTGGGTTAGCTCCATATTATTATAATATATAGAGAAGGCAAATTATCAAACCGAGACATTTATCCTCAATTAAGAATTTAAATGCAGATGCGTTGTCACCCCTAAGGACTAAGATGGAATGGCGAATACCTCATCATCATCATCATTACAGCCCTTTACAAGTCCACTGCTGAACATAGGGCTCCCCCAAGGTATGCCACAAAGCACGATCCTGAGCCACCTGCATCCATCGACTTCCTGCATGTCTTACCAGGTCGTCACTCCATCTAGTGGGGCTGCCACTCGAGAACCTTTTTTCTCCAACGGTTGTCGGTTCTTCGAGCCATATGGCCGGCCCATTGCCACTTCAGCTCACTAATCCGTTGGGCTATCTCGGTCACTCTGGTTCTACTGCGGATATCCTCATTTCTAAGCTTATCACGCAGAGAAACTCCGAGCATAGCCCTCTCCATAGCTCGCTGAGCGACTTTGAGCGTCCTCATACGGCCAGCAGTGAAGGACCACGTCTCAGTTTTATATGTCATCACTGGCAACACGCACTGGTTGTACAACTTAGTTTTCAGGTTTTGAGGTATACCTGACGAGAAGATGCGTTGTAATTTCCCGAACGCTGCCCAGCCGAGTTGAATCCGTCGATTGACCTCTTGGTCGAAGTTGGACTTACCTAGCCGGACTATTTGTCCCAGGTAAACGTACTCTTCAACAACTTCGAGCATAGTGCTCGCAACAACTACCGGCATAGGTGTGACATGGACTTTAAACATGATCTTTGTTTTGTCCATGTTCATCTTAAGACCTATCCGTTGGGAGGCACTATTGAGGTCATTGAGCATAGTGCTTATGGCAGAATCGCTGGAGGACTTCTCCAGCGATTCTGCCATAAGGACTATATCGTCGGCAAATCGAAGGTGAGTGATGTACTCGCCGTTGATATTAATACCGTATCCTTTCCAGTCCAGTAGCTTGAAAACGTCTTCCAATGCAGCGGTGAAGAGTTTCGGGGAAATAATGTCACCCAGTCTTACACCTCTCTGCAGTTGGATAGGTTTCGTACTCCGGTTCTGAACTCGGATAGCCATCGTAGCCCTACTGTACAAACACTTCAGCACTTCGATATACCGACAGTCAACTTGGCACCGCTGAAGAGACTGTAGACTGGAGCACAGCCCAAATTTCGACGTAATCAAAGGCTTTCTCATAGTCCACATACGCCAGGCAAATTGGCAGATTGTACTCTTCGGCGAATACCTCGTTTCCAGTAAAAAGGATTTCAGGTCACCATACAAAACACAGAAGCATAAAACTGCTATTCTAGGCTGGTGTTCTGTTAATATACAGCCAATGTCCATGTGGTATAATGTAGCTTTTAAATGGTGTTACAAATTTCTAAAACGGTTTATTGGTTCAGGAGATTACCCTCCCCATATACACAAACTCACAAAATTGGCACTCTCTTTTTATTATATTACTATAGATTTTATAAAATCGCATACATATTTGATCATGGGCGGCGGTAGTCACTTAACATCAGGTGAGCCGCGTGCTCGTTTGTCCCTTCTTCTAAAAAAAAAAAAACATATTAAAAGGCTTCGCAAACTATGTTAATACGACAATATAATTATGCCGTGACCTTTCACGATTCAACACGAAACGGTCTGTAGATTAAGTATATTATATAAAAAATCTTGACAAATATTGCACATAAACTAAAGAAAAAAAAAAGAAAATACCTTTATTCGAATTTGTTTTTGACATTCGAAAAAGAATTTTTTTTCTTTCTATGATAATTCAACAGTCATATGGAAATTTTGTCGGAAAGTTTATTTAATCATTTATTTTAAACTTTTGTAATGATGGTGATGAAATTTTTTTGTTTATTATATTCACATTGATGATAACCGGACCCTGCCTTGATATTATTTCACCATTGCCATTTTGTCTTTAAAATTTCATCATTATTTTAGTTTTCGACAAAAATAATTATACATTCATATATTAATACGTGAAGTGAAAACTGTACCCTTTTTTAAACATATTGCGCGCTTTGAGGATTATGAAATTTGCCATAGTTACAAGTTTAAATGGAGAAATTGTGCAGAAATTTAAAATGTATTTAAAATTGTTTTTACAACGTACGTTTGATTAAATTAAATAAAACATACATTGTTTTTGCACGTAAACACACCAATATCGTTTTTATTTAAAAAAATAGGGGTGACAACCGAGCACTGTGTTCACCTGATGGTAAAGTTTTGACGGCTCCGTGGCGCAGTGGTCTAGCAATAAGTAGCTGCACTAGGGGCTGCGGCTACGAATCCCGCACGGAAAAGTATTTGTATGACCTACAAATAATTGTTCCGGGTCTGGATGTTTGTCCTTGTGCAATTTATGTTTGTAAACTGCCTCCATGATACAGGAGAAAATTCTAATGTGAGGGTAACGTTTTGTGAATTCTGTGACCCATAGACATCTACATCTATCCTCAATTAAGAATCAAAATTTAGATGCTTTGTCACCTCCGAGAATTAAGATAGAATACTCCTTTCCTATAAATGTGTCTCCATTTCTCTGCACTCACCATATGAAACACAGCACGATTTCAGACCGATATTCTGTCAGAGCGTGATTCCACTCCGGTCAAGCCGGAGCTTTAAGCTACAAATATAATATAACTGCAGCATGGACAAATTATATCGTTAATTGATGTATAAACTACTGTCTCATAATAAGTACTAAAGAGTATAAAATCTTTATGATTTAGGCAAAAAGCCAATAAAGCGTTTATTTTACACTTTGTATAAGCATTAGTTATCTGTGTTTTATATACTAATGTGCAGTTGAAATTCAAATACAGCTTGCTTTATATACAAACTTAAATACTGGGTGATCACTAATATTAGGGTTTGGGAATTCCCGACAATTTTTAAGTCCCGGGACACGATAGTCTACTATCAAAGTCACGGTAATTCCCGGGACTTCGACTTAAAATCGAATTTTTTTTTAATGGAAGTGAGCCTTTTTTGAAGAATTTTAATTCAGTAAATTTCTGGTGAAATGTATTAAAAAGGCAATTTTTTGTAAAAATCAACATTTATTAATGTTATTAAGAAAAATATAATTTATCTTAATAACTTTAACGTTATTTCAGTCTTAATAATTGCATTGTTCGTTTCTTTTAATCAGACAGATTCACTTTTAAACAGTTAAATCGTATAGTTTTAAAATGAACCTAGTTAAAAATCATACTAATTCTTTATAACTTTACAATTATCTAGTAATTCTAGGATCTTTCATTGGTTATTATAACAACATTGTTAATTCAGATTTGTTTCATAATTAAATAATGTAAATAAAAATAATAAAACAGACTTATAAATCAGACTTTCAAATAATCAACTATCTAATCAACACATCGATTAGACTTATTTGCTTGTTTAATAAAATTGGCTTTTAAAAAATCAGAGCGTCAGCAGCTTTGTTCGACAATTTGTTTCTGATTTTGTAATAATGCCACCGGACGAGGAGAATACACACCCTCGTTTACAACCGATGTCGGTTTGATTGTGTTTATGGATTTATACAGTCGTTCCAAACTTTCTGTACGTTTTACGGTTCTTTCAAACAACTGAAACTCCTTTTATAATTTAACTAACAGATGGCGCTAGGCTCCTTCAATTATTTGAAAATAAAAATGATGATTACATAACACTTCCGACAATCTTGTCTCGTCTCGAGTCTCGACCCGAAAGTCCCGGGACTCGAGACTACTAAAATTACCCAAACCCTAACTAATATGTATTATTATATATGTGTTTTAATTACATGCAGATTCCCTTTATCTAATTAGAACTTCAGAGTTTTCAAAATAGTTGCAATCCAGGATTTTTTATTGATAATGGTTTCGAAAAAATAACTATTAATATAAAGCGAAAGCCGATTTCAATAAACGAAAAAGAACAATTTATTTAGGATTTAAGATTTGTCGCAAAATTTTTAGGTATTTTAATAGATAGCCAATTGACATGGAAGGCCCAAGCAGATGATGTCTGTAAGAAACTAAGTGTGTCTGCTTATGCACTCTATAACCTGACAAAAAAGGTCAGTATCAAAACGGTATTAGTCGCTTACCATGGTCTGGTGGTTTCCATTTTAAGATATGGTATTATATTTTGGGGCAACTGTGGCGATAGAGAAATCATTTTCAAAGCCCAAAAGCGCTGTATAAGAGCAATCTTTAATTTAAAGACTACCGATAGTTGTGTCCCCATTTTTAAAGCTCATAAATTATTAACTTTTCCGTGTCTATATATTCTTGAGGTAGCGTTATTTGTCAAAATTAATCATCATTTATTTCCTACCTTAAATGAAACTCGAGTACGAACTGTACCTACGAGAACGCAATATAAAGACTTATTGTACACAGGAATATCTCAAACAGCTTTATTAAAAAAAAGTGTTATGGGGATGGCACCAGTCATTTATAATAAAATTCCTAATTTTGTAAAAAATCAACCGATAAGAATATATAAAAAGAGTCTTACTTCTTTGTTATTGGAAAGGTGCTATTACTAGGGAATGCAATCTCGTTCTCGCGAGATCGAGATCTCGCGAGATCTCGTCTATATTTTGAGTGACTGAGTCTCGTTCAATTTTTGTACGAGATCTCGCGAGATTGCGAGATTGAGCGGCGCAGCGAAATCGGTGTGTATATCATAGCACGGTTGCTGTTCTACTCATGCTGTAGGCACTATTCGCGCGAGACTTGCGGGGGACGAGGCCCGGCTCACTCACTGTCATCACTTTGCCGGCACGCGTGCGTTTGTTTACGTAATTATCTAGTTTTTGTTGAATTTAAGGGATTTTTGTGATTAACTGGTTATTTTAGTGAAACATTTAATGTAATTTGGCATTGAACTATGTCGACAAACTCAAAAACAGTGTACAGTTAATACGGAAGTTCATTAGAAGTTTGGAAATATTGCTTTAAGAGCCAATGATGGACTCAATGCAAGGTACAAGGTGTGTTTGAAGATTTTGAAAGCTAAAGACCGTTCTCCAAAAGGCTTACACACACTTGAAGTCTATACTTAACATTGATTCGAAAAAAAGGTAGAGGATGTTCAGATTGAGGAAAATGTAGAAACTTCAATGAGGACTCCGGGTGCCGGGCCAGCGGCGCCAGAGCCAGCAGCTTCCGGACCAGCTTCTTCTTCAGATAGTAGTCTTTAGCAATCAAAATCATCAACTGTACCTAAAAAGTGAAAAATTACGGACCATTTCCACAACGAAGATACTTCGAAGGAAATTATGGTTTCAAGACGTTTACCTTTTCGTGTATTTGCATTTCAAAAGACCTGAGAGACCTTTTTTGTTCTAAGGGACACAAATTACCGTCATCTCGTAATTCAATTTAACTTATGGTAATTAATTACGGAATGACCTTAAAAATAAAATTTAAACAAGAACTTGTAATTAGTGTTGCCAATTACATGTATGTTTTTTTTAATATCTTATATGTATATTGAAAATCAATAAACGGGATTAATAGTATTAGCGAATGTTTTTAGTAAAATACCCTATTGGGCGAGATCTCGGAAATCTCGTAATCTCGCGAGATTGGCTTTACGGTCTCGCGAGATCTCGGCTAGGTCTAAAATCTCGCGAGATTGCATTCCCTAGCTATTACTCAGTATCGGACTTTTTAGATGATACCCATATAAAATAACGTTCAGTAAATTAATTGTTTTGTATAATCTGTTAGTATTAATAATTTATAATGTAATAAGCTACCTGCAATATTAATTCAAAAATCAATATAATGTAATAGTTATAATAATGCAATACTTTTAATAATAATAATGTAATAACTATTTATAATCATAATTATCATATTAAATCTATTAATAAATATTTACTAGTGTAGTATAGAAATAAATTTTAATTTAATATTTGCATGCCAAAATGGTAGAATGTACGGATCTTTTATGTACTCTGTCAACACGCTTTTTGTAAATTACCTACATTCTATGCAAATAAATCAATATTCTATTCTATTCTATTCTAAGACATATAGTGTATAGAACTAGAAAGTTTACGTTATCATTACCATATGATGAATTTACATCTGTTTCCATTTCTGTAATATAACAGATTTGTTTTTTAATTAAAGAACTTCTAGAAATTCAACAAGTGGTAAAATTAAAAATTTAGTATAACCAACTTCAATATAAATAAAATGAAAACATCATCAGTGTTGTCAAAGTCAAATAAATACGTATTGTTAAAGATAACTCAAAAACTACTAGTCCGATCGTTATCAAATTCGTATGAGACCACATGAGAAGCACCAGCTTTCAACTAAAAAAGGACTAAAGGATCATCAAAATCGATTCACGTAAGATTTATAGTCTGAGGTAACACATTAAAAAGAATACGGTCGAATTGAGTACTCCTTTTTTGAAGTCGGTTAAAAAAATTAAAGCCTCGAGTTCAGAATGTAAAATTATTGTACTCTTTTTAGTTTTTGTTAAAACTATTTTTTTACCCTTTTAAGTTGACTGAGGACTGTCACAATCTCAACGTCATCTAAATAGATACATTAAAAACTAGTCTCTCGTTAAAGCTGGTTATCCCCTATTTTGCCACCCTTGGGGATTTTTTTCTACAAATTTATATGGGACCACCTCTGAAGTATACCTTACTTAATAAAAAAGAGAACCATCAAATTGCGTTTACAAGACAAAGATATCGCGTAACATATATAGAAAACAAATTATGCGGTCGATTAGTAAATCTCCTCGTTGAAGTCGGCTAAAAGCGGAAGTAATTTTCTTATATTATTGAAAGCGAATTACGGTAAAATAACTTTTTTTTATTATTACTTAAAAATGCGTTAGCATTAGGCAAGATAGGTTCTATCGATAATATCTCTCTAATAAGAGCTAATACATCCTCTCCTCCAGGCCTTTAATAAAGGCTATATACATTTAAAAAAACAGGTCATCAAATGTAGTTTCTGCTTCAGGTGGTGGGCGCAGCGCATTGTGTCAAGAGCCTCTTCTCCCAGCCGGTGGCCATCACACTACAAAGCGGGAAGTTCATCCTCAGGGAATATGGGAGATACGTCCTGGTAAAAATATTCATCCTTTACGATATGTTTGCCTGTGGTGGCGATAAAGAGAGTTCATCGCCCCATTTCGACCCGTGCACTCTATATATGGACCGTGACATAATGAGGCGATTTGATTTTCGCCATTTTGGCGCTGACAGCAGACGTGAACGTCCATGGAACTAATAATAGAGATAAGACAGTGCGACAAAATATATCGATGAAAGATCTATACCCAGGCCTACGCGTAACGTCCACGACAGTCCATCTGATGGTAAGTGGATGCTGTGGCCCATAGACATCTACATTTATCCTTGATTAAGAATCAAAACGCAGATACGTTGTCACCCCTGAGGACTAAGATGGAATGCCTCGTTTCCAGTAAAAAAGGGTCTCCAGATCTCCACACTCACCATACGAAACACAGCAGTATTACGCTGGTATTCTGTGAGAGCGTGGTCCTTCCCCGGTCGAGCCGACCCATTGGTGCTACAACCATAATATAGCTGCAGCGTGTTTCTACCACGTAAAAAAAAACGCGTGGTAATGCATTATTTCAACTAATTTATCAATCATTCATCATCATTACAGTCCTTCACAAGACTTTGACATATTAATTATGTCAATTTTAGTTCCCGGTACGGAAAATGGTGGCGCTTCAAATCAGCATAGACATTTTGTATGGTATACCATATCCAGTCCAGCGTACACTTATATATAATATAGGTCAGTGGTCCCATGGGTGTCGTAAGAGGCGACTATTCCCAAAAATCTTATGGATTGCAATAAATGGCGGTATAAACGTCTCGTTTCCGTCAGGCGTAATATACCGAGACTGGCGACGGAATGCAAGGTCGAAGGTGCGGGACATCTGGTACTTGTGATCTGTTAGGAAGACTCGCTTTGAGTCCTTTAAAAAAAATCTTTTACTGACGCAAAACTAATTTAATTGGATTACACCACAGAAATCTACATAATAAGGCAATAGAAGTCGTAAAAGCGCGTAACCTTGACGCATCACATGTCGCTCGTAGGCCACAAGCGCGCAAGGAACATTTGTTTCGGTCACCGGTGTTATTTCGGACGCAGAGACGTAAAAATAGAGTTTTGAAGCATATCCAACTGAGGAAATTCTTCCACATCTTGCAAGTTTTCAAATAAAGGGATAACATTTCATAAATAAGTACTTAGTGTTTTAATCTGAGATTTTGTGTTTTTATAAAATATTCCTTAACGCAATAATTTATAGTTCAATCTTTGTTGCATGAATGCTAGAGATATGTGTAGGCGAAATAGTGTATTTATTGTTTGTCTATGTGTGAAAGCTGCGAACCGGTGACACGCATACCGATATTAAAAGACAGTAGAAGGGATTTCTAGTACCTTATTATTCAGATTTCTGTGGATTACACATTGACTGTGTAGTGGCCGTGTAAGAATATCCACTACCCTCATACCCCGTGGGTGTTGTAAAAGGCGATAATGTGAAACAAATGAGGAGCTGGGCAGCAGCGTCTTCTTAATAACGACTAAAATAAAAAAAACTGCAGTTGCCTACTCGCTTGCGAAGCGTGGGAACTTTGAAAAATCCCCCCATAAGGATATCTATAAAGGAGGCCCATGTCGTAGTAAAAACAGAATAGTAAGCTATCTTCTAAGAAATGTACCGAACGCCGCTAATATGTGTGCGTGCCTGGCACGTGACACTACGGACTCGTACGCACGACGTATAGCACGCACACAACGACACTTGCCTAGTCGGAAAGATCGGACCGAGTCGGGGACGCCCGCCGCTGTGCTCTGCAATCACCTTTGCACAATTGACTTCGTTGACTTTTAATAAAATTGTGCTAACAGTCCTATATCGTTTTATTTTCTCTTTTTGTAAAATAAATTAATATATGCGTTTAAGTAAATTACCTTCTTATTAATAGGTTATATTAATTTATCTACACGTACATACGTACCTCATAAGTACATAATTATCACATCACATTAGATCTGGATGGAATTTTTTGTGACAAACATTGATTCTTTGAGAGGAATCTAAAGAAATGATTAACAAATACCTATGCATCATAGGTACGTATCCGTATGTATGATGTTTGTAAATATTATAACTATGTACTTATAAAAATAAATGAGACTTAGCTGTTAAAGAAAAAGACACGGCGCGGGAGTTATCCTATTATTCTGTTTTTACTATGCCCATGGTCAGCAGTGGACTGTAACACATCGAAATGTTATAAGATACTAGCTGATACCAGCTCGCTTCACTGGGCGCACGATATTATTTTATTGCAGAACCTGTTAATTTTTTATGGGACTCTGGTGTAATCCGTTCTTAAGAGGATAGAGTAAGTCAGCTCAAATTCTGATTTCGCCCCCACTTCCCCGCGCGTCGTATGCTATGTACCGATATGTTTGTAATCACTAATACTGTAAGTAGAAAGGTCGTTAGACACATATTTCATTAGGTTTATCATATTTATGCCTATTTCTTAACGCCAAGCCAGCCGCTTCTTATTTTTATCACGGTTATTTCCCATTTTAATTTTACGTCGTACTGTTGCATAATGTATATTCTGATCGTAAGCGACACAACTTCTCCCTTCAAAAGCCTAAGCGATACTAGCGGGGCGACAGAATTCAAGCTCAAGACGCCGATAATTTAGGTAATTTCTTTTTACAGTGAAAATAATGGTATTTAAAAAAAAGTAAATAACATAAGCACTGCTTTATAGTTAGTTCAGTTAGTATGCAAAGTTTCATGATCTTATTTAAAGTATTTTATGAATAACAGCGGTTTATTGTTTATTTTGGAGGTAACTTTGGATTTTTTTTCAATCGAGAAAATTTTACGAAATCGTGTTTTCGTCTAACATAATCACTAACATTAATCCTCAACTTTACCATATATTTATTTCAAAATTAATGCTGCAATATTTTCGGCATAACGAAGGATCTTGCTAAGCCATTTGACATTATATTTCCCCTTAATAAGCGTCTTACATTACGAAATGAGTAGCTATACTAAATTTCAAGTCAACCGGGTGTATAGTATGAGTCAGTCAGTCGGTGGTATTTCGCTTATATATAGACAGTGTTATTTTGTAATGACCGGCCAAATTTGCAGAGAAGAAAAATTAATTAAAAAATACCTCAAACATTCTGTCCTTTTTATCGTTTAGATTCAAATGCTTGGTATTGTATTATTTTTTTCACACATTGGTCGATCAGTAGGCAAACATGTTGTTGCCCATAAATCACATTCAATTTTGGATAATTTCAAATAAACGTAGAAACCTTATTTAGTCGTATTTTCAAGAACTGCAATAACTGTATATCATTATTTGTATATTTGAACTTTAAGTTTAAAATAACAATGGCGAACGCCCATATAATTTTTTTTATGTCAGGTAATCTGGAAGCATCCTTACGTCAAAAATTATCAAAAGCAATTCGCCATATTTCCCTGAGATTGTTTGTCTAAGATTTTTTAATCGATAAGGAAGTACAAAAGTGACCCACCTTTTCTATATGGATGACCTCAAGTTATACGCCTCCAGTCGCTCCCATCTTGTGGAATTGCTAAACATCACTTGTGAATTTAGCAATTCTATTGGAATGGAGCTGGGGCGGATAATTATGCGGTCATCCATGTTAAAAGGGTTGCTAACTCTGAGGGCATAGATTTATCTATGCCCATCAACTTAAGGTGATACCTCGAAAATTTAGTGTTTTTTCTATTTAACATATTTTTTTAAGTTTTATAGATTACAAACCAAAATTTTGGTATATGATTTTTGATTATATGACCTTAGATTGCATAAAAGGAAAACACGATATCATGAAATTTTCTCGATAGAAAAGAATTGCAAAGTAGGCTCTAATTATTTACATTTTTCCATGACACCACAATATTCTTACGAATAAGTTCATGGAATTATTTTTAAGGCATAGTAAATAATCATATCTAAGTTTTCATAAACCAGTTTTTTATTCCATAACGAAGTTTTGTTAAAATAAATAAAAATGTTGTTTGGCGCTTACTTAGTTTTTTTCCGAGCGCTTGCTCGGTATGGCTATCTCATAATTTGCGTACTATGAAGTCATTGCATCACTTTGATTTTGACACTCCCTCAGTCGTCCGTTAGCTTCACCGACAAAGGAATAAGCCACGCCTTCAAAACTTCGATTCATTTTCAAGGTATCCTCTTAAGGACCCTATCCGATGCTGAAACATACCGATACCTGGGTATGTCACAGAATATCGTTATCGATGAGGCTGGTATGAAACAGTCAGCTTGCGACGTGTTTTATGCACGCTTAACCAAAGTGCTTAACAGCTTTTTGTCCGGTGTGAATAAGACACACGTATATAACGGTTGGGCCATGCCTGTTCTCATGTATACCTTTGGCATACTCAGGTGGACTCAAACCGAACTTAACGCCCTGGATAGAAAAGTACGCACCACCATAACGTCCCATAGGATGCATTATCCGAGATCGTCGGTAACAAGGTTGTATTTGCCGCGAAAGCATCCTAGGCGTGGCTTTGTGAGCGCGCTCACCATGCATAATCACGAAGTGTGCAGCCTCCGTCATTACTTCCTGGCGAGATCGGATGATCCATTCTATAATAACGTCATTTCTTGTGATAAAGGGCTTACCTCTCTATTCTTAGTCAACGAGCAATGGCAGGACCCAGCAGAACATAGCATTTCCGACCGGAAGACCGTATGGAAGGACCGTGGAACTCCCACGGGAGGTATTACAGGGCTCTGCGTGAGCCCTTCGTAGATAGTCGCCTATCTCAACTGGCTACGTTTCGCTGACCTCTTTGAACCGAGGGTTTTGTCTGTGCAATATTAAGACCAACAACTGTCGGAGATACATCCTAAAGGATGGCACCGTCGACGTCTGTCGAGCTTGTCGCCATCCCGGTGAGTTACTTAGGCATGTCATCACTGATCGAAAATTACCGCGCCAGGCTCTACTGGGACCGGGCCATCATCACAGACACTACAACGATCGGAAATATAAATAAAATGTTTTTAATCAGACGCATAAAGGGTATGGATTATGTAGAACGGATTAAAAAGCTCAATGAGCTTATGAAACCAGCAATCGAGCGAAAGAAAGGCTCTCAAATGACAGCTGCAGAATAGCAACGTAGTGTAGGGCGACCGTTTCACACTGCCTCCCGTTTTTGTTGCATGCCTGCCCGAAGTATCACGGAAGTCGGACGACATTCACCGTAGTGGGACGAGGAAATTCGTGCCGATAAGTGTGAACAGGGCAATACGAACACACGCTAGTGACGCCTGTCACGATTTTTGAATATGGTAGATTTCCGCATAGTAACGCCTGTTTCTGTTAATTATCATAGATGCAATATATTATATAGGTACAATTGATACCTTCAACTCCTTACAGCTCGCAAGGAAATGCTATGCATTGAATTATATATTACTAGCGTAAGGACCGTGCCGACCGAACAACTAAAACGGACCAGTGCGCTGGCCCTAAAATTACAGTTTAAGGCCAACGCGAATCGGTCGACAGTAGCGCGCGCGCGGACAGATTTGCCTGTCATAAATATGTCTAGTTCGATTTGACTGTCATAAATATGTGGTAAAAGAATGCAAAAATTACGAAACAAAGATTTAAAACAAAACATGGGGTATCGTATCATCGGTAAATAACCTTACATTAATTTTGTTACAATTAAATTGTTATATAAACGCATTTTTAAAGTTTTATTTACAGTTAGTTTAGTTACGTTACCAAGATCAGGGCTGGGTTCAGACCCTCAAAAATATTGTACATGGAAATTAAAATTATACTATTTAAAAAAAATTATATCACGTTTGACGTTTCATGTTTCTTTTTTCCCTTTTCTGTTTTCATTTTGGCGTCACGCGTCTAGTTTATCTATACTGTTACGCGCTCAAGTCGACGACACAACTAGCGCCATCTAGTGTCAGGAACGAGAGCGAGGGGAGCTTTGCAGAGAATGACATCACAAATCTCTCAACCGACAGCGCCATCCGAAGAACTAAGTTTCTAAAAAATCTATACTCGCACACTCGTCCCTTTGCGCGCATTTACTTGAATATTCGGGACGCTTCTTTGCTAATTTAAATAAATAGGCGCTGCAAGATGCGATCGAGACAGAGTTGAACTCGGCGACACAAGCGAAGCTTCGGAGCGGAATTAAGTGAATTAGTGTGTTTAATTATTAGTGTTTTTAACTTTAATTTGTGTAAAGTAAATTAAAGTGTTAATTTAGGTAATTCTATCGGCAATTTTTATTGTCACGAACCTCAAGCTCGTAACAATACGTTTCGTTTTTTGACGGTTTTATTTTTATTTCTGTTTAACAGACCACAAATTCTCGCTAAAGAACACCGATTCCTTCCAAGGATGATTCGCGAGGCTATTGAAATCAAAAAAAAAACATCCTAATTTCAATAGAGAAGATGGCTGGGTGCTGCCATCTGCTTGGGATCCTATAATAAATAAAATTAAATCCCAATCCAAGCATACAACTGCAAGACTTCAAGATACCATAAGTTCATACTGTGTAGCTTGGAACAAAAATTAAATTTTAATCTATGGTACCGCGGTTAACTATGACATCTGGACGTTGAACATCTCAGTCCCGCCCGTGACAATGATTGCTGTAAAGCGTTCGAAACGTCGGGTTTAAAAAAGTTAAATATACGCGATAAATTCCGTAAAAACTAGTATTATTTCAATGTGTAGTGTTCGCGTAAGTATAAGAAATCATAACATAAATGCACTGATCGAGCATCGATTGACCAGAAAGGGAGCTAATTCTAATTTTATTAAAAGAACGCGGTACCTACTCATGTTCAATACAAAAATTCTCGATATCGTGGGGTTAATATTAAAATTTAAAAGGACCCGATAGTAATACAAGTCGACCTTTAGGTAAAACTATGGTATTTTCGCTTTGTATTATTACCATATTAAATACTACAAACTATGAAATAATGATACAATTAGGATAATTATACTACTTAATCCGACTCTGGTTACGTCGTGTTTTGATATGACGTTTGTACGAGGGGTGATCCAAAAGTAATGATAATGAAAATAAAACACGGTAAGTTAAAATAATAATTTATTTTTCTACATAGTCTCCTAACAAATCAATACATTTAATCCATCTTTTTTCTAAACCCAGGAGTCCCTTTGAAAAAAATTCTTTGTCTTGACCCTCCCAAAACGCTTCAACAGCGGGCATTACTTCGCTATCGTCCTCGAATTTCTTGCCTCGGATGCATTCCTTGAGCCGAGGAAAGAGGTAGAAGTCACTAGGAGCTAGATCTGGCGAATAGGGAGGGTGTTCGAGCAGTACGAATCCCGTTTCTTGAATGGCAGCCATCGCAACTGCGGCTTTGTGAGCCGGTGCGTTGTGTTGGTGAAACAGCACTACAGCTCGCAGTTTGCCGCGTCTTTTTTCCTTAATGGCCTCCCGTAATATTCTTATTTGGTCTGCGTAGTAAGAGCCCGTAATAGTGGCTCCCTTTTCCAAATATTCCACCATAATTATGCCTTGAGCGTCCCAAAAAATAGATGCCATAACCTTTCCCGCCGAACTTGAAACTTTGAATTTATTTGGCGTCGGTGAGGAGGCTCGCTTCCAAGTCATCGATTGTTGTTTCGTTTCAGGATCAAAATGGTGGATCCAGGTCTCGTCCATAGTCACAAAACGGAATAAAAAAAATTCTTGATCTGCTTGGAAATTTTCGAGATTGACCCTCGAAATGTCAAGTCGATTTTTCTTTTGCTCGTCGGTTAACATTCTGGGTACCCAACGCGCAGAGACCTTTTTCATATGCAACTCGTTCGCAAGGATTCTTTGAACGCTGCCATATGAGATCCCTGTGACCTCAGCTCTATGCCTGATGGTCACTTTTCGATCTACCAACACAACATCTTCGACTTTTTTCACGTTGTCTTCAGTGAGGGACGTGAATGGGCGTCCTTCGCGATGTTCATCTTCAGTGGATGTTCTGCCCAGTTTAAACTCCTTGGCCCAGCGTGTAACTGTAGAATATGAGGAGCAGAGTCCCCCAATGTTTCCACTAAGTCACTGTGTATGTCTTTTGAAGACATTTTTTTCATACAGAGATACTTGATGGCAGCTCTAATTTCGTTTTTCTCCATGTTGATGTTATCTCTTTGACAGTTCGTATTCAAATGAATGTATCTCCCGGAAATCGTGATCTATTTATATGATTTTTTTATGCTGACGTAGTGATTATATAAGCAAGCAAAAAATATTTGTTTTGGATTTTTATGCGGACCTGAAGTAACCGATTATCATTACTTTTGGATCACCCCTCGTATTATGACAGATGCGTTACTTTTTCTTGTATGAGTAAAATATTAAGAAGGGCCTATCCTTCCTTTTGAAATCATTGATGCTATGGACCTTTAGCCTTTCCAGTAAAGAGGATAGCCTTAAACGTCACATTTGGGAGATTGACGAATGCAATGCCAGTATATTGTAATATTTTTTAGCATTATATTGATAATCGTAACTTATAATTATATTTAGATTTATGTTTTTGTAATCACTTGTATACTCAATGACATCAATAGTCCCTCCCAACGGAAAGGTCTTAAGATGAACGTGGACAAAACGAAGATCATGTGTAACGTCCATGTCACACCTATGATGCCGGTAGTCGCTGGGAGCACTAAGCTCGAAGTTGTTGACGAGTATTACTGTGACAAATAGTCCGACTAGGTAAGTCCAACTTCCGCCAAGAGGTCAATAATTGGATTCAACTCGGTTGGGCAGCGTTCGGGAAATTACGACTCTTCTTCTCTTCGGGTGTGCCTCAAACCTGAAAACGAGACTGTACAACCAGTGCGTGTTGCCAGTGATGACTTATGGAACTGAGACGTGGCTCTTCACTGTTGGCCGTATGAGGACGCTCAAGGTCGCTCAGCGAGCTATGGAGAGAGCTATGCTCGGGGTTTCTCGGGTTATCCGCTGTAGAACCAGAGTGACGGATATAGCCCAACGGATTAGTAAGCTGAAGTGGCTATGGGCCGGCCACATAGCTCTAAGAACCGTTGTGGCAATAGGCCGGCCATATAGCTCGAAGAACCGAAAACCGATGAGGAAAAAAGGTTCTCGAGTGGCAGCCTCGCACCGGTAGGCGAAGTATAGGGCGACCCCCTACTAGATGCCATGACGACCTGGTTAGACATGCAGGAAGTCGATGGATGCAGGTGGCTCAAGACGGTACTTTGTGGCGTTCTTAGGGGGAAGTTTAATGATGATGATGATTGTGAATCACTTGTAAAATTTTATTTTTTACTATGTTTTGATATTGCGCTAAAATATTTAAAAATAATTTTAATGTATTTCTCCAGGCAATAGGCAGCGATCGAAATATTCCTGATTGGGTGTTAAAAAACCGAGCCAGCTTGTTGACATCAATGATCAAGGTTTACCACGGCGATCTGAACATGCTCGCTGCGCAGATGGAGGACCAGAAGAGGTTGGCGGAGAAGCTGTACCAAGTGTTCGAAACGTACCTCCCCGTACTACAATACGGTTGTCATATCTTCCAACGGGTTCCAATGCTGAGTCTGCCGAAGGTAAGTTTATCCGTAACACCTATTCTTATATCCGCGTTCCTTCTAGCAGACTTCTCTGTATGTTTTTGGGTGTATGTATATCTTCGTCAAATATGTACATTTTTGAAGATTCACTTTTTAATAAGTATGTTGTACGGAGCCGTGGTAACTTCCCTCAGTTACTAAGCACTCGCTATAAATTTCACAGTACGCGAACAAACCAAGTTCGATCCCCGCCGGCACCAATGAAAATTTTGATTGCAATTTTAAGTGCTGATTTACCACATGCTCGGCGGTGAAGCAAAACATCGTGAGAAAACCTGAATGTCTGAGAAATAATAATATAATATTTTGAAGACTTCTGAAGTTCGCCAACACAGATTAGGTCAGCGCGGCGAACATTTCCTTGCACTAAAACCCACAGTAATGAGTGGAGGCCTGTGCCTAGCAGTGGGACGTAATATATAGGTTCTAACTTTAATTTATTTTGTATTTCATAGGTGGTCTAAAATATGGTATTTTTTTATAGTATAAGCGTGGCAAACGAACACACAGTTCACCTGATGATAAGTGGTTGCTGTGGCCCAAAGACATCTACATCTATCCTCGATAACGAATCAAAATGCAGATGTGTTGTCACAAGTGTACATAACATTCACAGATTGAGTTATGCAATTTTAGGGTTAATTTGGAGTAAAAATAACATCTAATCAATACAATGCAATTAGAAACTATTCAAGTAAATTATGTGTACTGTACTTAAATAAGAAGCTAAGAAAGAAAAAAAAACAGGTTTAATTATTGAGAGGGAAGGTGGGAGATATTAGGTATACTCTCTTCAGGAGTATGGACGTTTTTAATTAAAGTATAAGATAAGTTCTATTCAAAATATAATTTATATCAGGAACTCGGTGATAAATGATTTGTAAGTTTTCTTTTGAAAGCAATATGAGTCTTGAAATATGTCAATGCCAGGTATGGTTTTAGAAAATTCGTTATATTTTCCACATAAACGCACGATAGGAGCATAGAGATATTATAACATCATAAGGATCATCTAATTTATGTAGTAAATTTATTTACGTACCATATCCTTAATAATCAATATCTATTTCAATAAAGAACATAACTATCAAACAATTCTCGTGGATATAAACCGAAAAATAAAAACATAAGTCAATACTTTTTCCAGATTACATCCATAAGAGGTAGTTGGGTCTATACTGAAATAATATTGGCTCTGATGAAAATTCAGCTTACAAAATAGGTCATTTAATATTGTGATTATCACACTTAAAACGATAATGTTGGATGTGTTTGTTTACATTTCGTTCTTATCGCACAAACGGCTACTGAACACTCATAAAACGGCTTAACACGAGCATAGTTTCAGTTTCCATGTACCTACCTACGTCAAGATTACAGTGGTACGCAATAAGACACGGTATAAAATTTCCATTGCCCAGTTAATGTGTTTTCAATGTAATCGATTGCAAATTTGTTATCAATTAAATAAATTGTGATCATTATCAATAATGATGATGACACGCATTTCGTCCCTTTAGTATCGTAACAAAAATTTAAAAAAAATATCGGAAACTAATACATCAACGTCGAAAATATATGGGGTTGTCATTAACGCCGCGCTGGTATTGAGAGACAATCCCGGGTTTCAACTCAAACTTCACACAATCCAAATTTGTGTAACATATTATGATATAGACTAAGAGGCCTTAGCGGCCTAAGGCCTGTATTTAAAGACATTCTGAGTTTAAACTCAAATTTTTGATGTATTATTATGTTAAGCAGTCGGTCGCAGACTGCCTGGTTGGAGCAGAATCAGTTATTGGATTTTTCATTTTTTTAAGGGTGACAAACGAGCACACAGTCCACCTGCTGGCAAAAGGATGCTGTGGCCCATAGACATCTATATTTATACTCGATTAAGAATCAATAACATGTGTTATCACCCCTGAGGACTAAGGTGGAATGCCTTGTTTCCAATATAAAAGAGTCACCGGATCTCTACACGCACCATACGCAACACAAAAGTATGAAGCTGCTATTTCACGCTGGTATTTTGTGAGAGCGTGGTCCTTCCCCGGTCGAGCCGACCTATACGTACTACAACCATAATATATAGCTGCAGCGTGGCTCTACCACGTATAAAAAATATTCTATCAAGAAACTGTCAGTTGCAGTCCGAAGTCAGAACGTTGGAGGTGTTTCACTCCCGGGCCTTGGAAAGTACATAAAGCCGTTCGTTGGTCATGCGCCTGATCTCTCATGCGATCTGATTGTGTTGGATTACCCTCCCATCAGGCTATGAGAGTGAGGGAGTAGAGAGTTCACCTGTGCTTACGCATATACACGCGCAGTCGGCTAGTCTGCGATATTGTGAAGTTAGAGTTTAAACTCGAGATTGTTTCTGTCGATTTCTAAATAATGTCCTTCGTGACAGGGGCTTTCCTTAATTCCGGATCGAGAACTAAAAGCATACTAAATTTTTTTAAGATGAAGACCCTTTTACTAATAAGACAATCCGTCTTATCATTCTCATCTTTAATCACTAAACAAGCATTGTGTTCCACAGCATCCACATGAGATTACGTTGATTATGTGCTTGTGAATTCAAAGGCCAAGGGACTATCCGGACTTGAATCGTTTTGAACTCAAAACTGTCATACGATAGCCTTGAGACTTAGTCTTATTTCAGAGCGCCACCTCAGTATACATGGAGTCAATGCAAATCCTGGAGCACTGTCGGAAAAGCAAGGGCGTACTAGGAGGAGTTATTCTTTACAACAATAAGTAAGTATCACAGACGCTTTCGTGTTACCATTTCAACCGTCCTATTGAATAGTTGACCATTATAAAATAGCAGCATAATATTGCTGTGTTTAGTTGTATGTGGCTAGAACTGTAGAGCTGTATTTATTGGTTTGGCCTTTCCCTGTTGTTTTATTGAGGTAGTCCATTACCTCTATTAGAGGCAACAGGGAAAGTCAAACTCAACAACTAAAACTCGATTTTGATGATTATTTCGATAAATCGGTAGTCTCTATATAAAATATATAAAAATCGATTGCTATCCGTTAGCCTCGCTAAAACTCGATACATCCTTGACCGATTCTTACGATTTTTTTTTGTGTTTGAATTGGCTCCTTGATGGTTTAGATTAACAATAGGACCCGATAGTTGGAACTGTTGTCGAGATCAAGAGATTGGCTGTGCGAAGCTGGGGCAGATCGCTAGTACTTAATAAAAATGCGGTTGCCAACCCGCCTGTCAGCGTGGCAACTATGGCAATATCCCTCGTATGAGGCATTCTATAAGAAAGAATTATGGTCAGCAGTGGACATTAGTTACCACTAGCGCCCTCTAGTATCAAGTAGCAGAACTAGGAGTCAAGATCCTTCTAGAGATTTCCCTGCCAGAAGTTTCTACACCTAGTTAGTCGGGACCGGTATATACTCGAACATTCTAGAATTTTCAGTATAAGAGCCCCTATATAAGGCCGGTATCGACCGTGACCCGAGTAAGTATTGAATTGGCGATACAAAAGAATACTTTGAACCGTATGTTTGATAGGCTGTAATGACTATGTCGATCTCGTTACATTCCATATTCCGAATATTTCTGCGATCTTACCAAATCATTACACGGTGTACAGGAAAATGGAATCGAATGGAATGAAACTTCGTTTTCGTAAAAAAAATACTGGAAGGTCGCTACAAAGTAAAATTGAATCTTCTAGATTTTCACGCTTAAGGTAATGTCCCAAATGTATTCAATTAATTCCATTGCGTTTCGAAATAATCTAAAATATTGATCAAGAACCTATCAGTTGTACTCCCGTCATTAGCTTAATTATTCAAGCTTTGCAGGATTATCTCCACTCAATTGCCACCAAGTCTTACCTCTTACCTGACCGTGGTAGATCCCTATCGAATAAAATCACCAGCGGAGACGTTGCAAACTGAAGCACCGTTGCCTTTCGGAGCACAGCTTCTGGTAGTTTATGTGGGGCGGAAGACTTACGACACGCTGAAGAAGCAAGCGGATAAAATGCAGGAGTTTTATCAAAACGGTGAAGAAATGATCGCGCGTTTTAAAAAGGTACGATTCAGAATTAATCTTGTTTTTTAGGAATTCCCCGGGAAATACCGTCCCGGGAAATTTTCGGATATGGTAGAGCCATGCTGCAGTTATATTAGTAGTATAGTTGTAGCACGAATGGGTCGGCTCGACCGGGGAAGGACCACGCTCTCACAGAATACCAGCGTCAAATAGTAGCTTAATGCTGCTGTGTTTCATATGATGAGTGTAGATAACCGGAGACCCTTTTTACTGGAAACGAGGCATTCCACCTAAGTCCTCACGGATGACAATGCATCTGCATTTTTATTCGTAATCGAGGATAGATGTAGATGTCTATGGGCCACAGCATCCACTTACCATCGGGTGGAGTGTGCGCTCGTTTGTCATCCTATCCTATAAAAAAAATGTTTAACATTCTAAAGAGTTTTTATTTCGTTAGGTTATTTTTCTCAGGATTCCTAAGATTTACTTGTATCAATATAGGTGTGCCATAAATATTGTTTAGTTGCGCGTAACATTGTTGCTGGGTGATAAGAAGTTTTTTTACGCAGGAAAGATTTACATTCGCAAATTTTAAAACCAAACATAATATGGTTTTATGAGAAAAATGGAATTAATTTTCGTCCGAAAAAAAATTCAATAATCGCACAGCGTGTGACAATAGCTTATCAACTATCACAGAAAAACATCAATTTTAAAGTTTTGACATTAATGATGGAAAGCGGCTTAAGGGTATCTAAACTGAAATTGCCAATGCTTTTCGTTAATATGTTACAGCCTATTAAAGTCCGCTGAACATATACCTCTCCCACAGATTTGCCTCAGTTCCATTAATATTTTCTATATGTTTGAAAATCTAGAAAAAGTTTGCATACATTAAAACTTCGTTTATGTCACAGCACTAAAGTGGATAAGATTTAATTTATAAACAGAACGAATGAAAGTGGAGCTAAAACTTTTCCTTGTGGCAGTATAGACATAATAGGCATAAAATATATTTTTTCTAATTCTCAGAATGCAGAAGTGGAACGCGAAAAGCAACCACCAACTGGTATGAAAAGGGACAAATCATTGCTGTTCACAGCTGTGCCAGAAGAGGACCACACCATGATATCACCGCCAAGCAAAGATCATCATACGGAGAATAGAAAACCCAGTATGCCCGACGTCGTCCCATTCACGAACAAACCCCGTCCCAGACCAAACAAACTTTCACTTAGCAGCTTCAAAACGCAAAAATCCTTAGACGAAGTAGTGACGGAAAACGAAACAAAATTCACAGGCCAAACTAGTGTTTGTTCAACCCCAATGATCGAATACAAAAGACTACACGGCAACATGCTGTCGATTTGCCAAAATCCGGATAACCAAACACAGGAAAAATCGCCGGATTTAGAACCGGACGTCCTAAAGAACATAGAAAACTGTGCCAAAATGAAGATAGAAAGAGAGAAACGAGATAACAAAATGGTTTTAGATATCAATTGTATAGCTGATCATTTTATAAATAAACCCGAACCAATACGGAAACTAGCGAGTGTTATGGATATTCAAGAGACTTTCCGGAAGCTCTCGAATAGAGCAACATCCAAGTTTAAGTTAAAGCGATCGCAAAATGAGGATGATTCTCCATTAGAAGAAACTAGGAGTCCAAGTACTCTCACAATTAACGACCCATTATTCCCTGTGTTTAGGAACGATGGTGTTGCGATTTCAGAGTCCCTCTTTAATCAGTACCTGGAGCAGTATTATTCTAGAATGAAACAAGAGTCAAAAGAAGAGAACATGTTCAATTTCAACTCAAAACTTGGAGAGCCTGAGAAGTTTGAAGATTTCGACTCAGAAATGACAAAGTCACCTCAAAGGACTCCAAAGAAGATAGTGAAAGATTCTACAAAAACGCTGCCAAGCGATCAGTCCAGGCGTAAAGCGTTATCATTACCTCTAAAATCGTTGACGGAGAGTTCCGAAGCCCAAATCGATGCGGAGGCAGTTGGTTTTAAAAAGAAATTATCAGGAGTACAACTAACACCACTAATGGAGAAGTTGAGTCATTTAGCATTCACATCAGATAAGTCCAGTGGATACAGTAGCAGGGTGATGACTCCGTTAGAGATTAGAGAGTTTCTGACACCAGCTGTCGAACGTCAAGTTTCCTTCTCTGACAGGTAAGAATGTATAATATAAAAAATATTACTCTTTATACTTCTATATTTATTTTATAATCACAAAAAAATCCCTTTACTTATGAAATGTTACCACACTTCTCTCCTGGTAATTTACATTATCATTGTTACAAAAAATATTTTTTATTATATTACTAACATGATGTATGTGACCAATGAGAGACCATGCCGGGAATTCACGAAATGAATGGGATCCCAAGCAGGTGGTAATACCCAGCCTCTTAGAATGTTTTTTAATTTCAATAGCCTCACGTATCATCCTTGGTAGGAATCTACCAAGGATGATACGTGAGGCCTACCTATAATTAATAAAATTAAAACTAAACCCAAGCATACCACTGCAAGACTTCAAACCATAGTTAGTTCATTCTGCGTAGATCGGACCAAAGACAATAATTAAAAAAGCTGAAGGTATTCCGGGTTAACTTTGACATCGGGACGTCATTCACCTCAGTCCCCCGTGACTATGGGTGCTGGAAAGCACCCGAAACGTCGGGTATTAAAAATAAAATAAATAAAACGCGAAAAAAAATCCGTAAAAGTAGTTTTAATCATAGATGTCAGTCTCGGGAATGATTCATTATTTATATTTATGTTTAAAATCTGTGCATGTCTTCTATTTAAATTATTTTCATTAACATAATCAGTAAAGAGCATTGTTTAGGTACGAGTACATTCTTTCATACAATACTAAAATAACATCCACAGTGCACAAAAACAAAGTAATATCAGATTACAACAGCTAAATAAATGAGTATAATCTTCTTATACAGTATTGATCGGTACTCGTTTTGCAGACAAACCTTTTTTTTTGGTACCATAATTGATAAACTAATCGATTACAGACAGAAATTGATGTTTTATTTCCATGCCGGTAACACTGCGTCAAACAAATGCCCATGCTTTTTAACTTCGTGCATACTGTTTGAATATTCTTTATTTCGTTTTTTTATATGTGTACCTGGCTAGTATGTGATTTGCAAAAAATTTTTTTCAGAATTTAGAATATTGTTTAGAAAAATCATTGTATCATTATTCATTACATACATCATTGGAGTGAAAGATAAGAGTGCCGAGTGCGAAATTCTTCGCAGGCTCTGTGCCTATTATTATATTATGAAGAAAGAAGATTATCCTGTACGAGGGCGGCACTGAAAATTTCGGGAATCAAGGAAGTGACACAACATTACTATTTAAAAATGTATTTATTGCTTTTCGAAGTATTCTCCGCGAAATTTGACACATTTTTCCATACGACGGAACCAATCATTGAAGCAACCATTCCATTCGGAAGTTGGGGTCTCCAAATTGGCCGTTTTGTAGGCGTCCACAGCTTCTTCAGGTGATGAAAATCTCTGTCCACACAATTTATTCTTTATTTTAGGGAAAGTATAGAAATCATTAGGGCTTAGGTCGGGGCTGTACGGCGGATGGTCTAATAATTCTATGTTTTCTTACTCTAAAAACTCTTTTGTTCTGCATGCGGTGTGAGAACTCGCATTGTCGTGATGGAGGATGATGCGGCGGTTGCAGTTTTCCTTACGGAGTTCAGAAACGACCTGTGGCAAACAAATGCTAGCATACCATTCTGCATTAACCATTCTTTATCCCTTAAAAGGAAAAGTCGTAATATGGCTAGGTTTTAGAGACAAACGTGGCCACCATTTTTTTTGCAACACTCCGTGAACGAACAATTTCTGTTAGCTTTAACTCATTTTCGAACACCCAAACTGATGACTGGTTTTTTGTTTCGCGTTCGTACGCGTATATCCAGGATTCGTCACCTGATACGATGTTGTATACAGCATTTGAGGATCCTGCGTGGAATCTTTAGAGAGTTCTGACGCACCAAGTAACGCGAGCCGCTTTTTGTTCTTCACAGAGCGAATGCGGTATCCATCGGGAAAACAACTTTTTTACACCTAATTGTTCATGCAAAATTATTTGTATTTGACTCATGCCAATGTCTAAAGTTGCCTGAATTTCGCGGTATGTCACATGTCGATCTTCCTCAATCAGCTTAGCACAGCATCATTGTTTTCTTGGGTGACTGCAGTTTTTGGACGACCTTGACGGGGATCATCACTGAGCTTGACATGTCCACGTTGAAATTTAGCAAACCAGCGATAAATTGTGGTTTTGGATGGGGCTTCATCACCAAATGCAGAAATCATCCGGTCAACACACTGTTTTTGTCTGAAACCACTTGGAAAGTCATAATAAATCATCGCTCTTGAATTTTCTCGAGTCAATTCCATTTTCTTAGCGACTAAACAAGTTTGACAAAACCTTGTGACAAGACCGAGAATCTTTTTTAGGGTTCCGTAGTCAACTAGGAACCCTTATAGTTTTGCCATGTCTGTCTGTCCGTCCTCGCTTAATCTCTGTCACCGTTAGCACTAGAAAGCTGAAATTATGATTCGTGATTGATACACATATTGGTACCAATATGTGTATCAATCACGCCGACAAAGTGGTAAAATAAAAATTGGAAAAAAATGTTTTATTAGGGTAGCCCCCTATATGTAAAGTGGGAAGTGATTTTTTTTTAATTTCAACCCTAACCTGTGATATATTGTTGGAAAGGTATTTAAAAATGAATAGGGGTTTACTAAAATCATTTTTTGATAATGTCAATAATTTCGGAAATAATCGCTCCAAAAGTAAAAACAATGTGTCCCCCCCCCCCTCTAATTTTTGAACCATAAGTTTAGAAAATATGAAAAAAATCTGAAAAGTAGAACTTTATAAGGACTTTCTAGGAAAATCATTTTGAACTTGGATGGAAACAACAGTACCCACTACCGGGAGCAGTTGCAGGAGCGCGGAGCGCTGCTGGAGCGCGAACATAATGGATACCCACCTTTAAACTCATAAGTGGGAACACTTATTGTGACGGACGGGAAACTACGGAACCCTACACTGAGCGTGGCCCGACACGCTCTTGGCCGCTTTTTTAAATAAATAAATGGTATTCGATTTTTAAAACCCAAGGAGTTTTCAATTAAAAAGATTTTCATATGACAGGAACAGTGGAAATATTCCATTCCCGATACTTTTAGTGCAGCCTAAGTATGTGCATGAATTAAAAAGAAAATTAACTTTAATTTAAACTTATTATTTATAAATCATAAGAATTATTACAATTTTTATATTACGTTAATAGTAAGTAAGTAGTCAATAACTACGTAGGTAGTTGTACAAAACATAACCACTTGTTGGCACTCGGGTAAAAAGGTGATCTTTTAATGCTAAGTATTCTTTAGCAGTCAATCTTGAAGCATGCATAAAACTTCTCATAATAGAGTGTAAATCTTTACGAGACTTTGATGTCGATGTACCCGATTCCATACCAGTGATAATATACAAAACGTAACGAACAAAACAAACCTAATAAAAATGAAAACAACAACTAACCGAAAATTTTAAACCTCAAACTATCTACATCCAAAACAGAATGCGGAATGAGTCCTGCTCCGCCCGATCTCGCAAATACACACGACTCGAGACCGCGAATCGTGGCGAAACAGGTTTGTTATCTCTCAAAGACCGCTTACTTCACCCTACCCTGTACCATGAGACACCTTAGCGCATAACGATAATATGTAATCTATAAAGAAATGTATGGAAGCAATACCTGTTGTTTTTTTTCGATGCTAACATAATACTTGAGGTCAATGTACGTTTTTCCGCTTGCCCCAGAAACGTACTACACTTATTACGAATAGTATAACATAATTTTATTTTTCGTTTCTTAGTGTATTGTCATCATTAACATTACAGCTCTTTATAAGTATACTGTTGAACATAACCCACCCCCCAAGGAATGCCACAAACAAAGTACGTTCCTGAGCCACCTGCATCCATCAACTTCCTGCATGTCACCAGTTCATCACTCTTAGAGTACAGATTTACATGATTCTTTAGCTGCCGTGTGGTGGCAGCGTAAGGCGTTGGCCACACTATAGCGACTGCGGGGGGCGGAGGCGACGTGCGGAATCGGGAGGCGTGAAGACGCTGCGACTTGTCGCTGTAATATACCATGTTGAAGTGGTCCATGACATGTGGTTTCTTCTTGCTATTTCTGGGCGAGTTAAAAAATAAGGGTTTCTAAATTGGTACTTCCGTGTATAGAAGGAAGATTTTTTTTGTTTGCACAAGATATAATCCAAATTAAAATAGGAGTTCATGATTTAAACTAAGGCAGGCATCAGTTTGGTGAATGTCGGTAGACTGTATGATAAAATACGTCAATACCCACAAAAGTTTTGAGAAATATAATATTATGCTTATGGTTTTCATGCTTACCAGACCATATTGCAGACCGAGAAATTATTTCGCTAATAAATGTCTCCGTATTTATGTTTTGCATCGCGGAAATATCAACATTATTTAATTTACACGCTGGGCGCGCGAACACGTACTATTTCCTCCGCTGGTCGTGGTCGCCTGACGCGCATGCCAGTCGCGCCAACATGGCACCTCCCGTTCATCTCGTATTGTTATTTTCCCCGCTCATCGCAGACGCAAGACGCGTCGCGCTAGCGTGGCACACGAATAAGAGTAACCATCATCTCGTTTCGGTAAAATCAAAGATCAGATATCTCATTTTACAGGAATAAGACCCACCGAGAAGACACTGAAAGTGATTCAGAAACTGAAGGTAATTTGGACCTTCTGCCTGAGTACAGTCAGCATGCAGTAAAATGCGCACTCTTCGTAAGCGGATTGCAAAATATGGCGCTGCTGGCGCTACTCGAGGTGGATGCTGCTGACAATGTCGACACCATTAATAACCTGGTATGCATTTATTTTAAATTAAGTAAAATTATTAACCCTTCAATCCCCATAAAAATCACATACAGTCGCATGCGTCCGTCAAATCCCGAGCGGTCGCATGCGTCCGCACTTTAAACCATTAAAACTTACATTTATTGAATACTTTTTTATGAAAAAGTTTGGCATTATAAAATCTATACAAAATTCTCTATCCTGTGGTCTAAACAAAAGTCAGGTTTTAGTTCATTACAAAGAGACTTGTATTTTGATAACAAAAAACGGGTACATACCAAGAGAATGTCGGCAGCGTGAAAATCACTTTTAGGGATATTATGACTTAAAAAGATAAATTATATTCACCCAAAAACTTATATAACATTTTTATAATAAAACTATAGTAAAACACCAATAAAACACTAGAAAAATCCAAAAATCAACACAACAACATCCAAATGAAAATGGTGTACGTAATGAACGTAGATTATAAATAAATATCCATGGACTAACTGACTTTTCATTGCACTAGAGGATAGAAAATTTCATATTGATTATATAGTGCCAAACTCCTTCACAGAAAAGTAGTCTCTTAACATAAGTATTTATCGGTTAAAGTACTGTGGGTGGGTGTAGTCAGATCTGACCACTCGGGACTTGACGGAATAGCGCCGTGGTCGGATCCGACCATTTGGAGTTTAAAAGGTTAACTTCTGAGATGTGGGTTTTTCTAGTCATTCATTGAAGGAGCTTAGGCGTCAATCTCTAAGTTTTCATTCAGACTACTTTTTTTACTATTCTATGCCAGAGTTGTGGTGATGTAACTGAAGATGGTGAAGTTCACTGGATTAACAAAAGCCTTTTCACTCTTGTCTTGATGACACCCATCACAGACAGTAATCAGATGAAAGACAGGTGCTTTCAGGTTCTTTGACTTCTGATTTCACGTGCTTGTTGCAACTTATGCTTACTTATTATTTAAGTAGCAGTGGCGACATGTAGCATGTACTACCTACTATAGTCAGTTGAAACATCTTATTTACCGCAACTGCGTCTAGAGTACACGTATTTTGTGTAGACAATATCTGAAAGAAATTTACAATTCAAGCAATCTTAAAAAAATCATGGTAGCAATTTTTCCACTAATCTAATTAATCTTTTAATAGTGGGAAACATCTCTCAACGCTCTGGGTCCAATCGAGCAGAAGTGTATGGAGCCACTTCCAGCTGAAGCCGAAACTACTGACTACAGTTATTTGATGCTTGACCCTGATTGGGGCTCAGTGCGCAAAGGAGGTCCTTGGGCCGCTATGGATATTGCAACGATGGGTCAAATTCATAATGAGTTTGCGGAAGATCCAGAATTATCTGAATTCATATTAAGGTAAAATTTTTAATTCAATAAGCAATTATTTATGGCTGCTATATACTTTTTATTATATAAAATGTACCTGCACTTAAAAATTACTTTGTTGTTTTGTCACATTTTTATCTTTGGAGAGGGTTATGCTTAGTTTATCTGCATAATGAAATCCATAATTAGGATATTTGCAGAATAAGAATAACTGCCATAGCTCAGCGGATCAATAGAATCAATGTCACTTGAAATAAATCGACCGCCGACGCGAGAAAAAGGTTATAAAATTGACAGCCTCGTACCGCCGACGGCATGTGGTGCGCACCCTGTACCTGGTAGAGCCACGCTGTAGCCGTTTTGTAGCTGCATCATAAATAGGTTGACTCGACCGGGATCGAACACCACTCTCATAGAATACAAAAGTTAAACAGCACGATAATGCTGTGTTTGGTATGGTGAGTATAAAGAATGGGATACGTTTTTTTTTGCTGCTAAGTGAGGTATATTAAATCTTTGTCCTCAGGAGTGAAAACGCATCTGCATTTTTGTTCTTAAGGTGACTCTAGTCGACATTATTTCCATAGAAATTTCGGAGGGGTTTTACTCCGCTGTTTGACAGTGTACATCCAAAGTTAAACATGATATCGTTTTGTCTCATTATTAATTTTGTCTGTACGGAAACGGAATAGTAAAATAAAAAGTCATTAAAAAGTTACGAGCTACCAAAGATTCGTTTTTATTGCCAATTTTAACACAACTTTGGGCGTAAATTAGTAATAAAAGCAGTGTAAAATTTCCAAAACAAAGTCGGTACCGACACACTCAATTGTCGAAGAATTCAATAAATTTTATTTGTAATTGATTTCTGCAGTGGTTTTTTCATAAAACCCCTTCTTCCAAAGGCCTTTTCGTATTTTTTTTACGCGCGCGTGTTTATATGAATTATCGTGCATGTCACTGAATAATGTTTCCCCGGTGCGGTGCGGGAGGACGACACTTACACACACATGCATGCGCGGTGACGCGCGCTTATTCTAGTTTTATTCGACTCAATCAGCTGCGGCCTGTGACGTTCGTATGACTATAGCTATACCTGTGCTCTAAATTACTACCCTACATTGACCCCTGCTTGAACTTTGGATTAAATCAAATTGATATAAGCACGGACAAAAATAGCGGAATATAAATAAAATTTTGAAAAAGAAAACGATCTCAAAATTTTATCAATGTTCAGCTAATTTTATCTGTACTTACCTATGTCAATTTGATTTACATTCGATTATAATTATATTCTCAGACGTGCAGGTTTCCTCAATATGTTTTCCTTCACCGCCGAGCACGTGGTAAATCAGCACAAACAATTTCATTGGTGCCGGCGGGGATCGAACTCGGGTCTGCATGTCTGAGAAATTAAAAAATATATATTTCGAAGACATGTGAAGTTCGTCAACACGCATTGAGGCAGCGTGGCGGACATTTCCTTGCCTTAAAACCCTCTCAGAAATTAGAGGAGGCCTGTGCCCAGCAGTGGGACGTATATAGGCTGTAACTTTACTTTTTTTTACTTTTATAAATATATTATTTTACCGACGAAAATTTTAAAGAAAAATAAAAAATAAGCAACCGACAACCTCCTAGGTCCCTAGGTGACTTGCGAGATGTCAGTGTAACAAAACAAAACGTCCCAGAAAAACAGACTTTCCAACTGATAGCTAAATCAGCATGCAACAATTTCATTGGTGCCAGTGGGGATCGAACCCGGGTTGCTCCCGTACTGTGATACTTATAACGAGCGCTAACTATGTGAGCTACCACGGCTCTCAACGACATCGTTCCGTTCGTGTACAGCGCTGAAGATAGCAGAGTAAAAAATTAGAGATTGTGGTGTTTGAAATTTGTCATCTGTGAGAGTGAATTTTATCTGTGTACTCTGTAACAAATAACTATATAGAAAAAAAAATGTGAAAATGATATTTCGCCATTTTTGTTTGTGTACTGGTTAGGAACTCGATCAAAAATTTGATAATTTTTCTGTTTTTATACGTTATTTCTAATGTTATTTTAACATTAAATTAATTATGAAGATATTTTCTTTAGGAAATATGTATCATTACGACGATTCAAAAACGTTTACATATAATAATTTACCTCGAAATTCACTATACGCGATTTTCGTTTATTGATTATATGTTGTTTAAAAAGTATTCTTATCAGTGTTTTTGTGTTAAATGGATGCTAAATATAAAAGAATGCTTCAGTATTGTTAGCAATTTATAAACGAAATATCTGTTGAGATGTGTCTAGAAATTATTAATACTTATTTTTATTTATTTATTAAAATAATAAATAAATAAAAATAAGTATACATTTATCTATATTGAGTACTAGTTGTTCCCCGCGATCTCGCCCGCGTGAAATATGGATTTCATGGGTTTTAATTTTTTTGCGCGGAACCCTAATTCTTTTTCTAAAACAAAAGTAGTTCAAGTTATTCCTTATATCATCAGCTATCTGCTAGTGAAAGTCCCGTCAAAATAGATCCAGCTGTTTCGGAGATTAGCTGGAACAAACAGACAGACAAACAGACAGACAGACAGACAAAAATTTTAAAAATTGTGTTTTTGTTACTAGTACTTTCATATGCATTTAATAAAAAGCTGTTATTTTAACATTACAAACAGACACTTCAATTTTATTTATTTGTAGATATAGATGTGAGATATTATTCATATTGGTGTCATTTTAAAGGCAATATCATGTACTATTATAATAATAAAATAATTGTCTCCAGTAAATATTATACTTTTCTTGTAAAACTCGAAATAAAAAATAAATACGATTTATTTTTATATTCCCATATGCTTTATTTTCATCCTTTATTTTTTATTTGACCAATTTTCTTTTAACAAAATTAAATTTTGAATTCGTTGAGCTTTTTGAGAATATTTTTATTTGAATGTTAGGCAGGTACCTACATATATTAGTTTTTCAGTAGTAATCGTTTTTGTTGCGACAGTCTCGCGCGGTCGTAAAAAAAAAGTTACTGCGCGGACAGGTGGGACGAGAATCACTTGCGCGGCGTGGACGGTTCGGTAGATAGGTACTATACAACAAAATTTGACAAACTGTCGCTGCGTCGTGGACACTAAAATGTAAACCGCCTACCTACCTGCCTAAGTCCGTCGGTACTAAGGAAACAGTCTTGACGGGTCACTTGTCTTGATAAAAACATGTGTTTATAGGTAGGCAGAACTAATTACAATTGTTATCTAAATATTATAAATGCGAAAGTTTGGATGGATAGATGTATGTTACTCAATCACGCCAGAACAGCTGAAGGGATCTGGATGATATTTAGCTCAGAGATAGGTTATACCTAGTCTGGAATAACACATTTGATACCGTTTATTCAGGTATTTCGTTCCTGTGGGATAATTTTCGAGTTCACGCGTTTGAAGCCGCTGGCAACAGCTAGTACGGATATAAACTGTGATGACTGTTCCAGTTCATGCTTCGGCGTCGTGAACTCTTGAGTGATCGCTGCATGACCACCCGGGGAAAACTAAACATAATAAAATAAGCAATCTATATTAGGTATCTATAGAGCCATAGAGGTATAGTATAAAGCGATAACGCAGCGCCTAATAATTTAGTACGAGTTTGTAGGTAGGTACTGCTGATTTCTCAGCAAGCGTCGAGCGGCACAGAATAGGATATATATGTATGTGTGCGTATATAGAATAATATATGTATGTGTGCATCGTGTTCGTGTAACTTCGTTTTTGTTCTAACGGTTCGGAACGCCGTACGAACAAGACGTGCGTTCTAACTGCTCTTCACTGGTACTATCTCTGTCGGGCACGATGCCAGGTGAGACAACGTGCTTTTTGGCCGCGCCCTCCAATGAGTTCGAGCCCGCGACTTGTGCCACCTTAATGATAGACGTAGATGTCTACGCTACAGCATCCACTTGCTCTCTGTGCTTGTTGCTCTGTGAACTGTGTGCTTTCTTGTTACTCTTATTCTCCGAAAAAGTAAAAACCCCTGCTACATTAGAGTAAAGACTTCGTAAAACATGCAAGAAGTCAGTAGTTACAGGTGGACAGGGTGCGTATTTTCGTGTTCAATAGGTGGCAATACTTGCCTTGAAATGTGCACGGATTGGTAATGTTTAACTGTCTTTATAAATTTGTGTCCAATTCGAGACACGGGGATTCAACGCAAATTATTCTTCTAAACACGTTTTCAAGACGATCCATGGAACTATATAACACAGGAGAGATCGCTTATTCTCATATCTATGCAATGTATATATATATATATATATATATATATATATATATATATATATATATATATATATATATATCCATGAATTTCGCGCGTTACTTAATAAGAGTTGAATTACTGGAACAAAAAAGTTAAAAGTTTTGGTAATTTTGAATGGTTCTTCTAGTTTTTAAAATGACTAATATATGTAAAAATATGTGTGCGATATAGTGGTAAAAACTATCATTCTATTACAGCCTGTCAAAAGTTTACTGCCTCACATAGGCTGCTGAATTTTGCCTTGTTTCGTACGATGAGCATATTATATATGATGAGCATATTATATACATAAGCATTCATATGATGAGCACATAGGCAGAATTGGCGAGAAACTAGTTCGCCTTCCTTCTGGAACCCGTGCATTCTGGTCTCTCGCCAAGGCTGTCCAGGGGAATTTCTGTCAGCCATCTCTTCCATCTCTGCACAGGGAGGACGACTCACTGGCCCATACTGCAAAGGAGAAAGCCGATCTTCTAGGCTCCTTCTTTGCGTCTAACTCGACTCTCGATGACGGGGGGAGTACGCCGCCGACCATCCCGCGGTGTGAGTGCTCCATGCCGGAAGTGCAGTTCACACAGCGCTCGGTTCGCAAAGCACTCCTCTCCCTGGACATCCACAAGTCGAGTGGGCCTGACGGAATCCCCCCAATTGTGCTGAGGACGTGTGCTCCAGAGTTGGCACCGGTTTTAACGCGTCTTTTCCGGTACTCCTACTCCCTAGGCGTAGTCCCAAAATCATGGAAGACGGCTTTCGTCCACCCGATCCCTAAAAAAGGCGACCGCTCAGACCCGTCCAACTACCGGCCAATCGCCATCACCTCCTTGTTCTCCAAAACAATGGAGTCCATTGTAAACTGCCAGCTCATGAGGTACCTTGAGGATCACCAGCTGATTAGTGACCGCCAATACGGTTTTCGCCGTGGTCGGTCAGCTGGTGATCTTCTGGTCTACCTCACTCACAGATGGGCGGAGGCAGTAGAGTTCAAGGGGGAGGCATTGGCCGTTAGTTTGGACATTGCGAAGGCCTTCGATCGGGTTTGGCACAAAGCGCTTCTTTCGAAGCTCCCTTCCTATGGGCTTCCCGAGAAATTGTGCGATTGGATCACCAGCTTTCTTGCAGATCGGAGCATCAAGGTCGTTGTAGACGGTGCAAGCTCCGATTGCAAGCCTATTAATGCTGGTGTTCCACAGGGCTGCGTGCTATCGCCAACGCTGTTTCTTCTGCATATCAATGATATGTTGCATACCCGTAACATTCATTGCTATGCAGATGACAGCACTGGTGATGCTCTTTACACCGGCCGAGCCAATATTTCTCGGGAAAACGTCTCCGAGTGCCGGGACAAACTTGTGTCTGAAGTCGAGTCTTTGCTGAACAGAGTCTCGGATTGGGGACGACTAAATCTAGTCCAGTTTAACCCCCAGAAGACACAAGTTTGCGCGTTAACCGCTAAAAAGAACCCCTTTGTCGTATCCCCTCAGTTTCAAGGCACTCCCCTTGTTGCCTCAGCCAGTATCGGAATCCTCGGCGTCGACATATCGAGTGACGTGCAGTTTCGTGGTCACTTGGAAGGGAAGGCCAAATTGGCCTCTAAAAAGCTTGGCGTGCTCAGCAGAGCGGGACAGTATTTCATGCCGGCACACCGCCTGCAACTTTACAAGGCGCAGGTTCGGCCGCACATGGAATACTGTTCCCATCTCTGGGCTGGGGCTCCCCAGTACCAGCTCCTTCCACTTGACCGCATCCAGCGCAGAGCGGCTCGAATCGTCGACGACCGAGTGCTTTCCGATCGGCTCGATTCACTGGCGTTGCGAAGAGATGTTGCATCTCTTGGCGTATTTTATCGCATCTATCACGGGGAGTGCTCTGAGGAATTGTTCGGATTAATCCCAGCCGCCAAATTTCGTGAACGCACGACACGGCAAACGTCCCGATACCATCCACACCATCTGGATGCTTGGCGGTCCACCACTGTACGTTTCACAAGGAGTTTTCTTCCACGTACAACCTCTCTGTGGAATAGTTTATCACCGGCGATTTTTCCGGACCGATACGACCTGGGGACCTTCAAGAAAAGAGCTTACTCCTTTCTAAAGGGCCGGCAACGCACCCGCAATTCTCCTGGTGTTGCGGTTGATCATGGGCGGCGGTAGTCACTTAACATCAGGTGAGCCGCATGCTCGTTTGCCCCCTCTTCTATAAAAAAAAAAAAAAAAAAAAAAAAAACGATTTTTTTTTGTGATTTGTATTGTAGACACTGTGACTGCTGTAAGGTGTGATGTTAATTAAGTATACTGTAAAGCCGTTACTTTTTAGATTGCAATTAAATTCGAAGGATTATATCGACGGTTGTGTTGTATTGGCGTTCCATCGTGCTATAAAGGTACGCGTCCATTGGCCCGCGCCGGACGCACCGCACGCACTGCAAGCAACGGGTTGAACGGATTTGCCGATGGCATGCGCCCACGGTATCCGGATTTTTGATTTAGTTTCGAGTGTTTTCTTGTCGTGAGTTGACGTATTCGGTCATATTTTTTTCTCTTTATTAGGATTACCAACGATCGATACATTATTTCATCACTAATTAAAATTTACAGTTTCGTTATTTTCTAAATGTACAATCACTTAAAGGTAATCACAACATGCTATGAATTTACATTTTAGTACTATATAAGGTATCTAAGGAATTCTTATTTTAAATAATTTGATATTGTATGAACGAGTGCGCGTGCACGTGCGTGTGTGTGTGTTTGTGTGTGTGTGTGTGTGTGTGTGTGTGTGTGTGTGTGTGTGTGTGTGTGTGTGTGTGTGTTTGTGTTTTACATTAATTATTAACAATTTAGTACACGATCTGTACTTTCACATTGTTTGAAGTACTTATACAAATTCTTATAAAACTGACATATGGAATCAAAATTAACATCAACGACTTCACTACATTCATTAAATACTTTACAAAGCCTTGCGACTGGCGAATGCGAGAACAGTTCTACGACGTGGTGGGTAAAGAAGTGGAATTGGTTTGCGTGGAATTCTTATTGGAGTGCCAAATTTAAATTGGGCGAGAAGCTGTGGACAATCTACTTCATTTCTAAGCACCTTGTATAAAAACATAATATCTATTAATTTTAGACGTATCGATAAGGGTAGCATATTAAAATATTGAAGTCTATCTGCATAGGTGATATTTTTAGTGTTTTTCCAACAGAGTATGTAAGATGCCACATAAAGCGTTTTTGAACTCTCTCCAATCGCAACGAATGTGTAGAATAGTGGGGACGCCAGACAACACTGCAGTACTCCATTATACTCCATTACAAGGCTATTGTACAATATTTTTTTTTGTTTTAGGGTTTTTAAATGACCTACCATTTCTTATGACAAACCCTAACATTTTGGAAGATCTATTTATAATACTATCAATATGAGGTACAAAAGTTAGTTTTTTATCAAAATATACACCAAGATCCCTTATCACTTCTACTTCTTGTATTTTGTTATTCCCTATGAAGTAATGGTTATTGATCAACTTAGTATTTCTTGTAAATTTAACATGTGAACATTTAGAATAATTAGGATTCATGCCGTTAAGATTACACCAATTTACAAGTCTATTTAAATCTGTCTGTAACAATACTGAGTTTACTAAAGATTCAATTATTCTTCCAAACTTTAAATCATCCGCATACATGTAGGGTTCCGAACATTTAAAGCAACTAGAAATGTCATTTATAAACAGGTTAAATAATATTGGTCCTAAATTTGAGCCCTGTGGCGCACCAGAGGAAATGATACGATTATCAGATTGAAATCCATTTATGACCACATAAAAAGAACGTTTTTTTAAGTACGACTTTACCCATTCCAACAATGATCCGGTGATCCCATAAACGGATAATTTATAGTTTAGGACTTTATGCGGAACTCTATCAAAAGCTTTACTTAAATCTGTGTATATTACATCATATTGCCTACCTGCATCTATTGCTTTTACCAAAGACTTTGTAAAAGTTACAAGGTTTGTGCAAGTTGACCTTGATCGAACAAAACCATGTTGATTATTACTGAGGTAAAGTTTTAAGTGAGTCTGCAATAGTTGACTAACTAGGGATTCAAGTATTACATTTACCGAATATTGGCAAAATTGAAATTGGCCTATAATTAGATATTATGTTCTTATCCTCTGACTTGTGAATGGGAACTACCTTTGCAATTTTCCACTTCGATGGGAAAACTCCCGTTGCTAATGATTTGTTGTATATAGTCAATAGACGCTATGAAAATTGGCGGAATATCATCAGATCCAGAACCTTTATTGCAATCCAGTCTTTCTAGCTTATTTAATAAAGTCTTGTAGTCTAAAGTCGGGCTTGTCAAACATTGGCTATTACTCCATAATAATTTCAAGTTATCGAAATCATGGATACAAAACTGTCTATCTCCGTCTGCATTGTAAACAGAAGAGAAATAATTCGCAAAGAGTTCACATATCTTAAATCCATCAGAAGTAGTTTCCTGACCATTTGTCATAGCGATGGGGTATCCGCTAGTACCACCGCGCTTTTCTTTGACATGAGACCAAAATAGTTTTGGATTATTTTGTATTTGCTGTTCTGTTTTTTCTATATAATTTTTATAACACTTTGCGGCTAGTTGCTGACATCTTTTACTTAGTAACTTTAACTCAATTTCATCCCTAGGATTACCATATATTTTATACCGTTTTCTTGTTTTATTTTTCTCATTTAATGATTTTATCAAAGTTTTATTGAACCAAACAGGATAACGTTTGTTTCTTCTCTTGCTCATTGGGATATACTCCTTAATAAGTGTATACAAAACCTCATAAAATACTTTAACCATGTCGTTGACATCATTTAATCTACTAAACATCTCAATCCAATTAACCTCATTCAAATGCTTCCTTATGGGACCATAATCTGCTTTATAAAAATTACGCTTTTTATTTTTTAAACTGTAAGGAAGACATTTTTCTGTCGATAGTGATATAGTGATATCTAGAGGAGGGTGTATATGTTCAGTATTACTTAAGGGCGTTACTGCTTGGGTTACTTCACACAAATTAAAGGATGTAAGTACAAGGTCCAATATACGACCAGTATTTGTTACGTGATTACATTGATTAAGTTTATTAATGTGTAAGAAATCAATTAAATCTTGACTCATGGCTGGTAAAGATGCATGAATAGTGTTTGTATTTTTTAACATGCCCCAATTTATGTTACCTAACTTAAAATCACCTAGTATGCATACAGGTGAGTTTATTTCCTCAAATACAGCGTTACAATGGGATACAAAATAGTTGATTGTTATTCTACTTACTGGTGGTGGTATATAAACAACACACAGTGCTATCTGACGTATAGTCTTGGTTACTGGAGCTTCAATATTAACCCATAGGTCTTCACATTTGCTTTCCCAGCAGGCGACACGATTAGATTTAATTTTTTTTTGATACTGCTATCAATACTCCACCTCCTTCCTTACCACTGTGGTAGGTAGAGTTTTCCATATCTTTTCTGTAGATATCATACCGGTCATCAAAAAGTTCACCATTCAGCACTGAGCCATTTAACCAGGTTTCTACTAATACTATAATATCATAATTACTACAACAAACATTGCAATAAAATTCTTTTGTTTTAGATCGAAGGCCACTACAATTTTGAAAATATATTTTTAAGCTATTGAATTTTACAGTAAGGTTTTCCGAGTACATGCACAAATTATTCTAATAGACATATTTTAAATATTACATCAATTTGTTTAGTGTTCCTAAATCTTTAATAACTATATATTGTGATTCATCATTTTTTCTAACGTATATTTTACCACCCCTGATCCATACATACTTGAACCCTTTTTCCTTTGCCTTGATTCTGGTAGCAGCATGAAGTGCTTTATTGGAAGGCGATAAATGCTCAACAACATAAATCGCTGTCTTTGTATTCGAAAGCCCTAGGTGAGAACTGTTTAATTTGTCAAGATGATTATTTTTATTGAATTTTATAATAGAGGCTAGAAATTGATCACGTAAAAATTGAGAAGATAGTTGTACAACGATAGAACGAGGGCGTTTGGTAGCAGGACTAATTTTAGCTGTCGAGTGCAGTGTATAATATCGTTTTCTATGACAGTATATCCTACAACAGTTCCCAACTTTTGTATAATGCTAATCAAGTTTTCATTTCTACTTTCTGGCACACAATGAAGTTCTAGATTATTTGCGCGCAAATGTTGCTCTGTTATATTAACACGTTGTTCCGCGGAAAGAAGTCGCACGTTAAGTTCCGATACAATACTTTTCATTTTAAAGTTATCTTCAAGCAATTCCTTACTAGTTGTCTTAGCTTCTGCCTGTTCTTTCTCAATATCCTCAAACCTGTTATTTATAATATAATATAATAATATTCCACAACTATCACATAACGCCATCTTGTCCCAAGCTAAGCAGAGCTTGTGTTATGGGTACTAGACAACTGATAAACATACTTATTTAACCTTTCAGCTGCGGAGACTCTAACCGTCATACTCCGTTGACTGCGGAGCTGTTTAATATAGTTGACGGCGCATTGGGCGCAATCCGTTTAAACGCAAATTTCTTTATTTTGGTATATCAAATACTATAATATGTGTACATTTCTGAATTCTCTATGAAATTTCCTATAAACGAGTACATAAATTAAATAAAGTCCCAAAGTAATAAGTGTAAGTAAATATTGAATAAAGACAAGATTGTCATATTTCTCGATGAAACAAAGTTTTTTTTAATACTTCGATTTTATTTTCACTTAATTTTAAATCTATTGCTTACAGTATTTTATGCGCAAAACCATAGGCTACAATAAAAAATTTTATCATAAAACGCATTAATAGTAAGCTTACAAGAACCAACAATCAACTTACACAGATGTAGAATGTAGTTTGGACCAGATGCGGCATTAAGATGGTATATATAAAAAATCCTACTAAAGTGTATAAGCTGTGGGGTTTTTATGGTAATCTTTTTTATCCTGTATACATCGACATATGGTAGAATAAGTTAGACATAGTGCGTAATGCTTTATTTCGACATTAAAAGAGCGGGTAAAAAATGTCCAGTACTTGGACACCCGCAGTCAACGGAGATATTTTCGTGTCCATGTGTTAGACGTCCGCAGTTGAGAGGATATTTCTAAATACATAAATATTATAGATAAATTACACCCAAACACAGAACAAATGATCGTGCTCATCACACAAACATTTGTCTTGGGTGGGAATCGAACCCACGACCTCCGGTATAGCAGTCAGGGTCACTAACCACTAGACCAACAGGCCTGTTATTTATGAAATTCATGGACTCATTAATTTCTTTCATTTCTTTTTTGGTAGGTTTAAGTTCTTTGTTAATAATTTCCATTAAACTATTATTAATTTCCTTTAGTATACCACTTAATTCGGTTCTTATAACTTCTTGAACAATATTTTTTACATCTGCGCCAGTTAAAGCCGTCGTATTTGGCGGTGAATTTAATGCAGGTCTTTTAGTGCCTCTGCCGGTATTGATGTTACGCAATGGAGTTGAATCTTGTTTTGAACATCTGGGAGCATTGTTTTTACATTGGGGACAATTCTAATTTGATAACACTTCAGTTTCATTGATCCCCGGTATGGACAGACAGGCTAAATGAAATGATTTATTACAATCCATACAATCAATAATCTCCTCAATCTGTCCGGTCTCAATATTACAACATCCCCATTTACTCATCTTGCAATTTTTTTTTTGTATATATATATATGGTAATATGCAAGTATATATTATAACTTTGCAATTTTCTATTCGTATGCTGAATGTATTTATTCCACTAAATTTTAGCTCCTTTCTGCACTATGTACGATCCTCGCAGAATGATATATTTATTACAAAAAGTTACTAATCTTTTAAAAATACACAAAAAGTGCAACTCGATGCGGCTCGAACCAGCTTTCTCGGACGTAGCGTATCAAGCACCAGAACCACAGGGCTAGCGTACTTAATTCTTACACTTTGAAATTAGTAGTCACTTTGTTTATATTTTAATTTTATTCTTGTGGGGGTCATGTAAGTTTATAACTCTATAAGTACCTTCATCACTAAAAACACATCTTGGATCACTTTAATTTTAAATACCACGCTATAACGATATACTGTAGCAGATGTAAACATAACAGCTTTGTAGACCGTATATTTATGTATTCGTTAACACCAATCACTTTGTTATGAAATGTCTTATACAATTAAAAAAACTTTAAATTACTGAGAGCGATATGACAACACGTCAACCCGCGACACACGTTGCTATATCATGGAGATTAATGAAGATATTTTTATTATTATTAACTGTTTGTTGGAAGATGAAGAACGTAAAAATAAACGAATAGAATATGGGTTCAGAATGAAGTTATATAATATTATTATTTAATATATATTTTTAGTTATTATACAAGTTTATTTATTTATATTATTTTTCAATTTATCTTAGTATTAATATTTTCGGAGATAAATGTCGTCAAAATTTGTGGTCCTCACAATACCTCTGCCCATTTTATAAGAAGGCACCATGCGAGGGCACCAGGAAATGATGCAGGTACTGCAGTACAAGGCAAAACCCACATGTGTAAAATATTATGTCAAATATGTCAAAATAATGTGCAAAATATCTCAAGTTCTGCTCTGTACAGCACCTTGTTTTGATAATTATCCCCAATAATATAAAAATAAATATTTTTCTAGGTTCAAGCGTTGTTTTATTATATCAGTGAATAGGTTATACTATTTATTTTAAAAACTTTATTGCGTCCCCTTAGAAAAGAAAGGATACAAAGGGCGGACTTAATGGCTAAAGGCATTCTCAACCAGTCAACGCATGGAGTGGTGAGAGTTTGTCGTAGGTATAGCAATTAAAAGAAAAGAAAAAAGAGATAAACTAAAATTAATACACATGTAACAAAAGTGATTATGATACATTGTAAGTAAATATATATATATATAACCGGGTACTATATAATACATTTAAATATAGTACCCGGTTGACCGAGCTTTGCTCGGTATTTTTGCTTGGTTTTTTTTTAATTCGTGTGTTTTGGAAATTATATTTAGATACAAATTACATACTGATGAAATATGAATAATATTTTTTGATCTTAGCGACATAATAGAAAAAACTGAACTGGTTATTTGAATAAAAAATCATGTTTGCAATTAGTTTAATTTAAATTTTCGTGTTTTTAAAAAATACTAAAGAAAGAGCTCGAAAAAATAGATTTTCTAAAAAAAGAAAGGAACTTGAAAAAAAATTAAAAAAAGTTGGTCGGTCGGTCTGGGCTCGAACCGGGGTTTTACGATTCTTTGACCGACCATTATACCAATTAAGCTATTTATAATCATTGAAATCTGTCAAAATTTACCTTCTTATTCTAACGATATTGTAGCAGTTTTTCATTGCCTAAAAACACGGACAAAAAGACATTTTCTAAAAATAAATCCTAGCTAGATCGATTTATTATCCCCGAAACTCCCTGGACACTAAATTTTATGAAAATCGTTGGAGCCGTTTCCGAGATCCCGATTATATATTTATATATATATACAAGAATTGCTCGTGTAATAGTACAGGATAGGATTAACACTTATTCATAATATAAATAGATTTATAGATTTATATGCTAATAAATATATGTACACATACATAACAGTTGGGCTGAAAAGTTCGTATCGTTTTATAGAAAAACACATTTTTTTGGCAAAATTCGATTTTATTATTCAACATAGTTGCCATCGAGGGCGATACACCGATTATAGCGATCTTCCAACTTTTCTATACCATTTTTGTAGTACGATTTGTGTTTAGCCTCAAAATAGGCCTCTGTTTCGGCGATTACTTCCTCATCGGCTTTAAATTTCTTTCCAGCGAGCATTCTCTTGAGATCTGAGAACAGGAAAAAGTCGCTGGGGGCCAAATCTGGAGAATACGGTGGATGCGGAAGCAATTCGAATTCATGCAATTTTGCCATCGTTTTCATCGATTTGTGACACGGCGCATTGTCTTGATGAAACAACACTTTCTTCTTCTTCAAATGGGGCCGTTTTTTCGCGATTTCGTCCTTCAAACGCTCCAATAACGCTATATAATAGTCGCTGTTGATGGTTTTTCCCTTTCCAAGATAGTCGATGAAAATTATTCCATGTGCATCCCAAAATACGGACGCCATAACCTTACCGGCCGACTGTTGAGTTTTTCCACGCTTTGGATTCGGTTCATCGCGTGCAGTCCATTCAGATGACTGCCGACTGGACTCCGGAGTGTAGTGGTGGATCCATGTTTCATCGATTGTCACTATACCGGCGTGAAGTGGAAGTTCTGCTTCCGCGTTTCGTCTGGTGAGTGCAGGTGGCCGGAGGCCCAAATCCCCCCCCCCCCCATCAACATGGTAGCGGAATTAAATAAAGATAGACTACCCCAGGAGGGTACCAGCACCCCTGGAGAATCCCTCGCTGAGCATCCACGACCATGTTTCTCCACTTCTGAGCGTGGGTGCTCAGGCTGCCCCGCGTATTCTGGGGGGGGGGCGAAATTCCGCTCAAGACTACAACTGCTCGGGGCAAACGGAGCAACAAGACCAAGGCGACCCCTGCCACGCTGTCCGTGAATTTCTGCAATATCAGGGGACTTCACTCCAACCTAAACGCCGTCCACTACCATCTCGAGACGGCGAGGCCGGCTCTGCTCTTTCTGACCGAGACGCAGGTGTCCTCTCCGGCTGATGTTTCGTATCTCTCCTACCCGGGGTACAAACTGGAACACTCCTTTGTGCCTCGGGCTGGAGTTTGCGTTTACGTCAGAGAGGACATCTGTTCTCGACGCCTCGGCAGACTTGAAGGTTCGGACCTGTCCATCCTTTGGCTACGCGTAGACAGCGACGACCATCCGCGCGTCTACGGGTGCCTCTATAGGTCCCACAGCGGTAATGCCGAAACAGACCGACTCTTCGACCACGTCCAAATGGCTGCAGATTCGTTGCTACAGCAGATCCCCTCCGCAGAGATCGTGATCCTCGGCGACTTTAACGCCCATCACGCCGAATGGCTCGGTTCACGTTTAACCGATCATGCGGGGAGATCTGTTCATGATTTTGCCTTGGCATATGGTCTGACACAACTGGTTACTTCGCCTACGCGGATTCCAGATGTGGAGGATCATGCACCTTCCCTGTTGGACCTTCTGCTGACCTCTCACCCGGACGGATATCAGATTTCCGTCGACGCCCCTTTAGGCTCCTCGGACCATTGTCTGATCCGGAGTGTTGTGCCACTCACGCTGAAATCGCGGTTGCATTCTGCAGGCTGCCGCCGTGTTTGGCACTATAGGTCAGCCGATTGGGATGGGATGCGGTCTTTCTTTGCATCCTACCCTTGGGGGCGGGTTTGCTTCTCGCCGGATGATCCCAACGTTGTTGCGGATTCTGTTACTGATGTGGTACTTCAGGGTATGGAACTTTTTATTCCTTCCTCTGTGGTGCCCATTGGAGGCAAATCTCAGCCATGGTTTGGTCGCTCCTGTAAAATAGCATCATGCTATAAGCAGGAGTGCTACCAAGCCTGGGTTGATGCATCAGCGTCCCGGGATGTAAACACCAGCGCTCTAAAAAAGAAGTATAATTCCGCCTCTAGGTCCTTCAAAAGAGTCATTGCCAAGGCAAAGTCAGAGCACATAGGCAGAATTGGCGAGAAACTAGTTCGCCTTCCTTCTGGAACCCGTGCATTCTGGTCTCTCGCCAAGGCTGTCCAGGGGAATTTCTGTCAGCCATCTCTTCCATCTCTGCACAGGGAGGACGACTCACTGGCCCATACTGCAAAGGAGAAAGCCGATCTTCTAGGCTCCTTCTTTGCGTCTAACTCGACTCTCGATGACGGGGGGAGTACGCCGCCGACCATCCCGCGGTGTGAGTGCTCCATGCCGGAAGTGCAGTTCACACAGCGCTCGGTTCGCAAAGCACTCCTCTCCCTGGACATCCACAAGTCGAGTGGGCCTGACGGAATCCCCCCAATTGTGCTGAGGACGTGTGCTCCAGAGTTGGCACCGGTTTTAACGCGTCTTTTCCGGTACTCCTACTCCCTAGGCGTAGTCCCAAAATCGTGGAAGACGGCTTTCGTCCACCCGATCCCTAAAAAAGGCGACCGCTCAGACCCGTCCAACCACCGGCCAATCGCCATCACCTCCTTGTTCTCCAAAACAATGGAGTCCATTGTAAACTGCCAGCTCATGAGGTACCTTGAGGATCACCAGCTGATTAGTGACCGCCAATACGGTTTTCGCCGTGGTCGGTCAGCTGGTGATCTTCTGGTCTACCTCACTCACAGATGGGCGGAGGCAGTAGAGTTCAAGGGGGAGGCATTGGCCGTTAGTTTGGACATTGCGAAGGCCTTCGATCGGGTTTGGCACAAAGCGCTTCTTTCGAAGCTCCCTTCCTATGGGCTTCCCGAGAAATTGTGCAATTGGATCACCAGCTTTTTTGCAGATCGGAGCATCAAGGTCGTTGTAGACGGTGCAAGCTCCGATTGCAAGCCTATTAATGCTGGTGTTCCACAGGGCTGCGTGCTATCGCCAACGCTGTTTCTTCTGCATATCAATGATATGTTGCATACCCGTAACATTCATTGCTATGCAGATGACAGCACTGGTGATGCTCTTTACACCGGCCGAGCCAATATTTCTCGGGAAAACGTCTCCGAGTGCCGGGACAAACTTGTGTCTGAAGTCGAGTCTTTGCTGAACAGAGTCTCGGATTGGGGACGACTAAATCTAGTCCAGTTTAACCCCCAGAAGACACAAGTTTGCGCGTTAACCGCTAAAAAGAACCCCTTTGTCATATCCTCTCAGTTTCAAGGCACTCCCCTTGTTGCCTCAGCCAGTATCGGAATCCTCGGCGTCGACATATCGAGTGACGTGCAGTTTCGTGGTCATGTGGAAGGGAAGGCCAAATTGGCCTCTAAAAAGCTTGGCGTGCTCAGCAGAGCGGGACAGTATTTCATGCCGGCACACCGCCTGCAACTTTACAAGGCGCAGGTTCGGCCGCACATGGAATACTGTTCCCATCTCTGGGCTGGGGCTCCCCAGTACCAGCTCCTTCCACTTGACCGCATCCAGCGCAGAGCGGCTCGAATCGTCGACGACCGAGTGCTTTCCGATCGGCTCGATTCACTGGCGTTGCGAATAGATGTTGCATCTCTTTGCGTATTTTATCGCATCTATCACGGGGAGTGCTCTGAGGAATTGTTCGGATTAATCCCAGCCGCCAAATTTCGTGAACGCACGACACGGCAAACGTCCCGATACCATCCACACCATCTGGATGCTTGGCGGTCCACCACTGTACGTTTCACAAGGAGTTTTCTTCCACGTACAACCTCTCTGTGGAATAGTTTATCACCGGCGATTTTTCCGGACCGATACGACCTGGGGACCTTCAAGAAAAGAGCTTACTCCTTTCTAAAGGGCCGGCAACGCACCCGCAATTCTCCTGGTGTTGCGGTTGATCATGGGCGGCGGTAGTCACTTAACATCAGGTGAGCCGCATGCTCGTTTGCCCCCTCTTCTATAAAAAAAAAAAAAAAAAAAATATCGACGCAAAAATTCACTTCTATAGCGGTTGAACAGCTCCAAACATTGCTCTGAAGCATCGACACGTTCTTGTTTTTGGTCGATTGTGAGCTCGCGCGGCACCCACTTTGCACATAGCTTTCGCATACCCTAATATTCATGAACGATATGTCCAACACGTTCCTTTGATATCTTTAGAGTGCCAGCTATAAAAATCAACCTCAATTTACGATCTTCCAAAATCATTTTGTGGATTTTTTTTATGTTTTCGTCCGTAACAGCCTCTTGGATGTCCACTGCGTTCATCGTCTTCGGTGCTCATATGGCCTGTACGGAATTTGGCAAACCACTTACGAATGGTTGCTTCGCCCGGCGCAGAGTCCGGATAACACTCATCAAGACACTTTTTGGTATCAGCAGCACTTTTTTTCATCAAAAAATAGTGTTTCATTAAAACACGAAATTCCTTTTTATCCATTTTTTTCAAAATAACGAAAGTTGCTTCACTCAAAATGCTGTATCTCACAAACTAATAATCAGACAGCTGTCAAATTTATACACGTTTCTTTTGAAGGTTGGTACTACCTAAAAATGATATGGATTTCATTCTAGTGGCGCCATCTCATAGAGACGATACGAACTTTTCAGCCCAACCAAAACATACATGTATATCGATATAAATATACATAAATACAAAGTTAATACATACATATAAATACTATTTAACAATGTTGTAATTTTAATGATTCTTCAGCAAATGCTCGCGTACCATCTTTTTATAGGAGTATTTGTTAGGCGCTTTTCTGATATCATCAGGCAAGGCCATAGAACCCGGTGAGATGAGTAGGAATGTAAATCCTGTTATTAAAGGAAGATCGAAGAACCCTATCATGACAAGAAGAGAGATATTGAAATCGTTCTTTGAGGTAAGAAGGCGAAAATAGATCATTTAGAATTGAAAAAAGAACAAGTAATATTCTGGAGTTACGCCTTTGCCTTATGGTAAGCCACTTAAGCTGAGATCTGTAATGAGAAGTATATACATACACGTATATATTATATACTTACGCAGACCAAAAATAAAACTAATACAGTTATTAAGCTGGTGCTCCAGCTTGTTAAGTTCTTGGGGCAAGTCGGGGTAGCACACATCTGCATTATCAAAGATAAGTAAAATAAGAGTTTGGACAAGCATGAGCTTAGATTTAACCTTTTCAGCGCCACGCCAAAACGCACTACCGTGTCCTGTACGCCAAAGCGAAAATTAAACAAAAATATCTACGAAAAAACTAGTGTTGCCAAGAGTTGATATATCGATAACATAAAATAACTTGATTTTGCTGGTTTTTTACGCAATAAATGACTCTTTATAATCTGGTATGTTGTATTTAATCTTGTGCTGTCTTCCACTCTTTTTATATATGTACTTTGTACAAAAAACTTACTAAATAAAAACAAACAATAACAATAAAATAGTAGTAAACCAAAACACTACTCTTCATTGTGATGACGTCACTGTCACGACTGGACGACAACGGCGTACAATACGGCCGACGTATCTTGGCGAGTCTGAATATAGGCTCTGCGAAGTTTAGCGCATGAACACTCGTGAAGAAAACTGTTATTGTCATTTTTTTATATATACCAATGTACAAATAAAATTTCCCTAATACAGTGACCAAAAATATCAAAACACTTTGGAGACATTATAAATTAAAGATTCAATTTTGATACCTCACCTTTCGATAGGGGCAGATTTTATCACAAACACATACAATATTATTTACATTTAATACTTTTTATTTATTTACACTTATTATTATTTAATCACTGTCGCTGAGGGGGGAAATTCCTAACATAAAGTCGTCGGCCCCTTGTGTACCATGTGAGGTACTTGGCATAGGTTCATCTTCGTAATCGTCGCTCTCACTTTCAGACTCACTTTCTGAATCTGAAGCTGTATTAATGATGAATAATTGATCCGTCATTTCGTCAATAATATGGTCGCTCTTCCTATAGTCATGTTCGACCTCTTGCACTTTTCTGCATAAAGCACTCCATTCATTCTGACCCATTAAATTTACTTTTTCTTGTATGAGCTCCATTGTCCGGGTTACGTTCCAGTCGACGTTTTTAGCGGCTACGTGCCCTTTAATGGCAGCCCACACCATCTCGATGGGGTTTAAATCGGGATGATATGGGGGTAAACGAAGGACATCGTGGTTGTTTTGTTTAAACATTTCATCTATTACGTATTTTTTATTCACGTCTTTGTTTTTTTTTATTAGATCGTAAAGTTGTGGTTTACGCATGTCCTTTTCATATGGTATACCCTTTTCTAATAACCACGATTCCATTTTTGCCTTCTTGTCATTAGATGTAGGGGCAGGATCCATTAATTTGTTGTGGTACGGAGCATTATCGATAACCACCACCGAGTTAGGGCTCAAATTTGGAATCAGTTGGGTCCGTAACCATTTCTCATAATTTTTGAAATTCATGTCATCATGATAGTCTCCGGTTTTGCTGCCAGATTTGAACATTAGTAGCGCGTTCGGAACAAACCCTGCTTCTGACCCAGCGTGTACCATCACTATCCGCTGACCTTTTGATATCGGGCGCTTTAGTCCTTGAGCGGAACCATCTGACCACGCCTTACCTTTTGTATGTGATGAGTGGGCATACGACTCGTCAGTGAATACAATTGGTCGCCCTTCGTCCCTGTATTTTTTCATTGCCTTCAAGTACAAGATCCTTTTCAGGCGAATGTCGGTCTTCTCTATAAGAACCATTCTATTGGTTTCGGTCTTTCGCCACTTGAAACCCAAGTTTTTGATAATTGTCTTTAAGCTCGTTTTACCACCTTGAAAATTTATATCCCGTTTGAGTTTCGCTAGTAATTTGTTTATCGTCGGCATTTCTTTTTCAGTTTTGTGGAAGTTGTGTATGCATCTTTTTACTACTCCCTGGTCAAAATTATCCATATCAGTAATAGGTTTTGATCTAGACCTTTTTTTACCAGGCGTGCGGAATACTGAAAGTAAGCCCGAAATATTGCCTTCAGTTGCGATCCGCTGTACTGTGCGTTGGGACACACCAGTTGCGTTAGCAACTCTTAAATAAACTTTATCGACATCTTTTACGCCTTCTTCTTTTTCTTTTTTCATATATTGCGTTAAATCGTAAATAATTTTTCTCGCCTGGCGATTTAACACACTGTTATGTTTTGGTGGCATGTTTGGCGAATAATATAAGTGCTAACTGACACTTGCAAATAAAACAAATAAAACAAACAAAACAAACTTAACACTATTAATAAAAACAAACAACAATAACAACGAAAACTTTTGTAACCGACTGTGCTCAAGACAGAGATAGCGACACGAACACGACACCAATGCTAACGTGTGACTGAGAAATATTACCGTGTACCGAGCATTGCCGAATAAGCACGAAGCTTTACGAAGTAACCAGAAAGGGATGTCCAACACGCGTGCCTGAGGGTGTTGTTTAATCGATTTTTATTCAAATCGATTAAAATTAAGACATAAAAATATATTTATTTGCAATTTATAAGGAGGTTCTAAATTTTCTCAAATAGTCGTTACTCAAGAAGACGTTAATAGATAATTGATATTTAAGTACATTATGTCTTTCAGCTGAGAAAATAATATGTTTTTAGTTTTTTTTTTTTTATTTAAGTCGAAATCTTGTTTATTATCAACAAAATTCACTATATTTGTAAATCTATTTCGTTTAATATCTTATATAAACAAAAATCAATAACTTCTAAATAAAACTAATCGATTGCGATATTTTATGACTAAAGGGTCGATTGTGTTTACTTATGGTCAATCTCTAGCCTAGACCACCGCCCCCCGTACGTCGCCTCATGCCACCATTTTGTTCCTTAAAAAAGCTATTGCGCAACCTTCTGCGCGAAGGTCGGACTCGCCAAGATACGTCGGCCGTATTATAGCTGACTTTGCTTTTTTAAACTTTCTTAGAGATGTAGCCGTGTCGCACGTTGTGTATCGATTTCAAAATCGATCCAAATAAAATATACAGAGATCGACTCAAAATATTTTATGTGTCGGGGGAGGCGTAGGCCAAGTAAAGCACAGAAGAAAAGTCTTACGTTCTTATGACAATGGGGGTTTGATATGATGCTGATGCTACCAGATGATTTTGAGATAATCATAACCATAATCTTTATTGCAATCAAATGGTAAACAATAGATGTGACGTTTAAAAAAAAATGTCCGCATTTGAACCCAGTTTGGGCGTAGCAAAATAAAACAAAAATATTAAATATTATTTTTAAACTACAATATTAGATTTTATTAATAAATGACATTATTAGATTATATTATTTTAAAATTCTGTAAATTAAATTAAATTAATAATCACAATGTCAAGTAAAAATAATAATAATTATTATTATAAATAAAAATAAAATTAAGTAAAAAATAATAATGGAATAAAAAAAATTATATAGTCTGCACAGGCCGAAGTTGTCCACACAAATTAAATAATATTTGTATCAAAATATTCATTTCAATTATAGAAACATTTTTCAATTAAATATAACTTTAATTTGGGTAAAAATAATGTAGTATACTCGGTTTATTAAAATTAATCTCTAGTCTAGGTTGTGATGTGTCAGCCAATTTATAACCTGGTTCAATACTTGATTCAATTTATTATTTAAATTCTGGTCTTTTGTATGCGGAATAAGAATGGAAATGTCATCAGCAAATATAATAGAGGTTTCACGCAATACCCTAGATTGAGAAAGAAAATCGCACAACATAAAACGTAAAATTGCTCTTCATACCTTAAGAAAAAAAATAAACATTTATTATTTGTAGTTTTATATTATTAAAATAAAAAAATCATCATCATCGACGATTTCCAAAATGCGAATGAGTTCTGAGGAATCGTTCATGTTGCACTGCACTACTTTTTCCGCTATTCGTTTATGACGTCATCAGGGTGTCGTCTATCCTTGACCACGGCGCCCAATGAACTGATAATCGATGACGCGCTAAGGATGGGCCAGAGTTGAGATATTAGATTTATTTTGCGAAGTTAGTTTAATAGAAGAAATTTTCTTTTATTTATGTAGCTGATGATAGTTTTTTTTTTTTTTTTTTTTTATAGAATGGGTTGACAAACGAGCACACAGTCCGCCTGATGGTAAGTGGTTGCTGCGGCCCATAGACATCTACATCTATCTTCCATTACAAATCAAAATGCACATGCGTTGTCACCCGTGAGGACTGAGATGGAATGCCTCATTTCCAGTAAAAAGGGTCTCCGGTTCTCTACACTCACCATACGAAACACAGCAGCATTAAGCTACTATTTCACGCTGGTATTCTGTGAGAGCGTGGTCCTTCCCCGGTCGAGCCGACCCATTCGTGCTACAACTATACTACTAATATAACTGCAACATGGCTCTACCACGTAAAAAGTTTTATGTTTCTTAACTTTTGTTTAATTCAAATATCAATAATAATTTAAAAAATAACACGTTTGCGTTTATGACTTCTATGAAATCTATGACTAACGCATTACAACACTAGCGGTCAAACATAGACGACTTTGGCGTGCTGGACATAGTATATGCTTAGATAAAAATCCATTTTTTTTAGTTCAATGTTTCTTAGTACTTGTGGTTCTAGGAGACTTGTTTTTTATACTCACATGTTGCTAGGTTATTATTTTTTGATGAGTGTAAAATTAAAATACCAGTAATAATTTTCCGATATCTATATTTAATATTTTTGTGGGCCGGGTTTTTTGTCAACTATAGACGTCGGCGCTCAGAGCTCGCAGGTGCTGGTCAAGTATAGGCGACTTTGGCCCTCAAAAGGTTAATAGGAAGGAAGTATTTGAGATGATAAAGGGAACGTAAGGTGGCAATGGCTTTCCTACTTCAATCGACAACCTGCAGTCCAGTTCAGAGAGCTATCAATATCTTGTATTTATACAAGGTGTTTAACAGACTCACTAAATGGAATAATAATATTATCGTAGCAAGTAGGAGGTAAGTCTGCTTGATTAACCCTAGCCAGCAACCTTTTACTTCCCACTGAAATCGGTTGGCATTTTACTGAATTCACACGGACTCCATAGTGCGAGAACCAATCTTTATTTGTGTTTAAATTCTGGTTTAATTTGTGAATTCCATTATGTAGGCCTTCAACGCCACAATGTACATATAGCTGCAGATTATCAGCGTACGGATGGCACGAGCAATCAAGTTAATAAAAACTGGGAAGATGATGGGAGAGAGTATACCGCTTTACGGTACGCCACATTCAACTTCAGCCTAAGCTGAGGTCATTTGACCCACGTGAACTGATTGCTGACGTCCGCGAAGATAGGATGCCAAACCAATCTAAGACAGTGGGCTTAAAATTAAGATGGGATAGGGTAGAAAGAAGGATTTCATGATCAACTGTGTTAAAAGCATGAAAGGCATTAGAAAAGTCAACTAGAACTAGCACTACTATCTTTTTTCATCTGTACCTTTTCTAATGCATTCAGTAACTTTTATTGAAGCAGTGGTAGTGCTGTGACCCGGACGAAACCCGGACTAAAATGGACTTAGTTGGTTATGTTTCAAGATAAACATAGTGATTTGCTTATGAACATAGGCTTATAAAACTTTAGAGGAACGGCAGAGTTGATATTGGGCGTAAATAGCTGGGAAGGATAGGAGCAGGTATCCTTAGGAAGGGGCTTAACACAAGCATTCCAATGACTAGGATATTGCCCCGAGTCAAGGGAAAAATTTATAATGTGAGCTTATTGCCGGGAGAAGAGGATCTAAGATAGTGACGACCATTTGTCTGCTTATGTCATCCTGATCGACAGGTGAAAACATAAATGCTGGAATATGAGGAGATTGCATTGACGCAATAACATTTAAAGTGTGAGTACGGACTAAAGGATCCATTGCTTTGAAGGAAGCGAAACGTTGATTTATCTCATCGAGAGATATAGAAGGACCACAGTCCAGCGTGGATGGCTTGCCACCCACAGTTCTGAGGAATTTTCACACTTCGGTAGGAGATGAATTGTTTATGCAGTTATGGAAATATCGGTGTTTAGCGGCACGTACCATCTGTTTACACTCATTCCTTGCTGATTTAAAGAATGACCAATTTTCTTCAGATCGATCCCTCTTGAATTTAAGAAAGGCTCGATTACGACTAAGCATTGCCATCCTTACGCCATCTGTCATCTAGGGGGCGGGGGGACGCCTTAACCTGACGTTATGGACAGGAGCATGAGCATAAGAACGTTATCATTAAGAAAAGAGAGTTTACCATCAATTGTAGGTTCTGCTATCAAACAAGTTAAATTGAAATCTCGAGCGTCAGTCATTAAACTTATCATAGTTAATTTTAAAGAAATTACGTACAAGCTGTAAGGGACAAGAGCGCTTTGGTGGTTTGAGCTTATAGGAAACTTATAAAAGGTGTAAAAATAATGATGTAGTCTAAACCCTTAATAGCTGTGCAGTTGACTTTCTGGACTCTGGTAACATACGGACCACATTATTTTTGTGCAATGGGTAGTGGTCATTTAGAGACTACAGGGTTTTTTTCAGCAATAGGCAAACATAATAAAAACATGGTATTGTTATTTCCATATCCTTATATTCTACCAAACTCAACACTCAGAAGAAAAAAAAGGCTAGGGGTTAATCAAAACATTAGCATGCGCAGTAAGCGACGCCAACGGCGAGCTGATTGGTGTGACGTCACCGGCACGTAACGCATTTTTTGCTCATAAACGCCGGCGTTCCGTGCGGGCGGCGCGGATAGTGGACGCAGCGCCATGTGAAAGCCGCTAATAACTAAAGGTACGCGTCCAGCGCGGGCCAGTGGACGCGTACCTTTAGTTATTAGCGTCCCGAGCGTGACAAAGTGTAGGCTCGGACTTTGCCCTGCGACTGAACAATCATCACTCAGATAAACCAGTTGTTGAACCTGTTTGGTCTGTCTTCTTTACAGTCTATAAAACGTCCACTGCTGAATATAGAGCTCTCCTATGATTAATATTTTTAGGCTTGGCGAATCAGCAACCGTAGTTTTTCTATATTTTCAGTTTTTATTTTTTGGAATATTTGTGACAAACGAGCTCACAGTCCACCTGGTGGTAAGTGGATGCTGTGGTGCACATAGATATCTACATTTAGCTCTGGTTTAATAATCAAAACGCAGATGCGTTGTCTCCCTGAGGACTAAAATGAAATGCCTCCTTTCCAGTAAAAAAGGGTCGGATCTTTACACTCACCATACGAAACAGTATTAAGTCGCTATTTTACGCTGATATTCTGTGAGAGCGTGGTCCCTCCCCGGTCGAGCCGACCCCTTCGTTCTACAACCATAATATAGCTGCAGCATGACTCTACAACGTGTACATACAGTTCTTATCAAGCAGATGCTGCTGCTTATCACATCTTTCAGTTTTCCTCTGTCGCCACTTGAAACCTACAGGACGATATAGAGTAGCGGATTTTCTCACACCGCCACTACACGGTAGTGGCCACAGTATCCAGTTAGCATCAAGTAGATGGTGTGTTCGTTTGTAACCTTATTATATGTGGCGTGTGGTGTGCAGGAGCGAGGAGAGCGTGGTGGTGGGCTGGTCATGCGGCGGCGCGCAGCTGTACTACCAGGAGGCGGGCGCGCGCGCCGCCGGCCCGCCGCCGCCGTCAGACGCGCTCGCCGCCGCGCCCGCGCGCGCGCGCCGCCGCCTGCGCGCCGACCGCGCTGCCGCACTGCTCTAGGCGTGCACACACACACACACACACACACACACAGCCCTCCGTCGCTTACTCCACGACTGTACAGACGACACATAGTCTATTGTCGCCCGCACCGCGACCGCTGTGCTGCTGCTCTAAAACTGACACACACACACACACACACACACACACACACACACACACACGCACGCACACACACACACACACACACACACACACACACACACACACACACACACACACACACACACACACACACACACACACACACACACACCATTCCTAGACCTGCATCGCAACCACTGTGCGCTTCTGTTGCTGCTCTTAAACTTACACACGTATACGTAGACCACTCGCAATATAGGAGGTGTGTTCAAAAAGTAAGGTGACTATATTTTTATGAAAAACTATTTATTTATTCATCAATATTTATGTTGTCCCCTTCAAAGTAATCCCCCTCAGATATAATACACTTGCCAACGCTTTTTCCAATCGTCAAAGCATTTCTGATAATCACTTTCTGGTATAGCCTTCAGCTCTTTCAGCGATGCAGTTTTTATCTCTTCAATCGTTGCAAATCTTCGTCCTTTCATAGGTTTCTTTAGTTTTGGGAACAGGAAAAGTCACATGGGGCCAAATCCGGTGAATATGGTGGCTGAGGCATGATTGTAGTGTTGTTTTTGGTCAAAAAACTTCTCACAAGCAACGATGAGTGAGCAGGTGCATTATCGTGATGCAAAAACCATGAATTGTTTACCCACAATTCGGGACGTTTCTTACGTATTGCTTCTCGCAAATGGCGCATAACTTCAAGGTAATACTCCTTATTGACCGTACGACCTTGTGGCAAGAATTCATGATGCACCACACCCCTACAGTCGAAGAAAACTGTAAGCAAAACCTTCACATTTGATCGAACTTGGCGTGCTTTTTTTGGTCTTGGTGATTAAGTGTGCTTCCACTGGGACGATTGAGTCTTAGTTTCGACGTCATAACCGTATACCCATGTTTCGTCATCTGTTATGTTATGACCCTTTTGAGCAAATCTGGGTCGTTGTTGACATCATCCAATAGCTCTTGAGCGATTGTCATGCGACGGTTCTTTTGGTCGAAATTGAGCAATTTTGGAACAAATTTCGCTGACACACGTTTCATGCCCAAAATATCCGAAGAAATTTCATGGCAAGAGCCAACCGATATGCCAACATCCTCCGCAACTTCTCTGATAGTGATTCGGCGATTTTCCAAAACAATTTTCTCCACTATTTCAACGTTTTCATCGGTTGTTGACGTGCTGGGGCGTCCAGAGCGAGGTTCGTCATTGGCATCTTCTCGGCCATCTTGAAAGAGCTTGTACCACTTATAAACGTTTTTTTTTACTAAGAGTAGACTCACCGTATGCCACTGTCAACATTTCAAGTGTTTTGGAGCACGTAATTCCATTTTTTACACAAAATTTGACGCAAATTCTTTGATCCATTTTTTTTGATAGAAGAAAATCGCCGAGCACACCAAAGTACGTCTGACCTTTGTAACTGTCAAAAATAAACTAAACATGCTATACACTTCAAACTTGAAACATATGCTCAGGACATGTGTACCAACGCAACAAAATACAAAAATCGAAAATCGAATGTGCGTTGCCCGCGAAATTCAAAAAGTCACCTTACTTTTTGAACACACCTCGTACACTTCTGCTCTCAATTTAAAAAAAAAAACACATCTAAATTTTTACCGTTACCTTTACAAAATGAAATTACCTCGTCTCATTTACCATAATTGTCACTCTTTGTTGGTTGACAACCGCAATGTAACAATACGGAGTAGTCAGTATTATTACACCTTCGCATAGAATACTAGAAACTTTTTTTATTTATTAAAAAAAAACTAATACCACTAAACTACTGACAACGAAGGCTAAGAAGCGACAAAGACTTACAAGTAGAGTTACAATATAACCGTTTTTAAAAATGTAATAGTTTTGAAATTGGTAAACTTAAATGATACAAAAATTTAAAAATTAAAACCACACGCATTGATGGAGCTGTAATATTCATAATAATTCGGACGTCCGAATCATGTTTTATAAATCAGTTTTACCGCGCGATCCGAAACCGAATCGAACTTTATTGAACATTGAAGTACGAATACACGTCAATCGTGTATAACTAGTTTATATTAACAAAAATGAATTCGGACGCTTATAAACTTAGATACAGTTGTATTTTATATTAGTGTTACGTGCTTGAGGTTCGTGACAATAAAAATTGCCGATAAAATTACCTAAATTAACACTTTAATTTACTTTACATAAATTAAAACATAAAACACTAATAATTAAACACACTAATTCACTTAATTCCGCTCCGAAGCTTCGCTTGCGTCGCCGAGTTCAACTCTGTCTCGATCGCATCTTGCGCCACCTATTTATTTAAATTAGCAAAATATCCGAAATTTTCAAGTAAACACGCGCAAGGTACCGAGAGTTCGAGTATAGATTTTCTAGAAACTTAGTTCTTCGGATGGCGCTGTCGGTTGAGAGATCTGTGATGTCATTCTTTACACGCTCTACTCGCTCTCGTTCCTGACACTAGATGGCGCTAGTATATCGTCGACTGGAGCGCGTAACATTAGTTTAGACATTCACGCAATACTTATAAGGCACTTTTTAGTGTAAGCTCTGTATATATTTTATATAATAAACGTACAGCATGATAATAATAAAGGCCGGGATTGATTGCGCTCAATGAATTCAATCGTGTAAATATAGTGAGTCGAAACTCGGGGCGGCCGGACTAAGATAAACTGAACTACCTATAACTCGTACGAATTAACTTGAGACCTGGGCCGATGACGTAATTGTCAATGTACGGTGTGCAAAATAATGCGTTGTAATATTTTTTTATTTGAAATTTTTGAGATTTGCATGAGATTATTAATAAAAACAAAATAAAATGTTCTGGCAAGGGGTGAAGTAATAAGTGATATACTGTCGCCATTTTTATATAATTTAAATATTTATTTTTTATAATATATATGATATTATTTTTAGTTAACGCGTCAAGGAAGGACAAAGAAATAAACATACACACTTTCTCATTTATAATATTATTAATTTATTTATTATACACTTTATTGCACTATAAAGTGTTACAGATTCGTACACAATAAAAATACAAAGCATAACAGGCGACCTTATTGCTAAAAAGCAATCTCTCCCAGGCAACCTTAGGGTAAGCTTGGTCCACAGGAATAAGAAACTTTTTGATTTTTCATCTTCGAAAAATTTTATAACTTGTAGTTTTGTAACTTGCTTGGCTATGTATTGTCTTTCCTCCCATCTTTTTTTAAAAATAAAAAAGGCGGAGTAAATCCTAAGCGTCACAAGAAAACGGCACGACACAACGTCCAAACTTAACAATAAAACAACGCAATTAACAACAAACAGATAAAATAACGTTCAAGTATAACAAAAACAAACAAAAGTCTAAACCAAACAACAAATAATTATCAAAAATATCGAACTAGAGTCGAGACGCGTATCCGTAACAAAAATACTATCGGTACGGCCAGCGCGGGACGCGGTGCGGGGAGTCGGGAAGGGGGTCGCATTCCAGCGGAGTCTCAAGTTAATTCGTACGTGTTGTACCTACTAAGCATCAACAGACATGAACGAGTTCAAGTAAACAATCCACCGGAAATACTCGTTTATAAGTTATATAACAAATCAATGGATACGACGATAAGAATATTTCGCACTGAATGAATACCTTATTCAGTATGAAATATTCTTTTCGTCGTACACCCATTTTCAAATAGTTTTAAATGAATCCTGGAGTGATATTAAACCACTATAATTTTTATATTTTTTTTAAACCGAATAGTGCCATAAAATTACTATTAATTTATTGTTTTAAATTTTCAGGCAAAAACGCTACCCGCCATGATGATCTGAAACTCGTGACGTCCTACTAAATAAAACTATTTTACAAATAATGAGTAATCATCTTTATCATTGGTGTGTAGTCTGAATGCAAAAAATAAAGTTACAGCCCATATACGTGGGGTGTGTGTGCGGGGCACAGGTCTCCTCTCATTTCTGAGAGGGTTTTAGGGCAAGGAAATGTCCGCCACGCTGCCCCAATGCGTGTGGGCGTTTTTTTTTTACAGGAGAGGGGGCAAACGAGCATTCGGCTCACCTGATGTTAAGTGACTACCGCCGCCCATGATCAACCGCAACACCAGGGGAATTGCAGGTGCGTTGCCGGCCCTTTAGAAAGGAGTAAGCTCTTTTCTTGAAGGTCCCCAGGTCGTATCGGTCCGGAAAAATCGCCGGTGGTAAATTATTCCACAGAGAGGTTGTACGCGGAAGAAAACTCCTTTTGAAACGTACAGTGGTGGACCGCCAAACATCCAGATGGTGTGGATGGTATCGGGACGTTTGCCGCGTAGTGCGTTCACGAAATTTGGTGGCTGGGATTAATCCGAACAATTCCTCAGAGCACTCTCCATGGTATATGCGAAAGAAAATGCAAAGAGATGCAACATCTCTTCGCAGTGCCAGTGAATCGAGCCGATCGGAAAGCACTCGGTCGTCGACGATTCGAGCCGCTCTGCGCTGGATGCGGTCAAGTGTAAGGAGCTGGTACTGGGGAGCCCCAGCCCAGAGATGGGAACAGTATTCCATGTGCGGCCGAACCTGCGCCTTGGTAAAGTTACAGGCGGTGTGCCGGCATGAAATACTGTCCCGCTCTGCTGAGCACGCCAAGCTTTTTAGAGGCCAATTTGGCCTTCTCTTCCAAGTGACCACGAAACTGCACGTCACTCGATATGTCAACGCCGAGGATTCCGATACTGGCTGAGGCTACGAGGGGAGTGCCTTGAAACTGAGGAGATACGACAAAGGGGTTCTTTTTAGCGGTTAACGCGCAAACTTGTCTTCTGGGGGTTAACTGGACTAGATTTAGTCGCCCCCAATCCGAGACTCTGTTCAGCAAAGACTTCAGACACAAGTTTGTCCCGGCACTCGGAGACGTTATCCCGAGAAATATTGGCTCGGCCGGTGTAAAGAGCATCACCAGTGCTGTCATCTGCATAGCAATGAATGTTACGGGTTTGCAACATATCATTGATATGCAGAAGAAACTTCACAGGTCTTCGAAAAAAATGTCTTATTTTTCAGACATGCCGGTTTCTTCACGATGTTCAAACACATCGTGACTTGATAGATATTGTAAGTCAAATTTTGTAAAGATTATCTTAAATATAATTAATGATTAATACATCACGCAGTTGTAGAGCGATTCTCACCCGACATCACAAATACAGAAACAAGTTATCTACATTTTTGTTAATTACGGGTTTTAAGCATTAAATTGGCATTTTTCTTATTTTATTTTTAATATTGTCCATATTTTTACTAAATCTTATAAACCGTATGTAGTGCTGATTAAAAAACTGTTAGGCTATGGTTGATCACCACTGTATTTATACCTTTTGTGGTGTAATTAAAAGCTTTTGGGGTAAAATTAGAACCGATCCCCTTTAAATACTACAAGTTGCGGTGTTTGGCCAATAAGGTAAAAAAATAGTACAGCTGAAAGCGATTAATTTTATTTTTAACTTTTAAGAGAGCTCTCTAGTAATTCTGTCGTAGGAACTAGTTTCATGGCGTCTGTAGTTACTCACTGGAAAGGCCTGAATATCTGTATCGCTCCGCGACAGTATCTTACTCTACTACATATACTGGGTTATTTTTGAAAGAGTAGGCAAATTTTAAACTTAAGTTCAAATATAAATAATGATACACCGTTATTGCAGTTTTAGAAAATACGAGTAAATAAGGCTTCAACTTTAATTTAAAATTATCCCAAATTGAATGTGATTTTTAGGCAACGTTTTTTTGCCTACTGTACGAACGCAGTAAAAAATAGTAAAAAGTTTTAGAGAGTTTAATTTTTTTCTTCATTTGCCTATATTACTTATCTAACCTTCTCTGCATTAAAGTTTACAGGTTTATCACTTATATATTTTTTTATATTTACATATATTTATCTTCATACATTCCCATATGCAATATATGGATATCATTGTCATGTTTCAGTTGTTTGTTTTGTCAGTATTTCACATAGATTATTCTTGATTTGTGACGTCTCTAATTATGCGTACTTCCGTAAGGCGCTTCTCATTCTATGCTAGTGATTACTGCAAGTGTCATAGAATACACATGAAGTGTAAAAGTTTAAACTATAATTGTAATGTGATACCATGAAAAGGAAAAGAATGAAAGAGACTGCACGAAATGATGTTTGTGTACAATTATTAATAATCATTTTTACGCTCTGTCCTCTTGCCATTAGCTCGTAAGTACCTTTGCCACACTGTAGGTTGATATAGCTACTCTGCTCAATCTTGCCATCCGACTATTTAGTGTTAAAAGAAAGTTATACATTTATTTTAAACCAAAGCGTGTAGTAAAACGTAGGATACAACTGCCCTCCAATTCGTCACGTCTACTTTTAATTGCAAAAATGATATTGACAGATATTTATTTATATGATGTATAGATAACTACACATTGTATGTTACATATACGTTACGCTATTGTTTGAATAATTCTCAAAAATGTATAATTTTGCCTTTAAGTTTTAAGTGAAATCGTTCACAAAATTACTTACCCATTAGATCAGAAGCTGCACTGCTGAAGTCACGTTATAGTAATTACGGATCAAACTTCCTATCCAATTCAATTTGCAGTTTTTATTGCGCAGTAAACAGATTTTAACCTGCTAAACGTAAATTTACCTTGTAACTTTCATGATTTCTGCCGTGATCTCTTCATATTGTCGTTTGAGGTTGAAGCAAATTAGAGAAAAATTTGTCTTTATAATGGAATTCGTTAATTTTTTTGAATGATTTACATACTAGTTTATAAAATCTAGTATTTAATTATTTACTAATAAATACCTTCACTGATATGAAAACTTAGTGTGAAGTTCATGTTTTGTAAAAAAAAACAAATGATATTCGGAGTAGTAATTTTTCTATGTGATTTAAAAGTACACAATTTATGTACAGTATTCTGGCTTGTACAAATTGTTATGGTTCTTTGTTTTTTGTCGTTGAACTGAGTTGTGCAATAATTTGTTTTAATTTAAAAGCCTCAGGTGTTTTAAAATTTACATCAAGACTTCAGTATTATGTTGCGTTTCCATAATATACTGAAAAACACTGTGATTATCATTCCGATCTTTGTGTTTTTTTGCCAATGTATGTACAAAGCTCTTAATGATTGCGAACGCGTCCAAAGTAAATCGATATGCAAATTATATGAATTTATATTTTTTTGTATTGCTCTATATTATATTACTTTGTTATATTTATTGTTTGATTAAGATTCTTACAATAGCTCGTACAGAGAGGAAGGAGTGCCAATAGGACATGTAATGTGGTATTATCTATTTATATTAATTATACATAAATAATGTTAAGAATTTTAATAAAAATCCAATAGTGAACTGTGTTATTTTTTACACCTGATTAATTACTTACGAAATATATAATTACATACATAAAAGAACTCATTCCGTCTTATTACAAAAAGTGAACTATTTCACGAAAGGAGTCTTGCGAGAAAGATGAGAACTTAAAACCAAAAGTATGGATGTTGACAGCAATTGTCAAATTACGCGAAAACTTGCATCGCGGCTTAGGGGCTTCTCTAATTAGAAATACTTTTTGATAAAGACTATCAATACACTGTGTTTTGTAATAAGTCGGACTAAGTTTGGTCGAAAATAAACAAAAACAGTATGTAACAATCTACTACAACGACCAAATGTAATTGAATTGACTTGACCTAAAGTACTGTATCAATATATAAATATTGCCAAAACTACGAAAAATCGTTATAATCTACTCAAAAACAAGTAATATGTATATTTAGCCCATACAAGGAAGCACCTAGTAAAACTACGATGAGAAATGCATTTATAAACGGATTCTTGAAATAAATGGTCACTTATGCTACCAACCAAATGAACTATAAAATGTTTTGTAGAAAATTCTACCGTAGATAAAACTTATTTCATATCCCCGTGACCTTAAGTGCTTTGCGGCATCCATGGCTACAGAGTGACAGATTTGGATGAAGTATATGTTTTGTACAAACGTGTATTTAGGTCAAATAATAAATAATTAAATTCTAGCTCTGGTTTAAGCAGCTCCCGCCAAAACCATGGATACTGCAATGTACTCATAATAGGGTGGGTATTCAAAATTTATTGAAAATGTGATAAAACTCTTTTAGTCAAAGGGATTCCCTAAAAGATAGTCCTTACTTTAGTACCACAAAGTAAATGAGATAGGACAGTGGATAAGGTGGGAATGCAAATAAGTGAATATAGAGAGATCGAAACGATGTTACAAAACTATCATTTATTCAACAAGTCGCTCACAACAAGTCTACACTAAAATATTTACGATGTCACCAAATCTATATATCATATATATAGAATCAGAAATACATACTATATTATAGATAAAATGCATATGGATCACCGATCGAGAGATTGTAATTAAGGGCGGGACGTTCGAACGCGTGAATTTTAAGGTCGCAATTAAAGAATATGATCAGATTACACGCGACTTCTCTCTTGAGTCTTGAGCGAGCTTGTGGCTTCGTTCCCTACTACGGTAGACTCGATCATATTATTTTCGCAAAGACATTGCCGAGACAAGTTTGCAATACTTCGCTTCGGCACCGACTGTTCTCGGCGCCCATCGGCCGTCCCGGGAATTTCGGCTAACGCCATTTCAAAACTGACTTTCTCAAGAAACATTTTCGAAAACTTCAACACAGTTAGTTTTTCAAGGAACTTCATCCTTTACTTCTTGTTTCAATACCTTTTCAAACAAACAAAATCAATATTAGACTTAGTATTAGAACTTTATTAGGAGCTATCTTTACATTCTAGAGGCAACTGTGCCTGTAGGAGGCAGTTACATGCTAACTTATAATCTAAACCCTTTTGTATCACGTCTAATGTTAAAAAAACAAAATCCATAGTGACTTCCAATTGCCGTGTAAGGCAACATATCGTTAATTGAGCCTTAAAATTATTACAAAATTATTTAATCTTTTCTAAATCTAAGTCCGGCCCCAAACAGGTACGGGGATAAATGCATTATGGATGCCGGTCGGACATTTTGGGGTGTGTCGTATCAAAATCTATGTAGTTGACCTCAGCGTCACGAACTTACTAATATCGACCTGGAAAGTCAAAGATGGGAGTAACCATTGTGTCACAGATGACAGATGGCACTATTAGAGCATTCTATCAATGTATCAAATCAAGTCAAAGTTAATACATATTTATCATAAAAATGTTTACAAACACTTTTGATTATAGATAAATTGATAGAAGTTTTGAAAAAAATGCACATAATGAAAAGATAAAATTGATTGTCTTAATATATAAAAACACACATACATATCAAACAAAATATGTATGATACAGATTTGTTTAACAGAAAAATCATTACTGTTACAAGGGACCTTTCCATCACAACATCTTTGGCATGCATTAAAAACAGCATGACCACTTTAAAAGATACTAAATGTAATATACAAATTAAAACTATAAAATTTTGAACAATTGCGTATAATATACACATTTTCATGTTAGATGATTTTGATAAAATTCTCTAAGTGACATACACGTGTGTATGTCGTTTAGGTTGGCTTACATTTAATTTCAAAAAATGTGGTCATTTTGTCATGAAGGTACAATATAAATTAGCTCAATTTTAAATTCAATTTAAAAAATAATTCTTCTTAAACAAGTTATGCTCTCAACTAAGCTTTACAATCAGAAAAAATCGGTGTACTTATTAATAAAATAATGACAGCTGTTATAGACATACAATTACTTTATACCTGCAATTGGGAGTCATGGTGGCTAATCACAAGTATCTAACGATTACCAAATATGTTGCTTGAGTCTCCATTGCTTATAATTTATTCATAGCAACCTGTTAAGAATTTGCACACATGCACTTACGAAGATACATATAAAATCTTTAGAGATATTTTGATGAAGCCAAAACATGCTACAAAATCAGTTACACTTGTATAATTTTACAAATATAATTATTTTTATAAGACATTAACATCAAATGGATGATTTATTACATAAAGGGAATAATACAAAAAGATAAAAAAGCGATGATAAGATAATGTATAATAATTATGTTCGGGCGCGGTAATTTTATCTATACAGCGGAAATGGACGAAGCGAGAGCTATGCCTACGCGCCTCGATCTCGGCATGCAGACAGTCGCGACTGTGCCGCAGTGATGATTTTGTGGAATATATAAAAAAATGGAGGAAATAAATAATAGAATAGAAATAAAGAAATAATAAATCCAAACTTCATTTCAAACTAAACATATAAATTGTAAAGTAGCTGCAGGTATCTAGTCTATAACCAAGTAAAAGATATTCCTTTTCTCCACCTTGTCCATGTTTCCCAAAACAATTTTTTAATTAAGCTTTATATTAGAATGCAGATTTTTTATAATTAAAAATTTTATAATAAAGCATTTCGTACGTCTCAGCCGAGGCGCAAGTATTGTTCGGTCGCAAATTTATAAGACCGATTTGTTATTCAAACATAAACATTGTTTTTTAATGAAATCTACCAAACAAAAAACGACACGCATTTTTATTGAACACTGCCTATTCAATTCACAAAGTACCTATTATATCTTAATATATATATAAATTACGTGTCACGTTGTTTGTCCGCAACGGACTCCTAAACTACTTAACCGATTTTAATCAAATTTGCACACCGTGTGCAGTTTGGTCCAACTTGAAAGAAAGGATTTTTAATACGACATGACAGAGTTGTCGAAAAAGGCAGAACAACTTCTGCCTGGCAAACTAGTTTGTTTATATAAAAAAAGTATACATTTACAATCATAAAACTAAATGGAAACACAAAGTAAGCAAAAGTAAAAATGCTGGAGGCAGCCTTATCGCATGTTTACGTACCGCGCGGCTGTAGGCATTTATTTCAAAGATACGGCCGAGTTACAATACTGTATAGATAATATTACCGTGGTTTTAAGTATCCAAAAAACTGGAGAGGCCATGCGCGTTAATTTCTAAACAAAAAGTTTGTCAGTTTGAGGGGAAGGCGAGGAAAACACACTACTGTATACTTCACTACAAATGCAAACTTGAATCGCGTCACTATATACGCGCACTACAGCATTAGTGTTTGTGTTCATTGCATTTACGCGTACCATCAAATTGTACACGTGTCGACACACTGGTGCCGCTGCGCTGTCTACATGCGTAGGCAACTTAGGGCGAAGACTATGTCGATATTTCTATCGATAAACAAATCATCATAGTCCGCATAAACTAAGCGTTGGTAAAAAAGATTTGTGCTTTTTCATTTATTACAGCCCTTCACGAGTCCACTGCTGATCATAGGCCTTTCCCAAGGAATGCTACAGAGCAGGGTCATGAGCATCCCCACATTGTGTTTATACCGACCAATAAAATCACTTTTACTCAGTACAGTACACAGTAGCTTAATCGGAATTATCGGATATAATATACCACTTAGTCAACGTCCGTGGTGCAGGCAAACATGTTCCCATAGTTTTACATACATATTGATAGGCTTTTCGTTAATAATCAAGTGTTCGGGCGAAACATCTTAACTCTGTGAAATATTCCTATCTTTTCTATTGCCTGTATGTTTTCTTTATTTATTTATAGACATGTTTGTCGCTGCCTGCGAATATAGTATTTCTGGCAAACTTGTAACTTTTTTCTTTAAATACCGTTACTGCGATTTGAGTTGAGACATTTTTTTAGTTTAATTTTCCTTGGTGCAGTAGCTTAATCGGAATTATCGGATATAATATACCACTTAGTCAACGTCCGTGGTGCAGGCAAACATGTTCCAATAGTTTTACATACATATTGATAGGCTTTTCGTTAATAGTCAAGTGTTCGGGCGAAACATCTTAACTCTGTGAAATATTCCTATCTTTTCTATTGCATTATATTAAAGAAAACATACAGGTTTTCTTTATTTGTTTGAGTTGAGACATTTTTTTAGTTTAATTTTCCTTGGTGTACAGCCTGTTTGCTTAGATACGGTCGTTTTTGTGCCGCGTAACTTCAGCACATGTCGCATTTTCTTAAAAGCGCGACATTAAACTCTGCTGAAAAGCACCGAAACGTCGAGAATCAAAACTTAAACGCGAAAAAATGTAGTCTTCGCGTGAATATAAGAAGTCATTATTGTAAATTTAACGAAATTCTAAAGTATTTTCAAAAAGTATAATATATCGTCGTGGTACATGCAATAGGTCGAATGCGAAAAAAATTCAATTTTTCTTTTATGGCATGTTAGCATCCAAAACATGCTTCCACAACGTTTGTAGAAACTCCTATGTCTACCGACCAATCAGAAGCAAGCGTTTGAATTATTTGCAATATGACCAATGAAAGACGTCTTTATTTTGGTTCCTGCAAATTGTCCTATGTCATTGCATTCCGCTGATGCGAGACATAGTTTGTTGTTCAAGAGGTGAATTTACGAATTTAAACTTCATAAATTTGTTGTGTAAGTAATCCATTCTTTTTTCAATATAATTTAACCAACAGACAGTAATAATATGTGTTATTTTTAATCATAACAAAGGAGTAAATTTTAAACTTAATACTAACCTCACTTTTTTTGAGCTTATAATACTTGATTGATTGTGATTCCAAATTATTTTCAAAAAAATAACTAGGTTTATATGATTTATGTTATGATTAACCTTTTTTGTAAGATATATTTAAACTTTTTGTATATTTTGGTTGACAAAGGAGATTTTGCAATAATCGTATTTTGGTAATATGTATTGACATAGGAACTATTGCATTTTTGACAAATTTGTATGTTATTTGTTGCAGGATTAATAACAGAATAAAGCTAATTATGTCAGGAGCTAGAAGCCGTCGCTTGGTGAAGCTAGCTATTAGTACTAGCACTGGTGTATTCAGCGAAGAACAAGCCAGCTCAGTTAGTTGGCACAGCCTAAGTCAGGAAGACTCTACGAAAAAAAATGTTGAAGTGACAGCTGGTGCTCAGGTACAATCACCGTCAGCAGAATTCATCGTAGAACAGCATATTATTAGAGAACAAGAATGGTTTACACATCCCTCCGAAGCCAAACGAACGCCCGAGATTGGGGTGATTACGCCCTCCGGTGAGTTTGTAATGGAATATACAACACAGACCCATCCTGTAGAAACTGAAAGGCACGATAAAAACATGAAAAATCAATTAGACACTGATTTTAGTTCAGGATCGGATGAATTATATGCCCCACCTGAAAGTGAGAATGACAGAGAGGTACAAGCAGATGATTGTGTTGGATCAGTCATTGAAATTTCAATTCAAGATGGCCAGGTGGCTAATGTAACGTCACAACAACAGTCGCAACCGATATCGGACACAGACAAAAATATTCCAGATCAAGAACAACCAAAACCAAGAAAACGTAAAGGTCAAGTTAACATGAATGAGTGGAAGAGATTTAAAAATGCTAAGTTAAGACTGGAGGGAAAGACTTATGTTGGGTTTGGAAAACAGAAAAGTGGTAAATACAAGCAAAATAAAATAAAAGAAGCTAAATGCTTAGGTCCAAGATGTAATGGGCATCCACAGCCGACAACAGTTAAAGGAGGCCCAAAACAAGATTTCAAATGTGATACGATCAGTGAGGATGATCGAAAGTCAATACATTCACACTTTTGGAATCTGTCATCTTGGGAGGCTAAAAAAGTTTACGTCACTGGGTGTGTATTGCGGGCACGTCCAAAGTATAGACGAAAGACTACTGATATTACCACTTCAAGAAAAAAGACTGGCTTTACATTCTACTTAAGTATGAAGGAAAATGGAGACGATGTGAAGAAACGTGTATGCCGAAATATGTTTATAAACACTTTAAGTATTGGTGAGAAGACGGTACGCTCATGGACATTATCAGACCAACCCAGTACAAGCCTCGAAAACGAAGATCATCAAGCGCAGATCCGACGACAAAAATCAAACATGGTTAAGAATGTAGAGGAGTTTCTGAATTCACTGCCTAAAGTAGAAAGCCATTATTGTCGAGCATCATCCAATAAACTCTACGTTGAGCCTTTGTGGTCTAGTCTAAGAGAGATGTACCGCTTTTATAAAGATGAGTGCCAAATACAAAACAAACTTGCATCATCCTGGAAAACCTTCTACAATACTTTGAAATTTATGAACTTAGACCTTTATATTCCCAAAAAGGATCAATGTAATACATGCACACTGTATAAGACAGGAATATGCGATGAAGAAACATTCCAGAAACATGAGCAAAAGAAACTATCTGCAAGAGAAGAAAAATCGAAAGACAAAGAACGATGCATTAATTGTCCTAATACTGCAACCTATACCGTAGATCTACAGGCTGTGCTATTAGCTCCAAGACTAAATGCAAGTGCAAATTACTATAAGACTAAGTTGAAGGTCCACAATGAGACCTTCTTCGACTTAAGTACTAAAGATGCCGTATGCTATGTTTGGCACGAAGCAGTGGCAGGGATTGAAAGTGATGTATTTGCATCCATTTATACAGACTTTTTAAAAAAGGCAATAGAAAAAAAACGTCTCGAAAAAATTACTATTTGGAGTGATGGGTGTGGATATCAGAACCGAAATATCAAACTATCTAATGCACTACTTGAATTGAGCATTAAAACAAAAGTAATAATAGAACAAAAATATTTGGAAGTTGGACACACCTTCATGGAAGTGGACTCCATTCATTCTACTATTGAGCAGAAATTGCGCAATCGGAGAGAAGTCTATACACCTGCAGACTACATTCCTATAATTCAATCTGCAAGACAACTTCCGCGTCCCTATGAGACAATTTACTGTAGTAGTGATGATTTTTACGCTTTTCAGGCAGTATACTACAAAAGTATCCGCCCTGGCAACAAAATTGGCGATCCCTGTGTTAACGATGTGGTTGCGTTTCAGTATACACCTAATGGAATTATTCATTACAAACTGCGCTTTCAAGACGAATGGGCTGAATTGCCTGTACGACCGAAACGTTTAGAATCATTGCCAGACCATCCCAAACTGTACACAGGGCCAATTCCAATTGAAGCTTCAAAATACACCCACTTGCAAGAACTAAAAGAATTGATTCCACAAGATTATCGTCAATTCTATGAGAATTTAGTTCACAAATAAATATGATCTTATCTAATAAATAAAAACTTTAATACCTACATGTTTTTTTCTTGTTTCTATACTGAAATCAATTCTACCTATGTGATCAAAATGGGTACAAAATACAGACGCAATATGCCCTATGTCAACTTTTCACAAAAACTGTTAAATCAATAACCACCATTGTAATATTTTATAATGTAACATCCAATTTTAGTACTAAATACATTATCACAAATCATATTTAACTAACATAAAAATAAAAAAAACAGTTTTTAGTCCTTCCTGTAAAGTCGTACCTAGCTCACATTCGACCTATTGCATGTACCGCGACGATATGTCAAGGATAACAATAAATATATTCCACCACCCTCAACGTTGTGCGCAACTAGTTGTATATTATTATAGGATTATAATAATATACAACTAGTTGCTCACAATGTGGAGCAACTAGCTTCTACGCTCGGACAGCGCGCGACATGTTACACTCCCGTTCACTCGGGACCTTTTTGGCGGGAAAATTTCTAGGTTAGGAAATTTTTTGCAATATTGCAAATTTTGCTATATTTTCACTTTGAGACAATATTTATGGATAAAACTTACAGGAAGTCTTGTTGAATGTATAAACTATCGAATAAAATTATTTTTGGTTGCTAGAAATTGTAATAAAGTATATAAATTACACTGTATAGCATAATAGTAGTATAAACTTCAATTTTAGTGACAAAATTACTACTAATTTGAATTCTACACCTTTGTTTTTGGAGAAATTTATATGAAATTGTTTGGAAATATGTATATTTTATGTTTTATGTGTTTCCATTCGTTACTCATACCAAAATATTAAAATATTAAAAAATTTAAAAAAAAAAAAATAAAATAATATTTTATCTGTGACATATCGAACAATATTTCTAAAATATGTTCGTGTGAATTTGAAATAAATACAACGTCATGTTATTTCAAAATATGTAGGAAAACTATTTTTACTTACATTTTACACTAAAAATAAATGAGAATTTGAAAAATAACACATTTATAACCCGCCCGCCAAAACAGGCCTTTCGGAATTTGAAGTACTTTTGGCAATTTACTTTTCACTTTTTATACCACAAATTATATATCTACGTGTTGACTATATTACAAGAAATGTAAAAAGTATAATACTTTCGTTTTTAGTCCAGACACAAATATAAAATTCTATAAAAAAGACAGAGCAACTTCATCAAAGTGACACGTGGAACGCCGGAAGTTCAGAGTGATTTCTTTTTTTTTTTTTCTAAGAAACATTGCCAGGTTATGGTTTAAAATAAAAGAGCATATCTTTGTCTTTGATACTAATATCTATTGCATAGTGTCTTTGGTTTTGTTTAAAACGAAAAAATAGTTTTTTCATAGGTAGACATGTTTACATAATTCTGATCTAATTCGATCACTACTTGGCGGGCGTAAGGTTGGTATTGCGCGATCGAAAGTGAGCATGGCTTGGCGTACAGGCTAGTTTTATATAACGGGTATGAATCGGACTCTCGTACCTTTGACAGAGGGGTATGCCTTGCGATGCCGCCTCCTTTGATTTAATACTCAAAGCAGTTGACATGTAATCATAATGTATGGAATGTCAGTGAAATGGCCAAAACTATTTAAATACACCAAGTTTAAAATATAACCACCGTAGAATCTGAATACAAAATGTACTCAGGAGCTATAACAGTTGCCATTACATTATCAATGGAAGGAAAATGAAATATTAGATACTTTATAAATAACATACTAAAAAAGACCTCTCTTCTGGTTTGTGAACTACGGGTCATTGTTGCATAGCTGAATGGTAATTAAATTATAAATGTCAACAATTTTTGCAGATGTTGTGGGGCGACTATTTTATACAATATAGCTTACAAATTAAGTTTTTGAACACTATTTATAAATATGTATTTTCTCTTGCAACAATAGTAGAATGATCTAGCAGTAGGGAACTGAGATTATAGTGCCTACATGTCGACCAAACTGATTAGACACCTATTAGAAATGTTACATTATAATCTTAAAAAAATGATGCTGTGTGTATATATATATATATATATATATATATATATATATATATATATATATATATATATATATATTATTACTGTGAAGGTATGAAGGCACAGCATGAAACTTACAATAAATTTAAAACAGACTGCAAAATTAGGGTATAAATAAATATTGTATAAAATGATTAAATGAGAAAGACATTGCTTTTAGCGTACCCAGACATATTTTTACATGCCCTTTTCCTTTTGATGTCTTTTTAGTGTTTTCAACATTGTGAGTTTGAGAAAACGGCTGTATATATAATAATAATAATAATAATAATATATGTATATGTGTGTGTGTGTGTGTGTGTGTGTGTGTGTGTGTGTGTGTGTGTGTACACAATACTTATGTTTAGTCAAGTTGATTTTTTAAAATTGTTAACTTTAATCATGTCATGTGACTTAACATCTACTTTACAGAGTACTCTTAACTGATAAGCATGTATGCATAGTTATGAATGTAAAAGAGAGATAGGTGTCAGAATTGTGTCAAATGGAAGACGATAGTCTCAGTGTACATCTCTAGTTAACAGATGTGTGTATGTTATGTATGTATGTTATGTAGTCTGGCAATGGTGTTTAAGACATGACACCAATCCGTCTAATCGGTTTGGTCGATCAGCACTAGCACTAGCCCAGCAGGAGGGGTCTGCGCTGTACATGCGCCTAGGGATGGTAGTAAGACTTACGCGGCGAGTAGGAGCGCTCGCGCTCGTAGCGGCGGCGGCGGTAGTGCGGCGACGGCGAGCGGTGGCGGTAGCCGCGCTGGTAGTAGTCGCGCTCACGGTCGCGCTCGCGGTCGCGGTAGCCGCCGCCGCGGTAGTAGTAGTCGCTGCAACCACACAAACCGCACTCGGTTACGCCACCCACACACTACACTACACTATACTATACTAATGTCAAAGTATGCTATTAAAACTCAAAAACGTCACATTTTCTTGTAACGTTTCAAACCGGGGTAGAATGATATGTCGGAAAGAAGTTTCACTTTGTATGTATGTACACATGCACAACGTTGGAAACGAGCACAGAGTCCACCTGATACTAACTGGAAGCTGTGACCCATAAACATCTTCATCTATAATAATTTCTTATGTTTATCCAAACACTAAATATTTAAATGAAACTAATTTTTAGTAGATTTTATAACATAAGTCCCGACAAATCTGCAATCTGTAAACACATACTGAATCACCTTCGTCAACACATCAGATTTGATAGACCAAAAATCCTCATTAAAGAACAAAATCCTTCCATCAATGACTTAGCTATTGAAATCAAAACACTCTAATTTATATAGAGAAGATGACTACCTTCTGCTTGGGATGCTATGATTAACAAAATTATATCTCAACCCAAGCATAAAACTGCTACTTCAAGATACTATAAGCTCATTTGTGCATGGATCGGACCAAAAATTTATTATTTTAACATCAAACAACCCAGTCTATCGGGAATTAAAATAATTTAGTGTACGCAATACATATGCACTGCGTATTCTCAATTAAGAATCAAAATACAAATGCATTATCACCCTTAAAGACTAAAATGGGATATAGGAAACACATTTTCACACATACATTATTTATTTCTGTATGTAAGCTATAGTAAATGTTGTTGGTATCACAATTATTAGCTATCTCGTTATGACATATGTACATGAAATACCCAGATCAGCGAAGGGAAAAGGGAAGCAAGACAAGGCAAATCTTCCGTGCAATGGGAAAGGAACACTTCCAGTAGTAGATTTAACTACCAGACTTAATGCCTCTAAATAACCAGGCAAAGCCAGGGCTAGTTGCTTATTTAATAAATTAAAGTAGTTACTAAAATTATTAAATGAAGTTTATAAGTTTTTGCTTACTCTCTGTCTCTGCGCCTGTCATACCCATTGTCACCCCTGCTGCTCATGCTGCTGCAATTTGTACATAAAATTAATATTTTGTACATTATTTTAAATATTTATATAAATATCTTAGTTTAAATAAGTATATATGTACAAGCAGGCCTTTAGTGAGTCAGCCTAACTTACAGCTGATCCACTCTAAATCTACTCAAAATGCTCTGCCAACTCATAGGATTCCTGTACTGTAAGGATACCGTGTACAGGAATTTCTTAAGTTGGCAATATTTATTACTTCTACACAATGTATTAATGTAAATTGCACAAGTATGAATCAATTCCTGTCTTTCGCTTGCATGTTAGGTGAAGACAATGACACTATTTCACTGCACATATCCACTGCCTGATTGGTTTGTTACTTATCTAGTCAGCAATACGTGCAACCAGCATACATAATTAACTTAATTTAAAATCATATATTTATTTAAGCAAGGGTAGCTTAATTGTTTGTGTTTATGTTCCCAACACTGCAAGGCTAAAGAGTCGTGAGTATGAATCAATCTTCTATTCCACTAGTCGTGAACAAGTCTTAACACAGGCATTTTAAGTTTATTTGAGATGGCTAAAAGGTGTATTACAAATATTACTATGTTACTAGTATTCTTTACAAATATCCTAGAGCTCGATATTAGTACCAACTACTCCACCATCATTATACATTTATATTTCTAAAATAAAAGAAACTGGCTTACTTTTTGCAAGCATTGCATGTTCCTTTTATATTTCTATTCAATACAATTATATTAGGATATCAAGGCATTTTACAACAATTTTTTTATTAGTTATATTGCTATAACTTAATGTCGGAATAATACAGAACAAAAACTAAATAAACAAATTAAAGTGAATAATTACGTAGGTTTGCCCATGTAGATGCCGGGTGTAGGCGTGTGTGCTCGCTGAGTGATGGAGAAGTCGACACGTATGCGCCGCCCATCTATTTCCATGCCCGAGCATTCGTTCTTTGCCACTTTCGCGTCATCTTGACGCTCGAAATACACGAAGCAGAAGCCTCTGGAGCGTCCCGTCTATTTTGTCATAATGGTAAAGTAAAATAAATATTACAACACGATCGACTTACTATTTGAAATATAAAGTTAATCTGTCTGTGTTATATCAGCCTTTGAATATCATGAAATTTATGAATTCTTTGTAAACCTTTTCCCATTTTTACCATACCAGATAAATGATAGCGTGTGGTGCCAGTATCTTATACTGTTGAATCCGTTACAGTTTGTTGTGAGAGTGGATGTCATAAATGGTGACTATGTGAGATTACTGTGATCAGTGTTTGGCAGTGAACTTTTAGACACAGACTGTATTATTATTGCAGCATAGAATGGCTTGGTTTAAACAGGAAGGACCACACTCTCATAATTCTGTGATGCCAGCATATGATGCTGTTTCTTTCAGTGAGTAATGAGAACCCAAGACCCATATTATGACCTGGATCAATTAGGTATTCCACTTACCAGTAATACATATATATTATATATATATGTATATCGCCGTTATACAGCGAAAACCAGTTATCTCGAAATTTTGTGAAAAATGACTTAACAGTAGTATCCTACTCTCTCTCTCTCTCTTAGATACGTTGTGTAACTTGTGTAAGTGATAATAATATTATTATTGTGATGTGTTCCAATAAGGTCGATATCGATTTTTCAAAGCATGGAAACGAGATAGGTAATAAACAATAATTCATTTAATGCCGATAATGTGAGGTTATATTACAGACAATTACAAAGTGGTTGATAGGTGAATAAGAGCCTGTAATAGCTATGATTAATGTGTCGAGTTGAGAAAGAAACTACTTTACTTCTACTTTAAGCTTTAAGTAGTAGTAAAGTAGTTTCTTTACTACTACTTAAAGCTTAAAGTAGTCTAGTACCTATATTTTTACTGTAGAGAAAATGCATAAATTATGTTTTTTTGGCGAATGCCTTGTTTGTACGGACGTGGGACCGTAAGTTTCTTGGCATGGTTTGAACATTACTTTGCGGGAATCGGTGACATGATATATTAAATTCATTACCTACCACTAATCTTATTCCATTGGTACTGTTTGGCGGGTTTTTAAATATTTACTTTATATTTTACAGAATGTTTAATCGACGACGATGGCGACGATCAACTTATCTCTCAAGCATATGATCAGCTTATTTCTCAAGCATTTGTAGAAGATATAGAAACTGATACTTCAGGTCTTTACGCTTTTTATTAAGTTTTAACCAACTTCAAATAAGAAGGAGGTTCCTAATTATTCTACTATACTTAAGTTTGTCATGTTATAATCTTTGCCGATTGTGAATCAGTTTTAATGATTATTAAAATTTATACTTTGAGGGTCCCATATAAATTAATCGCAAAGAATATTGAAGTATGTTTATCTATGAGGGTTCCGTACCTCAAAAGGAAAAAGCGGTTAGGTTTGTACTTGGGATGACTAACTTCGTTCCTACTAACTACGAAATTCTTCATTGTGCGTGGTCAAACACACCTGGCCGGTTTTTAGGGTTCCGTACCGAGTGAGAGTCCGACTCGCACTTGGCTGGTTTTTTTAAGATTTTTCTCTGTAACTTAAGAAAAAGAAGCTTTAATCGTAAATTTATTTGATATAAAAAAAGTTTATTGTCTGTCTGTAATTTCACAATTAATAATTAGAATAATATAGATGTTTTAACTAACGGCCGCTTTTTTCCACAGTTTTAACCCATAATGAAGACTCTGCCAGCCGTTTAATCACGCTTGATGATTTGCTTGGGCGTTGTTCTACTTCTGCAAAAACATTAAAAGAACTTGCTTTGGACGCTTTAGGCGAAGCTGATAGGAAAGAAAATTACGATAATGATCTGAACGATTCTTCTACGATTGCTACAATTATTTTAATGGACATTTTTGATGAGGCATGCAAAAGAGCAAAACAAGTTAAACCCTGGAGAAAAGCTAATCCTTCTTTATGGAAAGTTAATGTCGCGAAGAAAAGACGCGCAGAAGGCTCGGTTTATCTCATAAAAAACAAAATAAAACCTGCAAAAAGACCAAAAGTAATAGACTGCTCGAAGTGCACGTTCGAATGCTCTGATAAAATCAACGAAGAGGCTAGAATATTCATATGCAGAAGGTTTTGGAGCTTAGACTACGTTGGACAGAAAAATTTCCTACTAACTAACATGGAAGTCAAAACTACCAAAACGTTATTTTTAGAAAGAAAACGAACTACTAAAAGAGCTTACTCCACGCAATGCTTTTTTTAAAATAGAAGATAAAATTAATGTCTGTCAAAAGTTTTTCTGCAAAACTCTTTGCATTTTCCAAAGCGTGATACATAATGCTATCAAGAATAGGGATCTCATCGGCCACTTTAAACAAGACAACAATCCTCGTGGACGTCGTGCGCCAACTAATAAAACACCCTCTGAAAAAGTAGAAGAAGTTCGTAATAACATTAGGTCGTTTCCATCAATGGAAAGTCATTACATAAGGAAAGATTCCAAGCGCATGTACTTAGATTGTAAACTGTCCATCGGTAAGATGTACTCTCTTTATGTTGAAGAGTGTGAAAAACGTAATAGCAAACCTGTGTCTGAGATAACATATCGACGAATTTTCGGAAACGATTTCAACTTAGGATTCTTTAAACCAAAAAAAGACCAATGTCTGATATGCACTAAGTATGCTCGTGGAGATGCAAATAGTAATCCAAATCTGGAAGTGGAATATCGAGAGCACATGGCTAGAAAAGAAGCTTGTAACAATGAAAAAGCTAAAGATAAAGAAAGAGCTAATATGCTAAGAGAGTTTGTGTCAGTATCATTCGATTTACAAGCAATTCTGCAGATTCCTAGTGGTGACATTGGTCTTTTATATTATACAAGAAAATTGACAGCGTATAATTTAACAATTTATGAAAGTGTTTTACCTAACAACGCTCATTGCTTCACATGGTCCGAAATTAATGGAAAAAAGGGAAGTTGTGAGATAGGGACGATCTTGTACAACTATTTATCGGAATGCATACCGAATTATGTAACTGAAGTGAGCATGTTCTCGGACACGTGTGGCGGACAAAATCGCAATTAAAACGTGGCAGCAATTTTACTATGGGCAGTATAAAAAATACCAAATTTAAATATTATTGAACAAAAGTTCTTAGACAGCGGACATTCGTATATGGAGGCAGATTCGATGCATAGCAGCATCGAAGCGTCACAGAAAAATACAGCAATCTATTCTGTGTTGGATTGGATTAACGTATTCAAAAGAGCGAGGTCTAAAAACAAATATAAAAAAGACAACAAAAAAGTTGTGAAGGAACCATACAAAGTCAAAGAATTGAAATACTTTGAATTCAAAGATTTGAAAGCATTATCGGACCAAATTCTGAAAAATACAACCAGAGATACAGACGGAAAAGTAGTAAAATGGTTAAAGATAAAGCGATTGAGGTATATTAAAGGAGAGGCGAAGATATTTTATAACTACAACATGTCTGAGTCTTTTTCAACCATTGACGTTTGTAAAAAATTTGGACAGAAAGAAAATATGGGTTGGGCAAATTTAGATCCGGAAACACAAAGAGAGCATAGTTATGGTACAAGAACGAAAAAGAAAAAGACTCTTGATAATAATTTGTCCGTAACACCTGAAACCAGTGCAACAAAATATTTTCCTGACGAACTTCTGCAGCTTTACAAAACTCCTTTAAGCATCAGTGCTGCCAAAAAAAAAGACTTGTTACAACTATGTGACAAAGGAGTTATTCCAGAAGAGTTGCATGCTTGGTTTCAAGGGTTGAATAGCAATGTTGCATGTAAAGACATGCTACCTGATTGCACTGTATCAGACGAAGATCCTGCAACATCTGATGAGGATTAAACTATTTTTTTTATTTTTTGTGTTGATTAATTTTTTCCGCATTAAAACTTCATTTTTATTAACATTATACTTTTCATTTAATAATTATCAATATCCTTAAACCACCGAAACTAAGAATAAAACAAAATTAAACATAACAAAATAATTTTGGTTATTTCATTGGGAATACATTCATTCAAAACAGTTTTCAGTTCAGGTAAAACCAGGTATATTTTCGAATTTTTGGTTTTATTTTGAATTCTATGGACAAATACAACATTGAAGTCAATGTATTTTTGTAAACAACCATAATACAATTTGTTTATAACATTAACGGTAGTGTTATCCAAGCTGTTCCTCGGTAAATTACAATAAATAAAATTTCTACATTTTCAGGGAAAACCAATTAAATAGGGTACTCTATGAACGTTAACATACTTTTTGCTTTTAACTACTAAGTAGATTACAAGAATTAACATTACAGTCATAAAAGGATAAATTATACAAAACATAACCTTAATTATTTACATAATCTTGGTTCTTGTAAGAAATATTTTTGTCGCTAAAATTTCAATTGCATTTATTTCAAAGTCGATTTTGACTTATTAATTGGTTTTCGCTGTATAACGGCTATATATATATATATATATATATATATATATATATATATATATATATATATATATATATATATATATATATATATATATATATATATATATATATATATATATGCAGGGTGTTAGTGTAAACACCGTTGTCTTTGAAACCAGTGTTTTGGTTTCACTTATAGAACGTGAATTCAATGAATTTAAAAAAATAAACGCTATTTTCTTTCATAAAATTTAAAAAGTTTCTGTCCGACACCGTCCGTAAATTTATGGATACCCTATGCGCCCGAGTGATGTAATTACTGTAAAGATCACCGCCCGCGCTAGCTACCTACACAACATTCAACATAAAAACACAATAGGTACACATAACCTGTGATAAACTTTTTCTTCATACTTTCATCCTGGCTTAGGATGGGTAAAAATTGAGGAATTAAGGAAAAAATTAGATTTTACAAAAAAAACTTGTTATTTTTCATTGAATTTAGGTTCTATAAGTGAAACCAAACCACTGGTTTCAAGGACAACACTTACAACCTGTGTATATATATATATATATATATATATATATATATATATATATATATATATATAAAGTGAACAAACATGTATTCAATACACTTGACAAAGCAAAAAAGGTTTTCTCTGCATCTTAGAAATGAGGATATCCACAGTAGAACCATAGTAATTGACATAGTACAACCGTTAAGTAAGCTAAAACGGCAATGCGCTGGCCGTATAGATTGCAGAACTGACCATCACTTGGAAAGAAATATTCGGCAGCCATCTTACCTTGTCTTATAAGGTCACCCAATCCATCGAAGGACACAAAAATCATACATTCAAATAGCTTCATATCTACATACATATACATAAACATAAACACTCACGTCTGTCACCCAGAGGGGTAGGCAGAGACTACAGACTTCCATTTGGCACGATCCTGACACACCTCTCTTGCCTCCTTCACATCCATACACCTACGCATACATGCTCGTCGGATAAGGGTACTCCTAATTTGGCCCGTTTTCAATAAATCGCCAATTTGGTCGATAAATTTTCGCCTAGGATGTCCCTTTCCGACTCTGCCATTCACTTCTGCACCATAAATTTTCTTTGTCACTCTTTCCTTACTCATTCTTTCCACATGACCAAACCACCGAAGCATTCATTTCTTAATCCTGGTCACCACACTCTTCTCTTATTACACAGTTTCTTACCCTGTCATTCAGATTCAGCCCTAACATACTCCTTAATGACCGCATTTCTACTGCGTTTCTTCTATTCTCGTGCTTCTTCTGCCACACCCAACTTTCACTACCATATGTTAAAGTAGGGACCAACACAGCATTGTGAATTGCCATACGTGTCTTTTTCGACACATTTTGACTCTTCACAATAGAGTGCAAGGCCCCATTTACTCTATTTCACGCATTCACTCGTCATTCTATATCCTTATCATATCTCTCATCCCTGCTAAATAAGCAGCCCAAATATACAATTTCATCTACTTGCTCGATCAACTCCCCTTCTATTCTTATTTCACAAATCATTTTACTTTCTTCTCTTTCAAAAACCATAACCTTCGTCTTACTTGCGTTCACTTTCATACCCCTTTCTTTTAATGATCCGTTCATTAATGTAACCATCATTTGCAACTCGGCCGCCGACGACGCAAGAATAACTTGATCATCGGCGTACAAAAGGCATTTGACGGTTAGCTCACCCATTCTTAATCCGCATTCTTCAACTTTCAAATTTTGCAAACAACTGTCCATAAATAGGTTGAACAGCCACGGGGAAGCCACACAGCCCTGTCTGACACCTTTATGGATGTCAAACAAGTCCGAGTAGACCCCGTTGATCCTAACACAAGCACTAGAGTCCCTATAAAGAGACTTCAATGCCTATTTCAAGCCAGCGCTTAACCCAAATGAGTTCAGTGTTTGCCATAACAAATCCCTATCCATTCTGTAATAGGCCTTTTCCAAGTCCATGAACGCACAAAAAACCTTTTGGTTTTTGGCCAGAAACTTCTCCACGATCATGCGCATGAAAAAAACTTGATCTGTACATCCCATTCCCTTTCTAAATCCCGCTTGCACATCCCAAATTTTTCCATCAGTTTCTTTCATGACCCTTTCAATCAGTACCTTAGCATACAGTTTTCCCACAATGCTAAGAAGGCTGATGCCACGGTAGTTTTTACAGTCCTGCTTCGACCCTCTTCCTTTATATACTGGGACTATCACGGCTTTGCACCAGTCTACCGGTACCCGCTTCAGTTCCCAGCATAAATTAAACCTTAATATCTAGTAGCTTATTTAACACTTACCTTTGCATCTATTACAATTTGCACTTTCTCCACTGGACCATATTTTGAGAAAATTTGGTTAATCTGTTGTTCAGTAGTGTAAAGACTCAGACCGAAAACTCCAAGGCAACGCGATGGTGTTGGGTTTTCCTGTCCAACAATGAACATAATTGCATTTATTTAACTGCTTCAGTATACAGGTTTTATTATTTTGAAAAATTTCATAAAATATAATACAAAATAATGATTACTTCTTTTATAAAACTTATCACACCTACACAAGTCTTTTTTGCTTACTTATTTATATATTCACATTTATACTTTTTGTTCACCAAAGTTTTCTTTAAGTCATAGACAATGGGGGCTAACCTTACCATTTTTTCGAAAGTCCACCTCTGAACAAAGACCAACCCCTAGATCAGCTCTCATAGGAGGGATATTTGCCATAGTTGCCACTCTTGGCAGGCAGGTTAACTGCAGTTTTTTTTTAAAGTAGTTTATTAGGAAAATGCTAGTGCCTATCGGCCGGCCCGTTTTCTCCTTGCCGCCTCTTACGTCACTAAATATTGGGTAGTGGATATATTTGCACCCCCACTATACTACTAGTGTCGGAGATGGGGAGGGGGATATGTACTAGCTTAATTCCATGACTGGGTAGCAATTGGCACAAGTAGACTATTAATATTTTTATTTAAAATTTTAAATGTTGACTTATGACAATAATAGGTTAAGGTCGTCATTGTGAAGATACCAGCATGCCCAATAAATTATGAATACTTTAAAACATTGTCTGTCAACTAAAAACTTACAAATTTTTTGGGTCTTCCCAAAAATTTGTCTTACATATTAATATGGGTTCTACCTAAAACTGGCCATAACTAAAGTATCACATAGATAATTGTTGGAATTTTTCTTTTTTAAACATAACTCTTGCCATTGTTGTGAGAGTGGCATCAGAGATTCAAAAATGTTCAGCTGTGAACTTCGGTTAGCTAGTTAATAATAAGAAATAAAATAGTTTGTGTTAAGCATCATTGGCAATGTAAATAAATAATATAATAACATCACATTATTGAAAATTTAAAGAGTCAGCTAATTGAATTAGTAAATAAGGGATCATCATTTCAACATGGTAGAGCTAACCTGCAGATATATATTGGTTATAGTATGAATGGGTCAGCTTGACAGGGGTAGGACTACACTCTTACAGAATACCAGCATTAAATAGCATCTTAATGCTGCTGTGTTTCATATGGTAGAGAACTGGAGACTTTACTGATAACAAAGTTCCACCTTACTTCTCAGGGGTGACAACGCATCTGCATTTTGATTCTTAATCTAGGATAGATGTAGATTTCTATGGGCCACAGCTTCCACTTACCATCAGGTGGACTTTGTGCTCATTGATCTCCCTTATTCAATTTTAAAAATTAAACAGTAAAATCTTTCTTATAACAGCTCTATTTATCAATGCACCTGTGAGATGTAGCTAGATATTGTTTACAGAGGAGGATTATGATGTAAAACTGTGGACTTTATTGTGGAGAATGACAATCAAAAAAAAAATTAAGAGAACTTCCTGTTGTAAAATTTATTCTAATAATTAAAAAATTTAGGATGCGTTTGTGCAGATGCTTTTACAGAACTATAATACATTTTGTTATTTGGCCAGAAGGTACCAAAAACAGTAGTAGCTTAATGTTACTATATTTTATAGGGGAAGTGTGGAGAACAGGAAACCTTTTAATTGGAAACGATGCATTCCAACTTAATCCCCTGGGGTGACAACACATCTGCATTTTGATTCCTAATTGTGGATAGATGTAGATGTATATGGCCACAACAACCACTTACCATCAGGTGGACATTTTGCTCGTTTGTCACCCTTATCCTATAAAAAATACCAAATCATCATTCCTCACCCCAACTACAATCTAATAATAAAAAAGTACAAAAACAAGCATCCTCACCCTATCTCCATAGTCACCACTCACCCTGTCTCCAAGATGGCGGCGCCTGGATGACATAGGACTGTGCGAGTGCGAGCGGCGATAAGAACCACGTGGTGAATAAGAACGGGAGCGACTGTGCGAGTATCGCGAACGATATCCACGCCGCGGTGAGCCAGATCGAGAGCGCGACCTGGAGTACGACCTAGTGTCAGCAGCGATGAGTCTTCTTAAATTAACATGCTTTAAAACTAAGTTATGTCAAATAGGAAAAATGCACCATTATACCAGATAGATTACTATAGATATATTATAAAATTCTTTATATATTTTCTATAAATAACTCATTATACCATTGATATAAATATTAAATTATTTATAATAGCATTGATTATGTAAATATTAAATTATTTATAATAGCATTGTTTATGTAAATATTAAATTATTTATAACAAAATTAAATTAGTTATTTGTAAAAAAAGCCACCCCATAAAATTTTGGCAATCTATGAGGAGACTTATGTTCAACTTTTCTTTTTTCTCTCTCAAGTAGAAGACTTGAGAGAGAAAAAAGAAGACTATAGTAAAATGCTGTAATTTATTAGGAAAATATAATAAATCTTTTATTACATTAATATATTCACTAAAGTATGTGTACAAATAATATTAATAAATGTGTTTCTATTAAGTCCATTGACTGAGCAGTGATGTGACGGTTTTCTTTTTTAAAGTAACTTTAATAATTTTTCATGATGTTTTATTTGAGTAGTAATTAACTATTTTATCATACAAATAAACATAACATATAAATTTGTAATTATAAATCTTCATGTAGAATTAATTATCTGACTAACATTGAAGTACTTTTTAATTTAAAAAAAAAAGATAAATACAACAAATTAGCATGGAAAAAATGAAAAATACGCTCCTATAATATGTACTCTTACAAAGGAATAGTTTAAATACTAGCTCAAGAAATGTTGAAATCATGCTTTTAGAATTTCAAGAATATAAAAGTACTCATGTGTACATAAACAAAATTGCCTTATGAAATTGCTCCTTATAAGGCAACTCAGTAGTATTGATAATACTGTTGGTTGTCATAAAACCATGGCACCCAGTATTGATCAAACATTTACATTGGTTTAAATTAAGCTTTTCCAGCTAAAGGGAAACAGGATATGACATCAGTAATAATTTATTCAAGCTTTATTTGCACACAATAGTACATGAAAAGGTGAACTTTAATGCCATAGGGTATTCTCTCAGTCTACCCTTAGGTAAAACAGAAAATATTATAATATATAAGTTAATAAGAACAAAATATATGAAAATTTTAAGCAGGGCTTTTTCCTTACAAAACAACAAATACAAACCATATACATATACAAAGAAATACTTATTATATATACATATTATACATACATAATTATAATACATACATACTTATAATACATGCTAAAACACAAATAAATAAACTTTCCTAATTAAAAGTATCAGATCCAGTTACATTTTCAATAGATATGAACTACTGCAATATTAGGTAGTAATTCAAATGCAGAAGTTTAAACAATTGCCTTATTGTTATGTAAATTTTTAGTAAATCATTTAAAAGTTAAATCTCTTGTGGCATAACAAAACTAAACAAGCTAGTGTGATGACACTTATGGCAACAATTTTATACATTACTATCCATTATAATTAGCTGGTACCCTGACGGGTGTTGCTGCCGCAAAAGAAATAATTGTGGAAATATTGTTTTAACTTATAGTTTAGTTGGGAATGAAAATACATTCATTGAAGTTAAATAATATAATATAAACTTACAAATAAATTTGTCAACATGATAAGCACACCACCTAATGTTAGTTAATGTACTATGCCCATACCCATAACCAACATGCAAATACAAGCATTAAGTTGACATATTTTCACTGCAATCCGATGTACAGTATGGCAGTGCATAAAATACAAACAAGCAAAGTAACTATTAATTTTTATATATTAGATAAATTGTATGGCATTACCTACCTTCTTCAGTCTTCTGTAGGTTATAAGTATATTGTTTCATGAATGCACAATTTGCCACAAATTTATTGAAAGTGCTGCCAATACCTACCACACAGGACATGCATATTACCGAAAGTTAGGTTTAGCTCATACTGATAATTTTTTTCTCAATCACCAGTCAATGTGATTTGAATTAGTACTTTTGGATCATTTTCTGAGACAAGTTTCCTATGGACTGTTCACTAAACAGCAGGATTTCACAGCTAGTTTTTAAATAGTAGATATTATAGCCACAGCAATGAATGAGTTCTCTAAACCTTACATTCACTTATGATAAATAGCAGTTTATTGCTGCTGTGATGCATATGGTGAATTTAGAAAACTAGAAACCCTTTTTGCTAATAATGAGACATTCCATATTAGTCCTCAAAGGTGGCAACAAATCTACATTATAATATAGATAGATGTAGGTGTCAATGGACCACAGCATTTACTCATTAAGTGACGGGGTACACATTTATCAACTTTATACTATAAAACAATACATTATATGTAAATGAGATTGGCATTTGGAGAAAAGTTTGTACAATCATCCCAACACCCAAAAAAGCACAGTCCAAAGCTACCAGCATACATCTAGTGAATGGATTAATGTATGGCTAAGGACTAATCAATATGAGGCTGTCAGCAGACACCTTACTTCCCTCTTAATAAACTTTAGGTGCATGACACAGTCTAATTGTATGATTACGCTTTATATGTGAGGAGTTTGTCTGAACTGATACTTCTATTCGGGCTCTGGCTAGTAAGACGGCCAATATAATCACACAGCATCTGAGGTACATATTTTATCTTTATCTGCAATAGTGTCTCCTCTTTGTTTGAAATAAGCAGTACACGTCAGGTGAACTGATGACTTGTTTGTCACTCTTATTTAAAATGTGGTTTAATATTAAATCATAGTCATAAATTTGCTAAATGACCTTAGTAATAAGGTTAAAATTCAAGGCCTTTTCTATTGTTATGGTAAATAAACAGCAATAAAAAATTTACTAAAAAACGCATATGGAATTGATAGTGTTACAATATTTAATTTGAAGTTTTCAACAGATTTTCATAAACAAGAGAAATTAAAAAAAAATAGAAAAATTCCGGATATAGGTACCCCTAAATATTCTAAAAACATGTTATTCGATGCGCAACTAAGTTTACAAGGCCGTATTTTCACTCGTGCCATTGCGCAACCGTAGCTCTATTGTCGAGGTTATATCAATAACTCTTATATATCTCTCTTACTCTTATATATATGTTGTTCATTTTTTCAATTCATCAGCAGCCCGATAAATTAATTATGATTTTCAAGGCTTTTACTCACGGGCTCCTGTACTTCCTGCTGGACGCTTTTGGTGGAGGCGGCGTCCTAGACCGGCTTCGACTATGACCCCGAGACATCGTTGGGGGTTTCGGTGCAGGCTCACGAGAACCGTTGCGTGTTCTTGAGCGACTTCTCTGAAATATGATCAACCCAGTTATAGCCTACTAAAGCCCCAACAAAATAAGCGCACGAGGCGCTAATGGTTAATGTTGGTTGAGAATTAATTATAGTACCTCTCTGTCCGACATACTGATCGAAATAATAAAACTAACAAAACAAAGATAAATTTGTCACGATCAATCTAATTATAAATCTTGTATCGACAAAACATAGAAATAGATCCACATGAAGATAGAACTTAGAACAACGCGGTACAAAATGGCGTCTATCGAACAAACAAGGTTGACGCTGGGCTGGCCTGGTTGACGCTTGACGCTCGTCAAGAAATAAAATACGGTGAAAAAGGGCGGCAAAGCCAAAGCAAATTAAACAATCGACAAACGAAATAGACGACAGGCACTAGGGTATTTTACACAATGTAAAAAAAATATATATATATTTGTGATAGATTTTGTAAAAAGTAAAGAAGAAATATTGATTTCTATTTATAAAAATGCATTATTTTTACATTTCAATACTAAGAATGTTTTTTTTCCGTGCTTCAAATCTGCAAAATGCAAAACGCAGTCTACCATATAAGGCCCGCCACATACATACGGAATTCCAATTCGGGATGCCGTTTCGGGATTCCTAACGCAGCGAGTCCATATAAAATCAATGGTACGTTGTGTGCACCTACGATAGTTTTCCGTTTTCGAAATTTTGCGGGTAAAACGGGATTCCGTATGTGTGTGGCCGACCAGCTCGTCTCGTTTCAGAATTCCGAAACGGCATTCCGAATGTAGTATGTGGTGGGTCTTAGATACAGTCGTCATCATGGAGGTTAGAGAGAAGAAGAACGATCGCTACGTACATGAAGATTAGAGAACAGGAGAACGATCACTACGTACTAAAGCATAACCCGCCTCTCCTTGAAAATCGTAGAATTTATGGCGGCACGACTGCGAAGTTAGCTGTTTATGAGTACAAATACATGAAGTTAGTAGAATAATGTACAAATTTTCTTCGTGGCGTTGGTTTTTGGCAATTTTGACGAATAATAATAATAATAAAGAAATAATTTTTTTTTAAATAAGGATGATGGAATTTAATAGAAAGCGCAAACGGCCGCTGCCTGGGGGTCGCCAGGGCACGTCTGGAGCTGGCGCTGGACGCGACAGCATGCGAACCGCAAACCGAGCGCTAGGCTCTGCATGATCACCCATCATCCCCACCAGCTGGCTTGGTGTCGGCAGGGTCATCACGGGCCCAGCAATCGGCACCCACAACTGGCAGAGTACCCCGCATTGCGGGCGTATTTTAGGGTGAAAGGGGGAAAAATTGGAGGTTTTGCGTATCGGGCAAGGATGCATCGACTTTTTGCTGAGCTGGAGTCGTCTGTAACCGTCACTAAGCAAAACTTGGCAGACCGAGTTTGGTATATCTTGCACTCAAATATATTTGATGTCACTGAACTCGAACGGCTACGACATGAGGCTGTTCCCTCATCGAATGAAAATGCTACGGCTGAGGATGCAGCGCCACCACTTGCAGAGCAAACGGCAAACGTGGATGCCGCCGTGAATACCTCAGTTGTGGTTGATTCAAACGATGATGGAAACTGGAATTAGAGCAAATTAGGAGTACATTGGATTGGAAGAGGCGATTATGGAAAAGCGCAGTGCGCCTCTCGAAAGTCAACCGCGTCGTTCCGACGTCGTCGTTTCTTCGTCGAATCGGGCTGACGTGAGGGCTCTGAACCCAATGCTGATGACCTATTTTGAAGCCAGCCGGGACCATTGCGAGACGGACTCGATTCTTTTTGGTGCCGCACTGGCAGTCTGCTGTATTATAGGTGCCAAACTTTCCACGGCTGGACGTGCTACTGGACAAAGTAGCGCTATCCCAGCCTGGAGAAGAAGAGTTGAAGAACGTATCGCAAAGGCTATGGCCCTCATCGGCAGACTGATATGCTTCAGGTCAGACAATACCAAGCCAAGGATTGTGCGCACCGCCAGGATGGCGTTTGTTGGGACAAATGTCAGTTTGTCCCAGCCGCATATAATGCAAAAACTGACGAAGCGCATAGACGACCTGAAGCAGAGAATCGCCATTTGGCGATATACAGAGAGGTCAACACGGTTCAACCAGAATCGTTTCTTCCAAAGTGATCAGAAAAGGCTCTATAAATCATTGGAGCGACCAATTTTAAGTGGAGCGGGCCCAGCACCTAATCAGGCCTACACTGTCGCATTGTGGCGCGGCCTGTAGTCAGAACCCGTAAATCACAGCGAGGGCCCTTGGACGGAATTGTGGCGAGTCAGTGTGCGGGTATTAGGCCCATGAACCCCGTCATCATAACGCTGGATGACGTAGCTGAGGCGGTCCGTAAGGCCCCGAACTGGAAATGTCCGGGGCTTGGCGGGCTGCATCACTACTGTTTGAAGGGTTTCATGGTGTGTCACGCTGTGCTCGCCCGACAGTTTCAAGAGGCTCTCAACCTCCGTACCAACTAGTCTACCGACCATATACAAGACACAAACATCAATTTTGAGCGCAAGAATCACTCGTCACCTGGACTAAAATCAGGTTATGGCACGCACTCAAAATGGATGTCAAGGCGATGGTCGTGGAACCAAGGAACCACTCCTCACTATCGCGATCATTGGCAAAGTGACGAAATGCAACCATTGGAACTTCTCCGCCGCCTGGATAGACTACAGAAAGGCATATGACTCGGTGCCCATACATAGCTAAAGAGGCTCCTCGAGCTGTACAAGATTGAATGTACGGTTAGAGACTTCCTCGAGCGGTGTATGTGGCAGTGGAGTACGATCCTTTGTCATCTGGGCGAGCGGATGACGGCTGCGGAAAGCCGCATAAGGATAAGCAGGAGGTATCTTCCAGGACGACTATCTGAATCCAATCTGGTTCTGCCTGTCTTTGAACCCTCTCAGTACTTTACTAGAGGGCTTAGGGAGGGGATTTCAGCTTCGTAAAGGAGGTACAAAAGAGACCCACCTTTTCTATATGGATGACCTCAAGTTATTCGCCTGCAGTCGCTCCCATCTTGTGGAATTGCAAAACATCACTTGTAAATTTAGCAATTCTATTGGAATGGAGCCGGTGACGGATAAGTGTGCGGTTCTCTATATTGAAAGGGGAAGGGTTGCTAACTCTGAGGACATAAACTTATCTATGGCCGTCAACTTAAAGACCATTTCCGAGGCCGATACCTGGGTATGTCACAGAACATCAGTACCGAAGAGGCTGGTATGAAACAGTCAGTTTGTGACGTGCACGCTTCACCAATGTGCTTAACATTTTTTTATCCGGTGTGAACAAGACACACGCATAAAACGATTGGGTCATGCCTGTTCTCATGTATACCTTTGGCATACTCAGGTGGTCTCAGACTGAACTTAACGCCCTGGATAGAAAAGTCCGCACTACCATGACGTCCAATAGGATTCATCATCTGAGATCTTCGGTAATGAGGCTGTACTTGCTGCGAATGCATGGTGGGCGTGGCTTTCTGAGCACGCTCACCATGCATAATCGCGAAGTGTGCAGCCTCCGTCATTACTTCCTGACGAGATCGGATGATCCATTCTATAAGGACGTCATTTTTTGTAATAAAGGGCTTACCCCTCTATCCTTAGTCAACGAGCAATGGCAGGACCCAGCAGTGCCTAGCATTTCCGACCGGGAGATCGTATGGAAGGAGAAGGAGCTCCACGGGAGATACTACAGCGTTCCATACTAGCCCTTCGTAGATAAAGTCGCCTCCCTCTACTGTCTACGTTTCGGTGACCTCTTTGGGGAAACCGAGGGTTTTGTCTGTGCAACACAGGATCAGGTTATTAAGACCAACAACTGTCGGAGATATATCCTAACGGATGGCACCGTCGACGTCTGTCGAGCTTATCTCAGGTTGCGCGGCACCTTCTAACTCTGAGGCACACAGATACAAAGGCACGTAAACATAGGCAACACACAGGCTGAAAACACAATGACATATGCACAACCTAGTAGCCAGGTTTCTACACCAGGAGCTCGCTCTGAAATACGGTCTCGTGGATCAGAAATTGCCTAATAAGGCATTATTTATAATAATAAGTACTTGCCGGAAGCCTTTGCTCGAAAATGACCGCGCCAGGCTCTACTGGGACCGGGCCATCATCACAGATAGGACTATTCTTGCGAATAAGCCTGACATTGTGCTGATGGACCGAGCACGGTCAACGATATTTTTAGTCGACATTACCATTCAATATAACGAGAACCTAGTGAAAGCCGAATCAGATAAGAAAACAAAATATCTGGACCTAGCGCACGAGATGACCGAGATGTGGGATGGTCTGCCAACCTAAATTATTCCTGTAGTCATCTCTGCGAATAGGATAATCCCCGTCAGCCCCTCGGGTAATCTGAGACGACTGGGACTCGGTGATGGACCGCTCCGGGCTCAAATGCAAAAGACGGTGCTCCTCGATACCACCTGCATCGTCAGCCGGTTTCTTTCCCTTTCCCCCTAACCCTCGGCTGTTTCATCTGGTTAGGCTTTTATTTATTTATGTATTTTTGTATTTATTTTATTTTATTCACAATTCATAATTCTTTATTGCATGTCACAAAGTATAAAGTTGAAACAATATATTTACAGAACATGTAACAGCATGTACGGGCGTAGCATATTAAAACAGAGTTTAAATTTTAATTAATATGTAATTATTGACCTATATATTACTAGCGTAAGGACCGGGCCGACCGAACAACTAAAACGGACCAGTGCGCTAGCCCTAAAATTACAGTTTAGGGCCAACGCGAATCGGTTGACAGTAGTGCGCGCGCAGGACAGATTTGTCTGTCATAAATATGTCAAGCTGCGTGGTAAAAAAATGCAAAAATTACGATACGAAGATTAAAAAGGAACATGGGATATCGCATCATCGGTTAATAACCCTGTAATTAATTTTGTTACAATAAAATTATTATATGAACGCATTTTTAAAGTTTTATTTTAAAGTTAGTTTAGGTACGTTACCAATATTAGGCCAGGGTTGGATTCAGACCCTCAAAAATATTGTACATGAAAAATAAAATTATACTATTTTATTTATATCTATTTTTATATCTATTATTTTTTCACTTTTATATCTATTTACTATTTTAAAAAAATTATATCACGTTTGACGTTTCATGCTTCTCTTTTCCCATGTGGCGGGAATTTGGCGTCGCGCGTCTAGTTTATCTATATGTTTCGTTTTTGACGGTTTTGTTTTTATTTCTGTTTTATTTTTGTCTAAAAAACTTAGAATAAGTTTAATTTTGAATATTGGTACCTAATATATTTTATATTCAATAAGGGTCAAACGAAAAGAGTATAAAAAAACCATATCTGCTTAATAGAATCTGAAAATCTGATTCATAAAATCTTTTGAAATTCTGTTTTCAAACCGATTGCTTCTGGAGCATAGAGTTTCTATCGTGATAGCCACTCATTATGGTTGTATCAAGGATGCAACATAAATGCATCGATAAAGCGCCGATTGACCAGAAAGGGAGCTAATTCTAATTTTATTTAAAAGACGCGGTACTCATGTACAATACAGAAATTCTCGATATCGTAGGGTTAATATTAAAAAGTAAAAGGACCCAATAATAATACAAGTCGATCTTTAGGTAAAATGATGGTATTTGCGCTTAGTATTATTATGATACTATATACTACAAACTATGAAATAATGGTACAGTTAGGATAATTATACTACGAAATCCGATCCTGGTTACGTCGTGTTATGATATGACGTTTGTATTATGACAGATGCGCTACTTTTTCTTGTATGAAAAAGTTTATGAAAAATAAAATTTATAATGGGGTCTATGGTCAATGGTCGAATGGTTGACACGTACTTGTGAGTGCTTTTCGGTATTTGGTTAATTTTCCTTATTTCCTTCATTTTGTGGTGGTGGATTCCTCTGTTGTAAGTAGATTACGTTTATAAGATATAGTTATTTCGAACAATACACTCAATCATGGGTGACGAAACGGGGTCTCCCCGTGAGAAACCCTCTGACCCTCCTGATGTAGACATGTGCTTTGGATTTAGTGATAATAATGATTGTGATCGTGATAAAAAAAGACATGCTGAGACTCGAACATATGATCCAATATTATATAAAAAGAATTCTGTAGTTGATTTAACAGCATCAATAAATACTATATATAAACATCCCTGCCTAGAACAAAATCTTAGAATGTATGGGCCAAATGATCAAGGCCCTTTCATTGTCCACATCTCCCGGTCTTCGTCAGACCCTAGATTAGGGCTATCTCTTCGACCTATTAAAATAGGTTTATGCTTGTCTAAAAATAATATAGGAAACATTAAAAAAGGAGGAGTCAAAAGTGTTGGTAGAAATCGCATCTCTATTGAATTCTGCTCAGCAGATGAGGCTAACAAATTCCTTAATAATTCAATGCTCGCAAAAGAAAAATTGATTGCAACTATTCCATCTTATAATGTTTCTCGAATGGGTGTCATTCGCGGTGTCCCTGTGGATTGGTCAATGGAAGAACTTGCAGAAGCTATTGAGCTCCCCCTGGTTGTGGTAAAATCTTAAAAGCTCGCCGTCTTCAGAGAAAAACTTTTACTGAAGGGTCATCATCCCCAATATGGGTTCCTACTCAATCTATTGTTTTGACATTTGAAGGCCAGATACTCCCCAAATACGTATATGCATTCTACACATCCCTTACTGTTGAAACTTATCAACTCCCCACCATCCAGTGCAAACAGTGTTGTCGATTTGGCCTGATCCTGATCAATGCCGCTCTAAACCACGCTGCTTCCGTTGTGCCCAAGAACATACTGGAGCAAGTTGTTCTGTTCCTGAAAGCGAAGCCACTTGTCTATTATGCTCCAAAAATCACTTTGCTAATAACAAAAATTGTCCAGAACACCATAGGCAGAAATCTATCAAAGTTATGATGTCAGAACAAAATGTATCCTATATAGAAGCGTCAGCCAAAATCCCATCTATTCGTTTGAACAATCTTCAAAAATCATATTCTGAAGTGGCCTCTACTCAGCCTTCTCCTACTTCTCCTACCTCCTTCAACCTCCCCATCATGTCACAGGCATATAGAAAAACCGTTTTCCAATCTCCCCGCCCCATCCCTAGAATCCCCAAGGGATATGACCAGCAAGCCCATCAAAGAATAGTTGCAGACTGCCCATCCTCTACTCCAAATGGATGTGCATTATCCAATACACTCAATCAAATATCTCCAAATGAAAATCTTGTTGAATGCCTAATTTCTCTCCTCAATAATTTAATTTTGAAAATGTCAGACTCACTACCGAACAACGTTGCAGAAATTTTTTTTAATCTCGCTAGTTTAATAGACAATATAAATGACTCAAACAAAAGACCTCCATCTTCTACAGTGGAACTGTAGAAGCTTGCACCCTAAAAAATCAGAACTCATCTTCCTAATAAATAATCATTCAATCTCGGTTGCTTCTATTTCTGAAACATGGTTCCTTCCTGGCTCCAAATTTCGCTTGCAAGGCTTTACCTGCCTCCGTGAAGATAGAAATGATGGTTATGGTGGTTGTTGCTTACTCATAAAAAAATCGCTACCTTTTTCTCAAATTACACTCCCTCCTCATAGCCAAAACATCAATGCTGTAGCTGCAAAAATTGCAGGAATCAACATTATTTCAATATATATCCCTCATCCAAATACTCACTTAATTCAAGAACTATCCTCTCTCTTTTCTTTGTTACCTCCCCCTTTTATTATTACCGGTGATTTTAATTCACATCATGTATCTTGAGGGTCACATTTTTGTGATGTACATTCTTCAAACCTTATTCAAATTTTTGAAGATATCAATGCTTGCATCATCAACAATGGTTCCCCTACTCATAGAGTATATCCAGGACTAGACCCTAGGTCTGCTGTTGACCTAACAGCTTGCTCTCCTAGTCTAGCCCCTCAGCTTTCTTGGAAAACTCTCAACATATGGAACAATCAAACATATGGAAGTGATCACTTTCCCATTCTTATTACCAAACCCTATGCGGTTATTCCTTTTCCATCCACTACGCCCCTCCTTAAATATAAGCTCCAAAATGCAGATTGGACTAATTTCACTAAATTCTTAGATTCTAAATTTACCCAAATGCAGGTTGACTCCTCAACCAACCCAATAACTTCTTACTCTTTATTGGTACAATATATAACTGAAGCAGCTGACTTATTTATCCCAATCAAAAAACCCTACAGTAAGAACCTTGCCTCCCCTCCACGGTGGGATGCTGAGTGCACCACTATGATTAAAAGGAGAAAAGCTGCAGAAAAACTTTACAACCACTGTATGACAACCGATAATTTTATATTATTTCAAAAAACCTCTGCTCAAACAAGGAGACTTCTTTCCAAAAAGAAAAAAAGTGGTTGGAAAAAACTTTGTGAATCCATGTCCCCTAATACACCAGTAGCAATAGTTTGGAAAAATATAAAAAAAATTCGTGGATCTCTTCCTTCTGATAGCAACATTTCTGATAACTCTCTATCATGGCTAGAAGCCTTCTCTGATATGCTAGCTCCTCCTTTTGTTCCTAATGAAAATGCAATATGTCCACCGATTCCAGTCCCGTCTAGCATCAACAATAATGAGATAATCTTTTCATTGTCTGAACTACAGTCTGTGTTATCTGGCTTAAAATCCTCTGCTCCAGGAGAAGATGGCATACCATATGCATGTTTATGTAAATTAAGTCTTAAGGGAAAATTAATTCTTCTCCAAATCCTGAACAATATCTACATATCTTCTAATATTCCTCTGTCTTGGTCAAACCAAATTGTTATACCTATCCTTAAACACGGAAAAGATCCCAAAGAAGCCTCTTCATACCGCCCAATTGCTCTTTCATCCACTTTTTGTAAAATTTTAGAACATTTAATTAAAAATAGACTTGAATGGTTTTTGGAACATAATAACATCCTTGCTAAAAGTCAATTTGGTTTTCGAAAAGGGAAAAGCACATTAGATAGTTTGAGTATCCTAACTACAGATATTAGGTTGGCTTTTCCTAAAAATGAATACTTGGTGTGTTGTTTCCTTGATATATCATCTGCCTATGACAGTGTTCTCCTTCCGGTGCTCAGGCAGAAAATGCTCCATCTAAACATCCCTGTTGTGTGCGAAGACTGTTCACTTCATTTACAATCTATTCATGGGACGATCTATCAAAATTCGCAATAAAGGAATCTTAAACTCGCCCAGAACAATTTCGAAGGGTCTACCACAGGGTTCAGTTTCAAGCCCTATTCTTTACAATATTTACACATATGACCTGGAACATTCAATTTCGTCTTTCTGTGACATATTACAATATGCAGATGATCTTGCTATCTATGTAACGGCTCCTGATATTCTAACTGCCTCCCATCATCTTAACAGAGGTTTATATTATCTTAATCAATGGCTTACTGACCATGGTCTCTCTCTTTCACCTTCTAAAAGCAAAATAATAACATTTAGTAGAAAACGTGTTATCCCTACCATTGATATCTCATATAATGGTGAATCTATTCCAGTTGTTAACAAAGTAAAATTTTTAGGTATTTACTTAGATTGTCATATGACCGGTACTGCTCACTTTAATTACATCAGTGACAAATGTGAAAAAGGTGTTAACATTCTTAGATCTCTCTCTGGCGTATGGTGGGGCTCTCACCCCATGTGTCAAAAAATCCTATACAATGCCATCATCCGTAGTCACTTCAACTATGGTTCTTTTCTCCTGGAGCCCTGCAACAAATCGGCCCTTAGTAGGCTTGAAGCTATCCAAACAAGATGTTTACGTATTATCACAGGCGCAATGAAATCAACTCCCATAAATGCCTTACAAGTAGAATGTGTTGATCCCCCTCTCTCTTTTCGAAGACAGTTTCTAGCTGATAGATTTATCTCAAAAACTCTACAACTAACATCTCACCCCTTACACCGTAAACTAGAATCCCTGCTACTATTAGTTGTAAACAACTCCTATTGGTCTAATAAAAGCTGGCCCCCTATTCTTAAATCTCTTAATAGATTTAAAAATATTGAGTATCCTTGTGTTACATCCCCAATTCTACCTTATTTTGAAACCAGCTATGATGCTATATTACTAAATCCTAAAATCACTCTGAATTTAAACATTAATAAAAATTCTCCAACTGCTAACAGAACTTTCTATAACCGAGTGGCAAAAAAATGGACTGATTGGCTATATATTTTTACTGATGCTTCCAAGTTGTCTTCATTCAAATGTGTCGGTTCTGCAGTCTGGATTCCCAAATATAAAATTGTCCTTAACTATTGATGCCCTCCTCAGGCTTCTGTGTTTACAGGAGAAGCTGTAGCCATATATGAGGCTATATCCTACATTTTTTCCCATAAAATTCCTAAATCAGTTTTATTTACTGATTCAAAAAGTTGCCTAATGTCATTACAGAGCAATATATCTAAAATGAAATCCATCTCCCCATTGATTCTGAAAAATTAAAGAACTCATACTAAATTGTTATAAGAGTGGGCTTGAGGTAGAGATTGTATGGATTCCTAGTCATTGTGGCATAGAAGGTAATGAACAGGCTGACTCCTGGGCCAAAGGAGCGGTAGATACTGGCTGCCCTTCTCATTTAATGAATTACTCTCATGATTTAATATCATTAGCTCAAATTGAATTAAAGAATTCTTGGGACAGAGATTGGAGCATATCCAGACATAGTAAAGGTAGCTACTTTGGTAAAATTCAACCCCAAATTCCTCCAAAACCTTGGTTTTTCAAATTTAGGTTTCTGAACAAACAAATCACATCTACAATCTGCCGTTTAAGGCTTGGGCGTGTCTGCACTCCTGTATTCCTAGCTAAAATTAGAATAAAAGATCATTCCCTCTGTGAATGTGGTCTGGATGAAGGTTCCCCAGACCACATTTTCTTCAGTTGTCAAAATCACCCAATTTCTTTATATGACATCCTCCCCAAAACAATCCCTCGACCAGTTAATATCAATTCCCTCTTAAATATCCCCGATTCCATATATGTCAATACAATCTCAAAATATATTCGAATGTATAATATTAAAGTATAATTATTGTGTACTAAATTTAGCTTAACCTAATTCTATATTCCCTGCCCAGGCTAATACCCTCCTATACCTAGATTTTTACTCTATATTGTGTGGTCCACAATTCATATATTTAGTTGCTTTGTTTTTATCCACATTCTCACCTAATGACCACTAACTCCTTTTCCACCGGAAAGCCTCAAGACAAGGTGTGTCAGACCGAAGACCGGACATTGGCAGAATTATTGTGACATTATCACAATACCAAGGGCCATATACTTATTTAAAAAAAAAGTTTATGAAATATTTAGATGGACCTATCCTTCCTCTTGAAATCATTGTAGGGAATTCATTTACATTTCATTCAAAGTACAGCATTTATAGTAGTATTTATAGTACACAATATATAAATTACGTTATAAAATGTGAGACTAAATAATACTCACGCATTTATTTTAAAAATAAAATTTCAATAAATATTATTTGTCAACTGATCATTCGTCATTTATATTATGTAAATAAAGTTTAAAAATTTTGATGAAAAATACTACTAACGTCAAAAATGTAAATAGAGATAAAGAAAATTGTCAAATAATAAGTAAGTAATATGTTCTTATAATAGGCATTTTATTGAGTACTATTTCAAATTTACGACACTGCTTTTATTGTATTAGGTAAATGGTTTTAAACCCTTTTAGCCATGTAGGAGGAACCATTTTTATATAATACTAGCTTGCCAGGCAGACGTTGTTCTGCCCTTTTCGACGAACATTTGTCATGTCCTATTAAAAATCTTTAAATTAGCAAAAAAATTGTGGGTCACTGATGGGCAAAAACAACTAAGTATCCTATCACTCAAGTTGGACCAAAATGCTCATGGTGTGCAAATTTGATTAAAATCGGTTAAGTATTTTAGGAGTCCATCGCGAACAAACAACGTGATACGTAATTTATATATATAAAGATGAGATGTGCGGCAGAAGCAACCAGGTTATAACCTCGGCGTGTGCCGTAGCGACTGGGTCTATCTTCAAATTGCTGGAAATAATGAGGATTTTTCCTAACAAATCAGCATAATTCAAAAATGTAGCACGTTACAGTTAGTAAATTATATCTGGGGTACAACCTTCGACATGAATTTCTTGAAGCTACAAATGTGACGATTCTAAAGCAACGTTTTTGGAGCATGGATAATGCGTGTAACTCGGTAGAGTTTCCCCAGAATACGATGCCGTATCTTATCCAGGTAGCTGCGTGGCTGTGGTACGCAGTAAGTGCGCACTGCTCATTAGTATCCTTACGTAGCTCACGCAGGGCATAGCCGAGCAAATTTGAGTCTATTGTTATCCCCACGAGTGAAAACGTGCGAACTTCCTCAATATTTATACTTCGGTAAGATATAGCGAGTGGGACTCCCGATCTCTGATATGGACAAAAATGCATTATTTTGATCTTTTCAAAATTTAATAATAAGCCTAAAACCTCTAATTCATTCACAATTTTGCTAAGGCTAACCCAATGCCGTTTTTCCTGCAAACTACTTAGATTTTTTTGTTCACAAGTAATTATAACTCTCGCGTCATCTGCAAACAAAACGACTCTATGTGGTACTACTGAAGGAAGTTCGTTGATATAAATAGAAAATAACAAATAAAATAATAAATAAATAAATGTTTGTTTATTCACTCCACTAATTTTACATCATTACTTACACTATTTAAATAAAAAGTTCCATTCATTACACCGAGAGGTTAACGTCGGTAGTAGTACTAGTATAAACTGTGCCACGGCTGCCTAATCAATGATAATCAATCAACGCCTAACAAGCACCGTGCGGTATATGACCCTGGTTTATCATCTGTACCCAAATTGCATATTACCTAGTCAGGTCATAAATTCTATTACATGTTTAATATAAAATAATTGAAACAAGTTTACTCATTATGTAACCATTTATATACCAAAAATGAACTTAACTAAACATAGATTCTTATGACACTATAGATTATTCAAAATGACCTCTGTGATTTTGAATACAGGCCTTCAATATGCGCGGCCAGTCTTCTATCGCAGCACGAACGAGGTCCATGTCAATATCGGCGGCTGCCATAATCAAGGATGTCTTGAGTGACTCCAAATTGGGATGAGGCTTTGAGCACGCCTTTTCCTCCAAGTGTTGCCATATCTTGTAATCTAACGGATTCAAATCTGGGCTGGAGGAGGCCAGTCTTCGTGCGCGTGACGCGTGCCGCGTGACCTCGTTGGACACGCGGAATACGGTTGCTCGCTTCTTCACTACTGTGTGCGTACACCTTATCATTTTGTTTGTAGCAGCTCTCTTCTACGGTAAAAATGTTTTCATCCGAAAAAAGAATTTCCCGATATGTTTTCCCGCGTACCGCTTCAACAAAACGCGGCATCTCTTCAGTCTCAAGTCCATTAGATGAGCATTCAAACGATGTCTGTATACTGTATACGTATGTTTTTCTTCGATACGCCCGAAGCCCTAAGTCTTCATTTAACACCCTTTTCACCGTGGTTCTGCTTAACCCCATGTGAAGGGCCAACAGTTTCTGCTTACGTTTGGGATTTCTTTGAATTCGCGCCTTCACAGCTTTTATCACTGCTGGAGTCTTAACAGACCGAGGGCAACCACTTCTTGACCTGTCATCTACACTAGAGTCTTCATTGTATCGTTTGATGGTACGATAAACGAATCTTATGATTATATTCAAATTTTTCAGTATATCAAAAATTTTAAATGGCGCGTAACCGCAACGATGCAACGCAATAACTGCAACACGGCCTTCTTTAAGCGTCCACTCCATATTCAAAAATGAGTAAAATTCTAAAAAGTATACAGTTTTATTTTCATGAACAATTCGAAATTCAAATTCAATAAACTTTTTTGTGGCCAGCATTCTAAAAGAAAAGTGTTTACTGTGTGACAATACTTATGACCTGACTAGGTATATACGTTGGTACGTGGGTGTACATGGGCAGTCTATTAGCAGCATAAACATCATTTTCTAGACTGGGGTGAATCTTTTTCAGATGTTGTTGTACATCTAGTGTATCCATGATATTACTGCTATTAGTAGATTATTACAGTACAATCTACTCAATGACTAACATAGGAATGATCAATTATAGTGATTTCTAAATATTAAATTGCATTATTTTGTGTTATAAAAAACGTATTTGAGTTATCAATACACTGAACAAGACGCAATTCGAAGTAATGCTGAGATAAGCAACAGAATGTGAGATAAGCTTGTTGACGCATAAATTTACTATCAATTCCGCTGTAGAAATTCTTTAGATTAGAATTATTACTTACTAGTACTATATAAGACCAAGCAACTGCAGTCATGGAGTTAGTGTATGGTCGTGTGACCGCAGTGGATCTATCAATACTACATTTGTGTTACTTCAACACATCAAAGGCCATGGATGTAAGTGTTTAATCTATTGACAAACTTACTTTTCTTTCTGTTATTTTCTTACGTGTGTATGATTTAGTGTTAACAAATTATATTTAAATATTGTGTGTGTATATGATTAAGCCGTGGTAGCTCAGATAGTTAGCGCAAGCTGTATATTTCACAGTACGCGACCCGGGTTCGATCCCCGCCGGCACCAATTATATTGTTAATTGCAATTTTAAGTGCTGATTTACCACGTGCTCGGCGGTGAATGAAAACATCGTGAGGAAATCTGCATGTCTGAGAAAATTTCGAAGGCAGGTGAAGTTCGCCAACACGCATTGAAGCCGCGCCGCGGTCATTTCCTAGCCACAAATACAAAGACAATAGCAGAAAGTGAAAAAGTTAAAAAATACTTTTTTAACAATGACAGTCATTAGTTGATCATTAGTGAATGTGATTCTGTTTACTTAAATTACAGGAAGACAAGAGCAGAAGGAAGAAATGGGATGATGGGAAGTAATGAAGCATTGTTATGTGAAGTTTGTGGGAACAAACATATTTTTAGTCACGTGTAAATACTTTTAACATTTTGGTTCAAAATGACACAAAATCTAAAAAATATTAGATACATCATCGACATGGACGAATTTTACATTACATATCCTCCTAAACATTTTCAATGTAGAGAAATGGCTATTCTAGATGTAAAACTATCTAATAAAAATGATGCGTTTATCGATCATTATTTGTTTCGGCCAAGTTATCCTTTCAATTATTTGTCGCCAAAAGACAAAAAAACTGTTCGTTATTGTAAAACACACGTGCACGGCATTCCATATCTTGATGTGACCGAAGAATTAAAATGTGCCTACAGACAAGAGAACATCATTCCCATATTAAATTGGTATATAAGAAATTTGTGCAAAGACGAAGTGATCGCATACAAAGGTGGTTCAACAGAAAAACAATTTTTAAAAATGTTGACGACGAATGATAGAATTTTTAATTTTGAAGAATACAAATGTCCAAAATACAATGATTTGGTAAATGTCATAATTTAAACAAACGTTATGTGTGTAATAATCATATATTTGCAAAAAATAATGACAAAATTTTACATTGTTCTTGTGACAAAGTGTGGGCTTTTTAGAAGTGGTTATTGCTTTAAAATAAAATTTTAAATAAATCATAAATTTTGTTTGATTTCCCAAAAACATTAGTTATAGTACGCGCATACAAAGGTGGTTCAACAGAAAAACAATTTTTAAAAATGTTGACGAATGATAGAATTTTTAATATTGAAGAATACAAATGTCCAAAATACAATGATTTGGTAAATGTCATAAATTTAAACAAACGTTATCTGTGTAATAATCATATATTTGCAAAAAATAATCACAAAATTTTACATTGTTCTTGTGACGAAGTGTGGGTTTTTTACAAGTGGTTATTGCTTGAAAATAAAATTTTCATTAAATCATAAATTTTGTTTGATTTCCCAAAAACATTAGTTATAGTACTCGCATACAAAGTTGGTTCAACAGAAAAACAATTTTTAAAAATGTTGAGGACGAATGATAGAATTTTTAATATTGAAGAATAAAGATGTCCAAAATACAATGATTTGGTAAATGTCATAAATTTAAACAAACGTTATGTGTGTAATAATCATATATTTGCAAAAAATAATCATAAAATTTTACATTGTTCTTGTGACGAAGTTTGGGTTTTTAGCAAGCGGTTATTGCTTGAAAATAAAATTTTAAATTAATCATAAGTTTTGTTTGATTTCCCAAAAACATTAGTTATAGTACTCGCATACAAAGGTGGTTCAACAGAAAGAGAATTTTTAAAAATGTTGACGACGAATGATAGAATTTTTAATATTGAAGAATACAAATGTCCAAAACACAATGATTTGGTAAATGTCATAAATTTAAACAAACGTTATGTGTGTAATAATCACATATTTGCAAAAAATAATCACAAAATTTTACATTGTTCTTGTGACAAAATGTGGGTTTTTGCAAGTGGTTATTGCTTGAAAATAAAATTTTAAATTAATCATAAATTTTGTTTGATTTCCCAAAAACATTAGTTATAGTACTCGCATACAAAGGTGATTCAACGGAAAAACAATTTTTAATAATGTTGACGACGAATGATAGAATTTTTGATATTGAAGAATACGAATGTCCAAAACACAATGATTTTGTAAATGTCATAAATTTAAACAAACGTTATCTGTGTAATAATCATATATTTGCGAAAAATATTCACAAAATTTTACATTGTTCTTGTGACGAAGTGTGGGTTTTTTACAAGTGGTTATTGCTTAAAATAAAATTTTCAATTAATCATAAGTTTTGTTTGATTTCCCAACCCACCGTGATCTTCTGGTCTACCTAACTTACAGATGGGCGGAGGCAGTAGAGTCCAAAGGGAGGCATTGGCCGTTAGTTTGGACATTGCGAAGGCCTTCGATCGGGTTTGGCACAAAGCGCTTCTTTCGAAGCTCCCTTCCTATGGGCTTCCCGAGAAATTGTGCGATTGGATCACCAGCTTTCTTGCAGATCGGAGCATCAAGGTCGTTGTTGACGGTGCAAGCTCCGATTACAAGCCTATTAATGCTGGTGTTCCACAGGGCTGCGTGCTATCGCCAATGCTGTTTCTTCTGCATATCAATGATATGTTGCAAACCCGTAACATTCATTGCTATGCAGATGACAGCACTGGTGATACTCTTTACACCAGCCGAGCCAATATTTCTCGGGAAAACGTCTCTGAGTGCCGGGACAAACTTGTGTCTGAAGTCGAGTCTCTGCTGGACAGAGTCTCGGATTGGGGGCGACTAAATCTAGTCCAGTTTAACCCCCAGAAGACACAACTAAAAAGAACCCCTTTGTTGTATCCCCTCAGTTTCAAGGCACTCCCCTTGTTGCCTCAGCCAGTATCGGAATCCTCGGCGTCGACATATCGAGTGACGTGCAGTTTCGTGGTCACTTGGAAGGGAAGGCCAGATTGGCCTCTAAAAAGCTTGGCGTGCTTAGCAGAGCGGGACAGTATTTCATGCCGGCACACCGCCTGCAACTTTACAAGGCGCAGGTTCGGCCGCACATGGAATACTGTTCCCATCTCTGGGCTGGGGCTCCCCAGTACCAGCTCCTTCCACTTGACCGCATCCAGCGCAGAGCAGCTCGAATCGTCGACGACCGAATGCTTTCCGATCGGCTCGATTCACCGGCACTGCGAAGAGATGTTGCATCCTTTTGCATTTTCTTTCGCATATACCATGGAGAGTGCTCTGAGGAATTGTTCGGATTAATCCCAGCCACCAAATTTCGTGAACGCACTACGCGGCAAACGTCCCGATACCATCCACACCATCTGGATGTTTGGCGGTCCACCACTGTACGTTTCAAAAGGAGTTTTCTTCCGCGTACAACCTCTCTGTGGAATAATTTACCACCGGCGATTTTTCTGGACCGATACGACCTGGGGACCTTCAAGAAAAGAGCTTACTCCTTTCTAAAGGGCCGGCAACGCACCTGCAATTCCCCTGGTGTTGCGGTTGATCATGGGCGGCGGTAGTCACTTAACATCCGGCGAGCCACATGCTCGTTTGCCCCCTTTTCTATAAAAAAAAAAATTGCTCCCAAATGGCTGGTGCGTCATGACGTAAAGTCTCTGATGATGTAAACATCGACTGAACTTTTAGAAGTCCATTTTTACTATAGTAAATGACCACGGTGTGCAGGGTTACTTGTTGGCGGTTACCTCCAAAATGAATGGCTTGAATTTCACTAGCGTATTTTGTGCTGTAATTTTCACTAGGGTCGTAATGAATAATACTCTTGTGGCCGTGGAAGAAAAAGGGGAGATCTCCCGCCAGGCAAGGTGTTCTCCCCGGGGTGCGGCCAACACTCCAAGTGATAGTTCGGAGAAGTTCTATATATACTGTCTATGATTCGGAATGTTAATAGCGCGATTTAGGCTTCGGTGTGTTTCGGTGTGCTAGTGGCGCGACGACAGCGCCACTACATTTTTTTAATAACCCTGTTCTGTGCGATCATAACTCAACAGTGAGTCATGTATGGAGGTAACATTTTTTCAAATTTTAAAATGGTGTCTCTAGGGAAAGCAGTCACTGCTTGAATGGTTGTTTTTGTAACTCCAATCTTAGAATAAGTTCTTTTACTTTTTTGCCAAATCCGGTAGTACAATACTTCAGAGTTATTGAATTATTTACAGATTAAGCTTCTATTTTTGCAGTCATCGCATTTCCTAGTCAAATATAACACATTGGAAGAGTCACAGCACAGTGATTGACAAAATGTCTTTGGAAGATTTTTCTTGAATTAAGTTGTTTTTTTTAAGGCAGTCACCATTAATTCCATATTTTCATGTTCAATACAAAGACAAGTTTCTCTTTTATTTACATAAGGTATTAGTAAGCAAAACTGTCACTTTTTGCAAAAACTGGAGTAACTAATTTTATTTTAGAGATTTGTTTGATTAAATTTAGTATATAATTCTCTTAAAGAATCATTTAAGTAGCGTCTTTGTTTTTTTTATTCTTTTTCTTGTTAATTAACTCCTTCTTTCCAGAACACATACCACTGTTTTCATCTTCTTCAAGAAAAGTTTTAATGTCTTCTTCCACATTATTTTTACTTGTTTTGGTTCACTTTGATGTTTTGTACCTTCAATATTGGTTTCACTTATAGGTTCATATTCTTTTAATGGAGCAATTCCGAATTTTAGTCTATAAATCCGTTTACGCTGTCGTTCATTGACAGTCTTCAATTTAATAATCTTCTCTTTCTCGGACTGATACATTTTGTTCATGTGGTATTTAAGTCTACGTGTACTTTGGTATTTAGTTTCTTGTTAGCTTTGGGAGTTGGAGGAAACTCCTTTTTAATCACACAAACTGATGATTTTGTACATGGCTTTGAAATTGTACTTACGTCACTGGACGGACTCAGTGGTGCTGTCAAGTCTCGATAAGCCTTAACACGTTGTGGTAAAGAAGATGAAACGACCGATGAACTTGATGATGGCAAATCAACATATGAATTTGCTTCAGTTTGAAATAGTCTGGATCGTTTAGGTTGTGATCGTGAAGTCACCAACGGATCACCAGCTTCGTTGGATACTTCTGGCACGATTATTAAATACTTTTCAAGACACTTTATCTCTTTACGCCATTCTTTCAAATTGTATTTGTTAAAAGACATTCTACTATCCAGGGTATCCTAGCACAGGTTCCGTTCTCTCACAGTGGTCAATTTTACAATAATTGTATCATAGAGAAAACAATAATCTAAGCATTTTTTTTGTTTTATGTACAATTGTGATTAGATATAAACGATTATTATTATTACTTCTCTCCCTAATATTCATTGTTGGCGAGGATCTAATTCTCTAACAGGCTTTATCTTTCCTTATATATATTCCTTTATATATATATTCCTTTTATAATACCGTTGTCTATCTTTCTCCATGTGCACTGCGTAAAGCTCTGGGTAACTCTTGATGTGGCGTCATTCAGTCAATCTCTTTTTGACCAACCAATCTACTTTTGATTCTGACATAATCACAATACTGAAACAAGATTAGAGGTGGTAAGAAAGTTAAATTTACGACCATAAAATGTAAATTCAAAATTTAAACAATATTTTCAAGTATTTATTTTTTTAAGTTAACTTAAATTTAATTTAATTAAAAAAGGACACAGGCCCCTCCTAATATATTGGTCGTACCTGTTATAGAAAAAAATATCAAGTTGTTAGTAATCCATTTCGTATTGGATTTCGATCCGGTCACGCCTATTTGAGCCGTCAGAGAATGACCGAGAATAATCATAGCGAAAATGAGGGAATAAAATTAACAAGTTATTTTTAAGTATGTTACATTTTTTTGACCGCAATGTGGTTATGGTAAAGTAACAACAATATATTCACCATCCGAAACATCTTAACACTGTGGCCAAACAGCTTAGTGTACTCTTGTCAACTTGAATCAAACTAGATCAAATATTCAATTACAATTCATTACAATGACAATATGAAGAAGGTAAATAGTTCTGTCTTTTTGCAAACAAATTTAATCACAGCCCAGTTGCCTCCGATCAATACCTGGTAAGAAGTTACAGCTGTTATTTGAGATCTGTCAAATGTGTTGGGTTTTTCAGTTACTATCACAGTATTTTCTGGCACTCCATGTGGGATATTATGACTAGGACCAGAAAGACAGTTACTATCACAGTTTTTTCTGGCACTCTGTGGGGGATGCCATGAGCCAGGAAGAGATTCTTCAACGATGATACTTCGTATATACTTTCCTATTCTATAATGAGAACAATCTCTATCGCATATTGCATAGTTTAGTCGTCATAAAATTACCTTCAATCCAGTTTTCCCTTAGTATGATGTAGTACAATTACATGATGAATCAAGTATCCTAGGCGAGTTTTCAAGCACATATATAGAGGAGTCTCTGTAAGAGGACTAAATATGGCTTCCAACGGAACGAGGTCATCTGCTAGAGACTAGAAGATATATATACTTAAAACAGTAGGAGATACCTAATTGAAACTAGATAATTTTCAATTCTGGAAGGCGGTGAATCAATACGCAAACGGGATAAAAATCTTTCCCTGCATTTTATGTTTTCTTTATAACTATTTTCCTCGTACGCCATTCTTTTTTCTGTTTTTTAGCCTGTTCGTACAATTGTGGATTGGACTTTAGTTTTGGTATATGGATATGAGGACGATCAAGGTCAGCGAGCGATGGAGAGGGCTATGCTCGGAGTTTCTCTGCGTGATAGACTCAGAAATGAGGATATCCGCAGTAAAACCAGAGTGAACGACATAGCCCAACGGATTAGTAAGCTGAAGTGGCAATGGGCCGGCCATATAGCTCGAAGAACCGATGGGAAAGAAAGGTTCTCGAGTGGCAGCCCCGTACCAGTAGGCGCAGTGTAGGGCGACCCCACACTAGATGCAGTGACGACCTGGTAAGACATGCAGGAAGTCGATGGATGCTGGTGGCTCGGGACCGTGCTTTGTGGCGTTGCTTGGGGGAGGCCTATGTTCAGCAGTGGACTTGTGAAGGGCTGTAATGATGATGATGATGATTAATCTCTTACTAATTTTTGGTACTATAATTACCCTGGGTCAAGAGAAATATGCTACATATTCAATTAATCACATTAATATTTTTTAAATTACTAAAGAGCGATCATAGTATTGTCACATCCACGGACATTCAGTTACAACGCGGTCACATTAACTTGACGCATGGCTTTGATGACGTCATTTTGGCGGTCAGGTATGGTGCAAAAAAAAAGCGTGTAGCTAAATATAAACTATATTTTTGATTTAGGAGAATAGGTTTTATTTGTTAATCTTGCAATATGTTTCATCATGTATTTTTATACAATATAATTTAAAACTATTTTATGTTTATAGATAAATATTTATTAAAAATTCATCTTCACTATAAATACCAATACAATATCATGGTCTAAACTGTCTTCTTCTTCACTTTCGATCTCGCTGTCGGATGACTTCTCTCCTCCAAGATCGATTACAAGTTGCTGCAGTACGTCGTCAACCATGCCATCTTTTTCCTAGTATTCCTGAAAATAAATAAAATTTTGTTATAAATTTACCACAAAATAATTGTATCAATTTAGTGAATTACTAATATGTACCTCCAAAAAAGTACCTATATTTTTTATTTAACATCACAATACAAACATACATACATACATACTTTAGATTTATAATTTATTTACGAACTGACCTGTTGTAGTCTCTCGACATGGTTAACTTCTTTTTTCCAGTCTGATGCTGTGATGGAGTTTATTGCATCTCTGGTGAGATTTTCAATTTTTCTTTCTTGTTGGTCTACGTTTTTGTATGCCACACTCTGTTTGACCAAATTCCAGACATATTCAATGGGGTTGAGGTCACAATGGTAGGGTGGCAAACGTAAAATTTCATGGCCATGTCGTTTCATTAAATCATCGACAATGTATTGCTTGGGCGGCTTTGCCTTTTTTATAATATGGTAGGGTTCTCTTTTTCTCATTTTTTCATCAAATTGAATATTGTTGTCAAGCAGCCACTGCTGCATGTCTCCTTTTAACGTTGCACTTGTGGGCGCCTTCACCGACTGCGTTGAGTGGTAAGGCGCGTTGTCAATGACTACTATACTATTTGGGGGCAAGTTTGGTATCAGCTTTTCATTATGCCATTTCAAAAAATTCTCGGTATTCATTTCATGATGGTAATCGCCAGTAGTACTTTTGCATTTGTATAACAAATCTGCATCTGGGATAAATCCGTTTTCTCCTCTAGCATGCACCAGAATCCACCGTTGACCCGGGTTAAAATTTTTATTCACGCTGCTATCTGTGATGTTTTGCCAGCATTTGCTGACGGTATAATGGGAATGGATCCACGTTTCATCCAGGTAGATAACCGGTTTTTTACCTGCGCCGAGGTCATTGTTCTCTTTCATTCGCCGCAGGTAGCGTTCTCTCCATACGGCTATATCGGCTTTTTGAATTAGCACCGAACGCGCACTTTTACATTTTTTAAACATATAACCCAACTGATTTATTAAAATATTTCTAAGGAAAGTTCTTCCACCTTGAAAATTAAGATCTCTCTTAAGAGCTTCCAAGATTTTTTTAAACGTGGGTACTTCCTTTTTTACAGTATAAAAGCTGTTGATGACATTGCGTATTGCACAAATATCAAAATCATCCACGAAAATTTTTTTCGCTGATTGTTTACGCTTTTTACCCGGTGTGGATAACTTTATTTCCCACATAGGATTGTCTGTAGTACTTGGACTGGGACAAATGTCAGTGCTTGGAACGGTGCTAGTATTTGGGCCGTACTAGTACTTGGAGCCATGCTAGTGCTTGGACTAGGGTCGGGCGAAGAACCCCACGGTGGTACACATGCCTTTTTGGCCTCCCTTTTTATACGAGTAAGAGTACTTCTTGATATTCCAGTTGCTGCACAGGATCGTTTATCAACCTGATCTACAGGTATGCAAAAGCGTCTATTTTTCTTCTCATACTCGAAAAACTGCAGCACTTTCAACACAAGATTTCTCCCTTCACTGTGTATAGTTTTCCCCATGTTAAAAAATGAGTAGTAACAAAAATAGTCCAAAATTAACAAAAACAGTCCAAACTTAAACAATAACGAAAACGTAACAAAATATCCAATAAAAACAATAGCAACAGAAAACTAGTCAAAATATCGACGCGCGTATCGGTAACAGAGATGCTAACCATACTGACGATTGCCGGGCGAGCTAAGGGAGTGCGGGGGGAAGCGGGTGGGGCCTCGCATTCCAGCGATGCGTCAAGTTAATGTGACCGCGTTGTACTTTCGTGAATATCTCCATGGAAATGAAGTTTTAAACTTAAATATCGTTTTATCATAACCTCAAATACGGATTATTAAAAACGACGAAATAACATGAAAACAGCTACAGTGCCCCGTCATTTTACGATATTCGATAGACCTTAGTTTAGTTTAGTTTACGACGGGCTGTTTTCCGCAAATCTACGTCTAAGCGCGTATTTTGCGTGTGGGCAGGAATAATATGCTTATTCGAGCCATGATATCTCCCCGAAGAAGCTCAGCAGTCCCTTGATGTTGCAAGCAACTTCGGGGAGCGATCCCGGCGTGCCGAGATGTTGCATGAAGCAACCGTCATCATCAAGCCGTATGAAGCAACTTCTGGACATGTCAGCAACACGTAATCCGCCGTTTCTTCCTCTCTCATGCATACCCTGCACAGGGGGCTGTCAGTAACACCTATGGTGAACAAATGTTAGTTAAAAGAGCCATGTCCTGTGATAGCACTTGTTACTATCCTGATCTGTGGCTTGTTCAGTTTCATTAGAACCTTGGTTAGACGACTGTTTATTTCAGGTAGGGCCTCCCTAGCTTGTCTACAGTCTACTAAATTTTTCCAAAACTGAGCGTGTAAATTATTGAAGTATCTACGTACCAGTGAACGAACGTAGCCAAAGGGGATTGGTATTATTGGTTCCGGCCCTATAGTTGCTAGGTCCGATCCCCTTCTGGCCAGTTCATCTGCTGCATTGTTGCCTCTAGAACCACTGTGTCCCTTGATCCATTGCAGAGTCACATTGTAGTGCTTACATACCTCCTTCAATCGTTGATGGCACTTGTATATCAGTCCCGAGTTCGTGACATTGCAACTCAGAGCTTGTAGTACCGCCATACTGTCAGTCAGTATTCTGATGGAGAAGTCTTTCACCTTCCTAGCATCTATTGCTATGGCCGCTTGGATGATACCCGTGCATACAGCCTGGAAGACTGTGTTGTGGGTACCCAGCGGTGTGCATATGTGGATATTAAGGTCTTCAAAGAAAACCCCAGACCCCACACCTTCATTTGTCTTAGAGCCATTCGTGAAAACTTTGAGCTCTCTTGGACCCAATCCTTCCCGATGGTCAGTTTCCTTCAATTGTATCCCGTACTTCTTATCGAATACAAATTGTTTTGGGATCCTATCATACTTGGCTTGTAAGATAGGAATTTTTGAGTAAATTCTATCGATTATATCTGTTTGGGGACTGTACTCTTACTTAAAAGATTTATGGTCTTGAGTCTAATGGCAGCTAAAGTTGCTTCTTGTTGTGTATGTAGATGAAGCGGTGTTAGCTCCAGCATAGCCTCCAAAGCTGCTGTTGGTGTAGTCCTTATGCAGCCCGTGGCAACCACACAAGCTAATCTCTGGTAACGCTGAAGCTTTTGTATAGTGGTGGCTTCATTGATTTTGGTCCACCATACCAGAGAGCCGTATGTGATTATGGGCCGAATTACAGTTTTGTACAGCCACAGTATAATTTTTGGCGTTAAATCCCATTGTATGCCAATCATGTTTCCGCATTGCCAGAAAGTTAAACTAGCTTTGCTGATTTTGTTTTCTATATGTTTGTTCCAGTTAAGTTTACTGTCCAAGGTAAGACCTAGGTATTTTACCTCGGAAGAAAGTTGGAGTTTTGTGTTGAAAAGACTTGGAAGATGATAGTTATTCAGCATTCGTTTTTGTGTGAACATTACTATAACCGTTTTATTTGGATTAACGGTTAGGTCATATTCCCTGCACCATCTCTCCACAAAACGGAGAGCCGCTTGAGTCGGGTCGCACACAATGCTTGCTGTCTTACCAGAGACCAGTATTGTCAGTCTCCATCTTCTTTAGGAGAAAGGATGTGAGGCTAATAGGTCTGTAGGATTTAGGGTCTGTATAGTCGTTCTTACCTAGTTTGAGTATGAACATGACTTTCACTTCCCTCCATCCCCTAGGAATTATATATAATATGCAATAATATTTAAGAGCCAGACATGCTCTCATTATGGCAATAAGTCTGACTATTAGGACTTTACTCCCCCCCCCCCCTCCCCCTCACTGTAGAAGTGCCGGGAATAAGCCGTCAGGTCCTGCTGCCTTATAGGGTTGGAAACTATGAATGGCCCAATGGATTTTGTCCATCGTCACCACTCTTTGTGCTAATTCCCAGTCTTCTTTTGTTGGTGTCAGTGCATCTTTATGCCGGTTCACCCTTTCAACTACACAGCAAGCTGGGAAGTGAGTATCAATTAGGATGCGTTGGGTTTCTTCCGGCGATGTTGAGTAGCTTCCGTCGGGTTTCTTTAAAGAGATAGATCCCGGCGTGTTCTGTTTAGCTAGGATTTTCCTTATCCGACTTGCTTGTTCACAGGTTTCTATGCTACCACAGAATTTGCGCCACCCTGTTGAGTGTTGATACCTGATACATTTTTTGTATTCAGACTTAGCTTTCTTATATAGAAGCCAGTCTTCATCCTTTGAGGTATTCATTGCCCTATTTAGGGATTTTCTTACCTTCTTACGTTTCCTGTCTAGTTCTTTACCCCACCACTGTTGCTTTTGCTCAGCATGCTTTGGTGGAGTGATTACATTCATGGTAGCTATCGATCATGGCTTTAGTGACAGCTGCTACCTGTTCCTCCAGGAGCGATTGATCTGCTATGGTATTAGTTCCCCCAACACCCGCGAGCGAAGACGTCAGCCTATTGAGATATTTTGTTTTATCCGTCTTGCGGGGATTTCTCCATGGTGGTATAGCGGGGATATCGACCTGTAGTACGCAGCAGATCCATCTGTGGTCTGAGCATGAGGCCTCTTTCGACACATGCCATCCTGTTATTAGCTTAGCTGCTCCTTGTTGCAAGTGTGAGGTCGATTATTGTGCGACAGCGTTTATTTAAGAAGGTTGGTTCAGAACCAGTGTTTAAAATGGTTAGGTTAGTGCTAAATAAATATTCAACTAAAACCTTACCTCATTTATTAGGTTTTTCCATTCCCCAAAGGGGATGATGCGCGTTGGAGTCCGTCCCGATCACAACCTCTAGTCCGGCCCTCTCACAGAAATTCACCAGCCTGACGAGGTCGTGAGGGGGAGGGGTGTCTTCCTCAGGCATGTAGACCGAGGCGACGACTAACCTTTCCTCCTGTGTGTTTTGTAATGCTACGGCATACATGTCTCTGGAACAGAAATGGTTTTGCACTGATATCTTTAGTAGTATAAATACACGCTTGGGTTATCGTGCTCAGAACTCTTAGGTTCTTTAGGCCTTTAATTTTACCAGCCCCAACCCATGGCTCTTGGATTAGAGCTATGGCCGTCCTTTGTGCCTCCAACCACTTGCGTAATTGAGTCGACGCTGTCTCACTGTAGTGGAGGTTGGCCTGCACTAGGCTAGTTTTGGACGAAGGGCACGCCATCATCGATCGCGTCATCCCCATCCCCGCCTAAAAATAAACCTGCCAGCAGATCTCGGGTCTCATCGTCAGCCACCGAGTCGGAATTGGACGGCAAAATGCAGCCCTCTTCGTCGCTCAGTGAGCTGCCGCTGAGCTCAGTTTCCACTGGGGGCTTCGGCTCGGTTGTGCAGGCATTTTTTACACTGAACTTGACATCCAGTAATTTCGATGTACCGGCAACCATGGCCACGGTATCCATGACTTCCGGGTTCTTTTTTGCCTTTTTGCTAGGTGGGGAATCAACGAATTTTCCTCCACGACCCTGAAATTTAATGTATACCGCCCCGCATTAACATGCGAGACGGCGCCCGGCTTTCATCAGGGTCGGGATATGATCCTCCGGCACCGAAACAACGAGGAACCACCCGTCCGTCTGTTTGTCCGCTTTGAGTAGTAGCCAGTCCTTGATGTTTACCCAGCGGTTCTGGTACGCAAGCACACGACCAATGTCGCGTGAGTCCTTCCAGGCACCTTGGGCATCAGGGATAAGGATACCATATCGATAGACCTTAATTAAATAAATACTTTGTTATAAGTAATCCACAAAAGTGACCGAAATGGCATGCTAATGTAAAAAATAATCTTAACTTACAGACAAAGTAATATATAAGTCAATGCTTTGGTACAAATCGTTTCTCTAAAATTATTATCCCAGCAATGACAAGTGGTCAAAATGTTCAAAATGGCGTTGCGTTTTTTGTCTTTAGTTATTTATAATAAATATCTTTGGTCTGTATTCATTCGACACTGTGTTTACCGTTACTGATTTATTAAAATATAACTGCGTTCAATAAGTTTATCCATGGAGTGGATAACTTTTGAATGCACAAACTTAAATGTCTTAAGTTTAAAATTAACATATTGTTACGCCGCGCTCAAATCAGCGCACTAGCGCCATCTAGTGTCAGGAACGAGAGCGAGGGGAGCGTTGCAGTAAATGACATCACACATCTTTCGACCGACAGCGCCACCCGAAGAACTAAGTTTCTAGAGAATCTATACTCGAGCTCTCGGTACCTTGCACGTGTTTACTTGAACATTCCGGATATTTTGCTAATTTAAATAAATAGGTGGCGCAAGATGCGATCGAGTCAGAGTTGAATTCAGCGACACAAGCGAAGCTTCGGAGCGGAATTAAGTGAATTAGTGTGTGTAATTATTAGTGTTTTTAACTTTAATTTGTGTAAAGTAAATTAAAGTGTTAATTTAGGTAATTTTATCGGCAATTTTTATTGTCACGAACCTCAAGCTCGTAACAATATAATAAAATTAAACGAAATACTTTAAATCTGCTATACCAAAATGTAAGGGGTCTAAGAACAAAAACACAGGAGTTCTACACTAACATCTTGAACTGTAATAGTGACATAATAATAATTACAGAATCGTGGTTGCACAACGGTATTCTTGTCGCCGAACTTTCCGACAGTAGGTACCATATCTTTCGCCGGGATCGCGGCGGGAATAGACGTGGTGGCGGCATCTTCTGACTACGGAACGGTTTTCTGCAAAGTCTCGGCCCGGTTAGTCACATGAAAACCTTGAATGTCTCTGGATTACGATAGGTGCAAGAGACCTCGGTACTAGTCATAATTTACATATTTGCGCAATTTACCTTCCTCCAGATAATATTTTGCCTCAAAGCTTACAAAGTTTCACTGATTTACTGTCTTTCGTTATGTCCTCAAATTCAGAAGATTTGTTTTTGATATGTGGCGATTTCAATCTTCCTTGTGTTCAATGGACACCTAATGGTTATACACTAATAAAAAAGGGCAATATCGATTTGCAGAACTCTGCAGAAAACTTACTATATCAGATTAATATCCTTGGTCTTCACCAACATAACTTACATGTAAATACTCACAATAATATTCTTGATCTCATATTTATCAACTTTAATGTAGAAGTTACTAAATCAATTACGCCAATTGTACACGAAGATGTTTTTCATCCCACTCTCACAATTAACGCCACAGAAATCATGACACCTCGCATGTCATATAAAGGACATTTTAAATACTTATATAATAAGGCAGATTATGCGAAAATCTATAAGCATCTAAAGGAGACCAACTGGCAGGATACACTTAATGTAGGGTCGCTTTTGACGTTTTGACGTTTTATTTGGATTAACGGTTAGGTCATATTCCCTGCACCATCTCTCCACAAAACGGAGAGCCGCTTGAGTCGGGTCGCACACAATGCTTGCTGTCTTACCAGAGACCAGTATTGTCAGTCTCCATCTTCTTTAGGAGAAAGGATGTGAGGCTAATAGGTCTGTAGGATTTAGGGTCTGTATAGTCGTTCTTACCTAGTTTGAGTATGAACATGACTTTCACTTCCCTCCATCCCCTAGGAATTATATATAATATGCAATAATATTTAAGAGCCAGACATGCTCTCATTATGGCAATAAGTCTGACTATTAGGACTTTACGTCCCCCCCCCCCTCCCCCTCACTGTAGAAGTGCCGGGAATAAGCCGTCAGGTCCTGCTGCCTTATAGGGTTGGAAACTATGAATGGCCCAATGGATTTTGTCCATCGTCACCACTCTTTGTGCTAATTCCCAGTCTTCTTTTGTTGGTGTCAGTGCATCTTTATGCCGGTTCACCCTTTCAACTACACAGCAAGCTGGGAAGTGAGTATCAATTAGGATGCGTTGGGTTTCTTCCGGCGATGTTGAGTAGCTTCCGTCGGGTTTCTTTAAAGAGATAGATCCCGGCGTGTTCTGTTTAGCTAGGATTTTCCTTATCCGACTTGCTTGTTCACAGGTTTCTATGCTACCACAGAATTTGCGCCACCCTGTTGAGTGTTGATACCTGATACATTTTTTGTATTCAGACTTAGCTTTCTTATATAGAAGCCAGTCTTCATCCTTTGAGGTATTCATTGCCCTATTTAGGGATTTTCTTACCTTCTTACGTTTCCTGTCTAGTTCTTTACCCCACCACTGTTGCTTTTGCTCAGCATGCTTTGGTGGAGTGATTACATTCATGGTAGCTATCGATCATGGCTTTAGTGACAGCTGCTACCTGTTCCTCCAGGAGCGATTGATCTGCTATGGTATTAGTTCCCCCAACACCCGCGAGCGAAGACGTCAGCCTATTGAGATATTTTGTTTTATCCGTCTTGCGGGGATTTCTCCATGGTGGTATAGCGGGGATATCGACCTGTAGTACGCAGCAGATCCATCTGTGGTCTGAGCATGAGGCCTCTTTCGACACATGCCATCCTGTTATTAGCTTAGCTGCTCCTTGTTGCAAGTGTGAGGTCGATTATTGTGCGACAGCGTTTATTTAAGAAGGTTGGTTCAGAACCAGTGTTTAAAATGGTTAGGTTAGTGCTAAATAAATATTCAACTAAAACCTTACCTCATTTATTAGGTTTTTCCATTCCCCAAAGGGGATGATGCGCGTTGGAGTCCGTCCCGATCACAACCTCTAGTCCGGCCCTCTCACAGAAATTCACCAGCCTGACGAGGTCGTGAGGGGGAGGGGTGTCTTCCTCAGGCATGTAGACCGAGGCGACGACTAACCTTTCCTCCTGTGTGTTTTGTAATGCTACGGCATACATGTCTCTGGAACAGAAATGGTTTTGCACTGATATCTTTAGTAGTATAAATACACGCTTGGGTTATCGTGCTCAGAACTCTTAGGTTCTTTAGGCCTTTAATTTTACCAGCCCCAACCCATGGCTCTTGGATTAGAGCTATGGCCGTCCTTTGTGCCTCCAACCACTTGCGTAATTGAGTCGACGCTGTCTCACTGTAGTGGAGGTTGGCCTGCACTAGGCTAGTTTTGGACGAAGGGCACGCCATCATCGATCGCGTCATCCCCATCCCCGCCTAAAAATAAACCTGCCAGCAGATCTCGGGTCTCATCGTCAGCCACCGAGTCGGAATTGGACGGCAAAATGCAGCCCTCTTCGTCGCTCAGTGAGCTGCCGCTGAGCTCAGTTTCCACTGGGGGCTTCGGCTCGGTTGTGCAGGCATTTTTTACACTGAACTTGACATCCAGTAATTTCGATGTACCGGCAACCATGGCCACGGTATCCATGACTTCCGGGTTCTTTTTTGCCTTTTTGCTAGGTGGGGAATCAACGAATTTTCCTCCACGACCCTGAAATTTAATGTATACCGCCCCGCATTAACATGCGAGACGGCGCCCGGCTTTCATCAGGGTCGGGATATGATCCTCCGGCACCGAAACAACGAGGAACCACCCGTCCGTCTGTTTGTCCGCTTTGAGTAGTAGCCAGTCCTTGATGTTTACCCAGCGGTTCTGGTACGCAAGCACACGACCAATGTCGCGTGAGTCCTTCCAGGCACCTTGGGCATCAGGGATAAGGATACCATATCGATAGACCTTAATTAAATAAATACTTTGTTATAAGTAATCCACAAAAGTGACCGAAATGGCATGCTAATGTAAAAAATAATCTTAACTTACAGACAAAGTAATATATAAGTCAATGCTTTGGTACAAATCGTTTCTCTAAAATTATTATCCCAGCAATGACAAGTGGTCAAAATGTTCAAAATGGCGTTGCGTTTTTTGTCTTTAGTTATTTATAATAAATATCTTTGGTCTGTATTCATTCGACACTGTGTTTACCGTTACTGATTTATTAAAATATAACTGCGTTCAATAAGTTTATCCATGGAGTGGATAACTTTTGAATGCACAAACTTAAATGTCTTAAGTTTAAAATTAACATATTGTTACGCCGCGCTCAAATCAGCGCACTAGCGCCATCTAGTGTCAGGAACGAGAGCGAGGGGAGCGTTGCAGTAAATGACATCACACATCTTTCGACCGACAGCGCCACCCGAAGAACTAAGTTTCTAGAGAATCTATACTCGAGCTCTCGGTACCTTGCACGTGTTTACTTGAACATTCCGGATATTTTGCTAATTTAAATAAATAGGTGGCGCAAGATGCGATCGAGTCAGAGTTGAATTCAGCGACACAAGCGAAGCTTCGGAGCGGAATTAAGTGAATTAGTGTGTGTAATTATTAGTGTTTTTAACTTTAATTTGTGTAAAGTAAATTAAAGTGTTAATTTAGGTAATTTTATCGGCAATTTTTATTGTCACGAACCTCAAGCTCGTAACAATATAATAAAATTAAACGAAATACTTTAAATCTGCTATACCAAAATGTAAGGGGTCTAAGAACAAAAACACAGGAGTTCTACACTAACATCTTGAACTGTAATAGTGACATAATAATAATTACAGAATCGTGGTTGCACAACGGTATTCTTGTCGCCGAACTTTCCGACAGTAGGTACCATATCTTTCGCCGGGATCGCGGCGGGAATAGACGTGGTGGCGGCATCTTCTGACTACGGAACGGTTTTCTGCAAAGTCTCGGCCCGGTTAGTCACATGAAAACCTTGAATGTCTCTGGATTACGATAGGTGCAAGAGACCTCGGTACTAGTCATAATTTACATATTTGCGCAATTTACCTTCCTCCAGATAATATTTTGCCTCAAAGCTTACAAAGTTTCACTGATTTACTGTCTTTCGTTATGTCCTCAAATTCAGAAGATTTGTTTTTGATATGTGGCGATTTCAATCTTCCTTGTGTTCAATGGACACCTAATGGTTATACACTAATAAAAAAGGGCAATATCGATTTGCAGAACTCTGCAGAAAACTTACTATATCAGATTAATATCCTTGGTCTTCACCAACATAACTTACATGTAAATACTCACAATAATATTCTTGATCTCATATTTATCAACTTTAATGTAGAAGTTACTAAATCAATTACGCCAATTGTACACGAAGATGTTTTTCATCCCACTCTCACAATTAACGCCACAGAAATCATGACACCTCGCATGTCATATAAAGGACATTTTAAATACTTATATAATAAGGCAGATTATGCGAAAATCTATAAGCATCTAAAGGAGACCAACTGGCAGGATACACTTAATGTAGGGTCGCTTTTGACGTTTTGACGTTTTATTTGGATTAACGGTTAGGTCATATTCCCTGCACCATCTCTCCACAAAACGGAGAGCCGCTTGAGTCGGGTCGCACACAATGCTTGCTGTCTTACCAGAGACCAGTATTGTCAGTCTCCATCTTCTTTAGGAGAAAGGATGTGAGGCTAATAGGTCTGTAGGATTTAGGGTCTGTATAGTCGTTCTTACCTAGTTTGAGTATGAACATGACTTTCACTTCCCTCCATCCCCTAGGAATTATATATAATATGCAATAATATTTAAGAGCCAGACATGCTCTCATTATGGCAATAAGTCTGACTATTAGGACTTTACGTCCCCCCCCCCCTCCCCCTCACTGTAGAAGTGCCGGGAATAAGCCGTCAGGTCCTGCTGCCTTATAGGGTTGGAAACTATGAATGGCCCAATGGATTTTGTCCATCGTCACCACTCTTTGTGCTAATTCCCAGTCTTCTTTTGTTGGTGTCAGTGCATCTTTATGCCGGTTCACCCTTTCAACTACACAGCAAGCTGGGAAGTGAGTATCAATTAGGATGCGTTGGGTTTCTTCCGGCGATGTTGAGTAACTTCCGTCGGGTTTCTTTAAAGAGATAGATCCCGGCGTGTTCTGTTTAGCTAGGATTTTCCTTATCCGACTTGCTTGTTCAGAGGTTTCTATGCTACCACAGAATTTGCGCCACCCTGTTGAGTGTTGATACCTGATACATTTTTTGTATTCAGACTTAGCTTTCTTATATAGAAGCCAGTCTTCATCCTTTCAGGTATTCATTGCCCTATTTAGGGATTTTCTTACCTTCTTACGTTTCCTGTCTAGTTCTTTACCCCACCACTGTTGCTTTTGCTCAGCATGCTTTGGTGGAGTGATTACATTCATGGTAGCTATCGATCATGGCTTTAGTGACAGCTGCTACCTGTTCCTCCAGGAGCGATTGATCTGCTATGGTATTAGTTCCCCCAACACCCGCGAGCGAAGACGTCAGCCTATTGAGATATTTTGTTTTATCCGTCTTGCGGGGATTTCTCCATGGTGGTATAGCGGGGATATCGACCTGTAGTACGCAGCAGATCCATCTGTGGTCTGAGCATGAGGCCTCTTTCGACACATGCCATCCTGTTATTAGCTTAGCTGCTCCTTGTTGCAAGTGTGAGGTCGATTATTGTGCGACAGCGTTTATTTAAGAAGGTTGGTTCAGAACCAGTGTTTAAAATGGTTAGGTTAGTGCTAAATAAATATTCAACTAAAACCTTACCTCATTTATTAGGTTTTTCCATTCCCCAAAGGGGATGATGCGCGTTGGAGTCCGTCCCGATCACAACCTCTAGTCCGGCCCTCTCACAGAAATTCACCAGCCTGACGAGGTCGTGAGGGGGAGGGGTGTCTTCCTCAGGCATGTAGACCGAGGCGACGACTAACCTTTCCTCCTGTGTGTTTTGTAATGCTACGGCATACATGTCTCTGGAACAGAAATGGTTTTGCACTGATATCTTTAGTAGTATAAATACACGCTTGGGTTATCGTGCTCAGAACTCTTAGGTTCTTTAGGCCTTTAATTTTACCAGCCCCAACCCATGGCTCTTGGATTAGAGCTATGGCCGTCCTTTGTGCCTCCAACCACTTGCGTAATTGAGTCGACGCTGTCTCACTGTAGTGGAGGTTGGCCTGCACTAGGCTAGTTTTGGACGAAGGGCACGCCATCATCGATCGCGTCATCCCCATCCCCGCCTAAAAATAAACCTGCCAGCAGATCTCGGGTCTCATCGTCAGCCACCGAGTCGGAATTGGACGGCAAAATGCAGCCCTCTTCGTCGCTCAGTGAGCTGCCGCTGAGCTCAGTTTCCACTGGGGGCTTCGGCTCGGTTGTGCAGGCATTTTTTACACTGAACTTGACATCCAGTAATTTCGATGTACCGGCAACCATGGCCACGGTATCCATGACTTCCGGGTTCTTTTTTGCCTTTTTGCTAGGTGGGGAATCAACGAATTTTCCTCCACGACCCTGAAATTTAATGTATACCGCCCCGCATTAACATGCGAGACGGCGCCCGGCTTTCATCAGGGTCGGGATATGATCCTCCGGCACCGAAACAACGAGGAACCACCCGTCCGTCTGTTTGTCCGCTTTGAGTAGTAGCCAGTCCTTGATGTTTACCCAGCGGTTCTGGTACGCAAGCACACGACCAATGTCGCGTGAGTCCTTCCAGGCACCTTGGGCATCAGGGATAAGGATACCATATCGATAGACCTTAATTAAATAAATACTTTGTTATAAGTAATCCACAAAAGTGACCGAAATGGCATGCTAATGTAAAAAATAATCTTAACTTACAGACAAAGTAATATATAAGTCAATGCTTTGGTACAAATCGTTTCTCTAAAATTATTATCCCAGCAATGACAAGTGGTCAAAATGTTCAAAATGGCGTTGCGTTTTTTGTCTTTAGTTATTTATAATAAATATCTTTGGTCTGTATTCATTCGACACTGTGTTTACCGTTACTGATTTATTAAAATATAACTGCGTTCAATAAGTTTATCCATGGAGTGGATAACTTTTGAATGCACAAACTTAAATGTCTTAAGTTTAAAATTAACATATTGTTACGCCGCGCTCAAATCAGTGCACTAGCGCCATCTAGTGTCAGGAACGAGAGCGAGGGGAGCGTTGCAGTAAATGACATCACACATCTTTCGACCGACAGCGCCACCCGAAGAACTAAGTTTCTAGAGAATCTATACTCGAGCTCTCGGTACCTTGCGCGTGTTTACTTGAACATTCCGGATATTTTGCTAATTTAAATAAATAGGTGGCGCAAGATGCGATCGAGTCAGAGTTGAATTCAGCGACACAAGCGAAGCTTCGGAGCGGAATTAAGTGAATTAGTGTGTGTAATTATTAGTGTTTTTAACTTTAATTTGTGTAAAGTAAATTAAAGTGTTAATTTAGGTAATTTTATCGGCAATTTTTATTGTCACGAACCTCAAGCTCGTAACAATATAATAAAATTAAACGAAATACTTTAAATCTGCTATACCAAAATGTAAGGGGTCTAAGAACAAAAACACAGGAGTTCTACACTAACATCTTGAACTGTAATAGTGACATAATAATAATTACAGAATCGTGGTTGCACAACGGTATTCTTGTCGCCGAACTTTCCGACAGTAGGTACCATATCTTTCGCCGGGATCGCGGCGGGAATAGACGTGGTGGCGGCATCTTCTGACTACGGAACGGTTTTCTGCAAAGTCTCGGCCCGGTTAGTCACATGAAAACCTTGAATGTCTCTGGATTACGATAGGTGCAAGAGACCTCGGTACTAGTCATAATTTACATATTTGCGCAATTTACCTTACTCCGGATAATATTTTGCCTCAAAGCTTACAAAGTTTCACTGATTTACTGTCTTTCGTTATGTCCTCAAATTCAGAAGATTTGTTTTTGATATGTGGCGATTTCAATCTTCCTTGTGTTCAATGGACACCTAATGGTTATACACTAATAAAAAAGGGCAATACCGATTTGCAGAACTCTGCAGAAAACTTACTATATCAGATTAATATCCTTGGTCTTCACCAACATAACTTACATGTAAATACTCACAATAATATTCTTGATCTCATATTTATCAACTTTAATGTAGAAGTTACTAAATCAATTACGCCAATTGTACACGAAGATGTTTTTCATCCCACTCTCACAATTAACGCCACAGAAATCATGACACCTCGCATGTCATATAAAGGACATTTTAAATACTTATATAATAAGGCAGATTATGCGAAAATCTATAAGCATCTAAAGGAGACCAACTGGCAGGATACACTTAATGTAGGGTCGCTTGAGGGCGCTGTATCGTGTTTCTACAGTCTAATATATGACGTTATTCATAAATACGTCCCATGTGTCTTCCAAAGACCAAAGCGGCAGTATCCTGTTTGGTATAATAAAGCTCTCATCAACATCATAAAGGAAAAAAATAAACTTCACACTTTTTGGAAGCTTCATCATAATCCAATTGACTATGATGCTTTTGCACTTCTGCGTACCGGAGCAAAAAACTAGCGAAGGAACTTCATAAGGCGTACATAAAAAAATCTGAAAACAGTATTAAATCAAATCCCAAAGCTGTTTGGTCTTATATTAAAAATAAACATCACAGAAATTCGGGCTGTCCTAAATATATGCAATATGACAACAATAATCTGCAGTGCGGCCAAGACGTAAGCATGGCGTTCGCTGATTTCTTTAAAAAAATGTTCAATGAGCCCGCCCTAACATACTCTAATATCTCACCAAAACTTCCATCATCTACTAATACTATAAGTGACATTCAAGTAACAGATGAGTTAGTAAACAAACACCTTAAAAGTTTGGACGTGAACGGGACCGTGACAGGGATCTCTGCTTGGTCCTCTCCTGTATATAGCCTACCTGTATGATATAGGAACATGTTTACAACACGCTAATTTTCTTCTATATGCAGACGACAAGAAAATACACATGAATATAAACTCAGAAAGGAACTGTCAGCTCCTCCAAGACGTTTCAATAGACTTGCTCTATGCTATAAAAAATAATCGCATAACAGCTAATATTGAAAAATGTATATCAATCACGTTTATCCGTAAAATAAAACCTATACAGTATTCTTACCACATTGACAGTCATCCAATAACAAAAGCAAACAGCGTTAAAGACTTGAGAGTAACTTTAGATAGCAAACTAACCTTTTCAGAACACATTAGATTAATAACCATGAAAGCCTACAAAAATCTTGGATTTATCATACGTGTCACCAAACCTTTCAATGATTTAAGTTGCATTAAAGCACTTTATTTTTCATACGTCCGCAGCGTGTTGGAATATTGCTCTATTAGTTGGAATCCTCAATACAAAAAATATGTAGCTGCCATTGAGGGTATACAGAGTAGATTCCTGCGGTACCTCAATTACCGGGGCAGACACAGGAGCGAAGAATAACACAGCTCTTGTCTGCATCACAACTTATTAACATTACAAGATCGTAGCTGCTATACGAGGTTTGTCTGGCGCTCTCGACTGTCCAAAATTAACTCAACAGATTATGAGTTTTCGTACCCCTAAGAAACGCACTAGAGTTACAGAATTATTTTATGTACCACCAGCTTACACAAAATATGCAAAAAACTCTATTACAAATAGAGTACTAAGAACATATAATAAATACTTTTCTAGCATTGACCCTTTTTGTTTGTCCAAGACCAAATTCAAAAAAGATGTCTCAAAGGTTTTGGCAGATGGCATTGTTTATTAACTTTAAGATAGGTTGAAGTTGCGACACACACACACACACACACACACACACACACACACACACACACACACACAAACACACACACACACACACACACACACACACACACACACACACACACACACACACACACACAAACACTTCCTCTGATTCTCATCACACCGATACTCAATATACGGTATACAAATATACAGTACTTACAATATGACGCAGATAAAGGTATCTTACGACAAACACTGTAAATTATGTGTTAACATTGCAGAAGACGAAAAAAAATATTTAAATGTTTTGAAAAAAAAACGTAAATCTATAAAGGCTTCTATATTGCATAATATGTTCAAAACTTGTTTATATATATTGGTAAATGTACAAGCTGTAGATTTTGTTTCAATAAATAAATAAATAAAATAATAAAAAAATAAACAAAAGGTATGAAACATTTGGAATCAATTATTTTTGTTTGTGTTTTAATAATTTGTTCTTTTTTATAAAGTTTGTAGCATGCTTTTTTATTACTCAATTAATTAATTTTCAAGTCATGGCCGTAGCCAGGGGGGATCAAGGGGGATTGATCCTCCCCCCCCCCCCCCCCGAAATAAAAAATAATATTACTCAACATAATACTTACTCACCACAAAACAAAATTCCTTACATTCTGTTATTTTTATTATGTATGACTTTATGCGCTCTTGGTATTCGCAAGACGATACTTAAATACCGACGCAGCGACATCTATTAGGGGACGGCGAAACTACGTGCTACGCCAACTACACACGCAACGCAACTTCGGGGACGTGCTCGAACTGCATTTCGGGTATACTCAATAAGCATAGAATGAGACGAGTTATCTCGATGTTTCGTTGCGCCAAATGTGCGGAATATATAAGTGAGCCGTCGAGCATGAAGAGGCTTGCGCCCTCCTTTCTGCCAAGGAGGGTCGCGTTCGTATACGGCTTAGAGATCTCTAGTCAGATCGTTAAGCCAGTTCCTAAAAGGTTGGGTTTAGTGGGTAAAAGTCACCACATAACCACGCAGCCGGCTGCGTGCTATGCTATGAGCATTCCCAACCTCCCTCCCCCGCTTTCCGGAGGGTTGCCCATATTTGCTTCGGGCTTAAAAAAAAATGAAGAGGCATTCCGCATGCCGCGCTGGTCTCAAGCGGTCGTGTCAAGCAGTCAGCGCTCCCGTCCCTGTACGGCAGCGCCGCTCTCGCTCGTGAGCTTCCGCTCTCCCGTTCACACCGGTCGGGCTGTCGCCGTTGGTGAGTCACCTCTCTCAGCACCGTTCCTGCCCCCTCGCTTCGGCGGGGAGGTCCGAGCGACTATCTAGCTTTGCATTGTTATTTTACTGTTTATTGTTCTTGTTATTTCTATTGTTTATTGTTCCTTGTTAATTCTATTGTTTATTGTTACTATTTTGTTAATATTCTGTGACTGTGTTACTGCTTCTTGGAATAGGCGTCACTTGTTCTTTTGAGAGCAAGCCCTTTGTTCTCCTCAGAACAAAGGGACCCCAGTTTCTTAGAATACAACGTTAACCTCCCTGTCCCCCCAACATGTCCACCATGGACATTAATCAAGTTGTAGCCCATATTTCCCAATATTTAAAATTGACGAGAAATTTATCGCCAAAGCACTCACGCCTCTCGCCCCTAAGGCATGTGTCACCCCGCCCTCCGTCGCGGCCCGAGACTCCGAAGTCGTGGAGCACTTGGACACCGTGTCCGAAATTTCTTCATCCAACCGTAAGCGGTTCGCTCAAACGTCAATCATCTCATTCAGTAGCTGCTCCTCGGACTCACCAGACTCCGATCAATCAGTTATTGACACGACCCCCTTCACGGAAGTGAAATCCAAGCGCGGCTCTAAACGCGCTGCGACCTCTCGCACACCTCCCATCCCAGCAGCACCTGTCGCCGCCCGCGCCCCCACAGCCTCCACCGCTGCCTGCGCCCCCGCAGCTCCCGCGCCTGTTCGCTCCACCGCAGCCCCCGTCGCTGCCACAAAGAAACAGGTCCCGCGCCTTTGTCGTTGAAATTACGCATGCAAATACTGTATGTAATTACGCGAAATTACAAGGCGCAATTTACTAGACTTTCTAAAGCCTGTTACGACGCAGGCTTTAAATATGACCAAGCCACCAACCTTGGTGAGTCAATTAAAATCGTTCCGCAGTCTATGGAAGACTTTAGGAACATCACCAAACTCTTCACATCCGAAGGTGTGCCCTATCACACCTACTCTCTCCCTGAAGAACGTTAAGTCAGGGCTGTTCTCCGCGGAGTTCCTTTTGAACTCGCCAACGAGGAAATCCTGGAAGACCTTAAGTCCCAGGGATTCCCAGTTGAGGCTGTGCACAAGATGCACAGCAGTAGGGGCAAGAGGTACTCGATTGCCCTCCTCATTTTGTCCAACGTGCCGGAGGCTAAAGATATATTCCGACAGGTACACACTGTGTGCGGCCTGTCGAGAGTCAAAGTCGAAGCCCCCTATAGACGCGGTTTTCCGGCGCAGTGCCACCACTGCCAACTCTACGGGCATGCGGCAGCCAACTGCTCAGCCCCTCCCAGGTGCGTTAAGTGCCTAGACCCGCACAGCTCGAAAGAGTGTCCTCAGCCCCGTGATACCGAGTACCCACCCGCTTGCGTCCTTTGCGGACAGACTATCCATACGGCCAACTTCTCTTCTTAGGCTGCCCTCGCGCACCTCGCCCCAATCTCAGCAACAAGGCTGCCAAAAAGCTCCACCAGCACCACCGGTCAATGACCGTACATTTGTCGGCTCTCCCATACAAAATGCCCCTTCAGGGCAACTCTCAGTCACCTCAGGACCTATATCGGCCCCCTCAGGGAACCTACAGGTCTCCTCACCTTCGCCCATTAGGGCCCGACATCAGCTGGAACCCTCTTACGCCGATAACGTAGATACAGTATACACTGCTATCCGCAATATCGACGTAAAAGAGATCGCAATTTTAGCACACAAAATGCGCGCTTCTCAGTCCCCTCAGGACCGTCTGCTCGCGCTTACCGAGCACCAACACCTTCTAAATTCAATATAATTAGTCATCCCATTCGTAAGCTGCCTTAATTAGGCAGCAATTCTTCCCAGTGGCTACTCGCCGCTAGCGCCCCCCTTTCACCCAAGGGGGGTTGAGTTCGATACGGCTTAAAGATCTTTAGCTAGATCGTTAAGCCAGTCCCTAAAGGGGGTGTTTAGTGGGTAAAAGTCTCCACATAACCACGCAGCCGCTTTCCGGAGGGTTGCCCTTATGCTTTGGGCGCAAAAAAAACACGAAGAGGCAGTTCTCTCTTGGAAAGTGATCCAATGCGACTATGGCGATTTAGGCGAAGTATAGATCAGTGTGTAAAATAATAGTGTTGTGAATTAGTATTGAAGTAAGTGGTGTTATAATTTTTGTAATGATGCTGAGCCAGAAACAAATGATGGAAACTTTCATGCTATCTTACGGATGAGAAACAGACGTGGAGACTCAAACCTAATAAACCACACAGAAAATATGACGTTAAGCGTTGCCTACCTAAGCCCGACCATACAAAATGAACTTATTGCAATTTGTGGTGAAATAATCCAGAAAAAAATTGTGCAAGGATTAAATTCTGCGAAAATTTTCCTATCCATGTTGACGAAACTACTGATGTTTCACGACAAGAACAGGTGTCCATTTGTCTAAGTTATGCTGAGCCAAAAGAAAATAGGTTTGTCTTTCGTGAAGATTTTTTAACTTTTGTAACAGTTGAGAATACAAATCTTTGAGAGTAGATTGCGAATATTTAGTCGGACAGGGATGATGGAGCTTCTTCGATGAAAGGAAGTTTTAAAGGTGTGCAGGCAGCAATTCGTGAGTCACATCCATAAGCCTTATCGTTATATATATATACGTTCATTGCAGCTCACATTGTTAAGCCTATTCGAAATACTATTGGAATTATAAAATCGGTTGGATATTTTATCAAGTCCTCGGCAAAACGAACCAAGTGTTTAAAAGATAATATCGAAAAAAAAAAAACTTCCCTGAAATACAACGGAAAAACCTAACGGCAATGTGTGAGACCCGCTGAGTAGAAAATCATGATGGGTTGTTAAGGTTTAAAAAAAATTATAAAGCTATTGTTGATACACTAGACGACTTAAGCACTGACATTGATTCTGAAACATCGTCAAGGGCTAGCTTCTTTTCTGAGATCAGTATTTCAAGTGATTTTGTCATAAGCTTATCTTGCTTTGGAATGTTGTTCCCGTACACACTGACACTACGCAAAATATTTCAATCTCCCCTATGCGATTTGGCAGCAGCTTTACAACATGTCAATTTAATTACCAAGATTATTGAAGATGTTTGCTGAAATATTGATTCAAAATTATCATATCTCAACATTTTAACCAATAAACTGAAACTAGGGAAGTGAGCAATTTACTGAAAATAAATATAAGTCTATGCAAGAAGCTAACACAAGAAGTGACAGGATTTTTGGCGGGAACTTGGCCGTTGACGGATTGTCGCTCCTGTTTTATCGCTTGAATAAAGGTTTGAAGTGTATTCGTAAAAGTGATGAGACTTTGTGAATTAATTGTCTGCGCGTGTGAAATATTAGAGAAAACGACGAAACAAGTGATTTGATGTTGATATAAACCTCAAGTTATTTTGATCACATGGGCGCCTTAGAAACTAAACAGGTACTCAACCTGTCGTCATGAACTGTCTGCTGGGTTAAGCTGTCGTCAAAATCTCTCAAAAACTTCGCAATGTGACGCATCAGAATATTCTGAAGAAAAAATGTATATAAAGACGAAGATTCTGAAAGAAATTATAGGCTCAGAAGGGCTAGAACCAAGAGCCATTAAGCCATAAAAAAATGTTCTTGCCTCACAGAGTACTTTTGAACTAGGGATGCTCGATGTTGCAGAAACATCGATGATGGCATCAATGTTGGTATTGATGGCTTAACATAGAAGTTGGCCATTATCGATGTTTTTGTGCATGTACCTATTTAATAGGTTAAAATTAGATGAATAAAAATGAGTAATGTTGCTTATGGTTTATTGTTAATGAAATAGAAGAAGGTAATAAAAAATTTAGTGTCGAACAGTGATTAAAAAAATTGGATGAAGTTAGCAAATATCTAGTACATTTGTTATATTTTTTGTCGATGATGATGAATGTTATTATTTTATCTTGAAATGTTCCTATACAATCATAAATCCGGTACGAAAAATTTATTTTGGGACCTAATTTAAGATTTAGAGGAAGGTTCTATTTATCGATTATGGCAGGCCTCTATCACTCTTGTTACCTGCGTGAAATAATTACCTAAAATCGCGACGCGCCCGGGCGAAATAACGCAGACAGAGCTAGCGCGATGCGTTAGGCATCGCAGAACTCACATATGGGCGAAAGTATGGTTAGTCAATCATAGTCAGAATATTAGTTAGTACTTCAGCTAAGTAACATAATTAACATTTCGCAATGTATTGTTTACTTTCTATTGACTTCCCTTAATAACGACGGAAAGTCCGCCGTGACCAAAAAGATGCAAAGTAATATGGACGCTAGCGCGCAGCGATAAAGTTTTATTTATCTTGCGTGTGCGATTTATCTTATTAATAATAATTATGTAGGCTATTAAACGTCGGTAAGCAGTAGACATCAAAGGAATGCAACTTCTGTACGTAGCACTATTATTTATTCTGTCATTATGTGTTCATTGACATCGATGTTTCGATGTTTGACAAGTGGCAACATCTGTTGATGTTTTAATTTTTAACTTCGATGATTATCGAACATCCCTAATTTGAACATTTGTCAATCAAATGTTAATTTGTCGTGGGGTATGTTCCGAAATACAACACAGCGCACTGTCCAATGCGAATGACGTCATGAATCGACGCTATACTGGTGATTCGTTCCAAAACATTGGACAGTATATGACGTCATACTTTTGCGCCATTTGAAAAAGTGTTGGCGATTATTTTGTCATTTTGTGCTCCAAAAATCATTATATCCTCCTAATGGATATACCATCAATTATTCTAGAATTTTTGTATTTGAATAAATAGAAACAAATTCTGGCATGCTTCATTCGGCAAACACACAATTAAAAATTGTTTTATTATGGCCGGATATCCGACACATTGGGTGCGTTTGGCAGAAAAAAGCGCTAGCAAGCGCTTATAAGCGCTAAAATAGTTTTCGGCCAGGACACGATTGCTACTTCAGTAGCGCTGACACAATCCGCCATTTTGCTTATTTAATTTGTTTGTTTTGAAGTAGAGTTTATCAGTTGTTTTGTGCAATATTAGTTTTAAGTAATATAATGACATGAATAAACATATACATGCTATTAAAAAATCATGATTGGTAAGTTTTTAATATGAATACCTTACAAACATATGTTTAAATTAGGTTAGATTCCCCGGTTAAAACTAACATCGTGTCCTGGAGGAAAATAGCTACTTACGATTTGACAGCGCTTACCGCTTACGATCGCCATTTTGCTTGCAAGCGCTTGCTAGCGCTTTTTTCTGCCAAACGCACCCAATATGGCGGCGGCACGCTAGTACATTAAAGTGTCAAATGATACGTCATTTGCATTGGACAGTACACTGCGTTGTATTTCGGAACATACCCCGTGTGCAGTGTTGCCATATATACAGATTTCCCCGTATTTATACAGATTTTTGGTGTGTGATACAGATTAGCACTGGATACAGATTTTTATACAGAGTTATCTAACTCTATTGAGGTAACGGAACCCGTAATGGACAGTGCACCCGTGATGGACATTTCGTTCTTTATCTATCAAAAATAGCCAAACTATGAATATTTCCTATAACTGGCAATATTCTCCACGAGTGATAGACCCAACCGAAGCTATGTTTTTCATTTGCCAGTACGTGAGACATTTTGTTCGTTAACAGGAAGAGTTCAAAAACGTGGTCGTGACGTTTAGTTGAATAAATCCTACATTATTGTAAGCATCGTGATGCTGGTGAGTTCAAAAATTACGTTTTTTCTGAAATAGTTATGCATATTTTATTAAATGCCTGTTTGTTTCGTGTTTTAGGAGTAGATCAAGAATTGTAATATAACCTTGCATATTTTAAAACGGCAAGAATAATAAATAATTAAAGGCTATGTTTAACACTGGATACTCTAACATGTTATTACCCAGTCATGTACATTTTTTTCATTACCGGATTTTTGAACAAATTCGCCAATTTTGTATTCTGTGAACTCCGACAATAATATGTTACGTTTTATTCTTGAAATATTTAAGAAATTATTACGTACTCCAGTAATGTACAACCATGTCCATTACTGCCTGTCCGTAACTGGGACTAAGAATAAAAATGCTAGAACAGTACATGCAAAGAGAGAGTATATAAGTCCAGACCATAAAAAGACTGATCACGTAAGAACAGTCCACGCCAGAACAGAACGCACTAGAACTGAATGCACAAAGAGAGCATAAACAGGAACAGAGTGCGGAAGTACAGATCCTAAAAGAAAATAATACACAAGGACTAAATGAAATTGGGCAGATTATAAAAGTGAACACTGGTAAACAGAATGCAAGAGCAAAACTCAAGCACCAACAGTGGTAGAGCCACGCGGCAGCTTTGCTGTTGCACGTATGGGCCGGCTCAAACCGGGGTGGTACCACGACCTCACAGAATACCGGCGTGAAGTGGAAGCTCTGCTTCCGCGTTTCGTCTGGTGAGTGCAGGTGGCCGGAGGCCCAAATCCCCCCCCCCCCCCATCAACATGGTAACGGAATTAAATAATGATAGACTACCCCAGGAGGGTACCAGCACCCCTGGAGAATCCCTCGCTGAGCATCCACGACCATGTTTCTCCACTTCTGAGCGTGGGTGCTCAGGCTGCCCCGCGTATTCTGGGGGGGGGGGGCAAAATTCCGCTCAAGACTACAACTGCTCGGGGCAAACGGAGCAACAAAACCAAGGCGACCCCTGCCACGCTGTCCTTGAATTTCTGCAATATCAGGGGACTTCACTCTAACCTAAACGCCGTCCACTACCATCTCGAGACGGCGAGGCCGGCTCTGCTCTTTCTGACCGAGACGCAGGTGTCCTCTCCGGCTGATGTCTCGTATCTCTCCTACCCGGGGTACAAACTGGAACACTCCTTTGTGCCTCGGGCTGGAGTTTGCGTTTACGTCAGAGAGGACATCTGTTCTCGACGCCTCGGCAGACTTGAAGGTTTGGACCTGTCCATCCTTTGGCTACGCGTAGACAGCGACGACCATCCGCGCATCTACGGGTGCCTCTATAGGTCCCATAGCGGTAATGCCGAAACAGACCGACTCTTCGACCACGTCCAAATGGCTGCAGATTCGTTGCTACAGCAGATCCCCTCCGCAGAGATCGTGATCCTCGGCGACTTTAACGCCCATCACGCCGAATGGCTTGGTTCACGTTTAACTGATCATGCGGGGAGATCTGTTCATGATTTTGCCTTATCATATGGTCTGACACAACTGGTTACTTCGCCTACGCGGATTCCAGATGTGGAGGATCATGCACCTTCCCTGTTGGACCTTCTGCTGACCTCTCACCCGGACGGATATCAGATTTCCATCGACGCCCCTTTAGGTTCCTCGGACCATTGTCTGGTCCGGAGTGTTGTGCCACTCACGCTGAAATCGCGGTTGCATTCTGCAGGCTGCCGCCGTGTTTGGCACTATAGGTCAGCCGATTGGGATGGGATGCGGTCTTTCTTTGCATCCTACCCTTGGGGGCGGGTTTGCTTCTCGCCGGATGATCCCAACGTTGTTGCGGATTCTGTTACTGATGTGGTACTTCAGGGTATGGAACTTTTTATTCCTTCCTCTGTGGTGCCCATTGGAGGCAAATCTCAGCCATGGTTTGGTCGCTCCTGTAAAATAGCATCATGCTATAAGCAGGAGTGCTACCAAGCCTGGGTTGATGCATCAGCGTCCCGGGATGTAAACACCAGCGCTCTAAAAAAGAAGTATAATTCCGCCTCTGGGTCCTTCAAAAGAGTCATTGCCAAGGCAAAGTCAGAGCACATAGGCAGAATTGGCGAGAAACTAGTTCGCCTTCCTTCTGGAACCCGTGCATTCTGGTCTCTCGCCAAGGCTGTCCAGGGGAATTTCTGTCAGCCATCTCTTCCATCTCTGCACAGGGAGGACGACTCACTGGCCCATACTGCAAAGGAGAAAGCCGATCTTCTAGGCTCTTTCTTTGCGTCTAACTCGACTCTCGATGACGGGGGGAGTACGCCGCCGACCATCCCGCGGTGTGAGTGCTCCATGCCGGAAGTGCAGTTCACACAGCGCTCGGTTCGCAAAGCACTCCTCTCCCTGGACATCCACAAGTCGAGTGGGCCTGACGGAATCCCCCCAATTGTGCTGAGGACGTGTGCTTCAGAGTTGGCACCGGTTTTAACGCGTCTTTTCCGGTACTCCTACTCCCTAGGCGTAGTCCCAAAATCATGGAAGACGGCTTTCGTCCACCCGATCCCTAAAAAAGGCGACCGCTCAGACCCGTCCAACTACCGGACAATCGCCATCACCTCCTTGTTCTCCAAAACAATGGAGTCCATTGTAAACTGCCAGCTCATGAGGTACCTTGAGGATCACCAGCTGATTAGTGACCGCCAATACGGTTTTCGCCGTGGTCGGTCAGCTGGTGATCTTCTGGTCTACCTCACTCACAGATGGGCGGAGGCAGTAGAGTTCAAGGGGGAGGCATTGGCCGTTAGTTTGGACATTGCGAAGGCCTTCGATCGGGTTTGGCACAAAGCGCTTCTTTCGAAGCTCCCTTCCTATGGGCTTCCCGAGAAATTGTGCGATTAGATCACCAGCTTTCTTGCAGATCGGAGCATCAAGGTCGTTGTAGACGGTGCAAGCTCCGATTGCAAGCCTATTAATGCTGGTGTTCCACAGGGCTGCGTGCTATCGCCAACGCTGTTTCTTCTGCATATCAATGATATGTTGCATACCCGTAACATTCATTGCTATGCGGATGACAGCACTGGTGATGCTCTTTACACCGGCCGAGCCAATATTTCTCGGGAAAACGTCTCCGAGTGCCGGGACAAACTTGTGTCTGAAGTCGAGTCTCTGCTGAACAGAGTCTCGGATTGGGGACGACTAAATCTAGTCCAGTTTAACCCCCAGAAGACACAAATTTGCGCGTTAACCGCTAAAAAGAACCCCTTTGTCGTATCCCCTCAGTTTCAAGGCACTCCCCTTGTTGCCTCAGCCAGTATCGGAATCCTCGGCGTCGACATATCGAGTGACGTGCAGTTTCGAGGTCACTTGGAAGGGAAGGCCAAATTGGCCTCTAAAAAGCTTGGCGTGCTCAGCAGAGCGGGACAGTATTTCATGCCGGCACACCGCCTGCAACTTTACAAGGCGCAGGTTCGGCCGCACATGGAATACTGTTCCCATCTCTGGGCTGGGGCTCCCCAGTACCAGCTCCTTCCACTTGACCGCATCCAGCGCAGAGCGGCTCGAATCGTCGACGACCAAGTGCTTTCCGATCGGCTCGATTCACTGGCGCTGCGAAGAGATGTTGCATCTCTTTGCGTATTTTATCGCATCTATCACGGGGAGTGCTCTGAGGAATTGTTCGGATTAATCCCAGCCGCCAAATTTCGTGAAAGCACTACACGGCAAACGTCCCGATACCATCCACACCGTCTGGATGCTTGGCGGTCCACCACTGTACGTTTCACAAGGAGTTTTCTTCCACGTACAACCTCTCTGTGGAATAGTTTACCACCGGCGATTTTTCCGGACCGATACGACCTGGGGACCTTCAAGAAAAGAGCTTACTCCTTTCTAAAGGGCCGGCAACGCACCCGCAATTCTCCTGGTGTTGCGGTTGATCATGGGCGGCGGTAGTCACTTAACATCAGGTGAGCCGCATGCTCGTTTGCCCCCTCTTCTATAAAAAAAAACCAAATTTTTATGCACAAAGAAAGAACATAGAAGAACAGAATGTACAAGAACAAATCACAACAGAAAAGAGTACGCAAACACCGAATGCACAAGGACAGGACAAAAAAATCGATCAACATACTGGACAAGGAAACAATGAGCAATCTTTTTAAACAGTATATGCTACACCACATAAATCTGTTATAACGAATTCACCAGTGTCGTATCATTCAATCTCTACAACATTACCAAAAAACTGGGTAGTCCCGTCACCTTTTAAACGTGTCTTATTTTGGCCCAAACATGAAACTAAGAAGCGACGTACCAAGTAACGTGTACCGTCAGCTATAACTAGTGAAACATGGAGATATTACATGAGAAAAAAACTAAAATGAAATGAAAAAAAAAGAAGAAAAGGTAAAACGAATAAAACAAAGAAAAGACAGAAAAATATTATAGGAAAAGATGATTCTAGAAAAGAAACAGCATTAAAAAGCAACGAAAAATATAAGGCAGCAAGATTTGTTTACCGATGATGACAATGATGACATGGAAGTTGAGTATGCTGAAAGCGGTGACTCCGAATATGCTCAAAGTGGCAAATCAGACTCTGAAAATGAACCTTTGAGTAAAATAGATTCTAACAAGAAAACTTAGTGTATGAAGAAAACTATAGGTATTACCAATGGCTCCTACGTTAGTGTAAAATATGAGGGAGAATATTTTCCGGGTAGAATAGAAAAAACAGAACGAATTTTATACGAAATAAGTATAACGGTATTATGTGTAAAACACTCTTTCAGATGGCCAGATCAGCCAGATAAAACATAGTACAAGGCAGAAGATGTTATAGAGAAATTTAATGACCTTTTGCTCTTAAATAAGCTATATTTCTTCTCTATATAATCTATATTGCTTCTATAAAATTAAAGAAATGGAAAAATATTTACCGGGTATTTTTTCTTTTAGAGTTTATTGTTTTATTTGCTTTTATATTTCTAATACTAAAACTAACAGTTTTGTGCTCAATAAAAAGTATGAAAGACTGATTAATATAAATTACTTGTTTTATTTTCTTCCTTGCATAAATGTTCAGTGTCCATCACTAGATGTTCATGACTGGAGGTTGTTCCAACATAGGATGTCCAAAACTGGAACTAACCCTGTCCATCACCGGTGTTTTTAAATAGTTTTGTTTTTTTTAAGTATATTTCTAAAAGTTGTAAGAATAGTGTACTTTTCAATAAATGAACTTATTACCAATAAGTTCTTTAATCGTTTGCAACCTCAATTGCATTTACATGAAGGTTTATCTACAAAAGATAGTAGAAAACGTAAAAAATTGGTCTTAAACTGTCCATTATGGGTTCCGTTACCTTGGTTGGATTATCGTAATATTCAACTTAAAACAGAATGAAGCAAAATAAGTGACTAGATACCGCGTTACACACATCATTGCATGATTCTGTTCTTTATGGTTAGTTTCGTTTTTTCACAACGTAATTAGTTAGTATGGCAGAATTAAAAGTGTATTATAAAATATGTATATATAAAATATATATGACTGAAAATAATAAAGTAATTATATATTCATTTGTTATAAATGTTTGAGTTTAATATGTCGTTTGCTTAAATTAATGTTTTCAATTTTGCTATATAAAAAATTTAGTGTACCTATAGTGTATATTTTATACGTGGTAGAGCCACACTGCAGCCATACTATGGTTGCAGAACGAATGAGTCAGCTCGACCGGGGAAGGACCACGCTCTCACAGAATACCAGCGTAAAATACCAGCTTAATACTGCTGTGTTTCGTATGGTGAGTGTAGGAATCTGGAGACCATTTTTTTACTGGAAATGACGCATTCCATCATAGTCCTCTGGCGTGACAACTTATCTGCGTTTTTATTCTTAAGCGAGGATAAATGTAGATGTCTATGGGCCACAGTATCCGCTTACCATCGGTGGACTATGTGCTCCTTTGTCACCTTTATTATATAAAAAAATCATTTAATAACGATAATCAAATCTTATCAGCTTATCACGTTAGTAGTTCCTTGTTTCTCAAAAGAAGCAATGATGATAATGATGATCAATCATTCTATTTTGGTTTATTAGATTATACAGATTTTAAGTTTAAATAGCATACAGATTTAATACAGATTTTAGCGGTTTCTAATACAGATAAAAGGTTCAAGGCATCTGGCAACACTGCCCGTGTGTTGTGTCTTGTCTGGTCTTGTCATTTCCGTGGTGTCTGGTGCCTAATAGTGAAGTAGTGAACTTTTCTTGCATTTGCATGTATATAAAGTTATAAAGATTATTTTGAAATACATAGAAGTTTATTGTATTATATTCTGTGGATTTAATGTACCAAGTACCGAAATTACATTTGATCACTACTAAATACCGATCAATCAAATTACCCATATAAAAAGAAAAAGTACCGAAACCCACCACCACCACGTCGTTCGATTTTATAGTTCAAATACCATGACTGACAATGAAGGTCAGAATGGTCCAGGAGACCACCCACAGGAGAAAACTGCCAAGCAGTTGGAAAAAGAAGCAAAGAAAGCAGCTAAATTAGAAAAGTTAAAAGCTAAGTTGGACAAGAAAAGTACTGCACCAGCTGTGCAAAAAGATAAGCCAGAGGTATAGTTACAATTTTTAAAATAAATTTGATAGTTATCCGTTATGTTGCAACTTTGTTTCTTTTTTATTCTTAACTATCATTTCTTTATGTATACTACTTCTTCTGAACAAGCAAAGTTTGACATTGTTACACCAGGCCCTATTTTGAAATGTGTGTTAATGGTTTTTTTTATCTTTGAAGTGAGGTTAAAATACCTTGCGGAAGGTAGTGAAAGAGTTATTTCATTTCTTATGATCTCATGTGCATTGCTTTTTCGGCTAAGCTTTCCATTGACGTCCGTCGAGTTGGGGGTTGATATTTTTTTTACAGAAAGGTTACACTATTGTAAACACACACGCAAAATTTCAACATGCGGAAACGCGTACTTTTTGAGAAAAAATTATTGAAAATCAATTATTTTTATAATATTTACGTCAATCCTTACCACAGATTACATCGAATTCTCGCCATTGAACGTTCGTTTTCCGTACGGTTAAGTTGTCATACATTCGGTAGCATTTTATTATATAAGCACACAAGTAAAGTTTCAACATGCGGAAAAGCATACGTTTTGAGAAAAAAATTATTGAAAATCAATTATTTTTGCAAGATTTATGTCAATCCCTATCTCAGATTATATAATATTTTTTTTACAGAAAGGTTACACTATTGTAAACACACACGCAAAATTTCAACATGCGGAAACGCGTACTTTTTGAGAAAAAATTATTGAAAATCAATTATTTTTATAATATTTACGTCAATCCTTACCACAGATTACATCGAATTCTCGCCATTGAACGTTCGTTTTCCGTACGGTTAAGTTGTCATACATTCGGTAGCATTTTATTGTACATTTTATGTAAATAATTATATTTTGTACTCATTTAAATAGTTTTCATGCATACACATATATTTAACAGTTTATATTTAAATTACAGAATTATTATGAGCTATTAAAATTAAAATGTGTAGTGTTTACCGTTTTTTGCCGGCTTGTGGGACGTAACGTAAAACTGACGATTTCTAAGAATTAAAGCAATATGTATATAAAATTGAATAAAACATGTGTATAAAACAGTACACACCTATTAGGACAGATAACAAATAAAATAGGTTAGGTTCAACTTATGTCAAGGAACCGAATCAATAGACCCCGACTCCACGTGGTACGAGTTTGTCCTACCCCTAGAGTGTTTTTATAGAGCCGGAGGCGCGTAGGGAGAGCAGCCTCCGCCTGCTGTAACAAATCATAGTACCGGACGAGACGGAGCGGCTGAGGCTGGTCGCCGAAGGCGACCAACAAGCCGAAGCTTCGGAGGCGAGGCTGGATGCCTGCGATTTGTTACGCAAAGGCGTAGAGGCTGCTCTTCCCGCAGCGCCGGAGACGTTGCAGTATCAAAATAGATACAGAAATCCCTCTGAATGAGTCCCTCTATTTATTTTTGGTGAAGGGGGTTCCCCCTTCCTTAGGGGTACCCCCTTCCCCCCCAAGAGGTTCCCCATGGTTTTTTACACTTAATATTTATCCATAAAAAATAAAATTTCCTCAGAATTACCAGTAAAAAGACCCTTTTTACTGGAAAAGAGGCATTCCATCTTAGTCCTCACGGGTGACAACGCATCTGCATTTTGATTTGTAATCGAGGATAAATGTAGATGCCTATGGGCCACAGCAACCACTTACCATCAGGTGGACTGTGCGCTCGTTTGTCACCCTATCCTATAAAAAAAAAAAAAAAAAAAATTAAAATTGAAAAAACTCAAAAAGGGGGGCTCCGCAACTTTTCCTTTTAAGGGGGAGTAGTACACCTCCCCCCCCGCACTCTCCCACCCCTCCCACCTCCAATTCGACGGACGTCAATGGAAAGTTGTACCGCTTTTTCTATAGTATTGTTTTATTTTTAGTAAACTATAGAAATATAATATTACTTTAAAAAAAATTGGATATGCAATTTTTTTTAAATCACTGAAATAATATTTTACCTATTATAAGTGCTTTAAAATTATGCTACCTGATGGTAAGATGTTGAAGCACTAAGTTGTTCGCCTAATAAAATTCCAAAAAAATTTTTTTTTACTTTAGAAAAAAGCTAAAGAGACCAAAGAGAGTGTAGTGTATTCTGCTAAAACAGCACCTGGAGAAAAAAAAGACATCAGTGGGTCAATGCCTGATGCTTACAGCCCACAGTATGTTGAAGCAGCTTGGTATGCATGGTGGGAAAATCAAGGTTTCTTCAAACCTGAATATGGAGTAAGTATTATTTTATGTAAATTAAATCAACTATCAATAGTAAACTACTGTAAAATTGACTTTGGAGGTAAATAAAATATTGCTACAACCATATAACTTTTTCATGAAACTTCTCTAATATCTTTGATATGCTATTAAATTATTGTATTATCACAGACTCTTATTTTTATTAAACTCATCAGCTTTCTATTTCCATTCAATAAGTCATTGGCAAATTTTACTAAACTGCCACAAAAAAGAAGAAAAAGAACTATCAGATATGGAATTTCCTAGATCAGAAAAATTTGTTCAATTGCCTTAAAATACTTCTATTAGTTGTTGTTCACTGTAATGTGAATAGAAATTAATAGAAGCATAAGAGTTTTTATTTCAAATCTATTATTTTTTTATAGAATAAATTGGACAAACAAGCACACAGTTCACCTGATGGTAAGTGAATGTTGTGGCCCATAGACATCTACATCTATCCTCGATTAAGAATCAAAATGCAAATGCGTTGTCACCCCTGCAGACTGAGATGGAATGCCTCGTTTCCAGTAAAAAGGGTCTCTGGTTCTCTTCACACACCATAAGAAACACAGCAGCATTAAGCTGCTATTTTACACTGGTATTCTGTGAAAGCGTGGTCCTACTCCAGTCGAACCGACCCATTCGTGCTGCTACCACAATATAGCTGCAGCATGCCTCTACCACGTAAAAGTAATTATTACACAAATTTATAAAATCTAATTTAGTCATGGATAATTTTTCTTAACTAACTATCATAAGTAATGCACCACATTTAAAGTAGATAATTAAGATATCAATATTTAACCTTTCAATGGGCACATGGTCGGATCCAACCAAGGCGATGTATCGTCAAAATTCAAGCGGTCAGATCCGACCACACCCACCCACAGCACTTTAACCCATAAATAATTATATTTAGAGACTACTTTTCTATTAAGAAGTTTGGCATTATAGAATTTATACGAAATTTTCTATCCTGTGGTCTAAACAAAAGTCAGTTACTCTATGTTTTTTTATTCTACTGTCAATTTCCGACATTTGCCGACCATACGAAAATGGTGCAATTTTACGGTAGATAAAAAAAATCGATAAAGTAATTGATTTGTTTAGACCACAGGATGGAGAATTTTGTATAGATTCTATAATGCCAAACTTCTTTATAGAAAAGTAGTCTATAAATATAAGTTTTTATGGTTTAAAGTGGTGTGTTTTATGGTTTAATATGTCGTAAATTGACAGTAGAATAAAAATAAAAATACGTAGAGTAATTGACTTTTATTTAGACCACAGGATAGAGAACTTTGTATTAATTCTATAATTTCAAATTTCTTCATAGAAAAGTAGTCTCTAAATATAAGTCTGAATGATTTAAAGTGCTGTGGGTGGGTGCGATCTTATGCCGTGGAATTTTATTTGGATTAAAGGGTTAATGGGAGAATAAGGCAAAGATATTCAGGTTATACATGATGCTATCCATGAACCAGAAACTGGGAAGATGTAGCTTAACCAGGAATCATGTCAAAACCTATGCATCCCTGAGTTGCCAGAATTCGAAAACACTGTTATAAGAAGGTTATTACTGGCAACTCATCACTTGTTAATTCAATATTTGGTGATCAACAAATAGCAGTATATCCATTTTAAAATACAAAATGCTAATGAGTATATTATATTGTGTGTCTTGGGGATTTTTATTGCTAACTTAGCTTCTACTGTGAACAATCCTTTAAAATATTTTGCAACATTTTAAAACCTATACAAATCATAAGTATATTTGACTATTGCATAAAATAAATTTATTTTATTATACTTGGTTACATATAATTAATATTTTTTTTAATATTACAGAGAAAATCGATATTAGAGCCTAATCCTAAGGGCAAATTTGTGATGGTGATCCCACCGCCCAATGTCACCGGTACTTTACATCTTGGGCATGCACTCACTAATGCAGTTGAGGATGCTATTACCAGGTGGCACAGGTGAGTTAGTATCGGATCATTAATCATTGTTGTACTTTATTACAAGTTCCCTACTAAATATACATAAGTCTCTCAAACACTAAGCATTGTCCCGTTCAGCTACTCCACTTTTACATATATATTATTTTTTTATAATTATATTTAACATTTAAATATGTTACAGGATAGTATTATTGGTTATTGATCATAGTTAACAGCTTATCAATTGCACATTAGCTCTTAGTAATTAAAAATAAAGGGATACTTGATGCCTACAAACATAAATTGCATTGCCTTAATATACCATGAACTCATTTTTGACCCGTAAAACTTCTATTAAACGCTTAGCGTGGCAACTATGGCAATATACCCCCCACGAGAAACGTCGCAAATAGACATCCCCGGCGGCCCCGCTATTCTGGCTATGGTGGCGACCATGGTAACGGCGGGGCAGAGGGTGTTAAGAAGCTCCGGTGGAGGTTCGGTTGCCACCTACGACGACTCGACCTGGCAACATTTAACACACACACCATTTTGCGATTCAAGTTGCGCTGAAATATTAAAGGATTATCCGCGGTCCGAAGAAAGGGGAGGAAACAGTGATTCTCGAATCCGGCAACTTGTTCTATCACCGGGAGGGCGACGATCTGTCCCAAGGAGGTGTTGGATTTATCGTCCACAAGTCTCTTGTTAACAACTTTGTAAAGATGAGTATGTCGTCGAGGGTTGCATACCTTATACTCAGAATCACCAGACAGTATTTGCTGAAGGTCATAAAGGTTTACGCACCAACGTCGGCACATCCCGATTACGACGGATATTTCTAGAGCCATGCATTCCTCCAAAACTCACTATACTGTGTTAATGGAAGACTTACACGCAAAACTCGGCACAAAAAAGAATGGTGAGGTGAAGCTAGGGAAATTTGGGATAGGGCAATGGAACCCAAGAGGCCAGCAGCTGGCCGACTTCATGGAGAAAGAGGGACTCTTTATAAGTGTTATATATCATGGATTGTGATAAATAGTTATGAATGTGGGCAACTTACATAACATTGTTAAGAAATAATGTTAGTTAAGTCAACTAGTTTGTCATTAGTTTTGCTACCTAAGACAATACACGTATTTACCTTAATTACGGTGTTTCATTGGATCTAACAGTGGCGACGTAGTGTAAAAAGTGAAACAATGGAACGTAAATCAGTGAAATTTCACGAATTAATTTTACAAAGTGATAATTGGGATAATTGATAATTATATAGAATGCAAATGTATATGAGACTGTTTTAACATTAATTACGCCTAAAAAATCTAGTGATGTGACATTCGCGGAAATTGTAACAATTCTTACAAGGCATTATAGTCCAAAACCAAACGAGATTTCAGTGTCTTTCCAATTTTATAAACGTGATCAAAAAGAAAATGAATCAGTATCAGAATATATTGCACATATTAGAAAAATAAGTGCGGAATGCAATTTTACGGACTTGGAACGTATGCTTCGTGACAGACTTGTGTGTGGTATGAGTGATAAGAAATTGCAGTATGAATTGCTAAAAAAAGACAATTTACAGTATACGGATGTAGTGGATGCCGTGCTATCATCTGAAAGTGCAGTGAGGGATGTCCGCATGATGCAAAGTGTGACCAGCACTAATTTTGCCATCTCCAGGGATTCAATTTCCACTACTTCACCTGTAACATCATCATGCGAGCCGATGGATGTCAATGCCATGAAATCTCAAAATAATATTATATTCTGCTACCGATGTGGCGATCGTCATGGCGGTGTGTGTCGTTTCATAAATGCTGTTTGTAATTTTTGCAAGAAAAAGGGGCATATTGAAAAAATTTGCACAGCTAAAAAGAAAAGCCGTAGGGGCAATGTGAATTATACACAAGAGTTAGATACACATTTAAATGGCATTTATAACTTGGACAGTTTGACTTCACGGGTACCGGTATATAGAATAAAACTTCTATTGGATGGTGTGCCAGTGATCATGGAGGTGGACTCTGGGTCTGCTTTCTCAATTTTGAATAAACACACATGGATGCAGTTACACTCTAGAACTATACTAGATATACTGCCTAATTACGTATGTGGAACAACTCCCCGGAACAAGTAATGGGACAAGCTACAGTGCAAGTGCAATTTAAAGTCATTAAGTGTAATTTGAATATTGTTATAGCGAAGGCACGGGCCCAAATCTTATTGGTCGAAACTGGTTTGCTGAAACTGCATTAGATATTAATTTAAATACTATTAATGTTATTGATATTGATATGACAGATATTGATAAAGTGGTTAATAAATATAATACAGTTTTCAGAGAAGGGCTTGGTACATATAGAGGGAACCCTGTGAACATACAAATAACAAGCCTAACACTGTTCCTAAATTTTTAAAAGCTCGACCAGTGCCATTCGCGTTAAAAGAAAGGATTGAAAAGGAAATCGATCGTTTAGTGGGGGAGGGATACTGCGCCCTTTATCGTTTTCAGAATGGGCGACACTAGTAGTTCCTATAGTAACGAAAAATGGAGACATAAGACATTTGCGGAGACTATCGAAGTACGGTGAATCAAGCTACTGAGTCGGATACGTACCCAATGCCCACGGCTAGTGAAGTTTTTGCAGTTATTGCAGGTGGCTCTTATTACACGACACTTGATTTAGACAGAGCATATACGCAAGTGGTGGTCACAGATGCCACAGCGAAGCTGTTAACTTTAAATACATGTAAAGGTTTGTATGCCGTACACAGATGGGCATTCGGCGTGAAGGCGTGTCCGGGAATATTTCAACGCCTGATGACCGCACTACTAGCCGGCGTACTAGGTGTATCCGTGCTTATTGATGACATCATCATCAGCGGTCGCACATTGGCAGAAATGACTCAACGTCTTGAAACAGTATTGGAGTGCATTGAAAGAGTTGGATTACGTCTTAATAAAGATAAATGTAAATTTGCTAAAAGACGCGTAGAATTTTTAGGTTTTGTAGCATTTGTAGCATTTTTAGGCCTCTATAACTTTTATGAGAGGTTCATACCTCACAAAGCAACTATACTTAAACCTCTACATAGCTTACTTGATAAGTCACAAATGTGGCAATGGACTGACAGAGAACAAAATAGCTTTGATACTGTCAAGCATTTACTTTCTTCGGAGTTGACTCTTGTTCATTACGATCTTAATAATCATCACAGGTTTTTACCTGTGATAGCTCTGAATACGGCGTCGGCGCTGTATTGTCACACGTCATGGAGGACGGAACAGAGCGGCCTGTTGCAATGGGCTCTAGAACCTTGCATGCGCATGAGAGACGTTATTTCCAATTGGATAAAGAGGCCACTGCTATCATTATTGGGGTAGTTAAATTTCATAATTACCTGATGGGAAGGTCTTTCACGATAATCACAGACCACAAGCCTTTGCTTGGTATATTTGATCCTCAAAAGCCAATGCCAGCGATCTTGTCACCTCGCTTAACTAGAATTGCGTTAATACTTACGTCACACAACTATAAAATTGTTTATGAGCCAGGTAGAGAAATTGGAAATGCTGATGGTTTAAGTGGATGGCTACAGCCAGTTCCAGATCAACCAGAACAACAGCTTTGTGATGTTTTGCTTATGGCAGAGACACCTGCTGATTTTCCAGTGGATGTGGATCTCATAGCATCGGCAATAAAGAGAGACCGAACTTTATCACGAGTAAGTCACTATACACTAAGCGGTTGGCCAGACAGAGTCACAGACAGTGAACTGCATCCGTATTGGTTACTTCGTACCGAACTCTCATTACATGAGGAATGTATTTTATTTGGTTGCCGCGTAGTGGTGCCGCCATCGCTGCGTGAGCCTTGTCTGGGTGCCTTACATGAGACACACGTTGGTGTCGTGCAACCGAAGGCATTGGCAAGAAGTTACATTTGGTGGCCACAATTTTTTTTTTTTTATATTCCACAACTATCACACAAAGCCATCTAGTCCCAAGCTAAGCACAGCTTGTGTTATGGGTACTAGACAACTGATAAACATGCTTATATATATTTCTAAATACATAAATATTATAGATAAATTACACCCAGACGCAGAACAAATGATCGTGCTCATCACACAAACATTCGTCCTGGGTGGGAATCGAACCCACAACCTCCGGCATAGCAGTCAGAGTCACTAACCACTAGACCAACAGGCCTGTCATTTGAATCATGACATTGAAGTTTTAGTGGGTGAATGCTCAAAATGTTTAGAAAACAGGCATATGCCCCCTAAAACAAGCTGTGAATGAATAACACCAACTAAACCGTGGTCTCGAATTAATGTAGACTTTGCTCCCGCAAAGTCAACTCCCTTTTCAAAATAAGACATTTCTGACTGTCGTCGATACTTATTCGAGATGGCCAGAGGTTTATATGGTTACCAATATGACCTCTGGAACAATTATTCGACATTTAAGGGATATGTTTGCAACACATGGATCGTGTGAAACTTTGGTTTCAGATAATGGAACCCCATTTGTATCGACAGAAATGAAAATATTTCTTGAAGCCAATAAAATTAAACAAGTCACTACAGCACCTTATCACCCGGCTACCAATGGTTTGGCTGAAAGCATGGTCCAAACCATTAAGAACAAACTACGCAAGATGGATGATGTTCCATGGATATCAAACTCCCTAACATTTTACTAGGTTTGCGTGTTACACCTTGTACAGCAACCAAAAAGAGTCCAGCAGAACTTTTAATGAACAGACGCCTACGAGCTTTGCTAGATACAATACATTCCGATAATCGCCTGCAAAGAAAGGGAACACAACAATTTATTAGTAACGCTCAAAAAATTAACAGGGAATCGAAGATGGGCCAAAATGTAATGTATCGGAATTATGGTAATGGGCCACGATGGATACCAGAAACTGTGGTAAATAGAAATAGACCATCTAGTTATGAGATTGCTACGGATGATGGATCTTTAGTAAATAGGCATATTGATCAAGTAATTAACAAAAGGCAATCTGACTTGAGTGCAAGAGAGGATGAAGAGATGTCTGAAGAGCAAGATATCGCAGTTAATAGTGAACTATTGGACAATGACTTAACAGAGGAAATAACTGACTATAACTTAGGGAAAGATAAGACCAATAATGATGTAAGAGAAGAGACTATTGAAATACCTAGTCAGGATAAATGGGCGGAAATGTTAGGTATACCAACTAATACGGAAATAACTTATTCTGGGGAAAAATTAGGAATAAAATGAATGTTCATTCTAAGTCACCATATGAGAGACGTAATAATTTTATAGCTTAAGTTTACCTGTTTTAATATAAATATATATTTAGTGTATTAGATTATGTTAAGTATTAGAAATTGATTATTGAGTTAAAAATTAATATTGTATGTACATTTATTTATTTATTTTATTGTTTATTGCATCCTTAAACAAAAGAATACAAAGGGCGGACTTAATGCCTTGAGGCATTCTCTACCAGTCAACCCTTGGAGTGGTGACAATTTGACGTAGGTGTGGCAATATAGAATAAGAGAACACAATACAAATGATAATTAACTACATAATATATACAAACTACTAATAAATAAACTACACATATATGATCTATCCTTACATATATACAAATATATAAATAAATGGATATACATACAAGTATACATATTTAAATACATACATAATTAGTATATACAAATGACTATGAATATATACGTCTGTTTGGCAATACATATTAAATAGACGAGTCATGTAAAATGCGTTGTCTTTAATAAATGATCACGGACCAACTTTTTAAAAGCATACTTATTGGGAGCTTTTCTGATGTCATCGGGCAAGTAGTTCAAAGGTACATGCTTGGGGGAAAGGTATGTTATATATCATGGATTGTGATAAATAGTTATGAATGTGGGTACTTACGAGTATATAACATTGTTAAGAAATAATATTAATTAAGTCAACTAGTTTGCCATTAGTTTTGCTACCTAGCACAATACACGTATTTACCTAAATTACGGTGTTTTTTTGGATCTAACAATAAGGAAGCGGCCCCACAGAAAGTGGACATGGTCAAGCCCCGACAAAAAATGAGATTGACTTTATTATGACGACCAGATGCAAACTGTTCAGTGATGTCTCAGTGATCGCAAAGGTGAAAACTGGCAGCGATCGCTGAATGGTTAGGGGCACACTTAACCCAAACGTTAAGTTGGAATGGAATGGAACCCAAAATCCTGAAATCTTTCAGCTCGAGTTGCAAAACCGTTTTTAGTGCCTGGAAGATTGCAATGTAGTGAACGATATGAATGACAAGCTCGTGGTAACTGTCCATGCGGTCGGAGCTAAGTTCTGCAAGACCCACCGCAGAAGAATGCAAAAACTCTACGATCACACTCTTAATCTCATGGCTGTTAGACGGGAGATGAAGCTACAGTCATCAGCAGATTTGACAGCATACAGGCAACTGTACAGACATGTCTCCAAATACATGCGGCGGGACTTATGCAACTTCAATACAACTCGTATTGAAGAAGCGATTGAGCGGAACCAGGGTTCCAAAGTCTTTGCCAGAGATCTTTCTGCCAGAAAGAGCCAATTTTCAAAGCTGAAGACTGAGTGTGGCAGCATCGTTTCCGAAACACATGGGATTTTGATTGAGATTGAGAGATAATGATTTCTTATATTTAAGTCTGCAGTTTGTGATCATATCCTAGACGGCCCCAACCATTACATCAGATTTGATAGACCACAAATCCTCGCGAAAGAACACCGATTCCTACCAAGGATGATACGTGAGGCTATTGAAATTAAAAAACATCCTAATTTCAATAGAGAAGGAGGCTGGGTACTACCACCTGCTTGGGATCCTATAATCAATAAAATTAAAACTAAACCCAAGCATACCACTGCAAGACCTCAAGACAGAGTTAGTTCATTTTGCATAGATCGGACCATAAACAATAATTAAAAAAGCTGAAGGTACTCCGGGTTTAACAATGACATCGGGACGTCAGTCATCTCAGTCCCCCGTGACCATGGGTGCTGGAAAGCGCCCGAAACGTCGGGAATTAAAAATAAAAAGTAAAAATAAACGCGATAAAATCCGTAAAAGTAGTTTTAATCATGAGATTGAGAGGTTATATGGGCAGCTGTACGCATCATCGTTGGAGCCAAACGTAAGTGTGAGTAACGATCCTAGAGCAAGTCTTATCCGACACTGTTCCGATGATATCCCGGACGTCAGTCTGAGCAAGATAAGAATGACTCTCCAGCAACTAAAAACGGCAAGGTCCCCGGCGAGGATGGAATTACAGCGGAGCTTCTGAAAGCGGGTGGAACACAGGTACTTAAAGTCCTTCAGAAGCTTTTTTCAAATTCCGTCCTCCATGGTGGCACTATTCCGGAGGCGTGGAGCAGAAGTGCGGTGGTCTTGTTCTTCAAGAAAGGCGACAACGCTCTCTTGAAGAACTACAAATCGATTTCCCTTCTGAGCCGCGTCTACGTGCTGGTTTCGGGAGTAATTACGAATCGTCTCGCACGCTAGCTCGACGACTTCCAGCCTCCCGAACAAGCTGGTTTCCGAAAAGGCTTTATTACCATAGACCACATACACACCCTGCGGCAGAGTGTACAGAAGATCGAAGAGTACAATCTGCCACTTTGCCTAGCGTATGTGGACTATGCCCCTTGTCCCTTCAGCTGTGTCAAGTTCACTGTCGGTATATCGAAGTGCAGAAGTGTTTGTACAGTAGGGCTACGATGGCTGTCCGAGTACAGAACCAGAGTTCGAAACCTATCCAACTGCAGAGAGGTGTAAGACAGGTTGACGTTATATCCCTGAAACTCTTCACCGCTGCATTGGAAGACGTTATCAAGCTACTGAACTGCAAAGGATACGGTATTAACATCAATGGCGAGCACATCACTCACCTTCGATTTGACGGCGATATAGTCCTTATTGCAGAATCGCTGGAGGACCTAAGCACTATGCTCAATGACCTCAATAGTGTCTCCCAAGGGATAAGTCTTAAGATGAACATGGACAAAACAAAGATAATGTTTAATGTCCATGTCACACCTATGGTGGTAGTTGTTGGGAGCACTATGCTCGAAGTTGTTGACGAGTATGTTTACCTAGAACAAATAGTCCGACTTGGTAAGTCCAACTTCGACTGAGAGGTCAATCGACGGATTCAACTCGGTTGGGCAGCGTTCGGGAAATTACGACACATCTTCTTGTCAGGTTTACCTCAAAACCTGAATACGAGATTGTACAACCAGTGCATGTTGCCAGTGATGACTTACAGATCTGAGACGTGGTCCTTCACTGCTGGCCGTATGGGGTCGCTCAAGGTCGCTCAGCGAGCTATGGAGAGGGCTATGCTCGGGGTTTCTCTGCGTGATAAAACTAGAAATGAGGATATCCGCAGTAGAACCAGAGTGATCGACATAGTCCAACGGATTAGTAAGCTGAAGTGGCAATGGGCCGGCCATATAGCTCGAAGAACTGACAACCGATGGAGAAAAAAGGTTCTCGAGTGGTAGCCTCGTACCGGTAGGTGTAGTGTAGGGCGCCCCTCCACTAGATGGAGTGACGACTTGGTAAGACATGTAGGAAGTCAATGGATGCAGGTGGCTCAGGACCGTGCTTTGTGGCATTCCTTGCGGGAGGCCTATGTTCAGCAGTGGTGTGAAGGGCTGTAATGATGATGATGATGATGAATATAAAACTCATATTATCAACGGTGACCTCTTTTGTGTCACCATACTATGCATTTTTTTAAATTAAATGTATTTTTTTATAGAATAATAATTAATAAAATGTTTTTAATTTTTAGTGTTTCCCCACGAAAGTATTACATGTTACTCTGTGTTTATACTAAAATATATTTATCTCATTTCTTAGAATGAATGGCAGAACTACTCTATGGAATCCAGGTTGTGATCATGCTGGTATTGCAACTCAAGTGGTAGTGGAGAAAAAGGTTTGGAGGGAAGAGAAGAAAACCAGGCATGATCTTGGTAGAGAAGAGTTTGTTAAACGGGTATGGGACTGGAAGAATGAGTAAGTCATAAAACAGCTCTTTAATATTGCTTAAAAGTATTTATTTTTTCTTCACAACCCTTACAAATCTACTGATGACTGAGTCTCATATTGGCAGAGCTGAAGATTTAAGAATGCACATTCTGTTCCACGGCCCTGCCAATATGTGATGAAGGTTTACCATGGAAGTTTTAGTTGGTGAAATTTTCACAAAAAAAAAACTCATCTGCCTAAAACAAAAATGAAAGGATAAAATGGTCCACACATGCTAAGGTATTCTTGAAGTAGAAGGTATATAGAGAGAAAGAATCATTTCTCATACTCGTCACACACAATATTCATGTATGAAAATTGACTATAACGGCTTTGAATGGCTTAGACAGCTATGCGGGAGTAGCGAAAAAATCTGTTTAAATGTGAATTATATTAAAATATCGATTGAGTGAAATCACGGGCATTTGCTAGTGTGTGATAAAAAATATTTTTCCCACAGAAAAGGAGATCGTATTTACTCCCAGCTCCGATCTTTAGGCTCGTCTTTTGACTGGTCGCGAGTTCGATTCACGATGGATCCGTCGATGTGTCGGGCTGTGAACGAGGCTTTCATTCGCCTCCACGACGCTGGCGACATTTACCGAGCGAACCGCTTAGTTAACTGGTCATGTGCACTAAAGAGTGCTATCTCGGACATTGAAGTGGATAAAATGGAGTTGACCGGGAAGACTATGTTAGCAATACCAGGTTATGAACAAAAGGTTAGTGCACAATGCTAAATTATATAGACTAAGAGTGTTTTTCTATCAATCCAAATAGGTAACTGTCTCATTTCGGCTACGGCTACCCCATAATATGGATGTCTGGCCAAGTGTTAGAACTGTCGAAACTGTCTGGCTACTGAGGAAACATCTAATAGTTGTTTAAGTAACTGTTTAGGCCAAATCGTGGCGACTTGAAACTTGCAAGGCGCTCGTCTCGGGCGAGGAACCGGTTTGCGCGGGGGGGGGGAGGTCGTTTTGCGCCTACGGCGGTGCCAGCTAGTCTCCAATAATCCTTGTGCGCTACGGCCGTGTAGGTTAGAATCGTTACGTCGCATTAAGACTGCCTCCTTTGCGTTGTTATATTTTGTTTGTATACGTGACAACAAGGCTTTCCTTAAGTCTTGTGTCATTTTTTAACTTCGATTGCCCTTAATTTGCATCGACGCGTGGCTTGTGTCGTGTTTTAATATCGTACTAAGTAATTTTGCTTGTCGTTTGGAACGCTAAACTTTGTGACCCGGGTGGAAATCGCGTTCGATTATAGTTTGTGCTAAGTGACGATAATAGAGTTCTAATAGCGGTGAACGCCCTCTGGCCGATTACATCGGTGACGTCAGGTTATATTACACACCTTCCTACACCACCCACACCTAACATTTACTTGTCCCTGACGGTACCTTGTGGTCGACCCTACCTCCAGAACTAGGTGAGTTTGTGTTTGCTTATACAGCGATTATAAATTAATTATCCATAAGCCATTGGGCCCTCCCCTCGGTTGCTCGTCGAGTTGGGTTACTATGGGCCCTAGCCCAGTTGACTTTTGTCGGGGCAACTGAGGCCCGTAACAGTAACATATATAGAATTCAGCTTTTAAGGGTGTATATGTTTGTAAGGTGAAGTAGCAATGGTCCGACTATATAGCTGGAAAAACCAATAACCAATGAGGCAGAAAGGTCCCCGAGTGGCAAACTCCACGACCTGGTAACATATGCAGGAAGTTGATAGATGCAGTTGGTTCAGGATCGTGCTTTGTAGCATTTCTTGTGGGAGGCCTATTTCCAGCAGTGGCCTTATGAAGGACTGTAATGATGATGATGATGAAGCCAAATGTATCAAACTACTAGTAAATACTAATACTCTATCTTCATTCCTCTTCACGGAAAAAAAATCTTACCCTGTCCCCCCATCTGCAAGTAGATGTTATTTTCTCTAACCAACCATAAAAATGTATTATGTGTGATGGGAATATGTATATATAGAAGAATAAAGGTCGTTTCACATGGGACAGATAATATAATATTATTTCTTCCAGTATCTGTTCATAAAAACTCTTAAAATCCCTGAATGTCCAAGTATGTACATACTAAGTGGCTGAATAGAGGCAAGTTGCATGGGGATTGTTTTGTATGAAACCTATGGCTTACATCATTATCGAATAAACTAATTACAGTTGAGCGTATTTTTGAATATGTGGCAGTTTGTAAAACACAAAAATCACTAAATAGATAATAACTGCAAGTAGCCGCTGAAAACACATACAATTAGTGTCTGGCAATAGTTATTATTATATATTATAGTATTGCCGTGTAGTGGCGGTTAAGAATATCCACTACCCCATATCTTCCCGTGGGTGTCGTAAAAGGCGACAGAGGGACACAGGCAGGAGATGGGCAGCAGCATCTTCCTGATAACAACAATTACACAAAAAAAAAACTGCGGTTGCCAACCCGCTCGCCAAGCGTGGCAACTATGGCAATATACCCCCCATGAACAATGACACAAATAGACGGCCCCCAGTCCCCGGCGGCCCCGCTATTCCTGGCTACGGTGGCGACCATGGTAACGGCGGGGCAGGGGGTGCTAAGAATCTCCGGTGGAGGTTCGGTTGCCACCTACGACGACTCGACCTGGCAACATTTAACGCACGCACACTGAGGACTGACGAGAAGATCCTGGAGCTGGAAGAAGAGATAGACAAGTTGCGCTGGAGTATTATAGGATTATCCGAGGTCCGAAGAGAGGGGGAGGACACGGTGATTCTCGAATCCGGCAACTTGTTCTATCACCGGGAGGGCGACCATCTGTCCCAAGGAGGTGTCGGATTTATCGTCCACAAGTCTCTCGTCAACAACGTTGTAAAGATTGGGAGTGTGTCGACGAGGGTCGCGTACCTGATACTCAGAATCACCAAACGGTATTCGCTGAAGGTCATACAGGTTTACGCACCAACCGCGGCACATCCCGATGAGGAGGTGGAGGAAATGTATGAGGATATTTCCAAAGCCATGCATTCCTCCAAAACCCACTACACGGTGTTGATGGGAGACTTCAACGCAAAACTAGGCACAAGAGAAAGCGGTGAGCTGAAATTAGGGAAATTTGGAGTAGGGCAACGGAACCGAAGGGGCCAGCAGCTGGCCGACTTTATGGAGAAAGAGGGACTCTTTATGATGAACTCTTTCTTCCAGAAGCGGCCCCACAGGAAGTGTACCTGGTCGAGCCCCGACGGTTCGACAAAAAATGAGATTGACTTCATTATGACGACCAGACGCCAACTGTTCAGTGATGTCTCAGTGATCGCGAGGGTGAAAACTGGCAGCGATCACCGAATGGTTAGAGGCACACTGAACCTAAACGTTAAGTTGGAGAGGTCTCGTCTAATGAAGTCAACGCTCCGTCCCCCTCGTGCTCTAATCCAGAATCCCGAAAACTTTCAGCTCGAGTTACACAACCGCTTTCAGTGCCTACAAGATTGTAATGCAGTGGACGATATGAATGACAAGCTCGTGGAAACTGTCCATGCGGTCGGAGCTAAGTTCTGCAAGACCCGCCGCAGAAGAACACAAAAACTCTCCGATCACACTTTTAATCTCATGGCTGTTAGACGGGAGATGAGGCTGCAATCGTCAACAGATTTGACAGCATACAGGCAACTGAACAGACAGATCTCCAAATGCATGCAGCGAGACTTACGCAACTTTAATACTGCTCGTATTAAAGAAGCGATCGAGCGGAACCAGGGCTCCAAAGTCTTTGCCAGAGATCTGTCTGCCCGTAAGAGCCAACTGTCAAAGCTGAAGACTGAGTGTGGCAGCATCGTTTCCGGGACACCTGAGATTTTGAGTGAGATTGAGAGGTTCTATGGGCAGCTGTACACATCATCGTTGGAGCCACACGCAAGTGTGAGTAACGATCCAAGAGCAAGTCTTATCCGACACTATTCCGATGATATCCCGGACGTCAGTCTAAGCGAGATTAGAATGGCTCTCCAGCACCTTAAAAACGACAGGGCCCCAGGCGAGGATGGAATTACAGCGGAGCTTCTGAAAGCGGGTGGAACACCGGTACTTGAAGTCCTTCAGAGGCTCTTCAATTCCGTCCTCCATGGTGGCACTACTCCAGAGGCGTGGAGCAGAAGTGCGGTGGTCTTGTTCTTTAAGAAAGGCGACACCGCTCTCTTGAAGAACTACAGACCGATTTCCCTTCTGAGCCGCGTCTACGTGCTGTTTTCGAGAGTCATTACGAATCGTCTCGCACGCAGACTCGACGACTTCCAGCCTCAGCCAGAACAAGCCGGTTTCCGAAAAGGCTTCAGTACCATAGACCACATACATACCCTGCGGCAGATTGTACAGAAGACTGAAGAGTACAATTTGCCACTTTGCCTGGCGTATGTGGACTATGAGAAAGCCTTTGATTCCGTCGAAATTTGGGCGGTGCTGCAGTCCCTTCAGCGGTGCCAAGTTGACTGTCGGTATATCGAAGTGCTGAAGTGTTTGTACAGTAGGGCTACGATGGCTATCCGAGTACAGAACCAGAGCTCGAAACCTATCCAACTGCAGAGAGGTGTAAGACAGGGTGACGTTATATCCCCGAAACTCTTCACCGCTGCTTTGGAAGACGTTTGCAAGCTACTGGACTGGAAAGGATACGGTATTAACATCAATGGCGAGTACATCACTCACCTTCGATTTGCCGACGATATAGTCCTTATGGCAGAATCGCTGGAGGACTTAAGCACTATGCTCAATGACCTCAATAGTGCCTCCCAACGGATAGGTCTTAAGATGAACATGGACAAAACAAAGATCATGTTTAATGTCCATGTCACACCTATGCCGGTAGTTGTTGGGAGCACTATGCTCGAAGTTGTTGACGAGTACGTTTACCTGGGACAAATAGTCCGACTAGGTAAGTCCAACTTCGACCGAGAGGTCAATCGACGGATTCAACTCGGCTGGGCAGCGTTCGGGAAATTACGACATATCTTCTCGTCAGGTATACCTCAATCTCTAAAAACTAGATTGTACAACCAGTGCGTGTTGCCAGTGATGACTTACGGATCTGAGACGTGGTCCTTCACTGCTGGCCGTATGAGGACGCTCAAGGTCGTTCAGCGAGCTATGGAGAGGGCTATGCTCGGAGTTTCTCTGCGTGATAGACTCAGAAATGAGGATATCCGCAGTAAAACCAGAGTGACCGACATAGCCCAACGGATTAGTAAGCTGAAGTGGCAATGGGCCGGCCATATAGCTCGAAGAACCGATAACCGATGGGGAAGAAAGGTTCTCGAGTGGCAGCCTCGTACCGGTAGGCGTAGTGTAGGGCGACCCCCCACTAGATGGAGTGACGACCTGGTAAGATATGCAGGAAGTCGATGGATGCAGGTGGCTCAGGACCGTGCTTTGTGGCATTACTTGGGGGAGGCCTATGTTCAGCAGTGGACTTGTGAAGGGCTGTAATGATGATGATGATGAATAGTTTGCTACGACACTAATTGTCTGGCAACGGATGACGTTATTTCTAATATTAATCTAAAGAAAATATAAGAAAATTATGCTTGATACTTTGACAAATTTAAGTTAATTGAAACCAATTTTTACGGATTTTATCGCGTATAATTCAACTTTATCATTCTCGACGTTTCGGGTGCTTTACAGCACCCATGGCAACAGTGAGATCAAACGGGTGTTTGACGTCCTGATGTCATAGTTATCCCAGCTACCTTCAGTTTTTAATATTAATTTTTGGTCTGATCTATGCAGAATAAGCTTACAGTATCTTGAAGTCTTGCAGTGGTATTCTTGGGTTTGGATTTAATTTTATTAATTACAGGATCCCAAGCAGATGGTAGTGCCCATCCATCCCCTCTATTGAAATTAGGATGTTTTTTTTTTAATTTCAATAGCCTTGCGAATCATCCTAGGTTGGGTCCTATCCGCGTCGCTACTTGAATCAGTTGAGTGAGATCTAGCAAGTTTGCGCGCCTCTCTCCCAGCATGGTCGGTTCTCTAGTATGGGAACAACCACTCTGTGGTAGGCATTAGAATCCTCGAGAAAAACTAGCTCCGCAGACGGATATCGATTTGGGCTTTATCTGCCATTCTTGTCAGGTTTTCAATGAGCCTGGTTGTCTCTGCTGTGTGATCGATAGACACTGGCATAGAGGGCTGTCCCTACACTTGTGTCCACCAAAAGCTACATTACAGAAAACCGTGAAACCTCAAAGCAACGAAGACGCCGACAGCAAATGTCGTCGCGGACACACAGACCCCAGCACGCTGTTTGAACTTATGTTCAAGCATGTAACCCGGGTAGTTGTACGCCACATCAGACGGAGTTGGTATCTGTGTGTCCATCCGTTAAGAAGAATAGGTGCGGATTCTCGGTCTCAAGGTGGTGGTAGACCAGATCGAGTTTAGTGTGCAACCTTCTGACGGGAGGGTGGTAGCAAGCGAGGCGGCCCCTTGCGAGATCTACCACCGCATGATGAGATCCTCAGCAGTCACCACACGCTAAAGTAGCCGGTGATGCCTTTGCCCGGGGTGGACCACTCGTAGGTAGATCTCAGCCACTCCAAAAAACTGCCTTTCGGAAGCCATGTGAATTTTTCCTTCTAATGGGATGATGTATTCCTCCACCCCACGGCATTCGTCTCCATTTCCCCTTTAAATTAAATTGTATGTCCATCTGTGGGATGTTTTGAGACTTTTATTTATCTGATTAGGTGATATATTTTTCATGAAAAAAATCCTCATGGACAAGGTTGGGGCGATGAAGAAGTGCTGCTTTACTTTTACCAGCTAAACTCCCACAGACTTACGTTTTTCATTTCTTTACTATTTTAAAGGTGTTAAGAATTAATTAGCACACATCTGCTCAATAAAATAAAATGATGTGTCTTACCTAGTTTGAAGAGCACCTCCCGCCCTCCCTCAATTGCGTGCACTAATCCTCTCACCACTAATCCCAGCACCACTACTCCCAACACCACTACACTAGGAAAGACATCACCATCGACGATAATACGGTACGTCGCTCTATCGCCTCTACACGAGGCATCCTCAGGTGATGTAGACTCTGCGGTGGCAGACCGCTAAGATTATTAATTATCTTTACTATTTTGATTATGGAAACACTTAAACTCTTTACAAATATTTATAAATAAACAATGGACTTATTTAAGTGACCGATGGTCATTTACATAGTCATTTATTGATTTTAAAAGCTGTCATAGGCAATATATAAAAAATATTCTTTGAGTTTAGTGAATCATATATGCTGTTGTCTATATATACGTTTATGCATATGAATAAAATTGAAGTGTACGTTAGTAATATTAAAATAAAACTGGCTTCTGTTATATATGAGGATTATTTGCATGCTATTAAAACATAAACCTTATACTATTTTTAAAAACTTTTGTAACTTTAATTCCATGAAGGATCTAGGCTAGATTTTGCTTTTAATTGAAAAAAACAATATTGTTTTTTTTATTTATTGGTATTTTATTAAAGTAAAGTTACAGTCTATATACATCCCACTGCTGGGCACAGGCCTCCCCTCATTTCTGAGAGGGTTTTAGGGCTAGGAAGTATCCGCCGCGCTGCCCCAATGCGTGTTGGCGAACTTCACATGTCTTCGAAATATTTTTTCTTATTCCTCAGACATGCAGGTTTCCTCACGATGTTTTCCTTCACCACCGAGCACGTGGTAAATCTGCACTTAAAATTGCAATTAACAATTTCATTGGTGCCGGCGGGGATCGAATCCGGGTTACTCGCGTTCTGTTATATTTACAGCTGTGGTAGCTCAGATGGTATTTGATTATCTTATATCTAAAAAAAATATGTCTCATAAGTAAAACTAACACAGGTAATGCCAGGGCGGCCCGCTGGTATTAAAATAAAATGTACTTGGTACAATATTCTTGTGCTGCTGACTTGGTCTTGTTAATTCTGGCCTTAAAATGTTTGAAAATTATAAGAGTTAACTTATACATTTCATTTTTTATTAATGTCGATATTTTTCGTTAGGTCGAATTTGGTGTTTTGGTGCTATTCGCGTATAAAGCAGAGGGTACAGAGGAGGAGGTGGTGGTGGCCACTACTCGTGTGGAGACCATGCTAGGGGATGTGGCTGTTGCTGTTCATCCCGAGGATACGAGGTGGGTGATGTTATTTTTTGCATATCAGGCCTACGAAATATAAGATATATAGAGCGCTGCGTACATTACTAATGATGTAAAAACCGAGCTAAAACCACGCTAACATTATGAAAGACATGTACTAACTTACAAATTTGCAACTCACGGTATGGTTTTGGGTATATAAGTCCACCAGGGGTTTAGAAAGAAAGAAAGAAAAAACGTTTATTCACGGTCTAATCACAATAGATACAAAACAAAGCAAGAAATTGGAAGTAAACAGAAAATAAAACAATATTTCCCTAAATTAACAAAAATGTAAAAATAATATAAAATGAGTCTGTGTAGCAGCGTAAGACCGTGCAATGGACAGGACGCAGTAAAAGTCGAGATACAGAAACACGAACTGCTCTGATCCCGACACTGGTTTTCAGTCCGGCCCGTACTCCGACGTAACTCGGACGGCTGCCTCAATGCAAATGCTATAATGCGACGCGGAATATATAAAAAAATATGTGGTTTTTAAATTTTTATTCACATAAATAGTGGATATCATTAGTCTAATGAAGGTAAGTTTATGCTCTCTGTTACCTTCTCCACAGTGATGCTCTTATAACTGTAGTTTCTCTCTGTGTTTTTGTATTGATGTTTAAGAAATTATTAATAAAGTTATATACTTCCACAGATATAAGCATTTGATCGGGAAAAATTTGGTGCATCCGATTCTGAAAAGAAAGTTGCCAGTCATCGCTGACGAATACGTGGATATGAACTTTGGGACAGGTTATACAAAATTATTAATACATTCATAAACACATACTTATCTAGACAGATCTAGCAAGATCTAGACTGGGAAAGCAACGGTTTTACGTTAGCCATACCTGATTTGAATAAACTAGGTTTTCGGATTTCATCACATTTAATTTTAATTTGATTAACGGACTGCCCAAGAAAGAGGGTAATGTTTTTAAAATGTATGTATATAAAATACGTAATGCGATAGAGCCATGCTGCAGCTATAGTGTAGTTGTAGCACGAATGGGTCGGCTCGACCGGGGCAGGACCACGCTCTCACAGAATACCAGCGTGAAATAATAGTGTAATGGCTGTTGTATTTTGTATGGTGAGTGTAGAGAACCGGAGACCCTTTTTACTGGAGTCAAGTAATTCTACCATAGTCCTCAGCGATGCCAACGCATTTGCATTTTGATTCTTAATTGAGGATAAATGTGGATGTATTTACCATCAGGCGGCATGTGTGCTCTTTTGTCATTGAATGCTATAAAGAAATATGTCTATTTCTTTGGTATGCTCTGTTGCCTAAACGGCTTGATGAATCTTAACATAATATGAGGTGTTGTTAGATGTCTTAGTTGTGGAAGTAATATAGGATTTTTTTTTAGGATAGGGTGACAAACGAGCACACAGTCCACCCGATGGTAAGTGGTTGCTGTGGCCCATAGACATCTACATCTATCCTCGATTACGAATCAAAATGCAGATGCGTTGTCACCTGTGGGAACTAAGATGGAATGCCTCTTTTCCAGTAAAAAGGGTCTCCGGTTCTCTACACTCACCATACGAAACACAGCTGCATTAAGCTACTGTTTCACGCTGCTGTGAGAGCGTGGTCCTTCTCCGGTCGAGCCGACCCATTCGTGCTACAACTATACTTCTAATATAACTGCAGCATGGCTCTACCACGTAAAAAGGATATAAAAATGTTCTCTTTTGTGTAAATTTTTTTACGCAGTAGAGTTTTTAATAACTACCTTAACAATTAGTTTTATTACCTCTAAAAGTTTCGAGTTCATTAAACAAATTGAACTGTATTTATTCCTCTTTATTGCAAAATAGTAAGGTGATGTTCTCCTGGCAATATTATCCTCGGCGACAATTTCCGAATATTGTCGGAAGTTATCAATTGCACAAGAGATTCAATGTCACAAGTATACGCGCCAACACAGCCAATGAGAGCTAATATTAACGTCGGTTACGCAACTTCGTTATAATCGAGAAGTTGCGTTTTAAAATTGAAGTTTTATCGGTTTTTAGCGTATATAAATTCACAAAACAATGCATCAGCAGTTTGCTCTTTAAGTTTTTGCACATTTTAACACTATTTTTATACTTTTAGGAACCGTGGTTTGGCTTATCCATTTCTAATCTAATTGATATAAAATAAAACTAATATTTCAGAAAGAAACGTTAACCCTTATTTTTTCCTAACAAATTAACTTCACCGCCATGAAATCTGTCTAATATTTTCATCTCATTTTTAAGTAGAGGCGCCCTGATGGCCGCCTGGTGAATGCTCTCAGTACTCAACTTCCTCCTGTAAAGTTTGTATATATTTTAGGTGCGGTTAAAATAACGCCGGCCCACGACCCCAACGACTACGAGATCGGCAAACGGCACAACCTGCCCTTCATCACGATCTTCGACGACGTGGGCAACATGCTGGATAACTGCGGACCCTTCTCCGTGAGTATTAACATCATAACTTAACTGCAGTGGTTTATCAATTATGGAATAATATTAAAACTCTAAACAAGACGTCTGTCTGAACACGCATCACGCGAAAACCTGTGAACCGATTTGAATGGGACTTTCACTGGTAGATAGCTGATGTTATATGGAGTAACTTAGGCTACTTTTATTTTAGGGTGCCACTCAAAAAAATTCCACACGGGCGAAGTCGCGGGGAACAGCTGGTTATCGAATACAGTAGAACGCCGATTATCCGAATTAATTGGGAGCGGGATCGATTCGGATAATCGAATATTCGGATAATCGGACATAGACTGGTAATAAAGAAAAACGAACTGTCACACATAGAATAAACTTTATTAAGTTTAACAAACACAGTTCTACAATACGGGAGGTGCTCACTGACAGTAATTCCGTTTCACGGAAGCTGCGCGACGCAGAACATGTAGTGTCTTGCCTCTAGCTTTCAACCATAACAGTTGAAATATATCTTGGACTCTAGCTAGTTCCAACTTGTTACAACTAAACAAAACAAAAATTACATTACTTACAGTACTTGGTTTTAATTTTTTATATTACGCTTAGGACCGATTCGGTTAATAGGCGTTCTACTGCAAAGTTCACTTTCGCAGATGCGTGGCATTGCTGCAATGTGGCTCACATTGCAGCAATGCCAGCATACATAGCTGCAGCACGAATGGATAAGCTCGACCGGGTTGGGACCACGCTTTCACAGAATATTAGCGTGTAACAGCAGAATAGTCCTGCTGCGTTTCATGCGATGAGTGTAGGAAACCGGAGATCGTTTTTACTAGTAACTAGTCATTCCATTTTGCATTTTGATTCACAATTGATGGTAGTTATAGTTGTCTTTGGGCCACAGCATCCGCTTTTTATAGGATGGGGTGACACACAGTCCACCTGATGGTTAGTGAATGCTGGGGCCCATAGACATCTACGTTTATCCTCGAATACAAATCAAAATGCAGTTGCGTTGTCACCCGTGTGGACTAAGATGAAATGCCTCGTTTCCAGTAAAAAGGGTCTCCGGTTCTCTACACTCACCATGCGAAACACAGCAGCTTTAAGCTACTATTTTTTACGCTAATATTCTGTGAGAGCGTGGTCCTTCCCCGGCCGAGCCGACCCATTCGTGCTACAACTATACATCTAATATAACTGCAGCATGGCTCTACCACGTATAAAACTTACCATCAAGTGGACTATGTGCTTGTTAATCGCCACTATTCTTTCTATAAATCTTATAGTTTAATCATTAATTAAACTATAAGACAAGAGCAATAATTTACTTGTTGGTAAGTTCCCACCAAAACTCCCTCTGTCTGTTTATAGGGAAGTGTTATCAGTGTTGTTAGTGTTTCCACAACCCCATTTTAATGTAATTTTAAGAACTGTTTTTTTTTCCATTGAATAGGGCAAGAAACGTTTCTACGTGCGTCGGGAGATCATCAAAACGCTAGAACAGTTGAAGCTGTATAAAGAGACTAAGGATCACGCGATGGTGGTACCGCTCTGCAGCCGCTCTAAGGACGTTGTCGAGCCAATGTTGAAACCGCAATGGTAATTTTTAAGTGAATGCTTATTTTAGATGGACTTGGGAAATGAAGGAGGAGTTGTTCAGCAGCATCTTCCCGATTAAGACTCTTAATAATAAAAAGAATGTAATTGCAACCACCTACGAAGTGTGCAACTATGGCAATCCCCACCCTCCTCCCTCCCTTATGAGGCAAACTATGGAAGAGCATTTTTCTGATAACAACTCAAAGTAATGATTAAAACTACTTTTACGGATTTTATCGAGTTTATTTTTGCTTTTAATTACTTTTATTTTTAATTCTCGACGTTTCGGGCGCTTTCCAGCACCCATGGTCACGGGGGACTGAGATGACTGACGTCATTGTTAAACCCGGAGTACCTTCAGCTTTTTTGATTATTGTTTATGGTCCGATCTATGCAAAATGAATTGACTATGTCCTGAGGTCTTGCAGTGGTATGCTTGGGTTTAGTTTTAATTTTATTGATTATAAGATCCCAAGCAGGTGGTAGTACCCAGCCTCCTTCTCTATTGAAATTAGGATGTTTTTTTAATTTCAATAGCCTCACGTATCATCCTTGGTAGGAATCGGTGTTCTTTCGCGAGGATTTGTGGTCTATCAAATCTGATGTAATGGTTGGGGCCGTCTAGGATACGATCACAAACTGCAGACTTCCCGGAACGTTGATGCTTCACATCAGCTACATATTCTTTTACGCGGGTTCTAATTGATCTTTTTGTTTGTCCTATATAAGAGAGACCACATTCACAATCAAGCTTGTACACTCCTGCATCTTTTAGAGGAATATGACACTTGACGGATGGTAAGAACTGACTAATCTTCCTCGGCGGCTTGTAGAATGTTCTAATAGAAGCTCGCTTCAAGATATAGCCAATCTTGTCTGTGACACCTCTGACATATGGTAGTACAGCAGGCACACGCTCGACTGTGGCCGGCTTCACTCGGTCACTGTGACGTAGGCGCGGGACCCGAAGCTTGTTGTCGTGCAGAACTTGCTTGACATGCTGAAGTTCGGCGGCCAGGTGTTTGCTATCACACAGATCCCTCGTGCTCTCTGAACAAAGATTTGCCCACGGTAGCTAACTGTGAAGGATGGTGGTGAGATTCACCGTTTAAATATCGGTTTGTATGGGTCTTTTTCCTATACACAGTGTGACCAATGGTGTTATTAGGATTTCGGATGACTAGCACATCTAGGAAAGGTAAGGAATTATTTGCCTCTAACTCCATAGTAAATTGAATTTTAGAGTTTATGGAATTAAGATGTTCTAAAAATGCAGTTACTTTGTCTGATGGTAAAATTGTGAAAGAATCGTCTACGTACCGCTTGTAGATCCTTGGTGTAACAGGTGCAGTAAGGAGGGCTTTCTCCTTAAAGTCTTCCATGAATATATCGGCGACAATGGGAGATACAGGTGAGCCCATCGCAACACCATTTACTTGCTTGTAAAACTCTTCCTTCCACAATAGATAGCCAGATGTAAGGCAATGTCTTAGTAATACTGCATATTCTGCTGGCATGTTATTTTCCTCTAGTTTCCTAGTTATAATTGAGATGCAGTCTTCAACAGGTAGGGATGTAAATAGAGACTGAACATCAAAACTGACCATGGTTTCATTGTCAGTAAGATGTAGGTCTTTTATCTCACTGACAAAATGGTATGAATCCTTAGTGTGTGCTCTTGTGTGTCCTCTGAGTGGTGATAATATTTTAGCTAAGTATTGAGCCAATCTGTAAGTTGGCGAATCAATCTGACTCACTATTGAACGTAATGGAGCATTCGGTTTGTGTATTTTTGGTAACCCATACAACTTCGGTGGTTTGGCACATGAAGGTATTATCGAATTAACGTCCAGATTCAATTTCTCGGAGTATTTCTTAATTAGACCGCTAGTTGATTTAAGCGTATTAGTTGTAGGGTCTGTTTTGACCTTTCGATAAGTAGTTTCATCCGACAAAAGATGTTGTATTTTAAAATTGTAATCTGACGTATCCATTATAACCGTAGAATTACCTTTATCTGCGCGGAGAATCGTAAGCTCTGGTCTGTTGCGTAAGTTTTTCAACGCGTTAAATTTATTTTTATTTTTCTGTTAGAACATTCTACAAGCCGCTGAAGAAGATTAGTCAGTTCCTACCATCCGTCAAGTGTCATATTCCTCTAAAAGATGCAGGAGTGTACAAGCTTGATTGTGAATGTGGTCTCTCTTATATAGGACAAACAAAAGATCAATTAGAACCCGCGTAAAAGAACATGTAGCTGATGTGAAGCATCAACGTTCCGGGAAGTCTGCAGTTTGTGATCGTATCCTAGACGGCCCCAACCATTACATCAGATTTGATAGACCACAAATCCTCGCGAAAGAACACCGATTCCTACCAAGGATGATACGTGAGGCTATTGAAATTAAAAAACATCCTAATTTCAATAGAGAAGGAGGCTGGGTACTACCACCTGCTTGGGATCCTATAATCAATAAAATTAAAACCTCAGGACATAGTTCATTTTGCATAGATCGGACCATAAACAATAATTAAAAAAGCTGAAGGTACTCCGGGTTTAGCAATGACATCGGGACGTCAGTCATCTCAGTCCCCCGTGACCATAGGTGCTGGAAAGCGCCCAAAACGTCGGGAATTAAAAATAAAAGTAATTAAAAGTAAAAATAAACGTGATAAAATCCGTAAAAGTAGTTTTAATCATGTGTAGTGTTCGCGTGAATATAAGAAATCATTATATAAACTCAAAGTAACATAAAAATGCAATAGACAACCCGTCGAGCAAGCTATTATGGCAAATATCCCCTCTGTCCGGCTATTTATGGGGCAGAGTATATACTGAGTATAAATTCAGTGCAGCAATGCTCAGTGGAACTTCGGTAGGCTGTTGTGAATTAATAACTTAATAAAGACATTACCTCAATTTTTTGTTGATTGAATGAAATTCTCTTAAGCTACCAACACATGAAAGTCAGGCTTGTAAAATCGCCTTAACAATTTCCCTGTCCGAGATATAATATCACTATTACTATATACTCTCTACTAATATCACTAATAACAATAATCAATAAAATAACAATCGAAATGATCATACATGATAATTAATAGAATCAGGCGTTACGTTGCGGAAATACATTATATCAAATTTGGTAAGAGGATTTTACTCATATCCGCTCAATAAAATAAAATGATGCGTCTTACCTAGTTTGAAAAACACCTCACGCCCTCCCTCAATTGCGTGCACTAATCCCGTCACCTCTTCCTAGTGTAGTGATGTTGGGAGCAGAGGTGATGTGTTCTTCAAACTAGGTAAGACAAATCATTTTATTTTATTGAGCGGATATGGGCGAAGTAATTCTTACCAACTTTCATTCATATATGATTCACGGCACAGGGAACGGGTTAAAATACAAAGTAAGAACTGATAGAAAATTTATTACCTCAGGTATATAAAGTGCGACACGATGGCTGCGGAGGCGATCAAGGCTGTGAAGACGGGCGAGTTGAAGATAATTCCGGATGTCCACGAGAAGATATGGTACCACTGGATGGAAAACATTCGCGACTGGTGCATCTCGAGGCAGCTGTGGTGGGGACACCGCATCCCGGCATACAGGGTCACATTGCCTGCGGCTGAGGTAAGGCTGGACTTTTTAATGGTTTTTTATAGTTTTTACATGAAACTTACATGGCAATATGCGCGGGCGGCTGTCGAGTAACAATATCACACGTTAAATGTAATTGCCGCCGACAATGGTGTTGTCAAATTTGAAAAAGTTGCTTAATTTTAAGTAAATTGTTGTGTTAAATATGTTTCAAGTTCATTACAGTTTATCACAAGTTTCTGCTGCTCATAGGCCTCCTCATAAATTGTCTCATAAGTGGGATATTTGGCGAGAAAGAGAAATAATAAGGAAAAATACATAATAACAACCAGGTATTTCTTGTATTTTTTTTTTGACTCTTATTGGACCAACTCACCAAGTTTTAGCCTTTGTTAGCGTTTACCTGCACATATACAGGGGTTGCAGTAGCCATTTATTATCTGATGGACTGTTAACGTGTTTGTTACTTCAGTTTAAAAAAATCGTTAAAAATAACGAAATGGAGGTATAAATAAGCACACTAAACAAATTATTTTATTTTAGCAGACAGGCCAAAGTCTACAATTTTTTTTATATATGGAAGTGGGGGCAAACGAGCATGCGGCTCACCTGATAGTAAGTGACTACCGCCGCCCATAAACAACTACAACACCAGAGGAATTGCAGGTGCGTTTCCGACCTTTTAGAAAGGAGTAAGCTCTATTCTTGAAGGTCCCTAAGTCGTATCGGTCCGGAAAAATCACCGCACAGAGAAGTTGTACGAGAAAGAAAACTGCTAATAAAACGCCTAGTGGTGGACTGCCAAGCATCCAGATGGTGAGCATGTTTACTATTCTATACTATTCCATATCGTACCGTCTGTCACGTAAGAGGCGACACAGGGAAACCGCAACAGAAGACGAGAAGCAATGACTTTCTAATAATGACTCATTATTATAGAAAACAGAAGTTGTGAAACCGCCAAGTGGCAAAATCCTGCCAAACGTAGCGACTGCGGCAAAATCACCCATATGGAGCAATCTATAGGGGAGGTCTGTATTCAGCAGTAGACTTTTATAGGATGTGATGGAGACAGGCCAAACAGCCTCATTGAGTGGTTTATCTGGTGTTGAATGTTCAGTCGCAGGGCGAAGTCCGAGCCAACACTTTGTCGCGACGACGTCGCACGCGCTCGGGACGCAAGAAGTGCCGCGCGAAACCGCATAGGCCGCCACCCCAAAACACCACTCGCGTACGTTCGTGTGTAAATACAAATCGTGCCTTTATTGCATGGTTGTTTAGTTTTACACGTGCTTTTTTTATTTGCCCTCATTTAACGCTTATTGTTAATAGTATGTTGAATCTTGAACCCAAAATTGTTTTTATTAAGAGTGTTTTTCGTTGAATTTGATCAAGTAACTTTATAAAACTGTTGTTTGAAATTGTAGTTAAAGTTTGATTTTTAATTTTCATTTATTTTATAAAAAATACTTAATTCGTTAATTGCTCCCTTTCCACTATTGGAAAAACACTCGTTCACCTTCCTTCACTCCATTATTATATTACACACATTCAAACTATATGGTTTGCTATCTCTTTTGTAATGCGTTCAGCAAAGAGGGCGTCCATTAATTACTTTAGGAGATTTTGCTATTTTTTTGTGTGAGATATCTTGATATAAATAAAGCTTTCTTCCCCAATCTCACTTGAGATTGTCCAAAATGCATATCTTTAGTGTAAATACGTACGTAAACCAGTTCGCATAACCGCGATAAATATTATTATGTAGGATATTTTTATTTTTCAAGGCATATTTTACTTTATTTAACTCAATTTCCTAGAAATTTTGCAGTTTCTTGTGGGGGAAAAACGTGATATATATATACATATATATATATATATATTATATATCACCCCCCACGTGAGAATTGTCGAGTTTCGGCTCCGCCGCCCCCCCCCTAAATAACTTTCGTAATTAATGGACTATAATATACCCAAAGGAGTACAATAATAAACTTCTGACCGATTAGATAGACTTTCGTTACCTACGCTATGACAATGTGTACAGTACAACTTTTTGGATTGCAATTTTACACAAAAATGTCTGCACACTTTGTATTCGATCTCTTAAAGTATTGATGCAAATTTGATTATTTACCTTTTTTACATCAACACCATTTGACAACAAAATTATGTGTGTAGTAATCAAAGACGTTAAAGGATAAAGTGACTTATGGATAAATCGAGAAAAAACTCGATTTAAATTGTTTTTTATTTTTTTTCCCAAAGGCTTTTCCTGATTAACTACCCGCTATTATTTCGGAAAATCGTTTTCTCCAGCACGTCTCGGAGTAAAATCTTTAGGATTTTTATAGAGTTAAATAAATTTTTGTAAACATTGTGCATCAGTCAGTTATTCTTTTTGAAAATTCAAAAATTATCCTATATATAAAAAATCTCTTGTCACAGTGTTTGTGGTCGCACTCCTCTCAAACAGCTTGACCGATTTTTTATGAAACTTTTAATTTTTTTTTGGTAGGTATGAGAATAGGTCGTAAAGTATATTTAGACCGGTAGGTGGCGCTATTGTCGAGATCCAGAAATCAGCTGGGGTGGGGTAAATAAAATCACCATTTAAAAAACTATGCTTAAAAGAGACGTAATTTTTTTTATAGAATAAAGGCGACAAACGAGCACAGTCTACTTGATGATAAGTGGATACTGTGGCCCATAGACATCTTCATCTATCCTTGTTTAGGAATCAAAATTCAGATGCCGTTGGCACCCTTGAGGACTAAGATGGAATTCCTAGTTTCCAGTAAAACGGGTCTGCGGTTCTTTACACTCACCATACGAAACACAGAAGCATTGAGCTACTGTTTCACGCTGGTATTCCGTGAGAGCGTGGTACTTTCTAATAAAACGCACAGATAGTAGCTTGAAACAGACTGAACTTTATTTTTGAACAAAAGGTGTAAGTGAACATAGCTTAAACTGGATGGCGCCACTTGTAGCATTTTATATCTAGTTACAATAAAACCAATACTTTCCCGGTCGAGCCGACCAATTCGAGCTACATAGGCATAATATAGCTGCAGCATGGCTCTACCACGTAAAAATACAACGTAAGGGACAAAGCACTGCAGCAGTGAACAGCGTGCTGTGCTATTGGTAGGACTTCTTCCTGCCTATGATTCCGTCTGGTTAGGTACCACTCTAGCCTATTTCTGCTGTCAAATGGCAGCTTGTTCCAGACTGAAGGGTAAAGGCAGGCTCTGAGGCATTCCATTTTAGTTCTCAAATGTGACAACGCGTCATTAAAGTCAACCAAATCTAAGAAATACATTTTGACAGCTGTCAGACATATTGCACCAAGCATGCCAACCAAAAAATGGGAACGTACAATATTCGATTCTTAAAAAAATCGATATCGATTATTTGGAGTTCGTAATCATTTACAGTTTGGTTTGAATAATACCAGAATAAATTAAAAACGGATAATTTAAAACACAAGATTTATCAGTTTCTTCGTATTTGTTGTTACTGCTTATTTCTAGATATATAATATATAAAAATTTAAGATTGAAACTAGAATAAAAATAAATTTATTTAATCACTTTCAGTACAACTACTAGGGATGTCGTTGTTTATACTAATTATTATTTGATTTTCAATAACGCAGTCAAAATTAATGTCTCTTTCAAAGTCATCCATAATAATTTTTTTTTTGGTTTTCTACCACTTTTGCTCAATCATCCTTTGTGACATGGGCACATGCTTCAACGAATTTTTTTATAGCATTGGGTGACAAACGAGCACACAGTCCGCCTGATGGTAAGTGGATGCTATGACCCATAGACATACACATTTATCCTCAATTAAGAATCAAAATGCAAAATGCGGTTCCTTCGATCCTCCGTCAATCTTTCTCTCTCTACACCTTTGCACTCTTCTTCCTTTTTCAAGAAATCCTTCACCGTAACCGCTGTGCGATTGTGGAACTCCTTACCTCTCCATATTCGTCGTGCTAAATCTCTTCACACTTTCAAAAGTCTTGTTAAATCGTATTATTTAGAACGCTATTAGATAAATTACTTTACCTTTCTCGTACTCTTTTCATTTAATCTATTATATGATATTTTATATATAATTTTCACTTATCTTTGTTTGTATGTATTATTATATTTTTTATAATTGTTTTGTATGCCCCCCTCTATTTTAACTTTTGTTTGCATCATTCCTATACGCAAAGGTTGTCTGGATGAAATCACTTTCAGAGTGATAAGACCGCCTATTGTACATACTTTAATTTAGTTTTAACTGTACTTGATGTTTCTGTATTGTGGTGTACAAAAAAAGAATAAATAAATAAATAATGCAAATGCGTTGTCATCCCTGCGGACTAAGATCGAATGCCTCGATTCCAGTAAAAAGGGTCTCCGGTTCTCTACACTCACATACGAAACACATCAGCATTAAGCTACTATTTTACGCTGGTATTCTGTGAGAGCGTGGTCCTGCCCTGGTTGAGCCGACCCATTCGTGCTACAACTATGGAGGATGGAGTTCTGTGTCGTAAATGGGAAAACGTTCGGGGAGACAGCTGTCATTTGCAAATGGTTGTCCCTAAAGCTAAAGTACCGGATGTTCTACAGCTGTACCATAATGATTGTTCAGGAGGCCATCTGGGAGTTAAACGAACTCTACTGAAGATCCGAGAACGGTTTTACTGGGTCCACTGTCGAAACGATGTCGAGGACTGGTGTCGCAAATGTACAAGTTGTGCGGCTGTAAAGGGACCTCAGACTCGTAGTAGAGGTGCATTGAAGTTGTACAATGTGGGTGCACCATGGGAGAGCATAGCCATTGACGTGGCGGGGCCGTTTCCGGAGAGTGAAAGCGGTAACAAGTATTTCATGGTTGTGATGGATTACTTCACTTAGTGGCCAGAAATCTTCGCCATTCCAAATCAAGAAGCTTCAACAGTTGCAGATAAACTAGTTCATGAAGTCTTCTGTCGTTTTGGAGTACCTTTAGAGATTCACAGCGATCAAGGAAGGAATTTTGAGTCTCAAATATTCCAGGAAACTTGCCGAGTTATGGGTACTCATAAAACAAGAACGACTTCTTATCACCCGCAATCTGATGGAATGGTGGAACGATTTAATCAGATATTGGAGAGGTACCTAGCAAAAGTTGTAGACAATCGGCAACGAGATTGGGACAAGCACATACAACCGTTTTTGTTGTCATATCGAAGTTCTGTTCACGAAAGTACAGCAGTGACACCAGCTTTCGCAAACTTTGGAAGAGAATTACGGCTGCCTGCGGACCTGATCACCGGGATACCACCTGATGCCCCACGCAGTATAACCGATTATGCAAATGACTTGCGGAACAAAATGAATGACATTTATGAGCACGTCAGACAATCGGGCCAGCAAATGTCTGAGAAAATGAAAATCCGGTACGACCGCAAAATGAACAATAAAGGGTTCAACGAAGGTTCATTAGTGTGGTTGCACAATCCAGTCCGCACCAAAGGGAAATCTCCTAAGCTTCAAGCTAAATGGGACGGCCCGTACCGGATTGTAACCAGGATCAACGATGTGACCTACCGGATACAGAAAGGCGCAAGAGGGACTCCTAAGATCGTCCATGTGGATCGCTTGGCGCGTTATTATGGGACCGATAATGCTCGGGACGAGCATGTCTTAGGAGGGGCAGTGTTACGCGCTCCAGTCGACGACACAACTAGCGCCATCTAGTGTCGGGAACGGGAGCGAGGGGAGCGTTGCAGTTTATGACATCACAAGTCTTTCGACCGACAGCGCCACCCGAAGAACTAAGTTTCTAGAAAATCTATACTCAAACTCTCGGTACCTTGCGCGTGTTTACTTGAACATTCCGGATATTTTGCTAATTTAAATAAATAGGTGGCGCAAGATGCGATCGACACAGAGTTGAACTCGGCGACACAAGCGAAGCTTCGGAGCGGAATTAAGTGAATTAGTGTGTTTAATTATTAGTGTTTTAACTTTAATTTGTGTAAAGTAAATTAAAGTGTTAATTTAGGTAATTTTATCGGCAATTTTTATTGTCACGAACCTCAAGCTCGTAACAATATAGATGTAGCGTGGCTCTACCACGTACAAGAAGATATTATAGAAGAAACAGTCCAAAAAGTTAAAGCCAAGTCACAAAATAAGAAGACAAACACAAAATCACAAAATTACGCACAGTAAGCTCTAGAAACAGAAACTTTTTTCTTCAATATAGATTATGAATAATACTTATTGAAAGTCACTTTTTTCATTTACCACTGGTTCGCAAAAAAAAAACCTCTGTCCTGGGAAGAACCAGCAAAAAACCCAACAGGATTTTTTTTTAGAATAATAGCTTACAATCATGCGTGTTACAATTATTAACAACACAAAACAAATTAGAAATAGCTTGGTAGCGATCACTCTTCCCAGTAAAAATTAGAAGCGACAGGGGTTATTATCATCCATAAATTCATTAATATTAAAATAACTATTTTTATACAAACTTAGTTTAATAAAGTTTTTGAACTTTGTGTACTTACCTACATCAAATTTTGTATATTTTCTAGCATTTTGTTGTAAAAACGTATACATCGCCTCTAGATTGAATTACTTATTCTGTGGAGAAGAGTAACTGGTACCGAAATGGCGGGATATTGAAATTATGTAGTGGTTATTTTAGCACGGCCTTTTCTATGAGTTTTTTGCCTACACAAATTTACTTAGACAAAGTGAAAAAAAATAAACTTGTTTTATTCATGATTCATGTAATTTAAGGAATTTCGAAAATAAAAATTAAATTAAACAAACAATACATTAAAGAAAATAATGATTCGATTATTATATATTATGTCCTCTCCCTGGACATCCACAAGTCGAGTGGGCCTGACGGAATCCCCCCAATTGTGCTGAGGACGTGTGCTCCAGAGTTGGCACCGGTTTTAACGCGTCTTTTCCAGTACTCCTACTCCCTAGGCGTAGTCCCAAAATCATGGAAGACGGCTTTCGTCCACCCGATCCCTAAAAAAGGCGACCGCTCAGACCCGTCCAACTACCGGCCTATCGCCATCACCTCCTTGTTCTCCAAAACAATGGAGTCCATTGTAAACTGTTAGCTCATGAGGTACCTTGAGGATCACCAGCTGATTAGTGACCGCCAATACGGTTTTCGCCGTGGTTGGTCAGCTGGTGATCTTCTGGTCTACCTAACTCACAGATGGGCGGAAGAAGTAGAGTCCAAGGGGGAGGCATTGGCCGTTAGTTTGGACATTGCGAAGGCCTTCGATCGGGTTTGGCACAAAGCGCTTCTTTCGAAGCTCCCTTCCTATGGGCTTCTCGAGAAATTGTGAGATTGGATCACCAGCTTTCTTGCAGATCGGAGCATCAAGGTCGTTGTTGACGGTGCAAGCTCCGATTGCAAGCCTATTAATGCTGGTGTTCCACAGGGCTGCGTGCTATCGCCAACGCTGTTTCTTCTGCATATCAATGATATGTTGCATACCCGTAACATTCATTGCTATGCAGATGACAGCACTGGTGATGCTCTTTACACCGGTCGAGCCAATATTTCTCGGGAAAACGTCTCCGAGTGCCGGAACAAACTTGTGTCTGAAGTCGAGTCTTTGCTGAACAGAGTCTCGGATTGGGGGCGACTAAATCTAGTTCAGTTTAACCCCCAGAAGACACAAGTTTGCGCGTTAACCGCTAAAAAGAACCCCTTTGTCGTATCCCCTCAGTTTCAAGGCACTCCCCTTGTTGCCTCGGCCAGTATCGGAATCCTCGGCGTCGACATATCGAGTGACGTGCAGTTTCGTGGTCACTTGGAAGGGAAGGCCAGATTAGCCTCTAAAAAGCTTGGCGTGCTCAGCAGAGCGGGACAGTATTTCATGCCGGCACACCGCCTGCAACTTTACAAGGCGCAGGTTCGGCCGCACATGGAATACTGTTCCCATCTCTGGGCTGGGGCTCCCAAGTACCAGCTCCTTCCACTTGACCGCATCCAGCGCAGAGCGGCTCGAATCGTTGACGACCGAGTGCTTTCCGATCGGTTCGATTAACTAGCATTGCGAAGAGATGTTGCATCCCTTTGCATTTTCTTTCGCATATACCATGGAGAGTGGTCTGAGGAATTGTTCGGATTAATCCCAGCCGCCAAATTTCGTGAACGCACTACGCGGCAAACGTCCCGATTCCATCCACATCCACACCATCTGGATGCTTGGCGGTCCACCACTGTACGTTTCAAAAGGAGTTTTCTTCCGCGTACAACCTCTCTGTGGAATAGTTTACCACCGGCGATTTTTCCGGACCGATACGACCTGGGGACCTTCAAGAAAAGAGCTTACTCCTTTCTAAAGAGCCGGCAACGCACCTGCAATTCCCCTGGTGTTGCGGTTGATCATGGGCGGCGGTAATCACTTAACATCAGGTGAGCCGCATGCTCTTCTATAAAAAAAATTGCTGATTATTTGAATATTTTGCCGATTATTCGCATAACAATGAATTTTAATCATCCAAACACTACGGCAATATACATAACGACGTATCATTGAAACAACGTCAAGTAAAAAAAGTTTATATTGGTTATTTTTTAATATTTTGCTTTGTTTGAAAAATTCAAATTTCAATTAGTGATAAAAAACTATACACGTTGTAACGAACTATAGGTAACTTCATAATTATTCGGATTTACGTAAAAGGTTATTTTAAATCGTGTGAGTACGCTTGTTAAAAGTTATTGCGGAATGATCAATATAAAACGTCAAAACGTATTTCTTTGATTTGGTTGACTATAGTATTCTTTGTTTCCTGTTGACTGCAACTGTCCATGGACTGCAGTAACCGCTTACCATCAGGTGTACTGTAGATTCCTTTGTCACTTCAAAAATGAAGTGACAAAGGAATCTACAGTACACCTGATGGTAAGCGGCTTTCTTGCATTAATAAAAATATTAAAAAAAATGTTCATCATGATTACAGCCTTTTACAAGTCCACTGCCAAACATTGGCTACTCCCAAGGAATGTCACAAAACACGGTCCTGAGCCACCTGCATCCATCGACTTCCTGAGTGTCTTACCGGGTCGACACTCAATCTAGTGGGGGAGTGGGAGTCGCCCTACACTGCGCCTACCGGTCCGAGGCCACTCAAGAACCTTTTTTCGCCATCGGTTATCGGTTCTTCGAGCTATATGGCCGGCCCATTGCCACTTCGGTTTACTAATCCGTTGGGCTATGTCGATCATTCTGGTTCTACTGCGAATATCCTTATTTCTATGTTTGTCACGCATAGAAACCCCGAGCTTAAAAAAACTATTACTTAGAAATAAAAAATGTAAAGTTCCCCATACCATTTAAGCCCAAAGACAGCTTTACTTGCTTAACAGTAGCGGAAAAGGAATCTCACAGCTAGACGAAATTAAGGAGAGTGATGTCTACGTATGAGGCCCTTGAGCACGCCAAAGAGACGACCTTCTGATACAGTACGAGTGTTATAAAAAAAAATAACAGGCGGCGTTTAGGGTGCGTGTAAAACACGAGAGAGTTAAGAGAAAACAGATAGCTAGCCTAGTAGTTCATTTAACGCATCATTTAAATGCTCTAGCTGTGATTATAATCCTTTTCTTTTCTGTAGTCATTAGTTTATATTGTTTGTGATTTGTTAGTTGTTTGTGTGAAACAGTTTTACAACTAAACAGTTATGTTATGGACAATTTTAATAAAATTTGCCCAACTTGCATTTTTTTATAGCTATTGTATTAAAATTTTTGTAAATTAATTTTTATTATTTATATCTTAAGCAAGCTTTGGTTTCCTTCCCCGTTTTATTTATTTAATTTTTAATTGTGTGTTTCTATCGTCTTTGCATTCTACCTCTTAGCTAAACCGTGTAAATCGTAGCGATAATGCCATGTAAGAAAATTTAAAATGTAAAAATTTTAAAAGTTGCCGTTTTGTTTAAGTATTTATTACCTACTGATATTGCGTAATTGTCCTTAATATTATGCTATTGTGATCAACTTTGTATGATATTTAAGAACTTCGACCACAGTTCCCTCAAATTCACTATGATAATGAAAGAGCATCTTGACGAATTAGCAGCCGTCATGGACTGTAACAGTACACCTACCAAGGAATGCAGAGAGAAATTGCTGCACACCAATGATAAATGGCGCTAATCGCCCTGCAGTGAAGAAGAAAAACCCTACTACGACATTTCCGAGACGAAAAAATCAAGTAGTAATTGTTGCGGACCAATCTGACCAGGGGTTAAGGAAGAATTTACAAGAAATTTTAGGCAATGAGTTTTTAGATCAGATACAGAACCAACGACTTTACGTATTTTAGAGGCACAGAGATGAAATACCCAATGTTTTCATAGTATATTGAAAATTAGTCGTACAATGAAATGCTTTTAATATAATATAAATAAAGACGTGGTGGTTCAGGGGTAAGCGCACGCTGTTTTCACAGTATGCAAGCAGGTTGGATTCTCGCCGGCACGGATTCATTTGTTAGTTCCATTTGCCACGTATTCAGCGGTGAAGAAAACATCGTGAGAAAACCTGCACTTTTAAGAAATTAAAAATAGTATATTGCGCCTACGTAGGTATTATGATAAGAACGCGGGTTGCGATGTCATACTCTTGTAGTACATATACTATTTATTATCAGACGACAGCTCGATTAAAATTCAAGTAATAGGTATAATTTATTCGCAAAGTATTATGACATGTACTTTTGATGTTTACAAACTATAGAGCTTGAAATTTGACGCATGCGTACTAAATTAATATGTCATTGAATTGGGAGACAATGTGGCACTTTCGTCCCCGAAAATAGCGTTGAAATACGAACTTTCGATCAAGTTATGATAAAAAAAATACAAAGACGTAAAGTCCGCCAACACGCATTGAGGCAGCGCGATGGACATTTTCTTGTTTTAAAACTCTCAGTAATTACAGGAGGTCCGCGTCTAGGATAGGAGTCATATTGGCTGTTACATTTAATATAACTGTTGCTTAATTCCTCATTCTGTTTATAGAAAGAAGAAGAACGATGGGTCTCTGCTCATTCAGAGGAAGAGGCGCTTGCAAAGGCATCGACGAAGTTCGGAGTGTCAAGTGAACAAATAACTTTGAAGAGGGACGAAGACGTGTTGGACACTTGGTTCTCCTCTGGTCTATTCCCATTCTCGATATTCGGATGGCCAGATCAGACCGATGACTTAAAGGTAAAAACGCGGTTATTATAAGCTCAAAACATTAATTTGATGTTAATAATAGTAACTTTCCGTTACGGATGAGCAAGTGAAAAAATATATCGATATAAATTATATCGATATTTTTGAACGCATGATTAAAATCGATATATCGTCATGTATTGTATGATGTATGTGTGGGCCCAAAATTTTATTACCGGAATGTTAGACGACGAAAAAAAACAACACATGGATGCTTTTGTAGCTACTTTTGTTGCTTAATGTTTTGCCTATTAGAGAATCAAATTATGATTTCTTAAGTATTACTGACATAAACTTTCTTCTTTTAGGCTTTTTACCCAGGTTCATTGTTGGAGACCGGTCACGACATCCTCTTCTTTTGGGTGGCGAGGATGGTATTCTTCGGACAACGACTGCTCGGAAAACTGCCTTTCAAGTAAGTTATGTCTATTTCGTGTTTTATAAAACTGTAAATAACATATTTTTGTTCCGGTGTTCATCTTCCGTATCAGCCTTATGTAACCACAATTGAATATAAAAAGATTAGAAGAGAATATGTCATCTAAGGTTCTCCTTGAAAAGTTTGAACGATGATTTCATGAATAGAACAGAATGAAGTCCTTCATTACATTATGATACTTACAGGCGACTAGTATCCTATAAGAACGTCAAGGTTGAGCTACCACAGACACAGAGTAACGCTCATTGATTAGTGACCCGCACACTACGCTACCGTTGTCCTGCGCGAGCGTCACTCATTTTGCGATACTTGTTGGTTGCCTGTGCGTTGCGTCCCGAACGGGTCTCTTCAAAATGGCGGCGCAAGTACGATTTAATACACCTGTATTTTTTTTTTGATGAATAGCAGATGTGGACAATCTAACAAGATGCACTCAGCATTCAGTATAATTACAAAAAAAATCTGTCGTCTTGTAGTTTTCGTGCAGGAACTAAAGCTTTATAATTTAAATGCCTTTGAGTGTAGGAACCGCAGACTCTTTTTACTGGAAACTAGGGTTTCCTACACTCACCATAAGTAAAACCGAAGCATTAGGCTGCTATTTAATGCTGGTATTCTGCAAGAGTATGGTCCTTCCCCGGTCGAGCCGACCCATTCAAGTAATCTAACCCTATCCAAGTAAAATTTCTTCAAACCACGTACAACTCTACCCCGTGTGTGTCGCAATATCTTTGTCAATTGTGAAACTGTTTTAGCTATTTCCGTGTGGAGGGTATATAGAACCATTATATTTACAGGTTGTGAGGCATTCCGTTTTAGTTCTAAGAGGTGACAACGCTTCTTAAAATATTTAAAAAAGATTTTAATATTTTCGAGAAACTCTTAAACAATATTAGCAACTGCAGGGTGGTTCCACCACGCATGAATGCCATGACATTATAAGACGTTTTACTTTGCAGGGAAGTATACCTTCACCCGATGGTACGCGACGCGCACGGCCGCAAGATGTCCAAGTCCCTGGGCAATGTGATCGACCCGGTGGATGTTGTGCGAGGAGTCACCTTGGAACAACTTCACGCACAGCTCCTGGAATCGAACCTCGACCCCAAGGAGGTGGAGAAGGCCAAGCTGGGACAGAAGCAGGATTACCCCAATGGTATACCGGAGTGCGGCACTGACGCATTGAGGTGAGACTCCTTCAGGATTTGGAGCCTACTCTTTGCAATATTGTTGTCATTGTTATTTATTAACATTTCTCTGCAGTAGTTGTATATAAGCGATAGCGATTGTAGAATATTACTAACTAAATTTTTTTTTCTTTTTTCTCTAACAGTAGAATAATGGAACAGAATAGAATATTTTTTTATTCAATATAGATTACATGTTGTAATTCTTAATGCAAGTCATTTTTTACTTTACCACTGGTTCGAAAAAACTATCTACTTCTAACTAACTAACTATCTATCCTGGGAAGAACCAGCAAGAAACCCACCGGGACTTTTAAAAAAATCATTTTACTATGTCAATGGTCACAAAATATATACAAAAGAAGCGACCACCTCATTCCCAGGGGTTATTATCAACCATGTATTCATTTATATTATAAAAACCCTTTTTATATAGTTTTTCTTTAATTAAATATTAAAATTTAGTAATAGAGAGACCTTGTACCATCAACTTCATATAATCATAAGCGACACAGACAGACGTGTTTTTTCTTTTCGTATCATCTTTACAGTCCATCACATGTGCTTAACATAGGCCTTGCCTATAGCTTAGCCCATGCATTTGCAATAATGCATGCATGGCACGCGGGATAGCAACTGCATGTTTTTTAAATAATTTTCGGTTGCTATAAGGAAGATGGTAGTAATATTTCAGTTGTTATAAATATATAAGCCTATGTCTTGATTAATTTCTCTCGCCTCTTGTGACATCTGATCTGTAATCAAACCACCGTTAACTAAATAATACTACAAACTTATTTTTTAAAAATTATACACATTTGAAATTTACTTATTCATTACTTTCATATTTGTCGTCATGTCAACAACATTAATTTTGTATTACTTGCGCAATTATGACAAATCGATTGCTATATCTGTCAAAATGCGATGTCTAGAAATTAAGAACGTTTATTAAAACTGACTCACATATTCAGGGTTATTTTGCAATAACCAGCCAAATTTGCAGAGGAGGTTCATAATAAGTAATATAGGCAAATGGCGAAGAAAAATTAATTTAAAAAATGCCAAACATTCTGTCTTTTTTATCTTTTAAATTCAAAATGCGTGGTAATGCATTATTTCAACTAATTTTACTGCGCACGCACACATTCCTAGGGATCGATTGGTAAGCAAATACGTTGGTGCTCATAAATCACATTAATTTGAGATAATTTCAAATGAAAGTATAGAATCCTTATTAATGGTATTTTCAAAAACTGCAATAACGGTATATCATTATTTATATGTTTGAACTTAAGTTTAAAATCAGGCTACTCTTTGAAAAATAACCCTGTATACACAATCAATCAAATACTTTGCCGTAGTCGGATCGACTATGTGTACAGAGCTTCTCTTTATTAACATCATAATAAATTAAAATGTCAACTGTTTTAAATCTTGCATGAATATATCGCAGGTTTGCGCTGTGCGCAATGACGCAAGGGCGCGACTTGAACCTTGACATCCTGCGAGTGCAGGGTTACAGATTCTTCTGCAACAAGCTCTGGAACGCCACCAAGTTCGCCCTCATGTACTTCCCCAAGGACACTACGTTTAAGGTTTGTATCTTTTTCCTTACGTGCAAGTAATATACGAGATGGCAGTGGTTAGTTTTCTTTCTAAGAGATAATTATTAGTAGGTAATAATAATAACAATAATAAATTATTATTATTATTAATTAGTAGGTAAGGTCGCTAAACAGCAGTGGCCGCATAGTTGTTCCGGGTCGAAAGGAACACGGGCCAAGATACTAGATCTCCCACGGGGCAAAATGTCCAGCTTGGAGAGTGGCCACTGCTAAATGTGGAAATATACAGCTTGTACTATATGAATATAAGGAGTCATTCGGAAACTTCGATATCGTGATATATAAGCTTTTATACGTGGTAGAGACACGCTGCAGCTATATCATGGTTGTAGCACGAATGGGTCAGCTCGACCGGGGAAGGGCCTCACAGAATACCGGCGTCAAATAGTAGCTTCATGCTGCTGTGTTTCGTATGGTGAGTGTAGAGAACCGGAGACCCTTTTTACTGGTAAACAGGCATTCGATCTTAGTCCTCAAGGCTGACAACGCATCTGCATTTTGATTCGCAAACGAAGATAAATGTAGATGTCTATGGGCTACAGCATCCACTTACCGTCAGGTGGACTGTGTGCTTGTTTGTCACCCCTATTATATTAAAAAAAGTTCAAAACCGAAGCTTCTTTTTAAAATATAATAAGGTTTAATTTTCTGCCATCTTAATCAACATAATAATACTGTCAACGTGAGTCGTTCTGGTCTATAAATGTAGAATTTATTAATAACATGACTATAGCGACACCTATCGACTCTTACACATAACTGACAATCATGTCTTCATAAATATATGGATGTAAAAGAGACAGAGTTGTGTCAGGATCGTGCTGAATGGAAGTCCATAGTCTCTGCCTATCTCTCTGGGTGACAAGCGAGAGGCTTAATTACGAATTTATTTGTTTCCAGGTGCATACACCTAGTCTTCCAGCTCTGTCACCAATGGACCAGTGGATGCTGTCGCGTTTGTCGTTAGCAGTGCAGAAGGTGAACGCCGGCTTCCAGAACTACGAGTTCCCGTCCGCCACTACGCATTGTTATAATCTGTGGCTTTACGACCTGTGCGACGTTTATTTAGTGAGTTAAAATATTATATGCAATTGGCAAAAAATTGCTGTGTGTAATTCATTTGTATTGTGATAGTTAACACCATACTTTGTTGACGACCCTTACGACGTTGCTGTTCGCTTCATAATTGATGATGTAATAGGTTGTAATGTAGGTGGAATCTACCCAGATGGTGACCTGAGCAGGTGAGCAGGAACATGACCATATCACCTATAAGAAATTAATATTATTTTACAGGAATATCTCAAGCCAGTTTTTGCCGCCGGCACTGACTCCGAGAAGGAAGCAGCTAGAAGGACTTTGTACACCACGTTGGAGTACGGGCTGAAGCTGCTAAGCCCGTTCATGCCTTTCGTTACCGAGGAGTTGTATCAGCGGTTGCCCAGAGCTGACACTTCGTGTCCATCCATATGTGTAGCCAGTTACCCTACTGTGAGTATGGCCAAAAATAACATCTTTGTCGCTAATTTCTACCGCAGCGACATCTTGTGAACTCGGAATGTCATAAAGAGCACACAAGGTGTTTTTTTCGGAGTTTTGCCGGGAACTTGATCACCGGCGGTTTTCTGCTTCTGTATTATTATGTTTCAATAATTATTAGAAGTGGATTTTGATATGTTAAAGTGGTTAGATTTTGTGAGATAATATGTCTTTGCATTTGAACGCGGAACAAATGTTCCGATATTAAGTAAGTGATGTAAACCTCAAATATTATGTCCACTTAGGTGCTTTTATTATCGTCATTGACTGTCTGACTGGTTCAAGCTGCAATCTAAATCTCCCGAAAGCTTTACAATGTGACGTATCAACAAATTGTGAACAAGTTTAGACATTTTTTATGGTTTATTTCTTATCGCTTGACACTGGCAAAAGTACAACAATAATTAGTCCATTATTAATTAAAAAAAAATTATTCCCTGTCCAAAGTCCACTACTGAACACGGCCTTCACTATAGATTGTCTCACCGAGCTTAATAGGTGTGTTGCGTACTTCAGTATTTTCAGTTGATATCAGAAAGATGACTCATCCCCAGTTTCAGTTTCCCGCTGCCGCCGCCACTAAACGCAAAGAAGTAGTAACAGCACATTGTAACACTTGTAACAGCTGACATTGTCTTATTGCAGGAGCAGGATAGAGTCAGCAGGGCTATCTTAACATAGGAATTAAGATAATATAGGACTTCAAATGTCCTTGAAATAATTTAAAATTTCTGATGTGCATGTTTACTCACATTTTTCCCGCATAGAATGTTAACTAGCATTTTAATTGCAATTAAAAAGGACTGGCGAAATAATATATGATAGAATTATTAAGCGTCTACTTATTACCATTGCAGGTCAATAAAATAACTTACTTTGTTTTATCTAATCAACGTTATGGCCTATCGAAGTCTGGAAAAACATCATCTTAACTAAATTGACTAGTTGTTGTGGCAAAATGTTGAGCGTCTACTTATGTCACCATTACAGATATCAATAAAATAATTTACTATGTATTATCTAATCAAGGTTATGGCCTATCCACAGATTACCTCCTAATAGATACCGCATCATGGAATATTTGTTCTGTTTCGATTTCACCAAATTTCGGGTTGCGGGGGACGTGTCAAATGCGCTGTGATTGGAGTTTTTTTTTTATAGAAGTGGGGGCAAACGAGCATGTGGCTCACCTGATGTTAAGTGACTACCGCCGCCCATGATCAACCGCAACACCAGGAGAATTGCAGGTGCGTTGCTGGCCCTTTAGAAAGGAGTAAGCTCTTTTCTTGAAGGTCCCCATGTCGTATCAGTCCGGAAAAATTGCCGGTGGTAAATTATTCCACAGAGAGGTTGTACGCGGAAGAAAACTCCTTTTGAAACGTACAGTGATGGACCGCCGAGCATCCAGATGGTGTGGATGGTATCGGGACGTTTGCCAAGCTTTTTAGTGGCCAATTTTGCCATCTCTTCCAAATGACCACGAAACTGCACGTCACTCGATATGTCGACGTCGCGGATTCCGATACTTCAAACTTGGATTTCTAACAGTGTACTTCATAAATTGACGAGGATAATAAATTAAACTAGCTTGCTCGCGTGGAATTTATTACGATCGTATTTCATGGGTTTTAATTATTTTGCGCTGCACCCCAATTCTTTTTCGAAAATAAAAGTAGCCTAAGCTACTCCTTAAATAACAACCACTATCTTAATATTACCTTAACCTTATACCAGTGAAAGTCCCATCAAGATCGGTCCAGCCGTTTCTTTGCTTAAAGTTGGTTGGTTGTTACAGCAGAGACAAAGGATGGTTGTAAGATCGATTGTCACTTCAAGTTTAAAAAATATATTTTCATGTGAAATAGAAGTTTGTGTTTTATTTTATATAGGTAAGGTAAAATAAAAAGTGTCTTACAATTTTGCAGGAATCAGACACCCCCTGGCGCTCAGAGCAACTGGAGGCCGATGTTGAAACCGTTTTAAAAATGGTGCACCTCATCCGTTCCACTCGATCTGAGTACAATTTAACCAACAAGCAGAAGACTACAGCACATCTGATAATTTCCCCTGAACTCAAAGCGGAGGCACTGAGAAGTCTGTTTAGAAGTCTGCAATCCCTCGCTAATACTGAATTAAGTGATGAACAACCACCTATTGGATGTTCCATTCTCACCGTGTCTGATAAAATTGAAGTGCATTTAGTGTTGAAGGTAATTATTTCCATTTTCAACTGGTTTAGCAAGAAAGAAAAAAATACGTTATTTTGGCACAATCCGTTGACATACACAACACAACATATGACATATTAAAATTATTAATTGATAATTTAATCTGTGGAATGAAAAAATTTAAAACTTAAAATTATTAATTAATAATTTAATCTGTGGCCGTGGTTAACTATGACATTGGACGTTGAACATCTCAGTACCCCTGTGACCATAGGTGCTGTGAAGTGCTCGAAACGTCGGGTACATAAAAAAAATTAATACACGCGATAAAATCCGTAAGAACTAGTATTATTTAAATGTGTATTATTCGCGTAAATATAAGAAATCATTACATAAATAAATAAATAGTTTGCATTGCTGTGTTCTGGATGGATGGTTATAGAGATGGTGGATGGTATGGGTGTGACAACAACAAGTTGGATGCACGTAGACAGAGAAACCTATAGACAAATTGACGCCTTCTATCGCATTCGCACACGAAAAAGATTGATTTATTCATACGTCTTGCATAGAAATGAGACAGAGCGGTGTGATTGTTTGTCCCTTTCTCCGTGCCGGTTGTTTAACAAAGTGTAGTTTGCTAAACAACTTTGACAGTTCCTAGCGATCTAAGAAGTTTACAAGTTGGTTTAAGTGAGAAACAAGTGTTTTGTGAGCTTAAGATTGGTGAATTTTGTTTAGTTCAGTTCTTAGAACAGTTAAAAAATTGTATCTAAATATGTTTAAAAGTCATAAAGATTATTGTATAACCTAAAACTACGTTATTGTCCTTTCTCACTCGAGGCCACGCTAATCATTAGTCTTTAGGTTTCTCTGTCTACGTGACTGCAGGTGTCCATAGACTACATTAACCACTAAACGTCAGGTGAACTGTAAATTAATTTGTCACGTCTTTGTTACAAAAAAAGTTACACCTGAAACACTTAGTCATTTTAAGCGATGATATGATTTCTGCACATTAGTAAAAATGCAATCCACTGTTTGACAGTAGCAAGTTTTGCTATAACTGCACTACTAAAATACTAATTAATCATATAGGAGTATGATCCACTACATCCAAACATAAAGTAATTTTATTAATGTAAAATAATTTTGCCAAATATAGGTATTTTGTTTTAAAAAACACAATTATAAGATATTTGTTTAACAGGGCCTTATCGACCCCCAAAAAGAAATTGGCAAGATTGAAAAGAAGAAAGAAGCACTGTCACAAACTATAAACAAGCTGCAACAAGCAATGGCTGCAGAAGACTATACTGTCAAAGTGCCCACGGAAGTTCAGAAAAGTAACACCGAGAAACTTTCACAATCTCAAGGCGAATTAGAGCGGCTAAATAAAGCCGTGGAAACTCTTAAGCTAATGTAACATGAACAACCAATTATTTTATTAACTATACAGAATTTAGATATCTGCTTAACAGTAAATCTTTTTTAAATTTTATAGCAAATCGTTGAATTAAATGCATTAAAATTATTGAAAGTTTAATGAAAAATTATTAACAGTTTCATATTCATATTGCAGATATTTTTTGTAAAAAAAACCAATCCGCATTGATTGCTATAATTGATACAACTTAAGGCTTTATTTTGAAGGTATACATTTTAAATTGTGAAGAATTCCTTAATCGATGTTAAGTGCGGTATGTATAAATTGCATAATTTGTAAATATTGCAGAAGTTTGACAGGCCTGTTGGTCTAGTGGTTAGTGACCCTGACTGCTAAGCCGGAGGTCGTGGGTTCGATTCCCACCCAGGACAAATGTTTGTGTGATGAGCACGATCATTTGTTCTGTGTCTGGGCGTAATTTATCTATAATATTTATGTATTTAGAAATATATAAGTATGTTTATCAGTTGTCTAGTACCCATAACACAAGCTCTGCTTAGCTTGGGACTAGATGGCGTTGTGTGATAGTTGTGGAATATTATTATATTACCTTTCAATGCCTTATTTATTTGTCTTTTTCTAATAAAGTTTTTAATAAGAGTTGCAGATTCTTTTTTATTTTTATTTATACATTATCTACTCGTAAAATTTTAATAGTACGGAACATCTCGCTAACTCCAGTCGTATAGCTTGGAGTATGAATTAATTTTTTAAATATATTATAAGAGAGACTAAACGAGTATGCGGCTCACCTTGCAGTGGCTCTACACTTTGGCCAACGCAGTGGCGAATGTAGTGGCCAATATCATTGGCCATCGTGTAGAGCGGGTGTTTGGGCTTCATTGGTATGTATTGGAACGATGACCCGCAAGTTGGCGCGACATCCGTGTGGTGTCGGCTTTTTACAAAAGATCAAAGGATTGTTGGCAGAGTTTGGTCGCCGCGTCCACACGTTGGGCGCGCGTTTAGTTCGCTACATGCTCCCAGAATGATGAGACACGCACCAGGTTTAAATTTTATATTCACGCTTTGTAGGGTGGATGCGCCCCTATTACCAGCCTTTTAGTGCCAATTTCAACTTTAAACACTCCTACTGCTTTAACTAGCGCGATTTAATTATATTTAAACATTTGTTTTAATGGATAAGCTATTTATCAAAAAAATGTACATTTATTTACAATCAGATTATTACGAGACCAATTTTAAAATAAGGACCACGCTCTCACAGGATACCAGCGTAAAATAGTAGCTTAATGCTGCTGTGTTTTGAGACCTTTTTAATGGAAACGAGGCATTCCATATTAGTGCTCATGGGCATAGGGCTCGCCCTTTGTATTCTTTTGTTTAAGGATGCAATAAAGAATAAAATAAATAAATAAATAAAATTATTAAGTCAGTATTAATTATATTAATTGCTTGTTTTTTTTTGTCTTTCTCATAAAATAATTAAATTACCAAATAAATTATAAGGTGTTTTTTATATACATCGAATGTCTGATAGAATAGCAAGTACATTTTTGTCTAAACTTTAAAATCAAAACCCAAATCTATACCTAAAAACAGACGAGTCGATTATAACTCCTTTAACTTTAAAATAAGTTAAGTTCTAATTAATGCTATTTATTCCAGTTTAGGATGCATGTAAGAAATAAAGCTAAATAAATAAATTAAATTCCCGTTTATGACAGCCCTGATTTATATTACATGGCTGATATAGAGTTCTTCTTATTAGGTACGTAAAAACAAATATCAGCCTGACAATACGCACTTCATACATTTCGTATATCTATTTACAGCCGCATTAATATTCACTATTCTTTTATAAAAACGTTAACCCCACACTAGCATTTTCTCCTGTATCGCGGAGGCAGTTTACAAATATAAATTGCACGAGGACACACATCCAGACCCGGAACAATTATTTATAGGCCATACAAATACTTGTCCCGTGCGGGATTCAAACCCGCGGCCGGCGCAGCCACTCATTACTAAGCCACGGAGCCGTCGTCTAAAATAAAATTAATTTGATTTCTGAATTCCGAAGCAAACTGAACGACCTTTCAACGTGTGGATGCCATCACAAACTCTTGGCCAATATCTTCGCCACTATGTTGGCTAACGTGTAGAGCCGCTGTTATGGTGACTATTATAAAAACAGTGGACTCCTTTCTTGAACGCAAATCGGTATTCACGACCAAGCTCAAGTTGGAGGTTCAATGAAAATTTCAGCGAATGATCTGTCGTAGCGTGAGTGTTAGTAAGCGTCAGTCAGAACCTCTCGGTAAAGAGTAATTGTGTTCTGTGTTTAGAACGACCTTTAAGTCTGCCTGTTAATAAGAAGCACAGAACACAATTACTCACTACCGAGATAAGAAGTGTCAGTGTGAAATAATAAATAAATGTAAGAAAAAAATAAAAATAAATTTATGACCGCGTTTGTATCAGCGGAGAGTTATGGCCTAGAGTAATGAAAAAAAAGAGACTTAAAAAGGCAAATGCGTAGTATTTCCGCGAGGGTAAAAATGATTATATCACTACAGCCCTTCACAAGTCCACTGCTGAACATAGGCCTCCCCCAAGTAATGCCACAAATCACGGTCCTGAGCCACCTGCATCCATCGACTTCCTGCATGTCTTATCAGGTCACTATCATGTATTTACTTAAGTAATTTTATAGTAGGTACATAACTAATTACAGTTATGTACCTACTATAAAATTTATTTATTCATGCTAAAATGAATTAAACATTAGAATTTTTTATAAATTTTAAATTTACTTATTGAAACGTGTAAAAGTAAGTTATTATATATTATTATTAAATATATTATTGAATTTATTACTAACTGGAGGCAAAATTTAACTATTTTTTGTATTTTACGTCAGATGGCACTGTTTTAAAAAATTGAAACTTAGATTGTCGGCGTAGTTCAAATTATCACGCTACGGTTAAAACTAATTTATTATAAATAATAATTTATAATTACTAAATATGTTATTTATTCAAAAAACATCAATCATATAAAATAGAAATGAATATCTTGAGGAAGAAAAGTACTTAACCCTCCTTTTTTGAAGTTCCGTAATCGGATAAAAAGTAGTCTACAAGTTGCCCCGGGTCCCTAACTACCTATAAGGTATGTGAGGACGATATAATCACCTTAAGCTTTGCCGCCCTATAAAACCAAAACACAAAATCGTATTATCATCATTACAGCCCTTCACAAGCTCACTGCTGAACATAGGCCTCACCAAGGAATGCCGCAAAGCACGGTCCTGTGCCACCTGCATCCGTCGACTTCCTGTATGTCTTACCAGGTTGTCACTCCATCTAGTGGGTGGTCGCCCTACACTACGCCTTTTTTTATAGGATAAGGTGACAAACGAGCACACAGTCCACCTGATGGTAAGTGGTTGCTGTGGCCCATAGACATCTACATCTGTCCTCGACTACGAATCAAGATGCAGATACGTTGTCACCCGTGAGGACTAAGATGGAATGCCTCGTTTCCAGTAAAAAGGGTCTCCGGTTCTCTACACTCACCATACGAAACACAATAGCATTAAGCTACTATTTGACGCTAGTATTCTGTGAGAGCGTGGTCCTACCCCGGTCGAGCCGACCCATTCGTGCTACAACTATACTACTAATATAACTGCAGCATGGCTCTATCACATAAAAAACCTACCGGTACGAGGCTGCCACTCGGAGAACCTTTCTTCCCCATCGGTTATCGGTTCTTCAAGCTATATGGCCGGACCATTGCCACTTCAGCTTACTAATCCGTTGGGCTATATCGGTCACTCTGGTTCTACTGCGAATATGCTCATTTCTGAGTTTATCACGCAGAGAAACTCCGAGCATAGCCCTCTCCATAGCTCGCTGAGCGACCTTGAGCGTCCTTATACGGCTAGTAGTGAAGGACCACGTCTCAGATCCGTAAGTCATCACTGGCAACACGCACTGGTTGTACAGTCTCGTTTGCAGAGTTTGAGGTATGCCTGACGAGAAGGTGTGTCGTAATTTACCGAACGCTGCCCAGCCGAGTTGAATCCGTCGATTGACCTCTCAGTCGAAGTTGGACTTACCTAGTCGAACTATTTGTCCCAGGTAAACGTACTCGTCAACCACTTCGAGCATAGTGCTCCCAACAACTACCGGCATAGGTGTGGCATGGACATTAAACATGATCTTCAATATGAGCAGTATTATAGTTGCATAAGTCTCACCACATGCATTTCGAGATCTGTCTGTTCAGTTGCCTGTATACTGTCAAATCTGTTGACGATTGCAGCCTCATCTCCAGTTTAACAGCCATGAGGTGTAGTTAAATATCGAAATCCGGTAAGTCCCACCACTACTCAAAATTAAACTATTAATAGCGCTAAATTTAAAATTTAAATCTTTATAAGTTCGTTTTCTCCAAAATGAGGTAAGTCAATTAAAACTCTATGAACATAACGGTCAAAACCGACGATTTTTTTTCATATCCCGTTAGTCCTTTGACAAGTGTTTATCAATATCAAGCATGTCCGCACCGGCCAATCAGAGTAGAGTATAGCGCAAAGATGGCTGCTATTCGCATGAGTTTTCGGAAGCAAATCACGTTGCCCTCGTAGTTTTTATTTAATTATTATGAACAAAATGAGTGAAAAAAGTTTTGGTCTAAATGTGGTGGCACTAGATAAGGCAAGTAAAAAGACTATGTAAATATCTAGACAGAAACGGACCGCGGAAAAAGCAAAAAGGTAAATGAAACACCAACACAGAACCTAGATAGGCTTAATTGTATTGTAACCGAGTTTGTACTACAGGGTCGTACTCAGCTTCAAAATTTATAGGTACTATCGTTTTATTGAGTACTTAATGATAATTTAAAATTTTATAAAATAACCTTTATTTTAGCGTAACGGCAGAAAGGATTATGCAGTAAAAACGTAAGTTCAAGGTTTAAAAACAGGGTGTGAATAATAATTGCTTAACACATCTAATTAATTATCAATCGGAAACATGCTTCTTGTGGTTTTCTTACTTACATACCTATACGTAAATAAAATTTCATTGAAAATGTTAATTTTTATTCTGCTTTCTATCTGGTGTTGACCTTGCACTTATACATTTAACACAAGATTTACACGTTTACTTGTATCTGTAGTAACGCCATTATGGACTTCAATGGGATCAGATACTCGAAATTCAATTTTATAAAAATATTTCAGTAAACTATGTTGACCTAACTGAAGAGAGAGAAGACGAAATAATAAATAATTCGCAAGATTATGAAATGGAAGAAGTTTTAGAATTTATATTTAAATAAATAAAGTATTTTGATTCACTTGAAATCATTGTTTCATTTATAAAATTAAATATACTGATGTATTTTTTAAAATACCACAAGTGCGCTGCTCTGAATGCGTCCTATTACAATGATGTCAATCAAACTTAGGTAAGTCCAGTACGACTTTTTTCAAACACCGATATAATTAGCTCATATACATCAAAATGCGGCATGTCCAAACTTTAACCCGCTTTTTTAGCTTATCCTATCACTACTTTATTAATTTTTTAAATTATATTATATGAAAATTCCTGAGAAAATAGTCTGATTATACAAAACAGCAGAAATTATAAAATCTTACACCAAAACACATATAACATCAATTTCCTCCGTTTCACTTAGAGCGGACGTAACGGATTTTGATATTTAACGACACAGATTAAGAGTGTGATCGGAGAGGTTTTGTGTTCTTCTGCGGCGGATCTTGCAGAACTTAGCTCCGACAGCATTGACAGTTTCTACGAGCTTGTGATTCATATCGTCCACTGCATTGCAATCCTCTAGGCTTTGAAAGCGGGGGGGACGGAGCGTTGACTTCATTAGACGATTCCTCTCCAACTTAACGTTTGGGTTCAGTGTGCCCTTAACCATTCAGCGATCGCTGCCAGTTTTCACCCCTGCGATCACTGAGACATTACTGAACAGTTGGAGTCTGGTCGTCATAATGAAGCCAATCTCATTTTTTGTCGAACCGTCGGGGCTTGACCAGGTCCACTTCCTGTGGGGCCGCTTCTGGAAGAAAGAGTTCATCATAAAGAGTCCCTCTTTCTCCATAAAGTCGGCCAGCTGCTGGCCCCTTGGGTTCCGTTGCCTTGTCCCAAATTTCCCTACCTTCAGCTCATCGTTCTTTCTTGTGCCCAGTTTTGCGTTGAAATCTCCCATTAACACCGTATAATGAGTTTTGGAGGAATGCATGGCTCTAGAAATATCCTCATACATTTTCTCGGCCTCCTCATCGGGATGTTATGACGTTGGCGCGTAATCCTATATGACCTTCAGCGAATACCGGTTGGTGATTCTGAGTATAAGGTACGCAACCCTCGTCGATACACTCTTAATCTTTACAACGTTGTTAACGAGAGACTTGTGGACGATAAGTCCAACACCTCCTTGGGACGGATGGTTGCCCTCCCGGTGATAGAACAAGTTGCCGGATCCGAGAATCACCGTGTCCTCCTCGCTTCGGACCTCGGATAATTCTATAATATTCCCGCGCAACTTGTCTATCTCTTCTTCCAGCTCCAGGATCTCGTCGTCAGTCTTCAGTGTACGTGCGTTATATGTTGCCAGGTCAGGTCGAGTCATCGTAGGTGGCAACCGAACTTTCACCGGAGATTCTTAGCACTCCCTTCCCCGCCGTTATCATGGTCGCCACCGTAGCCAGGAATAGCGGGGCCACCGGGGACTGGCCCATGAGAAACGACGTAAATAGACGGTATTTACGTCGTTTCTCATGGGGACGGGGTATATGCCATCACGCTTGGCGAACGGGTTGGCAACCGCAGTTTTTATATACAGTTGCTGCTATCAGGAGGATGCTGCTGCCCATCTCCTGCTTGTTTCCCTCTGTCGCCTTTTACAACACCCACGGGAAGATATGTGGTAGTGGATATTCTTACCGCCACTACACGGCACGGAGAATGAATATATAGAATTATGATTTTGACATTACATTATGAAGAAAAGCTTTAATTTTGAATTCATAATGTAATGAAAAAATTGGACGATTATATTTTTGCACCCTAGTTTCCTGTAAAACGTAGTGATTACTTTGGTTTTGGTATTGGCGAGAACTTGACCATCGACGAATTGTTGCTCCTGTTTTATAGTATAAATAATGGTTTGAAGTGGAGTTTGATACGCAAAAGTGATGCGATTTTGTGTTTGTGTCTGCGCATCTGAACTATTTGAGAAACCAATGAGACAAGTGCTTCGATATTGATATAAACCCCAAGTTATTTTGATCGCTTAAGCACCTTATGAATTTGGGTGACTGTCGTCACCGACTGTCCGCTGTGGTCCGATGGGTTGATCCATCATGCGTAGTATCCTCTTAGTAGTCTGGTTGGTTGATCTGTCGTCAAAATCTCCCAAAAACTTCATCAGCATATTGTGAATAAAAAATCTATAAAAACGAAGATTCCGAATTAAATGAAGACATGGCTTAAAGAACAAGCATCCAAGCCAAAAATCTTAATTAAAAAAGGTGGTGGTAATGTTCGCTAGGGTATCATGAAGGTTAAAGAACAGTAGAACGATCGCCGTAGAAAATAGTGTCCCAGAAATATGGACACCATTAGCGAGGCGCTGCGATCACTATATATATTACATAAGTGCAGTAAGTATACATAAGTGCAGTCAATAAAAATCATTTTCAGTCTATTTTTCCGATCAGAAGCTCAACCACTTGAACATCCACGCACAATAAAATTATTTCTCCATTTTTTAATGTTTCTTTTTGTCAAAAATTACAAAATTACGGAGCGTGAAAATTTTCTACGAAAAAATGAAATGAAAATTTGTATGTACATTATTTAACTAACTTCACCTACTTGTACTCATAAACAGCTAACTTCGCAGTCAATACTCACCGACGTCAGCGCTGCTATGTATTCTACAATTTTCAAGGACATGCGGTCTATGCTTTACGTAGTGACTAGTGATCGTTCTCCTGTTCTTTCATGATTGTAATTGTAGTAATTTGTCGTAGACAGAGAAACCTATAGACAAATTGATGCCTTCTTTCGCATTCGCACACGAAAAAGATAGATTTATGCATACGTCTTGCATAGAAATGAGATAGAGCGGTGTGATTGTTTGTCCCTTACTCCGTGCCGGTTTTTTTGAAACTGTAGAGTTTGCTAAACAACTTTGACAGCGTAGCGATTTAAGGAGTTTACAAGTTGGTTTAAGTGAGAAAAAAAAGTGTTTTGTGAGCTTAAGATTGGTGAATCTTGTTCAGTTCAGTCTTAGAACAATTAAAATTTTTATCTAAATTTGTTTAAAAGTCATAAAGATTATTCTATAACCTAAAAATTTGTTATCCTTCTTTCTCACTCGAGGTCACGCCGATCATTAGTCTATAGGTTTCTCTGTCTACGTAATTTGTAATGTACATTAAGTGTTGCCATATATACAGATTTCTCCGTACTTATACAGATTTTCGGTGTGTAATACAGATTAGCACAGGATACAGATTTTTTACAGAGTTATCTAATTCTATTGATTGGACTACCATATAAATATTATGGTATACCTTAAACAGAACAAAGCAAAATATGACTATAATCCGCGTTACACACATCATTGCATGATTCAATTCTTTATAGTTAATTTATTTTTTTCACTACGTAATTAGTTAGTACAGCAGCATTACAAGTGTATTATAAAAATGTATAGTGGATGACCTTTTTTACCCGTCTGGAAAAAAGTAGGGTGTGACATGTGAATGGCGTAGAAGCCTATGGCGCTGATGTTTTACAAAAAATAAAAACTAAACCTTTGAATTAAACGTGTGTTTTTTGATCAATTGCTTTGCCCTTTGTCATTGAACCTCTGACTCTGCCAATTGTTAAATGACAAGCTCAAATATGCGTACTAACGTAGACAGAGAATCCTAAGACCCCTCAGGCTCCCTATTAGGTCACATTAGGCATTAGATTAGTGTTAGTTTGTAAGACTGCCGCATTGTTTAAATAGTTTAATAAATTTACTTTAGTTTTTTGCAATTTTTAATTTAACTCAACTCCTAGCAGTTTAAAACAGCAATCAAATAAATAATTAGTCATATAGATATCACAGTAACAGCACAGAATAAATAATAGAACTACGTACAGGAGTTGCACTCCTTTGATATCGGCTGCTTGCCGACGTTTAATAGCCTACATTATTATTAATCAGATAAATCGCGCACGCAAGCTAAATAAAATTTCATCGCTGCGCGCGAGTGTCCGTGTTACTTTGCATCTTTTCCCCTTCCTCTTCCATGGCGGACTTTTCGTGGTTACTAAGGGCTAACAATAAGGACTAAAAAAATACATTGCGAAATGTTAATTAAGTTACTTAGGTGAAGTATCTATTCTAACTATGATCGACTGACCATATTTTCGTACCTATGTGATTTCTGCGATGCTCAACGCATGCAACTAGCAAGGCCACAACAAATAATCCTGAAATACGATTCCCAACAGAAATGCGATCGTATTCTACTCAGTTAAAAATCTTGTTAGAAAACAAAGTTTTAATTTCAATGTTTAGTGTTATTATAACTTAAAATATTTTAACTAAAAGACATAATATATAGGTATGTAAGCATGTAGATACTTGGATAGTGAAGTAAATTTCAACTAAGTTTTGTAATAAAGTACGTAGATATTACTTGTGTAGATAAATTATTACTTAATTCTTTTTTACTATAAGTACCTATCTAACAAAAAAATTAAATAAATTCACTTTTCATAACTTCCTTCTAAAATCCTTCGGTATTTTAAAAAAATGATATATCTGAAACCTTTTTTTGGGCATTTGGCATCCATCCACGCAACAATTATAAGTAAGAGCGACGTTTTTCCATTACAAATTATCAAATAGGCAAAATAATATGAATAACACTAAACAAAGACTATTTCAACAAGTATTTACAAAAAAACTATTTACGTAAACACCGTTAAAAAAAACTCAAAACAAACATTCAATCGCGTACAACGCGCTAGCCCCGACTGCGTATGTTATCCTGGGTGCCTAGCGATTGTAGGTGATTATTTCACGCAGGTAACAATAGTGACAGAGGGCTGGTAACAGTTAGTTCAGTATCTTCTTTCTTCAAGATTAAAACACAACCTACATAAATACAGTCCACTAAGCTCTCATTCATTACACAATAGTTTCTTTAAGTTTATTAGTCAGATATATATCACAATTTTTAAGTTTCTTCTTTCTTCACAGAAGTAAATTATAATAAATAATTCGTCAAATACAGTCCACTTAGCTCTCCATCCACTACAATACCTATCAATGATAATCGTTAATGGCCGTGTTCCTTTTCAGGTTTACTTTACGTACCAATTTCTAATTTTATAGCTAGTTGTGGGGTAAATTTTTCCTCACACTTGTAACCCTAAATATAGTGACGTATTTTATTTGTCTCTTTCTGCGACACGCTATGGCGGTGTCTATAGGATTCTCTGTCTACGCCTACTAAATGTATTGTTTTATTGCCGTTCGTAAAGTAGAATGGATACGTATGATTTGAAATTCGATAGATTTTAATTTATTTATTTATTTAATTCAAAATTTTTCTATCTATTTTTTTTGTAATATTCAGTGCCATAGGCTTCTACTCCTTTCACATGTTACATCCTATATTTTTCCAGACGGTAAAAAAGGTCACCTGTATAATATAACATATGTATGACTGAAAATAATAAAGTAATTATTTGTTCCTTTGTTGCATATGTTTGAATTTTAATATCTTGTTTGTTTAAATTAATGGCCTAAAACTAAAAATTTTACTATATAAAAGTTTTAGTGTACATTTTTATTTAAAAATGATAGTCAAACCTTATCCCGTTAGTGGTTATTCCTTTTTTTTTAAAAGAAACAATTATGATAATGATAAATTATCTATTTTGGTTTATTTAATTATATAGATTTTATTCAGATTTTAAGTTTAAATAGCATACAGATTTAATACAGATTTTGGTAGTTTCTAATACAGATAAATGGTACAAGGCATCTGGCAACGCTGTCATGACAGTGACATTGTCAGATTTCACTGTCAGTGTCATACCTTTGTTTTGCTTTGTTCTCGCTAGTAAATTATAAGGAAACGTAACAGAGAATTCTCCGTTTACGTAAGGAAATCTAAAATATAATACACACAAAGCGATCGGAATATTATAAATAAAAATCAGGTTGTTAAGTGAAATGGAGTTTCCAACACTTGGTGAGCACTGCCAAAATGAAGATTGTAAACAAAAAGACTTTTTGCCCCTACAGTGCAAATGCGGTAAAGTGTTTTGTCGAGAACATTTTGGTGATCATTGCACTTCTGGGTTCTGTGAAGTGGCCCCGAAACCAAAAGATATACGTCTAAAAAGTGACGATGAAATATTTCGATGCTCTGAGGAAGGCTGTAAGAAAGGAAACTTACACGAACTTTTGTGCAGCAAGTGCAATAAACATTATTGCATTGAACATAGATTTCATCCGTAAGTTTAATGATTATAGACTGTGCATATGTAATCTTTCTTTCTTCAAGGTTCCAAATCATAAGTTTATAAGGCATTCTTTACCTCTTTTATTAAAATGAGTAATGGTTAGATTTTTTAATTATCCAAATCGTGTTAATTTAATTATTTTGAATAACTTATAAAGCTTTATAATATCATTTTAGGTAACAGTAATTAGACATGCAGTAATTGCGTACGGGGGTGGGGGAAGAGTTAGGTTCAGGGGAAGCCCCCCCTACCCTTGCCCCCTTGCAGAAAAGAGCTCTCATGCTCTTCACCGCAGGCATCTGGCGGGTGAGACTGCTCTCCCACTGCGCTTTTGGCATTACAAAAACACTAGGGGTAGTGCAGACTAGACTATGTGGAGTTGGGGCATGCTGATTTGTTCTTAGTACAGATTCAACTTATCTAAAAAGTCAGGTTGCCCTAAACTCTGCTATCATAGTGGTAAATGAAACAATATAATGTGAATTGCTATAATTTTATTTTATGAAAATACCAATTTGCTGTGTATGAGTCCCATCTTCAGCCATAAATGGATTGTCTGGGTTCAAGTGATTAACTTTTTTATGGGTGTCCCCATGTAAAAAAAACATATTGACAAATTTGTGTTTTGTTATATGCAATTTTTTGTGAAATTTATTTTTATTGTAATTAATTTAAAATGCATTTCTGAAATCCAAAAACAGTGTAAAAGATTTAAGCTTAGCCCTGACAAACTTCCTAAACTGAAAACATAAATTAAGTCAAATACGGGATGGATGTCTACTTCATAACACTAGAACACATTGACATATTTGCAATTTATTTAAAATTTATTTAATGGTAATTAATTCAAAATGCATTTTCAATATCCAAAAACAATGTAAAAGGTTCAAGCTTAACCCTGACAAGCCTAAATTGAAAACATAAATAAAGAAGTATTGGGCGTCTATAGAGAACCCTTATCTTTCGTCAGTAGTCTATTTAGTTACTGGTCAGTCAATGACTTTGACATGCAGTGCCGGCGTGAGACAATCTAGAACACATCCGTGGGTGCGGTAAGAGGTGCCAGAAGGGACTGAAACAGGAAGTGGGCAGCAGCATTTTTCTAATAACTACTCGAAATTATAAAAATTGTGCGGTTGCCAATGCACCTGCCAAGCATGGCAACTTTTGATAACCCCCCCACCCTTATGAGGCTATCTACAAGGACTGTCTATGGGGACCTTTGATTGGCTGTTATAAATTAATGAATGAATGAAGACAAAAGAGATGTAGAAACTCAGGTGAGAAGGGCTTGCCTCAAAAATTCTGTAGTATGCAATCAAATTAATTTTTAAATATCACAAGCTTATTTACAGAGCCTTGTTTTGAAAGAAAATATTGTGAGTAAACCAGTATGTCAGAGAATTTATAAATATTTAGAGGTCATGTGAATAAGCCTTTCTACTAGTGTTTAAAGTCGGTGAAAGCAGAAGCATAAGGTTTCTAGCAAGCAACAAGCTTTGTGACAGATCCACTTCAAGAGATGATAATGGCTTCTGTGAGAAATGAACCTTCAGTCGAATACTACCTTCTACACACATTGTGGCAGCACAACAGAGCTTACTGACCCAAAAATTCTCTCACAAATGACAGTAGGCTTGTGCCCAAACGTGGGACATATATAGGCTGTGACTTTACTATTCATCTTAGACATCATTATTATTATTTGGTAATTTTAGATCTTGTCCTGAAATAGATGATGAAACAATGGCTAGAAAAATAGAGCAATATGAAGCACCAAGAAGGCAATTCCATGAAGCTAATAAACATTTACAGCAGAAGGTTGGTTGTTTTCTTGTACGGAAATATTTTTTGTCCTGGTATGCAAGTGTAGGTTGCTACTAGAGAGTGACAATTTTTTTATGGCATTTGGTGACAAACAAGCACACAGTCCACCTGATGGTAAGTGGATGCTCTGGTCCATAGATATCCACATTTATCCTCAATTAAGGATCAAAATGCACATGTGTTGTCGCCCCTGAGGGCTAAGATGGAATGCCACGATTCCAGTAAGTTGGCCTCCAGTTCTCTACGCTCACCATACGAAACAGAGCAGCATTACGCTGCTATTTTACGCTGGTATCCTGTGAGAGTGTGGTCCTGCCCCGATAGAGCCGACCCATTCATGCTACAACTATAATATAGCTGCAGTGTGGCTCTACCTCGTAAATCTGGTAGGAGATGCAGGGTGTCAATGAATGTATGTTTTGTGCAATGCTTCCTGTTCAAGAACAGGCTGTTGTGGCCCAGCAGCAAAAATATTAATTGCTACTTCTTGTTATCATCCATATTTTGTATACTGTTTTGTTCACAGCTAAATATTTAATTTGCTCTATCATCATCGTCATCATCATCATTACAGCCCTTCACAAGTCCACTGCTGAACATAGGTATAAATATATATCCCCAAGAAATGCGACAAAGCATGGTCCTAGTCCTATGAGCTCTATTCCATTACAGCCTATAAAAGTCCACTGCTGAACGTAGGCCTCCCCTTTGGATTGCCTTATAGGGGAGATTTTGCTATAGTTGCCACTCTTGGCAAGCGGGTAAGCAACCACAGTTTTTTATTATTTTAAGTTGTTATCAAGAAGATGCTGCTGCCCATCTCTTGTTCCAGTTTCCCTCCGTTGCCTCTTGTGACACTCCTGGGCTGGTGTCGGTAGTAGATATTCTTACATCGCTACTGCATGGTACATTACTATTTGCTTTTTACTACACTTTGAATATGTGGTTTTGCATTGCCTACATACTTATCTTAATTTTCCCAAGTCAATTTTTACTGCCTCTATGTAATATCTTTACTCTGTAGAATCAAACTTACTTAATTAAATACTTACTAAAATTTGTTTTAGATAACAGAAAACATACGAAAGGCACTGCAATCATCAACAAAAGTAAAGACTGCATCCAAAATTCATCTTATGAGGATCAAACAAAAGGCCCTAGGTCCAAAATCTATACCTGCTTCAGATAGAGTTTATTTTGCTATAAGGAAACCTGTAAACTTCGAGCCAAAACCTGTTAGAATTATAAGAGATGAAGAAAATGTGGCACAAATTGAATCCGTGACTTTAGACCCTGATTTAAAAGATACAGTCCCAATATTTATTAGTTCGAAGTGGAGTCTTGGTAGAGTATTAGATAGTATTTGTGATACATGTAATATAAAAAATGATAACAACAAGTTTGGAGATGTGAAACTTAGGCTTTTTAGACAACTGGACGGATATTGTGTTAGTCCATGGAAAATGGATATAGAAATGGCTGATTTAATTAAGAACGAAATTTTAATGGAAGGTGATAAATTAGTTGTAGAGTATATTAGTAATGATGTATTAAGTAAGCTAAATGAATATTCTCAAATGTTTTTGTTAATTTAATAATAAATAATAGCTAAGACTAGAAAACCAAATCAATAAAAATTGTTACAACTTCAAAGAAAGCACTTAATATAATTTATAGATTTCATGTATTTTTTTTTATAAAAGCGTTTTATAATCTATGGCAACAACTAGTTGCGCTGCCTGCGTGATGTGGAACACGTTTTGTTACACTTTATTTGATAATAGAGCTGTACATTTTGCCATTGTCAAGTAGTAATTAAGAAATTAACCTTTAATAATTTGTTTAAAATATTCTTCATAATATGTTGATGCGTCATACATTTCGAAGTTTTTGGGAGATTTTGACAGACGTTCGCACGCGACTGATCCCGCTGCGTGTACCTGCAACGGATTTCCGGCGTGGGATCACGCTCCACAGGATACGTTACGTACAGAATAAGTTATTTCGTATGGTGAGTGTAGAGAACCGGAGACCTTTTTCACTGGAAACGAGACATGCCATCTTAGTCCTCAAGAGTTGCAACGCATTTACATTGTAATTCTGAATCGAGAATAGATGTAGATGTCTATGGGCTACAGCATCCACTTACATCAGGTGGACTGTGTGCTCGTTTGTCCCTCATATTCTATTAAAAAAATGTACCCCACGACAAAAGCCATCAATCCTATAAGTACCTTACAATTAAACTTTAAGCACCCCACGACAACAATTATAAAACCCTGATATATTCTACGGCAACAACTTTAAATTAGAATGATAATGCAAGGTTTTAAGCTGAACGCACATTTATCAGCGCCGTACCGTACGCGCCGCATTTTGGTATTCGTTGTATGAAATCATATGTGACCTCGCACATTACAGCTGCACCCTACGCGCCGAATTATATACAAAGCAGTAGGTACCCGAATATTGATGGACTAGTGCTGATGACGTCATAATGCGGCGCGTTCGGCGCGTGCTGATACTTAATGTTGCCAACTTAGTGGATTTTCTATTAAAACCGGTGGTTTGACTATCACTCCACCGGTGGTGGTGGCGCTGAGTCAGCCTCATACTGAGTGAGTGAGTGAGACTCGGTAGCGAAGTGGCTAAGCATCTGTTTCCTATAATAGAATCGAATCCTGCTTGGAGCTAGTGTTTAATTGACCTACAAATAATTGCTTCAGGACTGGTTGTTTGTTGTTGAGCAATTTATGTTTGTAAACTGCCTCCAAGATATAGGAGGAAATCTTAGTCTTGGCGCTCAGCGCCCTTGTATTAATAAGCCACGGAGGCGTTAAAACCCCACACCTTGTGTTGCGACTCACCCCTTAATGATGATAACCCCTTTCTTGAAACAGAGCATCTGGGGGTAAACTTTATATCCCGCGATGGATGATGACTCAAAAGTGGTCTCGAGGCATATTGATATCACTGCGAGGGTACTGGGGGTAGGCATTACTGCCCCCGGGCCGTGCCTGTAGCATAGCATCAAAGCATAGGAAGGAAGAGACCCGGTTGCGACTTTTCGTTTACGCTGATCGTAACCATCGTGGGTTTTATAAGCTATCCATTGTCCACGCAGCCGAAGGTCTTCACGAGGATTTCTACGCTATTAAAATCTACCGACGAAATCTTGCCATGCATCTATTGACACTTGATTGCATGGTATTTATTGTTTACTGCGTTGGTCCAGTATACAATTGTTCATCATGAAGTCTCAAGTACGAATCCCGAGTCGGGCAAAAATAATCGTATTCAGAAAGAATAATCTGGCAGAGAATTCTTTAGTCTTCCCTACTCGTACTCGTACTCGTACCTAGTACTTGTAATGGCTGAGTGATTTTTGTGTATTTGGTAAAATAGTTATTTGAAAGTAACGTAGCAATTAATATTAAATATTTATACAGTAAATTGCTGTTGGTTTTCGAAATAACTTAAAAAAAAGAAATGTAAATATATGGGCATATCTGAAATCTGGATGATTATGTAATAAAACACAAACTGTAATAAATAATAGTTTATTAATATCATTAATAATAACATATAGACTTAACAAGTAATTAAAGCAAAACTTCACCATTTTCTTTGCTGACCTGCGATTGCGATTTGTTACAGTCGATAAGAGGGATGTGGGGCGCGTGGGCGGAGGGGTTCGTGTGCGCCGTGGGGGGCGGGGTCGCCGCCAGCTTGTACTTCTCTACTAACCAGCTGCACGTCCCTGTCCGTGCTACCAGCGTTATAAAATCCCGTCGGTACTGTTTCGTTAGAATAGCGTACAGGAATGGATTCGCACAGGCGTTCAGTGGGTAGAAGAATACCAACAGAACTTTTCCATGGCTAACGTCCACTAAGGGAACTCCAGCTAGCGCTGTAACCCCGAAGAAGGCAACCGGAGCCCAGCATAGCAAATCGGTGCCGATTAATAGCGCCATTTTGTTCGCTATCCGGCGCTCCGCCGCGGCTGCCGCCCCCCTCCCACCGTAACTTTCACCTCCTCTACCCAAAGACCTGTATATTTGTACATAACAAACCACGATGGTAACCCAGGCTACAGCATTGGTGAGGAACAACGAGCCCTGGTAAACTGCGTCGCCGACGTTCACGCTCTCAACTGGCAGGCATATGGAGGTAGAAGAGTAGTCGGATACACCGACAAGAGGTAGTCCAGCCATCATAATGGAAAAGATCCATCCACCAATCATTATTTTCGCGGCAGCACCCAAGGAAATCCGTCGTTCTAAGTAAATTGCGTATGTTATTGCAAACCAGCGCTCCAACGTTACTATCGTCAGAGTGAACACGGAGAGTTGCCCAGAAAACACCGAAAGGAACCCGGCTATCTTGCAGCCGGTTCCGTACTGCCAACTGTACGCGTAATTGAAGAATTCTCTATACGATCGTAGGTCTACAGCCGCTAGCATGAAGAGATACAACCCCGTGCACAGGTCGGAGAATGCTAAATGGCACATGAGGAATCTGGGCACGGTGAGTTCCGCGTGATTAGTGAGCAAGACTAATAGGACGGCGACGTTCCCGACTACCGCGGCCGTGATGACAAACCAGACGCTCGCTCGCAGCCAGAACCAGCCCATGACGTCTTCGCACGGGTTCAGTGCGTCTGGTAGCGGTGTACACTCGATTTTGCGTCGACTGTAAAAAAACATAATCTCAGTATTTGGTTGATAATCTCAGTTTTTGGTTCAGTTAAATAGAACCTCCCATCTGGCAAAATTTTTATATAATAACATTTATACGACTAAGATAAGAATGTTCAGACACAGAGCTTTCTTAGCTTTTCTTTATTTGTGTATATATGGTACTTGCGGTTAATAAGGCCTAACTAAGGAAAATTCGAAATAATCATTCGAATAATCATTCAAAATAATCATTGGTGTAGTATAGTTTCTATAAAGTATGACCGAAAATTTGTAACGTTTTTGACATAAAGAAATAATGAATTAAACATTTCTAAAAACCTTGCGAGTAGGTTTTTTTAATAATAATAATATCAGTGCGTCGCGTCGGTTGTCTCGAGTTGAGTGTTAGGTTGATTTGAGTATTGGGTTGTGTGTCCTTCCAATCGAATTTCCGTAGTTGTGTATCGCCAGCAACGCAAAGTCAGGAATTTGCATTTACAAAAAGCGAAATTAGGTGCTAATTAGGTGCCAAGTTTAAAAATTATGTGCTCTAAAATTATTTTCACCGGAGCGAATTGTTTAAATTTGCGTTGCTGGCAAAACGTATTATGATTTTTGCATCTGCTTTGTTCTGAATAACGATTTTATTTTTATTAGAGTCGCCTTGTCATTGCCTATACTTGCAGCACTTAATTCCTTGCCATTAATATTTATCGTATATCTATTATCGTCACTGTTTTGCTAGCGATACGTTTTGCCAATAACTTGTGTCTGTTCATAGTATTTACAGAATAAATATCACTCATTTTTGTAAAACAATTTTTATTTTTAGTGCATACACTTTTACATTTCATAAATGTATTGAGAAGCCAAAGTTAATACATTAATTTCTTTGAAATTTGTCTGAGCGACTCTTTAGGATTTAAAAAAATCGCTCTAATGGCCCTCTTCTGTACAACAAATATATAATTTCAGTGTCAATCGCGTGTCCCCGTGTCCGTGAATTAAGTTTTCTTGCTAGCTTCGTTATAATATGAGGGCCCATTGACCATTGAAGCTTTGCATCCAGTGTGATTCCAAGAAAAATGGTGACATCGACAAGACTCAGCTCCTCACCATGTTTCATCATTAACGTGTGTGACATTCGCAGTTATGAATTTCATACATTTAGTTTTAGTACCATTTAAATGCAATTAATTAACATTAAACGAATTCACTACTCAATTTAGATATAGCGTTATTTACTTCGTACAGTATAACAATATGAGTAATAATTACTGATAAAGTTTACAAGTACATATTCTGTTCAATATAAGTTAACCCTTTTTATTACAAATCATGGTTTGATAAACTTCTCAGATTTAAACTAAGGTTTAAGAATATCCAACTACAGAAGGCCGTTGTCCGAGGCATCACAATATTCACAATTCGGAATTTTTTAGCCTGTAATTATCCTGGTTCTCTACTATACCTCTCAAACTGGAGTACAATAATTCAGACACCGCTACCTGAGTGAGCGGAATCCTTGGTAGAAAACTAGTCCTAGCCCCTTGTATTGGACATTTTATACTCGTATTTAATAGTGTTGTAATTTTTTTAAATAAGACCTTTAGTAAATAGCCGGACTGCCCCATTGGTCTAGTGGTTGTAGTAGTGCGACTGCTGATCATGAGGTCCTGGGTTCCAATCCCGGGCCGGGCCAAAAAAATCAATTAGTGAGTTTTTTCGTCAAAAAATTCTCAGTAGCTGCCCAGAGTCAGGAAGTTGGCGGTGTCTCATTCCCGTGCCTCGGAAGGCACGTAAAGCCACTGGTCTTGCGCCTGATCTCTCTCCGGTCGGATTATGAGAGCGAGGGAATAGAGAGTGCACCTGTGCTTGCGCACACACTCGGGCACTATAATCATGTCCTGCGCCGATGGTTGGTCTCCATTGAGGCACGCCACCGTGACCGGAATTCGCTCTGGAGGACATTATTAAATAGCGGGGAGAGTTACCTCACACTGAAGTTTCCACATGATGCAAAGTAAGTGACGCCGTTAGGGAGAGTGTTGTTGACCAGCTCGTGAAAGTCTCCCTGCTCATCGTCCTCGAAGCTGCCCGAGTCGGAGAAGTAATCATCGTCCGTCACCTTGTCGTATTCCTCGCTGGTTGTCGCCGATGAATCCTCCGGTGAAGGTCTGCGTTGTTTGTTTAATTTTTGTTTAATAAGTAAAACAAGTTCCATAGGCGAAATAAATCATAGCATATTTAAATTGATCAAAACTAAAAAGAAGACAGCAGGTAGTTATAACTTACTCTTGCGCGTTATTGTCGTCGAATTTAAATGAACCTTTTGAGTTCACAGATCGTTTCCGCCTCTGTGATACGGACAATTGCTGGCACCTCTGTCAAAAAAAAAATTGGTAACTTGATAGGATGTATCATTCAAATACAATATAGCCTCTGCTACAATATGACCACTGTGTAGAATTCCTGGTAGAGCCTATACTTGTGCAAATCCAAATCACAAACTGTTAATTTACATAGCTGGGTTGTTTTGTGACTGATTTGTCACCTTCGCAGCATATCGGCAGGGCTACAGAAATGTATAAAACTTCCCCACCCACTATTACCACCAGTGGCATAGCGTGCTTTAGACGGGGCCTGTATTAAAATTTGTTTTGGATAAAGGGGCAAAAGCAAAAAAAATGATCACATTGAATTAAAATAATTATATATTGATTATTATAAATAAACTTTTATGACTTTCGTAATTTTTGAAGTGAAAGCTTTAGGCACGTTGTCACTTTTAATGAATGATTTTTTTTCTCAGAAAGTACGGCCTTAGAGTTTAAGTGAGATTCTGGATATCATTTTACGAGTATTTGCTTACACATGGTCGGGGCCCCTGTAGCCCGGGGGCCCGTATCATTGATACAACTGATACAGCGTTACGCCCCTGATTACCACACTACCAGCTTGCACCATTCGCACCAGTCAATGTAACGGAACGTCAGTCAAAGGAAAGTATACCTTCTCGCTCAACTTCTCCTACTATGGTGCGTCGGAACAAACATTCAAGCTTAGGTATTATCGTGTGTCATTGTATTAGCCAGACCAAAGAAGCACTATGATGTCTTCGTTATAATTGTTAGCTACCTTCTAACAGTATTTTTTTATTTACTTCTTAGTATGTATGTTATACGAGATACTATTGAATACTTTATCTAATGGAGACATAAGCATATTAATAAGTTAAGTAAATAAGTAAATTAAAAGAAAAATATTTTTAATTTTTAAGAGGTGTGTCAGGTGACCAGAGGGTTTTACGTGGTAGAGACATGCTGCAGCTATATTGTGGTTGCAGCAAGAATGGGTTGGCTCGACCGGGGTAGGAACACGCTCTGACAGAATACCAGCGTAAAATAGCAGCTAATGCTGCTGTGTTTCGTGTGGTGAGTGAAGAGAACCGGAGACCCCTTTTTACTGGAAATGAGGCAATCCATCTCAGGGCCGGCAACGCACCTGCATTTTGATTGAAGATAAATGTAGATGTCTATGGACCACAGCATCCGCTAACCATCAGGTAGACTGTGTGCTCGTTTGTCACCCTTATTTTATAAAATAAACGCTTTACTGTATCTCCACTGCCTCATATCGTCCCGTGGGTCCCGTGGGTGTCGTAAGAGGGAACAGAAGGAAACTAAAAAGGGAGTTGGAGAGCAGTTTAATAACAATTCTAAACAATAAAAAAACTACGGTTGGCAACCCTCCTACCAAGCACGGGAACTATGGTAAAATCCCCCCCTGAAGCAGTCAATAGGGAAGACCTATTTTCAGCAGTGGACTTCTGTATACTGTAACGGACTGATGAATGGATTTCGGGTGAGGAGTTTGTTTATTGTACCTGTGCCATAATAGCCTTTTGTGTCTCGTACAAAGCGTGGCGCACAGGGTTGTGCCGCTCGGGGAACGCGAACGCGCAGCAGTGGAAGTGATGTGTCAGGAACGCTTTCTGCAAGTTCTGTACACAAAAACAACTTCAAATTTCTAAAAGTCTTAGCTATGTGAGGAAAAAACCTATTTTTGACTTGTTGAAAAGTACGATGGTAAGAGGTCAGTTGGCTATAGCCAAGTGTCTTAAATAACCATACTTAAAATTTAAAAATCCCGCTAGGTTTCTTCTAGTCTGGACAGAGGTTTTTTCCGAAATAGTGATAAGGATAAAGTATCTGCATTTTGATTCTTAATCTAGGAACTTTTATCTGATGATTGAAAAACCTAAACCTACCTGAAATTCGTAAATAGACGGAATGTATTTGAGAGACGGAGTCTTCTCTATTCTTAGGATCTCTAGTTTTTCGAGGCCTTTCGTTGGTAGAGAGGTGATTGCTGTGTTGCTCAGGTCTCTGTTTTAAAAAAAGAAGTTTATTTTCCTTCCTGAAATATTATCGAAAAATCTTCTTGGATAGTATTCTAAATTCCGATTGTTGCAGAAACGTCGTTATGTTTCAAATTAAAAATGTTAAATTTTTTGTTCCGAAATATTGTCGTTGAAAGAGAAATGGATAGCATTCTAAATTCAATAATTTATAGCAAAACCTTAATGTTACTTTAAAATTAAATTGTACTAGAGGTACAAAAAGGTACTTTGTATGTACAGCTATGTATTTTTAATTTTCTATAATTTTTAATAATATGTATTTATGTACACATACAGTTGACGTAGCAAAAGGTTTCCAGCGAAGGCCAAGTCATCTAGCCGCTTTAGTTTAGCATTACCACGGAAACTCCTGAAAAAAGTTGCAAGTTAAGGTTAATCAATACACACAAACACACAAATATATATACAAGTATATATATATATATATATATATATATATATATATATATATATATATATATATAGATTTCGCGACCGCCGTGTCACCGACACCGACACCGACGCGTGTGCCGTGTGACCGTGTCAAAATTTACCTTCTTATATTGTAGCAGGTTTTCATTGTCTGAAAACACGGACAAAAAGACATTTTCTAAAATTTTACGGATTAGCTTGGGACCCTGCCCCTCGCTCCCACGCTGCACCTGATAGTTATTGCATCATCTACTACTGAGCAAATTGCCGGCACATGCTAATGTTTTGACTATTCTTGTGATAAAAAAAGTATTTCGTTTGTTTTATTCTTAGTGAAAATTGATAATTATATGATAAAAATGAGCGGTAGGAGATTTACTATTTGGACTTATTTTAGAGAAACTGACGACCAAAGTAAAGTGAAATGTACTAATGTAATGTAATGTTTCTTTGTTTGATTCCAATAACATTTTATCAAATTTCTATTTGCTATAATCGGAAATAAATCTACAGTGCCTCAAAAACATAAATGTATAAATTTATGCATTTGAGGCACTCTAGACTAGAGTAAGTACGAGTAGAATAAATAAAATATACTTTCAACAATAAAAGACATCGCATTACTCAATTCGTACATTTCAATACATTGGACACTATGAAAATGTTCGGTCCGAATGTTCGGTGAATTAGCCGAATATTGGGCCGAATACGAATATTCGGCCCATCTCTAATATATATATATATATATATATATATATATATATATATATATATATATATATATATATATATATATATATATATATATATATATATATATATATATATATATATATGTACAGGCCATTTTATCTCTATAAATAATATATCTGTGTGTTGTAAACTAGACCAGAGAGGCATTAAGCTATCTCCTTCTTCGTATTTTTCATAACCACATTAAAACCAGACTTTAGGCTTTCTGTACGAAGGTTTTATATTAATTGCAACGCTTGCCAGTTGGAAAAGTAATTTTAGAACCAGATAATATCTCACCTTTATCATTGTGTATTATGTCTCTGTATTATGTCTGGCATCTATCGGACGCCTTAACATTTTTGTTATTTCCTATAGCTGCTTCTTACGCCACCAAAGAGGTTGATGATGATGATGATAAATGATGGATTTTATTACGCCACCACCACAGGACAAAAATAAATTACAATGAATTCATGGTAAGTGGTGGCCCAGTGGTTATCCTCGTTCGTGGATCAAAATGCAGATGCGTTGTCAGCCGTGAGGACTAAGGTGGAATGCATCGTTTCCAGTAAAAAGGGTCTCCGGTTCTCTACACTCACCATACGAAACACAGCAGCATTAAGCTACAATTTTACGCTGGTATCCCGTGAGAGCGTGGTTTCCCCGGTCGAGCCGACACATTTGTGCCACAACTATACAATTAATATAGTTTTTAAATACTGGAACGATTACAATGGGATTTATTATGTGTAGTCACGCCGATGGTAAAGGTCGTGGTAGCTCAGAAAAAGCCGTGGTAGTTTAGATGGTTAGCAATCGCTGTCAATGTCACAGTACACGAGCAAACCGGGTTCGATTCCCGCCGGCACCATTGAAATTGTTAATTGCAATTTTAAGTGCTGATTTACGACGTGCTTGACGGTGAAGGAAAACATCGTGAGGAAATCTGCATGTCTGAGAAATAAGATAATAAAATATTTCGAAGACATGTGAAGTTCGCCAATACGCAACGGAGCATCGCGGCGGACAATTCTTTGGCCTAAAACCATCTCAGAAATGAGCGGGAGGCCTGTTCCCAGGAGTGGGATTGTACATAGGCTGTAACTTTTACTTACGCCGATATACAATACACGACAAACTCAATTTATTCTATTATACTTACAATTTGGATATCTGGGAGTTCTTGAAGGCATGTGCAGGCACTTCTTCTATCAAGTTGTAGTTTAAGGAACTGAAAGAGAAAAAAAAAATTGGAAATTACTTAGTAATCTATATTATCGATTTACGACATGAATAAGAGTTAATTAGGTGGAATGACTCATTTTCTTTGCTTTTAAAACGTTATCTGCCACAATAAGATTTTCTTCTGTATCGTGTTTGGCAGTTTACATACATAAATTTCACAAGGACAAACATCCAGACCAGGAACAATTATTTGCAGGCCATTGAAACACTTGTTCCGTGTGAAATTCGAACCTGCGACCTTTAGCACTGCAACTCAAAGCTACGTCACTGCGCCAAGGAGCCGTCAAGCCTAGGAGTACGACTGGGTAGGTGTAGGTGGTACACAATGTTTATTGTATGCTATCTTATTCTAGTTCATGTTTCCGTCAAAGCCTACTGCAGGACATGGACCCATCCCGTAGTAGGTAGAATTATTTATTGTTTCTGCTTTCCGTCGTTCGTCTCGGCATTTTACATCAGGCGTAAAATATTTTTTGTTTAAATTTGCTTTTACAGTACAATAAATAATTATATTATAAAACATGTAAAAGTAGTCTTAAAACCAATAAAGTTTCCAAAGGTCTCTAATACATAGTAAAAGCTTGCACCACAATATGTTGTATAAACATTTAAATTATAAAAGAAGAAAAATAATTGAATGGTAAGTATTTATAATTAAACAATAAGTACTTAAGCAGTTAAAAGTAATATTACTACAAACACAACTTATAGTGAAACCAATTATACCAATCATAAATTAGTTAAGTTCTATAATATTTTTTATAAAACTATATTATTAAAGTGAAGGATATCTAATTCACAATGATTAATTATAACGCCATCTATCGAAAAAGTTAACATTTATCTGCCACTTTCCATAGCCTCTTACGAAACCCACGGGACGAAATGATTTAACGGATTCTTTTATGTGTATAATGTATCATAAACAATATTAACAACCAATAAATAATAAATGAAATGAAGCAAATATAGTTAAAACAAAAGAAAATCAAATAAAATAGCATAAGGGTATGTACCTATGACTTACACTTGATCGGCGCGAACACGGAGCGCGTGGGTCGGAATGCGCTGGATGTGGTTGCCCTCTAGATCGCTGGAGAAAAACAGATATTTTTAGTCTTTTGCCAATAATAGGTACATCAGCCTTAAAGATACGCTGAGCAGACAGATTAGGGGCGTTCGAGTACTAAGTAAAGCAATTTATGAAGATTTTTTGTTAAAATAAAAAAACAATTGATGTTAAAATGGGCTCAAATTTGTCCTAATAAACTTTTGCTACTAATCTTACATTTAATTATGCCGTTTTCCTGATTGGCCCCGTCCATACATACATTTTTGTCTTCATCCGTATTTTCATTAACTCTTTAAATAAAATAACATATTTATTACTTTATATACTTATATATTTATTTTGGGTTTGGTATAATAAATAAATGGAAATTGCGTTTGCCAACCCGCCTGCCAAGTGTGGCAACTATGGGTAATAACCCCCTATGGGGCAATCTTTGGGGAGGCCAATGTATTGTCACGCTTGGTAGAATAACTTGGTACGATAACTTGTTTGTTCGTAATTCGTTGTTTGTTTGCTCGTAACGAACGAAGTTTTCTTTATTGCATTGAACATTATTGGTTTGCAAATTTTCTAGATGTATTTCCTCCATTGGTCAGAGGCCATGGAATTTTTCACACTCTTATCACATTCTTACCGCAATATTTGAACGAGATAGTGATGCATTCCCATAAGCACAATAACATAGCAATAATCTGTGCAATGTGCTTTAAACAATACTTAATTAATAATTCAATAATGTCTTCCGGACGGAAATTGGTCACGGTCGCCAGTTCCAACGAGGAATAGTCATCTACACAGGACATGATTAGGTACAGTCTATGAGCGTGTGCGAAAGCACAGGTGAACTTTCTATTCCTTCACTTAATCCAATGAAACGGCAAACGATGGTAGAGAGATCAGACGCAGAGCCAATGGCTTAACGTGTTTTCCGAGGCATGGGCGTAAAACATCGCCCTCTCCCTTACTCCGGGTTGCTAATATGAATATCTTGGCAGAAAAACCCAATAATTGAGTTTAGCCTGACCTGGAACTCAAACCGGGAACACATGATTAACAGTCGCGTTTGCGATCACTAGACCAACGAGGTAGTCAAAAGTCAAATAACTTGTAAACTTAATGTGAACTTACATTGCCTGCAAATAGGGTAACGACATGTTGACTCTGTTATGGTCATGTACATGACTTAGGTTGGGCACCTCCAGCAGCCCCGACGTTGTGATGATGCTGTAAAGAATCGAGGAGGCTAACTAATAAATAATTTATAAATTAATCCATGTGTAAATTTATTTCTCAGAATTTTATTATTATTATTACAGCCATACTATCTTTATTAATGCTACTAAATTTTAGGGTAATTTTCGCATATCTTAGGTTTATAGGATAGGGTGATAAACGAGTATGCAGTCCACGTGATGATAAGTGGATCTTGTGGTCCATAGATACCTACATTTATCTACAATTAACAATCATCATGCATATGCGTTGTCAGCCCTGAGGACCCAGAAGGAATGCCTCGTTTCCAGTAAAAAGGGTATATACATAAAGCTGCTATTTTATGCTGATGTTCTGTGAGAGCGTAGTCCTACCCCGGTCGAGCCACAGGCAACCCACTCGTGCTACAACCACAATATAGCTGCAGCATGGCTCTACCACGTAAGTAACCATGGTGTTTCTCTAACTTTTCTGTACCTAAAATTGGTATTTAGTTGACTGTTTTTATTATTTTAGTAAAAATCCCTCATAGACTTAAAAATAGTGTTTATATATACGAATATTTTATAGATAAGCATATGCTTATCTATAAAAATATTCGTTTTGCGTTAAATATATAACAAATTCTTCTATGAAAAATTTATTGGGGCGGGAATCCGTGAAATCTTTCTCTAGTTGAAATTTTTACCCCGGAAAATCTTGTTGGAAGTTTGAAAAAAATATGGCAAACCGTAAAAGCCAATTCTGACTTCTACGTTTCTCAATCTATTTATTTGAATATTTTATGTTTCAAATAAATAGATTGACTTGGCAATCGCACTAAGCAATCTAATTTAATATAATATGTATTACTTGTGAGATACATTGTGATTTCACGCGATGGCCAAGTCAATCTATTTATCTGAAACATAAAAGATTTTCATCATTGATATGGTCATTATAAAAAGTTGTTAGGTTAGCTAATTACGTAATAACTTAAAACACAAGGACAACTTATGTAGGGACTGAGTAAATTAACCGACTTGGTATTACATGGATGTCACTACTTTTTACGGTAGAAGAACTCAGTTGCGAGACTTGTTTTTTTTACAAGTTATGTTTTGATGGCATTATTTGTTCTCGGGTATTACAGAATGTTCAATAAAGTTCCTATAATTTTGCAACAGACATTTGTAAATTGTGTTTTTATAGAATAAAGTTGATAAACGAGCGCAGTCTGATCTAATGGCAAGTGGATGCCGTGGCCTACATATATCCCAAGAATCAAAACACGAATCTCACGATCTAAAAACGATATTCTTTTGCAGCTAAAAGGGTCTCTGGTTCTTTACACCCACCATACAAAACACAGCAGCATTAATCGGCTATATTACGCTGGTGTTCTGTGCGAGCGTGGTACTGCCATTTGTACTGCAATGGTATATATAGCTCTACCATGTATTGACAAGCATTGACTTGGAGTAGTAGAAGATCAAAGCAGAAGAAGAAAAAAGAAGAGTCACGGTTGCTTGATGGAATTCTTCTTCGTTTGCAATTCTCGACATATTCTCACGGACCCAACGGACAGGATGAAAGTTTGACCGTCACGTTAAATCAGCTTTTCATAACGAGTGGCTGTCCAATTCGAATGTCCTTCATTTGGCGGACTTTAGGTAGAATGGTATAGTGGTCACGAGTCAGGAGCGGCGATATGCTCGTGTTTGCCCGGCCCGCGCTTAATTTTATTGCACGATATTTATTTAATATTTCCTTTTAATACGAAATATATTCTTTTATTGAAAACTAAGCCCATAATTCTGGGATTATATCATATCTCATATAGACAGAATTTCATCGAATTTGCTTTAATTAAATTCTAATGAAACTGCTTTTTCCCTTAATGGACGTACCTAAATTTGTAGGTTTTCAGGAAATTATGTGGTCTTTTTGTATTGAGCCAAAATGTGTCAATCGTGTTACGGCCATCACATCTGTAACTTTCATAATGATTTTAAAAAAAGGTGCATTCGTAGTTTTTAATTACAACAAATTGATTTACTGCGCACCTACAAAGCGTGAAAAATTTTCTTTTGACCTTAACAAATTAAACAAGCATCCAAGCGGATTTCTTCAACAAGACACTTCTTCAACTAAGTCGAACGAAAATTATCGATCTTCATTCAAACTACCCGGTATTAGAAAACGACAACTTAAACGTAACGCAAAAATTAAGGACCACAAGTCTTGTACTTTCTTCGTTTGTAGGTCTTCTTCGTAGGTTAGATCATGAATATTATGAACCGGAGAGTCAACCTCCGCCTATGATGGATTTTTTGCTAAAATAAATTGTTAAAACATAAAGTTTTAACACTGTTAAAGTTTTAACCCTGTTTTATACATTTTTTGCTAAAAAATTATTAAAACGTAAAGTTTTATACATTTTTTGCTAAAATAAATTATTAAAACATAAAGTTTTAACACTGTTTTATATATACATTTTTTGTTAAAATAAATTATTAAAACATAAAGTTTTAACACTGTTAAAGTTTTAACACTGTTTTATACATTTTTTGCTAAAATAAATTATTAAAACATAAAGTTTTAACACTGTTTTATACATTTTTTGCTAAAATAAATTATTAAAACATAAAGTTTTAACACTGTTTTATACATTTTTGCTAAAATAAATTATTAAAACATAAAGTTTTAACACTGTTTTATACATTTTTTGCTAAAATAAATTATTAAAACATAAAGTTTTAACACTGTTTTATACATTTTTTGTTAAAATAAATTATTAAAACATAAAGTTTTAACACTGTTAAAGTTTTAACACTGTTTTATACATTTTTTGCTAAAATAAATTATTAAAACATAAAGTTTTAACACTGTTTTATACATTTTTTGCTAAAATAAATTATTAAAACATAAAGTTTTAACACAGTTTTATATATGATACTATCTATCCGCACGGGATCGCACGGGTGTCCTGTGGCTGTCCCCGGCTCTTAATTTAAATGTAAACCATCTAGAAACCCGTTCAAACACACACAAAAAATTTCATCAAAATCGGTCGAGTCGTTTTTGACTTTCAGCTAGACTAACGGACGGCAATTGAATTTTATATATATAGAGATAATTAATATAGATACCGTGTAGTGAGGGTGTAACTTTGTAACTAACGGTACGTGTACACCAAAACCGATTTTGTCGGCCGATGGCGGACAAAACTACCTACCCGGACGAGTAACTCGGACGTGTATGTGCTTACACTGCAACAGTGTATACCACTTGTTTGGACATTGGACGTTGCCGGTATTCTTTTCTATTATTATATTTTAGAGCAACTTTAAAAATCTAAATTAAAATATGTTTTTAGATTAAGTATTGAAGTAAGTAGGTATCACATTAGTATTCGTTATTCAATGTTACGGAGAGGGGGGATTTCTAACACAAGTATTTATTTACTTAAAAGAAGTCCTCATTCATAACACTGCTATGTAAAATCTCTGATACTGAATAAATTATTTGATTTGATTTGATTTTCAATATCCATAGTCGTTTAGGTAGATAACTACTTTAACAGAAACAACAGAATAAAAACAAAATGATTAAATTAAACTATAAATACACTCAATTTGCACTGGAGACGCCGGCAGTCGGACGAGAAATCCCAACAAGTTCGGATTCGACGGTTGATCAGCCGTTTTCGTGCGTTATCGGACAATGACGGTCGTGTTTGTGTATGCGCTCTCTTTGTTTTACAAGTGTTTGATTCAATCGTCCGAGTTCGGCCGTCACCGCCCGACCCACAGAACACTATTACTCCTATCGGAGGCCCGATCAGACTTCGGCCGATGACGGCTTAGGTGTATGCGAAGCGGAAGAATATCCATTACCCGATATTGTCCCGTGGGTGTCGTAAGAGCCGACAGAGGGAAACAAATTAGGAGATGGATAGCCGGGTCTTTCTAATAACAACTAAAAATAGAATACTGCAGTTGGCAACTCAATTACTAAGTGTGCCAATGGAGAAGATAACCATTTTATGTTTTATATGCCAAAAAATTCTACAAAAAATTACGAGAATAGCTGTGTTTTTAATTTTTTTCTATCTTCAAAACTGACCGAGATATAATGGCGCAAAGTTAACATTTTCGGTCTAATAGGCCTTCTACACGGTCGTGACCAACCACCAACCGTCGTGACCTTGGTCGAGTTGATGTAAAAATGGACAGTGTAGACATCGGTTGTCTGACCAATATTTTGGTTGAGTCCGACGGCCTTGGTCGCGAGCGCATCCCTCCCGACACGTTGGGACCGTGGTTGACGCCGACCGTGTGGAACGCTGTCGGCTGACGAGAGCGCCTCAGTGCGCGCTTAGCAGTCGTCGCAGGCGGATGTTTAACGGCACTATGGATACGAACGGAAGCAAAGAACATGAGTCCTGACCGAATTCTTGTCACTGTACTGTGATTTACCATGTCTTAAAGTACCACGTCATGTTTGTTTAAAGTAATGCGCTCTTTCAGCCACAATTTTATCCATTTTTTTCATCTTCATTTAATCATAGAAACGTTAAAGCTAAACCGATTTTTTGTTGTATAGAAAAGCAAGGATACATTTTTAAAAGTAACTACCTTACGTCTTTACTCTTTAAATACCAGAGACAACAGACAACTGACAAGTTGAGTCAACTACCCGACCGTGTAGAACGAATACAAAAATCGGTTGACCCGACCAAGGTCACGACGGTTGGTGGTTGGTCCCGATCGTGTAGAAGCACTTTTAGCCGCGAGCCGAGCGCGACATCGTCGATGACGTAACGATTTCCATCTTCGTGCGAGCGACCCGACGCGCACTTAGAAAATCGAAACATTTACTCGAATGTGCCCGTCGAGCGCGGATCTACTAGCTCTCTATTTTTAACAAGAAACATTATAGAACATGACACCATCTATTAAATATTGTGCTGTGCCTCAATGTAAAAATACGGCCACAAAAACACCTGAAAAATTGTTTTTTAATGTGCCTAGAAACCCTACCATCAGAAAAAAATGGACAAATGCTATGAGAAGAACACATCCTTTAGGACCAAACACGGTAGCATATTGTTGTGAGGATCATTTCGATGTAAGTATTCAAATAATATTAACCTTCACATGATAGCTCTTGGTTATTGCTAGTAAATGCTTTCTATTAGGCATGTAGGTACCTACTCGAGTCGCAGTGTTTAAGTAACTAACGATTCATTGAACCTTTCCACGCTTAATGATTATTATAATTTCAAGAAGAAACAATACCTAATACCTACATATTTAACTAATACTATTTCAGTTATAAACATCCAAACTTGGGTAAAGTGCCTATGTAATGTAGATAGGTCAATGACCTGTCGTGAGTTCGTAAGTTTAGATATCTACAAATGTTTGCAGCAAATTTTAAAATGTTTGTAATGCATATAAAGGTTAAAATATGGAATGTGTTAACAAACGTTTTTCTATTTTTACGATATTTCGAGCAAAAACTAAACACATCGCAGAGCTGTTCAACCTTCACACTTTGCGGGCCGCAAATAATAGAAGTTTGATTATGAAGTGGAGCACTTAATTTTTTTTGTGTTGTCCTATTTTTACGTATTACATAGTTGGTACATATTTTAAATATCGATGGAATACGAATTACGAGGTTCCTTATTTTTTATAGACTTTTAATAAGTTTTTATTTTGTTCTAGGTCGAAAACGATATGGAAAACTACGTAAAGTACAAACTAGTTGGTGGTCCCCTCAAACTTAAAAAAGATGTTTTGCCTCACAAGTTTGCTTGTCAAAATCGGTGTACAGAAAAACCACAAAGATCGTTACTATCAAAACTAAATTCCAAATCTAGGTCAGAAACAGTTGCACATGCGATTGCCACTACTTTACAAGAAATTGAGCATATTTATATTGTCGATCCTGTTACTACTCTAGATGATAATATTGACATTGATCCCTTGCCAGAAGAATCTATAACTAACAACGCTGATACCCCCGCTACACAAAAAAATAATTCAAGTAAACCTAAAAAACAATGTTTCACATAAAAGTACAGAAACCAAAGATAAATGTTCGGCCAGTACAAGAGAATAAGAAACTTCTTCAATTTGATGTAGTAAGTTACTCAAGCTATGAAGAAAAATCTTCACTTTCTAGAGAAACTTGCAAACTTGCCGCTCGTGCCGGCCGGCCGCATGGAATCGATGACGTCACGCGTTACTCGCGGGCACGGGCGAAATTTTAAAAATATACGAAAACTTTCCACGCTTACAACTTCGGTAATAGTGCACCGATCGATGTGAAATAAAAACTAGAATTATGTGTTTGGTCTAGACTTTTTACCTACGTACTTAAAAGTCTAATATTGTTACCTTGTTATCTTCTCCATTACGGTAAATATCCCCCCTATGAGGTAATCTATGGGGGAGGCCTTTACTCAGCAGTGGTCTTTTATAGGATGTAACGGTTTTTTTTATAAAATAAAGGTGACAAACGAGCACACAGTCCACCTGATGGTAAGTGGAAGCGGATGCGTTGTCACCCCTGAGGGCTAAGATGGATGCCTCGTTTGCAGTAAAACGGGTAATTATTATAAACAATAATAAAAAAAATATATAATTACATGGTTGATAAAAATACAATAACATACATACGTACAATGTGCGCAGCTCGGGCAGAGACGGGAGCGGCGCTAGTCTATGCAGCCGCGGCGCTTGTGTTATAAAACTGAAAGATAAAAGCCATTATGTAGGTAGGTACTATTATTTATTCTGTGCGATGGTTTTCCAGATTTATCTCTGTAGTGTGTAAGAAATGTTTATAAAGAAGTTTCAGTGGTTCCTTCACTTTCAATTGATCCCTATTTGTATTTATTTATTTTTTCAGTTATCGCAAATTAAGAATATGTAAGTAACTATTATATATACTAGCGATCCGCCCAGGCTTAGCCTGAATCATCATCATCATCATCATCATCATCATCATCATCATTACAGCCCTCCACAAGTCAAATGAAGAAAATCAAAAACCATTAATTTGATCAATTTTTTTATTTTATATTTATTTTATTAGGAAACTCAACAGCATTTTTTACAAAATTACTTAAAAAAATTATATATATATATATATATATATATATATATATATATATATATATATATATACACTTATGAAGCAGGGAGGTAAATTTGTAACTTAGTATCATTTAAATAATATTTTATTGCACTGCAGTATAAGTTTTAGATTAGCAGCTTTTTTACAATATATAATTAATTTAATAATTAAATTAAAATAGTACTTACTGAATAAAATAAAATAAATGGTTATATATATATATATATATATATATATATATATATATATATATATATATATATATATATATATTAATGATATATATTATTTTTTATATTTTTATTTATTATAATTATTATATATAAGATGTAACATGTTATTTTATGTATGTACCTTAAAATTTTATTATAACTGTGCAGTTAATAAAGAGTAGATGTAAGTTATGTGACGGTTACGGCTTTTTACCTGTAAGGTTCAGCCATTATGTAGATTACAGACAGACAGACAAATTTAAAAAAATGTGTATTTATGTTTCAATACATATATGCAAACCCCTGAGCTTATTAGAAACCAATTATTTAATTTATATATATATATATATATACTATATATACCTATTATAAATTTAATAACAAACTAGCTAACACACACCTTGGGGCTAGGCGGGGCAGTGACCCAGGGCCCCCAAGTTCAAGGGCCAGGCTAGGGCAAGGCAGGCAAGGGGCAGGCCAGGCTCAGCCCTCCTTGAATTTAAAAAAATCGCCTTTTAACATTTTGGCCCATAATCAACAAACCTCGATTTATTGTTTACTTAAGTAACAAATACCATTACTATTAACTGTAATCTACTTTGTCGTTTTTTTTCACCAGCTTACACCCGCGACGTCATTTGCCTGGTCCTGGACCAACATTGAAAATTATCCCACGGAATTTATCATAATTACAGCCCTTAACAAGTCTTCTGCTGAACACAATACCTCCCCAAAGTAATACCAAAATGCATGGTCCTAAATTACCTACATCCACCGACTCTTGCATATTTTGTATTGCTTACTAATCCGTTGGGCTATGTCGGTTACTTTGGTTAACGGATATAATAAGATGCATTAGCAATGTTAAAATAGACTTATGATGTATAATGATAATAATGTATAGTGTAAAAATATTAAAACTTATTATTTTAATATATATATTTTATATTAAGTTATTTATGAAATTATCATTTATGTTTAAAAAAGCGATGTTCGATCGATTTAGTTTGTCGCTTTGGTATTAATTATTACTATAATTAAAAAAGCGCAAAGTAAGAAAATATCTTATCGTGTATTATCGTGAAACATAAATCCAAATTTGTCCACGGCTTACAGATTTAACAACTTTGGATAATTTAGCTGTTAATGTCAAAGTTTTATCATTACTCCACGCTATTACAGTATGTATTTATATAAGTGCAATGTTTACAGCTTACTTTTCATTACAATATGAACAGATTTTGTCTGAAAGTGACGCCCGAAAGGCGTATAGCTGTTCTTGAGAAAAACACTCAACACTTCAGGTCTAAGCGATTTGATGATCGTCACTGAAAAAGATGATGGATGGGTGCTATAACGTATAATCCTGTCCTGCGACGGTGGCTAGTCTCCGTTAAGGCTAAGATAATATTTATTTATTTCCGTGAAGGATAGGCAAATTATGCATGAAAAAGAGTTGCTGCGAAAGATGTTCATTTTCATCACATCAGATTCTAATTTTACATTACATTCAGAGATGTAACGAAACAAAATAAACAATGTAATATTTACCAGTGAAGCAAATAAAAATTAATTAAAACCATCTTTGTTTTAGACTTTTTTAAGTGATAAAGTAACGTAAGCTCCTAAATCTCTAGCAATAAACCTGTGATAACGTTTAATATACTTAGCTACGTATTCCAAAACGCAAAATCAACGTTCTTATACTGTCGTATTTTAGCGATGTATATTACGCCAGTATATTCTAAGTCTATTATGTACGAGTATATCATGACTACTAAATGTTTTGAAGATGTACCCAGTAATTAAGTCGACCAATTCAATATATATATATATATATATATATATATATATATATATATATATATATATATATATATATATATATATATATATATATATACGTCGGTTCGCCGGCTACTTTTAACAATATAACATTGTTGCGATTAATGGATGAATATTATTTTAGTTTTTTATTAATTTAAATACTCTGACATAGAATATAAATCTTCAGTGTTGAAGACAGTTGATTTCAATTGAAACTTATGTAGTTGCGAAATATTAGTTAACAGTTCGAGCCCCAATTATATTCGCTGATTTACACATTGTATGAGTAAAACCTAATTTTGTGAAAAGAAGATGTTATTAAAAATAATATAAATAAAAATCTTCTTCTATATGTACATATAATAAAAATGCAAATTGCAGATGTCTGTACATTTTATATTTTTGTAACAAAATAGATCGAGAGTGACTAAAAGTTATAACTGAATACATTTCTATCATTTTTAGAATTATCTGTCTGTCTGTTTGTTTGTTAACGTATCATGTATAAAGTACTGATTTATATCAAAATAATCGTTAGAAAAATTGTGAAGCGTATCTTTGTTTTAAATTTATTCTTTGTTTTATTAATTAATCGGTTCACCCATTAAAAGTTATGATTAATATTCTGAACTACGAGTATGAAATATAGGTACGAATTTGATCAATGGTGGCGTTGAGTGATCAAGGACATTTTTGTAATTAAATAATGTAAAATAGTGTTCTTTAATGATATAATTGTATCTAAATGCAGTAAACAAAAATAATAAAGAATAACGTAATAAATATTTATAAAATATGTAAATCCTAATATCTTAGTAAAAATGTATAATAGTTAACCAATGTCATCGATAGATGATGTTGTGCAAATTATTTATTAAATTTTAAGTAGGTGTGCTTATAATTTTTTGTGGGAAATCAAATTTTGAAAGAGCTATTAACAATTTCTTTGGTTTCCGCAAGGATCATAGAAGCTTGGCAGTAAACATATTATGCTTCCCTTGTACATTTCCAAAAGTATTAAAATTTACACTGTCGTGAAATTGAAAAATTACGTCTCCCAATTTTGAGTTTTTTTATATTAATCGTAGCCGTTCTTTTCTAAATATTATATAATTTATATTTTACTGTAATAATAAATGAACTTATTTTATATAGATGGCGCTATAAGTATTTTCAAGCACCATAAGGTTTAATTCATTGAGTTATAAATCAATGGTTTAATTATAAACAAGATATGAAGGACATAATATGTAAATTACTTTACTTGCTGCTTTCAACACAATGTTTGAATTGGACTAGCAAATATAAGTTTCTTCCTTTTAACATATTATAACCGTTTATTACATTATAACCGTTACAGAATTTTAAAGTCGTCTGCTGAACATAGGCCTCCCTATTGAGTGACTCATATTTTTCATAGTTTCCACGATCTATCACGCATGCTTTACTCGATTACGGAACCGAAGAAGCGAGCTATATATTATAATATACAGCCAATATAGTATGGTCCATGACTGAGTACATTATACATTGAATGAAATGTATAAGTATATAAAAGAGGATATCGTTGTAGGCATTCTCATACTTCTTGGAGCGGGGAAGAGTCCATAGTGCCGTCCTGACGCATTCGTTCTCTTTAGTTTAAAAAGAAAGAAACAAATAAAAATCCTTAAAATTAGGTTTAAGGTAGATAATGTTTTTTTAAGGGGTAATGATTTCATATTCGTATAGGGAAAAATTATTAAATAATTATTGTAACTTTAAAATTAGTACGAATACTTTAGAATTAAAATAATGCAATTAGTTTTTTTTTCATCTACCTAATATCTCACCTTCAAGTGTTAAAACCAGGATACATGTTTTGCGCGGAAAAATGGTTTTTAATTGCAGCATGGTGGTGGGGAAATCCGTAAAACGAAATTATGATAATTATGAATATTACCTACTTATTATAGAACTTTACAAAAATCTGCCTCGATTGATCATTATATACAAAATATTAAAAATTTTCTATTTATAAATGTGTCCGAGTTAGTAATTCGACAAAAATAAAGCGAGATCAGATACAGATAAACGGCATAGGGATAAAACACTGCTAAGCTCTTGACTCCGGGCTACTACTGAGAATTTCTTGATAGAAAACCCAACTGATTTCCAACGCGATGGCACATATTACTAGAGATGCACCGGATCCTACTTTTGCCGGGTATCCGGCAACCGAGTACCCGGTGCAAGCTTATGCCGGGTAGCCGGGTGCCCGGCAAAATTACCCGGCATGAAAAGACGTACATTCCACTTCCCTGTTTGGGCGCGAGGCGCGACTGAGATTGACGGTCAAGTCAAGCGGTCCGCGCCTCGCGCGTTTTTGCCGGCCGGCAGACGCTCGGTAGTTAGAAATAACAGGGACGATGAGGAATCAGACAACGAGACAGGACCAGCAGGAAAGAGGTCGAGATTGGATGTTGAAACACATAATTTATTTTTGGGCCTGTTTCGAAGAGGCGGCCGAAGAATCAGAAATTAACCAGAACTCCTCCAGAAACACAGCCGTTGCCGAATTAGATCCCTATCTCAACTCAGCAAGGTATCGTAGATAAATCCCTATAAGTGATGGGCCGATAATATGGGTCACTACCCTATTATAAAAAGTCTCGCGATTAGATATTTAACCACACCCGCCAGCTCCGTATATAGTGAACCCCTCTTTTCGGTGGTTGGTAATATCTATGAGAAAAAGCGCCAAAGACTTGACCCGGATCGTGCTGAACAGCTTGTATTTCTTCACCATAATTTACCTCTTTTGAATTATGAATATTAATTCTTCTACTGATTCATGTTTAATTGAAATAAATGTCCGTTTTTGAAATAACTAAATTTTTAAATTTCGTCTTAGACCTAATTACCTGGCCCGGCAGTGCCGGGTATCCGGCGCCATTACCCGATACCCGGCCGGATCCTGAAAAAGTGCCGGATCCGCCGGATACCGGATCCACACCGGGTACCCGTCCCATCTCTATATATTACTTAAAGGTTGAAAAACTTTCATAAATGTTGAGCTTAGTTTTAATTTTCATTTCTTTGTAGGATGAGACAAATATAGATACTTACGCAATTTCATTTATTTTGTTAGTGTAGGTCAACGACTACACAGCCCGAATAGATTCCTCATGCAAAGCAACCACTTTCTATCAACACGTTAGACAAATACGTCTTACTTAAGAAAACGATCGCACAATCTACTTTAGTAGCGACCACTTTCCTGAACCGTGAAAATCATGCATGTGAGTCCTGAATTTTCGACAAAATAAAATACAACAGACGCGCAACATGGTTCCCTGTACAATAAAACAATGCGGAAATAGTATCCAAAAGTATAATTTCAAAAAAATCGCATCACTTTTCACAGATAAGTGAATTTTAATTTCCAAATTCATTAATTAAAATTAAATCAGAGCTCAACCTATATTTGTCATAAGCAACTCGCGTTGATTTATTTGGACATCTTCGGATATTTTCGGACTATGCATCCCTTTTCTTTTCAATGCAGTTCATTGTTGCTATACTTTTCTTTAATTAGCGGCACGTATTACTATAGCTGTACCAGTTAAACTATAATATTGGGTTGGGTACAAGTAAATATTATGCATGTTATCGTGAATGTTTTACAGACTCATACTATAAGCGACATAGGTGTAAGCTGAATTTTTTTTAGTGAATATACGTTAATCCATATTTGAATTAATTGATTTAATAATTAAGTCAAATTATTCAAAACTTCTTAAAAAATTCATAATAAAATTGATATAATTTTTAATAGACGGCACTCCGCTCTCTTTATTGCTAAGACGCCATGTCAAGACTAGTAGGAAACGAAAGTGAACTTGACAGTTTAAATAACTGTTGCTATTTTATTTTTAATAGTAAGTACTCTATTATTATTTCAATATTGTAAAGAAAGCTTGTTTTAATAAAAATATTCTTTAAAACAAAAATTATAGGTATTTAACTAAATGCGATACCTACTTAAATAAAACTTCTTTTGTTTTTTTTTACTTTATACTAATTTACGGTAGAATATAATTCTGGTAATGATTAAGTAGACTTGGTACCAAATTTATTAGTTAAAGTTCCCATCACTGTTGGCTTATTAGCAAGTGTCGCAACCCTGATTTTAACCAATTAGCGTGCATTTCAACCCGCCTCCCCCGTACCGCTTACCTCAGACTTGACAGACAGGTTTGGAATTTGGATGCAGAAGTAGGTACATACATCAGAAGTCTATTGGGCAGTGTAGTCGTTGGTGTAGGTACTTAGTTTTAGGTAGGCATCGGATTGTAGTTTTCATTTCAATTTTTATTCAAGATCAATAATAATTAATGAATGATTGCTGAGAGTGCTAGGGAAATTTGGGAGCAAATTAGGGATTACGTTATTGCAGTTATTTTGTTGTTTATTTACAATGTAAAACAAAAGCGTAGATTTCTTATATTTACGCGAACACTACACATTGAAATAATACTTTATCACTTTCACACATTCACAATTCTACCTTTAGATAAAGTAACTGCATTTTTAGACCATCTTAACTCTATAAATTCTAAAATTCAGTCCACAATGGAGTTAGAGGCAAACAATTCCTTAGCTTTTCTAGATGTGTTAGTAATTCGGAATCCTGATAACACCTTGAGCTATACTGTGTATAGAAAAAAGACCCATACAGATAGATATTTAAACGGTGATTCTCACCACCATCCTTCACAGTTAGCTACCGTGGGTAAATCTTAGTTTCAGAGAGCACGAGGGATCTGTGATAGTAAACACCTGGCTGCCGAGCTCCAACACGTCAAGCAAGTTTTGCATGACAACAAGTTTCGGGTCCCGCGCCTACGTCACGGAGAACGAGTGAAGCCGGCCACAGTCGAGCGTGTACCTGCTGTACTGCCATATGTTAGAGGAGTCGCTGACAAGATTGGCTACATCTTGAAGCGCGCTTCCATCAAAACATACTTCAAGCCGCCGAAGAAGATTGGTCAGTTTTTACCATCAGTCAAGTGTAACGTCCCCCTGCAAGATGCAGGAGTGTACAAGCTTGATTGTGAATGTGGTCTCACCTACATAGGACAAACTAAAAGATCAATTAAAACCCGCGTTAAAGAACATATAGCTGATGTGAAGAATCGACGCTCCGGGAAGTCTGCAGTCTGTGAACACGTACAGGATCGCCCCCGTCACTACATCAGATTTGATAGACCACAAATCCTCGCTAAAGAACACCGATTCCTTCCAAGGATGATTCGCGAGGCTATTGAAATCAAAAAACATCCTAATATCAATATAGAAGATGGCTGGGTGCTACTATCTGCTTGGGATCCTATAATAAATAAAATTAAATCCCAACCCAAGCATACAACTGCAAGACTTCATGATACCATAAGTTCATACTGTGTAGATCGGAACAAAAGTTAAATTTTAATCTATGGTAACTGCGGTTAACTATGACTAATTAATACTTAAGATAAATAAAGCGATAATAAAATATCTTTGTTAATAGTTTTAATGATATTTTAGATTATTCTTTTTTCTATTACAGAACTTTATACTTTATATACTATATTACTCCATAAGACAGAAGTCTGTAATGTGTTTTTTTTAATATTAGTTATACGGAATGGGGAGATTGCATCCAGATCCAGAAAAATATGCTATCGATTTTCTTGTTCGTAGGCGTCCGAAAACCAAACATTTTTTTAAAAATATAAATAATACTTACAACGACTTAAGATTAGGCATCTTACTCAGATCTTCAACAACAATGTGCTCCAACTTCGGTGCGTCAATAATTGATCTGCAAACAAAAGGCACAGTATACCAATTTATTACTTAGCGTCAGATGCTGAGCTTACATCGTATTATAAATAGTGCATCATCTGGAGTCATATTGTTTTTTAGAAGTTCGGGTCCAAATGAGTACTCATTCCATCCTATGGTAAGTGGATTCTACATAGGTCCTTGATTTAGAATAAAAATGCAAATGAATTGTTAAGACTAAGATGGAATTCCTTATTACCAGTAATTAATCGGAGGATCTCCGGTTATCTACACTCAACATGCAAAATACAGTAGCTTTAAGCTGATATCTCACGGTTTTAATTGAATAGAACGCGGTCTTTCCCCGGTCGAGCGAACCCATTCGGTCCACATAAAATAAACACGTTTTATATTCCTGTGTATGAATGTATCTAATACGATGGTCGTAATCAGCGATTTTTACATTTTCTCTTTATGACATGCATAAAGAAAAAAGTTGTTAGCCGTGCACATACACATTATGTTAGTGTGCGTAGTCCTCGGGAGTGCGCAGTCACGATCGCGAGTCGAACGAATCGCAGTTACACACACAAACGCGCCTGTCGGTACACGTCACTACTACAATCAAGGCGAAACCTTCATCGTGAAATAGAATAACTATACCAACCATCGTGGAAAACCCTTGTGTGTTAAATTATACAAGCTGCAAGACGCATTGAAGTTACCTACGCCTCTGTGAGTACTGGGCATTATAGAGACATTTTTCCTTTAAAAATAGAATAACAGAAATCATCACACTACGTCATTATCATCAGCAATTTGAAAGCCACTTTAAGAATAGATAAATCTCTCGGTAAACATTGTAAAAAAAGGTCTCTACTAGGCTCGACCGATAGTCTTCGAGTTTACTGTCAGTTTAACTGTAAGATAAGGTTCGAGGTTAAACAATACTTTTAATTTTTTAAATAAAAGTAAGGCGATCTGGCAGCTACAACAGGTGATGGAATCTTTCAGTCTATTGCTGAACACTTTCGGAATAACGATTGCAATACCCGTGGTCCCTGTGACGCGGCAACTAACCAGCAACGTAGGGCTGCTAATATAGATTTTACTCAGCATGAGCGTGAACTGATAAAACAATTTTATTGTGATTTATCTCTTTTTTATTTAAGTATTTTTAAATTCACCATGGTTTAAAAGTTTGCTGATATCATTTAACGAGGGCACTTTTTTACTACTAATTTTCAATTGGGCACAGGACAAACCATTTAAATCGTCAGGAAACTTAAAAATAAATAAATCGCAATATGATTTGAAAAATTAATTTTATTAAACATGTAGTTTCCATAAAACGACATCAACCTCGGGCTGTTAAGTAAGTTAGTAGTTTGGGTGCAGATTAATCTACTCATAATTCTCATATGTTGACATTATCAGTAGGACTAGATTAACACCTATTCTGCTCTCCTGTCTGGCGAGCAGTTTGGCGAATGGCTCTGGGGGAGAGCGCAGGTCGTGTTGATCCCCAGGGCAAGTCTGAAGAGTTCACCCTCCACGTGGTTGCCGCATATTGTTTGGTCTGATTCAATAGGAAACAGACAGAACAGAAACACTCAGACAATGCTATTTTTTTATCCCGCCTCCTTTTTCCTATACTAACCCAATCCAAGGTGTTAAACGTACCATACCGATGGAAAACTGAAGCCCAGCCACGCATCCATGCGAGGTTGGGGGGGGGGGGAAGTCTAGTCGCAAGGGGTGCCTGCCCGAGATCGGGGCTCTGACGGGGGTGAACGAGTTTTATCCTTAGCTAATCGTGGGACCAAAATGGATGAAGATCGACATTTTGAGAAAAACAGTGAAACATATCTTTTAATGGAACTGTTTGTGGGTCTTTTAGCCTTACCAACCCCATACAACACTACGACCCGACCTGGGATGTGGACGTGAAGTGGAGAGCACGTCTGCAGCTGAACTACAATCGGAAACGAACCATAAGCTTACTGGGGGAGCAAGGAAGAGGCACAGAAGACTGATATCTGAGATAGCAGTCGAAGAGGCCCTCTCTATTTACCAGAAGACCTGGTACGAAATTCATCTGCTCAAACCTCCCCTGGTTCCGAAGATGAATAAACGCAGTCGGTCTGAGGAGGGGTTCCCCAAAGACCAGCCCAGGAAATCTATGAAGCTAACTGGAAGCAGAGATTCGCAATATGGCAGGATTGAAAGATGACCTTATCACAAAAATTGATAGGGGCGTACTCCAATGGTTTGGGCACGTTGAACGAATGAGTGAAGACCGAATGGTGAAGAAAATATATAGAGCGAAAGTAAATATTAAAAGGTGTCGAGGTAGACCGAGACTAACTTTCGAAGACCATGTGAGCAAATTGCTCGAAGAGGGGAGGGTCAAGAGTACTCGGATACCTAGACGTGCATGTATGAAGAAGTTAATGAACCTGAAAGAAGCGAAAGAGGTATGTAAGGATCGTGACACTTGGCGATCTGTTCTCTCTGGCTACCCCGTTAGGGATTGTGCGTGACGATAAGTAAGTAAGTAAGTAAGTAACTGGAAGCACACGCGTGTAGGAATTCACAATCCGAGTGCTATGAGCGTGGAGAAGATGCGCCTGGTCCACCGGGCACTAACACAGGCTATCGCTAAACGGCCTGTGGGGCGCAGCCGGGAATGGCACAAAATTTTTCGAAAATCCGAACAATCCCTCAGAGCACTCCTCTTCGCAACATCTCTTCGCAGCGCCAGTGAATCGAGCCGATCGGAAAGCACTCGGTCGTCGACGATTCGAGCTGCTCTGCGCTGAATGCGGTCAAGTGGAAGGAGTTGGCCCACTGGGGAGGCCCAGCCCAGAGATGGGAACAGTATTCCATGTGAGGCCAAACCTGTGCCTCGTAAAATTGCAGGCGGCGTACCAGCGTGAAATACTGTCCCGCTCTGCGAGCGTCACTCGATATGTCGACGCCGAGAATTCCAATACTGGCTGAGGCCTGTTGCCTCTGGGAGTGACTTGAAACTGAGTAATTACGACAAAGGGGTTCTTTTTAGGGGTAAACGCGCAAACTTGTGTCTTCTGAGGGTTAAATTGGACATTGGACTAGATTCAGTTGCCCCCAATCCGAGACTTTGTTCAGCAAAGACTCGACTTCAGACACACGTTTGTCTCGGTACTCGGAGACGTCTTTCCGAGAAATATTGGCACGGTCGGTGTACAGAGCATCACCAGTGTTATCATCCGCATATCAATGAATGTTACCGATATGCAGAAGAAACAGCGTTGGTGGTGGTACGCAGCCTTGTAGAACGCCAGCTTTAATAGGCTTGTAATCGGAGCATGCACCGTCTATAACGACCTTGATGTTCGGATCTAAAAAGAAGCTGGTGATCCAATTGCACAATTTCTCGGGAAGCCTGTAGGAAGGGAGCTTCGAAAGAAGCGCTTTGTGCCAAACCCGATCGAAGGCCTTCGCAATGATCAAACTAATGGCCAATGCTTCCCCGTTGGACTCCACTGCCTCTGCCCATCGATGAGTCAGGTAGACCAGAAGATTACCAGCTGATCGACCCCGACGTATACCGTACTGGTGGTCACTAATTTTATTTTATTTATTTATTTTATTCTTTATTGCACCAAAGATTTTGTACAAAAGGCGAGCTTAATGCTATATGGCGTTCTCTACCAGCTAACCTTGGGTAGAACAGAGAGTCATGATCACATTCAATTCAAAATGTACATGCTACACATACATAAAATATATATATATACACATATATATTATATACACTTACACATATATATATATATATATATATATATATATATATATATATATATATATATATATATATATATATATATATATATATATATATATATATGATTGTTACGATCATGAGAAAAATCAGAAAAAAAATCAATCCCATGCAGTTCGGAAATTATGGGCATTTAAGAAAAATCTAGAATTTTGGTGAAACTGTAACCATTTTTCGGTTTTTGTGGTTAATTTTCATTATTTTTGTTCATTTAAACTTTGGAACCGTAACCCTAAATAACATTTCTAGAACAACAGTCAAAAATAATGACACAACTGCCCCAAGTTTTCTAGAATTGAGACTGTTTGCTAAACTATGAATTTAAAATTTTCAACATTTGTTGACTTTGAAAGGTCCTCCTTTAAAAAAAATGTACTAAAGTGCCTTGGCAAGTGCCATTACAAGTTTGCGCATTTAATCAGGATTGTAAAATGGTACAATACTTGTTGGTTTTATTCTAAAAAAAACAAGTAAATAAATAAAAACCTCGAGTAACCCGATTTTTGGTAACCCATTTTACTTAGTTCAAATGTTTTTATTGATTTGAGAGATTGATAGTGGAGATGTTTGCCATGAGCGTGCAAGACAGATAGTGACGAGAATTTTACAAAAGTCAACAAAAGTAAGTAAAATTAACAAAATAATGAAAAATCTTGACCTAGTTTAGTTTAGGTTTATTGGAATAAAAGTCAGATAGGGAAATAACATTTTTTTATTACAATAAGTGTTCAAATGGTTTACCATCAGCCTCAATACACGCCCTACATCTTCTTAAAAAAGATCTAGTTATTAGTCGGGCATATCCTCGAGAGTTGATGTCCTCAGCAGCTTGAGAAATTCGTTCACGCAGCTCGGCTACCCTGTCAATGGGCTTTGAATAAACTTTTTCTTTGAGAACGCCCCAATAAAAAAAATCCAGGGGATTTAAATCTGGGGAACGGGCTGGCCACGAGATAGTGCCTGAACGTCCAATGCACCTTCCCGGATATTGCTGGTCAAGAAAATCTCTTACTTGCACCGCGTAATGCGCTGGGCAGCCATCTTGTTGATACCACATGTGGCGACGATCTGCTAGTGGTACGTCCTCTAACAAAGTTGGTAAATTTTCTCGTAAAAAATGTAAGTAATTCGTGCCATTAAAGTTCTCAGGCAGCTCAAAAGGCCCAGCAATTTTGCCGTTTAAAATTCCGGTCCACAGGTTTACTTTAAAGCGATACTGGGATCTGTCTTCTCGCATTAAATGTGGATTCGCCACATGCCACTCGTGAAAATTGTGTAAGTTTATGTAACCATCTTTTTTAAATGTAGATTCATCTGACCAGAGAATTTTTTGGATGAATTGGGGATTTTCGTTATGCCTTTCAGGATAATCTCGAGGAAGAAGACTTTGAACGCGTTGTACGTGAAACGGATGCATGTCGGCTCTTTGTAAAATACGATGTGATGTGCTTTTGGGTATTCCCGTTCTTTCTTCAATTCCACGAACGGAAATACTTGGATCATCTGCGACCTCTTCCAACACTTCTTCTTCGTAAGGAAAGTGAGCTCTACCTCCAGCCCTTATTTGATTCGGGAAATGGCCGCCGTCCGTAAGTGAACGGTGCACATTAACAAACACGCGGTCATCCAGATAGCGCTCTAAAGTTGGATATCTTTCACGATAAAGTCTAGCGGCGGCACTTGCGTTGCATCTGCATTCCCCATAAATGAGGTGCATGTTGGCATATTCTTGTGAAGTGTAGCGCGTAGGCATGGTAGATGACAAGGATGCCAACACAAAAGTGCAATTCCAAAAGAGAGAAGCTAAAGTTGCCCGGTATGTAATCAACAAGTCCAATTCACAATAATCTAAGTCCAAAAAGAGAAGCCAAAAGTGCAATTCCAAAATAGAGAAGCCAAAGTTGCCCGGTATGTAATCAACAAGTCCAATTCACAATAATCTAAGTCCAAAAAGAGAAGCCAAGTTGTCAGTACCAAATCAACACAAGCGAATACAGAAAAGCGCGCAGTAGACGAATGAGCGAATCGTACTAACTGGTGTCAGACGCATCTCCGTCTCATTGAGTGGCGTCACTATCTGTCTCGGTCGCTCACGGCAATCATGTCTATTATCCATCTCTCTCATCATTTTTCCGTAAAATTAAGAACCTACCAAGAGCTTGTGTGAATAAAAAACATTTGAACTGAGTAAGATGGGTTAGCAAAAATCGGGTTACTCGATGTTTTTATTTTTTAACTAGTTTTTTTTTAGTACGAAACTAACAAGTAATATACCATTTTACAATGCTAATTAAATGCGCAAACTTTTAATGGCACTTGCCAACACACTTTAGTATATTTTTTTTAAAGGAGGACCTTTCAAAGTCGACAAATGTAAAAAAATTTAAATTCATAGCTTAACAAATAGTCTTAATTCTAGAAAACTTGGGGCAGTTGTGTCATTATTTTTGACTGTTGTTCTAGAAATGTTATTTAGGGTTACGGTTCCAAAGTTTAAATGAACAAAAATAATGAAAATTAACCACAAAAACCGAAAAATGGTTACAGTTTCACCAAAATTCTAGATTTTTCTTAAAGCCCATAATTTCCGAACTGCATGGGATAGATTTTTTTTCTGATTTTTCTCATGATCGTAACAATCATTCCTGTCACCCTGTTTCGGCTTGACGGTGAGTTCTGGGACAACCTGTATATATTTATATATATATATATATATATATATATATATATATATATATATATATATATATATATATATATATATATATATATATATATATATATATAAATATATATCTCCATATATTTATATACAAATAACTATAAACATATAAAGTAAGTGGACTCAAATTTGTAGATTACGGATATATTCGTATAGTTTTCTTTTAAACACGTTTTTAGCAGGTATTATTCGCAGGTCAACAGGCAATTTGTTCCAGAGGGAGATGGAAGTTAATGTGAAAGAATTTGACATAAACCCAGAATGGTGGAGAGGAGTAGACAGTAATAAATTGTGTGAAGATCGGAGATTGAGAGAATGAGTGTCACTACGGAATTGGAATCTTTCTTTTAGGTAAAGGGGTGAGGAAGAATCATTAAGAACTGAAAACAGAGAGGACTGCATTCGAAAATCTCTGCGCTGGCGTATAGTCAACCACTTTAATTGGGAGCGAAATTCTGATACGTGATCGTATTTGCGCAGACCAAAGATGAATCGTATGCAGTTGTTAAGTAACCTGTCCAACCTGTTTAGCAGCTCCTGAGAGGTATTAGAAAGACAAACATCGGCATAGTCAAATAATGGAAGAATTAGAGATTGGATGAGTAGAAGCTTAGTTGAAGGAGGCAGAAAGAACTTATGACGATAGGTGGAACGAAGTATGCCCGTGACTTTACGACAAATCTCGGACACCTGTAACCTCCAACTAAGGGTCGGGTCAATAATTAAACCCAGATCCTTGACACTAGTGCGGAAAGGAATTACACAGTTTTCGTAGCAAATGGATGGTAGACCAGGTATGTTAAGTTGTGACACCAATCGACTACTACCAATGATAATAGCCTGGCATTTACTGGGATTTACCGTTATACCAAATCGCTGTGACCAGTCTGAAATGCGTTGTAAGTCCTGATTAAGGCCCTGTCCGCACTGCGATATTTCACCGCACGTTTTTATTCTCGCAATTCTGTAACACATTGAATCTTATAGGAGTATCCGCACTGGCGGTAAAAAAATCACGCGGAAAAAAAATCCGTGATTTGATGCAAATTGAACGCGATGCGGCGCGGATTTATTTCCGCGCGAATGTTTTGTACAGTATATAGTAGTTATGGCTATGGCCGCACTGCAAAATAAAATCCGCGCGTTTCGCTCAGTCGTGTACACAGAATACATTCAGGGGGTCGTGTACTGGCGCTATTGGCAGGATGTCGCGCGCTTCGTCTCCCGCCCGATCGGGAGCCGCAGAGGAGTTAGAAAATGACGACATTGATATTGAGCAATTAATCACGTTGATGCACAGGAGACCTCCCCTGTGGGACAAATTTAATCCAAAGTACCACGACAGAATATTGAAGGCGAGATTGTGGGAGGAAATATATCAAGACATATATTTTAGTTGGGAGCAATGCAGTGTTGTTTAAAAAAAAGAAAAAGGTAAATATAAAGTATTTTTTTTTAATTTAATGACGTTTACAAATTAAATATTTTTATTTATAACCTTTGATTATATACCTACACGTCTAGATTGAGCAAACAAACTTCGCGCAAAAACCGGCCCGAATTACGTGATATGTGTGAGTACCGCTCGTGCATAGATTACTGTATATATATACTAGAGACGCTCGTGTACTTATTGTAGTGTGTACAAACTGTCAAGATGTGCGTGTTTAGGGATACTTGCTTCAAATTATTAACTTAACTTTTCCCCATTATTTAATAAGGCGTAGTTTAAACAAAATAGGTTAAATAAAGTAACTATTTCGTAGATTAGTGTTTTATTTAATTTAGTAAAAACAAAAAATATAAACATAATTACAAATATTTTTCTTTTAATTTTTTTAAACAAACAAAATCTTATAAGTACTACTGCATCTTTTTATGATTTACAAAGATAAATAAATAAATATTAAAATAAAATATTTTTATTCATTAACAAAATGTTTAAAAATTACAAAAAGATGTAATGATATTTATAATGTGTCTCCCATAGTTTCGCTAAGTTTCCCTAATATTAAACTGGCAACACAAGCTAATCAGACTAACCTAAACAGTAACGAATTAAAAAAAACTGTGTTTTCTTAAAATAAAGTAGTTAAATAATATAATTTACTTCTTTACTTCCCACGTAATTGCGATACAATTTGATAGCACAAACCGGCATAATTAATTATTTTTCGTGAGCTTATTATCCATAGGTGACTCAAATGACACTGGCGTAGGTGAGAAGCGAGTCTACCAATAATTATAGTAGACTTTTTTCAAGCCGTTCGGTACGGTCAATGTGTCCATCTAGACATGTATATAATCAAAGATTTTTGTTGGTCTGTAGTTTAATATAGAATATATACCTATAATATGGGTAGACGTTTATATTTTATATTTTTTCATATTGCCATGGAATTGACCCTTTCGGTGAATCAAAATATTCTTCAAAATATTGTCTATTTTCAATGCTGGATATTCTAGATCTCACAGGAGTAGGGCGCAAACTTTGTAACTCGGTCTCATACAATTTGTCCTTAAACCGAATTCCATCATATTTGCGTACGTAATTATGTAAAATGCAACATGCTTTAATTATTTGGTCACAAGTTGTTAGTTTTACATCTAAAGCCCGATGTAAAATTCTCCATTTATTAGTAAGTATGCCAAAAGTGCAATGTACAAATGTTCTTGCTAGTGTGAGTCTGTAATTAAAAACTCTTTGAGTTACAGATAGGTTTCTTCTGGGGTATGGTCGCATTATGTGTTCTGAGAGAGCGAACGCTTCATCTCCAACAAAAACATAAGGCATTTTTTCCCCATTTTCATCTTTTGGTAGGTAAGTTGGTGATGGAAGTATTAACTGACCACCTTCAAGCTTCTTTCCAAATGCAGAATTTTTAAAAACGGTAGAGTCACTACTGCTGCCGTAAGCACCTATGTCAACACTGATGAAATAATAATTTGCATCAGCCACCGCCATTAAAACTAAGGACTGATATTGTTTATAATTATAAAATTCAGAACCCGCGCCATTAGGCTTTTCGCACCTTATATGCTTTCCATCCACCGCTCCCAAGCAATGTGGAAAATGGGTTCTTTTATAGAAAAGTTTGGCAGTATGGGACCAAGTTCTTTCATCTGGTTCTGGCATGTATAAAGATTGTAAACAAGACCATAGTCTTCCACACGTGTCTTCTATAATTTCACCAATTGTAGAGATACCAATTAGATATTCGTAATATAGCGAATAGTAGCTATTTCCTGAAGCCAAGTACCTGCAATAATTACAACAAAATATGTAACACCAATAATATAAAATTCAAACAAATTATAGTTTATTATTTACCTACACAACAATTACCTTATTTTATTTTCTTTTACAGGAGCTGATGTGCAAAAAAAATGGAAAAATCTTAAAGATACATACTTCAAGGAGGTGGCAGCTGATAAAAAGGTAGTTTCGGGTCAAGCCACAAAGAAAAAAATAGACCATACATACACATGGGAGCACTTTCATTTTTAGCCACTCAAAAATCAATGAGAGATGCGAAAAATAATATTAAAGACACAGAAAGCACCAACAGTAATGCCGAAGACCTTACAAATCAATCCGACGAAGATACTGACACAGAAGCTTCACGAAATAGAAGACTTAAAACGAGCATGCGTAAAAAGACTAAAATTCAGAATAATAGCGATGATGAGTTATTGAAATTATTGCAGGATAAAACTTATGATGAGGATGTTTCATTTTGTGAAATGATCATACCAATGCTCAAGAATCTCTCAACAGACCAGAAACATTACGCTAAAATTGAAATTCTGAATGCACTTAACAGAGCAACTAAATATTCACCACAAAATTTTATACCGCCTAGAGTCAGATCCGCTATGTCTCAATATCAATCATCATCATCATCGTATTCATCTTACAACCCAAATACGCCATCACCCTACCCAAATACTATCCGTCAATCTCCTTCTCCCCAAATTTACCAATACCCACCATCTTTTCCTCAATCTCCGCCTGATCCGTCTCCTCAAACACAATACACACCATCTCGTAATTCAACTGTCATTCCTCAATCTCCACCTGATCCGTCTCCTCAAACCCAATACACATCATCTCGTAATTCAACTGTCATTCCTCAATCTCCGCCTGATCCGTCTCCTCAAACCCAATACACACCATCTCGTAATTCAACTGTCATTCATCAATCTCCGCCTGATCCGTCACCTCAATCCCAATACTCGCTGTCAAATTTTCCAAATACTTCATTTAATCATTCTACATTCGTAGTAGAGGGGAGTGGTTTTGACATGAAAGATTATATTTTATTTAAATAAAAGTTACATTGCTTATAAATAAATGATGCTGTATGATTAAACCTTGTTTTTATTTACCTCCGTCAGTTATTAAATATACTTTGGAATGTTACAATATCAAATGGGAGGGGGGGGGGGCTGGGGGGAGATAAATTAAGAGAACGTGAAAATTTAAAATAAATGGTATTATCAGCGCCAAAATGACAGAGATGCATTAAATACATCTAAGCATTTGATAAAAATCAAACTGAGCTCAAAGAAATTAGGGTGCACTTTCAATTGTTTCGAAGAAACAAAAGAAAGGTGCTCTTTCTTTTAATAAGATTGACTTTTATAAAATGCTTAGATATATTTTAGCTTACACTGCTGTGCAGGCTGTACCTAGTACCTATAAGAATGGAACATCTTACCTTAGAGTTATCGAGAGCCTCTCTTCAGCTGAAATTGCTTTTTTCCAATTCGTATCTTGATAGGTAATAGCCCGACCAACTAGTCGTAGTAAATTATCGAATGATTTTGTAGTCATTCTGTAATATCCGAAAAACTTTTTATTATATTCTCGCAGCTCTTGATATTTTATGTAGAAAAATCCTTTCATAGGTCTCAAGGCCGTAAATGGGTGAATCCAATGTTCATGACATCTTACGATAGGTTTGTCACGCCGCCGCCGCCGTATCAGGTAAATTAAAAATTTTCTTTTATTCATTTTAGACGTTCGTCTCAATCGGGAACTGCATCGAACTGACAAAAATCGTACGAAATTTTATTCGCAGTGCGTAATAAGTGTAATTCCGATCACGGAATATAATACGCGAGAATAAAAATCGCGCGGTGAAATATCGCAGTGCGGACAGGGCCTAAATAGCTGCAATAGCGGTATCAATTTCAACCGAGGACGCTTGTGAGTATAACTGAAGATCGTCAGCATAGAGGTCAGACTAATCAGCTGGTGATGCTCAAGGTACCGCACGAGGCGGCAGTTTGTAAAGGATTCCATTATTTTGGAGAACAAGGAGGTGATGACGATAGGCCTGTAGTTTGACGGATCTGAGCGATCGCCTTTTTTAGGGATCGGGTGTTCGAGTGAAGTCCCCTGATATTGCAGTAATTCACGGATAGCGTGGCAGGGTGGGCCTCCAGCCACCTGCACTCACCAGACGAAACGCGGAAGCAGAGCTTCCACTTCACGCCGGTATTTTGTGAGGTCGTGGTACCACCCCGGCTCGAGCCGGCCCATACGTGCAACAGCAAAAGCTGCCGCGTGGCTCTACCACTGTTAAACTTTAACTGGTGTGGGGCTGAAAAGATAATAAGGCCAAACCTGGTGCAGTGAGCTGTTGATTCCGTTAAACCATATAAGACGAGCGGGGAGGATGGAATAATTTCCATCCAATTACAGAGGGGTATCGACATCCTTCTTCCCTATCTGATGAACATCTTCAGAGCAAGTTTTGCATGGGGATGGACAATTTTCAAAGTTCTATTTATACCTAAGGCTGGTAGAAAGGACTGCGCTTTACCAAAGTCCTTTAGACCTATAAGCGTATCTTCCTTTCTTTTTAAGACATTGGAAAAGGTTATAGATAAATATATTAGGGATGTAGCTCCAACTACGAGACCCATACATTACAAACAGCATGCTTACCGCAGAGGCAAATCTACGGAAACAGCCGTGATCAGTGCTTTTTCGACAGGGTCGTAAGCGCTGAAGGATAAAGAAATAGCTCTTTTTGCCTTTATAGATATTGAGGATGCTTTCGACATCATTGTTGGTTGGGGGCTTGACATCTAAAAGTGTTGACCCCACAAACATCAGGTGGATGAGGTCGATGCTCTCAAACAGAAAGGCAAAAATAGCGCTGTTTCAAACTTCGATTGAGGTTGCAACTACGAGAGACTTTCCACAAGAAGGTGTTTTGTCACACCTTCTTTGGTCTCTTGCGGTTGACCAAATATTGTACAAGATGGCAGACCTTCGCATTGCCACACTAGGTTATGCTGATGACCTTGTGATCATTGCGAGGGGCTTTTGCCAACGTACCTTATCATTAATTATACAAAGAGCCCTAAACACCATAAATAATTGGTGTAGAGACAACAGTTTGTCAGTTGGGGCCGATAAAACTACAATATTATCTTTTACCAAAAAGAGGTGGTTGGATAAATTAGTCACACCAAAACTCAATGGTAGAGATGTACCATTCTCCACTAAAATCAAGTACTAGGGCGTAACAATCGACCAAAAACTAATGTGGAACTCTCACCTTAGCAATATGACATACATTGCTAAGGTGATATACATTGATAAGGCTAAAATTGCTTTAGGTACGTGCAGTCGTTTGGTCGGGAACAACTGGGGCTTGAGTTCCAGTATGATCCTATGGCTTTCCAACGGCATAGTATGGCTGATTCGTAGCTACGCCTCCACTGTCTGGTGTAATAAGGCCAGCCAAGAGACGACTGCGGACAAACTAAATTTGTGGTTTACATAGGATTGCCTGCTTAATGGCAATCGGAGCTACTTATTTTAATATTTATTTAATTTCAAGCATCCAGGACCCGTTTATTACATTACATTTTTTATGCGATATATATATAGCTGTGCGATCACCGCCTGGCGCGGCTCTTAATGCACTTCTGTGCCTACCCCTTGATCTTTATCTAGACAAGGAAGCAAGGGCTAGTTTGTATAGGATTCACGCCCAGGGTGGTTTGAGCTTGCTTTCCTATAGATTGAGATTCATGCTCGACTCAATTAAGGAAACACCGGTCTTATGCGTGATCTCAGATATCATGCATCCACTATACACTTTTAATAAAAAGTATACAGTGAAACAACCCTCCAGAGAAGACTGGCTCAATTCTGTGAGGTCGATAATCTTATACGGTCTACCGATAGGTCAAAAATGAGCCTCGAAGTAGACTTTGGAATTTATGGGGAACTTAGTATGAATATGGGTAGATTCACCTCTATCTTCCAGGTAGAAATCTTCGCCATACTTCGGTCTACGGAAATCAATCTGCAAAAGCACTACATTAACCATTATAATCTATATAAACTCTGACAGTCATGCAGCACTGCTAGCGCTGAGGTCAAACTTGGTAAACTCGAAGCTAGTTGGAACGGAGTTAGAGACTGCGTGAACTGTCTAAACGCCCTGGGATGTGACTACTGGGTCATTTAAGGTAGGTTTGAGTCACACGGGTATTGTAGGTAATGAACTAGCCGACAAGCTCGCACGTGAGAGCATTGAGCATTCTGGCAAGAGCCCTGACTGGGCACTGTTATTTTGAAAAGCACATAATTATAATGATTTCTTATATTTACGCGAACACTACACATGATTAAAACTACTTTTACGGATTTTATCGCGTTTATTTTTTACTTTTTATTTTTAATTCCTGACGTTTCGGGCGCTTTCCAGCACCCATGGTCACGGGGGACTGAGATGACTGACGTCCCGATGTCATTGTTAAACCCGGAGTACCTTCAGCTTTTTTAATTATTGTTTATGGGCCGATCTATGCAAAATGAACTGACTATGTCCTGAGGTCTTGCAGTGGTATGCTTGGGTTTAGTTTTAATTTTATTGATTATAGGATCCCAAGCAGGTGGTAGTACCCAGCCTCCTCTATTGAAATTAGGATGTTTTTTAATTTCAATAGCCTCACGTATCATCCTTGGTAGGAATCGGTGTTCTTTCGCGAGGATTTGTGGTCTACTGCAGACTTCCCGGTCATATTTGTGATCATATCCTAGACGGCCCCAACCATTACATCAGATTTGATAGACCACAAATCCTCGCGAAAGTACACCGATTCCTACCAAGGATGATACGTGAGGCTATTGAAATAAAAAAACATCCAAATTTCAATAGAGAAGGAGGCTGGGTACTACCACCTACTTGGGATCCTATAATCAATAAAATTAAAACTAAACCCAAGCATACCACTGCAAGACCTCAGGACATAGTCAGTTCATTTTGCATAGATCGGACCATAAACAATAATTAAAAAAAGCTGAAGGTACTCCGGGTTTAACAATGACATCGGGACGTCAGTCATCTCAGTCCCCCGTGACCATGGGTGCTGGAAAGCGCCCGAAACGTCGGGAATTAAAAATAAAAAGTAAAAAATAAACGCGATAAAATCCGTAAAAGTAGTTTTAATCAGCACATAATTATCTTGGGACTAAGCAACTTAAGGAATGTGCCTCCTTAACGGGTGAAACGCCTATGCACCTCCTAACTGATTGCGAACCCTTAATGCGCAAACGCAATACTAATCTGGGAAACCATGTACTCTACTCTACCCAAAAGAAGTGACATTGCTCACAGCAAAGCAACTACTTCTATTCATTGAAGGCTTAGCAGTGAACTATAGACATAGCAGCGATCACAATAGATCTTTTAGTTCGCAGTGATGCTGGTTTCTCTCTAGACCTGTGAAGCTGCTCGCACATAATAAAAATAATAATAAGTAAGTAAAAGTTTTGACGGTTAGTATTAGCTTGTGTTGGGGTTGCCACTTTTTTTAGTAAAAAAAGTAAGTATATTTTTTTCTAAGCTAAAAAATAAACTACAACAAGTGAAAATAAAGTATTATTTATATGACATGCTATTTTTTTCAAACAATATCTTTACATTCCATGTGCCAGATAACACTGTTCCTTTCATTCGATCACTTATCATCCATTAAAGAAAAAAAACTGTCATTAACACTGAAGTGACGGGAATGGATAGCAGACGTGACACGATCTTGTACAAACTTAGAAAATCAATACTTTTTCGAAAAATATTATGCCACTATTGGGATATGGATAAATCTGAAAAATTGACAGAATTATTTCTTTGTGCATGTAGCTTATTCTTACAGCTATAATATTGTGCATTACAGACATCTTTAAATGATATCTGTGACATAATGCGCTCTTTTCAGCATTAAAAATCGTAAAAATAGGTAAAAACTAATATATTTTAACGTACTTTATCGGCCTAATAAAGCTTAAAGTACGTTTGTCTGAAACAACATTCAATAATTTATTATAAAGAATGGGTGGCAACCCCAGCTTAAGTATAACGACTAAACAGTAAATAACATACAGGTGTTCAACATGATGCAGGTGGTATCCTGTTGCGTGTATAGCCGGCGCCGTTAGTCTTGTGATGTTGGTCTGGACTAGGACCACAGAGACTCCACCGGCCGTCTGACTGTGTACCGGTCTGCCCGCTGAAAATAAATTAATATTTTTAATACAATTTTTTTTGGGTACATTTCGAACTATTCAAACATTTCCATATCCGCTAATAGATGTGAATAAAAAAAGCATACACAGATACTTTTATTTATACTAATTATAAAATAAGTGAAACTTTAATACAAATAATTAATCAAGTTAATCTTTAACAGTCGCAACAGTGTAGTGGCGGTGTAAGAATATCTGCTACCCCATATTATCCCGTGGGTGTCCTAAGAGGCAACAACGAGAAACTGAAACAGGAGATGGGCCGCAGCAACTTCCATATAACAACTCAAAATTAAAAAAAATTGGTTGCTAACCCGCTTGCCAAGCGTGGCAACTATGTTAAAATCCCCCCATGAGCTAATCTATGAGGGAGGCCTATGTTCAGCAGCGAACTTTTATACGCTGTGATGGATGGATGAATAATTGATTAATTATTCAAAGGGATTAAAGATACAGATAACAGATAACGAAGCATTCCAACTTAGTCCTCAGGGGTAAAAACGCATCTCTGCATTTTGATAGTTAATTGATGGTAAGTATAATATAATTCATTCATCAATGAAAAAGTTAAAGAATAACATTTATTGTTAATTACGAATCAAAATGCGAATGCGTTGTCACCCCTGAGGATCTAAAATGCCCCGTCGCGACGTCGCGTCGTTTATTACAGGCATCATACAAAATGCAGCAGCATTGTTATTCTGTGTTTATTTTTAGTTATTCTGTGCGCGTATGCTACTTTCCGTTCGTATTTTCCCAATATTTTGGGCTTAATTCATAATACTGCCTAATCAATGGCCTTAATACGAAAATTATTAAAACTTCAAATTTGCCGACAACACCCAAAAGTCTCTATATTTCTCTAAATTTCCATGTCGCTAATATTTTTAATTTTGATGACATGTTGCTGAAATAACTAAAACATACATTTTGTTATTGGATATACACTAGTACTTGATCACGCAATTAAAATTAAACATACAATTTCGATATATGACTACATTTTATAATTTTAATTTGCTTCTTTTCTGAGTGTCAGATTTAGTAGATTTTCTATTTTAAGTTAAATTAGATTTTCATTTTTTGAAAATAATACATCAGATGAAAAAAGGAATTACACTTTACGATTACCACAACATACGCCATATATTTATATTTCGCAGTACGAGAGCAACCCGCGTTCGCAATTACAATTGCGTTGCAATTTCACTGCTAATTTACCACGTTTTCGGTGATAATATCCTTCATGTTATCATGAGGAAAAGTGCATGTCTGACGAATAGAATATTTTGAGGGCATGTGAAATCCATGTCACTAATATTTAATTTAACATACATTTGAGGGGTTGGATTTAGAATTTTTAAATTTATTAGAACTTTGGCAGGAGTTTGGGGGAGTAAAATGCTTTATTTGGTAGAAGTTTGGTCCCCAATTATAATAATCATTCTCTCTCTCTCACTCACATTAAAAAGTAATGCAATGTTATCGAAAAGATAAACAAATAAAAACATGTAAAAACGTATACAATATTACTGTGAAAGCTGGATAGCATACAGAATTTTGTGTAAGTGCGACAAGGACGTAAGTTTAGTGTCACATTATTCTACTGTCTATAACTCTCCGTCAAGTGTTAAATCGCATGACATACCTACTAATTTTAATGCATTCCGCCGTTGGTTGCTCTTCTTGTGTGAATGTGTGCTCTCCAGTGTATTATTGTAGCCTTTATTGACGACTTCTCTTTTTTGGATACCGATTACTTGCCTACACGACGACTTATCTACTTTCTTATTTACTTACTTGTGCGTGCGTGCGCGCGTGTGTGTGTGTGTGTGTGTGTGTGTGTTTAACGCTTGTGTCTTTTTCGCGGACATAGAATCTGTCAATTGTCATCTGAAAGACACTCTTTCTCTCAGACCTCATTTTCTAATTAGCTCAATATCGAATTGCATCGCAAATGGAACGAAGCTACGCAAATACATCAAAGTTGGTATCCATTAAAGCCGAGATTTCATAACAAGCGTCAAGCGACCGCATCCCGTCAGTTATTTCAGTTCGAGTGGTGTAAAACTGACCGAAATAGACGGATGCGTCCTGTGAGGCTGTTACATTATGGAGTTTTGTAAGATTCGAATATTTCTGCGTCAGATAGAGCTGTATTGGCTTAAGGGATAAGCGCGCACTTTAAAATTTCGTAGAATACATCCAAAGTGTTAATGTAAAATTTCGTTAATTTCAGACACGTATGTTTACTATATAATCAAATATATCTACATTTAACCTCGATTAAGAATGAAAATGCAGATGCGTTGCAGTCCCTGAGGACTGAGATCGAATGCCTCGATTCCAGTAAAACGGGTCTCTGGTATTCTACACTCTCACCATACGAAACACAGCAGCATTAAGCTACTATTTCATGCTGGTATTCTGTGAGAGCGTGGTCCTTCCCCGGTCGAGCCGAGCCATTCGTACTAGAACTATACTACTAATATAACTGCAGCATGGCTCTACCACGTATCAAATTGTGTACGATTTTCTTAATATGACATTAAGCGGGATTCGTTCTTCCACCATCGGACAACCAGACGTCTAGCCACTCTTTTGTTATTGACACAGTACACGTATAACAAAGGAGTGGAACAAGTTGCCATCATCAGTCTTTCCATTCAATTACAATGTAGGTGTCTTCAAGGCAATAGTGAATAGGCTTCTATGAAGTCAGTGCGCTTCACCATCTTGGGCTGTATCGCCACTCATTATCAGGCTTGCTTAAAACAGTAAAAAAAAGATTGCCTATTAGGAGTGTGGTAAGGCTAATACGCTTTTATGTTATAGACTGATGAAGACACAACTACCGGAAACTGACTTCCTTTGAACTTTGAGATACTACTGACATTTCCCATAGTCGTAAGCACCCACACAATGAAATGAGGTGATGGGATCCTTTACGTCGTTATTACACGGCAAACATTTGTCAAATTCAAATAATAATAAAACAAGGTAAAGAAAGATGAAGTAGAAAAATACGCTACACGGCACCTATATATGTAGAAGGCCTTAACAATTTTTTTTTAATTTCTTACACATGCCGACTTTCTTACACTGCCTATAATGGCTAAAACTTTGTAAAAACAATTTCGTTGATGTTGGCTGTATTGGTTGCATGCGTATGAAAGTCTTTAAAAAAAGATAGAGATATAAAGTTATAAATTCCGATTTAATGGTTCATAAAACGACTGAAATGAAATGTATTTTCATCGAACACTGAATAGAAAAACATATTTGAGTTTTTATTTTAGGATTCAATGTACATAATAATCCAGTAGGAAGTACACAACCGCGCTTTTTAGAGTTCAGCTGTCAAGAACAAGGAACATTCGTAACTTTGAATTACGATATATATATATATATATATATATATATATATCCTATACTATTAAACGAGCAATTCTTGTATATATGTATATATATATATATATAATCGGGATCTCGGAAACGGCTCCAACGATTTTCATAAAATTTAGTGTCCAGGGAGTTTCGGGGATAATAAATCGATCTAGCTAAGATTTATTTTTAGAAAATGTCTTTTTGTCCGTGTTTTTAGGCAATTAAAAACTGCTACAATATAGTTAGAATAAGAAGGTAAATTTTGACAGTTTGGTAATGATTATAAATAGCTTATTGGTATAATGGGCGGTCACAAAATCGTAAAACCCCGGTTCGAGCCCAGACCGACCGACCGACTTTTTTATTTTTTTTTCAAGTTTCTTTCTTTTTTGAGAAAATATATTTTTTTCGAGCCCTTTTTTTAGTATTTTTTAAAAACACGAAAATTTAAATAAAAATAATTGCACTCATGATTTTTTATTCAAATAACCAGTTCAGTTTTTTCTGTTATGTCGCTAAGATCAAAAAATATTATTTATAATTCATCAGTATGTAATTTGTATCTAAATATAATTTCCAAAACACACGAATTAAAAAAATCGAGCGAAAAATACCGAGCAAAGCTCGGTCAACCGGGTACTATATATATATGTATATAATGTACAATTAATGCAGTGTGGCAGCAGGCGTTGTCACGCATTAACGTAAATCCATCGCCAACAAAACCCGCGTATGGGACCACATCACTGACCTCTATACATACGTACTTGTATTTATAGAGGTCAGTGGACCACTTGCTCTTCTAGGATTTCCATTATGTATCGGTGAGCAGTCAGCGACCCTTGACCACGAGCACCTCCACTCCGGGAAACGCAGACAAGGCTGGTTTTGGCGTCGACTGACATGCCACCCAAGAACATGCATGAGCCACCCTTGAATCCAACTCTTTCTTCAATACAGGCTTGTGCAAATTGTTCCCCTTGCTTTCGGTATACTCTTCTGCGTTTATCATTGCAGTCTCATCCGAAAAAAGTACCGTCCTCCATTGTTCGATCGTCCAATCAATATGATCGCGTGCAAATTGCAATCGATCTCTGCGATGCTGTGCGGTCAATTTTGGACCAGTTGCAGGCCTATGCGCTACAATTTTTTTCCTCTTAACCGTCTTCTGATCGTGGAGATGCTTACAGATGTTCAGCGAGCTGATCGTAGCTGCTGTTGCAGTTCTACAGTATTCGAGAGTCTATTGCGTAAAGATGTCGATACAATGAATCGATCGTCTCTTTGAGATGTGCAGCGCTATCGTCCAGATCCACGTCTCCAAATATAGCCACTAGTGTCCTTGAATCGTAGGAATACTCGTCGAATGGAGAAACGGTATAGATTTAGTTGCCGAGCCACATCACACTATCGCATCCCTGACTGCAGTAGCGCAATCACTTGAGCGGCTTCACCAGCAGATGTATCCATATTGTAGGGTTTTTAGCTTGCTTCAGAAGTTAACGTGTATCCTCTTGAACGTTTTGAAAGCGAAAGACTCACATTTTACCTGTACCAGCCCTTTTATAGCACATAACGCACCGCAACTAGTGATGTTTATGACGCGTATTTTTGAAAAAGTGTTTTTCAACGTCTCGTAATCAGGAAATTTCTTAGGTTTATGAAACAAAAAGGTTGTTATTTTAAAGGTCAATAAACCCACTTTCAGTAGATACCAATAGTGAATTGATTAAATGTAAACACTGAGAGCCATAGTGCGATTTTTGTGACGTCGAGTGTATATATATTATATATATAATATGTATGTGAATTAAACTAAATTCTTCTTAAACGGCTTGACCCATTTTGAAAAAATTTTGTTTGTATGATTAATTTCATTCGAGAATGGTTTAGATTCACTATTGGACCCGGTAAGTGGCGTTGTTTTCGAAATTCAGAATTTACTCGTGCGAAGCCGCGGCGAATCACTAGTAGGTAATATTATGAGATGGAATTATGATAAATAGAATAATAAATTATAAGCCTATACACGTACCCTATAAAGGTCAGCATCGTGAGATAAATTTGGTTGTAATAATTTTTGTTTTATATCGTTTAATTATTTATTCTAACAGTTACGAAATAAAGCAAGTTTATTACCGCTGTACTCGTAAATGTTCCGAACATCAAAGAGAAGAAACTAAGGATTTTCATCATCAACATTATGGTTTTTTTTTTAAAAAACTTCAGTATTCACAATTTTGACCAGTGGTAGAAATTACGTTGTACGCAGTTTTACCGGCTGTTCGACCAGTGATAAAGATATTTTAATGCCAATATTCTTTTTGGCTATCGTTACTCGGATAACTAAAGAAATTATTTTGATAATGATTATTTTTCTATTTTATAAGCCGTAAGTATAATTCATTCAAACAAAGCCTTATCTAAAAAGTCTTTAATAATAAGTACCACTTTAATAGTAAGTTTAATTATAAGTGTGATAAACGAGCATCCAGTCCATCTGATGGTAAGAGAATGCTGTGGCCCATAGACATCTACGTTTGTTTTCGATTAAGAATCAAATGCAGATGCGTTATCACTTCGTAAGGACTAAGATGGAATGCCTCGTTTTCAGTTAAAAGGATCTCCGGTTCTCTACATTCACCATACGAAAGACTGCAGTTATGCTGGTATTTTGTGAGAGCGTGGTCCTACTCCGGTCGAGCCGACACATTCCTGTTCCAATTAATATACAGCTGCAGCGTGACTCTACTACGTATTAGATTACACGATCAAGTATGTCTGATTTCTTACATAAAATTAATAAATTACCCACTAAATTTCATAAAAATATATAATCATAGATCAACTTAAAACAATCAGCAACATAAACTTTAACAGGATTTTTATAGTGCGGCATTTTTTTATACATCCTATTTTACAGCATTTACGCATCTCCACAGTAAATTTTACTTTGGCGCCCAGCACAATAGATATCATTACCTACATCAGTAAATTAGTCGAAACACTCGTCGGTGAGACAAAGTAAAAAGCCTAAGCTTACCACGCTCGATATAAACTTTCGAAAACCTAAGTGGTGCGAAGAGATAGTATATTTATTTTCAAATAAACTTTACAAATTATTACTTATTGAAATCTTAAACCTTAAAAAACAACACTAAAACATTAATCTTGTTGTGTACTCAGTTATCTTTGATCCATATTGATAATTGTATATAATTGGATTTTTTATCTTGCGTGCTCGGCTTAGATAGCACTATAGCTTCTGTTACGAATCCCTTTTACATATCAACGTAAATTATATCAAAAGATTGATTAATATAAAGTGTTTTATCAGGTAGGAGGGTATCTTTACTTACTAGGAGGTCAGCCTAATGCTGTAGTGTATCGTATGTTGAATTTTACTGGTAAAGAGGCATTTTATTTTAGTCCTCAGTTCGCATTGAATTTAGTAACCGATTTTAAACTAACTTTCCTATTGGCTAGTGATTTCAGATTTTGAACATAGCTGTGTAATAAGTAAGAATAAAACAATTGTGGCGTAATTGTGCTGTAATGGAATTTATTAAATAATGATTCTAATAGATTTTGGAATTGAGTTGAGTTATTTAACGTCAATCAAATTCTGCTTCCAACAACAGCATTGGGCTGCTATGAGACGCTGGTGTTCTGTGAGAGCGTGGTCCTTCCCCGGTCGAGCCGACCCATTCCTGCTACAACTACAATATAGCTACGGCGTGGTTCTACCACTGACAAAAAAGGACACAATAATGGACACAAATATCTTGAAACACCACACACTTTTGAAGACACGTGAACGTCCCACGACTGTTCAGTTTGACATATTCTGAATTTTTTTAGCCATCATTACGCCTATAACGTCCACCCTCCCCACGCCTCCCCATAGATCGCCTCATGAGGGGGATTTTAGTGTAGGTGCCACGCTTGGGAGGTGGATTTGCAACCGCACTATTTTATTTTCCACTTTTTTTTTAAATAAAGTAGGGGCAAAGGTACATGCGGCTCACATAAAGGTAACTACTGCCTCCCATGAACAACCGCAACACCAGGGGAATTGCAGGTGCGTTGCCGGCCTAAAAAAAGGCCTAGTTAGAATGAGAAAAACGCTGCTGCCTACCTCCTTGTTTGTTTTCCTCTATCGACTCTTACATATTTATAGGATCTAATAAATGAAAGAAATCCATTTATTTGAACACAATGTCTTCCCTCGATGCCATGCCCCACTAATTAAAAGTACAAGCAATTAGCAGAACGACAACACGTGTCAGCACAACATTGTGCAATATTTAACTGCAACGTACCAATTAGTCGAGTAAACTTATATAGGTAAACAACGGACTACTCGACTTTGCTATTTTTATAACATTCGTAACAAACGTTTCATAGCTGTGAAATGCAATTTTAAGTAATATTTTTTTTAAATAAGTAAAACAGCAGTCTGAGACTTTTTCTAGCAGTAAGAGGATCAAGGACAAAACTTAATTTTACATCATATAATAACAAGGCGCAAAGCACAGCTCTGAGCAGACGTAAAGACAGAGGAATGCGAAAGACTAAGCCTAGGATTTAAGCTGGGCGGCTGTCTAACACAGAACGTACAACTAAACGAAAGCATGAACATGAATATTGAAATGAATTTCCATAACGCGCGCCAAATTATTATTTTTAATTTTACTCATCATTACAACCCGTCACGAGTCCATTGTAGAACATACTTCTGCTCCACGCCTGGGGAGTAGTGCCACCATGGAGGTGGAGTACCGAATTAAAGAGCTTCTGAAGGACTTCAAGTACCGGTTTTCCACCCGCTTTTAGAAGCTCCGCTGTAATTCCATCCTCGCCCGGGGACTTGTCGTTTTTAAGGTGCTGGAGAGCCATTCCAATCTTGCTCCGTTGCTCATGGAAGGATGTTTGCCATAGTTGCCAGGCTTCGCGAGTGGGTTGGCAACCGCAGTTTTTTATTGTATAATGCTATTATCAGGAAGATGCTGCTGCACATCTTCTGCCTGCCTTCCTCTCTCGCCCCTTACGACACCCACGGGAAGACACGGCACTCTCAACCGCCACTATATGGCACGGCCGTATAGTGGCGGTTAAGCTGTTACTTCACGTTGGTATAATGTTTCGATCAACAATACCAACTAGGATGTCGGGTTGGCGCAAGAAATCCATCTCAGTAAATAAGAGCGCACATGAGACGTGAGCTCTTGCACGTGAGAGTGTAGCTCGCAAGGTAATAACTGGAAAAAGAACTTTATTTGTTGTAACTTATGGTTGATTTCACACTAAATGTTATTTAATTTATGTCTTTTCATAGTTTATATTCATGCGGACAGTATTTAGCTATGATTTTGTACGTGACCCGTTATCTAGTTGGTATTGTTGATCGAAGCTATAATGTGAGAGAATGGTTCTTCCCCGGTTGAGCAGCGATAACACAGCTGCAACGTGGCTCTACCACGTGAATATCGTTTGAGATCTGAGTTAAAATGCTTTTTTCTGTGCACTTGGAAAAGCAACATTATTCGACGAGGCGCCATTGCAAGAATCCTTTATAATCATTTATTTTATCATTTATTTTCATTTATTTTGATTTATACATATAATTGACAAAAAATATCTAAGTGCGGTGAACTCTTGTGACCATTGAGTTACAATACCTATAGAGTCACAAACAGACAAATAAAATGTCCGCGCCAAAACTCGGCGCACGCTGCGAAGTGCGCAGAGTTTTTGTTTAGTTGTAAGGCGACCACAATCCTCGTACAACGTCCGCGATGCCAAAGTGTTCGGTGATTTCCTGCCCAAATAACAGCAGACACGTGCGAAAAAAGGATGGTGTTTCATATTTTAGGTAAGTATCATACCAAATTTACGTATTTATGTATCCACAGTGCATGTTTTCATTTAAATTTCAATAATTTTCATTTTATTAGCAAACTAAATCACTCACCGCCGACCGCGCGGCGCCGCGATAACGTGCCCTTGAGTGAATGATGATGACATTGCATACGAGCGACTTTGAACATTGTACAAGCAGGTTAACGTCTAAATTCGAGCAAATGTCATTTTGAACTATATAATATCAAAATATATAGGTATATGGAACGGCGCTCGGACATTTTTTGAGTATTGTCAGTTAGAGATTGTGACTCTATAGGTATTGTAACTCAATGCTTGTGACATATATCCAGGGACAAGATGCTTCGTTTAAGTTACTTATATACAGAATTATTAGCACTTTAAGTTATATTGAGTACCTACTCTTTAACTACTTACAAAAGTAATAATAATACTACGCCCCTTGTATAAGATATATGAAAACGGCCATGTTTGCTCACAAAGTAACAGTTGGCCACGGTAATTTTATATAAGTAGATAATATTACCGTGAGTTGGCTCTACCATTTAGCAATAGGCATCCGTGACACAATCATTACTGTATATTTAGTTTCGTTATATTGCCCTACGAATACATAATGTGTGATATATATTTTACAAACAGTGTTGTCAGATAATATGTACATAGCACAATAAACACTGTGAAAGGCAAAAGAAGATGGTGAAAGTAAAAATGATACAAAAGTATTTTTCCCCTATTACGCGACAAAAACTTTTACTTTTTGTCGCGTAATAGGGTATTACGCGACAAAAAGTAGGTTAGCAAATTGTAGCTTTGTTTTTTTTTTTGCGCCCGAAGCAAATATGGGCAACCCTCCGGAAAGCGGGGGAGGGAGGTTGAGAATGCTCATAGCATACCACGCAGCCGGCTGCGTGGTTATGTGGTGACCACTAAACTCAACCTTTTAGGAATTGGCTTAACGATGTGACTAGAGATCTCTAAGCCGTATACGAACGCGACCCTCCTTGGCAGAAAGGAGGGCGCAAGCGGCGAAAAGCCGCTTAGAAGTGTACCTAACTAAGGCAGATTAAGGGATGTGTTATGTAGGCTCGGCCTGAGCCGCCAGGAGGCAGTTCAGGTCAGCCGAAAGCTTGTTGGGGGGGGGGGGGGGTCCGAGAGAGAGTTTCTCGGTCTGCGCACACTATAGCGAGTGTGGATAGGGGCTGCATAGGCAGCTGTCTCACGAATGAGATGATTTGGGTGGGACTCTGAGGCTTTGAAAAATCTCTCAGAGAGTGATTTAAGGAACTGCTGGATTGTTGGGAGCTCTAAGTCTCGATGTAGGTCGGCATTACGGACATAATAGGGCGAGTTAGTGGCCCTACGACAGAATAGATTTTGGACTATTTGTAGTTCATTTATAGCTTTGGGCTTAGCATGTGCGAAAATGGGGGCCGCGTAGGTCATGACAGGTCGTATGCAGACCTTATATAGGGTTCGCTTGTTGCGGAGGGACATTTTACTGTGTCTGCCCAACATGCTGTTGAGCCTACCCATGTAAAAACGTGCGGTGCGAGTAACCTTCTTGATATGGGGCTCAAAAGTGAGCCTTGCATCAAGGGTGACGCCTAAGTATTTGGCTTTAGTTTGCCATGGGACAGGGGTTCCTAACATCCTGATTGGCGGAGTAGTGGTGAGACGACGTCGTTTATATTCGAAGCAAACGGCGGAGCTTTTCTCCGGGTTTACGTCGATACGCCATTTTTGGAACCAAGCTCCTAAGTCGCTTCCTGACTTTTGGATCTTGTTCCGAATCTGTGGTAGTGAGTTGCCTTTATAGTAAAGGGCTGTATCATCTGCAAAGAGGGCTAGTTTAACACCATTCGACGGGATAGTGATGTCGTTGGTGTATAGTATGTATAGGAGGGGAGCAAGCACAGAGCTTTGAGGGACACCGGCTTTTATTTGACGAGTAGAGGATAGCGTGCCTTCGTATCTAAAGCGAAAGGTACGATCCTTCAGATAGGAGGCTACAAGGCGAACGAGACGGTCCGGGAGGCCTAAGTCGTACAGCTTGTAGATAAGGCCCTCGGGTCAGACTCTGTCGAATGCCTTGGCAATGTCAAAGAAGACCGCGATGGTTTTTTGACGGTGAGGATAAAAACCGCTGAGGATGTATTCCACTATGCGGTGAACTTGCTGGGGGCACGAGTGTTTGGCTCGAAACCCGAATTGTTGTGGGATGACAAGAGGGTCGCCGTGTGTGGGAAACAAATGGCGCTTCAAGCGCATGAGAATAACTCGTTCGAATAGTTTGCCCATGGCCTTGAGGAGGCTGATGGGACGGTGATTGGAGGGGAGGTGGTGAGGTTTGCCTGGCTTGGGAATGCCAATGACAGTTGCCTCTTTCCAAGAGGTGGGAAAGTAACTGAATTGGAAGCAGGCGTTAAAGATAATGGCCAGTAAGGCGATTACCTGCTCCGGGAAGTGTTTGAGGGCTCGGTTGGAGATACCATCCGCATCCGGTGCTTTTTTGGGCTTAAGTCCTTTGATGGTAGATGAAATCTCATCTTTGGACACAGTGATTGGGTCAGAGGCGGTAGGGGGCGAGTTCCTGCGTCGGACCTCGTCCTCCACTAGTTGGATGTGTAAGGGGTCAGTGGGTTGTGAACTAGGAGAGCATTGAGCGGCGACGCTGTCAGCAAAGCACTCAGCCTTTTCTTCGTCCTCGAAGGCAATGGAGCCATCGGGACGAGACAGAGGGGGAGTATGCATTATAGCGTCTATCCGGAGGGCTCTCGCCATCCGGTAGTACGCTGTGTGGGAGGGAGAGATTTTCTCCATGAGATTGCCCTTTTCGTGGTCTCTGTAATCCTGGAGGCGGTAACGCAGTTTGCGTTGAAGGCGGAGGGCAGCTTTTTTGGCTTTTAACAGGTTGCTAATATCTAGGGGAAGACTAGTTTTAGCAACCGGGACAACTTTTTCATTCTCTTTAAGAGAGGATGTTATAAGTGAGGTGAGATTTTTGACCGCGGTGTCTATTTTCCCCGTACTGTCGAGGGTGTCGGAAGAAAGGTTTATGGGAGGGTCCGGAGAGTCTATAGCCGAGGCTAGAGACTTCTTGAAGCCCTTCCAGTTGGTGTAGGTTTTGGAAGTGGGAGTTGGAGATGGCTGATGGCCAAGGAGAAGGGATTCAGGACGGTGGTCGGATCCTAGATCATCGAGAGACTCGATTGCTCTAAGGTTAAGGGAGACTCCTTTAACTAGAGCAAAATCTAGCACATCAGGAGCGTAGTTAACAATGTCGGGATAGTGGGTGGCAGTGAGGGGGCTGTAGACAGTCAGGTCGAGAGACTGAGTGATATTGAGCAGCACCCTGCCACTATTGGTAGTAGTGCGGCAGGTCCATTCAGTATGCTTGGAGTTAAAGTCTCCAAACATACTGAGTCGCCTAATGCAAGGATGGCTTCGAAATCACTCTTAATGGGGAGGGTTCCGCTAGGGATATAGCAGGAGGCTATAATGATTGACTGGTGTCCAGTCATAGCTAATCGAGTGATAGTGGCTTCCATACTGGTAAGCGACGGAGTAGATATGTGGGAGCAATGAAGGGACTTTTTGTAATAGATGGCAGTACCGCCGCCTTTGCGGTCGGGTCTATCGTTACGTAGAAGTGAATAATTTTTAATAGTAAGGCCTTTAGAGACCTTGGAGCTGAGATGGGTCTCCTGTAGGAGGAGGAGATCGGCTTCGCGATCTCGAAGAAATAGCCTAAGCTCTAGGAGGTTATTTCGCAAACCGCGGATATTGAATGAAACAAGCGACAAACCCTTTGGTTTGATACGACCGTGAGATATTGCAGGAGCAGAGGGCTCCGGCATAGTTTAATTACAAAGACTTTAGTAGGTTGATGTGCTCAGTAAGAGCAAGGAGACGGTCCTGGGGGGACTGAGCTGTGCGCAGTTTACGCGCAAGGATAAGGATTTCATCTAAATTGATCCTATTGAGAGTGTTATACACTAGGTTTAGAGATTCGAGGAGGGCCCTGAGGTGGCCGATAGGGGCCCTGTGGGGGCCGGTAGATGCCCTGTGTGGGCTAAGTTGAGCCCTGAGGGGGCTGAGGTAGGGGTTGGCCCTAGCTGGGCTTACGACTTACAAGAGCCGGGAAGGTTCGGTCATTGACCTGGGGTGGAGCTTTGCGGCTCGGAGGTGGGCGAGGAGCGCGAGGGCAACCTCTAAAATTGGCCGGATGGCCTGTTTGTCCGCAAAGGACACATGAGGGTGGGGATTCGGCGTTTTTGGGCCGGGGGCATGTAGCTTTGTGTTTTGCATGTCGTATATATACCACCGCCATGCCGAAAATGAAGGAGTAACAAACATAAAATGTTAAAACATATATAATTATTTCCACATAATTTATTAGCTTCTGAAGTCATGGCTTCAACTTTTCGATACACTATGTCTTAACAACGAAAAATGAGTGAATAACAAACGTAAAAAATTAAAACAAATATAATTATTTCCACATAATTTATTAGCTTCTGAAGTCATGGCTTCAACTTTTCAGAAGCTATTAAATTATGTGAAAATTGTTTCATATTTATTTTTAACCCCCGATGATAACACAGGGTGTTGTGTCAGTCTGTGGCATCATAGCTTATGAACAGATGAACCGATTTTTGATTATGTTTTTTTTTTCATTTGAAAGGTGTCTTAGTCTAGAGTGGTTCTTAGCTATGTTTCAAGAAAATCTGTTCATCCGCTTAAAGATCATCAGCTCTTTTTGTTTCAGAGGTTTGTCATTTTTTATATTGAAGTTATAATGTCAGTTTTTATTTGTTTTTTTACAGTTTAATTATTTAACCCTTAACATGGACTAAGCGTTCTATATTACGCTTTAACGTAATTTACGAGATTTTTTAATAGGATAGTTTGACAAGCGAACACACAGTCCACCTGATGGTAAGTGGATGCTGTGGGCCATAAACAGCTACATGTATCCTCGATTACGAATCAAAATGCAGATGCATTGTCACCCGTGAGGACTAAGATGGAATGCCTCGTTTCCAGTAATAAGGGTATTTGGTTCTCTACAGTCACCATACGAAACACAGCAACATTAATGCATTATTTTACGCTGGTATTCTGTGAGAGCGTGGTCCTTCCCCGGTCAAGCCGAACCATTCGTGATATAACTATGCTATTAATATAACTGCAGCACGACTGCACGACTCTACTACGTCTCAAAAGTAGGGGAGCCAGGGGGAATGGTAGTCAGTGGGCAATGCGGGTCAGTTCAAAATTAATTGAAACTAAGGCCCCGTTTACATTTTGAGAAGTGACAAGTGCGAGTGACAACCTACAAGTGGCCAATGAGAAGTGACAAGTGCGTATTTTATTCCCTATCACTTGGCACTGCCTGTTCACACGCACTAAGCACTTGTCATTTGTCAGTTGCACTTGTCACTCGCACTTGTCACTTCGCAAAATGTAAACTGGGCCTAAAGATTTACAGATATCGCATGGGATGTAGCTCCGCACCGCTCTCCCACTGGCCAATATGCCGGCCCGCCACCCGCCAGTCACGCTCGCGTCACCGGTAGCGACACATGTGTCACTAAGGAGGAACCGTTGTAAAATTTTAGAAAATTCGATCGAAAACGTGAGTATCTATATTTGTTACTTTTGCGTATAAAATAATCTTAAAGTGTAGTACTGGGACTAAACTTATGTATATTAATGCAATTTATTATATTTTCTGGTGTTTTTATTTAATAATTCAAATCTAGCAAACAAACCGTCATCGGGGTAATGAGAGTTAGTTGACCCTCATTCCCCGCATCGTTTTTCATTACGATAAAACATTTTTGTTAATTTCAGATGCCAAGGAACTGGACTAGAAAGACCTCTAAAGTGGGTTGGACTGTAGGCGACTTGCAGGCAGCTGCTTTACGCATTAGACAAGGCGTGTCAATGCACAAAGTTGCCGAGGAAAATGGTATTCGTTTCAGCACATTACAAAGAGGGATAAAGAAAGATGAATTTAAACTTCCAAAATTAGGAAGAGCAAGAAAATATACTTACAGAACATATTACTCTACTGTTTTACAATTAACACAATTAAGTTATATGTTTCATGGTTTAACGACAAATCAACTAAGAAAAATAACATTTCAATGTGCTGAAAATTTAATGCTATCTCATAATTTTAATAGAGATGCTAGAATGGCTGGCAGGGACTGGATCCAAGGATTTCTTAAGAGAAATCCACAAATAAGCATTCGAAAAGCTGAAGCTGTAAGTATATAGAGAATTACAGGATTTAATAAAACCGATGTGACTAAATCCTCTAATGTTCTCCGTGTTGAAAATATTTCTGCCATCATAACAGACTTAAGAGTTAATGAAGTTTCAGCCCTTAATGGGTGGTGAGTGATCTAACCATCATAAAGTTATGAATTTTGGAAAACATACTTATTATGAGGTCTAGAATAATATTTTCTGAGTTAGATATTTATCATTTATTGCTCTAATGGGTTTTACCACGTGGGAACTATTTTCCTGTTGTCCATATAAAAATATATGTTTTTGAGATACAACGTGAATATTATTCCCACATCTGGGTAGGGAAGAATGATAGACATTTCATTACATGTCACCATATTTATTTATGAAAGTTGTCAAAACATTCAGGGCAAATAGATACTTTGCAAGTTTTGCATATGAATCTGGAGCGTTTCTCTTTTACGCGAGTAGAACAAAAGCGGCATCTGTGGAATTTCAAATTATCTTGAGGTAGATGTAGTCCCACATTCAGCAGTCTGATTTCATCAGGAACACCGTATACTCCACCCTTTTTGTTCTTAAAAAGGGGAACAGTCACTTTTTTGGCACGGAAGTTGTTTATGAGTAGACGGCCAAGTCGGAGACGAAAATCTCTGTGTGTCATAAGACTGTTTTGATGGTAAACAATATATGAGTTCACCACAGCCGCCTCGAAAAGAAACCAAAACAAACGGTGCCAGTATTCTCTTGACTTGCGACTCAGAGGATAGGACTCCTCCCATGTGTTCTGTATATTTCTTTATAGCAACTGGACAAAACATTGCTTTTTTTGAGCCGTTCTTCTGTGTCCTTTGTATTACTTCAACAGACTTTGGATCATGCGCTGTAGTACTTACTAATACATCTTTTGTATCCATCCATTTAATGCATGCAATAGGATTGGAATATTTGAAGATGAACTCACCAGGACTCAGTTTTAGATATTTGTTTTGCTTGCTAATTTCTGGTGGCAATCCCTTCCTGTTCGCTCGAATGGTTCCTACAGCATATATCTTCTCTGAATACAAAATCTCCAGCAACAGCAGGCTCGTAAAAAATTATCTAAATCTATGAAAGTATCTTCTGGCACATTTTGACATAAATCCAAAACAACTCTACACCCTAATCCTTCTTCAGCTGTACTGTCTGTTTTGCCTGTATAAATTTGAAACTGATAGAGGTACCCAATTTTAGAATCGCAACGACACCAGCATTTATAACCTCGTTTAATTGGTTTTTAGGCATGTATTGTTTCATAGATGATTTGCCTTTAAATTTTATCATACTCTCGTCAATGGATTGATTTTGAGATGAGGAGCAGTTTTGTTGAAAGGTTTCGTTCAGAGCGTCCACTATTGGTCGTACTTTACACAGTTTGTCATAGCTCGGGTCATCGCGTTGAGCTTCTTCTAATATGTTATCAATGTGAAAATTTTCTGTGATTTTCTGAAAGCGTTTGAAAGGCATGACTTAACTAATTACAGAATTTCTATAAAATTCGTCAGTAGACCAGTACATCTTTATATCAGTTATTGGGTTTATTGATATCAACACCATAAGCCCAAAATATGCATTCATTTCTTCATATGTTGTATCTTTCCAATGTCTTGAGCATATATAAGCTGCATAGATATTTGTGTTTCTCACAATCAAATTTACCAACTCTTCTGGAAACATATCCCGGAAATAGGACAATGGAGTAGATCGGTTGTTATATTGCTTGTTTACAGTCAAAGGCCTTTCAAAATTTGGGGGGAGTGAGAATCTAGACAAATCATTGGACCACTCTCGCGATTTCTTCAATAAATCAAAATTATTTGAACTGGATCTAAATCTTTGTTGATCGGAAGGTCCTCTACGTTGATAGGCAGGTGTAGGTATAGGAAGCGGTCTGGGCTCTTCAGCCACAGGCTCTGAACGAACATCTTCCTCAAGAGCAGAAGGTAACATGGGCTCATTAACTGCAGCCTCCACAGGAACATTATTCTCAAGTGAAAAAGATGACATGGGCTCATTAACTGCATCCTTCTCGGAAACATTCCTCTCTGGTGAAGCACGTATGGTAAATTCCTGCACTGGGGAGGGTGCTTGTACTGGGGAGGATGTTTGCGCTGGGGAGAGTGATTGCGCTGGCTGATTAGTCATCAAGAATGTCCAAGAGTTCTTTGTAGCTATAAGATTTAATCTTATTCATCTTTGCATCTAAATTATTAAATAGTTGGGCCTTTCACTCACGAAGGTAAATTCTTCATCGTCCTCATCTTCCTCGTCATCGGAGGATATCATTCTACTTAATTCCGATTCAATCTGTGCATCTTTCAACTTTCTCCTCAGTATCACCTGTAAGAAAAAACAAAGATGTAGTTACGTAATGATCAGTAGGAAAATAGTTCCCACATATTTTGGAAGCCCATAAAAGTCGAACCAAATAACTATTTAGGTAACTTTTACATAAAATGTACAGCAAATATCATAATTATAACAAATCTGTAAGAAAATTATACTTACGGTATTTTTTTTCGACATTTTCGACCAAAAAACTCACAAACACGCATAATATTAACATTCAGCTGATGTTTTGACAGGAGACGTCGGGGTTTTTGTTTTTTTTCTTTCGTAAAGTGGTGCGTTCCAATTCACGCTATTTTTTATCATAGACAATTTTACGTAGTTTTATTATTTTGACAGATTGTGGGAAACTATTTCTTCATGACCCTATGAGAACACATATAAAGATTGTTTTTTTTCTTTCGTAAAGTGGTGCGTTCCAATTCACGCTATTACGCTATTTTTTTATCATAGACAATTTTACGTAGTTTTATTATTTTGACAGATTGTGGGTAACTATTTCTTCCTGACCCTTTGAGAACACATATAAAGATGTGGGACTAATTTTCCTACTGCACATTTAAGGGATAAACATTCAACCAACATTTCAGAAGCAACAGCATCAACAAGCAGTAGGAACGTTATAGGACCGCAACCTTCCACAAGTGATGATATTACAAATTATAAACCAAATGATAGTATAAATCAAGAGAACAATGAATCCTACAGTGAACCTCTAGCTAGCATACTTTCACAACTAACACCTATGCCTTGCATTGGAAAAGGTAAAATTGGCAAAGGAAAAAGAACACGACAATCAGGAATTCTTACTGCCACACCTTTGAAAACAGTTTTTAAAGAAAAAGCTAAGAAACGAAAGAAAAAAGAAAAGCATACAAGAGGCAAAGTCATTAAGAAGATAAAAGAAGTAAAAAAGAACTTTTACGTAAGTATTATTTCGGCTGATGAACAGGTTCCGTATGATGAGAGTGGTGATAGTGACTTAGAAAATATTGAAATCCCGCTAAACATCCAGACAAACACTCAGAAAGAGCGTGATCAGTCTGTGTGCACGATATGCCTCGAAGAGGGAAAACCGAGAGAAATCTGATACCGTTGCTGTCTCTGTCCTGGATGGGCCCATGAGGCATGTACAGAATGTGATGATACAAGTCGCTATCGCTGTGATTTTTGCATTTAACTCGATTTACATTCTATTCTTTGTTATGATTCCATTGGGTAATCATTTCTAACTTTTAATTTTGTTAATTCTTGTTTGTATAAAGAGCTTTGTTACTTTTTTTATTCATAATTTAGACTCTTATTCCCCCATAGACTGACTTTCATTCCCCTTACATGTGGGTAATTGGAGCGACTTTTTGGTTTTTTAATTATAATTATGTTTATGGTAATTATAACTAAAAATACTTACGTAACTCGATACCTGAATAGTTTTTAAAGATAAATAAAAGTGAACAAATTATAAGACTGATTATTAGTGATTATAATAACGAGTTTTCCTTAAGTGACTCCCAATTCCCCCAACTCCCCTAATGTAATATATAAAATAAATAAAGTAATGAGCTTTTTTTGGATCGTATCTGGCTTTCCGGCAACCCTATATGGGATAGTCAATAGATATAAAAGCTAGTTGATATCTAGCGGGGCCTTGAGACAACAAATTAAGTACACACGGCTTCACTAAATTACTACGGGCGGTGTCGTAATAATAGCACATTAGGAAAATGTACGTATAGCTTTAGTTTTAACCACCTATACATATTAGATAAGATGCGAATTACGTGTACACCATATGTGGTAGAGCCACGGCTATATTATCGTAGTAGCAAGAATGGGTCGACACGACCGAGGAATGACATCGTTGTCACAGAACGCCTGCGTAAAATAACGGCTTAATGCTTCTATGTTTAACATGGTAAGTGTAGAAAACCGGAGACTCTTTTTACTGGAAACGAGGCATTATATTTTATTCTACAGAAGTGACTGCATTTTAGATGTTGCGTTGTCACCCTTAAGGACAGTGATGGAATGCCGCATTTCCAGTAAAAAGTGTCTGCGGTTCTCTACAGTCACCATACGAAACACAGCAGCATTGATCTGCTATTTTACGCTGGTATTTTGGAAAAGCTTGGTACTTCCCCCGTCGGAGCCGACCCATTCGTCCTAACCACATAATATAGCTGCAGTGTGGCTCTACCACGTTTAAAGTGGATACGTAAAGCCATCAGGTGGAATGTGTTTGTCACCCTCATTCTATAAAAAAATGGTGAAGAGTGAATGTAGTGGTTTTCTAGAGCCACACTGCCGTGCAGTTCCGACCAAGTTTGAAAATAACAAGGCGACGCACAGTCAGTGTGTATGTATTTACATGAACCATTCGATCTGTAAAATAAATATAATTTCAGTGTCAGTCGCGTGTCCCCATAGCAAAATACCATACGACATAATGCTATGGAAATAACTAAAGTAAACTATTCTAGCTGTTTCAACACTGGTAAGATTCACAGACACGATTAATTAACATTTAGCGGGGCTACTGGCTAACTGTACTATAAGTTAGATAATCAATTCAATTTCGTAAAAAAATGCATGGTTGATAATAATTGATATGGAAAAAATTAAAATAATTCCATTAGCCATACAAATTGCCTAATGTAATTACTTCCTTCAAATCATAGACATGTTATTAAATATATTAAATTTAATTTTATTGACATAAGCTTCGATTAGTAACATATATACTATTGATCGAAGGACATAAGCATAACCTATTCTACGAATTACTTGTTGATTGCATGTAAATACACACAACACTTTAAAAGGTATACGTGTCTTTATGTACTATAAACACATCAGTTTGTAAATGTTTACGATACAACAAAAACATAACAATAGACGGTAAGTAATATTGTTATTATATAAAACATTGAAGTCCATGATGTCAAATTTTAAATAAGCAGCCATTGAGATGTCAAGTTAATTTTAACGGATCGTAACTCGTTTGATCTTAGAGTATTCATAACTCGCTTATAAGTAATGTTAGAAGCCCTCCTCACTCTGGTCCCCGACACTAGATGGCGCTAGTGCCTCAACTTAGGCGCGCAACAATAACATAACTTGTTTACTTTGATTATATAGACAGGTATATAATCAAAGCGTGTTTAATATATTTTAATAGCTGTTCCCCGCGACTTCGTCCGCGTGAAATTTATTACGATTCGTTTTCATGAGTTTTAATTGTTTTGCGCTGAACCCATTGACTTATATATTACTAGCGTAAGGACTGGGCCGACCGAACAACTAAAACAGACCAGTGCGCTGGTCCTAAAATTACAGTTTAGGGCCAACGCATAGAGTAGAGTAATATATACAGAAAGGCCAACGCGAATTGGTCGACAGTGGTGCGCGCTCTCTAGTGTACCGGATGTTTGGTGGATGGTCCGACAAACTGAAATGGGAGATAGATGGGTTCGTTAGAAGCATATTTTCTTAGTAAATTTTTTTTTCTATCTCTTATCATTTTTTTTAAATGAATTTTTAAAATTTTTTTGTATAGTTCATTTCAAATAGGATGGCAGGATTCCACTTGAGACTTAGCAATTACAGCTGTAATGTTAATCTATTGTTGTGTGATTATTTTATTGCTTTAACACTTGAAGTTAAGCATCTGTTGATAATACTGAACCAGTATAGCTGGAATGACGAATTTTGGTACTTAAACATTAAAACAAATTAAATTGTAGATAAAAAAAACCTTTATTACTTTTAACTTAACTATTTTAAATACTTATAACAACTTGTTAATATTTTGTTTAATCCATCACTCTGAAGAACATTCATCGGTATCTGTGTCCTCACACGTATATATTATAAATGGTTGTATCCGATTCCTCGAAAATTCGTTTTCCACTCTTATGACATGGTCACAAACATTCTTCCAAAAAATGGGATTTGTAGAATTTATTACGTTTCGTACACTTTGGATTACATTTTCCCCTATTGTAGGCGTAACGTTTGACCTACGGACAGTTTTTTTTTATTTGACTCCACATTAACTCAATTGGGTTCAATATACAATAATAAGGTGGGAGTCTCATTATCTCATGACCAGCCTCTTGTGATAAATCATCGACCACATTTTTTTTTCAAAATAATTGTTTTTGGCGACTTCCAACAAACTTTTAATTGTTGATTTCTCTGGCACAGAAATGTTATGACTTCTTAAAAAACTTATTATGTCACTTTTCCTAGTGTTTGTGCTGGGAATTTTTTCTATTTGTCGGCTGTGGTATGATGCGTTATCCATAACAATCACACTGCTACTGGGAATATTAGGCAAAAGCTGATCAGTGAACCATTTCTCGAATAATCCAGAATCCATATCTTCATGGTAGTATGCACTAGAGCTTTTCAAATGTTTGCTAGATATCAGTAAAGCCCCTGGTATCCAGCCCTGTTCACTGCCTGCGTGTAATATTATTAAACGTTTACCCCTAGAACATGGAGCTTTAGTTGTACAACTTGGTGAATTGTCTGTGTACCCTTTTTTAGAGTATCGTGAGTGTCAAACCATGTTTCGTCTAAATATATTATATTTTTTCCTGCCGACCTTCGTAAACGTATTTCATTAATAAATTTTTCCCTTAGTAATAAAAGTCGGGGACTTTCCATTACAGTTCTTCTTTCATCTAATTTTCCATACTTGAATCCAAGTTTTTTTAATAGTCTCCAGAGTGTAGTTTCTGAATATTCAAAACCAGCTTCACTTCTCATCAATGATTGATAAATCTCACGTAACGTTGGAATCTCATTGTTGAGGTAAAAATTGTAAATAGTCCTCCTCACATGTTCCTCTGTAAAATTATCAATTCTTTTAAAACTTATTTTGGTGCGTTTACGAGGAAGATGATTAGATCCTGCTGACACTATTCTACAAACAGTTCTTATAGGCACGTTTGTTAATTCCGATGTCTCTTTAATCACTCCCTTATCACCCAAGCGTTTCAAAAGCTTATTGTAAACACTCAAAACTATGTCTTGAGCGTCTGAACTTAAATGTCTTTTTCTACGCTGAACACTATTTTCATCACTTGTAGATGCACTATTTGATATTTCCCATGGTCGAAACATGTTTATTTGTACGTCTGTGTAATAACGAAGTTACAAGACGACTGAATTTTTGACAACGATGTCATCGTGTATTTAACAAAAGCATCAAAACTTGTTTGCTGCCACAAAAATACCACGTCAGGATAAGGTCTTCCCAGGTATCGGTTGTAAATACCACTTCTTTTGTTATCGCTTAATGACCGCTTCAAGTACAATCCTGCCATGCTATTTGAAATGAACTATAATTATCCCAATTTTTTAGCATTTTGGTTCAATAACTTCTACTATATCTAGTTTTCTACCATTTTTTTTTACTTTTCCTAAGAAATATGATTTTTTTAATTAAAAGAAAGATTTAAAGCCCAAAAGGCATAAGAAAAAATACTTACGACACATTAAAAGTGAACAAACGAGAAAAAAATTGTAAGCCCTTAAGTTTCCAGCCACTTAAAAAAATAAATAAATATGTTGAGTAATTTCAAATGGCCATCAAAAATTTTCTATTTCATCCTCTTTCTATCGGTATATCATATGTTACATAAAACTTTAGATTATTGTTACGAGCTTGAGGTTCGTGACAATAAAAATTGCCGATAGAATTACCTAAATTAACACTTTAATTCACTTTACACTAATTAAAGTTAACTTATTTCTTACATTTTAAAGTGAGTAAAGTATACTACTTACTTATTATATTTATACTATTTTTTTTTTGTGCTTAAGCTTCAGAGACAGTCAAATCACGACTAAATTTAATAACAACAGAAGCAGGTAGCTGATCCGCGCGTCGTAACTTCGCCTGTGCCACCAGAAAGAGACAACATCTACCTGGTTCGCACACGCACGAAAAAAACCATAAAAAATATTAACACGGGTAAAAACCAGTTTAGGGTGCCCTGGCAATTTTTACGAAATTTTTTAATTACCCCGTCCTCAACTCAACTTGACTATCAACAATTTTGTTAATAATCTAAAGTTAAGTAACATGTGATATACCGATAGAAAGAGGATGAAATAGAAAATTTTTGATGGCCATTTGAAATTACTCAACATATTTTTTTTTTTTAAGTGGCTGGAAACTTAAGGGCTTACAATTTTTTTCTCGTTTGTTCACTTTTAATGTGTCGTAAGTAATTTTTCTTATGCCTTTTGGGCTTTAAATCTTTCTTTTAATTAAAAAAATCATATTTCTAAGGAAAAATAAAAAAAATGGTAGAAAACTAGATATAGTAGAAGTTATTGAACCAAAATACTAGAAAATTGGGATAATTAAAAAAATGGTAAGAGATAGAAAAAAAAAATTACTAAGAAAATATGCTTCTAACGAACCCATCTATCTCCCATTTCAGTTTATCGGACCACCCACCAAACCCCTTGTATACACAGTAATCTATGGACAGACTTTCCTGTCATAAGTTATGTCTAGTTGCGTGGTAAAAGAATGCAAAAATCACGATACAAAGATTTAAAAAACACATATCTTACCATCGATAAATAACCTTATATTAATTTTGTTAGATAAAATTATTATATAAACGCATTTTTAAAGTTTTATATTACAGTTGGTTTAGTTACGTTACCAAGTTTAGGTCAGGGTTGGATTCAGAGCCTCAAAAATATTGTACATGGAAAATAAAATTATACTATTCTAAAAAAATTATATCACGTTTAAAGTTTCATGTTTATTTTTTCCCACGTGCCGCGATTTTGGCGTCACCCATCTAGTTTATCCATACGTTTCGGTTTTTGACAGTTTTATTTTTATTTCTGTTTAATTTTTGTCTAAAGAACTTCGTGTAAGTTAAATTTTGAATATTGGTACCTAATATATATTTATATTCAATAAGGGTCAAACGAAGAGAGTACAAAAGAAACCATATCTGCTTAATTGAATCTGAAAATCTGATTCTTAAATATTTTGAAATTCTGTTTTCAAACCGATTGCTTCTGGAGCAATTTTATCTTGGTATCTCTTTATAGTTGTATCAAGGATGCAACATAAATGCATCGATCGAGCATCGATTGACCAGAAAGGGAGCTAATTCTGATTTTATTAAAAAAACGCGGTACTCATGTACAATACAGAAATACTCGATATCGTAGGGTTAATATTAAAATGTCAAAGGACCCAATAATAATACAAGTCGACCTTTAGGTAAAATTATGGTATTTTCGCTTAGTATTAATACGATACTATATACTACAAACTATGAAATAATGGTACAATTAGGATAATTATTTTACGAAATCCGACCCTGGTTACGTCGTGTTTTGATATGACGTTTGTATTATGACAGATGCGCTACTTTTTCTTGTATGAAAAAGTTATGAGTAAAATATTTAGATGGGCCTATCCTTCCTTTTGATAACGTTGACTGAACCCTACTTATGTTTCAGTAAATAAAAGCAGCCTAAGTTACTCCTTATAACATCAGCTATCTGCCAGTGAAAACCCCGTCAAAATCAGTCCAGCAATTTCGGAGATTAGCCGGAAGTTTGTTCCGGACAGACAGACAGACAATAGACTCGGCCGGGGAAGGACCACAACTGGTATTCCGGAGAGCGTGGCCCTTCCCCGGTCGAGCCGACCCGTTCGTGCTGCAACCATAATAGAGCTGTAGTGTGGCTCCATCACGTAGTTCTGTGAAGTCGCTTCTACTATTTAACCGACTTGAAAAAGGAAGAGGTTCTCAATGCAAGTATATGTTCTTTTTTTTAGTGTGTATGTTACGCGATATCTTCACAGATTGTGAACTGATTTTAATGATTATTTATTTTATTTTATTGGCTTCACCTCAAGGGTGGTCCCATTGAATTTTGAAGAAAAAAATTCCTCACCCAAGGGTGGAAAATAGAAGAAAAAGTTTCATATTGGACTATTGTTTTAGGAGTTTCATATGATATCTTCGCAGATGAAGAACCGATTTTAATGATTCTTTTATCTAATAGGATATACTGCAAGGGTGGTCAATGCTACAATTTACAAAAACAATTATACCTCATAAGGTTTGCATATAAATAACTTTTTTTTAGCAATTTGTCGGTTTTTACTTTTTATTTAAAGTTACAATGTTATTGTTAAAAGTTTATTTTCTTCAAACTATGTATGTTATCATAACTTGAACATCACGACGCGGTCAGCACCGGCTTATTGATTGCACTTTACACGTTGATGGGGAATTTTTAGGCTTTGTTTGTCTAAATTATTTGGTAACATATATCAATTGAAATTGTGCTATCACGGATATCTTCATCATTAAATAGACGAAATAATTGTGAACGTTTAAAATTGGGAATTACACGTATTAGAGAAATTCTGTAATTGCATGGAAGCTGGAAAATCTATAAATAGGACCACGCTGCAGTGCAAATGTGGCTGAAAGAGGAAGAACCACTTTCAGCTTTGTACTTGATACCAACGTGAAATTGTAGTTAAAAATGTTGCTGTGTTAAGTAAAGTTATAGGCTATATACGTCCCACTGCTGGGCACAGGCCTCCTCTTATATCTGAGAGGGTACTAGGGCTTTTCAATGTTCTTGAAACCCCTGAGGCATTGTATTGTGTATTAATATAATACTCTAGAAACTAATAAACTTTTATTTAAAACTTACTTCTCAATTAAATGACATTGTGTAACAAAAACTTCACGTCAGTGTCAAAATGCGACATCTGGTGTGCGGAAGATTATTAGCCCTCATTGTGGGAGAGCGGGAAGTGCTCTTCAATGTAGGTCAAATAAAATCCACTATTTCAAGTTTCACGGGGATTTTAGCTAATTAATACTTAGGGGTAGGACTTCTTTTTTGCCTAGGATTCCGTCTGTGTTAGTATCACCCTCTTACTTCTACTGCAAAAAGGATGTGCTTGTACTCCTCTATTTGTGCTGTGTTCCGCTCTGAAGGCATTCCTTCGTGTGTTTTTACCGACTTCAAAGAGGAGGAGATATTCAATTCGACTGTGTGTTTTTTTACGTGTGTTACCATAGAATTTTGATTGTGAACCGATTTTGATGATTTTATTCGAAAGCTGGTGCTCCTCGTTATTTTATTATTAGCTACACTTATTTTAGCTAATAATAAAATTTATTAATTAGCGGTTAAGACTCTTTTTGTGGCTAGGAATCCGTCCGTGTTAGTATCACCCAAACCTACATCTACCGCCAAAAACAGTGCTTGCGTTGCTGGGTTTTGCTCTGAAGGGTATGGAGAACCAGTATAATTACAGCCTGTAAGCCATCCTTCGTGTGTTTTTACCACTTCAAAAAGGAGGTACCTCCTATATCAATATCGTATCGTATTCAATTCGACTGTATGTTTTTTTACGTGTGTTACCTCAGAACTTTGTTATGGGTAAACCGATTTTGATGATTTTTTTTATTTGAAAGCTTTATTTGAAAGCCGCCAAATTTCGTGAACGCACGACACGGCAAACGTCCCGATACCATCCACACCATCTGGATGCTTGGCGGTCCACCACTGTACGTTTCACAAGGAGTCTTCTTCCACGTACAACCTCTCTGTGGAATAGTTTATCACCGGCGATTTTTCCGGACCGATACGACCTGGGGACCTTCAAGAAAAGAGCTTACTCCTTTCTAAAGGGCCGGCAACGCACCCGCAAGTCTCCTGGTGTTGCGGTTGATCATGGGCGGCGGTAGTCACTTAACATCAGGTGAGCCGCATGCTCGTTTGCCCCCTCTTCTATAAAAAAAAAAAAATAATGCTTCTCGTGTGGTCCCATATAAATTAGATCAAGATATAACCAGCAGTATGTACATAGTAATGTATGTAGGTACGTATGTACGTATGTCTATTTCTTTAGCACGCTTTTTTACCTAAACGCCTCGATTGATTTTAACATGTGAGGAGTCGTTAGATTAATCTTAATTGTGGGGTGAGATAGTCTATATGACACTTAAATATTGCATCTGCAAATACATAATGGGAGGGGTAGGTTTCTTTTGAGTAAACTTTTTACAGAAATCGAGTTTTTTAAATTACTGTTTTAAACATTTACCTTGTGGTGTCAACAAAGTGAGCGAATAGGCTGTATGTTTGTTAGCCACTTCAGCTTTATAAAAAAAACCGGCCAAGAGCGTGTCGGGCCACGCTCAGTGTAGGGTTCCGTAGTTTTCCGTCCGTCACAATAAGTGTTCCCACTTATGAGTTTAAAGGTGGGTGTCCATTATGTTCGTGCTCCAGCAGAGCTCCGCGCTCCTGCAACTGCTCCCGGTAGTGGGTACAGTTGTTTCCATCCAAGTTCAAAATGATTTTCCTAGACAGTCCTTATAAAGTTCTACTTTTCAGATTTTTTTTCATATTTTCTAAACTTACGTTCAAAAGTTAGAGGGGAGGGACACATTGTTTTTACTTTTGGAGCGATTATTTCCGAAATTATTGACATTATCAAAAAATGATTTTAGGAAACCCCTATTCATTTTTAAATACCTTTTCAACAATATATCACACGTTAGGGTTGAAATTAAAAAAAAATCACTTCCCAATTTACATACAGTAGAATCCGTTTATTATGACTCCGCCTATATTTACCAGCCGGTTATTATGACGTATTTGCACTACGAAGTTTGGTTTTCATATAAAATTCTTTATAACAAAGTCGGATATAATGACTTCCCTTACAGTGACATGTCGCTTATTATGACCCATTTTTAATAAATTATGTCCGGTTATAATGACCGACATGATTCTTTACACCTTCGGTATTGTTCGTTGATTCCCGACGACGTTCGGCACGTGGCTTTTTTTTGTTTTGATTCTCAGTGAGTAATTGACGGTTGAAGGTCACGCATTGTTTTTCGTTTGCTACTGTGAAAAAAATGTCATCTCAACGACGTAAAGCATTTACAATTGAGGAGAAAGGTGCAATAATATGCAGATTAGAAAATGGAGAATCTAACTCATGTCTCGCGAAGGAATTTGGCGTGGGTCATTCGACAATCTCAATGATTTTTAAAAACAAGAACCGCATTAAGGAATCGTTCAATTCAAATGTTTTGAAACCGAAGAGGCTTCGAAAATCACGACAAGAAAACGTTGATCAAGCATTAATTCAGTGGTTTAAAAACATGAGAAACAAAGGAATACCTATCAGCGGTCCTATGCTACAGGAAAAGGCAAATGGTTTTGCCGCGCGTTTTGGTATTCTCGACTTCAATTGTTCTGCAAGCTGGATCAGTCGTTTTAAAGTTCGACATAACATTGTGGCTGGAAAAATTGTTGGTGAATCTTCGTCTGTAGATCAAAATTCAACAACAAACTGGTTGATATCTGTGTGGCCGAATTTACGAAGACAATTTTCTGATGATGAGATATTCAATGCTGATGAGACTGGACTTTTTTACAAATTAATGCCGGATAAAACTTTAAAATTTAAAGGTGAAAATTGTAGTGGAGGTAAGTTATCGAAAGATAGAATAACTGTCATGGTAACAGCGAATATGAGTGGCACAGAGAAGAAGAAATTGCTCATTATTGGAAAGTCACAAAAACCAAGATGTTTTAAAGGTGTCAAATCATTACCTGTCGATTATGCTAACAATCGTAAAGCTTGGATGACGTCAGAACTTTTTGAAAAATGGCTTCGTGATTGGGATCGTGATTTGGTGAAGAAGAAGAAAAAGATTCTATTGCTGGTTGATAATTGCCCGGTGCATCCAAATGTTACTGATTTAAAGTCTATAACACTTGCTTTCCTTCCGCCGAATACAACATCAGTACTACAGCCAATGGATCAGGGAATAATACGATCACTCAAAATGAATTTTAGGAAGAACCTTGTGCTCAAAATGATTAATTGTCTTGATGCTAATGAAAACCACTCTTCTACAAAAGTAACGGTGCTAGATGCAATTCTAATGGTTAATGATGCCTGGAATAAAATGTCTCAAAGTACCATTCATAACTGTTTCAAACACGCAGGATTCATTGAAAGCCACAATGGTTTACCTATTCAAATATCAGAACATGAATTCGATGAAGAAGATGACATTCCTTTATCTTTGTGTTGAAACCTAAACTCAGATTCTTTAGCAGCACCGGATATGTGGGAAGATTATGTTGACATCGATAGCGGTCTCCTCACATCCGAAGAACCCACCGATGAAAATATCGTTCAGAACATTAGTGCTAAGGAACAACTCGAAAGTGACGGGGAAGAGGAAGTCGAGGAAGCACCATTACCTACCGCAGAAGAGGCATTAAAAGCTGCAGAATTATTATCACGATTTGTTCACAGCAATATTGAAAATGATAATTTGACCATAGCTATGTCTTCTATACACAATAGTATTAGAGACTGTTTTTACAATAAAATGAAAAAACAAAAGCAGACAAAAATTACAGATTACTTACAGTAAAAAATACACTTGTACATACAATGTGTTATTATAATAATGTGCTGATTACGTGCAATTTTGTTTTTGGTTTAATATGTATATATACATACATATGTAATTACATATGTACTATGTATGTTTCTGTATTAAAATACTTAAATACATACATATTTACATAAAAAAAGTTTTTCATTTCACATAACGCTTTATATGACGTCCGCTTATTATGACGTGTTTGTCAATTCCTTTCGAAGTCATTATAAACGGACTCTACATATAAAAAAATGTTTTATTAGGGCTACCCTAATAAAACATTTTTTTTCAATTTTTATTTTACCACTTTGTCGGCGTGATTGATACACATATTGGTACCAAATTTCAGCTTTCTAGTGCTAACGGTCACAGAGATTAAGTGAGGACGGACAGACGGACAGACAGACATGGCGAAACTATAAGGGTTCCTAGTTGACTACGGAACCCTAATGATGTTTGTATCCTTAGTCATCAGTGTTTTTCCATTGGTATTGAAGTAAACGTCAATTGTATTTATATATGAAATGAAAATTGTCATAATGATTTCTTATATTTAAGTACGCAAATTTTACGATTTTCTTTTAAAATATTTTATTAAGTATAAAAATAATTAATAATATTACTTTTTTTAATTAAAAACTATTTTAATTTGTACATAGCCGTGGTTAACTATGACATTATGTCGTCGAACACCATGGGTGCTGTAAAGTGCTCGAAAAATGGAGAACATAAAATAAGTTAATATACGCGATATAATCCGTTAATAAAACTATTTTTATTTAAATGAAAATTATCAAACTGTTACAGTGAGATAAGAATGAAGTATTTTCAACTTAATTTAAGACATTTTACACTTATTGCCACCTTATCTTAACGATCACACTGCGTCATCGCAATTATTAAATATAAACACTTCAGCTCAAGACAATTATTGGCACTACATACGCATGATTTTTTATCTACTAATTGCGTTAATTACGTTAATTTGCTACTTTATTAAAAACTTGCGACACGCCTCGGCTTTACCTGGTTATTTAGATTGTTTAATATCAATGTGGCGATATTTATATTTAAGATAGTCAAAGATTATTTGCTTTATTAATTGTTTGTCTTTTAAAAAAAAGTCTTCAAGTTATCCGGATAAAATATAGTTTAAAAGAGTTCGTTGGCTCGTAAAACTCATTTAATTTTTTTTTTCATAGAAAATGGGTGATAAACGAGCGTACAGTCCACCCGATGGTAAGTGGATGCTGTGGCCCAGAGACATCTACATCTATCGTCAATCAAGAAATAAATTGGAGATGCGTATTCACCGCTGAGGAGTGAGATGGAATGCCTCGTTTCCAGTAATTTCCTCGATTTCTCTACAGTCACCATACGAAACACAGCAGCATTAAGCTGATATTCATTTTACGACGGTATTGTGCGAGAGTGGTCCTGTCCCGGTCGAGCTGACCCATTCTTGTTACAACCATAACATAGCTGCAGCGTAGCTCTACCACCTAGAAACTTTAGATTCGATGATTATATTAAGAGGATATAGTAAGTCAGCTCAAATTCTAATTTCACCCCCACTTCCCCGCGCGTCGTATGCTATGTACTGACATGTTTGTAATCACTAATACCGTAAGTAGATAGGTCGTTAGATACTTATTTCATTAGGTTTATCATATTTATGCCTGTTTCTAACGCCAACCTAGTCGCTTCATATTTTTATTACGGTTATTTCCCATTTTAATTTTACGTCGTCCTGTTGCTTAATGTGTATTCTGATCGTAAGCGACACAAAGGCCGAAGCGAAACTGACTGGGCGGCAGGAATCAAGCTTCAAGAAGCCGATAGTTTAGGTAATTTCTTTTTACAGTGAAAATAATGGTATTTTAAAAAAAGTAAATAACATAAGCACCGCTTTATAGTTAGTTCAGTTAGTATGCAAAGTTTCATGATCTTATTTAAAGTATTTTATGAATAACAGCGGTTTATTGTTTATTTTGGAGGTAACTTTGGATTTTTTTTCTATCGAGAAAATTGTATGGAATCGTGTTTTCGTCTAACATAGTCCTTAATATTAATCCTCAACTTTACCATATATTTATTTCAAAATTATTGCTGCAATATTTTCGGCATAACGGAGGATCTTGCTAAGCCATTTGAGGTTATATTTCCCCTTAATGACTAGCAACTCGTCCCGGCTTCGCCTAGATAGGATCTATTAATGTAGTGTTACTTAGACTTATGATAGTCAAAGCCATTATTAAATAAATTTTATTTAAATCTTTAATATTTCGGATATAGCTATGAGACCTCCTGGTATACGTTAGTACTCTTATTAGTTTGTTCTCCAGGCATTGCTGACGACACATTGAAAATCAACGTTTAAAGTGGCTCCGGGCTGTCGCCGTACTGTTCCGAGTGAATACATAATTTCTATAAAAAACTTAAAATCGCCATCATAAGGTCTAAAATTGCGTAGCGCCCGCGACGATTAAGACCGCTAAGAAATTGTCAGAATCTTAATATTTTTTTTTAAATAATTGATTTAATTTATCAAAATAATGAGCAAGTAAATTACGAATACTAATGTAACTGTAATATTAAGTAATTTCGTTGTAATTTTACTATAGTGACTTTTAGAGGTGTTTTCGCAAATAATTATAATCGAGTCAAAATTGTACAATCGTGTTTTTTAACAAGCAAATTCAAGATAAAGACATGAATTTACCTTTATCAAAATTTCACTTTCGTTAGTGGTCTCATAGTCCTAGGAGGTGCATTTTTTCGCGGTGTCCCCTTAGGTTACATCACTATTGGTTTAGCCATCCTGAAGATTAGCTCGGATAGACAAACAGGCGAAAACTTTAAAAAATCCTTACTCACGTCTTAATGGCAATCAAATAATAATAACACACTCATCTCAATAAAAATTTGTTATTTCGATATTACAAATAAACATTTCAATTTTATTTATATTTTTGTATAGATAATATTATACACGTCACATCATCATCATTACAGCCCTTCACAAGTCCACTGCTGAACATAGGCCTCCCCCAAGTAATGCCACAAAGCACGGTCCTGAGCCACCTGCATCTATCGACTTCCTGCATGTCTTACCAGGTCGTCACTCCATCTAGTGGGGGGTCGTCCTACACTACGCCTACCGGTACGAGGCTGCCACTCGAGAACCTTTCTTCCCCATCGGTTATCGGTTCTTCGAGCTATATGGCCGGCCCATTGCCACTTCAGCTTACTAATCCGTTGGGCTATGTCGGTCACTCTGGTTTTACTGCGGATATCCTCATTTCTGAGTCTATCACGCAGAGAAACTCCGAGCATGGCCCTCTCCATAGCTCGCTGAGTGACCTTGAGCGTCCTCATACGGCCAGCAGTGAATGACCACGTCTCTGATCCGTAAGTCATCACTGGCAACACGCACTGGTTGTACACTTTAGTTTTCAGAGATTGAGGAATACCTGACGAGAAGATGTGTCGTAATTTCCCGAACGCTGCCCAGCCGAGTTGAATCCGTCGATTGACCTCTCGGTCGAAGTTGGACTTACCTAGTCGGACTATTTGTCCCAGGTAAACGTACTCGTCAACAACTTCGAGCACTATGCTCCCAACAACTACCGGCATAGGTGAGACATGGACATTAAACATGATCTTTGTTTTGTCCATGTTCAACTTAAGACCTGTCCGTTGGGAGACATCATTGAGGTCATTGAGCATAGTGCTAAAGTCCTCCAGCGATTTTGCCATAAGGACTATATCGTCGGCAAATCAAAGATGAGTGATGTACTCGCCATTGATGTTAATACCGTATCCTTTCCAGTCCAGTAGCTTGAAAACGTCTTCCAATGCAGCGATGAATAGTTTCGGGGATATAACGTCACCCTGTCTTACACCTCTCTGCAGTTGGATAGGTTTCGAGCTCTGAGTCTGTACTCGGATAGCCATCGTAGCCCTACTGTACAAACACTTCAGCACTTCGATATACCGACAGTCAACTTGGCACCGCCGAAGGGACTGTAGCACCGCCCAAATTTCGACGGAATCAAAGGCTTTCTCATAGTCCACATACGCCAGGCAAAGTGGCAGATTGTACTATTCGGTCTTCTGTACAATCTGCCGCAGGGTATGTATATGGTCTATGGTACTGAAGCCTTTTCGGAAACCGGCTTGTTCGGGAGGCTGGAAGTCGTCGAGTCTGCGTGCGAGACGATTCGTAAAGACTCTCGAAAACAGCACGTAGACGCGGCTCAGAAGGGAGATCGGTCTGTAGTTCTTCAAGAGAGTGTTGTCGCCTTTCTTAAAGAACAAGACCACCGCACTTCTGCTCCACGCTTCCGGAGTAGTGCCACCATGGAGGACGGAATTGAAGAGCTTCTGAAGGACCAAATTTATTAATTCCATCCTGGCCTGGGGCCCTGCCGTTTTTAAGGTGCTGGAGAGCCATTCTAATCTGGCTCAGACTGACGTCCGGGATATCATCGGAATAGTGTCGGGTAAGACTTGCTCTTGGATCGTTACTCACACTTGCGTGTGGCTCCAACGACGATGTGTACAGCTGCCCGTAGAACCTCTCAATCTCACTCAAAATCTCAGGTGTCTCGGAAACGATGCTGCCACACTCAGTCTTCAGCTTTGACAGTTGGCTCTTACTGGCAGACAGATCTCTGGCAAAGACTTTGGAGCCCTGGTTCCGCTCGATCGCTTCTTTAATACGAGCAGTATTAAAGTTGCGTAAGTCTCGCCGCATGCATTTGGAGATCTGTCTGTTCAGTTGCCTGTACGCTGTCAAATCTGTTGGCGATTGCAGCCTCATCTCCCGTCTAACAGCCATGAGATTAAGAGTGTGATCGGAGAGTTTTTGTGTTCTTCTGCAGCGGGTCTTGCAGAACTTAGCTCCGACCGCATGGACAGTTTCCTCGAGCTTGTCATTTATATCGTCAACTGCATTGCAATCTTCTAGGCACTGAAAGCGGTTACGTAACTCGAGTTGAAAAGTCTCGGGATTCTGGATTAGAGCACGAGGGGGACGGAGCGTAGCCGTATTATAAACATACGCTATGCACAATGATATCTAATGTTTCAAATTACATCGCTTGGCGAGTTTGTCAACGTCACGTGGGTCGCGTATTACGGTAGAACAAAACCAGCAATGGTAATTGTACAATACAAAAAGTAATAAATAAAAAGTTTATAAAGGCAAATATCATAGTAAAGTATTCACCTAGAAGTAAATTAGTTAAAACAATATAATTACTAAATGATCAACTTACCGATGAAATGTTATGCCTTTCTTAGTTGAATTACACCTCCTTAATGAGTTTTTACAGCTGATAATGCAGTTCACCATAATAATAACATAAATTCACTTACGACGTTCCCTGCGCAACTAAATCACAAAATAGTGAATGATGTGCGTCAACACATAGCAGCGACAAGGTCACACGTCTATGCGACTCCATTTACTTATTATTACGATTTCTGTGATCTACATGTCTACATGTACTTTATGTTTGACGTAAGTCAGAGGGTATACTATCTATCAGAATCTATAGCATCTTTCTAACATTAAAAAAGAGTGGATAAACAAATGTATCATAACAGCCGGGCTATATGCATGCATGAGCAGGGGATAAAAATTTTATCCACCGATTTTATCCACTGACAAGGGATAAAATTGTCTTATCCCTATGTCAAAGCTTTATCCACCCTGCGAGCATGGGCCTATGGTGGATATAACATCGACAGTAGATAAACTTATCCCCGCGCATAGATAATATACCATAGTATAAAGCTATAAACTATACTAGCTATAAACTAGTTTTAAGATTAAGTAGATTTACATTAACTTATATTTTCTTTTACCTTTTGTTTATTATATTGCTAAACTGTTAATAATTTTTGTTAAACAATATGTCATTTATAACATTTGTTATATTTATTTTAAGCGTATTTCTGCCTTGTTTTTATTTTTTCTATTATTCTAATTCCTTCTTTATTTTCTTTTGTATAATATTTAAGTTAAATATACATTGCTTGTATCAAATCGCAGGTATTACTTCGCTTGTGATAGCGTTTATTAAAAATATGTGCCTAGAATTAAGCCAATTGTGAAACTGGACAATACAGACCCTTTGGAGGAAATTAAAAAAAAATTATCCCCGCAATTACTGCCATTATAAGAAAATTACAAAATACATCAAAATTGATGTCTACTCTAAGTCACAAAGATTTAAGTTTAATTGAAAATGATGAAGCATGAAGAATAAAAATGTAATGATTTCAAACAAAACAAGGAATAAATAATTTTATATTCATGAGTATAGTATATTTAGCAAGCTTTGCTAAAGAATTACATATTTCTTAATTTAAACCATCCAACTTAACTACCATCTGCCAAGAAACTGAAAGATGTAAACTACCTACCTAAAAAAAATATTCAGATAAGTTACATAAGCCACATGTATTGATTGCAAATATACGATGTTTTTGGACAAGGTGGTTGTAATAGATGCTTACTTCAATATGCACTGGTAGTCCATCCACAGAATTAATAGGCTTTAAAGCCTCATAGAGTTCTTTACACAAATACAAATCAATCTTTGAGCATCCGAAACCGGCGTAGAAATTCGTTGTCGGAGAATTCCAATAGATTAAGTATTCTGATCACGTATCGATCGCTGATGTAATTTTCTTTCTTGTTTTTCAATTTCTGACACGAAAATGTCGTTGCAATAGGCTCGAGACATCTTTTTTGTATTAAAATGGTTTGAAGATAAACTTAAACCCACGTCCGCGAAGGAGGATAAAATTGTCCCTTTCAAATGTCAAAAAGGGATAATTTTTTCTCTTTCCCTTGGCCCCATGCTACGGACGGGGAGATATATGTCTACTCGTTATGTCAAACGGGGATATACTATAGAGATAAGATTATTTTTTTCTCTTGTCAGTGGATATAATCGGGGGATATAATTTTTGTCTCTTGCCCATGCTCGCAGGGTGGATAAAACTAAGCAAGGGATAAAAATTTTATCACTTCCCCGGGGATATATTCTCTCCTGCCCATGCTAGCCCGGCAGAGATCGATAAAAGAAACCTAATGTGGACAGAACTACAGAAGAAATCAGAAAGAGAAGACCTGAGAGATTTATCACCGAAAGACAAAGTAACCAAGATGATCCGGGATACAGAGAAGTCATACTATTAGAAGGAATTCGACAAGTACAGTGGAAAGCCCAAAAAGCTATGGAATTTACTAAATACCCTTACGAACTACAAATTAAAACAAAGGTGCGCTCCTTCAAAACTCATTGTTAATTCAATAGAAGTTACAGATCCTTATGAGATATGTAATATATTTAATAATTTTTTTACTACTATAGAGCGATATTTAGCTAACGAAATACTTATTCAATACCATGTCAATTAAACTCACGCTACCAAAATCACTTTTACAAAATTCGCAAATGAATAGTTTAGATCCATGCACTGAAGAAGAAATCCTTAATATTATTAACAAATTTGATTCAAACAGTAGTCTTGGTCTGGATGGTATTGGTCATCAAGTGTGTGAAGGACGTGATAATAAATTCATTAACGAAAAGCTTTAGCAAACTTTTACAAAATGGATCATTTCCAGACTCATTTAAAATAGCCAAACTAACACCTATTTACAAATCGGGACCCAAAACAGAATCTGGCAATTACCTACTATTTCTGTATTGCCAGTATTATCAAAAATTTTCGAAAAAGTCTTACATGTTCAGCTACAAAACTACTTAGACTGTATTGATTTCTTTCTTGAGAGACAGTACGGTTTTCGCTCTAAAAGTAATACACTCACAGCTACAATTGATCTCGTAACTAAAATCAAACATAACATTGATAATAAAAACAGCGTACTAGGAGTATTCATTTATTTAAAAATAGGGGTTTCGCACAGTAAGTCATAAATTGCTTTAAAAAAAAAACTAGAAGTCATTGGTATTACGGAAATAGCCATAAAATGTTTGAGTCTTACTTATCTCACGAATAGTTCCCAGACCGTAAAAATATACAGTTAATTGATAGAATCAGGCGTTACTTTGCGGAAATCCATTATAATAAAAAATAAAAATATAAATTTCTTCGCAACCTTCCGCTAAACAAATACAAAGATGTGTCTTACCTGGATTGAAGATTGGCTCTTCATTCCAGGTAAGACACATCATTGTACTTGTTTAGCGGAAGGTTGCGAAGAAATTTATATTTTTATTTTTTATTAAAATAGACAGTATCTCCCAAAGTACCCCACAAACCATATCCTACGGAGTTCCATAAGGTTCAATACTGGGTTCTCTGCTCTTCTTAGTCCATATTAATATTATGCACGAGTTGGGCTTGAATGGCAATATCACACTCTACGCCAACGACTGTCCTTGTCTTTTTGGTTCTTCCATTCATGATCTTGTCTCTCAAGCCCAGCACGACCTTAACATTCTTTGCGATTGGTTACAATACAATTTATTAATTATCAACATTTTCTAAACTAGCTATATAGTATTTAGAGCAAAAAATAAACCCATACCCAATTACGCACCTCTCAAAATAAATAATACAACATTGCAGGAAACGCATTGAAAAATATCTTGACCTTTATTTGGATACCCATTTAACATGGAATGTTCACATTAAATATTTAATACTCAAATTAATGTCACTTCACGCCTCCCTCCGGATTAATTTTCGATACATACCATAGAAACTACGTTTTACAGTACTTATATAATGTCCTAGTAAAACCACACCTGTTATATCTCATCGAGGTCTGGTGAAGCGCTGCCAGTACTAGATTAAACTAATTACAAGTCCTACAAAACAAAATAATAAAAATGCTATTCAACTACAATTTCTGAACATCAACTTCAAAAATTTTCCGTGAAACGAATTGATGAACATCAAACAATTATACATTTATGACACCTGTATTTTTATTCCTAAATCCATGAAGAATAATGTCCGCATGGACCTGCAATTCACCATACGAAAAAAAATTGGGCGCATCTGCACTTGACGCGCGAGCTTCATCGTTTGGCCTAATGCCGGCTGTACACGCTCGTCGAGACACTACGAGACAGGCCTAGAGGTGAGCGATATTTAACGTAATCGGTTTTAGCAACTGCTTACGAGCCTGATAATCGTATACCCAGTTTCGTGGACAAAAATGTAACGATTATTTTACATACGCAGTTGACACACACAACGACTGGCGCTCGCGTAAGCGTTTCGTTTTGAATAGATATATAGATAATTAGTGTAAATAAATAATTAATATTTTTTTGTATTAAGTTCATTTTTGTGTATTATGTGGATCATAAAAATTATGTGATGTGTGGACAATAATACTTAGGTACTAACATATTTTGTGACTGAATAAAATTGTACAAATGTACTAGTATTGACAATGTCGCGCGCATATTATAATACCTATAAACTATTATATATTCGTAATCATAACATAACACAGTTAAACTAATATTATAATACCTATAACCTAGTAGTATTTTCGTAATCGTAATATAACACAAACGCAAAAATAACCTACACTTATTGTATTAGGTATACAGATGTATGTAGCGCTGCCAGGCGTCCGGATAAAGCCTGACACAGTCTGGCATTTTGATTGCATGTCCGGCCAAATTAGACGGTGTCCGGGCTGTCCGGCTTTTGTTAGGCTTTTTATATTTGACCATTTTTTACATTTTTCATGTACTTAAATCCATACTATTGCAATTATTGAAATTAATATTGTAATGAATATTGAATGATTAATAATAAAGAACACTGATTCACTCAGTTTTAATTTAAGATTTAATGTTAAATGATATAAGCATTTTTATTATTTTGACTTTAAAAAATATAAAATATATTATCGTGTTATACTAAGACTGAATAATTAAGAGTGACCGGCCTTTTTACCAAAATGTCCGGCTAAGCTGGATGGTCTGTCCGGCTTTTCGGTTTAAAGACTTGGAAACCCTAAATGTATGTAGCTCATGGCGGCTGTACACGCTCGTCTCGTCGCCTCGTGTACCTCTCGTTCTCGTCGCGTAAAGGCTCGACACGAGAACACACCACGTACACACTCATTGTATCATTTGAACTCCGTATACCCGCTGAGATGGGCCTAGATAAAACTGTTGCTGCGTTTTGCTTTGAGCTATTATAATTTTTTACACATTTACTAAAAATAAAATTAATAAGCCATTGCGAAGAAGGAGATGGTGGATAGTTTCTATTTACCGTAACAGTACCATGTACGATGAATAGAAGTGTACGCTCTCGTTTTTATCGCGATACTCACGAGACCCTTTGACTCGAGCGCAAAAAACCGACACGCTTCCGAGAGCGCACGAAAGCCACAAGACGCGACGAGAGTACCCATTTACACACTCGTACTCGTCCTGTCTAGACATGGGTCATAACGTCTTTTGGACGTAATCGGTTGTACGTAGTTTCATGAATATGAGTAACTAGTTGCTTATTTTTGTAATTAGTTACATCTGTACGGTATAGCATAGGTTAGTTTTGCGTTTGTGTTATGTTATGATTACGATAATATTAACAGGTTATTATAGGTATTATAATATTAGTTTAACTGTGTTATGTTATTATATAGATAACGAATATATAACAGTTAATAGGTATTATAATATGTGCGCGACATTGTCAATATTAGTACCTTTGTACAATTTTATACAGTCACAAAATATGTAAGTACCTAAGTATTATTGTCCATCACATCACATAATTTTTAAGATCCACATAATACACAAAAATTATCTTTATACAAAAAATATTAATTATTTATTTACACTAATTATATGTCTATTTATGTACACTAAATACTTATTTACACTTTAAATGTTTATTCACAAAGAAAACGATCCATGTTATAATATTTTTAAAAAAACGCAAAAAGTTTCTAAGAACAATGTTAAATAACGCTAACCTCTAGGCCTGTCTCGTGGTGTCTCGACCAGCGTGTACAGCCGGCATAATAACCCGAACAAAATACGGCTGGACTACAATTACATGCGAAGGTATGTGGCTTTTTAACAAGATACCCTCGGAAGTAAAAATTGTAGACTCGTTCAATGTATTCAAAGAGCGACTAGTAAGACATATAATCTCAAACACACCTATCTGAGTGCAATGGACGGGTTTGTTCCTGGTCTTGGTTCTTCCTGTGGTATTAAGATTACAATGAACACCAGAATTTGTAAGTACACACTTTATACTTTTTGTCATTTTATACTTTTTTCTTTTATTTAAGTATATACATTTCTGCCGTTGATGGTTGTTTTTGATGTCGTTTATTTTTCAACAACACAGGTACGACAACGATTTTTTTTTTTAGATTTACTTTTATTTATGTTTTTATGTAAGTGGCGTATATAATTTCTTTATGAGAATAAATGTCTTTAAACCTAAACCTAACATTTCCTATAGTCACCTCTTACGTCACCACCTTTGTTTAGCGGTTGACTTTTGATAGGGTATTACAATGAACGATGATCTATGACTAAAATATTCTGGAAAATGCGATCTCCATGTACTTGCTAAAGACCTCGCTCGTAAACGCGATCTCCACGTCAAGTACGTGAAAAACGCTTTTAGATCGTTTTGTGTAAATTAGAATAAAACATGTTATACATTCATAACATATATCCGCACAAATATAAAATCCGTTTATTGAGATTTTAGAGTTCGGCAAGCGTTCTTAGAATAGAAATATAAATACGATAGTAAAAATCTAGTCATCAAATAAAAGAGGCGTAAAGGTCGTTCACTCTGGAAAAACATTAAGTTCAAAGAGTATAATATATTATATGTATACCTATGTAGACAGATAGTAAAATGTTACAGTATTTATATCAGCTCGCCTATTTATACTTTAAGATAAAAATGTACAGTCGAACACGAAATAAGCATCAACCGCATTCACGCCGTAAATCTCAAGTACGAACACATTCATTTTCGTTTGAGTTAGCAATTTATGTAAATATTTAGAAAATTTAGAAGTGTACGCTTCACACCCTTATTATGTAAAAAAATAAAATTAAAGAAAATCAAAATAGTGACGATCATTTTAAAAGAAAAAAAACAGAATCTGATCGACTTTCATTAAGAACTTTTAAACGGTGTTGAGTTCAATAACAAAAATCAACAGGGACCCTTCTCAGAATATATGGAATCTTATTTAGTAATATAGAATAGAATAGAATTAATAATAGAGAATATAGGCCTCCCTAAGGAATACCACAAAACACGATCCTGAGCCACCAGAATCCATCGACTTCATGCATGTCTTACCAGGTCGTCATTTCGTCTAGTGGGGGGTCGCCCTACACTTCTCTTACGGTTCTCGAGTGGCAGCCTCGTACCGGCAGGTACTAGACTACCATTCGAGAACCTTTTCTCACCATCGGTTGTCGGTTCTTAGAGTTATATGGCCGGCCCATTGCCACTTCTGCTTACTAACCCATCGGGCTATGTCGGTTACACTGGTTCTACTGCTGAAATCCTCATTTTTAAGTATATCTCGGTCGAAGTTAGACAAACACTTCAGGACGTCGATACAACGACAGTCAACTTGGCACCACTGAATTGACTGCAGACAATCAATTTTTCTATGGAGAATGGGACCACTATAAATTTTAAAGATTATCAATGAAATGCATGTCGATTTATTCCTTATAATCCATAGATTACAATAAAATTATTAGTTTTACTGCATCTAAACGGAGTCCTGACAAATTAACAAATAAAATATGAATCTAACAATAACCTAAAAACAAACTGAAAGCGATTTTCTAGTAGTATTCATCGGTATTATAAGTTAAAATAGTGCACACTTGAATATCATCATTCTCTAAACCATTTCCCATTATCTGGGGTCGGCGCAGTGCACACTTGAATAATAGTACATATAAAACTAAGCTGTAGGTATATTCAGCATTTATAAATATTTTAAAATCGATGTAAAACCTTTCACTAGTTCGGGCAAAACATAGTACCTGTCTATGCACAAATGCCATATGGATTCTAACTTTGACATGTATTGATTGGTTGTGAGTGTAATTCTAAATACCAAGATGGCTAAGGGATAATGTCTATTTATATTTATGATATTACCAACACAGAGTAAGATACGTTTTAAACTGATTGTATTACAAAATACAAAATATAATGTAGGTAATTCTATTTATTATTGTAAATCATAATTTATTTAAGTATTCTATTAACAGTAGTAGGTACAGAAACAGAAACCTTTTATTCAATTTAGATTATAAATAATACTTATTGAAAGTCACTTTTTTAATTTACCACTGGTTCGGAAAAAAACCTCTGACTTGAAGAGAACCAGCAAAATACCCAGTGGGTCTTTTAAAAAAAGCCAGCTTACAATCATGTATGTCATAATTAACAACACAGAACAAATTAGAAATAGCTTGGTAGCGATCACCTTACCCACGGATTATTGTCAGCCATAAATTCCTTTATACTATAATAACCCCTTTTATACAAACTTAATTTAATACATTTTTCAAACTTTGATGATTGACTGACATATATAGACAGGAGCGGGGTCAAGACATTATTTTAAAATGTTTTGGTTGATTAGTAAGTAATATACATCATAATAAAATGAATAGGAATTAACATGCCTTATCTATGTTATTACCTACACAATGATAAATAGTGAGGAAGTAAGATGTTTTAAACTGTTTGTGTAAGGATTACAAAAACACAGGCTTAATTTAAATGTATTTATTACTAGCGATGCGCCTCAGCTGTGCACTGGTGATTTATGGATCTCGACAACAGTGCCATCTACCGAGTCCAAATGTATAAACCATCTAGGGATCCATCTAAACACACACAAACATTTTCATTTAAATTGGTTGGAAGGTTTCTTATGTTTTGTCTATAACGGACATAGGTAGAAACATTTTAGTGTTAGATATATTTCTGAAGGTTTTTTGAAAATAACTTGATGGTAACATGTACATTTATGATATTGTAAGCAATCAGAAGGAATTTTCAATTATAAGATATATGATATAAGACTGTTGTCTTCAATATCCATACACTTTTTGTCTCTGCAAGCTTTCAGCCTGCACGGCATACAGATTTGTTCTAAGCGATCCACCTGAAAATAAGTTAATGACAATTGTAAAGGTGTCTTATCTAAATAATAATTCTTATCAATATATTATTTTTTTCTATATTATATAGGAATTAAAAGGACATTTTTAATAATAAGAGATATGAGATAAGACTATGCCTTCAATGTCAATAAACTGTATTTACATATTTCTGTGAGCATTTTCTTATATCTGCCTTTTCATACGTTAAATAATAAAGAAATTATTATAAATTATACAGCATTAATCAGCTCCAGCTGATCAAATACAGAAGCAGTAATTATTGATTAACATCAATGATATTCAAACGTGTAAAAGTCTCACATTTTATTTTTACTGGTGTACTTACATAGTAGACAAAGATATTATTGTTATATTAAGTATATCTGATTCTAGATGACAAAATAATATTCCTTTCTGCACAGTGAACAACACAGCTGTCTAAGCATAATAGAAACAACCATTACACTTTCTTTATGCAAAACTATTATTATTAAACTTTATATTTGCTTCTAGTACAAATAATTACTACATTTTTACACATAAATATATGTAACATTTATATTGCCTATCTACTATGGCTGGTATAAATCCAGGATCTGTGTCTGGCTAAACAAAAAAGCCATTTAGTATTAAGCAACTTGCTGAATACATAAGGTACCTATTTGTACATAAATGCAGTTATATGAATTGCTCTTCAAAACCCTCTTTTAAGTCCCTCGACCCAAAGACAATTATACAATATGGACCATCGATTTCAAAGCCCATATTTTTTTTGTAGATTGTAGGTAGTACGGAGTACCTTCAGCTTTTTTAATTATTGTTTATGGTCCTATATCCTATAATTAAAAAAGCTGAATAATTAATTAAAAAAGCTGAAGGTACTCCGGGTTTAACAATGACATCGGGACGTCAGTCATCTCAGTCCCCCGTGACCATGGGTGCTGGAAAGCGCCCGAAACGTCGGGAATTAAAAATAAAAAGTAAAAATAAACGCGATAAAATCCGTAAAAGTAGTTTTAATCATGTGCAATGTCGCGTAAATATAAGAAATCATTACAAATGATTGATGTTAAACGTCAGTTAGTGAAGGGTTCCGAATATTTTGAAAGTATCGATACCTACTCTATACCAAGTATCGTATCAAAAGTATCAATACTACTTGGTATCGAGTACATTTCGTTAATTTTGGAGACGAAAAATTATGACAAAACAATTAGATGCATAGGAAGAGCTGATAAGTGCAATTATATATGTATATAAAGTAGAATAAAGTTTACTCTATTTAAGTTCCACCTTAGTACTTGTATTTCATTGTTTGCAACTTGTTTGTATTTCTTAATTAGTACAGCTTTTGTACTTTTATTTTATTGTCTGCAACTTTCTGTATTATCTAATTCTTACTACAATAAAGTGTTTACTTACTTATTGACTTACTTATTTAATATTCAAAAAGTACCCAAAACCGAATCAGAGTACCCCACTATCAACGTGGTCTTGTCTGCCCTACCCCTAGAGTGTATATAAGAGCCCGGAGGCGCGGAGGGAGAAAGCCGAAGCTGCGAAGGCGCGCCCAGGTGCCTGTGCTTCCCTACGCTAGGGCGGAGGCACTGCTCATCCCGCAGCGCCGGAGCTGCCACGGAGCACCGGAGCACAACTTCCCGGATTCTTACCCCCATAGTCTCCAAAATTAACGAAATGTACTCGATACCAAGTAGTATTGATACTTTGATACGATACTTGGTATCGAGTACGTATCGATACTTTCAAAATATTCGGAACCCTACACTAATTGACGTTTGACATCAACGATTTGTCAAATTCATTTTGTAATTGGTGTAATTGCGTGATATTTGCCAATTTGTATGAAAAGTTTAAAAAAATATATCTCATGAACCGTAAGTTTCCGCAACCTAAAACTTTGCAAAACACTTTCTTTTAGTGAGTACTATCTACAAAAAAATATGGGCTTTGAAATCGATGGTCCATATTGGAAATATTAACCATAGATTTTCACAACCTAGAATAGGTGTAAATTAATAAACTCTTATATTCTATTTGCGAATTTTACCACAAAAACTAAAAAGAGAAAAACATATGTACTTGTGTCAATTAATATTTGGCTAACCTTTCTGATAATTGATAATATCCATATTTTCTTAAACATTAGTTTAATAATGCTTGTAAATAAAAAAACTCCATTTTGTTCTTACCATAATGATGCGACTCCAACTATGTTTTATTTCACTCGAGTGAATCGAGTGAATTTGTCCAACTCGATAATCGATAGAAAATAAATTTTACCGAGTTACCGAGTTAATTCGGCGCATCGTATAGATTCAGAGGGTGCTATATAGATATTAATTTACTTGTATATATAATAAGTCGCTGCGGGTGATATCACAAGTTGAATCCAAATTCAAACTTGCATCTGGCATGTTGTAAACAAACCTGAACTTAGTTTTATTTATGATATTGATTTATAGTTTTAATTTCATGTTGCCACATAATATTACTTATTTATAAAGGTACATATTTAAAAATGGTTTAACTAAAGTAATCGCTGATCTCAACTCTAGTGATAAACTTTTCTGTAAATAGTTGATTTACTCAAAAACTAGTGTACAACTAGAATGACATACATACATACTCGTAAATTAACCCGAGTGGCTCGAGTCACAAAACTCTACTCGAATCGCATCTTTATCTTACGGCCAATGCAGTGTTTGTCTACAATTTAGTGATGAAATCGACTTACTAATTCGAGCAATTTATTGATATATTATGTAATAAATAAATTGATATTAGGTAATATGTATATAATGTTGTATCAATTTATGTTATATATGATATAAATTGATTATATATACTTTGGATAGTCAAATTATTAACAACATTAAGACTTACGTCATAACGTTAGAGTGATATTATTTTATGAAGATGTCGATACGCATACCAAAAATAATATATAACTACCTATTAAGTGTAGTAATAATAATTGTGTTGTATGAAAGAACAATTATAAAAATAATTTGTGAAATATTGACACAGCTTCGTTCATCTAATTTGAATTGTTTAACTCGAGCTCAAAATCGAGTTACCTGAATTTCAACTCGAGTCGATTTTTTCCGAATTATCACGGCACATCTATAAGACAATAATTTTTTAAATATTACATTACCTTAGCCAATGATCAGAACACGAATGTCAAAACAACTAATTTTTTTTTCAGATTTCTTGTTTCCTTTTACATATAAAGAAGAAAATAATAAAATTCACTTCAAATGACGAGTTTCCGCCTTTACCAACCCATCGCGTTTACTTCATATACTTCATCAGTCTATATCCTTCGCTGCGTGAGTGCAAGAGGCCAATATATTAATTTAAAAAAAGCACAAACGAATGTTTGTTGTTAGTTTTAATATATAAAAGGCAAAAAATTAGTCTGTTTTTAAAAGTTATTTGCTTATATTTTGTCTCGCAACAATTTATAAACCTTGCATTACAAATACTGTGTCGTTCATACGCTACATATGAAATAAAGTAGTCCAAAGTAACTGAAAATAAAACGTAAAATGTTAGTTTTCACTATAAATCATGTGAAAAAGACAAGTTTTTATATTCTACAAAGTCCAATGTACATAAACTGGGTTTTGTGCTATAATTCCGATATATCGTGAATATTATGGCGAAGTTGTTTTCAATAGAAATAGCATTGGTTAAAGATAGCGTAATAAAGTATATGCATACGTTTGATTTTTTATTTATTTATTAGAGGCACCTACTGAGTGTATATGTTACGATATCGATATAATTATATTGTATATTTTATTTTATTATTTATAATATTTTGATTTATGTTTATTTTTATAGGTATCGTTGCACGTGTCTCGTTCTTATTGTCGGATTTTGCCGTCATCGAAGTTGGATATCAATACAATATTCTAAAAACAATATTGGTTATTCATTACACGTATCTTGTTACTGTGGAAGAATAAGGTACGGTACGGTGTACTGGAATGGTACACCGACAGATCGGCTAGGTCAGGTGAAAATGGTATATTTCAAAAATAATAATTAGAATAGCATTTATAATATTATCACATTCGTAGCATAGGTAAATAAGGTAATAAAAAATCGACTATTGAAATAAAATCTTATACCAAATCTTAAATGTATATTTAAAGTCACGTTATAAATCATTCTAATGTTCCAAGTAGTTATCCAACGTTATCAACGTGCAAAGTCACAATGATTTTTCATCGTGACTTTTTGGTAACCGGAACGACCTTCACGGTTATTTAAAAATAACACTTTTTCCCAAGTCTAGTCACCTCTTACAAGACCTACGGAATGATATGGATATTCATACACCGCCAGTACGCGGTAAATTCTTAAAACATTATAATTGATAACTTCTTAAAACATTTTATTTATCGACAACGACTTGCGATCGTCGTTTCTCTAGCGTTTACTTGACCTGTATACAAATAATTTGATATTTTAATTGTTGATATTTTTTTTATTTTTGGATGAGAACATAGTAATGACTCTAAGTTATATTTGCCTTCGATCTAAGGCTTCGGTCTTTTAACTAAGTTGGTCCAATACAATGTCGGGATCTGAGACGTTAAAGTAAAATTGCACAAAAAGGTTTATTATAATATCAAAGAATACATAAATGAATATAACCCCTGGGAATGAGGTGATCGCTACCATGCTGGTTCTATAAATATTCTTTCAAAAATTGTACAAAATAATTTATCGCAAAATGAAATACCTATGTTTAAAAGAAAGTCCCGCAAGGACTGGTTCTTCACAGGACAGAGGTTTTTTTCCGAACCAGTGGTAAATAAAAAATGACTTTCAATAAGTATTATGCAATAATCTATATTGAATAAAAATGATTCATTTCGTTTCATTTCATTAGGTACTCACCATACCAAGTACAGAAGCATAAAGCTTCTATTTTACCCCGATATTCTGTGAGAGCGTAGTTCTTCTCCGGTCGAGCCGACCCATTCGTGTTTCAAACATAATACCTAGCTTAGCGGCAGCATGGCTCCACGTATAAAATAGCAACGCAATACGTTATGCCGGCAATAAAAAGTCATAAGATCTTAGCCTAGCTAGCAAGTTCAACCCATGGGGCGAAATGGGTTGATAAGTTCTCTTACGCCGCACCACTTTGAATATGTACAGGCAAAAAACAAAAATGAAATTCTTTTATACGTGGTAGAGCCATGCTGCAATTATATTAGTAGTATAGTTGTAGCACGATTGGGTCGGCTCGACCGGGGAAGGATTACGCTTTTTTTTATAGAAGAGGGGGCAAACGAGCATGCGGCTCACCCGATGTTAAGTGACTACCGCCGCCCATGATCAACCGCAACACTAGGGGAATTGTAGGTGCGTTGCCGACCTTTTAGAAAGGAGTAAGCTCTTTTCTTGAAGGTCCCCAGGTCGTATCGGCTCTCACAGAATACCAGCGTGAAATAGTAGCTTAACGCTGCTGTGTTTCGTATGGTGAGTGTAGAGACCGGAGACCCTTTTTACTGGGAACGAAGCATTCCATATTTGTCCTCACGGGTGACAACGCATCTGCATTTTGATTTGTAATCGAGGATAGATGTAGATGTCTATGGGCCGCAGCAACTACTTACCATCAGGTGGATTGTGTGCTTGTTTGTCACCCTATCCTATAAAAAAAGGCTGGAGCGTTAACCGATGGCGAAAAAAATTCACGAGAGGCAGTGAAATGTAGGACGGCCCCCTCTAGATGGTGTGACGACCTGGTAAGACATACAGGAAGTCGATGGATGCAGGTGGCTCGGGACCGTGCTTTGTGGCATTCCTTGAGGGAGGCCTATGTTCAGCAGTGGACTTGTGAAGGGCTGTAATGATGAATGTACAAGCATTTAAATTAAAAATTTGATACAACCGACTTCAAGATAAATAAAAAAATAACGTCGTCAATGTAGTCGAAGTCAATTAAATACGCATTATTAAGGATAACTAAAAAACTGCTGGTCAGATCTTGGTCAAATTTAGATATATGGGACCACATGAGAAGCATCAGCTTTCAAATAATATTGAATTATCAAAATTGGTTTACCTAAAAATAAAGTTCTGAGGTAATACATAAAGAATACAGTCGTATTGGGTAAAAGTAAAGTTACAACAGCCTATACTGTATAATGTATTAGGCCAACACGCTACGCTGTCACTAAAGAAAAGCCTTTTGTGTTTGCGCATACGCTATGTTCAAACAACAATAATTCTTAAATTAATAAACATACAGCTGTAAACCTTATGTTTTATTGTAGCTTAACTCAAAATCTGTCGAACTAGTAAAAAAAATAAAAAGGGTAAACCGGGTTGTTTTTGCAGCAATTTACAATAATTTGCCGATTAGCATAATTTTTTGATATTTATTTGAAGTAATTATTTTTTCTTTAAAGCTACGAGTATGTAAACAATTTTTTGGTAACGGAAACGATAGACAATATTGTTGTCCTTCGAATGAGCTAATTTTTATCTTAGTAAGACCAAAACTTCGAGATATATGAATATTTTTGTAAATACGTAGAGAATATCTCTAGAAAAAAAATGGCCGCCACATAGAGGGAATTAGACCTCAGTGTGTAGTGTATTTTTGTATTAAAATAGCTGTATTATAAGTACCTAGAATATCGCTGGTCCGTGACCGGACACACTGTATAAGTCTCACTGCTGGGCACAGGCCTCCCCTCATTTCTCAGAGGGTTTTAGGGCAAGGAAGTGTCCGCCAGTCCGCCACGCAGCCCCAATGCGTGTTGGCGAATTTCACATGTCTTCGAAATATTTTTTTTCTTATTCCTCAGACATGCAGGTTTACTCACGATATTTTCCTTCATCGCCGAGCACGTGGTAAATCAGCACTTAAAATTGCAATTAACAATTTCATTGGTGCTGGCGGAGATCGAACCTGGTTTGCTCGCGTACTGTGAAATTTACAGCGAACGCTAACCATCTGGGCTACCACGGCCCAAACTTTATTAAATAAAATATATATTCCCCACCTTAGAATGCTTAACTTTACGAGTCGAATTGGGTACCTCCTCTTTTTTGAAGTCGATTAAAAAGAACGTTAACAACTACGTCTTAGTACAGGCTGTCTAATATAACTTTATTACGTATATTGCGCAGTGTAAAACGTCCGTAGTTGTATTTGAGCAATAAATTCACACTTGACATTTCGTGACTGATGGATTAGAGCATCTATAACTCAATGATAACGCGTTAACAAAGTTGCCGGCCGCGATAACGGATGTTCAAAGGTGCGGAGTCATTTAAAAAATAGATTTTCGGTTAATGAATGCTTTGGGGATTCCAAACAACTGATTACATTCTATGTAACAACTATAAACTTCTTTTATAACAACCCATGTCAAGAACAAACTTAAGAAATATATAATTATAATTCTTCATCCATTCATTACAGTCTATAAAAGACCATTTCTGAACATAGGCTTCCCTCGTAAATTGCCACCACAGGGAAGATTTGACACATAAAGGAAGAGAGTTATACGTGGTAGAGTATATTATGGTTATAGTGGAGCACGAATGGATCGGCTTGGCCTGAAAAAGACATAAACACACAGAATAGCAGTGTAAAATAGCAGCTCTATGCCGCTGTGAGTGTAAAGAACGGGAAATCCTTTTTACAGGAAACGAGGCATTCCATGGTCCTCAGGGATGGAAACGCATCTGCATTTTGATTTCTAATCAAGTATAAATGTAGATGTCTATGGCCCACAGCATCCACTGAACATCAGGTGGACTGTGTGCTCGTTTGTCACCCTTATTCTTTAAAATAGGGGAAGAGAAAGATATTAAGGCCAAGCCTGGTGCAGTAAACAGTTTAACTCCTTTAAGCCATATAAAACAAGTGGTCACGATGGAATAATTCTCTTCCAAATACAGAGAGGTATTGATATCTTTCGTCCTTGTCCGTTGAAAATATTCAGAGCAAGTTTTGCATGGGGTTATATTCCAGAACGATGGAAAAAGGATAACGCCTTACCAAAGTCTTTTAGACTTACAAGCCTATCTTACTTTCTTTTCAAGACACTGGAAAAGGTTAAAGATAGATATATTAGGGATGTAGTTTTAGCTACGAGACCCATATATTACAACCAGCATGCTTACCGTAGAGGCAAATCTACGGAAACAGCCCTGGTCAGTATTATTGAAATGGTAGAAAAAGCGCTGGAGGATAAAGGAATAGCGCTTTGTGCTTTTCTAGACATTATGGGCGCCAACAGTAGCCCGCCATCACTGCTAGCCCACGACCACCAGGTGGGTGCAGTCAATGATTTCTAGCAGAAATGCAAAAATAGCCCTGTTTCAAACTTCAATTAAGGTTGCAACTACGAGAGGTTGTTCACAAGGAGGTGTATTATCACCCCTTCTTTGTACTCTCGCGGTTGACCAATTTTCATACAAGATGGCATACTTATATAGATGACATACTAGGCTACGCTGATGAATTTGTTATCATTGCGAGGGGTTTTTGGTACAGTACTTTATCAACAATCATACAAAAGCCCTGAACACCATAAAAATTGGTGTAGGGATAACAGTTTAACAGTTAATGCTGATGAAACTGTTATATTTTACCAAAAAGAGACTGTTGGACAAATTGGTTACACCAAAGCTGGACAAGGAGGCGACGGATAGTTTGTATAAGTAGGATTAATGTCAAAGGCGGCTTGCTTGCTTGCGATCTTGCTTTCCTACAGATTGAGATCCTTGCTTGACTCAATGAAGGAAACACCGACTTTATGCATGATCTCAGATATCATCTATACACTTTTAATAAAAAAATACATAGTAAAACTACCATCCAGATAATACTGGATGAAATGGACAGATTATATGTGATGTCGGTAGCCTTGTGGTTTACCGATGGGTCAAAAATGGGACTCGACGTAGGCTTTGGAATTTATAGGAAATCCCCTAAATTAGAGCTTAGTATGAAATTTGGGAAATTCATCACTATCTTTCAGGCAGAAGTTTTCGCTATACTTCAGTGTGCAGTAATCAATCTGCGAAAATACTATTATTATATAATATTATCTATAAAATATCTGATATTCAAGCAGCATTGCTAGCGCTGAGATCAAATTTGGTAATCTTGAAGCTAGGTGAAGACTGCATAAACCGTCTGAACGCCCTGGAGTGTAACAACAGAGTAGTTTTAAGAGGCGTTCCGCATGACCCGACTATTGTAGGTAATGAACTTGCCGACAAGTTCGCACGGGATGGCTCAAAGAGTTTGTACACATAATTTGGACTCGAGCCATTTTGTGGAATCCCAAAAAGCCTCAGCCGTTTGACCATTGAAACTCTTTAAGATTAAAAATAACTTAAGATCTGGTCTAATACACCAGGCTTAATACACTCTAAAACTTTAATCCGGATTTATTACCGTAAATTCGCTTCAGTAGTCCTGGGAATAAGTAAGAATAAACTGCGTATTGGCGCCTCAGACGAAATAAAACTCTTTTTTATTTCGTCTGAGATTGTCGCAAGAACTAGACAATGTTGCCTAAAAAAGCACAAGCCCATTCTGAGCTTAAGCAACTCAAGGATCTGCCAATTCCGTTCCTTAACAGCAAAAACATCTCTGCACATCCTGGCTGACAGTGGGCCCTTAATGCGCAAACGTGATCTCTGATATGGCTATAGTTCACTGCTAATTCCTATGTTTACAATAAACTGAAGGATTTGCTAAGCTGTGAGAAATTTACTACTTCTGGGCAAGTACATAGTTTCCCATATGAGCTCTACTTTAGTAAAGTCTATATAGCTCAAAGTCGGGGTTTTTCTGTGTAATAGACGTAAAAACTAGGATATCCGCAGTAGAACCAGAATGAGCGACATAGTTCGACGGATTAGTAAGCTGAAGTGGCAATGGGCTGGCCATATAGGTCGAAGAACCGACAACCGTTTGGGAAGAAAGGTTCCCGAGTGACAGCCTATTAAAGTCGACTGTTAGATAGCTTCAATAGGGGGATATTTGCTAAAGTCACCATGCTTTTTTTATAGGATGGGGTGACAAACGAGCACACAGTCCACCTTATTGTAAGTGGTTGCTGTAGCTCATAGTCATCTACGTCTATCCTCGATTACAAGTCAAAATGCAGATGCTTTGTCACCCGTGTGGACTAAGATGGAATGCTTCGTTTCCAGTAAAAAGGGTCTCCGATTCTCCACTCACCATACGAAACACAGTAGTATTAAGCCGCTATTTTACGCTGGTATTGGGAACGTGGTCCTTACCCGGTCGAGGCGAACCATTCGTGCTACAACTATACTACTAATATAACTGCAGCATGGCTCTACCACGTATAAAGCTTCGCAGGCAGTTTGGCCACCGCAGTGTTTTATTTTCTATTTATTAAAAAACTCTGCTGCCATCTCTTGGTTTGTTTTTTTGTTTGTGTTTTCACCAGATGATATCAGCTAGTGGTGATATTACTAAACCGCCATTACTCGATCACGGTCATTTGGTAGCCATTTTCTGTTCATAAACAAAGTTGTTTATTTGTTTTTAGGCCGAAAGTATACGATCATGGTTATTGATAGCCATTATTTATTCATAAACAAAGTTGTTTACTGGTTTTTAGGCTAAACGTATCGAACTCATCAACTCATCTGCTTCCATTGACGTTGTACGTCTACCAATACAAATAACTTATATTGAATTTTTAAACCAGATTAATAGATTATTAGTCACAGAACTTACCTATACATATGCTGTTAAGTTTAGTAACTTTGACAATAATTTTCTGTTATTATATATATTTTTTTTATATAGAATAGGGTGACAAACGAGCACACAGCCCACCTGATGGTAAGTGGTTGCTGCGGCCCATAGACATCTACATCTATCTTCCATTACAAATCAAAATGCAGATGCGTTGTCACCCGTGAGGACTGAGATGGAATGCCTCATTTCCAGTAAAAAGGGTCTCCGGTTCTCTACACTCACCATACAAAATACAGCAGCATTAAGCTACTATTTCACGCTGGTATTCTGTGAGAGCGTGGTCCTTCCCCGGTCGAGCCGACCCATTCGTGCTACAACTATACTACTAATATAATTGCAGCATGGCTCTACCACGTATAAAAATATATTATTATATATATATTTTAATTAAAATTAAAAAGTATATTATATATATATATATATATATATATATATATATATATACATATATATATATATATATATATATATGTATATATATATATATATATATATATATATATATATATATATATTTTAATTATTAAAAATTGTGACATTTATTTTAACTTCGCTAAGAAAATTGAAAATTTTCAAAACCGGGAAGTTTTTGTTTTTACCCCGTTTTTCGAAAATTGATTGTTTTCATCCAATCTTGACATTTTGAGGTCACAGGAAGCCACCCTGACTACTTTTCAAGCAATTTTTTAATATTCCACTTTCTTTTTTTTCATGTTCTTACATTGTCATCCAATTCAGAGCTATGTTTAAAATTTCAAGTAATCAGGAAGTTAATTTATAAGCAATTACTTAAATACTAAATTCGACTTGAACACGAAAGAGATTTGATAAAAACGTGGTATAAATCAACAATACCCTAAAAATTTAATATAACATACAGCTGGATTTCATGCGTTATAATTTTTTTGCGCGGAACCCTAATTATTTTTCTAAAATAAAAGGAGCCTTAATTACACTTTATAACATCATCTGTCAGTGAAAGTTCCGTCAAAATAGGTGCAGCCATTTTGGAAAGTAGCCAGAACAAACAGGTACAGACAAATAGTTTTTTGTTATAATTACCATATATACTTTCAATACGCATTTAGTAAAAATCTATTATTTTTACATTACAAACAGACACTTCAATTTTATTTATTTGTGTTATATAGACCGGCCATTTATTTTGTTACTAGAAGCACATCAGCTAGAAGTACATAATATGCATATAATTAAAAATAAATTACTTGCCTTTTGACCGGGTCACGTTGACAGCTGCTGTACGTAATTAGATCATTGAACTCGACAGCACATGTGAAAATTGCAATATGTCGCAGTTGAAATGCGAAATTGGGTTTTATTTGAAAATATATTTTAATCTTTCTTACTATTAAGCTTTCGTTTCTTGCTTGTAAATTTTATAATTTCAAGTGTCTTTTTTCGACTTTAAAATACACTAGTTAATAAACGCTCGCGTCGCGGCGCGCACGATATTTTATTGCCGAACCTACATGTAAAAATATCAAGAATTTTTTTGTTGGGGCTATCGTAAAATCCATTTTTTATGAGAGTGCATATTACGAATTAAGTAACTAAACTAAATTTCAAGTCAATCGGTTGTATAGTTTTAGAGATCTCGTGATAAGTCAGTCATATATACTGGATGACCTTTTTTCTTTTAGTATCTGAAGTAAATTTGAATCGATTTATTATTTTAGTATTGTTATTTGTTTTTTCAATAATTTTATTGATTATAAAAGTAAGTGTCAGTCAGTGTCGATTAAACAAATAGTGTTATTACTTATTATTTCCTGTGAAACCTATAATATGTCTGAGGCCGTTCAAGCTTCGCCAAATTATTGGCGGAAATATATCGGCTTTATTTAAGCAGATTTCATAGTGTTTTAGATTTCATTAGTTTCACGACATAAGATTTTAAATTATGCAACGATAGTACAAAGTTCCGTATTATTTGACGTTTTTATTGTAAGATGTCAGATGGAAGCTTCCATAAACTTTCGTCGATTTAAATTACGAAAATTCTTTAATACTCAAAGCCTTTTTTACCGTCTGGAAAAATTATGGTGTAATATGTGAACGGAGTAGAAGCCCATGGCACAGATATTTTACAAAAATAAATACAAAAAATTTGAATTAAGTAATTTAAAATCTACCGAAGTTCAAATCATATTTACATCTGCAATATAAGTTTACTTTTACACTCCTTTATTAAGATTTTTTGTTAAATTTTTTTCAGTATCAGCCCTGAGACAGGAAGTTGGCGGTATTTCACCACCGCCCCTAGCAAAATACGTAACGCCTTAGGTCCTGTGCCTAATCTCTCTCCGGTCATCAACGGACACTAGCGACCGGAGAGAGATCAGACGCAGGACCAACGGCTTTACGTGCTTTCCAAGGCGAACTTACAGACTCCGGGCGGCCACTGAGAATTTCTTAAAGAAAAAGCTCAATAAGTAATTGATTTTTTTTGGCCTGACTCGGGATTCGAACCCAGGACCTCACGATAAGCAGCCGCACGACTACAATCATTAGACCGTCAAAGAGATATAATTATTATTCTAGAATGTTGCACTGGGCAGACAAGATGAAATGAAACTTGTGTAGTCACCTCGGTGTCTACACGCCACATAATTTTTCACAGACTATATTTCACACTAACTTTTACCCGCGATATCATCCGCGTAAAACTGAAATGATAGTAGGTCAACTATCGAAAAACCATTTAAATAAAACTAGTTCTTATGCATTTTATCGCGTATATTAACTTATTTTATATTCCCGACGTTTCTGGCATTTTCTAGCAACCATGGTCACGAGGGGGGGGGGGGCGATTGACTGAAGTGATCGAATTTGTTCCGATCTACGCAGTATGAACTCATAGTATCTTGAAATATTGCAGTTGTATGCCGAGGTTGGGATTTCATTTTATTAATTATAGGATTCCAAGTAGATGGTAGCACCCAGCCGTCTTCTCTATTGATATTAGGATGTTTTTGATTTCAATAGCCTCGTGAATCATCCTTGGAAGAAATCGGTGTTCTTTAGCGAGGATTTGTGGTCTATTCAATCTGATGTACTGACAGGGGCTGACTGCACGTGTTCACGTGTTCACGGACTGCAGACTTTCCGCAGCGCCGATTCTTCAAATCAGCTATTCCTTAACGCGGGTTTTTATTAATCGTTTTCTTTGTCCTACATATGTAAGAGAGGCCGGTTTCAGTCAGGAGTCTTTACCATCACCTTCTACTTCCACCATCACCACCACCACCATTTACCATAATTCTTACCATCAGTCATGTGTAAAGTCCCTCTGCAAGATGCAGGAGTATACAAGCTTGATTGTTAATGTGGTCTCTTTTACATAGGACAAACAAGAAGAAGATCAATAAAAAACCGAGTTAAGGAACACATAGCTGATGTGTAAAATCGACGCTCCGGGAAGTCTACAGTCTGTGAACATGTACAGGATTGCCCCTGTCACTACATCAGATTTGATAGACCACAAATCCTCGCTAAAGAACACCGGTCGGAACACATTTCTTTCAAGGATGATTCGCAAGGCTATTGAAATCAAAAAACATTCTAATTATATATAATTAATATTAAAATAGGCTAATATACGCGATAAAATCCATGAAAACTAGTTTTATTTAAATATGTAGTGTTTGCGTAAATATAAGAAATCATTATCAAAAAACCACTTTCAATTCAGTTTTTGGTTTATATCTCGAATACTATGTGCAGTTTTTATGCTCAAGTTTAATGTTAAATGTCTTATCACCTAATATAATTATCGTTTCAGCAGTAAATAATCAGCAAAAAAAAATTATAATCTATTATTTTATTCAATTTTTCCGGGTTGTATGATTTGTGATTTGTAACAGAAACAGAAACTTTTTTTTATTTTTATTCAATATGGATATAAATAATACTTATTGAAAGACACTTTTTTCATTTACCACTAGTTCGCAGAAAAACCTCTCTCCTGGGAAGAACCAGCAAGAAACCCAGCGGGACTATTTCTTTTAAATAACAGCTAACAATCATCAATGTTACAATTAACAATACAAAACAAATTAGAAATAGCTTGGTAGCGATCACCCTTCCCAGGGGTTATTATCATCCATAAATTCCTTGATATTTTATTAACACTTTTTATACAAACTTAGTTTGATAAAGTTTTTGTATCTTTTCTGGGATTTTGTTGTAAAAGCGTACTTATACATCGCTTGTGTCTGTTCCTAGTATTTACAGAATTAATATCACTTATTTCTTCATTATCACTTATTTTTTGTACGTACATTACATTTCATAAATGTATTGAGAGGCCAACGTTAATATATTAATTTTTGTCTTTTGAGTTTTTATAATATTTAAACTAATTTTAAATTTATTTAATATTTAAACAATGATCTAAATTTAATATTGGTGGAGGAAGCTTCTATGAGATTGATATTAAAGTCTCCACATATTACAACAGATTTATTCTGTTTATTAAGCTTAGCGAAAACTTCCTCCGTAATTTTACAAAACAAATTGCATGTCAAATCATTATGCTGCTCAATAGGAGCAGATGTCTGGGTAGCCAAGTCCTTGGCTGAGTTAATATATAAATAATAAGATAGCACATTTGCTATCTGTCTTAAATTATATTTGGATAGGTAATACCTATCTGTAGTCAAAAATTTTGTAATTAAATTATTAATGTCTATGAAATTAATTGTAGTACCCGGATGACCGAGCTTTGCTCGGTTTTTTTTTAAGTTACATTTAGATACAAATTACATGAATAATATTTTTTGATCTTATTGACATAATAGAAAAAACTGAACTGGTTATTTGAATGAAAATCATGAGTGCAATTAGTTTAACTAAAATTTCTCTTATTTTTAAAAATTACTAAAAAAAAGGGCTCGAAATAATAGATTCTGTCACTAAAGAAGGGAATTTGAAAAAAAAGGAAAAAAAAAGTCGGACCCAAGACGGGGGCGCGAACCACGGAACTCCGATATCACGCCCGACCGACATCCCACCTGAGCTATTACGATCGTTAGTAGTCTGTTAAAATTTACCTTCTTACATTGTAGCAGATTTTTATTGCCTGAAAACACGGACAAAAGGATATTTTCTAAAAATAAATCCAAACTAGATCGGTTTATTGCCCCCGAAACTCCCTGGACACAAAATTTTATGAAAATCTTTGGAGCCGTTTCCGAGATTCCGATTATATATATATATATATATATATATATATATATACATATACATTTATAAGAATTGCTCGTTTAAAGGTATAGGATTATTATAATTGTTACAATAAAATGTCAAATTTAATATATATTTTAACAGTGGTAGAGCCACGCGGCAGCTTTGCTGTTGCACGTATGGGCCGGCTCAAACCGGGGTGGTACCACGACCTCACAGAATACCGGCGTGAAGTGGAAGCTCTGCTTCCGCGTTTCGTCTGTTGAGTGCAGGTGGCCGGAGGCCCAAATCCCCCCCCCCCCCATCAACATGGTAGCGGAATTAAATAATGATAGACTACCCCAGGAGGGTACCAGCACCCCTGGAGAATCCCTCGCTGAGCATCCACGACCATGTTTCTCCACTTCTGAGCGTGGGTGCTCAGGCTGCCCCGCGTATTCTGGGGGGGGCAAAATTCCGCTCAAGACTACAACTGCTCGGGGTAAACGGAGCAACAAGACCAAGGCGACCCCTGCCACGCTGTCCGTGAATTTCTGCAATATCAGGGGACTTCACTCTAACCTAAACGCCGTCCACTACCATCTCGAGACGGCGAGGCCGGCTCTGCTCTTTCTGACCGAGACGCAGGTGTCCCCTCCGGCTGATGTCTCGTATCTCTCCTACCCGGGGTACAAACTGGAACACTCCTTTGTGCCTCGGGCTGGAGTTTGCGTTTACGTCAGAGAGGACATCTGTTCTCGACGCCTCGGCAGACTTGAAGGTTCGGACCTGTCCATCCTTTGGCTACGCGTAGACAGCGACGACCATCCGCGCGTCTACGGGTGCCTCTATAGGTCCCATAGCGGTAATGCCGAAACAGACCGACTCTTCGACCACGTCCAAATGGCTGCAGATTTGTTGCTACAGCAGATCCCCTCCGCAGAGATCGTGATCCTCGGCGACTTTAACGCCCATCACGCCGAATGGCTTGGTTCACGTTTAACCGATCATGCGGGGAGATCTGTTCATGATTTTGCCTTGGCATATGGTCTGACACAACTGGTTACTTCGCCTACGCGGATTCCAGATGTGGAAGATCATGCACCTTCCCTGTTGGACCTTCTGCTGACCTCTCACCCGGACGGATATCAGATTTCCGTCGACGCCCCTTTAGGCTCCTCGGACCATTGTCTGGTCCGGAGTGTTGTGCCACTCACGCTGAAATCGCGGTTGCATTCTGCAGGCTGCCGCCGTGTTTGGCACTATAGGTCAGCCGATTGGGATGGGATGCGGTCTTTCTTTGCATCCTACCCTTGGGGGCGGGTTTGCTTCTCGCCGGATGATCCCAACGTTGTTGCGGATTCTGTTACTGATGTGGTACTTCAGGGTATGGAACTTTTTATTCCTTCCTCTGTGGTACCCATTGGAGGCAAGTCTCAGCCATGGTTTGGTCGCTCCTGTAAAATAGCATCATGCTATAAGCAGGAGTGCTACCAAGCCTGGGTTGATGCATCAGCGTCCCGGGATGTAAACACCAGCGCTCTAAAAAAGAAGTATAATTCCGCCTCTAGGTCCTTCAAAAGAGTCATTGCCAAGGCAAAGTCAGAGCACATAGGCAGAATTGGCGAGAAACTAGTTCGCCTTCCTTCTGGAACCCGTGCATTCTGGTCTCTCGCCAAGGCTGTCCAGGGGAATTTCTGTCAGCCATCTCTTCCATCTCTGCACAGGGAGGACGACTCACTGGCCCATACTGCAAAGGAGAAAGCCGATCTTCTAGGCTCTTTCTTTGCATCTAACTCGACTCTCGATGACGGGGGGAGTACGCCGCCGACCATCCCGCGGTGTGAGTGCTCCATGCCGGAAGTGCAGTTCACACAGCGCTCGGTTCGCAAAGCACTCCTCTCCCTGGACATCCACAAGTCGAGTGGGCCTGACGGAATCCCCCCAATTGTGCTGAGGACGTGTGCTCCAGAGTTGGCACCGGTTTTAACGCGTCTTTTCCGGTACTCCTACTCCCTAGGCGTAGTCCCAAAATCATGGAAGACGGCTTTTGTCCACCCGATCCCTAAAAAAGGCGACCGCTCAGACCCGTCCAACTACCGGCCAATCGCCATCACCTCCTTGTTCTCCAAAACAATGGAGTCCATTGTAAACTGCCAGCTCATGAGGTACCTTGAGGATCACCAGCTGATTAGTGACCGCCAATACGGTTTTCGCCGTGGTCGGTCAGCTGGTGATCTTCTGGTCTACCTCACGCACAGATGGGCGGAGGCAGTAGAGTTCAAGGGGGAGGCATTGGCCGTTAGTTTGGACGTTGCGAAGGCCTTCGATCGGGTTTGGCACAAAGCGCTTCTTTCGAAGCTCCCTTCCTATGGGCTTCCCGAGAAATTGTGCGATTGGACCACCAGCTTTCTTGCAGATCGGAGCATCAAGGTCGTTGTAGACGGTGCAAGCTCCGATTGCAAGCCTATTAATGCTGGTGTTCCACAGGGCTGCGTGCTATCGCCAACGCTGTTTCTTCTGCATATCAATGATATGTTGCATACCCGTAACATTCATTGCTATGCGGATGACAGCACTGGTGATGCTCTTTACACCGGCCGAGCCAATATTTCTCGGGAAAACGTCTCCGAGTGCCGGGACAAACTTGTGTCTGAAGTCGAGTCTTTGCTGAACAGAGTCTCGGATTGGGGACGACTAAATCTAGTCCAGTTTAACCCCCAGAAGACACAAGTTTGCGCGTTAACCGCTAAAAAGAACCCCTTTGTCGTATCCCCTCAGTTTCAAGGCACTCCCCTTGTTGCCTCAGCCAGTATCGGAATCCTCGGCGTCGACATATCGAGTGACGTGCAGTTTCGTGGTCACTTGGAAGGTAAGGCCAAATTGGCCTCTAAAAAGCTTGGCGTGCTCAGCAGAGCGGGACAGTATTTCATGCCGGCACACCGCCTGCAACTTTACAAGGCGCAGGTTCGGCCGCACATGGAATACTGTTCCCATCTCTGGGCTGGGGCTCCCCAGTACCAGCTCCTTCCACTTGACCACGTCCAGTGCAGAGCGGCTCGAATCGTCGACGACCGAGTGCTTTCCGATCAGCTCGATTCACTGGCGCTGCGAAGAGATGTTGCATCTCTTTGCGTATTTTATCGCATCTATCACGGGGAGTGCTCTGAGGAATTGTTCGGATTAATCCCAGCCGCCAAATTTCGTGAACGCACTACACGGCAAACTTCCCGATACCATCCACACCATCTGGATGCTTGGCGGTCCACCACTGTACGTTTCACAAGGAGTTTTCTTCCACGTACAACCTCTCTGTGGAATAGTTTACCACCGGCGATTTTTCCGGACCGATACGACCTGGGGACCTTCAAGAAAAGAGCTTACTCCTTTCTAAAGGGCCGGCAACGCACCCGCAATTCTCCTGGTGTTGCGGTTGATCATGGGCGGCGGTAGTCACTTAACATCAGGTGAGCCGCATGCTCGTTTGCCCCCTCTTCTATAAAAAAAAAAAAAAAAAAAATATAGCATACTCAATTGTTTTGATTGATTTGAGATGATTTGATTTTCTAATTTAATACAAAAACCATAAAGTTACTATTGCCGCTTCGCTGATCTTCGCAGATCGGGTGATCCATCACACTGACAGTGATGGTAAACAAACACATGAGCGGAGAAATATCGTGAAAATTTTAGTGTGCAAGTGTTGAAAGAGTGTTAGAGCTTGTTTAAGTGAATATCAGTTGCTTTGATTCATAATAAGCGTTATACGCATAGAGCGGTGTATGATGAATAGTAGTAGAAAGAGAGAGATAATGATTTAGTGGCAGTTCTTAATTTGTCTCTATGTTTTTTGTATATATGCTAGGCGATATCTTCATCAGTTGTAAACATATTTTCAAGACAATTTTTAATTAAATAAGATGTTATACTTCAAGAGTGATCCTCAGCCTGTACTTAGATAGTAAGGTAATAAAAAGAAAAGCTAAAAACCTAAATACATCTCACCGCTGCCCCAATGTGAGTTGACTTACTTCACATTGATTCAAAAAAAAAATTTAATCTTTACATGCAGCGTTTCTCAAGATATTTTCCTTCACCGCTAAGCACGTGGTAAATGAGCACTTTGAATTTCAATTAAAATCAGTATCGGCGGGAATCGAACTCGGGTCGCTCGTGTACTGTAAAGTTTATAGTGAGTGTTAACCTCTAAGATATCAAGGCTCTGTCTGGCCTTAAAATTTTCTTTAGTCAATGTATATCTAATGTAAGGATATTATTTTTATACTTTTCAGTTCCTTGAAATAGGCTTTTTATAAAAAAATATACTTAAAAGTTTTTTTAACTTTTTTGTTCAAAAATTTTCAGTTACATCTTAATTTTTAACCAACTTCAAAAAGGAGGAGGTACTTAATTGAACTGTATATTTTTATGTGTGTTATCTCAGAATTCTTTTTTAGCTGAACCGATTTTGATGATTTTTTTTTTGAAAGCTGGTGCTTCTCGTCTAGTCCCAAATAAATTTGACCTTTGAGCTGACCACTAGTTTTTGAGTTATCTTTAATAATGCGTATTTAATTGACTTCGACTACATTGATGATATTCTATTTTATTTATATTGAAGTCGGTTGTACAAAATTTTTAGTTTTATCCCTTGTATCTTAATTTCGCTTAACTTTGCCGTGTTTCGTATGCTGAGTGTAGAGAACCGAATACTGTTTTTACTGGTACGAGGCATTCCATCATAGTGGTCAGGGTCGTAAACGCATCTGCATTTTGATTCTTAATCGAGGATCGATGTAAATATCTATGGGTCGCAGCATCCACTTACCATCAGGTAAACCGTGTGATCGCTTATCACTCTAATTATATATAAAAAATCTCATTATTCTGCGGGCTGAGTGGCAGGGAATGCCGTTAGGCATTACGCCCGCCCTTTATTACACTGTGTTAACAGTAAAGAATAAATAAAGATATAAAAATAAATATAATTGGTACTACAAAGTATAGATTAAGTGTACTTTGCAATTACGATCAGCAAAAAATGAATCTATAACAAAAATCTTAATTTATTTCCCACTTCCTTAACTTGATATAAAAAACACTGCGCATATAATTGCAGGGATCTCTTTATAAAAATGTCAGTTCCTACAGTAACGTCGAAAATCGACGGGTGGCGAATTACTCAATTATCACCAACATTGTTCTATTATTCAACTGTACGTACAAATGTACGTATAATACCACTGTAGATATATAATCAAACGTATTATTTTGACGCCAGCCAATCAAACGACTTGGATTCTAATATTCCCAAAACTTATGGTAAAATGTGACATAAAAAGTTATGAAATAGTTTAATATTTCTAGGTGTTTGAACCAGTAGAGTCACGCTTTGTTAGGCACTGATACCAGCATCAAATAGCAGCGTAATACTGCTGTAATATGCTGTACGTGTCACAATTAAACCGGAGACTTTTTGATTGACATCTCATCATTCATCACATCATTTTAATTTTTGAGGATGACAACGCTTCTGCATTTTGTTCTTAATTGAGGATATATGGAGATGTCTTTGGAGCACAACATCTACTTACGTACGCTCCGTATCGTTACTCTGTCTTTATTGCGTAAATAATAAAGGTCTTTTTGCAAGATGATGCGGTGACCAGGATTAAGAAAGGAATGCTTCGGTGGTTTGGTCATGTAGAAAGAATGAATGAGGAAAGACTGACAAAGCAAATATAGGTTGCAGAAGTGAATGGAAGAGTCGGAAAGGGACGTCCTAGGCGAAAGTTTGACGACCAGATTGACGATATACTAAAAATGGACCAAATTAAGAGTACCCTTAACCGACGAGCATGTATGCGTAGGTATATGGATGTGGGAGAGGTGAAAGAGGTATGTCAGGATCGTGCTAAATTGAAGTCTGTTGTCTCTGCTTACCCCTCTGGGTTACAGGCGTGTGTTTATGTAATAAAGGTTCTCCATAATATTTTTTTTAAATAATAGCGAACTATAGTAGCAGTCCATAGTCAGCCATTCTTTTGGAAGATTTGATAATTTCTTGGCAGAAAAACCCAGTAACAGAGTTTTCGTCCGACCGGTTAAGCCGACACTACTCCATCGGACATGTCAGATCATAAATTATATATGCGAAATATCATTCCAATCTCAAATTCAAATTCTTTATTTGCAACTAAATGTTATAAATATAGGTAGAAAATGATCTCTTTATGACTAAGTTGGTACATACTTATATATTTTTTATTTAGAAAAAGATTATTTGATTTTGAAACGTAGGTATAGACGTAATGGTATTAAGCGAAAGTGGAGTCATAATTATAAAATGCTTGCAGATATTACAGCGTTAACAAAATAAACTTCTGTTTTGAACGTAAATCATTTTAACTAATATATAGTAACTCAATGCAGGACATTTTGAGGGAAATCAAATGACAACGGATACTTACATCCGGTGTAAGCCTTCTTGATATGCAAGTAACAGTACCTACTTGAGTCCTCCCCGTGACAAGCTACTGCTACAGTAAGTGAAATCAGAAATCGAACCTTTTAATTTATTTTTAAAAAGGTTCGAAGAATTGAAATAGGAAATTCTGTCACGAAAAAACGATGGTGAATAATAGATATCATCATCATTTATTTCATTTGTTTCCTTTATCAACTGCCTTGTGGGTCTGGTTTGTAAGCTTGACTGCTGATCATTAGACCTTGGGTTTTGATAATGTATTTTTCATTTCAACAAAGGTATCCAACCTAGTTCAGACAGGTAGCTAATATTATAAACTTGACTTTTCAATTTTCCTTTTGTAGATACTTATTAAGCTACACATAGTTTTAATTTTATTATAGCATGTTATTTTTGCTAGACTTATTATTTTATTTTATTTTATTGTAATCATAATTGCTCCTGTATGTAAACATGTGTAATTGTAAATGAAATAAAAATTATTATTATTATTATTTTATCTCATCCCGAATTAAAGAGGTAGAAAGTATTTTCATATAGCGATAGCAAAATTCGGACCATCCTCCTGGGTAGAGGCAGATGCTAATGCATCCAAGACTCTGAATCCAATTAATTGCAAGTTTTTACAAAACGTTCTCATTGTAACCCTTTGTCGTTAGTGGAATCAAGGAAAAATCAACATTCGACAAATGGCCGAATTACCCAGCCTAATATACCACTTTAGCCAGATTAAATATTTACATCGGCGACGCAGGCGTATATATAAGGCGAAAAGCTTTTTGTACTGGAATTCAAATTTGCACACGCGTGGTGATATTTTGTTGTTTCAGTTTGTATTTCATTTAAAACACCATTCCTTTATTATAAATGTAACAAACTAAATTAAAATTAACTTAACGTGGTAGCTATGCTGCAGCTATATTATGGTTGCAGCACGAACGGGTCGGCTCGACTGGGGCAGGTCCACGTTCTCACAGAATACCAGCGTCTAATAGCAGCTCAATGTTGGTAAATGTAGAGAACCGGAGACGTTTTTTACTGGGAACGAGGCATTTCATCTTAGTCCTCAGGACTGGCAATGCATTTGCATTTTGATTCCTAATCAAGGATATATGTAGTCGTTTAACGGTCACAGCATCCACTTACCATCAGGTGGACTATGTGCTCGTTTGCCACCCTTATTCTATTACGAAAAAATCAACCTCCTGGTAAGTGACTTCTGCAATCCACGGACAGCCAATTTAAATTAAAGGAAGCTACAGATGCGCTGTTACCTACGAGAATTAAGACTGCTTACAGCCTCGGAATATCCTGGCTATATACTGTACCCTTCAGAAACAGAGAACTGCTATTTTGCGACATTAACGCAAGACGGAGTCCTAGATAGAAACAGAGGTCTACCGTTTAGTGAACTTTTTGACTTCTCGTAACTGTATTCAAAAAAACTGATATGCTTGTTCAGGATACGCGATGTTCGAGTGAGGCATCTGTTCAACTTGAGGCGTACACTTTGAATAGGCTTTTTTATAGTATATGGGTGAAGGAGCACACAGTCCACATTATGATAGTTGAACGTTGTGGCCCATATACATCTACAGATAACCTCGATTAAGAATCAAAAAGCAGATGCATTGTCACCCTTGAGGTCTTTGAGAGCTTCAGCGTGGCTCTACCGCGCACGCTACACGTACGTACAGGCTGTATAATAATGAAAAAAAAGTACAGATAAAAATCGCTGCAGCGCGTTGAAAATTAAAAATAGAAGAGAGATCGTTTTTAAAAAGTTAGTTTTATCGCCAGATTTTTCGGATTTTGAACAGTAAAAAAATAATATTGTTTTCAAATTGAAAAATATAACAATAGAAGAGACCATTTCACCTATCTTATCTGTACTAATGTCAAAAATGATTCAACAAAAATTTTTTTTTGCGTATTCGTAGACTTAGGCTTTAGTGACTTATTTTATGGTATTTACCGCAATAAATAAAAGGTTTAACTATTTATAACTAATTTCTTAACACTCCATTTTTATTTTAATATATACTTTTTATAGGATAACGGTGACAAACGAGCACACAGTCCACCTGATGTTAAGTGGATGCTGTAGCCCGTAAACATCTACATTTAACCTCGATTAAGAATCAAAGTGCAGATGCGTTGTCACCCTTGAGGACTAAGATGGAATGCCTTGATTCCAGTTAAACGGGTTGCCGGTTCTCTACACTCACCATACGAAACACAGCAGCATTAAGAAAGAAGAAGAAGTGTTCTGTGAGACCGTGGTGCTTCCCCGGTGGAGCTAACCCATTCATGCTACAACCATAATAGCTGCAGCGTGGCTTTACCACGTAAATTTTTTTATCTCTTTAATATGTAATAACAATAATCAACGTATAAATGTTATCAATATAAAGGCATTGTTGATATTTTTATACCTGGTTACGCACAATGCCTTTACATATATTGATTAGCCAGTCTGCAACGTACTGTATCTGCAGCACAGATAGGTCGTCTCAACCCGGGGGAGGACCACGCTCTCACAGAATACCAGCTTAAAAAATCAGCATAATGCTTCCATTTCATGTCCCATATGGTAAATGACCGGAGACCTTTTTTACTGCTACAGAGCCATTCTATCTTGGAAAGAAGAATTGGGAACAACTGAAATACAACTGCATTGTCAAGATTTTGATTTTTAACCGAGAGTAGACGTGCCACAGTATCTACTTACCATTAGGTAGACTGTATGTTCGTTTGTGACTTGTTTGTTTGTCTTTTAAAATAAAATTTAAACTACACTAACTTACCCAATAACACGACGCATATAAATAAAATGTGTTGACTCCAATAAGGAAACATTTTACATAGAGTAATTGTTCAATTCCCACTTATTAAATTTCAACAACACTTCATAATTATTCCGATTTAACGAAATGTTTAAATAATTTTTGTTCACAGTTTTCGTAAGCCACACTAACTTCAACGTCACATTTTTTAAAATCTTGTAAATTATATTCAAGAACAATTGAATTAATAAACAATTTAAATTTGCAATGCTGATTTTATTTTAAATTTTTACGAGCGCGATTAACAAATACAATGAAGATAAATTATACGTCCGTACGGTATGTCAGTCAGCTTTAAACTGAACAGCTGAACACTGAAAGTCTGAGCTGAAGCGAAAATGCGGAGGAAGAGGATTGTTTTATATTCGTATAACTTTTGATATACAATTTATGATTATGAAAATATCGCATAATGAAATCATATAATTAATTATTTATAAGCATGTATTGAGAAAAGGAATAGGGTATATGTGTGGTTTTGGGTTATTTCTAGATTGATTAATGACTCTAATCTATTACGAATAAATTTGAAATATATTACTTCCTAATGTATTCGTCATAAATTAGAGTCCAAATTTCAAATCGTTTTGTATATAATATGTTGTTTGAGTATAAGAACTACATAAACATTCGTAAATTGGTGAACTTCGCATCTCGCACGTCTCGGAAAAATAAAAATATGATGATATTCATTCGAAACAAGCACTTCATTTGATGCTTAATAACATCGAATTCTTGTTAAGTATATAGAAAAATTATAGGTCCAACTTTATGTGAAAGTTTTATTCTTTTTGGGTTTTTGAAGTCGACTCTACCTTTTTATTAAAAGTTTAATATTTGATACTTTTCAATGGACTAAGGACCAGTAGCTCAAGGATAAAGAATGTTGTCTAAATATTAGCATTAAAAATTCATCCCCTGTTTGACCATCAGAGTGATTGTCCGCTGCCATCATCACCTGGACGTTAACGAGAATAAGATGACGGCGCCGAGTCAGCAATACTTACATTTACTATAGCCGCCTGTCCATCGCAAGCCGTTGTCTGAGCGCTGTCATCCCGCCAATCGAAGTTTAGAGTAGATCGACGCGACCGCTAGAACTCGCCCCGAGATTGTGCTATACAACTAACTGACTGGACCACTGAGATCGTCGCGGTGGACAAACGATCGCCGTCACGTCATCTTGGTCTCAGCCAGAAATAAGTTTCTCATCCCGGTGACCGCGACGTGGACAATCGGGGTCGGAAACCTTAGGGGTTGAATTTTTCTTCATTATTATAAAGAATTACCGCTGAAGTGTAATTGATTTAATAAATAAGAATATTTGAGCCGGTTCACAATTCTGAAAGATTATCCGTAATATACGTTTCACAAAAGGACATACAGTTAAATTTGTGAACTTCCTACTTTTTGTGAAGTCGGCTAAAATTCGTATTTTTTATAGAATAAGGGTGACAAACGAGCACACAGTCCACCTGATGGTAAATGGATGCTGTGGCTCATAGACATTTCCATCTGTTCTATATCCTCGATTAAGAATCAAAACAGTAACACTAACTAAGGTGGAATACCACGTTTCAAGTAAAAAAGGATCTCCGGATCTCTACACTCATCATACGAAACACTGCTATTTAACGCTAGTATTCTGTGAGAGCGTGGTCATTCCCCAGTCGAGCCGACTCATTCGTGCTGCAGCTATAATATAACTGCAGCGTAGCTCTACCACGTGTAAAAACGTCTTATTCAGCGTATGGTAGCAAAGCGTAGGGAACAGATATGTCAGCGTTTGTTTTCACTACCAAAATTGGTGTTTAGATGGCGCGATAAACATGTTGTGACCCATAGACATTTACATTACCGCGATATCTGGAGCTTTTCCAAACTTATGAGTGTTTATGCATTACCATTTTTGATACGTGGTAGAGCCATGCTACAGTTATATTAGTAGTATAGTTGTAGCAGGAATGGGTCGGCTCGACCGGGGAAGGACAATGCTCTCACAGAATACCAGCGTGAAATAGTAGCTTAATGCTGCTGTATTTCGTATGGTGAGTGTAGAGAACCGGAGACCCTTTTTGCTGGAAACGAGGCATTCCATATTAGTCCTCACGGGTGACAACGTATCTGCATTTTGATTCGTAATCGGGGATAAATGTAGATGTCTATGGGCCACAGCATCCATTTACCATCAGGTGGACTGTGTGCTCGTTTGTTACCCTTATTCCATAAAAAATACGAATTTTAGCCGACTTCATAAAAAGTAGGAAGTTCACAAATTTAACTGTATGTCCTTTAGTGAAACGTATATTACGGATAATCTAATCTCTGTAACAAAGAGAAGAGCACGAGGAATCTGTGACAGCAAACACCTGGCCGCCGAGCTTCGGATCCCGCGCCTCCGTCACAGTGACCGAGTGAAGCCGGCCACAGTCGAGCGTGTGCCTGCTGTAGTACCTTACGTCAGAGGTGTCACAGACAAGATTGGCTACATCTTGAAACGAGCTTCTATTAGAACATTCTACAAGCCGCCGAAGAAGATTAGTCAGTTCTTACCATCCGTCAAGTGTCATATTCCTCTACAAGATGCAGGAGTGTACAAGCTTGATTGTGATTGTGGTCTCTCATATATAGGGCAAACAAAGAGATCAATTAGAACCCGCGTAAAAGAACACATAGATGTGAAGCATCAACGTTCCGGGAAGTCTGCAGTTTGCGATCATATCCTAGATGGCCGCAACCATTACATCAGATTTGATAGACCACAAATCCTCGCGAAAGAACACCGATTCCTACCCAGGATGATACGTGAGGCTATTGAAATTAAAAAACATCCTAATTTCAATAGAGAAGGAGGCTTGGTATTACCACCTGCTTGGGATCCTATAATTAATAAAATTAAAACTAAACCCAAGCATACCACTGCAAAACTTCAAACCTCAGTTAGTTCATTCTGCGTAGATCGGACCAAAGACAATAATTAAAAAAGCTGAAGGTACTCCGGGTTAACTTTGACATCGGGACGTCAGTCACCTCAGTCCCCCGTGACCATGGGTGCTGGAAAGCACCCGAAACGTCGGGTATTAAAAATAAAATAAATAAAACGCGAAAAAAATCCGTAAAAGTAGTCTTAACTTGCTGTTTCAAAGTACAGACTCTAAAGCTAGCGGCTCATTTTTGGGTGGATATATAACTATTTATAACAAGACAGTAAGGCCCACTACATACTGCATATACTACATACTACATTCATTCCGTTTCGGAGTTCCGAAACGGAACGAACGGGTCATGCCCACACACATACGAAATACCGTTTTGCCTGCAAAATTCCTTACGGAAAACTACCGTAGGTGTGTGACGGGTCCTTGATTTTATATGGACTTGCTGCGTTCGGAATCCCGAATCGATATTCCGAAACGGAACTTACGTCTTGACGCCTTTAGTTTGTCATTATTAACCTTCTTCTTCAGTTCAGGTAGGGTCCAGACTATAAACTAAGAAATTCATAGGGTTCGAATCCGCCATTCGACAACTGTGGTGAACCAATTTATTTAGAGTGATTTACGGGAGCATTAGTAATGTAAATCGCGTTACAAGTATTATTTTTACACGAAAATAAAACAAAAGTTTATAAAAAATTTCAATAACGCATAGTATGTTCGTTAATTTGATTTTGACTACCGTTTGTGGCTAATTTTCTACGTCGGAACTCATATTCAAAAATAACACGAATTTTTAGAGGTTATGATGGTTATAAATATGGCGATATTGCAAAAAAGACAAGACCCCAAGAAACAAATGTATATCTGAGTTTGGAAAGGGAATAACATGCCTAAAATATAAAATGTATTTAAATTTAGAATTCCAGTTCAAAGTGGCCAGTTCTAACATCAGTTTGTAATAAATCTACGGATGTTATGATTTTATTTGTTTCGTGTAAACGATTGAGGGTTTTCAGCCTTACGTAAATAAATAAATTAATAGTCTTAGCGACCATATTAGTTAACATTCCTATACTTCACGGCTAATTATACAAGTAATTAGCAAAATCACTTTACAAACGTTCATTCGAACGAAGTCGCAAGTACAGATAAAACCGATAAGCAATTAAGTCCTGATACAAATGTGATTTACGTTATGATTTATTCATTCCCAATTCATTGATTTTTTTAATTTAACGTGCCTTAAAAACTACCTATAGGTATGTGCCTAAGGAATACTGCAAGTCATCCTAAAATTATCAAAAATGAGGGAAGACCTGTGACTAGGGTTAACTTTTTTACTTGTAATGTATTTTAAGATCGAAGAACTAAAACAAACAGTATTTTAGACAATTGGTAAAATTGAAAATTTTGTACAACCGACTTCCATATAAATAAAATGAGAACATCATTAATGTATTCGTAGTCAATTTACACGCATTATTGAGGATAACTCAAAAACTACTGGTCACGTCTTGATCAAATTTATATGGGACCACATGAGAAGCACTAGCTTTCAAGTAAATAAAAAATCATCAAATCGATTCACCCAGAAAAAAGTTCATGTGATACACATAAAAAAAACATACAGTCGAGTTGAGTACGTGGTAGAGCCATGCTGCAGTTATATTAGAAGTATAGTTGTGGCACGAATGGGTCGGCTCGACCGGGGAAGGACCACGCTCTCACAGAATACCAGCGTAAAATAGTAGCTTAGTGCTGCAGTATTTCGTATGGTGCGTGTAGAGAACCGGAGACCCTTTTTACTGGAAACGAGGCATTCCATCTTAGTCCTCACGGGTGACAACGCATCTGCATTTTGATTTGTAATCGGAGATAGATGTAGATGTCCATGGGCCGCAGCAACCACTTACCATCAGGTGAACTGTGTGCTCGTTTGTCACCCTATCCTATATAAAAAAACCTCCTCCTTTTGAAAATCGATTGAAAAATAAACAGTATGTTATTTTCGATGTCTTAAAACATATTTCTGTAGTTTTTTATTATACAATTATATTTATTTACATTGTTAAAACAATGTATAAAATTAAATCTAACTAAAAGGGTATACACAATATTAAAGAACTAAGTATTATAAATTTTAACGCAGTCCTACTCCCCGTGGTATCGTGCCAAGAACGCTGGCTGCGTTTCTTCGCTGAATGGCTATACTTAGCCTTTGAGCGAGGAAAGAGCCAGCCCTCTTATCGCCAGCAGCGAAATTATTTTAACCCTTATTTATTATAATTTTTATAATATTCGTAAGCTTAACTAACTTAAATTGATTTCAAAATAAGTGAGAAGCTCATTTTTATTAAATTAATAGAAGCTCATTTCAACGCGACGATCAAAACTTTTGATTAATTTTACAACCATACAATACATCGCATTGTTGCGCACAGACATAAAATTTCAAGGAGACCCTTTTTAATGGAAACGGCGAGGCACTTTAGCGTAGTCTACATTGACAACGCATCTGCATTTTGATTCTTAATTGAGGATAGATGTAGAAATCTACGGGCCACAGCATCCGCTTACATCAGTTGCACTGTGTGCTTGTAAAAAGGGTATATAGGGAGATTAGTCCGCCGAATCGCTACAGTGCATGTTGGTGTACTTCACGTATCTTCGAAATATGTTACTGCCCAGACATGTTGTTTTCATTTGCCGCCTAGCATGTGATAAATCAGCATTTCAAATTGCAATTAACAAATTCATTGGTAATGGCGGGAATCGAACTCGAATCCGGGCTGCGCGTGTGAACCCTTGACCCTGTAGTAATTTCCCCACCAGCCAATATCATCCCGTGGGTGTCGCAGAGGGCAACAGAGGAAAACAAAACAGGAGGTGGGCAGCAGTCTACCCAGTAAGAACTATAGTACGTGAGGGTAACATAGTCATCCGGTTAATACTTGCTTATAGCTCAAAAACTACAGCCTTATCCTATGTCTTTAAACGAGCAATTCTTATATATATATATATATATATATATATATATATATATATATATATATATATATATATATATATATATATATATATATAATCGGAATCTCGGAAACGGCTCCTACGGTTTTCATAAAATTTTGTGTCCAGGGAGTTTCGGGGGCAATAAATCGATTTAGCTAGGATTTATTTTTAGAAAATGTCCTTTTGTCCGTGTTTTCAGGCAATAAAAAACTGCTACAATATAAGAAGGTATAAATTTTGTCAGAGCACTAACGATCGTAATGGCTCAGGTGGGATGTCGGTCTTGTGTGATGTCGGAGTTCCGTGGTTCGCGTCCTGTGTCTGGTCCGGCTTTTTTCCTTTTTTTTTCAAGTTTGCTTCTTTTGTGAGAAAATCTATTATTTCAAGCCCTTTTTTTTAGTATTTTTAAAAATACGAAAATTTAATAAAACTATTTGCACTCATGATTTTTTATTCAATTAACCAGTTCAGTTTTTGCTGTTCTGTCAATAAGATCAAAAAATATTATTTATGTTTCATCAGTATGTAATTTATAAATGTAATTTAAAAAAAAAACGAGCAAAGCTCGGTCATCCGGGTACTCTACATAGAAGCTATATGCTATAATATGATACGTTAGCTCATTATCAGTCAAACAAATAATAAAGAGTCAAAAGGACATAGCTTTATCGACGCCATTTTAACAACTGATATTATGGTAAACATTAAAGTCGATTTTACTATGGCGTAATGTACTCAATACTCAATAACTTTATTGCATTCCATAGGTTACAAAAGGTGTTACGTAGTTTTGTGGTATCTCTATAGACCCTCATGGGCACACCAATATTATGAAGGAGGGACATTTATTTTGTTTTATTATTATTATTGTTAAATAATTATTTAATATTAGCATTCGTTACATTAAATAAACATACACACATTGAATTTGGAATACGGCTATTATAATAGTTATTATTTATTAATTTATTTTGACATTTAATTTATTATTATAGGTAACACAATTGAATTTTTATTAAATTATTTGAATCATTTTAAATTTTATTAGAATTTTTTATTGTAATTTATTCAGTAGGATGGCATTTCATTATTACCTAACATATTTATATTTACATATCTATATTATGTTATATTTTTATCTTTTAAAAATTCGGAAGTACTATAGTAACACTTGTTTATAAGTAGTTGCTTTAATTTTTTTACAAATGGTTTTTCGTCTTTAATGTTTTTATTTGACAATATATAACAAAATAATGACATGGCAAATGGGCTGAAAGAATGAGATTTTAGTTTTGGAGTTGGTAGCACTAATTTGTTTCTCTGTCTTAGATTCCTAGATGTGATGTCATGTTGTTTTGTGTACAAACTTGGATTTTTTTGACAAATTTGCATAGTTCCAAAATATAGATGATATACAGGGCAGGCTTAAAATGTTATACTTCGTAAAGTAAGGCTTACAGCTTTCTGTGTTTTGTATATTAGCTATGATTCGTACTAGTTTTTTTTGTTTAGTTAATAAACTTGAGGCCTAATAAACTGAGTACGTAATGTAGTTAGTTTTAATTAAGTTGATTTTCGAAATGTTCTTAATTATTCCCAAAGATTTTTATATTCTTTTTTATTAATATATTAGTAATAGTATATGACTTTGCGTTTTTGAAACTCCTCCTATTTTCGGTTTTATAGTATATATTACCTTACAAATAAAAAAACCGTCGGTTGCCAACCTGTCCGGCAAGCGTTACAACTATAGCAAATGTACTCAACGGTGGACTTTTGACAGGCTGTAACTGTATCAAACCTCAAAATTAGTTTTTTTTTAATAGAATAAGGGTGACTAACGAGCACACAGTCCACATGATGGTAACTCGTTGCTTTGGCCCGTAGACACCTACATTTATCCTCAACTAAGAGTCAAAACACAGATGCGTTGTCACCCCTAAGGACTGAGATGAAATTCCTCATTTCCAATAAAAATAGGCTCTCTGGTTATCTACACTCACGATACGAAGCACAGCAGTATCAGGCTGCATTTCACGCGGGTGTTCTGTGAGAGCGTCGTCCTGCGACGGCCGGCCCATTAATGCTACAACCATAGTATAGCTGCAGCGTGGCTATACCACTTAGAAAATATTTGTAAAATAAAAATGTTAAATATTTCAATTAAAAGTATTAGTAAAGTAAAGTAAAGTTACAGCCTATATACGTCCCACTGCTGGGCTCAGGCCTCCCCTCATTTCTGAGAGGGTTTAGGGCAAGGAAGTGTCCGCCGCGCTGCCCAAATGCGTGTTGACGAACTTCGCATGCCTTCGAAATATTTTTTTTCTTATTCCTCAGACATGCAGGTTTCCTCACGATGTTTTCCTTCACCGCCGAGCACGTGGTAAATCAGCACTTAAAATTGCAATTAACAATTTCATTGGTGCCGGCGGGGATCGAACCCGGGTTACTCGCGTTCTGTTATAGCCGTGGTAGCTCAGTGGTTAACGCTCGCTGTAAATATAAAAGTATTAAGCCTAATATAATGTTAAGAATAGTTTTACGTTGTAATCAGGTACACAAAACATTATTTATCGTCGAAATTGGTATTCCATTACATATCGTAAATTATTCTATTTTTGAACGTCAAATTTGATAATGTTCGCATTATCTATCTTTTTATTGGCATTTGTCGAATTCCATTCTATTTCTTTATTAGCGATATCGACTTATATAAAACGGAATTAACACGATAAGTAGATTATAATACACTGACAGTTTATAATCCATTTATCGAACTCTCGTCAATAAAAGGTACTGACACAAAGTGCGGGTGGTAAAGAACACGTGATTAATGAGTGATATCCTAATCTCTGAGCCATCTTGATTTGGTCTTTATTACCTTTTCGCTGAATGATAGCTTCTTTTTCTGCCTTTGTTTTATATAACAGTGGGCAAACGAGCATGCGGCTCACCTGATGGTAAGTGACTACCGCCGCCCATGAACAACTGCAACACCAGGGAAATCGCAGGAGCGTTGCCTTTGCCTAGGAGTCCGTCGGGATAAGTGACTCCAACCCCCTCACGCTGTTAATATCCTGTAATGCATTCTTCTATCCTACTCCTGATAGTTGAGAATGCATTTGTAACCTTCTTTGTTTAATTGTATGAAGGTGTCTCTTTGTAACTCTCGCCATGGAGGGTATGCCATAGTTGCCACGCTTGGCAAACGTGTTGGCAGCCGCAGTTTTTCTGTTATCATCTCCTGCCTCTGTTTCTTATGTCACCTCTAACGAAACTCACGGAAAGATAAGGTGTATCTAGTGGATATTCTTACCTGCCACTACACGGGGAATACCTCAAAACTTGAAAACGAGATTGTACAACTAGTACGTGTGGCTTTACTGCTAGTCATATGAAGCACGAGGTCACTCAGCGAGTCGCTATGCTCGTGGTTTCTCAGAAATACGGATATCCGCAGTAGAACCAGAGTAACTGACATGAACCAACGAATTAGTAAGCTGAAGTGGCAATGGGCCGGCCATATAACTCGAAGAACCGACAACCGATGGGGAACCAAGATTAGGTAGGCGATGTGTGGGGCGGCCTCCTACTAGATGGAGTGACTAGCAGGTAGCTCTGGACTGTGCTTTGTGGCATTCTTTGCGGGTGGCCTGTGTTCAACAGTGGACTTGCGAAGGGCTGTAATGATGATGAAGGTGTCCATGAACTGCACTAACCATTTACCATCGGGTGGAAAAAACAGTTAGTTTGTCATTTCAGTTTTATAAAACTTATAAAAACTATCACCAACGGCTAGCTGCCATTAGACTATATAACTAACTTATAAAGTCTAATGGCCATTTTACCAAATGACAATGAAAGTATTAATATCTCAGAATGTTGAGATCAAACGGTCAGATCACAGAGGCAAGGCATTCTAACTTTCTTTTTTGTGGTAACAACACAGTCTTAATTCTTAATTTAAAAAGAAAATTGTTAATAGTAGGTACAGCGAACTTATCAAGAGCTTTAAAGCTATTATGTACCTTTATTAAAATTTAAACATGTCACAGGCCTAAAATGCACGTGAATTAGTAACTCTCAATATTTAAAAGAGGAAGCGTCAAATTTATACTTGGTTACTGCCCCTCCCATCTTTCCACCTCCGCACACTAGGATCTTCTAGGCATGTTTATCCATAAAAATAATCTAGAACCCGTTGAATAATTTCTAGACATACAAACTCTCATTGTTCCGTGCAGGGTTCGAATTCGCGACCCTGTAGCGGTGCAGCCAAGCGTGTAGCCATTACAATACAGTGACATTTAAAATATTGTAATGAAAATATCAGTTGTTTTATTTTAATCAGCCCATTGTGATCGATAAGCTGTATAATAAATATTTAATTGCGGGTATTCAAGTTTATTCAAGTTTCAAACTCTTTGTCAAAGTACGATGAACTTTCATGCATTTATGATTTAGATTATTTCAAACCGGATGATTCTAGAATAAACAACCAAAATTTTCTACTGAAGTAGCATTCCACGTCAGTATTTTAAGTTCAGGATTGTCATAGACTTGTGAAAGTGACGAGGTGAAATATGGCGGATATGGTATACGAGTATCGATGAACGTGTGCAAAAGTTACATTTGTACTGTAAAAATTGTAATATTTATGCGTGGGAGAGCTACGCTGCAGTTATATTATGGTTGTAGCTCGAATGGGTCGGCTCGACCGGGGAACGACCACGCTCACACAGGATACCAGCGTAAAATATCAGCATAATGCTGCTGTGTTTCGTATGGTGAGTGTAGAGATCCGGAGACCCTTTTTTACTGAAAACGAGACATTCCGTCTTGGTCCTCGAGGGTGACAACGCATCTGCGTTTTGATTCTTGATCGAGGATAAATGTAGATGTTTATGGGCCACAGCATCCACTTACCATCAGGTGGACTGTGTGCTCGTTTGTTACCCTTATTCTATAAAAAATGCAATGGCAGTCTTCTTTCTACATCGTAAACGGTGTAACATGAAAAGTTATAAGAATACTTAACATGCATGACATAAACACCTGTCGCCCAGAAGAGGCAGAGTTTACGGACACTGACACGATTCTGACAAACCTTCCTCTCCTACTTCACGTCCATATACCTGTCCTGTCCATATGCTCCTCGATTATGGGTATCTATTCTCAGTTTGGCCTATTTTAAATATATCACCAATTTAGTCGATATTCGATAAACCTCAGGCCAAGGCGTCCTTTGTTAACTCTGCCGTTCACTTCTGCAACATAAATTTGCTTTATCAAAGAGTGATTTTCTATTCATTCTTTCCACGTGACCAAACCATCGAAACAATCCATTCTAAATCCTAGTCGCACCATCATCTTGCAGACCATACTTTTGTCTTAACCCACAACTTCTCACGCTGCGGTTCATAGCGACCATAACGCAACAAACCACAATTTCTACAGCATTTATTTCTACAGCATTTATTTCTACAGCATTTATTTCTACAGCATTTATTTCTACAGCATTTATTTTACTCTCATGCCTATTTTTCACCACCCTTTCGCTGCTGTGTCAGTAACTTTGTACGGAGTATCGCATTTGATACGTAATAATGTTGAACGTATGTGAGAGCTATGCTAAGTCGCACGGTCTGGCCTACAATGCCAGAAAAACCGAATTTATGGTCTTTAAGGCCGCCGGTAAGTGTCCCGAATTTATACCTCCAATTTGCCTCGGTGGAGTGGAGCTGAACAGAGTTTTCCAATTTAAGTACCTGGGCCACGTACTTACCGACGACCTTAGAGACGATTTAGACATAGAACGGGAGCGTAGGGCTTTGGCGGTCCGTGGTAACATGTTGGTACGTAGATTCGCTCGTTGTACGGATGAAGTCAAAATTACGCTTTTTAAAGCATTTTGTCAAAACATGTACACGAGCAGTCTGTGGATCAGCTACACCAAAGGATCGTTAAACACCCTTCGCGTCTAGTATAATAATATCTTCAGGATGATGTTGAAGCTTCCCCGTTTTTGTAGTGCATCTGAAATGTTTGCGCAGGCGAGAACGGATGGTTTTCAGGCACTCATGCGCAAGAAAGTGGCGTCATTAATAAGCCGCGTACGGGGAAGTGACAACAGCATCCTCAGGATGGTAGCAGATGATCCACATGCACCTATATTAAGGAGCTATGTGCGGACAATGTCCGGATTTGTTAATTATTTAAATTAAATTATTATTATAATATAGTACTACTAACCCCCTTACTATTAGAATTAATTACTAACCCCTATGGACCTATATTGTCTGAAAATAAAAAGATTTGATTTGATTTGAATACTTGCCGTGTAGTGGCGGTTAAGAATATCCACTACCCCATATCTTCCCGTGGGTGTCGTAAAAGGCGACAGAGGGAGACAGGCAGGAGATGGGCAGCAGCATCTTCCTGATGACAACTGTGACGTAATAAAAAACTGCGGTTGCCAACCCGCTCGCCAAGCGTGGCAACTACGGCAAATACCCCCCAATGAACAAATACACAAAAAGACGGCCCCCAGTCCCCGGCGGCCCCGCTATTCCTGGCTACGGTGGCGACCATGGTAACGGCGGGGCAGGGGGTGCTAAGAATCTCCGGTGGAGGTTCGGTTGCCACCTACGACGACTCGACCTGGCAACATATAACGCACGCACCCTGAGGACTGACGAGAAGATACTGGAGCTGGAAGAAGAGGTAGACAAGTTGCGCTGGCATATTATTGGATTATCCGAGGTCCGAAGAGAGGGGGAGGACACGGCAATCCTCGAGTCCGGCAACTTGTTCTATCACCGGGAGGGCGACCATCTGTCCCAAGGAGGTGTCGGATTTATCGTCCACAAGTCTCTCGTCAACAACGTTGTAAAGATTGGGAGTGTGTCGACGAGGGTCGCGTACCTGATACTCAGAATCACCAAACGGTATTCGCTGAAGGTCATTCAGGTTTACGCACCAACCTCGGCACACCCCGATGAGGAGGTGGAGGAAATGTATGAGGATATTTCCAGAGCCATACATTCCTCCAAAACCCACTACACGGTGTTGATGGGAGACTTCAACGCAAAACTAGGCACAAGAGAAAGCGGTGAGCTGAAGGTAGGGAAATTTGGAGTAGGGCAACGGAACCGAAGGGGCCAGCAGCTGGCCGACTTTATGGAGAAAGAGGGACTCTTTATGATGAACTCTTTCTTCCAGAAGCGGCCCCACAGGAAGTGGACCTGGTCGAGCCCCGACGGTTCGACAAAAAATGAGATTGACTTCATTATGACGACCAGACGCCAACTGTTCAGTGATGTCTCAGTGATCGCAAGGGTGAAAACTGGCAGCGATCACCGAATGGTTAGAGGCACACTGAACCTAAACGTTAAGTTGGAGAGGTCTCGTCTAATGAAGTCAACGCTCCGTCCCCCTCGTGCTCTAATCCAGAATCCCGAAACCTTTCAGCTCGAGTTACGTAACCGCTTCCAGTGCCTAGAAGATTGCAATGCAGTGGACGATATGAACGACAAGCTCGTGGAAACTGTCCATGCGGTCGGAGCTAAGTTCTGCAAGACCCGCCGCAGAAGAACACAAAAACTCTCCGATCACACTCTTAATCTCATGGCTGTTAGACGGGAGATGAGGCTGCAATCGTCAACAGATTTGACAGCATACAGGCAACTGAACAGACAGATCTCCAAATGCATGCGGCGAGACTTACGCAACTTTAATACTTCTCGTATTAAAGAAGCGATCGAGCGGAATCAGGGCTCCAAAGTCTTTGCCAGAGATCTGTCTGCCAGAAAGAGCCAACTGTCAAAGCTGAAGACTGAGTGTGGCAACATCGTTTCCGGGACACCTGAGATTTTGAGTGAGATTGAGAGGTTCTATGGGCTGCTGTACACATCATCGTTGGAGCCACACGCAAGTGTGAGTAACGATCCAAGAGCTAGTCTTATCCGACACTATTCCGATGATATCCCGGACGTCAGTCTAAGCGAGATTAGAATGGCTCTCCAGCACCTTAAAAACGGCAGGGCCCCAGGCGAGGATGGAATTACAGCGGAGCTTCTGAAAGCGGGTGGAACACCGGTACTTGTAGTCCTTCAGAAGCTCTTCAATTCCGTCCTCCATGGTGGCACTACTCCAGAGGCGTGGAGCAGAAGTGCGGTGGTCTTGTTCTTTAAGAAAGGCGACAACGCTCTCTTAAAAAACTACAGACCGATTTCCCTTCTGAGCCGCGTCTACGTGCTGTTTTCGAGAGTCATTACGAACCGTCTCGCACGCAGACTTGACGACTTCCAGCCTCCCGAATAAGCCGGTTTCCGAAAAGGCTTCAGTACCATAGACCACATACATACCCTGCGGCAGATTGTACAGAAGACTGAAGAGTACAATCTGCCACTTTGCCTGGCGTATGTGGACTATGAGAAAGCCTTTGATTCCGTCGAAATTTGGGCGGTGCTACAGTCCCTTCAGCGGTGCCAAGTTGACTGTCGGTATATCGAAGTGCTGAAGTGTTTGTACAGTAGGGCTACGATGGCTATCCGAGTACAGAACCAGAGCTCGAAACCTATCCAACTGCAGAGAGGTGTAAGACAGGGTGACGTTATATCCCCGAAACTCTTCACCGCTGCATTGGAAGACGTTTTCAAGCTACTGGACTGGAAAGGATACGGTATTGACATCAATGGCGAGTACATCACTCACCTTCGATTTGCCGACGATATAGTCCTTATGGCAGAATCGCTGGAGGACTTAAGCACTATGCTCAATGACCTCAATAGTGCCTCCCAACGGATAGGTCTTAAGATGAACATGGACAAAACAAAGATCATGTTCAATGTCCATGTCACACCTATGCCGGTAGTTGTTGGGAGCACTATGCTCGAAGTTGTTGACGAGTACGTTTACCTGGGACAAATAGTCCGACTAGGTAAGTCCAACTTCGACCGAGAGGTCAATCGACGGATTCAACTCGGCTGGGCAGCGTTCGGGAAATTACGACATATCTTTTCGTCAGGTATACCTCAATCTCTAAAAACTAGATTGTACAACCAGTGCGTGTTGCCAGTGATGACTTATGGATCTGAGACGTGGTCCTTCACTGCTGGCCGTATGAGGACGCTTAAGGTCGCTCAGCGAGCTATGGAGAGGGCTATGCTCGGAGTCTCTCTGCGTGATAGACTCAGAAATGAGGATATCCGCAGTAAAACCAGAGTGACCGACATAACCCAACGGATTAGTAAGCTGAAGTGGCAATGGGCCGGCCATATAGCTCGAAGAACCGATAACCGATGGGGAAGAAAGGTTCTCGAGTGGCAGCCTCGTACCGGTAGGCGTAGTGTAGGGCGACCCCCCACTAGATGGAGTGACGACCTGGTAAGACATGCAGGAAGTCGATGGATGCAGGTGGCTCAGGACCGTGCTTTGTGGCATTACTTGGGGGAGGCCTATGTTCAGCAGTGGACTTGTGAAAGGCTGTAATGATGATGATGAATGATGACATGACTGAGGGCAGCGTATGTGTAACTAACACAACATTATGAATCGCCATACGTGCGTTTTTTTTTTTGACACATTCTTACTTCCCACAATATCGTGAAGAGCCCTATTATTTCGATGTCATTATTATAACTTTATAAAACAGTCTGTGTTTGCCGCAATATTAATTCTGTGATCTGACATTATATTAACAGTCCTGTGGTTAATCCATCATTCCATTTCATCCCTTAGGTTTCGTAAGAGGCAACTATGGAAAACAAGACAGCCCGAATTCTTTCTGATCGGCTTGACTCGGCGTTTCGAAAAGATGTTACATTCCTTTGCATACTCATTTGCATATTTCATACGTGATAAAGCCATGCTGCAGTTAAATTAGTAGTATAGTTGTAGCACGAATGGGTCGGCTCGACCGGGGAAGGATCACGCTCTTATAGAATACCAGCGTAAAATATTAGCTTAACGCTGCTGTGTTTCGTATGGTGAGTGTAGAGAACCGGAGACCCGTTTTACTGGAATTGTGTCATTCCATCTTAATCCTCACGGGTGACAACGCATATGCATTTTGATTCAAAATCGAGGATGGATGTAGATGTCTATGGACCACAGCAACCACTTACCATCAGGTGGACTGTGTGCTCGTTTGTCTCCCTATCCTAAAAAAAAATATTTTATCGCGTCGGCCGCGGGTACTCCAAGAATTGTTTCAAATCCTGTTGCCAAATTACACTATCTCATATCGCAACAAAACTCATAATACCATCACAGATACCATCAATTCTATCTGGATGGTTAGCGTGGACCGCTGTTACCGCCGCTATGTTTACCAGAAGTTTTCTTTCTCGCACAACTTCCTTGTGGAATCGAATAGCACCAGCGACTTTTCCGGACCGATACGACTTCGGGACCTTCAAAAAATACCTACTCATTTTTAAAAGGCTGGCAACGCACTTGCAATTTCTCACTTACCATCAAGTGAGCCGAATGCTGGTTTACCTTTCTTTTATAAATAAAATCCTCATGACTGATAGATGGCGGTACATAATGTAGTCTATGCTAGATACAAAACTTAAAAACTGACGACGAGATGTATCGTCAAATTGCAAAACATATCGCCAATTAGTCTGTCAAGCGTGGCGATAACGGCAAATTCGTTTAGTAGAAGAGGCCTGTATGGAATGCAGCAAGACTTCAAGCGGTGCTATCGTGAGACCACCTGCAAAGCCCAACGATTACGGTATTATCTATCCCACAGCAGGTTAGAATTTTATTATTTTTAACCTACTTCATAAACGAGGAGGTACTCAATTCGAATGTATGTTTTTTTATGTGTGTTAGTTACCTCAGAACTTCTTTCTAGGGAAACCGATTTTGGTGATTCTTTTGATCAAGATCTGAACAGCAGATTTTGAGTTATTCTCAGTAATGCGTATTGAAATGAGTTCGACTACATTAATGAAATTCTCATTTTATTTATATTGAAGTCGGCGGTTGTATAAATTTTTAAATATTACCACTTGTTCACACACACTCACACATGAGGGTTTTCTATTTACTTGCACAAGCACAATCATCCAGACCCACACCCATATTTGTTTCTTGCAGGATTCGAACCCGCGGCCATAAGCGCCATAACTCAATGGTAAAACCACAGCGCCACAGAGTCGTCAAAAGAGGACGACTGTAACGGGCTGATAATTTTTTTTTAAGAATAAAGGTGACAAAAGCACACACTAGACATCCACATCTATCCTCGATTAAGAATCAAAATGCAAATGCGCTGCTACCCCTGAGGACCAAGGAGTGCCGCATTTCCAGTAAAAAGGTTCTCCGGTCGTAAATAAGATTGTAAAAATTAATTAAATAGTGTTGAAAAATATCTTATGTATCCCGGATGTCCCGCCCCGCATTACTTACAAAATCCTGTTATTTTTTATAGAATACCGAAGACAAACGAGCACACAGTCTAGCTGTTGGTAACTGAATGGAACAAAGACATTTAAACGTCTATCCTCGATTAAAAAATAAATAATCCAAATACAGATGCGTCGTCACCCCTGAGGAGTGAGATAAAATGCCGCGTTTCTAGTTAAAGGGTCTCCGGTTCTTTACACTCACCATACGAAACACAGCAGCATTAAGCTAATATTTTACGCTGGTACTCTGTGAGAGTGTGGTCCTATCCGGGTCAAGTCGACCCATTTGTGCTACAACTATATTATAGCTGCAGCATGTCTCTACCTACAAAGTTTTAATTTAATGTTTTGCTGCATCATTAGGGAAAATGTGTTCGACTCATAATTTGAATTGTTTGATCCGCCGGAGAAGGATTTGAAGAAAATTGTTTATTAGCCATCCAATCAAAAAGAGTACAAGAGAATACACCCTTTTACAAAATATTCGCAAGAATATTTTGTAAAAGGCTGTGGCAGAAGAAGCTCGAAAGTAGAATAAATGCTTTAGAAATGCGGTCTTTAAGGAGTATGCTAGGGTTGAATGTGAATGACAGGGTGAGAAATTGCGTGATAAGAGATAAATGTGGTATGCAAGATGATGTTGTGACCAGGATTAAGAAAGGAATGCTTCAGTGGTTTGGTCATGTAGAAAGAATGAATGAGGAAAGAGTGACAAAGCAAATTTATATGGCAGATGTGAACGGCCGAGTCGGGAAGGGACGCCCTAGAAAAAAGTTTATCGACCAAATTGGCGATATTTTGAAAAGGTACTTCTAACGTGGGCCACGTTAGAAGTACCCTTCACCGACGAGCATGTATGCGTAGATATATGGATGTAAAGGAGGCGAAAGAGGTATGTCAGGATCGTGCCAAATGGAAGTCCGTAGTCTCTGCCTACCCCTCTGACAGGCGTGAGTGTTTATGTTATGTCTTGCGAATAGTACCATAATAATGGACAACGCCTCGTACCATTCGAAAGATTTTCTCGTACCTCTATCGTAGAATAGAATTAGGTACCTATAATATGCAGTTGTATGAATGAAATAGTTCAATTTTGTCGCATTTATGTTCATTGAGGTAATAATTTAGTTAATGGAATACTTTTATCTGTTTGAAAAACCAGCCTTAAGTCATTAAACCTAATATAGTTCCTATTTACTTCTTTTTCATATAAAAACATCCATAAATATCTTTGCTGCCGGACTACTTACACAAATAAATTTGGGTGCGACCTTGTTAGGGTTGCCTGTTTATGTGTTATAAATCTACAAGTTTTATATATTTTTATAATGACTTTAAGCTGCTGTCTACGAACGTTTCGTACAGACGGCTCAGTGGCTTAGTATTGATCAGCGACGCTGAAGGCCGCAAGTTCGATTCCCGCACGGGACAAATATTTGTATAGCCTACAAATAATTGTTCCGGGTCTGGATGTCTACAATTTATACAACATGTAATAAAAACGCTGTGGTTTCCGTCAATTGCGTTATCAGAATCAGTATTTAAACGTTTAGAAATTACATAAATAAACACTCACGCCTATCACCCAGAGGGGTAGGCAGAGACTACAGACTTCCATTTAGCACGATCTTGACATACCTTTCTCGCCTCTTCCAAATCCATATACCTACGCATACATGCTCGTCGGTTAGGTAAGGGTACTCTTAATTTGGTCCATTTTTAGTATATCGCCAATTTGGTCGACAAAATTCCGCCTAGGACGTCCCTTTCCGACTCTTCCATTCACTTCTGCAACATATATTTGCTTTGACAGTCTTTCCGCATTCATTCTTTCTACATGACCAAACCACCGAAGCATTCCTTTCTTAATCCTGGTCACCGCATCATCTTGCAAACCACACTCTTCTTTTATCACACAGTTTCTCACCCTGTCACTCAGATTCAGCCCTAACATACTCCTTAGCGACCGCATTTCTACTGCATTTATTCTACTCTCGTGCTTCTTCTGCCACACCCAACTTTCACTACCATACGTTAAAGTAGGGACTAATACAGCACTGTGAATTGTCATACGTGCCTTTTTTGGCACATTCTGACTTTTCACAATAGAGTGTAGAGCCCCATTTACTTTATTTCCTGCATTCACTCGTCGTTCAATGTCCTTATCATATCCCCCATCCCTGCTGAATACACGTCCCAAATATACGAACTCATCCACTTGCTCAATTAACTCTCCTTCTATTCTTATTTCACATACCGTTTTGCTTTCTTCTCTTTCAAAAACCATCACTTTCGTCTTACTTGCGTTCACTTTCGTTCCCCTTTCTTTTAATGACCTGTTCATTAATGTAACCATCATTTGCAACTCGGCCGCCAAAGACGCAAGTATGACTTGATCATCGGCGTACAAAAGGCATTTGATGGTTAACTCACCCATTCTTAACCCGCATTCTTCAATCTTCAAATTTTCCAAACAGCTGTCCATAAATAGGTTGAACAGCCACGGGGAAGCTACGCAGCCCTGTCTGACACCTTTATGGATGCCAAACCAGTCCGAGTAGACCCCGTTGATTCTAACACAAGCACTCGAGTCCCTATACAGAGACTTTAATGCCTGTATCAAACCAGCGCTCAACCTAAATGCGTTCAGCGTTTGCCATAATACATCCCTGTCCACTCTCTCATAAGCCTTTTCCATGTCCATGAACGCACAAAAAACTTTTTGGTTTTTGGCCAAAAACTTCTCCGCGATCATGCGCATGGAAAAGACTTGATCTGTACACCCCATTACCTTTCTAAATCCCGCTTGCACATCCTAAATTTTTCATCAGTTTCTTTCACAACTCTTTCAATTAGTACCTTAGCATACAGTTTTCCCACAATGCTAAGAAGGCTGATACCACGGTAGTGTTTATAGTCCTGCTGCGACCCTTTTCCTTTATATATTGGGACTATCACGGCCTTGCACCAGTCTCCCGGTACCCGCTTTAGTTCCCAACATAAATTAAACAAGCCCTTAGCATTTCGAGTGAAACTCTATCGTATCAGGCTGCCTTACCTACTTTCATGCTTTTCATTGCTTTCATTATTTCATCTATACTTATCTCCCTATCTCTTTCATCTTCTTTCGGAATTTCTATTTCATTTAGTTCACACTTCTCCTCACTCATAAATATGCTTTCAAAATATTCCTTCCATCTTTAACTTTAGAAATTACCTTTAATAAGAAATGTAATTTGCAAATTGTATGTGGTTTTATTACCTTTTCATTGTGCGGGGAGTCAGAAGATTGTCAAAGACCACGCTCTTTTACCGACACTTGTGTCAGTTAGAGGTAAAATAAACATATACAATTTGCAAATAAAAATACCCCCAAGATACAGCAGAAAACCACATAGTGTGAGGAGGGTAACTTTTTATAACTAAACTAAATGTAAAAGAATGACGTATATTAAAACACGCAGTCTGAACGGCCGTGTACTTAGTATTTTCACGAAAATGGGTCTCTAGAATCATGTAATGTAGATGTGGCGGACAATACGATAATATGTATGATTGTAATAACAATTAAACATTAATATCCGTCATAATTAAAAAAAAAGGAATTCTACAATTACAGGCAGGACCACGCTCTCACAGAATACTAGCACAAAATAGCAGCGTTATGCTGCTGTGTTTCATATGGTGAGTGTAGAGAACCGGAAACCCTTTTTACTGGAATCGAGGCATTCCATCTTAGTCCTCAGGGGTGACAACGCTTCTGAGTTTTGATTCTTAATTGAGGTTAAATGTAGATTTCTATGAGCCACAGCATCCACTTACCATCAGGTGGACTGTGTGCTCGTTTGTCACCCAATGATATAAAAATGCTAGGTGAAAAAAGATAACCAATGGTTCGTAGGTACGTTTAAGTATCGCGAATATGTGAATCCTTTTTTGACAACCCTAAGTCGCCACGACGCTACGCAAAGGTCTGCAAACAACACATTTAACACGTCTCACGACGTGACTATACTTTTAGACGCCCGCTGCTGCTCGCACTCGACACGGCACGAACGTTCGCAGATAAAATTACTTGTTTATACAGCCATCTTTGTACGTGCTTAAATTTCTGCAAACATAATAAAATAAACTTTTGGCAAATCCAAATGTGCATGCCTTAAGCGCTCATGTTATACGTAATTTTTTATAGTATTTTAAATACACACAAATTTTTACAAATAACCTTGTTATTTGTTACTATCACTTCTAATTTTCCGATAATTTTATCTCAAACGTCAATAAAAAAGTTTTGAAAATCCAAAAGTACACGACTCTTTATGATCATAATATGATCGTGAAAAAATGTAGATATGTAAATAAAAAAAATGTAGAAATGTAGTAATGTATTTTTTTTAATAATTTTACTATGTTATTATTATTGGAATTAAATTTTTTTTATTATTGTTTATCGAAAAAGCTTTTAACAGAATTATCTTAAAACGATCAGAAATCAACTTTAATATTACTTTAATTTTTAGGTATTTGTACTCAGGCATTATCGTAAAAACTAGTCTTTTTTAACTGACTCGTTAATAAAAAAATCTCACCAACTTTATTTCGTTTTTAAGTTAAGTAAAGTTTTTCATCTAGTCGTAAACAGTATTTTAATTTAGGTAGCATTCACCAATTTTCACCTTCAGATCACTTCATAAAGTCCAAGACGTATAAGTATATTTATAAATCCTACGAACTTTTAGCTAAACAATATAATATTGTATATTATATAAAATTGTTTATTATTATTGATAATATTGTAATGAAAATCCATGATTAAAAAAATATCTTTCCTTGGTCTAGTACCTAAATTTAGTTTTTATTAAAACGTTGGAATCTAGACATTTAGGCGCTAGTAGAACATACCGACACGCCAGTATTTCACCACTTATTACCTATATTATGATTGATTTATCCTTAACAATCTGTGATTCTAAGACTAGACAATTTAAATAGTTTTCATTTTTTCACCCAGCATAACACTATTCAGTACGAGACTGCTACTTTATTACCTAGGAAAAGAAATAGTTTATTGTCTTTGTAAATTACACTAATTGAAAGACATTTTTAAGCTTTATTTACCACAAGATCGGCAATACCTTTGAACGTCCTAAAAAGAATCGGTGAGAAACCCAATGGTACTATAAGAATCCACCGTTTCAATTTCATTTAAAAAAGTTTCCCGCACTGCTTCTACATTAATGTTCTTTATGTAATCACTAATACTTTGTATACGTGAAAAAAGTATGTCCCTCTTGGCACAAAGCGTTTTAATTTTAATTTCATTTCCCTTACCTGTTCTACTTTTGCAGATATTCTCGTTTTTAAATCTCTGTCGGTTCTCGAGAGTCAGATCAGCTTACCGATAAGTTGGGCTCTGTCGATTACTCTGATTCTACTGCTGTCTAATATCTCATTATACTACATCGCTGATACCTACGCTGATGATATTTAAAAATAGCTAACCCAAATTCTAGCCATAACCATGTGGTGGGAATGTAAGAATATCCACTATTTGGGATATGGGGTATGTACCGTGGAGATAGTCTCCATAATAACAACTAAAAACTAAAACTGCGGTTCCAATCCGCCTGCCAAGCGTGGCAACTTCGGCAATTTTTTTTATAGAATTAAGGTGACAAACGAGCACACAGTCACCGTAATGGTAAGTGGATGCTGTGGCCCATAGACATCTACATTTAACCTCGATTAAGAATTAAAATGCAGATGTGTTATTACCCTTGAAGACTAAGATGGAATGCCTCGATTCCAGTAAAACAGGTCTCCGATTCTCTACACTCACAATACGAAACACAGTAGCATCAAGCTTCTATTTTACGCTGGTATTCTGTGAGAGCGTGGTCCTTCCCCGGTCGCGCAGACACTTTCGTGCCACAACTATAGCTGCAGCGTGGCTCTACCACGTATAAACAAATATCCCTGCTATAAAGCAATCCATGAGGTAGGCCTGTGTTCAGCAGTGAAAGTGATGGCTGAAATGGTGACGGCAAATTCTGGATGTGTGGTAGCGGCTTAAGAGAATCTGTCACCAAAATTCGTATTTTAGGTGTAGTAAGAGACAACTGCGTGTAAACCCCTTTTTTAATATGGAGAAATGCCCACGCATACTCGCCTCGCGGGAGAAAGGACGGGTTATGTCGGACTCGCACCGACTAAAACCCCATGATGCTCCACTTTCGTCACATATTGGCAGGGGTACGGAAACGCTTTCGTACACATCCGTGGCCCCTTCAGACCTCCTCGGAAAAGGACTACTACTCCCCTTTCTCCTTCTCAAGTAAGGTGCACCAGAACACATAGTGCGCGTTCCTCCACGCACTCGAACTACATCTGCGCAACGGACGCCCATGTATCCGATGCGCGAAGACCATGGGACCAGGAAAAACGAGCACTCAAAAGCACTAGCCTTCCCAACCCTAGCGGCAGATCTGGCTCCGCCGCCAACCAAGATTCGGTTGCGCAGGGTAGGGCACTGCATTAACCGTGCAGCTCCGTTTGAGTCGCGCTATATGCCTATATATTTTTCAAGCTATAAGTCTGCGGATTAAAAGTAATTTATATTTTTTGCATTTTATGACGCAGAAAGTTAGATGATACCATTAACAGCGCGCAATTTGCTTGATATGACGTTACGTGGGTAATTAATCCATGTCATGTATCCACCGCAGGACGTCATCAGCATTGATTCTCGATTACAAACGCTGAGCAAACAGTGAGCACACGTGAACGAGGACATCGAATAGATTTAGAAAAAAAAAAACAATGACTATAAAAATTCATAATGAATCTTAAAAAACAAAAACGGATCCCTATGATCACATTGTTGTCCGTCCGCCCGTCCGTCTAATTTGTCTAGGCTTTTTTCCTCCAGAATGGGGGTATTTTTTTATTATGTGCAAGCAGCTATGCAGGTCTAGGGAAGAGACTAGTATCACTGCGACCTAGAAGATCTGTTGTGATCGCTGCTATGGCTATAGTTCACGGCTAAGCCCTATGTCTTCAAAGAATAGAAAGAGTTGCTTAGCTGTGAGCAATTTCACTTCTTCTGGGTGGAGTACATAGTTTCCCAGATGAGTGTTTCGTTTGCGCATTAAGGGTCCGCAATCAGTTAGGATGTGTAGAGGCATTTCTTCCGTTATGGAACAGAACCGATACATCCTTGAGTTGCTTAGTCCCAGGATGGACATGTGCTTTTTAAGACAACGGTGTCCAGTTAGGGCTCTTACCAGAAAGCGCAATTTATTACTACTTAATCCCACGGCTTCTGAAGCGAATTTACGATCAGAAGCTCGGATTAAGGTTTTTAGAATGTTCTAAGCCTGCTGTGTCAGACCAGATCTTAAGTGATTTATTGTGATAAAGAGTTTCAAGGGTCAATCGGGCTAGGCTTCTTGAGAATTCACAAAATGGCTCAGGTCCAAATTGTGTAAACTTTGAGCCCTCCCGTGCAAGTTTGTCGGCAATTCGTTGCCGATAAACAAAAGACCACACCCAAAGAGAATGGGGGTAGATATCAAATTCAAAAATATTAACACTAAACTATTATGTGAACGTAATCAAAAGATACCGTTCTATGCCACATATTTTAGCAGAATTTAAAATAGGAGGACGTTTCGTGTAGTGGCGGTGTGAGAATATCCACTACCCCGTGTCATACCGAGGGTGTCGTGAGAGGCGACAGAGGGAGACATGGTAGATGGGTCAGCAGCGTCTTCCTAATAGTGACTAAAAATAAGCTGCGGTTGCCTATCAGCTAACCAAGCACGGCAACTACGGCAAATGTCCCCCTATGAGCAATCTATGGGGGAGGCCTATGTTCAGCGGTGGACTTTAATAGGTTGTAATGGTGACGGTAAAAAAGGAGGACGGTTACAATTCCATTGCGTGTTTTTTTTTGTGTAAGTGCTTGTTACGCGATATCTTCAGTTCAATTTTGATTGGCTCTTTTTATTAAATAGGTTATTTTTCAGCAGTGCTGCCATATAAATTTGGAGAAAAAGTCCACCCCTTTTTACTCGTGTGCGTTACTGTATGTAGCAGTAGAAAAAGTTAAAAAAAGTTAATGTTACTGCCTATATAGGTCCCACTCCTGAGCACAGGCCTCCGCAAATTTCTGAGACCCTTTTAGGGCAGGGAATTGTCCGCCTTGCTGCCCCAATACGTGTTGGCGAAATTCACATGTTTTCGAAATATTTTTTTCTTATTTCTCAGACATGCAGGTTTCGTCACGATGTTTTCCTTCACCGCCGAACACTTGGTAAATCGGCACTTAAAATTGCAATTAACAATTTCATTGGTGCCGGTGGAGATCGAACCCGGTTTGCTCGCGTACTGTGAAATTTACAGCGATCGCTAACCATCTGAGCTACCACGGCCCAAACGTTATTAAATAAAATATAAATCCTTAGAATGCTTTACTTCACATTTTCAAGACAGTTTGGATCATAGATAATTTAAAGGTATAGGGTTACTACTTTTCAAAGAGTAGCAAAATTTTAAACTTAAGTTGAAATATATAAATAACGATATACCATTATTACAGTTTTTGAAAATACGAGTAAATAAGGTTTCTCTACTTTTCTTTGAAATTATCTCAAATTTTAATGTGATTTATGAGCAACAACGTTTATGCCTACCGATCGACCCTTGAGACAAGTGTTCCATAGATTTTATATTATGATTCGCTACACACATTCGTAAATTCCGTACAGAACGCGCCCAGTGTGGGTCGCAGAATTGAAGCGAATCGGTGATCTAGTACATGGAGCATTATATTTTTCATAATGAAGAATACTTGTTATGTCCCGCATAGGAAAGCAAGCATATTAATTTCATATTACATACATAGTTTTCAAAGACTGACTCTAGTGGGAGAAAAATGTAGGTAGCAGTTCAATTCAAAAGAACTGCAGAAGTTCTTTATCAGTTTTCTTTTTTTGTCAGTTTGTCACACAATGTCATTTAATTGAGAAGGTAGTTTTAAATAAAAGTTTATCTGTTTTTAGAGTATTATAATTGACAAAACAATGCCTCAATGGTTTAGTTTATTTATTTTTAATCTAATGAATATAAAATATAACTAATAGTACAAAAACGAAGATTATCCTTTACATTTGTCGAACAAATTAACTTCCCCGCTATGAAATCTGTTAAATATTAGGTCCATTTTTAAATGGCGCCACCCTGGAGACAGAAAAGTCGTGGATTCGTCATTTCCTTAAGACTTAAGTACCATAGACTTTACGCTCAACATGATTCTTGCACCTCTGTTACTGTTCCCTCCAGCTCATCATTAAGAAATGATGTAACAAACGAAATAATTTGTCGAAAGAGTTTATAGACATCCGATAATATTTAAAAAGGATTCTGATAGGATTTTTATACGTGGTAGAGCCATGCTGCAGTTATATTAGTAGTATAGTTGTAGCACGAATGGGTCGGCTCGACCGAAGAAGGACCACGCTCTGACAGAAACCAGCGTAAAATAGTAGCTTAATGTTAATGTTGTAGGAGACCCTTTTTACTGGAAACGAGGCATTCCATCTTAAACCTAACAGGTTACAACGCAACTGCATTCTGATTCGTAATCGAGGATAGATGTAGATGTCTATGGAGTATGGACCACAGCAACCACTTACCATCAGGTGGACTGTGTGCTCGTTTGTCACCCTACCCTATAAAAAAAGTCTGGATAGGCTCGTAATTTGGCTCTTTTTACATAATACTGGCTATCTTGTGATCTTCCGTATGAAGTGTGCGGCAAACCATACGAATATGTGCGTGCGCTGTAAAAGTTGATAAAGTAAAGTTACAGCCTATATACGTCCCACTGCTGGGCACAGGCCTCCCCTCATTTCTGAGAGGGTTTTAGGGCAAGGAAGTGTCTTTTTTTTTTCTTATTTCTCGGACACGCCGAGCACGTGGTAAATCAGCACTTAAAATAGCAATTAACAATTTCATTGGTGCCGGCGGGGATCGAACCCGGTTTGCTCGTGTACTGTGAAATTTACAGCGAGCGTGCGCTGTAAACTCAGTTAAAATAATTCATTACCTCGCATTTTGAATTTAAGAAATAAAAAGTTTGTTGTTTGAGATTATTTTATTAATTTTTCTTCAGCGATATAGGCCATATTAGTTATTCTAAATCTTCTCTGAAAATTTGGCCGGTTATTATAAAATAAACCTGTATATCCATTTGTTTCGGATCTTGATGACTCTCCGTAAATTCTTATCGCCTTAAGAAATTGATATCCTTACCCAGTTGGGGTCATAAATCATAGCTCGGCTTCAGCCCGGCTAGGGCGGTGAGCATATTGCGCGGGCGAAACGCCATTATCGATATCAATAAATAATCATCGAAGGCAGGTACACGGCGGCGGTACGGTATATAAAGAATTGTGCGATATTGTTATGTTATGAGTCATTTGTTTTCCATTATTACCCCCGCCTATATTTAATGTAAATAGTTTTAGATTTAATTTTAGATATAAGTTATTACATTTATATTTATTTTTAATATAACTTCTTACATTCCCAACATTTGTACTTATAGTTTTTTTTAGTACATAGATACCAAATTAAAAATTTATTTTAAATCATTATTATTTTTATTTTAACAAATACGTTGTTTTATCTTTTTTTTTTCATCTTTATCACTAACTCACATAATGACAAAACTAAATACACTATCAATAACGCTTATCAACAAAAATAATGCGCATCACTATGCTCGCCCCTAAGGCCCATGAGTGGGAAAGAGAGCGAAATACTCCGATGATTTATGATCCAAACTGCACGGACAAAATAATTCTAGTATAGTAAATATTCTTACACCGCCACTACATGGTGCGGTTTATTCTAACAGCTCGATAATAATTTTTGATTCTCGAGCCTACGCACACAAAACATGTAATGCATAATATAATACAACAAAACACGATGGGGTTGTGTACATGCTACATTCACCACAGTGATCAACACGCTATCATAGTAAAAACAGAATAGTACGCTATTTTCTAAGAAATGTATCGAAAGCCGCTAATATACGCACGAGCCACAACACGCAAACAACGACACTTGCCAAGTCGGAAAGGTCTGGCCGAGTCGGGGACGCCCACCGGCACGCTCCGCAATCACCTTTGTTCGAGACTTGGTTGACTTTTAAATAAAATTTTACTAGCAGTCCTGTTTTTCGTTTTGTTTTATCTTTTTGTAAAATAAATTAACATATGGGTTTGTTTAAGTAAATTAGCTTTTTATTAATAGGTTATATTACTATATCTATGCATAAATACATACCTCATAAGTACATTATTATAATTATCATATCACATCACATCACTATCATCACTGACACCATAATATGCTCAGTGTTAATTTACTCGTAACAAATAACTAAATATTTGGCATTTGTGGTAATGTAAAGCTGGAATTTTTTTGACAAACATTGATTCTTTGAGAGGAAACTAAAGAAATGATTAACAAATATGATGCATAGGTACGTATCCGTATGTATTAGGTATGTTTGTAAATATTATAACTACTTGTAAAACTAAATGAGACTTAGCTGTTAAACAAAAGACAGTGACAACCATGCGACAGTAGGTATTTAAGTCTCGCGCGGCGCGGGAGTTATCCTACTATTCTGATTTAACACAGAATTTTATAGTATTAGTATTTTTTAAGATAAAGAGAAGCGACGGTGCGTTTTTAAAATAAACATATTCGATTTGATTCAGTAAAACTTACTGATGTTGGCAATCCGATTAATATACCTACTTAGTACATGTTTTTTTGCAACCCAAAAGAATACTGTATTTACGCCTGTTTGTCTTTATTAGTCTTTACTAGTGATTATATACTCTTTCGATAATATGTAAAAACAATAATCGTAAAAACATTGAAATGTGATCTACGTGATGTAAATTAACCATACTTACTTGTTTAATTCGTATCCAGCTATTACAAAGCCCATAAACCGGTAATAAAACGGCTTAACGACTCCATTACCTAAAACAAGGAAATAAATTAGAATGGAAGAGCATTATTTAAATTGTTTGCCACATAGGTTAATGAGATGTCGTGGGTTGATGTCCACAGTGATATTTAGGTACGGTCAAGTGGAATTTAATTTATTGAACAGTACCCACTGTGTATCTTTGTTGTAAAACGGGGACACCTTAGTTTTATTATTTCGTTATGATCAGTGAAATCATTTTTAAGAGGATTGAGACTATAAAGAAGAAAAAATTGAGGAATAGTTTTTATCGACCTATTGCTGTCGCGCTCTGCCCAAGCAATCGAGTTAGGTAAACGAGAGAGACAACTGCAGCTCAGACTAGTATAAAGTTAATGAAATCATTATCCCGTATTGCTCTGCTTCCTCCTCCAAAAGGAATGGATACGATATAAGAGCTTACGATTTGACTGATTTTTGAAGTGAAAACTCGTAGACTAGTGAATAGTGATCTGTGTGGCACGTTGGGTACTTTTGGGATGGGGAAAATGCACCTAACCCGCGTGACTCAGAAACTCAGATACGTAATATCAAAGTGTTTTCCTAGTTTGGCAACTACCGATGGATTCTATCAGCGCCAAATATTTTATGAAAGCTACACATACTAGTTTCCGTTTTATAAGAAGATTTTTTTGACTGGGGATGTTATGAGGAGAAAATTGTGTAACGAAAAAGGGAGGTTAGGGCAGATAAATTTTTTTACGACCTACGACTAACAGTTTTTTTTTAATTTTTTCAAAAACATTTTACTCGTAAGAAGGTATGTGGTATGTGGCTATTTCAACCAGTGTTTTTAGGGTTCCGTAGTCAACTAGGAACCCTTATAGTTTCGCCATGTCTGTCTGTCCGTCTGTCCGTCCTCGCTTAATCTCTGTGACCGTTAGCACTAGAAAGCTGACATTTGGTACCAATATGTGTATCAATCACGCCGACAAAGTGGTAAAATAAAAATTGGAAAAAAATGTTTTATTAGGGTAGCCCCCCTATATGTAAAGTGGGAAGTGATTTTTTCTTTAATTTCAACCCTAACGTGTGATATGTTGTTGGAAAGGTATTTAAAAATGAATAGGGGTTTACTAAAATCATTTTTTGATAATGTCAATAATTTCGGAAATAATCGCTCCAAAAGTAAAAAACAATGTGTCCCCCCCCCCTCTAACTTTTGAACCATAAGTTTAAAAAATATGAAAAAAATCTAGAAAGTAGAACTTTATAAGGACTTTCTAGGAAAATTATTTTGAACTTGGATGGAAACAACAGTTTTTGTACAAACTCATAAGTGGGAACATTTCCTGTGACGGACGGGAAACTACGGAACCCTACACTGAGCGTGGCCCGACACGCTCTTGGCCGCTTTTTTTACTATGTGCGAGGAGCTATGCAGGACAAGGGAAAGAGACCAGTATCACTACGACCTAAGAGGTCTATTGTGATCGCTGCTATGGCTGTAGTTCACGGCTAAGCCCTATGTCTTCAATGAATAGAAGGAGTTGCTTAGCCGTGAGCAATTTCACTTGTTCTGGGCGGAGTATATAGGAGTTTCGTTAGTGTTACGTTTGCGCATTAAGTTTCCGCAATCAGTTAGGATGTGCAGAGGCGTTTCTTCCGTAATAGAACAGAACCGACACATCCTTGAGTTGCTTAGTCCCAGGATGGACATGTGCTTTTTAAGACAACAGTGTCCAGTTAGGGCTTTTGCCAGAATACGCAATTTATTTTTACTTAATCCCAGGGCCTCTGAAGCGAATTTACGATCAAAAGCCCGGATCAAGTTTTTAGAATGTTTTAAGCCTGGTGTGTCAGACCAGAACTTAAGTGATTTATTGTGATAAAGAGTTTCAAGGGTCAATCGGGCTAGGCTTCTTGAGATTCCACAAAACGGCTCAGGTCCAAATTGTGTGCACTTTGAGCCCTCCCGTGCATGTTTGTTGGCAAATTCGTTGCCTACAATACCCGCGTGACCCGGAACCCACCGTAAGACGACCCTGTTGTAACATCCCAGGGCGTTTAAACGATTCACGAAGTCTCCAACTAGCTTCGAGTTTTCTATGTTTGACCTCAGCTCTAGCAGTGCTGCTTGACTATCAGAGTTTGTATAAATTATATGGTTGACCTAGTGTCGACCATGGTAACGGCGGGGCAGGGTGTGCTAAGAATCTTCGGTGGAGGTTCGGATACCACCTACTACGACTCGACCTGGCAACATTTAACGCACGCGCCCTGAGGACTGACGAGAAGATCCTGGAGCTGAAAGAAGAGATAGACAAGTTGCGCTGGAATATTATAGGATTATCCGAGGTCCGAAGAGAGGGGGAGGACACGGTGATTCTCGAATCCGGCAATTTGTTCTATCACCGGGAGGGTGACCATCTGTCCCAAGGAGTTGTTGGATTTATCGTCCACAAGTCTCTCGTTAACAACGTTTTAAAGATTGGGAGTGTATCGACGAGGGTTGCGTACCTTATACTCAGAATCACCAAACGGTATTCGCTGAAGGTCATACAGGTTTACGCACCAACATCGGCACATCCCGATGAGGAGGTGGAGGAAATGTATGAGGATATTTCCAAAGCCATGCATTCCTCCAAAACCCACTACACGGTGTTGATGGGAGACTTCAACGCAAAACTAGGCACAAGAGAAAACCGTGAGCTGAAGTTAGGGAAATTTGGAGTAGGGCAACGGAACCGAAGGGGCCAGCAGCTGGCCGACTTTATGGAGAAAGAGGAACTCTTTATGATGAACTCTTTCTTCCAGAAGCGGCCCCACAGGAAATGGACCTGGTCGAGCCCCGACGGTTCGACAAAAAATGAGATTGACTTCATTATGACGACCAGATGCCAATTCAGTGATGTCTCAGTGATCGCAAGGGTGAAAACTGGCAGCGATCACTGAATGGTTAGAGGCACACTGAACCTAAACGTTAAGTTGGAGAGGTCTCGTCTAATGAAGTCAACGCTCCGTCCCCCTCGTGCTCTAATCCAGAATCCCAAAAACTTTCAGCTCGAGTTACGTAACCGCTTTCAGTGCCTACAAGATTGCAATGCAGTGGACCATATGAATGACAAGCTCGTGGAAGCTGTCCATGCAGTCGGAGCTAAGTTCTGCAAGACCCGCCGCAGAAGAACACAAAAACTCTCCGATCACACTCTTAATCTCATGGCTGTTAGACGGGAGATGAGGCTGCAATCGTCAACAGATTTGACAGCATACAGGCAACTGAACAGACAGATCTCCAAATGCATGCCGCGAGACTTACGCAATTTTAATACTGCTCGTATTAAAGAAGCGATCGAGCGGAACCAGGGCTCCAAAGTCTTTGCCAGAGATCTGTCTGCCAGTAAGAGCCAACTGTCAAAGCTGAAGACTGAGCTGAAGAAGAGAGAGAGCATCGTTTCCGGGACACCTGAGATTTTGAGTGAGATTGAGAGGTTGGTTGGGCAGCTGTACACATCATCGTTGGAGCCACACGCAAGTGTGAGTAACGATCCAAGAGCAAGTCTTATCCGACACTATTCCGATGATATCCCGGACGTCAGTCTAAGCGAGATTAGAATAGCTCTCCAGCACCTTAAAAACGGCGGGGCCCCAGGCGAGGATGGAATTACAGCGGAACTTCTGAAAGCGGGTGGAACACCGGTACTTGAAGTCCTTCAGAAGCTCTTCAATTCCGTCCTCCATGGTGGCACTACTCCAGAGGCATGGAGCAGAAGTGCGATGGTCTTGTTCTTTAAGAAAGGCAACAACGCTCTCTTGAGGAACCACAGACCGATTTCCCTTCTGAGCCGCGTCTACGTGCTGTTTTCGAGAGTCATTACGAATCGTCTCGCACGCAGACTCGACGACTTCCAGCCTCCCGAACAAGCCGGTTTCCGAAAAGGTTTCAGTACCATAGACCACATACATACCGTGCGGCAGATTGTACAGAAGACTGAAGAGTACAATCTGCCACTTTGCCTGGCGTATGTGGACTATGAGAAAGCCTTTGATTCCGTCGAAATTTGGGCGGTGCTACAGTCCCTTTAGTGGTGCCAAGTTGACTGTCGGTATATCGAAGTGCTGAAGTGTTTGTACAGTAGGGCTACAATGGCTATCCGAGTACAGAAACAGAGCTTGAAACCTATCCAACTGCAGAGAGGTGTAAGACAGGGTGACGTTATATCCCCGAAACTCTTTACCGCTGCATTGGAAGACGAAGACAAGCTACTGGACTGGAAAGGATACGGTATTAACATCAATGGCGAGTACATCACTTTTTTTTTTTACAACACTTCGATTTGCCGACGATATAGTCCTTATGGCAGAATCGCTGGAGGACTTAAGCACTATGCTCAATGACCTCAATAGTGCCTCCCAACGGATAGGTCGTAAGATGAACATGGACAAAACAAAGATCATGTTCAATGTCCATGTCACACCTATGCCAGTAGTTGTTGGGAGCACTATGCCCGAAGTTGTTGACGAGTACGTTTACCTGGGACTAATAGTCCGACTAGGTAAGTCCAACTTCGACCGAAAGGTCATTCAACTCGGCTGGGCAGCGTTCGGGAAATTACGACACATCTTCTCGTCAGGTATACCTCAATCTCTAAACAATTGATTGTACATCCAGTGCGTGTTGCCAGTGATGACTTACGGATCTGAGACGTGGTCCTTCACTGCTGACCGTATGAGGACGCTCAAGGTCGCTCAGCGAGCTATGGAGAGGGCTATGCTCGGAGTTTCTCCGCGTGATAGACTCAGAAATGAGGATAACCGCAGTAAAACCAGAATGACCGACATAGCCCAACGGATTAGTAAGCTGAAGTGGCAATGGGTCGGCCATATAGCTCGAAGAACCGATAACCGATGGGGAAGAAAGGTTCTCGAGTGGCAGCCTTGTACCGGTAGGCGTAGTGTAGGGCGACCCCCCACTAGATGGAGTGATGACCTGGTAAGATATGCAGGAAGTCGATGGATGCAGGTGGCTCAGTACCGTGCTTTGTGGCATTACTTGAGGGAGCCCTATGTTCAGCAGTGGACTTGTGAAACGCGGTAATGATGAGGATGATGATAAATACAATGAACACAAACACAAATGCTGTAGTGTGCGTGTCTAGTGACGCTATTTAATTTTGTATTTATAATGAAGTATATAGTAGTGTGGTTTTCTTGCGCCCCCCTGACATTGACGGACTTTTTGTTTAGGAATTAACGCGCATGGCCTCTCCAGTTGGTTGAATACTCAAAGATATCAAACGATATCTATTTTATATAATACATATTTTCAATTCGAGCATATATTACTTACCCCTTTCTAGTTGTTATATTGACGTTGTGACATTCCTTAGTCTACTCAATAGAGTAAAAAAGAAAAGCTGACTTCAATTTACTTAAAGAATAAAATAATTTATACTCGTATTAGCTTCCGATATTAAGACTACTTTTACGGATTTTATCGCGTTTATTTTTACTTCTTATTTTTAATTCCCGACGTTTCGGGCGCTTTCCTGCACCCATGGTCACGGGGGACTGAGATGACTGACGTCCCGATGTCATTGTTAAACCCGGAGTACCTTCAGCTTTTTTAATTATTGTTTATGGTCCGATCTATGCAAAATGAACTGACTATGTCCTGAGGTCTTGCAGTGGTATGCTTGGGTTTAGTTTTAATTTTATTGATCCCAAGCAGGTGGTAGTACCCAGCCTCCTTCTCTATTGAAATTAGGATGTTTTTTAATTTCAATAGCCTCACGTATCATCCTTGGTAGAAATCGGTGTTCTTTCGCGAGGATTTATGGTCTATCAAATCTGATGTAATGGTTGGGGCCGTCTAGGATATGATCACAAACTGCAGACTTCCCGGAACGTTGATGCTTCACATTAGCTATACGTTCTTTTACGCGGGTCCTAATTGATCTTTTGGTTTGTCCTATATAAGAGAGACCACATTCACAATCAAGCTTGTACACTCCTGCATCTTGTAGAGGAATATGACACTTGACGGATGGTAGGAACTGACTGATCTTCTTCGGCGGCGTGTAGAATGTTCTAATAGAAGCTCGCTTCAAGATATAGCCAATCTTGTCTGTGACACCTCTGACATATGGTAGTACAGCAGGCACACGCTCGACCGTGGCCGGCTACACTCGGTCACTGTGACGTAGGCGCGGTACCCGAAGCTTGTTGTCGTGCAGAACTTGCTTGACGTGCTGAAGCTCGGCGGCCAGGTTTTTGCCACACACAGATCCCTCGTGCTCTCTGTAACAAAGATTTGCCCACGGTAGCTAACTGTGAAGAATGGTGGTGAGATTCACCGTTTAAATATCGGTTTGTATGGGTCTTTTTCCTATACACAGTGTGACCAATGGTGTTATTAGGATTTCGGATGACTAACACATCTAGGAAAGGTAAGGAATTATTTGCCTCTAACTCCATAGTAAATTGAATTTTAGAGTTTATGGAATTAAGATGTTCTAAAAATGCAGTTACTTTGTCTGATGGTAAAATTGTGAAAGCATCGTCTACGTACCGCTTGTAGATCCTTGGTGTAACAGGTGCAGTAAGGAGGGATTTCTCCTCAAAGTCCTCCATGAATATATCGGCGACAATGGGAGATACAGGTGAGCAGTTTTAACAATGACATCGGGACGTCAGTCATCTCAGTCCCCCGTGACCATGGGTGCTGGAAGGCGCCCGAAACGTCGGGAATTAAAAATAAGAAGTAAAAATAAATGCGATAAAATCTGTAAAAGTAGTTTTAATCATGTGTAGTGTTCGCGTAAATATAAGAAATCATTATTCCGTATATTAAGGCTAGATTGGATATTCATTCTTATATACACTTTGTCTTAGCACCGATCTCATAAGCCAGTTGAGGCTATGTGAAAATTATTTTTTTCTTTTAGTTCCAATAGTATCAAGATGATTCGTGTTAGGTTTGAGTTTAGTACTCTTCTTTCTTCTTCTTTCTGTATATATTACTCTACGCTATGCAGTTTATACAAAGGTAGGTACCACTAGTTAACTTGCGCTCGCCCCACCTCATGCAGTCACGCACACAGACAGAACATTGTAGTGTGTGTCAATATTACGCCGTTCCAGAGCGATTGTGTAGATTTTGACTTCCGCATATTATACGCTCATAACTAAGAACGGCGCCATCCAGTTACTATTATTACCGTTTAAGTATTTTGTGTTTTTCTTTTGACATTTTTGAAATCTTCATCTTAAACTTAACAAATACCTGAACAATTTTAAACAAATAACGAAAAACAGTCTTATTATAAATATTATTTTAATTTGATTTCAAAGACAAAAAATATTCTACATTAATATTTTTAGTCTGTAAATGTCTTTAATAGATGTAATGTCTGTTCAAGTTTTCAAACGAAAACATCATAAGCCAATTGTCATTTTGCTAATATTTTGTCTATGCCTTGCTCTATTATTTTGCGCCTGCGCACTTGACTGATGGTTTACACTACGTACCTAAAATCATTTTGTGGAAATTTTGAAGCTTGTTGTTTTAGTGACAACTTATTCATAATTATTTATGAAAACTTTGACCTAATTACTATTGCAGGCGCGAGGCAGAATTTTTCTGAGGCTTTCAGCCTGGATGCGTTTAGTCACTAACAGTTCAAGCTGTGTATGGTAGCCATCTTGGATTCGAACAAAGCTTCAGATGTGTAGTTTGTCTGTTTATCAATAATTTTTGTGCATTTTATTGTAAATAGTTTGTATGTTTAGGATATGTACGGAACGTTGGTCCATATGTGTAAATAGCTATGGCTGCGACAAGGAAATTACAAGGTAATTTGCCATCTTATCAGGTTAGAGATTGAATGACCCCAACCTATGTAGATACGTGTTCTAGACTTCTATTGTCCGTACAGTTAGATCTCTGCCACACTGCTGATTCCATATATGAGAAGCCAGTTGAGGCTATGAGTTAGGATTTTGAATTTTTAGACGATAATATCCTATGTCAAGATGATCATGCCATGATGGTACGTGATCATATGTGAGGATTATGTTTAACACTTTCAAATATGATACGGGGTTTCTTTTCGATACCACTAATAACTGAAAGCTACAAGCGTGTGCTCTTTCTATACTCGACATAAATAACATATTAAAAACAGGTTTTATGTTTATTACAGGTGAAATAGACAGGTGTTTAAAAAAAGTCACGGAGGGGGTGGAGACGTTTGAGGACATCTGGCAAAAAGTGCATAATGCGACAAATAGCAATCAGAAGGAAAAATATGAGGCTGATCTCAAGAAAGAGATTAAAAAACTCCAGAGGCTACGAGATCAGATCAAGTCATGGATCGCATCTGGGGAGATTAAGGATAAGAGTACACTTTTAGACTATAGGAAACTAATAGAAACAGTGAGTTTTTTATTTATTTATCATTAAAGCAATGCATATGACATATGCCATAATTATAGTATTTAAAAACCACTGATGTTTATAATTGAGCTGTCAAGAGTATGATTTTATTAAGATAGATCATAATGTAGGTAGGGTCACAACAGAAAATTAACTATCAATGGGTGGATAGAACTATCTTACCACCTATATAAAACAGATAGAGAAAAATATATTGAATAAAAATAAGTATACTAAATCATAAACAGAAAAATATCTTATAATAGTGAAAAAAATTTTTAGGTTATATTAAAAACTTTTCTGTGTGTATATAAACAACTTTATCAATAATATTAAACATTAAAATTCTAATAAGATTAATTAAGAAATGAAAAATGATAAACTCTGATAAAGATAGAGGTTTTCATCACCCGTATCTTATTTTATTGTTTTTATTTATTTTATACAATTATCACAGTATTACCCTATATAACATTACTCTTGTGTCTGCCTTTTATGAATGAACAAAATTACATTTAGCTTCTACATCAGTGTGTTTAAAGTTTATTTTTATGCCTTCCGGTTTGATCTTTTTGAATCTTATTGATTACAAGATACAAAAAGTTATTACAATATATGCCTTACAATTATTATTTTAAAGCAGTGTCCCAGGTGACTTCCTCCTTAATATATAACAATATGCTGCAACTCTATTAGTAGTATATTTGTAGCATGAATGGGTCCGTTTGACCACACTCTCACAGAATACTGTTGTGAAATAGTAGCTTCACTCTGCCGTGTTTCATATGGTGAGTGTAGGGAAACAGAGACCCATAAGATGGAAAGGAGTCTTCTTCTATCTTAGTCTATGGGCCACAGCAACTACTTATCATCAGGTGGACTGTGTGCTCATTTGTCACCCTATCTTATAAAAAAAATTATTGTTTAACATTTGTCACATACCCATTGTGTTCACACAAAACTTACAATCTATATCATTATTTGCATAATGTAATACTATTGTTTACTAGCAAATAGTGTTAGCAAGTCCTTCGTAACCAGAGTTTTATTTGTATTATTTTATATAACATTATTCTTATTATTAAATTTGTAAAGATACTTTTGCAATAATGAAAGAGTAATATATATAAATACAGTGGTACCCCAGTAATCCAGCTCCTGTCTAATCTGGCACCCTCTGTAATCTGACATGGTCTATTATTTATTATTGAATATTTTTATGACAATCTTTGTTAATGCATGATTGAACAAATTATAACTTGTATGCCCCACCACTATTTTGCTCAATGCATGGGGTATTGTTTTGATTATGGCTGAGAAGTTTCATTCTGAAAATGGTTGAAAGATCATAATTTTCCTCAAAAAGCATTATTGCTACTTGATAATACTCTAAAATAAATAAAAAATAAATTGATGCTTATAAAATTGACTGATTTATAATTTTTTGTTTATTTCAGTATGTACATTTGTTTGTACATAATTATTTCCTAATATAAAGTTATTGCATATTTTTTGTAAGTTTTATAGCTTTAATGAAGTTAATTTTATAATAAAATGTGCTCTCTATTATGTTATTTAATTTACTAAATTTGACATACATAATGAAGTATGATTTGTACTTCAGACTACATATATAACATTTAGAATCTTATTATTGGATCTGTAATTTGTTGGATTACAAGGTACTCTTTTGTAAAAAAAATCCAGACTATAGGGGTTTTGGGCAATATTCTATTATTGGACAAATCGATAGTCCAATACTGCCTTGCAAATGTTTGTCCGATAACGGGGGGTCCACTTAAGTGAGTTTATTTGGCATTTGCATTCAGTCTGAAAAATGCATCTTGATAAGATTTAAGCTAGTTAAGTTTTAAATAAATGAAGAAAATGTTCTACCCCCAAAGAGAAATTTATATGCTAAGTACCTAATATTTACTGTATTTGTTTTGTGCATATAACTATTTACATACTAATCAGCAGGCTTAATGTATTTATTGTTCAAAAATATAACTCATAGTTGAAAAAAAACTGGAAAATAACAAAAGTAACTTTCATTTTGTATGGGGAATTTGCCATAGTTGCCACATTCTGCAAGCGGGTTGCCGGTTTTTTCTTTTTAGCTGTTATTAGAAAGATGCTGCTGCCCATCTCCTGATTTGTTTCCGTATGTTGCCTCTTACAACAGCCATGTGATGATCTGGGTGGTGGATATTGTTACCCAACCACTACACAATCTATGGTGTAGACCTAAATTCAGCAGTGGACTTTAATAGGCTGTACAACAATAAGTTCCATTTAATTAGACTGTTTACTGCTTTTATCAGTTATTGCTGTCTCAAAAATTCTTATTCATTCATAGTAAACCAACGTCTTTTTACAGATTTCCCACTTTCGTATGGAAAACAACACAGTGAATAATTTGCCAGATGTGTTTACGTGACACAAATACATTTTGATTTGAAATTCTCTACACTACTTTTTGAGACTGAATTTGAAACAAACACATTTGTTTTGACCATAGTGTAGCTTATCTGATATTTACATTTTTTTTTATAAACTTCTGATAGGAAATAAATATTTAAAAATAACATATTTACTATCTGAATTAATGGAATGATGCTATAAATTACGACTATATGCATTTTGATACACTTAAATATGCTTACCTATTATAAAGTGGTTAAGCTGAATTTAAGTCGAAGTGACTGTGCCACCATGAGATCTTAAAATCTTAAAATTGAATAATATTTGAGTATTTGAGCATAAGTAAAATGTATTTTCATTACATTTATATACAAGATAATTCAATTTGGTTATTCATTCATTATATAGCCTATTAAGTCCACTGCTGAATGTAGGGCTTCCCGTAGATTCTCTTATAAGAAGGAGGGATATTTGTCATAGTTGCCAAGCTTCTCAGGCGGAACTTTGAAAATGATATATTTTTTAATGTGGTAGACCCACAATGCACCTCTGCTCTATGAAGCTTATAGCTGCAACATAAATAGTCATATTATAGAATAGAATTTCGCGTTCTGTCACATTGTATGATGTAAATAATGTAATTGTTACATTTCAAGTTATGATCAAGTTGAGTTACTTTGTTAGGAAGTGCATAGTGTCATTACCAGCTGATGAAATTAACAGTCAGATGGCTTTAATTATTTTTACTTGGAGGGTTATCAAACTTGTCTGGCAGATTTATGATAGCATTGCCAAGCATTGCACTTCTTTGCTGTTTCCCCTTTTACTGACATGTTGCCTATGTTATGGTGCTCGATAGCAGTTTATGATGTATGAATACAGTAAAATTTTCTAATTTATGTTATGTATGTGCTATTTTTACTCCTACTTCTGTAAAAACTTTCTAACATGTTGTAGAACATCATATTACCTACTATCCTACTATATCCCACATTTTTTCCAGCATATCCCAGTGACAATCCCCCTACCCTCATGCCTTACTCAGCATGTCATTTTGACACCCTGGTAAATGTTATTTAACCAAAGTTATAACTTGTCAGCATTATGAAATTTGTAAGAAAACATTTCTTGCTTCCATATAAATGCTTTATAAGTTTACAATAATATGTATATGATCTGTACACCATTCTGATCGGGACACCATTAAAACTGAAATTATTCGGTATTTGCCTTAAGTTTACTTTATAACAATGTGACTGGACTAAGTGGGAAACTAAAAAATATTTTTTACTTTATGCTGTGCATTAAAAATAATATTTTGTTTAAGTATTTTAAAATAAATTTTGGCTTAAACCATGTTTCATCTATTACAGCAAATGGAAAGGTTTAAGGTGGTAGAGCGAGAAACAAAAACCAAGGCATACTCAAAAGAAGGACTTGGGGCTGCACAGAAACTGGACCCAGCGCAGAAGGAGAGGGAGGAGATGTCCTCTTGGCTTATTGCGTCTATTGACGCACTTAATTTACAGGTACACATATAGTCTTCCCTCAACATAACTAATTTTATTGTTTAATTTATTGTAAAAAAAATTTAAGGTTTAATTTTTTTTACATAAACAGTAACAAAAAACATCAGCTATTTGCCAGTGAAAAAGTCCTGTCAAAATCGGTCCAGCCAATTTTGGAGACCCGGAATGGACAGACAGACAAAATTTTTATTTTTGTTATAAGTACTGTATATATTTCTATATGCATTTATTTAGTAAAAAGCTGTTATTTTGACATTACATACAGACACTTCAATTTTATTTATTTTTATAGGATTTTAAAATAAAAATACTAGAAATGTTATTAACATTACTAATATTCCCTTTAACCTCTCAAACAGCAAGCGTCTAAATTTGACTGCTTCAATATTCCGTTAAAATTCAAGAGGTCAAATCTGACCGCACCTAACCCACAGCACCATTTAATCCATCAATACTTATGTTTAGAGACTACTTTTCTATGGAGAAGTTTTTTCAGGCATTATAGAATCAATATAAAATTTTCTATCCTTTAGTAGAATAAAAAGTCACTTATGTAGTTTATGGATATTTATTTATAATCTACGTTCATTTCGTACGCCATTTTCGTGTGAATGTTACTGTGTTGATTTTTGGATTTTTCTAGTGTTTTATTAGTATTTTAGTATAGTTTTTTTATTATAAAATTGTAATGAAAGTTTTTGTGTGAATATAATTTATCTTTTTACGTAAATGAACTCGAGTAGTATATATAGAAATAATTGTGGTTTACAATCCGCTTGGTATGTTTTTATTTGTTATCAAAATACAATAAAATCTTTTTGTAATGAAGTAAAACCTGACTTGTTTAGAGCGCAGGATAGAGAATTTCGTATAGATTTTATAATGCCAAACTTCTTCATAGAAAAGCAGTCTCTCTTCGATCAACAATACCAACTAGATAACGGGTCACATACAAAATCATAGCTAAATACTGTCCGCATGAATATAAACTATGAAAAGACATAAATTAAATAACATTTAGTGTGAAATCAACCTTAAGTTATAACAAATAAATTTCTTTTTCCCGTTATTGCCTTGCAAGCTACACTCTCACATGCAAGAGCTCACGTCTCATGTGCGCTCTTATTTACTGAGATGGATTTCTTGCGCCGAACCGACATCTAGTTGGTAGTGTTTACCGAAGCTCTAAATATAAAGTTTTAATGGTTTTAAGTGCTGCGGGTGGGTGCGGTCGCAAGCGACCGCTCGGGATTTGCCGGGCGCATGCGACTGCATGGGATTTTTATGGGGATTGAAGGGTTAACGGCTCCTGGTAAGCTTAAAATGCTTGTCTTAAGAGTGGTTTACGGATTCGAACCCATGACCTTTAAGATCACGTTTCACACGCCATTAGGCTACTGTCACTAATTCGTTGGAACTATGTATAAGTAAAATCACAAATACACATACTAAGATGCTAACTTGTTCTTTGCTTTGGATGCTTATGTATCATAAAAACACAAAATTAAATATTATATTCTAAACATACTTTATAAATTTAATAATGGCCATAGTGTGTGTTTTGTTCATGGAATATTATCATTAAGGATTCTTACAATATTTACCTTTTTTTGAGACTTATGGTTTTATCAACCCATATTTGCCCCCTGATTCGAAAACAATCAATACCCTCTATATGCCCAGAACTATTTTGGACTTCCAATTTTACTAAATTTTGGATATGTTAGTGGTAAAACGTTTCTAATAACATTATAATTAGTTTCATGAAGGTTGGAATTCGTTATGTACCTTTTTTTTAATTGTTCAAAAACGAAACATTGGGCACTTCCCATACATTTACTAGGAGTAAAAAAACAACAACATTCTTCTGTGTTTATTTATTTTTAAATGTCATATTCATAAATCTAAAATACTGACCAACAAAAAAATATAAACAAAATTTAGGTGAAACATATTTAGGAATGAAACGCTATAAAAAATTTGGCATGTAAGTTAACCTGACACTTTTGGCATGAAGGAACCGTCAAGCATTTGCAATAAGCTCAACACAGGCGGCTTGGTGATCTGCCGATCTTGTGCTCAGCATTACACTTTCGCACTGAGGGAGGTACAATCGTAAAAATATTTCTAGAAGGACCCGGCCGCCGTTTATCAATACCGTACTGTTGGAAAAAGGTTCGAGAAATACTGTGCCGCAATTCTGGTGTGTCTACATCATTGTGCATTTGTCGTGCAAAAAGTTTTGCATTGTTTACAGCCACATCAATAAGCGAGAAACTTATGGGGATATACCACTTTTTGCCTCTAATTGCAATCCTGTTACATGATGGTGTGGCGTGGATCGTTTAGAATTAGATGATGACATTATCATCTAAACGATCGACGCCATCCATGTAGCAAATGTAATATGCAAGATCAGGTTGTGGCACATCCACTCTTGCCTATTGTGCGTCTGAAAACCTACTTGATGTTCTCTGAGATTCTAAGCCGTACTTTTGGTTTCTCCCACTTACGGGCTTGTGGCTGTCCTGGATGACTTAATAAAGGCATTTCCGATGCTGTTTCGGCCAGATAAGGCTGAAATCGAAAGACTATCTTCTTACTCGCTGTTTTCGTTTCATTTGTTTCGTCGCCCGAATCGGAATCCGAAATTAATCGATCCCCCCCCCCCCCCCCCAATGGATTAGTATCTACTATTTAATTGGTCGAAACGGCCTGTTTCATCTGAAATAAAAAAATGTTTATTTAGTATATTACATACATATATTTTCCCAATGTATCGTTTTCGAAACACTGATTTTAAAAACATCTTAGCATGTAGTATAATTACACAATCATATTTTCAAACTATGTTACTATATAGTAAATTACGCAAAACCTCTAAAGTAAGGATAATTTGGATATTTACTTACTTTTTTGTGAAAATCGCCATGATTTCTGCACGCCGTAAACTAGTCAGAACTTGCACTGCCTCATTACGGGAAAATAACGTTTAGTTGACACATCAATTAGCATTAGAAGATAATACCTTAACTTTGACTTATATGGTGGTAGAATGCACTTTGCGAACGAAACGCGGAAGATAATTGGAGCGTCAATCAAAGGCGTATGTAGACAACAGATTGATTTATTGTCGAGAGAACTAACCTACCCGCCACCGTAACAATAATCACATAGCAACTAACCTTTAATACGTTACATCTCTCCCCACTTAGCTTACAACTACGATAAACCTTAACACTAAACTTACTCTATAGTTTTTTTGCTCGCTTAAGTGCCCGCAGGGCACGAGCAGATATTTGTGGTGACGTCGGTCCAGGCACAGTCCGTGACGGTGCTCGCTCGACTTGTGCCTGCGGCGCTGCACCTCCTCTAACGACTTGCTCTGGGCTTCGTCCGCACTGATCGCGTCATCCGGCACTTCACCCTCGGCCCCACTGACCTTTGGTGCATCAGACTTCAGATCGGCGGTCTCATTTGCCACAGATGCAGCACTCGTGCGCGACAATGAAAATCTATTTTTATCTAGGATTACTTGATCGACATGTCTACGCCATTCGACACCGTCCCCTATGTCTACTTTGTAGGATACCGGTCCCGTCTTTTTAACAACCGTGGCTTTAGTCCATTTGTCTCCCCTCGTTCTGTACTCGCGAGCGAGTACCTCATTCCCCACGTGGAACTCCCTGTGTGCACCGGCGGAGCATGCTACCTGCTGTTCTTGCTTGGCGCGCACCGCGGCCGCTACGTCCGGCCGCAGTGCGTCCAGCCGGCTGCGCAACCGCCGCCCCTGCAACGCAACCGCCGGTGACACGCCCGTCGTCGCGTGCTCACAGTTTCGATATTTAAAAAGGAATTTGTTAAGAGCCGTGTTGATGTCCTCACCCTCGTACAGCGCTCTTTTAATTGCCTTTTTGACTGTTTTTACAGCGTTCTCCGCCGCACCATTACCCTGAGGTCGTTAAGGGCCGTGGTGGTATTCATGATACAATTATTTTTACAGTATGTTTTCCACTCATGGGAGGAAAAAGGTGGTCTGTTCTCCGTCACGAGCTGCGATGGCAAACCGAATCTCGCAAAAATACTTCTCATAACTTTAATTGTGGAATCTGCACTCGAATTACGCATCGGAATAGCTTCAATCCATTTAGAGTGTGCATCTACTATAATTAAATAACGCGTGCCCCCACAATCTGCAAAATCGGCATGTACACGCTGCCACGGGTGCAATGGAAATTCCCAAGGGTGCAGCAGCGCCCGCGGCGGCGCGTCCAGCACGGTGCTACACGCAGCGCATGACCTGCAAACCTCCTCAATATCCCGATCTAAATTCGCCCAATACACGTAATTCCGCGCTAAACTTTTCTTTTTATTCATGCCCGGATGGCCCTCGTGAATTTCGTCTAAAATCTTCTTTTGCAAAATGTAGGGGATTACTATTCTATATTTGTAAATTACACAGCCCTGTTCTACAACAAAGTCAAGTTTCCGGCGAAAGTAAGGCTTTTCCGCATCGCAGCTCGGGCCCGGCGGCCAACCACAAAGAACATATCGTTTAATATTGCACAACAAAGTGTCATGTTCAGTTTCTCTAGCGATGTCTTTATAACAAACGGGCAAGGAATCACCTATTAGGTTTAAATAATCTACCGAGTCCTCGAAGCGACCTTTCCCAGGCAACGGCAATCGCGACAAAGCATCGGCCGGCCCATTGTCCGCCGATCGATCGAATTCTATCGCGAAATCATATGCGGCTAGCCGCGCTGCCCACCTCTGCAAACGACTAGCCGCCGTTTGTGGGATACCTCCCTTAGCCCCAAAAATATACGTCAGCGGTTGGTGGTCTGTGCGCAAAATAAAATGCCTTCCAAATAAATATTGATGATGTTTAGTGATTCCGAATAAGATGGCGAGCGCTTCCTTGTCAAGCTGACTGTAATTGCGCTCGGTTGCATTGAGAGTGCGAGACACGCAGCTGACGGGACGCTCGCTGCCGTCTGGGTAACGGTGTGCCAGCACAGCTCCCAGTCCGTACGCGCTACTATCAACCGACAAGACGAGCTCACGCCCCTCCTCATAATGCGCCAATACTCGCTCGCTTAGGAGAGATCGCTTCGCTTTGACAAACGCTTTTTCACACTTAGAGTCCCAATTCCAGCTGATATTTTTTTTTAATAAATTATGTAACGGTTGTAATAAAGTGCTCAAATTTGGAATAAATCGCCCGTAATAATTTAGCATTCCCAAAAAACTTTTAAGTTGAGGTACATTGTCCGGTCTGGGTGCACTGGAAATGGCCTCAAATTTTTCTGGGTCTGGTCGCAAGCTATTTTTATTAATGATAAAACCAAGATATCTAACATTGTCTTGCAAAAATTTACATTTGCTAATTTTAACGGCCCCATGCACCGTAACCGTTCGAGTACAGCTCTTAAATTTTTCAAATGTTCTACATTGTTTGATCCCGTAACACAAATATCATCCAAAAATACAACGCACCCCGCCACTCCTCGCAGAGTCTCCTCCCTTTTAACTTTTGAAATTTCTCCGGTATACACGACAAACCGTAAGGAGTACGCCGGTACGCAAACGTACCCATGTGTGTAGTGATTGCGGTATAGGGTTGCGAATCGTCTGATAGAATGCACTGCTCGTACGCGTGCCTTAAATCTATTTTTGTGAACTTTTCTCCTCCCCTAAGATTTGCGAATAATTCCTCAATGCGCGGTAGAGGATAATAGTCTCTTTTTAACTTAGGGTTAATTGTGATCTTATAATCACCACAAATGCGTATATCACCATTTCTTTTTACTACGGGGACTATTGGGGTGCCGTAATCAGAATAATCGACGCGATAGATAGAACCGTCCGCCTCGAGGCGTGTTAACTCCTTTTCCACCCGTGCGCGTAGTGCTAGTGGCACCGGTCTCGCCCGCACATAAACTGGTTCATTATCGGAAAGCTGTAATCGAATGGTCTGCTTGCATGTGCCTAATTTGTCGCAAAAAACTTCCGGAAACTTACACAATTGGTTCACAAATCCGTCGTCTATAATTGCACTGAGGTTAATTTGGGTAATTTTTAAAGCGCGCATCTAATCTCTACCTAACAAGGGCCGTGCCCCGCCTTTAATGACATACAGACGTAATGATTTTTCTTTCGTATTGCCTAGGCACACGTCTACCTCAATGTAACCGAGAGAACTGATTTGAGGACCTGAATAGCCGCGTAAAATTAAATTATCATTTTTAATTTTTCTATAAGAAAACATATTATAATACATGTCTTCGCTAATAGCAGAAATGCGACTACCGGTGTCCATTTCACATTCGACAATATTATTATCAATTAACAAGTTAATAAAGTAGGGTCTGTTACCTCGCGCTGCCACTTCAATGTTGTACAAACCCGGCACTACCGCGCACTTGTTTACACATCACTTTAATATGCCCTCTTTGACCGCACTCATCACAGTTGTAGTGTTTGAACCGGCACCTGTCCGCGCCATGCGTCTTGCCGCAGCGCCAACACGAGCGGCCGCCCGGCGCCGTGCCCGCTGAGCCGGGCGCTCGAGGCGGGCGCGCGCTCTGCCGGCCGGCTCGCCCGCTGCCACCGCCGCCGCCGCCGGTGACGCCGCGCGCGTAATGCAGGCCCTCGCCCGCTGCCGCACTCGAGTTTGAGTCTGTCGCTGCCGCCCCGGTGGAGCCACTCACTTCGGCATGCTTCTCGGCAGCCTCTAATACCAGACCGAGCACCACTGCCTCCTTATATTGAATTTTCTTTTCGGCGAAAATCCTAGATCGCATCGCATAATTCACTAGACCTGACACGAAATGGTCGCGCAGGTTTTCCTCGAGCGTGGAGCACGTGTTGCACTTGCCGAAATTGCAAGTAGCCGCGAGATGTTTTAATGCCTGTAAGTATTCGGTGAGCGATTCGCCAACACGTTGCCGCCGCAGCCTGAACACGTGGCGTTCGGCGATCTCGGAACGTTGCGGTTCTAAATGTTCCGTTACTAGTTTTACCAATTCATCGTATGATTTATTTTCTGGGAAACCCGGCGAACACAGATCACACATTAAGGCATAAGTTTCTTCGCCCACAACTGTTATCAACAGCGGTACTTTCAACGAATCACTAATTTCATTTAGCATAATGTACTGGTTTACACGACGAATATACGCAGGCCATTGTTTCGAACTTAAATTAAATGGTTCTATTTTTCCGATCGGCATTTTTGCACTACTTTTAAGCGATTGCGTAAGAAAAAGAACCCTAAGAATAATCCCGTACTCGTCGCCAATGGAGCGTCAATCAAAGGCGTATGTAGACAACAAACTTATTGTCGAGAGAACTAACCTACCCGCCACCGTAACAATAATCACATAGCAACTAACCTTTAATACGTTACAATAATGAACTCTTATTAAAACTTAATTTTTGATTTGTTTTCGAATCATGTGGCAAATAAAGAACCAAGTAAAAACGTAGTTCTGGGCATATAAGGAACCAACTTTATGCATATTTTTGGTGGAGATTGATACATAATTAATATTATATGGTTCTAGTAGTGTTTTTAAAGTACCGAACAACTTATTTATTAACAAAGAATTGAATTCATTGTTTTAGAATTTTTTTTACAATAAAAGTTATATAAATGTAATTTAAAATGCATAGACTTTTGTGTTCATTTGTTATGTAATGTGCATCTTGGACATAAACCATTTCACTGAAGGCCTGTATTCATTTTGATTGGATTGGGTTTACAATTCGGTCGCCTGAATTTGAAGATTCTGTCACTGTGGAGGAGTCAAGGTTGTTTATCTGAATCACCCCCACTCGATTTTTGCTGCCGGAGCAGCGTCGAAGTATTTTTAATTATTATTTAAAAATATTGGTAATTGACTAATTAATTATGTGTTTGACGTTTCAGCTGTCAATGTCATATCGATATATAGTACTGAATGGATCTAGTGAATCGATATTTCACCCTAGGGAATCGAGATCGATACTTTTTCTGTTTTATTAAGATTTGTAAAATTATTTACAATTAGTTGAATATACCCTAACTCATAAAGAATGACAGTTTTTAATTCAATCATTCAATGTTATCTGTATTTTATTGTATCTTTTGATAACGCAAATCAAAAAAAGATCGTTTTTTGCGAAATCGCTCTTTACGATTTCGATTTTTTGTGAATCGATTCATTCAATTTCGGTTTGAATCGATTTAAAAATGTATAAAATTAATCGCTAGGCCGGGCATTTTGTTGACAGTTTTTCGTCATGCCGTTGCTTCAGAGTTTCATAATTTTGGTGAATAGTGGAATATTTGTGGCGGCGGAATACTGCTAAATATCGCAAAGATCCTTTCTTACAAATGGTGGCAGCCATAAATTATGTTTATAAATTAAAGTAGTTATAAAAGTTAATGTTTTGGTGTTATATTGGGTGCTATAGCGAGCGAAGCGAGCCTAGAACGTGGGGCACTCCGACTCGGACAGGTTAGGTTAGAAGGGGATGACGGGGTCGAGTGAGCGAGCGAAGCGAGCGAATAGACCCCGTCATCCCCTTCGTGGTTATTTTTTTGTAAACCACTCAGAAGTAGGAGCCTCGCGAAGCGGGGCTCCGTCGACCGGGCTTCCCTCGACTGCACCACGTTAAGTGGCGTGGGGCTTCCGTCCCCCAACTCTCTCTCCCCATAAATCAGGTTAAAATTGTCATAACAATTACGAAACATAACCTCAAAATGAGATTTTTAAAAATTTATAAAAAAAAAACTAAGCACGTCCGGCAGAAAGTGGAAGTAGGGGGTGACTCTACAACTCCTCCCCCCCCCCACACCACCCCGCACCCCCCAATTCAGGCGACCGAATTTTAAACCTTACCCTTTTGATTAGTGTAAGTGCTTAGTTATTAGGTGACTAGTGTAGGTGCTTAGTTATTAGGAGTAACACAGCGATTGATTAGTGCAAGTGATTAGTAATCTGCGTAGTAAAGTGATTAGTGGCACATTTTATTTTTTTGCAAGTGGACTGCGAGTGTCCCCGTCCCGTGCGTACTCCCTTTCCCCTCACTCGCAGTATGTCTACCACTAAACACGTCTGGATAGCAGTGTTAAGCGTTAAGCGTCAGACGCTTGCTTATGTTAGAAAAAATGATAAAGTGAACCTAAGACATAACCTATAAATTTGTGCAGGAGTATCTAAAAAATGAATGTTTTTACAATAGTAAATACCCTAACTGCAAAATTAAAGGAGCCTCAGATGTGGAATTTCTATGTATAAGTGAAGCTATGAACATACCAAGGTTTGGAAGTAAAAAAGTTTATACTAAATTAAGAAACTTGAGATCTACATATTCGCAAGAGGTTGCATGGCACGGCACACAACTGAAGTTACTAAACACAGCCACTAAACAGAATTGGATACTACTTACAATACAAACCTGCCCTAATCACCTGCACTCGCACTAATCAAAGTGAATACAGGCCTTGAGAGACACCAAAATTAGTAATTTCTACATGAAGTTGAGAAATTATTTAATATATAATGGCAGTATTTTATTCTAATTCCAGATTGATTTATTTGAGTCTGAAGTAGAGTCACTGTTAGTCGGTAAGAAAAAACGTCTGGATAAGGAAAAGCAGGACAGGATGGAGGAGCTCAAACTAAAGCTGGAGAAGCACAGGTTCCACATAAAGAAGCTAGAAACATTGTTACGCATGCTTGACAATATGTCCGTAGAAGTTGAACAAGTAAGTGTTACAAATTAATAGTTACAACTAATTTCCTTTTTTTTTTGAAATGCTCCAATTATGGTTTTCAGTGTACGGTATCTAGTAGTTACGAATTGTCTAAGAATCTTTTTCTGCTCACTGCTGTTATAACAATTTAAAAAATATTGCTGCACTTTTCAGGAATATAAATTCTCTGGATAATCAATAATATAATATATTTTTGTGGCATTACTTGGTGGAGACCTATGTTCAGCACTGGGTTCCTTCAAAATTATATGCATAATACTTCAAGATATACATAAAGATACATAAAGATTTTTTTATTAATGTAATGTTGAATGCCTCGTTGGTCTAGTGGTTGTAAACGCGGCTGCAGATCATGAGGTCCCAGGTTTGAATCCTGGGACAGGCCGAAAAATCCGGTTATTGTGTTTTCATCAATAAACTCTCAGTGGCTGTCTGGAGTCAGAAAGTTAGCGATGCTTCACCCCCATGCCTCAGAAAGCAATGTCTGAAAATCTAACTACACTGGGCACTATAATCCTGATTTGTGCATATGTCTATACTCAATAGTCTATACATCCATACCAGCTATGTGTCCAAATATCTATTGTCAGTAACTGTCATCCGTTGCGGCAATTCCATTTCCGCCATTTTTATTATTACTAATTACTATTATACTTCGCTGTTAGCACTAATGTTATAATAATATATAAATTTAGTTGAGAAAAACATGCTTATTATATTTTATTGTATTAACCATAACATTATACCCCTATATTTAAAGAAAACATGAAATTAAGTAAATTATTTCTCCCGGGCAGTAAATACAAGCCGCAATAGCTGCAAACATATAAGAAATGACGCCTTTTAGAAAGATACTATTGAGGGGTTATGTATTAACATTAACATATTACTAATCGTAAATACCCAAAAGCGCTTTTTAAAAAAAAATAAATCATTCACTGTCATAAAATATGATAGTTTTCTACATCAGATTTGATAGACCACAAATCCTCGCGAAAGAAAAGCGATTCCTACCAAGGATGATACGTGAGGCTATTGAAATTAAAAAACATCCTAATTTCATTAGAGAAGGAGGCTGGGTACTACCACCTGCTTGGACCCTGTATATTAATAAAATTAAAACTAAACCCAAGCATACCACTCCAAGACTTCAAAACCTAGTAAGTTAATTCTGCATAGATCGGACCATAAACAATAATTAAATAGCTGAAGGTACTCGAGATTAACATTGATATCGGGATGTCAGTCACCTCAGTCCCCCGTGACATTGTATCGATTACAGTTCCATTTATCTCAGTATATATTGTGTGAATTTGAAAAATGTATTGAAACATTCTCAATTCCAGATAAAAAGGATAAAAGAGGATGTAGAATATTACATAGTAACATCACTGGAACCCGGCTATGAAGAAAACGATTGCATTTATGATGACATAAATGGACTGGACGAGATTGAGCTGAGCGGGGTGGGGTTACCATCCTCTGCTACCACGGATAGTAATAACAGTAATGATTCTGCAGGCTCTCCCACCAGTATACTATCAGGTGTGTATTGTTACTGTTTTGGTTCTTCTGTCTACATGTTCTATTTTTATTGTATAATATATTGAGAAAAGTAAATGCTTTCAAATTAACGCGGTAACTTGTAACACTGTAATGTTTCCTCTGCAGTGGATAGCTTTTATTTAACTTGACAATGAGAATATCCACAATAGAGTAACTAACTTATTTCATGAAACTGGACTAATAATCGATAAAAGAAAGGCTCACAAGTGCCAGTGCAAGTGTAGGATGGCCTCCTATTTGATGGAATGATGACCTGGTAAATCTTGTAGGAAGGGCTTCGGAGCTTTCCTTGGAGGAGGCCTATGTTCAGCAGTGCCTTCAGATGGACTATAACAATGAATAATAAAGATAATTAAAAAATACTGCTAACTTAAATGTTCATATAATGTATTGATATATAAAAACTGACGATGGCCCAAGTTAAAAGCACCATTTACTGAAGAGCATGTTATGTGTACATCCATACATGTGAAAGAAGAGAGAAAGGTGTCAGGATTCTGCTAAATGAAAGTCCTTAGTCTCCGTCAACCCTTCTGGGTGCTAGGCGTGAGAGTTTGCTTTGCAAATGTTATGTTTATCAGATACTTATTGATGATGATATCCTAGTGGTTAGATTCATAAAGTATGATTCCAATCATCAATTTTACTCGTTGTCAGAACCTTGCTGACTATTATATTTTAAATATCTTTTAAAATAGAAGTGTTCCTTTATTATTTTTATAAATTAGTTGTTTATATATGTAACACTAGGAATTCCTTATGTATTTGGCAGACATTTACATACATAAATTGAACGAGGACAAATACCCAGACCCACAAAATTCATTTGTAGTTCATACAAATACTCATTCCATATACAAATGGAATTAATTATCTGAAGCTCTCTAGCTTAATAAATTGCAGAGTTAGACCTAGTAAATTACACAATCTATCTAGGTCTGTAAAAGACTGAGAAGCTTCACATAGTAGAGCCATGCTGCAGCTATATTATGGGTTGAAGCACAAATATAGGTTGGCTCAACAGGGTAGGACCCCACTCTCAAAAAATACCAGTGTAAAATAGTAGTTTAATGCTGCTGTGTTTTATATGGTGTGTGTAGAGAACTGGGATGCTTTTAACTGGAAATGAGGCATTCCATCTTAGTACTCAGGGGTGACAATGCATCTGCATTTTAATTCTTAGTCAAGGATAAATGTACATGTCTATGGGACATAGCATCCACTTAACATCAGGTGGTTTGTGTGCTTGTTTGCCACACTTATTTAAAAAAAAATGCATTATTAATAATGCGTTCCTTCATAACTGGTCTAAATTTTTTAGGTTTTAACAAATTTCAAGACGGTTGTTTCAACTTATATTGTAGACTTCGAGATTTTCTGGACCATTGACCCTAATTTACCGTAACCACAGTCACAAGACAAGATGGAGTAATAAATTATCTAAGGTCAATACAGGGCAGCAAAGTTTTGAACAAAAGTATATATTAAATTGGAAGTTATGTGTTAATTGTGCTTTGCCATAATTGAGAAATTAAAACTAAAAATTAAATGCATTTATTTACAGGTACCACCAGCCCCATAACATCACCCACGTTAGATGCACACAACCACTCCACAGACTCTATAGATGTTGAAAAGAAGAAGAAAGAGGAAGTCATAGCAAAAGTAAGCATATTCTCCTTACATCTCCCATCAGCTACATTTTGCATTGTCTTCATTAGCGTTCAACTTTGTACTGTTGGTAAACTTGTAGCTATGTCCAGTAAATGTGGATAACTTATCTTAAATTATTTAATTTTATGGTGAGTTTTGGATTCTTATTTGGTAAGACTTTAACTACTAACTAATTAAGGTAATTAATTTTCAATTTTATTGAAATTTAAATTAAATATTAATCTGCTTGTTATTTTCAAAAATTTATAAAACATTAATATATTTGAAAAAATAATGTAAATTGGAAATAGGATAGTTTTACTAAATCTTGTTGGTTGTTTTGGATTCCATTCAAACTATTCTTAATTATTATAGATAGTAAAATTGTAAATCTATCTAAAACATGTTATATGTTTCGTTTGTAAACAAATCAATCTTTAGCTTCACATAGTTCTGCAGTATGAATTCCCACAAAGGACCCAAAACTGACCAAAAAGGGCGGACAATCAAGTAAACAAATGTATGTTAACTTTCCAGCCGGTCAAACCGTTGCCGCTCCGCGCGGTGAACAGCTGCGCGGTCAGTAATAGCGCGACTAACGTTAGTTCCTTGCTCAATAACTCCGCCGCATCTACCAATAGGTCAGTCCACTGACGTCTTACTATTTTGACTGCTGAATTGTTGTGCCGGTTCGAGGCTTTGGATGTAGATAGGGCTGCCGGATTCAAAACATGTGTATGCTTGAATGTTTTAAGCTTCTCAGCTTTTATTGCACCCTTGAAGCATTCTTGTGATTTTTTTTATTTTGAAACAGGCTTTTGTGGATCGGGCAGCCCTATATATGGACTAACACAGAGTGAAAGAGAAACTTATTTGACTCATAAAAGTCGTATTATGTGATCATGTGACATTGAGTTTGTAACTAATAAGTTTTTTTCTGTTACGAGTGCAACATAATTCAAAAGTTTAGTAATATTTTCAAAACTCACTTGTCCGCCTGTTGATGTGGTAATTCTATCTACAGTTGTTTTAATTTCAAGCCCTGTCACCAACCTAAAGTAAATTATAAAGCAAACACACATCTGTAATAAAATATATGTACATATTATTTACGTAAGTGATATGAATATAGTTTTTCCCCTCAAAAATATATACAGTAGCTATAGCAGTGTCCATTTAGGTATACCATTGATGTCTGTTGGATGGTCCTCTTTAATTTAAATCATAGCACACTTTTACTTTGAAGGATTAATATTTCCTTTGTTTATTTACACTAATGGTCTGACTTAAAGCAACAAGATTTACTTTTGCCAGTACCATAAATAATAAACAATTAACTATTTAATTTTTTCGTAATTTACGTGAGTTAATATAATGTTATGCTAACTGCAGTTTCATTTACTTAATCCCAGATTTTCACTCTGTGATTCTTTTGGAATTTTGTATTTAAATTAAAAGTAATTGATATACGCGGATGGAGGATATTTGGAGTCTAGAACCGGCACTCTCTTACCCAAGAATCTTTCCTCTGGTCGAGAACAATTTTTTACAATACAATTTAAACATAAAAAGGTAAATATGATTTATAAAGAACATATCTATAAGTATTTTGAATTACTGTTACCAAATTGATCTCGTCCTAAGCAGTAGTTAGAATCATTGATTTTAATGGGAATAAAATTAATTACCATTGGGCTGCTTACTATTATTTTTGTTCTCATATCATCACATGTGCATGACATCGGAATATCATTTTCGCTTGTGGCAGTTGATTATTTCCATATATGTACAAAGTGCAGTTCTTTACATTTATTTGTTCACGAACACCAACTAGAGCTAATAAATGTTAAGAATTAAGGGACATCATTTTTGTATTGTTGCTACAATTGTCTGAAATAATCTTCTGCTAATAAAATCTGTCAGTTTGTTGGGATATAAATAATATATTTTAACGGGTTTTAAAATTTTCCAATGGCTTTCTCATTTTAACTTTTTAAGATATTTTGACTTCAAAAATGTAATTTTAGTTCTTTATTATTATCGTAAAGTGTGGTTTAATCTATTTCGGGATTTATTTCTCTCTATAAATGTTGAATTCCTTTCATTAAAGAATGCGTTTTAAATTAACATAAAAATTAAGTATCTTATTTTACTTATATGAACGCAAACATTTTAAGAACTATATACATTTTAAGTGAGTGATCCATGTTGAGCTTTATGCAATACAGACTTTTGGCTTATGAAACATGTTATTATGGTACTATTTACTTATTTTAAAGAAATGTTTACAATGGATAAACTCAATGCCTAGTAATTTTTATTGGAAATATATGAAACATTGAATGAGTATTTATTGTTAAATCAACTTGAAAATATTGTAATTGGTTATATAGATCATAAATTATTAATACTCAAACTTGAATTACGATAAATTTTTGTTTAAAATATTGAGCATGTTTTTATTAAGGTACTCGATGATAGAGTAAAGGTGTGCCTTCATTTTGCTAGTTTCCTTGTAGTAAAATAAATATTCGTTATTCGTAGCTTGGATTTAATTTTGGACACCAGGAGGTTAGTTACAAGTAACGAAAACGCGAGCGAGTGAGAGCGAGTTTTAAGGTGCAAGACATTAAGACTTCATTTTGTCGATGGCTATATGTCGCTTTGGTTGTGGATGGGGCAAGGAAAAGGGGAGATCTATCGCCGGGTAAGGTGTTGAGCTTGGGAAGTGGCCAATGCTCCATGTGATAGTTGAGAACTATTCTATATATACCACAGTACTTCGGAACTTTGATACCATGATTTAGGCTTCGGTGCGTTTTTTTGTTTGAGGCACACACATCGCTTTTCGGTATCGTTACGTTAGAACTGTTGAATGTCATTTGTTTTACTAATCACAGCCATTTGGCAACAACAAACTGACAGAGCGTGCACACCATAGTCCTCGTTTACCCCCATCTCTGTATATAAAAACAATGTTTGCATTTACAGTTTAAACATGACGGGCGCGTCGGGCACGTCGACGCCCATCAAGCTGCCACCGGCGCCCAGCCCGCCGCACGTCACGGCCCCCGCGGCGCCCGCACTCCCCCCGCATCCCGCGCTGCCTACACACAATTCACACATCCATCTTCATCAGCGTCAGAACAACACAGGTAACGAATCCTCGAGGAGCTTTACGTGATGTATAGATAAAGTATTAGAAACTACGCGAATGATTTCGCTAGTTATCGGAATGCAGGAATTAGGCTTCGGATATTATCTTAGCTAATGTTTTGGACCCAAACTCCAGTTCAATTAAACCGATATGCTTAATTGAAGGGAGATGGAATAATAATGAAAGAAAATAAAAGTAACCGATACAGATAAAGATTTATGGAGAGAATAAAAAATAAAAAATGATCTGGACAAATAAATAATAGAGATCTGGACAAATAAGCATATAGACCTCGAGCAGGGTATGTTTCCGGAATGGGATGATAAAATTGGGTGTAACGGATATTATGGAACATTACCTTCAGTACAAGTGAAGTAAATGAGTTTACTCATATTAGTACTTTTGGGGACCAGAGAAACCTTAAATGTGTTACCCTTAATAATGTAGGTAAATTGAGGTCCAGCCTCGATGCACGTAAACAACACATATTTTGGTGAATTTTTAATCATGTTAGTCATCAGGAATGACAAAGCATCTGCTTATTGATACTTAATCAAGGATAGAAATGTACATGCCTATTATTGTGTGTCTGTTTCTGTATACGAAATGGTTACAACATGTTTTATTATAAACTAGTGATCCACCCCGGTTCTGAGCGGGTGATTTCGGGATCTCGACAACGGCGCCACCTACCGAGTCCAACCGACTATTTAAATCATTCAGGAACCCGTTCAGATGCACACAAAAAAAAAACATCAAAATCGTTCGAGCTGTTTTTGAGCTTTAGTGAGACTACAGGATAACAATTGATTTTTACACATAGAGATAAAAATATATTTCTTAGGTCAAAAATAAAATATCATAGGTATATTGAGAAAATATACATTAAGTATATAAGGCCACATTACACTCCTCAATTTAACAAACATCTATGTGGTAGTTTCATTAAAAACTTCCTCCTCTATCTTCCACCTTGAGGATTCTAAATCTTTCCCCAAATTTTTTTGGGATCACCCCTATTACTCCTTAAGTATGTATAGGTTACACATGTCCAAAGGTATTATAATTTATTAAAAAAATAATTAAACCGATTCACAATCTACAAATGCATCACGTACTAGCTGATACCTACTTGCTTCGCTGGGCGCATGATAATAGACAATAATAACGTAGATAAAAATATCAGGAATATTTCTTGATTGGTTTTTAGTGAGCGTCTACATTGCGAAACTAGTAACTATACTAAATTGCAAGTCAATCGAGTGTATAGTTTTAAGAGATATGGTCATGTTTCACTTATATATTATAGTCTTTGCGTTATAGCAGGGTGCGGGTGACAGCTTACAGTTTAGCGTGCCTAGAGATGGCAAAATGTTAATCGATTTAAAAAGGCGATTAACGATATACGAGGTGTGTTCAAAAAGTAAGGTGACTTTATATTTTTATGAAAAACTATTTATTTATTCATCAATATTTATGTTGTCCCCTTCAAAGTAATCCCCATCAGATATAATACACTTGTGCCAACGCTTTTTCCAATCGTCAAAGCATTTCTGATAATCACTTTCTGGTATAGCCTTCAACTCTTTCAGCGATGCAGTTTTTATCTCTTCAATCGTTGCAAATCTTCGTCCTGTCATAGGTCTCTTCAGTTTTGGGAACAGGAAAAAGTCACATGGGGCCAAATCCGGTAAATATGGTGGCTGAGGCATGATTGTAGTGTTGTTTTTGGTCAAAAAACCTCTCACAAGCAACGATGAGTGAGCAGGTGCATTATCGTGATGCAAAAACCATGAATTGTTTACCCACAATTCGGGACGTTTCTTACGTATTGCTTCTCGCAAATGGCGCATAACTTCAAGGTAATACTGCTTATTGACCGTACGACCTTGTGGCAAGAACTCATGATGCACCACACCCCTACAGTCGAAGAAAACTGTAAGCAAAACCTTCACATTTGATCGAACTTGGCGTGCTTTTTTTGGTCTTGGTGATTCAGTGTGCTTCCACTGGGACGATTAAGTCTTAGTTTCGACGTCATAACCGTATACCCATGTTTCGTCACCTGTTATGACCCTTTTGAGCAAATCTGGGTCGTTGTTGACATCATCCAATAGCTCTTGAGCGATTGTCATGCGACGGTTCTTTTGGTCGAAATTGAGCAATTTTGGAACAAATTTCGCTGACACACGTTTCATGCCCAAAATATCCGAAAAAATTTCATGGCAAGAGCCAACCGATATGCCAACATCCTCCGCGACTTCTCTGATAGTGATCCGACTATTTTCCAAAACAATTTTCTTCACTATTTCAACGTTTTCATCGGTTGTTGACGTGCTGGGGCGTCCAGAGCGAGGTTCGTCATTGGCATCTTCTCGGCCATCTTGAAAGAGCTTGTACCACTTATAAACGTTTTTTTTACTAAAAGTAGACTCACCGTATGCCACTGTCAACATTTCAAGTGTTTTGGAGCACGTAATTCCATTTTTTACACAAAATTTGATGCAAATTCTTTGATCCATTTTTTTTTGATAGAAGAAAATCGCCGAGCACACCAAAGTACGTCTGACCTTTGTAACTGTCAAAAATAAACTAAACATGCTATACACTTCAAACTTGAAAATTATGCTCAGGACATGTGTACCAACGCAACAAAATACAAAAATCGAAAATCGAATGTGCGTTGCCTGCGGTGCGGCGGTGCGGTGATTCAAAAAGTCACCTTACTTTTTGAACACACCTCGTACACAAAGCAAAGCAAAAATTAACGATTAGCTAACGATATAAAAATTAAAACCGAAACATGTATTTTTTTATAAACTATAATGCATGTAAAGTTAAGTTAAAGCAGGCCTGTTGCGAGTGATAATTACACATATCTTTTTCATCACAAATAGTAAAAACGCACAAGTAAAGATAACATATTTTTATTAAAATCTTTAATCATCATTAGTACTTATATCACTATCATCGTCATCACTGACATGAATTATTAGAGTCTGCGACTGTGTCAATCAAATCGTCGAGAGTGCACATCTTATCTTCGTCTTTGATTGTATGGCTGATACATTCTTTCCATTTATCAGGAGTAACATTACTTATACTTTCCAGTAATAGTTTTTTAACTTCTGCCATTTTAAAAGTTCTTTTGTGTCCTGCGACATGCCCCTTAGCTTGAGCTCACACCAATTCAATAGGGTTGAGCTCACAATGATATGGGGGCAGTCTAAGCACAGTAATGCCTTGTGCTGCGGCCATCTCGTCTACAATACACTGTTGATATTTGTATTTCTTCTGACCCACAATTTCCTATAAATTAACTTTTAGCATTTTTTCTTTAAAATTTAAATATTTTGAAGTCAACCACACTTCGATATAGCCTTTTCTCCATGCAGTTGTTGGTACTTTTTCGCCCTTCCTCGAATGATAGGGAGCATTATCCAACACTGCTACCGAGCTTGGTTTTAATTTTGAAAGTATTATTGTAAACCACTCCTCAAATACGTCCCCAATCATCTCCTTGTGGTAATCTGCCAAGCTTTTTTTGCCTCAAAACCCAATAAGCCATCTTCCAAAAATCCTTCTTCGCTCCCTATATGGCTAACTATAAGTCGCCTCCCTTTGCCTGTAGGTGCCTTAAGCCCTGTTATCAAGCCATCAAGGAACGCTTGCCATATACATTGAATGTTGGTATCACACGACACTTTATTGACAGTATGTTCTGAAAATAAAAATATATTTAATATTTCACTTATACATGAGGATAGTTATAAATGCATATAAATTGAATAATATTACCTATAAATGTGGATTTCTTTATTTATTTTTTTCATTATGGAAACAGCAATTTATTAACTAAGTTAATTTAAGTGTTACATAAGTACAGAATTTATTGCTGACTAATAATACTTTGAAGAAAAAATAGGTTGTAGAAAGTTAATTACCACATTATTCAATACTTGTCTTCGTTTACCCACGTTTCATCCTGGTAATATATAAACCTGCCTTCTCTTCTATATTGTTTAATTCGGTGCAAGTATTTTTGACGCCATAGTGCTATCTCCTTGCGATCTGTTAGCGCACTTCGACGTTTGCGACTTGCGTATTTAAATTTAAATGCTTCAATACTTTTCTTAATGTTGATTTCGACATAACAGGCATGTCTGAATCACCAGCTATCTCTTGGTGAATCTGAAATAAGCATTTACATTACAGTTAAAATGTAGACAGGCAACACAGGTTAAAGTATAGTTTTACAATGGGGGATGTCAGCAACGAGGGTTTAAAGAATTAGCAATAAATTTACCTTTTCAATAGTCGGAATGTTCCTGTAAAAAAACGCGTGAATCTTTCATTGAATTGGCGAAAGTAAATTCGTCAAATTTTTGTATGAAAACTAGTTGAGGTCCACTCTTTTTCGGCTTTTGAAACTCTTTTGTGTCTTTATAGTCTTTGGTAATTTTATAGACACTTGACAGACCCATGCCAGTCAAGAAGTCTTTTTAGCACATTCCGCTGTTTGCGGCCAATTTTCTATATTATATTTGTAAATATTTAGAATTATGGTCTTTTCGTTGGGCGTAAAAGCACCACGAGGACGCTTCTTTCTGGGAGAAAGAAAGTCTAGAGTCTTGTGCTCTGTCAGATGGGGCTGCTTCCCGGGAAGGGCCAGGTTGTGGCTCCATAATGTTTATAAAAGTCAACAAACGATAACAACACGAAGTCAACAAGAAAAAACTTAACATAATAACAGAAACTCAACAAAAATAAGATAATAACAACAAATAGCAGCAAACACCGAGAACACATGAGCGCATTTGAGCATTCAAAGAAGTCGAATGAAAGTCAATCAATGTGACAGACGCGACATGACAGCTAAGTTTTTTTTAAAGGTTTACTAAACCTGCGATAAGTAGGCAGTGATGCCAGCTAAAGAATAAAATAAAGTAATTAAAGTTAATTCGATATATTGTTCGTGATATTGAAATATTTGTTATTTTTGTATTAGGTTACTTGAGTAAGTAAATATTTAGATTTACCTTTTTGTAGGTAAAACTTAAAAAATACGTAGAATTTTATTTTTTATTGCCCTCAAATGGGTCAAATATGTCCCTTTTTCGGTGGAGAACTTTTTTAGTAGCAACACTTGTGAAATGTCAGAATTCTACGAAATGAAAAATCAGAGTTTAGGTAAATTATCTGAGTTTCAAAGATGTTCACTTCACACGTTCGTTTCGTTGTTATAATCTTAATTTTTCTAGTTGTTGCATATTAACCTTCCTCACCTTGAATACTAATATTTTTATTATCATCAAATTACTAGTACATTTCATAACACTTTGTTGTATTCTTCAAGCAACTAATATCAAAGGATTCAATTTGTTTTCTCACAACACCTAACCCTACAGTAGTACCGGCCTTAACAAAGGCGCGTAGCGGATTAAGTGATACAGACATTTATCAGTGCATTTTGATTTTGTACGCGCGCCGCATTATTGCTTTTTCGGCGCTTTAATCAGTTGCACGGATATCACTTTCGAGGCGTGCAAAGTATTATGAATGGCTTATATGGCTTCCTTACACAAGTGAAGCTTCAAAATTTTAAACCATCCTTTGTATAGTCTAGATCTGAGAGCTTCGAGAAAAGAAATTTACGGATGACAAAGAAGTGAAGTCTGCAATTTCTGCCTATTCTTTTTATTTATTTTTTATAGGATAGGATGACAAACGAGCACACAGTCCATCTGATGGTAAGTGGTTGCTGTGGCCCATAGACATCTACATCTATCCTCGATTACGAATCAAAATGCGAATGCGTTGTCATCCGTGAGGACTTAGGTGGAATGCCACGTTTCCAGTAAAAAGGGTCTCCGGTTCTCTACACTCACCATACGAAACACAGCAGCATGAAGATACTATTTGACGCTGGTATTCTGTGAGAGCGTGGTCCTTCCCCGGTCGAGCCGACCCATTTGTACTACAACTATACTACTAATATAACTGCAGCATGGCTCTACCACGTATAAAAAGGTTTGAGGGTGGACCTTGGCAAAACTTTTTTTTTTCGAGGGTAAAAATAAATTATTTGTAAAGTTTGAGGAATGCACAAGGGTTAAAAGAGTTATATCAAAAAGGAAAAATAATTTCATATTTCATTTCACTTCCTTTAACTTTCATTCCGCGAACTTTTTGAACTCGTAGTTACGTAAAAACTGTTCTGGCGATCTCGCCCGCGTGGTATTTTTTACGATTGGATTTTTTGGGTTTTAATTTTTTTGCGCGGAATCCTTCTTCTTTTTTTAAAAATAAAAGTAGCAAAGTGCTGGCTGAAAGTAAGTAAAAATAAGACAATATCAAAAAAATATATAATAACACCTTGTCTGTATATACCTGCGCTAGCATTATAGTAGAAGGAAGATTGGCTCAATATCAAAACTACCGGAACAACAGTGACGATACTTGGCATCACACTGAAGTTTACTATGTAGTTGCTGGCATGGTTAAAAATCTTTATTCAATAAATCTTTTTTACCGCCTTTTCATAATAATTTGTTATTTCTTTATTACATGCTGCATATAATATACGTAATAAATTTTCAATCTGCAGTATTACATATCAAGTTTAAAAAAAAGTTGATGATGAAAATCTACACGAAAAGATCATATTATGTACATTATTTTTTTTGAAACTTAAATTACGATGAAAGATTAAAATATAACCAGCGTTATCAATTCTGCGCGATAACTTTACCGTACGCTGCACTGTTTACAAAACAAATTACTCCGTTTATCAAACGGTGTGAATGGATCTGAGATAATCAGCCGACATTATTACGATTAGTCGCATTTGGCAAGCGTCCACTTTTCGTACAAACACTCGCTTTTGGCGTACTTCCAACTTTACACGGCGACTGGACTCAGTCGATAGGCTCTATCGGTAACGATCGCAGCCTCTGTTTTTTTTTTAGGACGACAATGTTTTCCCGCGCAAACGTCAAATATGGACGATGGTAACAGATGGTTTTTATGTGCATGTGTTGTATTGAGATTTATTTTAAAAGTGTAGTTTCTTTTAATTATGTTGCGTAGTTGTAATTTAATTGTGTGAAGTTCAATGTCGGTTATATAACAATTGGAGTGTGCCGGTATTTCTCAGGGTAAATAACACCGTTATTGACCACTTGAAAACTATCGGCTGTTTGAGATATTTAATAAACAAAATTGCTTACGCGTATATAGTGTTTCGTCTATATCTCATGATTAATTTGTATAATTAAAATTATTTTGATAGACACTGTTTCACATGGTTAAAAAATATTGGAGCGTGCCAGTCTTTCTCGGAGTAAATAAGAACAGGCTATTTAACTCTTCTAATTAATCACCTGTTTGAGATATTTAAAAACATGATTGTGCTTACATAGAGTTCCGTCCATTTCTCGTGTTTAGTTTATGTATTTGAAATTAATAGTTTGAAGTTTTCTAGTGCTTTTTTAGTAGTCTCTGTTAATTTGATCGGAACTTTGTTTTACATCAACTCAATTATGTACAAAAGTAATTTAAAAATCGTCGATCTAGTGATTTAGGCTAGAGTTGGCGACTAATGAATCGTGGATCCAGGGTTTGATTGCAACCGAAGTCGATATTTGTGTATAAACGAAATTTGTTAATTTAGTTAATATTAACAAGTTTAGTTTATAATCATCCTGCTTCTGATCAAAGCAAAGTTATCCTATGATTTTTACATTGGATACGATTACAATACAATTGCATACTTAAAACGAATATGAAACGAAAGAAAATATTATAATATACTATACTATAATATCGCCCGTACAGTAGTACTGCCATCAGTAAATCATGCGAAAAAAAACACTTAATGTTTCAATTCCAAAAATGAATGCTAAAATCTCAAACTTTTATTTAATATTTACAAAGTATGGCATAATATCTGTAAGACCAGTCAGTGCATGTGAACATTGTGCACCACATGTGAAAGTCATTTTTATAAAGAGCTAAGTGCACATGTTCATTTTTAACTGATGTTATTGTACGGTGGGAAAGGTGGTTTAAAAGATTTTTTTATTGTTGCAATAAATACAAAGTAAGTTTTATTTATTAGCGTAATAAATCTAAGCTATAAACAATCATGTATATTTTTTTTAAATGCCCACAAGATTACTGAAGACTCAAGTCTATAAAAATATTATTTCATATCCTCATCATACATGATGATGAGGACATGAAATAGTATCTTTATATATTAATATAAACCAATTACTATATGCATTTCTGTTTATTTAAACAGTGTACTGTTTACATTAATACCTGTAGTGGCGGTGTAAGAGTGTCCACTACCTCATATCTTCTCTGGATGTCGTAAGAGCCGACAAAGGTAAACAGACAAGGAGATGGGCAGTAGCATCTTCATAATAAAAACAACTTAATAATAAGGAAAAACTGGTATTATACAATATTTACTGCATTAAATGCGACAAGTCGTTTAGGGCAGTGCCCTCAAATATTCCCATTGGAAAACCTTGGCATATAAAAACTGGATGATACAGTATTGTTAGCTCAAACTCGATTTGTTGTTTCGAAAGAACAGATCGAAGATCTTCGTCAGAAGACTTAAAAATGAAATGATCCACATTGTTAAGTAATTTTAGTTTTAACTAACTAAAGGACAGGACTGAAGATAACTAAAGGACTTTTACTTCTTTTAAAAATATAATCACGTACGGTTTCAATTTATTGATTAAACAATTATTTAACTAACAAAACGATTTTCGTTCTTCAAAAACATCTATTATAAATCTTTTCTTTCCAAGTTTGTTCCTTTTTAAATATTATGAACACGATCTTCTTCAATACCTATTTTTTTGTATAAAATTTATTCTTTATAGCTTAACCCTGTTTTAAATTTTATAACGACAAACTAAATTTTAAAGTAATCGAGATTCCACTACCGTTTAACAAGCTATAAGTTGTTAGACAGAGTGCATAATTAACATTTGTGTTTATGCTCGTTGCAGAAGTAGTGGAGAATGGTCCGGTTTCGATCGCGCCAGTTCACAACACGGTCACGCATCCACCGCCTCCCACGCAGCCCCCACCTGTAAGTGTCCCAAACACTCGTGAAAGTGGAGAGATTTTTTGTTTATTATAGTTATTACTATTGCTAAGGCTATTATAGCCTATAATCGTTTTAAAATTACTCTCTTCTACTATGCATAAATTAATTGCTTAATTTTTGCTTTGGAATACAAAGCATATACAGTGGACCCCCAGTAATCCGACAAACATTTTGCAGGGCAGTGTCAAACTATCGATTTGTCGGATTATAGAGTACTGCCTAAGACTCCCTATAGTTTGGATTTTTTTACAAAAGACTACCCTGTAATCTGAAAAATTACAGATCCAATGATAAGATTCTATCCTATACTATTAAACGAGCAATTCTTGTATATATGTATATATATATATATATAATCGGGATCTCGGAAACGGCTCCAACGATTTTCATAAAATTTAGTGTCCAGGGAGTTTCGGGGATAATAAATCGATCTAGCTAAGATTTATTTTTAGAAAATGTCTTTTTGTCCGTGTTTTTAGGCAATTAAAAACTGCTACAATATAGTTAGAATAAGAAGGTAAATTTTGACAGTTTGGTAATGATTATAAATAGCTTATTGGTATAATGGGCGGTCACAAAATCGTAAAACCCCGGTTCGAGCCCAGACCGACCGACCGACTTTTTTATTTTTTTTTTCAAGTTTCTTTCTTTTTTGAGAAAATATATTTTTTTCGAGCCCTTTTTTTAGTATTTTTTAAAAACACGAAAATTTAAATAAAAATAATTGCACTCATGATTTTTTATTCAAATAACCAGTTCAGTTTTTTCTGTTATGTCGCTAAGATCAAAAAATATTATTTATAATTCATCAGTATGTAATTTGTATCTAAATATAATTTCCAAAACACACGAATTAAAAAAATCGAGCGAAAAATACCGAGCAAAGCTCGGTCAACCGGGTACTATGTTATATATATTATGTACTCTGAAGTACAAATCATACTTCATTATGTCAAATTCAAACTAAGTAATCAGAATCAAAACAATACCCTACGAGTCGAGCACAATAGTGGTGGTGCGTATAAGTTATAACTAGTTCAATCATGCATTAGCGAAGATTGTCAAAAAAATATTTGCCCATGTCGGATTACAAGGGTTGCCGGATTACTGGGGGTCCACTGTATCCCGAAATAATGATGCTTGTAAATTTACTTTGGGGTAAAATTTACAAAATAAACATTGAAAGTTTTGTAAATAACATAATTTTTTTAAATCCTACATTTTTACCACTCACTTTTGTGTAGTATGCCTGTTCGGGTCAAATATAGTAATTGACGTTATGTTAACTTTTAGATGAGCTAGAGACTAGAAGTTTTGAACACAACTCGAAAACAGATAAGAATGTAAGAATATGGTTTAAAAAACGTGGCATATTAAAAAAAAATACATGATTTTTTAATTTCTCTTAATTACTTCTTCTCCTATCTACATCCATATGCTAAGGGTTTTCCATTTAGTCACATTGTTATCGTTTTATATATATATATAAACATTAAAAACATTAGTGTGTACATTATAGTGTTAAAGTTTATACGTGGTAGAGCCACGTTTCAGCTATAGTATGGTTGTGGCACGAAAGGGTCGGCTCGACCAAGGAAGGATCACGCTCTCACAGAATACTGCTGTGTTTCGTACGGTGAGTGCAGAAATCCGGAGACCCTTTTTTCTGGAAACGAGGCATTCCATCTTAGTCATCAGAGGTGACAACACATCTGCGTTTTGATTCTTAATCGAGGATAAATGTCTGTGGGCTACGGCATCCATTCACCATCAGATAGACTGTGTACTCGTTGCTCACCCATATTCTATAAAAAAAGTTTGGAGGTTCAAGAGAACCAGATAAATTACAGGCTGAGACACATGTCGTTTTAGTCTTCAGAGAACAATACAACTATAGATCTCTTTTTGAAGTTTATTGCAAGTGTCAATGGACTGCCTCAGCCAAGTCATAACAATATGATTTATATAGACGGATATCATATATATATATATATATATATATATATATATATATATATATATATATATATATATATATATATATACATCCCGTAACTTATTGTACGTGTTTGTAAATATACGGACGTCAAATAGGAGACTTAGCGCAATGTTCGCAAATTGTCATGCTGATCACAGAAATGTCAAAATCTAAAAAAAAAATTGGACGTCATTTTTCTTCCAATCTTGTTGTACTGAATATTTACGTAGTTCCGCTAATTTTCTTTGCAAAAATAATAGCGCTGCTGTCGATTTGTGAATACTTTCATTTATGGCCGCATTTGACTTCCGCACAAAATTAGGAGATACGACGTTGCCGTTCCGTCACCGTTGCCAACGTGTTACTTGTATTTAGTTATATATGGTTATGACTGCCTCGTTGGTCTAGCGGTTGTAGTAGTGCGACTGCTAATCGTGAGATCCTGGGTTCGAATCCCGGGTCGGGCCAAAAAATCAATTAATGAGTTTTTCTGTCAAGAACTTATCAATAGCCCTGAGTCAGGAAGTTGGCGGTGTATCACCCCTTCCCTCGGAAAGCACGTAAAGCCGTTGATCCTGCGCCTGATCTCTCTCCAGTCGTGTCGGTTTACCGTCCCATCGGATTATGAGAGCGAGGGAATAGAGAGTGCACCTGTGGTTGCGCATACACTTGGGCACTATAATCCTGTCCTGCGCCAATGGCTAGTCTCCGTTGAGGCAGACCGCCGTGACCGTAATTCGGTCTGCAGGACATTATTATATGGTTTATACTGCGCTTGGTACTAGTAATTTTATGATTAAAACTACTTTTACCATAGCATTACATACATTTTTTAGCATAGCATAGATCGGACCATAAACAATAATTAAAAAAGCTGAAGGTACTCCGGGTTTAACAATGACATCGGGACGTCAGTCATCTCAGTCCCCCGTGACCATGGGTGCTGGAAAGCGCCCGAAACGTCGGGAATTAAAAATAAAAAGTTAAAATAAACGCGATAAAATCCGTAAAAGTAGTTTTAATCATGTGTAGTGTTCGCGTAAATATAAGAAATCACTAGTAATTTTACTTTTAAACTTGTTTTCTTAACCTTACATTTACCTACACATAATATGGACGTCCGAATATCCTAAAACTTTCATACTGAATGATATTTGACACCCGTATTTTTGAATTTAGTTATATTTTTATAAATGTAGATGCGGACGACGGCATATCGGTTTATTTCATGCTGCACTATATTTTAACATTTTACATTTGGTACTTTGTAAGCAACCCATAATTCTGTTTGAGTATAAGTTACCTTCTGATTGAGTACAGGAAGATGGACTCAATTGTGGATATTGACAGGTTTCATAGAAATTTGTTTTATTATATTGTGACTAATAACCTCTGACTAATAACCTATTCTGGTCTGGCGAAGAAACTCATTTTAATGTAAGGTTTTACTGCATTGACTGCCAATAGGTTATTAATTTATACAATAGACCGTGGCATATTGTTGCTGACATGAATAACTCCGAAAATATAATTTATTTACTTGATCGTGTTGAGTTGTGGTGCTCTCACTGTATCTTAAGGATGAGTGCGACTATTGTACCTAATCTGTACGAAATTACTCTCTACTTAACTAGATTCATTTTTGTGAAAGGTTATTTTTGTTAAATTATGATATTATGTTTGGTTTTGCAGTTAGTGGAAATACAATTTAATTTTTCACATCCGTTTTCTAAGCTTCTAAGCGTTGTATCATTTCTGGAATGAAACATTTTATAAAACACCAAAGTGACTATTTTACACAGCATGGCCTCCCTACACTAAAATACGAATAAAACAATAGCGAAAAATGACATTAAAGCAGTGATCATTAATGTGTGTTTATACACAAGGAATTAAAATATAAATATATTCATAGTTATATGGACGTCAAATATCGTGCGGTATTGAACTTTACCGATAATCTTACGTCCACATATAGAAATAAAACAAAATTCAAAAATATGGACGTCAAATATCATTCAGTATGAATGTTTTAGAATATTCGGATGTCCATATTATTATATGTACTTAGCTAAATCTAAGGACACGAAAACAAATTGGAAAGTAAAATTATCTACTAGCACTGAGTACAGTATAAACCGACAAAAATACCAAAATATGCCTTGAGCACTGAATAAATAATCAACATAAATAAATAGTAAAATGCAATAATCAACAAAAACTTTGGACATCTGATATCGAAGAAGTGGACGTCAAATAAAACTTAGTGTGAATATTTTAGGACATTCTTACGTCCGTATATGTGATCATAAAAAGTAAACTCACCAAAACTCAATACGATCAAGTAAATAAATTATATTTTCGGAGTTATTCATGTCAGCAACAATACACCACGGTCTATTGTAGAAATTATCAACCCATTGGCAGTTAACGCAGTGAAACATTATATTAAAATGAGTTTCTTCCCAATGTCATATTAGGTTATTAGTCACAATATAAGAAAATGAACTTCTATTAAACCTGTCAATATCTACAATTAGTACTTATTTACAATAGTAAAATAAATAATAATATAGTTAATCTATAATGTAGGTATCACGGCTGGGCAATTCTAGTATTTAGTAAACGAATAACTAGTTGGTAAATTAATCATGATATCTATCTGTTTTTTTCGCCGGAAACAAAAATGATATTGTGTATTTTTCGTAACTGTACATTCTGTGGATTTATTTCATTATTTTGAACAACATACGAAACTTAAGTGACTAAAATTAAATCTAATCTAAACTAGAATCATAAAAACTATTATTCGTGCTAAACGAATCTAATAACGATCTGTTATTTTTGTCTCCTGCGAAAAAAACAGACTATAGGAATCTATCGAATACCTACGTAAACAAAATATCACCTACAAATAAAATATTACAAAGAGGAATAACTAATAAGAGTGGCAACGTCGCACCGTACAAAGGAATTGCGTTAAGCAGGAGAATGAATTAAAAACTATGTATATTATGGGGATTCTGGATAATTTGTAATATGGAAGGGAGTCCTGATTGGTTTCCCTCCGTCTGGCAATATACGAATATTTGTATATCGACATAATGGTAAATTTTCAAAGAAATGAGTTAAACACTATCTTTGAAATTGTTTAATGGACCAATATACGCTATCATAATGTATAAAAAATGCCTACAAGTGGTGGACGCTACAATAATGCGAAATGAAAGGACGTAGAATCAATATTGTGATGTATATATATATATATATATATATATATATATATATATATATATATATATATATATATCCTATTATATATATATTTATTTATATAAAAGAAAGGAGTGATGGAGATGGAGTGACGACCTGGTAAAACATGCAGAAAGTCAATGGGGCACGATTCTATATGCCTATAATCTGCAAGTAATAAGTTAACAAAGTATAATTATTCTGATGAATGGTTACGAAAACGGGAGGAACTTAAGTAACCAATTATTAAAAACTGTAAAATTGGTGCACTCGCTTAAATAATCGGCTACTTAAGTCCCTTGTATCGTAATGTAATATTATTTTATATTATATAAGTTTATTATATAGGGTATTCTTAAAAGTAGAAATCTTTGAAATATCTATATCACAAGAATGGTGCGTCATGGGGAAAAAGTATAAGAACAAATTTTTTTAGGCAATTGTACGGTCTACAACTTTCACCTGTCTTGCTTTTACTATAGCATCTACAGTTTACGAACGAAAAAAAAACTATATTTTTTGACCTTTGATCTTGAACAAATTTTAAGCAGGTGTAGGAGCGGTGGGGGACTTTCGATATGTCATTTTCTAATAGTGTATATCTAGTCTGTACCAATTTTCAGGCGTATGTGAATTATAGCAAACTTATATTTTATTTTGACTGGACTAAAAAAAACTCGCGTAAGAGAACATATAGCTGACGTGAAGAACCGACGCTCTTTGAGATATGTAGTCTGTGAATATGTTCAGGATTGTCCCTGCCATTATACAGAAAGATAGAAAAAACACCAATACTTAACAAAGATGATTCGTGAGGGTATTGAAATTAAAAGACGATGGATGGGTGCTACCTACTTTTTGGAATCCTATAATTAATAAAATTAAATTCAAATCCAAGCCTAGCTTATTCTGTGTAGATTTACCCAAAAATTAATATTCAAAACTTGAAGGTATCCTGACATTGAGACGTCAAAAACCTCAGTCCTCCCCATGACCATGAGTGCTGTAAAACACCCGAAACGTCGTGGATAAAAAATGTTAAAATTGAATGCACGATAAAATCCGTAAAATGAAACTATCATTTAATGTGTAATAATCATGTAACTATAAGAAATTTCCGTTTGCAGACGCCAAAGAGCGCATCGGCGACCCCGTCAAGTGGTGCAAGTTCGTCGAGCGGCGCTGGCGCCGGGTCGGCGACGCCGGCGCCGCGCGACTCCTCGCCCGCGCTCAACGGGCCCGCGTCGCACGTGCACGTGATGCACGTGACCCACGCGACGCACGCGCTAGTGACGCATCCGCCTGCGCACACGCCACATCTCGCCGACAAGTGAGTCAACCTCTACTTTTATACCGGCTCTCTTGCTCGCGTGACGCATGCTCCGCACGTGAACACGCGACGCACGCCCGCGTGACGCACTCAACGCACGCCCTCGTGACGCAATCGCCGTACGTCGCCGACTAGTGAGGCTAGCACTTATTTTATACACATGCGCCTCACGTAAAGACTCTTACTATAAAATCTATGTGAATGTAGTTAAGCCGCCAATATATGCTGGCCAAGACTCAGCCAACGTGGGCGTCGGCAAATAAATACAAGGCGAGTTCTATGGTCTGCATGTCTGCTAATAGACCAGGGTCGATAATTTTAGAAACGAAAAAAAATTAAAGTAGGATGAAACCTATTAGAAAAGGAAGGGAATACCACTAAAATGAAAGGAAAAATAAATTACGGACGATTTGAGGTTGGGAAGGGGTAGGGGGTGAGTTTTTAAGGGTAAAAATCGGTAAATTTCGATTTCCGCCAAAACTACAAGTCCTATCGAAAAAAGTTAAATGGAAAAGTTGTAGATAATAAAAAGATCTACAACTTTTGTATCTATACTTTTTCTCCATAACCTCAAAATTCGTGTGAAAAATCCAAAAAACCACATTTTTGATTTTTATTTTTATCTTTTACAAAAAACATTTTTTTTCATGATATTTGGTGAAAACTTACCTCTTTATGTCCCAAACACATTGGAATTTTGAAATTTAATTTTTTCACCCTATTTTGACTCGATATCGAAAAAGCACCCTAATTTTCAATTAAAATATCTGAATTTTCAAAAAAGTCGATGGGCTTTTTGTTCGTTGAAATCTCTATTTTTTGATGGTGTAAAAAAATATACATTACTATTGAAAATTTTTTCAGAAAATGCAAATAAACCAAAAATACTAAAATTCGAATTTTTTTTAAATCTTTATGTACAATTTTGAGGTATTCATTAAAATTTTTACTTTAATTACTCGAAAAACGTTTCGATAGGACCTGTAGTTTTGCCGGAAATCGAGATTTACCGATTTTTACCCTTAAAAACTCACCCCTACCCCTTCCCAACCTCAGATCGCCCGTAATTTATTTTTCTTTCATTTTCGTGGTATTCCCTTCCTTTTCCAATAGGTTTCATCCTACTTAAATTTTTTTCGTTTTTATTTTTGACGGCTTCGACCCTGGTCTATAAGTTTGAATGAGTCAACATACTGACATCGCCAACTAACATGTGGACAAGAATTGCCGTGTGCAGGCGAGAGCCTTTGATTTCTGCGGAAAAACCAACACTGTTCCGAAGTGGGACGAGTCGTAGCGAGCAATCCCGAGTGGTGGCAAGGCACGTCAACCTAACCATATACACGTTGGCGCTCGCCTGTACTCGGCCAACTAGGCGAGCGACCCCAAGCAATGGCGGGGCTCGGAAAATGTTCTGTTCATATGTTGCTACTTACCTTCGCTCGTTGAGCTTTGGCCAACATGTCATCACTAGCTGAGTTTTGGACATCATGTGAACAGGGAGGTGATGGCCTATCTCCTCCATCACCTCCTTGTTCTCCAAAACAATGGAGTCCATTGTAAACTGCCAGCTCATGAGGTACCTAGAGGATCACCAGCTGAGTAGTGATCGCCAATACGGTTTTCGTCGTGGTCGATCAGTTGGTGATCTTCTGGATTACCTAACTCATAGATGGGCGGAGGCAGTAGAGTCCAAGGGGGAGGCATTGCCCGTTAGTTTGGACATTGCGAAAGCCTTCGATCGGGTTTGGCAGTTAGGCACAAAGCGCTTCTTTCGAAGCTCTCTTCCTATGGGCTTCCCGAGCATTTTGCAATTGGATCACCAGCTTTCTTGCAGATCGGAGCATCAAGGTCGTTGTAGACTGTGCAAGCTCCGATTACAAGTCTATTAATGCTGGTGTTCCACAAGGCTGAGTGCTATCGCCAACGCTGTTTCTTCGTCATATCAATAATATGTTTCAAACCCGTAACATTCGTTGCTATGCAGATGACAGCACTGGTGATGCTCTGTACACCGTCCGTGCCATTATTTAACGGGAAAACATCTCCGAGTACCGGCACAAACTTGCGTCTGAAGTCAAGTCTTTGCTGAACAAAGTCTCGGATTGGGGGCGACTAAAACTTAGCCCAGTTTAACCCTCAGAAGACAAAAGTTTGCGCGAACCCTTTTGTCATGTCTCCTCAGTTTCGAGGCTCTCCCCTTGTTGCCTCTGCCAGTATCGGAATCCTCGGCGTCGACATATCGAGTGAGGTGCAGTTTCGTGGTCACTTGAAAGAGAAGGCCAAATTAGTCTCTAAAAAGCCTGGCGTGCTCAGCAGAGCGGGACAGTGTTTCTTGCTGGCACACCGCCTGCAACTTTATAAAACGCAGGTTCGGCCGCATATGGAATACTGTTCCCATTTCTGGGCTGGGCCTCCCCAGTGCCACCTCCTTCCACTTGACCGCATCCAGCGCAGAGCGGCTCTAATCGTCGACGACCGAGTGCTTTCCGATTGGCTCGATTCACTGGCGGTCCGAAGAGATGTTGCATCTCTTTGCATTTTCTTTCGCATATATCACGGGGAGTGGTCTGAGGAATTGTTCGGATCAATTCCAGCCGCCAAATTTTGTGAACGCACTACGCGGCAAACGTCCCGATACCATCAACACCATCTGGATGCTTGGCGGTCCACCACTATACGTTTCACAAGGAGTTTTCTTCCGCGTACGACATCTGTGGAATAGTTTACCACCGGCGATTTTTCCGGACCGATACGACCTAGGGAACTTCAAGAAAAGAGCTTACTCCTTTCTAAAGAGCCGGCAATGCACCTGCAATTCCCCTGGTGTTGCGGTTGATCATGGGCGGCGGTTTCCACTTAAGATCAGGTGAGCCGTATGCTCGTTTGCCCCCTATTCTATAAAAAAAAACATGTATAGCCAGCTTTAGATACAAAAAGTCGATGGATGCAAGTGGCTCTGGACCATGGACTAAGTGGACTTTTCAAGGGTTTATAATGACGATTTTGATTTTTTACGTGGTAGAGCCATGCTGCAGTTATATTAGTAGTATAGTTGTAGCACGAATGGGTCGGCTCGACCGGGGAAGGACCACGCTCTCACAGAATACCAGCGTGAAATAGTAGCTTAATGCTGCTGTATTTCGTATGGTGAGTGTAGAGAACCGGAGACCCTTTTTACTGGAAATGAGGCATTCCATCTCAGTCCTCACGGGTGACAACGCATCTGCATTTTGATTTATAATGGAAGATAGATGTAGATGTCTATGGGCCGCAGCAACCACTTACCATCAGGTGGACTGTGTGCTCGTTTGTCACCCTATTCGTGAAAAAAAAAACGATGACAGATATTATTAATTTCTTTGAAGTAAACTTTTAAATTTAAAAAAATATTGAAATTCAAATCATCCTCTGTTCTTTTTAGCTTGCCCCTACACTAGAATTAATGATGTTATTACGTTTGCACGATTACAGTGGTGTAGTGAGTCCACCGCCCAGTGCGGCGACGCCGAGCGGTCCGACGAGCGGCGCGGCGAGCGGTGCGGCGAGCGGCACGGCCTCGCTCAAGAGCATGGCGCAGGAGGCCGTGCAGCGCGCGGGGCTCGACGCGCACCACACACAGGTACACACTCTCTTACACATTCACATATGTTTAGAACTCATATTTAGAAGTAAATAAAAAACATAAAGAGTAAGTAATGTGGTGCCGAATACGATTCCGACTCAGCATATGCTACCGCAGGTACTGCAGCAGCGCTGAATTTCGGCGGAGCACCGATAAATATTGGTTTCTGTACTGCGCCTGCGTTGTTATCGGTGCTAACTTTCCATTTACAATTAATGTAATTATTAAGTATACACATAAAAATAAAAAATACACACACGCACGCACGCACACGCACCCCCCCCCCCCCCACACGCACGCACGCACCCCCCCCACACACGCACGCACCCCCCCCCCACACACGCACACACACACACACACAATATTACCAGGTTGAGCCCATAATCAGTATTGGTAGCATGTAAAGCTTCGAGTCCCGCGCCACAGGTCCGCCACACGTCACAGTGAATGAGTGAAGCCGGCCACAGTCGAGCGTGTACCTGCTGTACTGCCATATGTTAGAGGAGTCACTGACAAGATTGGCTACATCTTGAAGCGCGCTTCCATCAAAACATACTTCAAGCCGCTGAAGAAGATTGGTCAGTTTTTACCATCGGTCAAGTGTAATGTCCCTCTGCAAGATGCAGGAGTGTACAAGCTTGATTGTGAATGTGGTCTCTCCTACATAGGACAAACTAAAAGATCAATAAAAACCCGCGTTAAAGAACATATAGCTGATGTGAAGAATCGACGCTCCGGGAAGTCTGCAGTCTGTGAACACGTACAGGATCGCCCCCGTCACTACATCAGATTTGATAGACCGCAAATCCTCGCTAAAGAACACCGATTCCTTCCAAGGATGATTCGCGAGGCTATTGAAATCAAAAAACATCCTAATTTCAATAGAGAAGATGGCTGGGTGCTACCATCTGCTTGGGATCCTATAATAAATAAAATTAAATCCCAACCCAAGCATACAACTGCAAGACTTCAAGATACCATAAGTTCATACTGTATAGATCGGAACAAAAGTTAAATTTTAATCTATGGTAACCGCGGTTAACTATGACATATGGACGTTGAACATCTCAGTCCCGCCCGTGACCATGAGTGCTGTAAAGCGTTCGAAACGTCGGGTATTTAAAAAGTTAAATATACGCGATAAATTCCGTAAAAACTAGTATTATTTCAACATGTAAAGCCGTTGCTCCTACTTATGAGCTCTGGTATTTTATAACAACGCATTTCCTTAGCATCTTTATATCTTTTATACCGCTTGTAACTTTACAAGTTGCAGGTTCGGCCTCACATAGAATACTTTTTTACATAGATAACATTCTCAGCTCTGAGCTAGGTCACCCCAGTGCCAGCTCTTTCCACTTGACCACATCTAGCATAGAGCGGCTCGGATCGTCGACGACCGAGTCCTTTCTGGCGACTCGTTTCACTAATGCGCATGCACAAATGTGCGTGTATGCGTTATTTTGTTATTGTGTGCGTAATACACTCACACAATAACACGATACTATCTGTAAATATTTTTTACAGACAGTGACTGCTCGTTTGTCTAATGGCAATAGTCTAATTACACTGCTGAACATGGGACTCCCTTATGTCCCATGTGTCTTTGTTATAAGTTGACTGCATGTGTCTATAGCAGAGATTATCAAACTTATTTCTTCCCCCCCCCCCCCCCCCAATTTTTTATACACCTAAAACTTAAATGGCGCTGCACAATTTCATTACTTTAATTAATTTGGATATGGTGTGCTATATTAGTCGGTTCTGATGTAAACTTACATTCTAAACTAGACATTATTACCGGTGAGAGCAATTAAAACGCAACTATATAATATTAAGAATGTATTTTAATCAGATTAAAAGAAACAATATAGATGATTGTTAACAAGTTTGTTGATATCGGGTTCGATTTTACTCAAAAACAGCCGTAAGTTGCAGCTTTCGGTAACATGCAAACAATTTCTTTTTTTAGTAAGCAGCGTTGTCACAGTGCTAAATCAACGTGCACACAAATTTGACAATGGGAATGCTATCAAAAATCATTGAATGATCGACCACAATCGATTGTTAAAGGTACAACTGTGGGATTGATTTTTGTAGCCAAAATTCTTGGTAGTCATTTTTGAATTTGATTTTTATTTCCTCGTTTGTTGTCAGTTCTATAAGTTCTTCTTCCAGTTGGGGTGATACTGCTATGATGACATTTGAAAAAGGATCTAACACCCAGTCAGGTGTTTCCAATTTCAAAATGTCCTGGAATCTTTAAATGAAATCACTGTGGAGATTTTCCAAATGTTGACAATAGACAAGTAAGTAGTCGTTGTTGCAGGATACTGATAAATTGGAAAATTGTGGAACTCACGTCTGCCGATATTCTTCTTGTGTAAGAGCAGCTTGGCTACGAAAGCAGTGACGACATTTTTTGTTTTTATTAAGTTCAAGTCATCGCCTCGAAGTTGGAGATTCATATCATTAAGCAATTTATAAAGGTCTGTCAGGTATGCGATATCATGTCCTTGATGTGATGAGGTTCTCGCGCAATTCTGTGTCGTTGTTTTCTAAGAGCTCTACGACAGAGTCAAACAGTATGTAAAATCGAGTCAGACAATTTCGTTTTGATAGCCAACGCACTTCTGTGTAAAAGATCAAACGGTTGAAATTTTCATCATTAGTAACACAAAGCTGTCAAAATCAATCAATCAATCAATTTGTTTATTTGTTTGAAACATTTGTTCACTTAAATATCTAGCAACAGAATGTTGTCGATGTATAACGCAAAATTTTGAATTTTGTTTTTTAAGTTCGCTATGAAGCCTTATTGACACCCTGTCATAGCTGGAGCACCATGTGTAACAGCTGATATATTCTTCAAGGGAATTCCTTTTTCTTGACAAAACTTTTGCAGTGCTTTAAATATGGTTTCTCCTTTTGTGTATGTCTCTAAATTACTAGCAAATAATCGTTCTTGACATATTTTTTCATCTTTAATAAACCCCACGTAAGACAGCAACAATGCTTCATTAGTTGGTAAAGTGGACTCATCCAACTAAATTGAAAATTTACTAGTCTTTTAGATTACACAATGACTCTTCAATGTTTTCAACCATTTCATCAATTCGTATCTATACGGAACTATTGCTCTACGGAACTATTGCTCAAAGGAATTTTTCGTTTTATGCCTGCCGCCGGTTTATGGAGCACAGTAGTTATAACTTCTTTTATTGCCGGCAAAAGTAATGTTTCTCCAATGGTGTGTGGTTTACCTGTTTAAGCAATTAACAAAGAGATATTGTATTAAGCTCGAAGTCCGTCATCGTCTTGCTTAGCAGCCACCGAAAAAAGTTTTGATACACTTGGCTGAGCATTATACTTCTTTTCCAGGTCTTGTAAATAGGCATTTTAGTCCTTCTTATTTGGATGCATTTTATTCAAATGATGCTTCATCCCTTCGTTTAACTATGTTTTTGAACATAGAAGGCACAATAGCAAAGATGAATTTGTCGAATTTTCCATGAAGCCGTATTTTATATATTCTGCACTATATCGCTGTCTCTTATTTTTTGCTTCCGACATGGCTTTGTCCTTACAATATGTAAATAAACTTAAATACTTGCTTAAAGATTGCGCGTGAAACCATTAATGAAAATATAAAAATTACTACGAGCTTTTAAATAGGATTTAAATACAGCATGCACCGACAGGAATAAGACAAACACCCACAAACTTAGTTATCTCTTTCGGTGCTCGATCGTACTGAGCAAGTTAAGGCAAGTAGTGATGAACCAGCCGATTGCTACCGGTTTGCACCAACAGCTTTATTTAACAAAAACTTGTTATATCTTGATTGCGTACAGCGTACGGGCTATCCTATGAAATCTATTTTAAGTATTTCTAGTTTATATACCATCATACGGGGCAGAAATATAAACTATTTATATGATATTGGGTAGTAGGTAGGTTTTAATTTTAGTAAATTTTAAAATATATAGTATCTAAATGAAATTACAAATCAACACCATCGCCCTCCTAAACCACGCAATCGCCCTTTTTTTCTGAGCCCCTTAACGCCCCTCCCCCTTGGTCTACAACGCCCACATGGGGGCGTTATCGCCCACTGAGAAAAACGGATCTATAGACTGTAGTAGCCACTTCCCATCACATGGATGTTCAACATGTATGTTCGTTTTTCATATAAAAGAAGTAATCATACAAAATCTCTAAATAGCTTTCAAACAATTTTAGGTATATATATATATATATAGGCCGATGTTCAGCAGTGGACTTGTAAAGGGCTGTAATGATGATGATGATACCTAATATGTTGATATAGGTTGGTTGATTGTGTTCCGGGTTCAAATCCCGGGTTGGTACAAAATCATTTTTAAGTTTTCTGTTTATGGTGTTTCACCCCCGTGCCTCGAAAGCACATAAAGCAGTTGAATGTGCAGCTTGTCTCTTCTCTCCGGTTGTGTCAAATTGCTGTGTCATTGGACTATGCGAGGGAGGGAATGGAGAGTGTTGTACTACCTGTGTTGCATATATACATGCACTATATAATTCTTTCCTGCACGGATGTCTCTCATGGCTATTCTCTATGGAGTATGGCTGCCGTGACCAATATTCGGTCTGGAGGATACACATACATGCTTATTTATTATATTTAAACTGTTTATTGCACAAAAGCTCAGCTTTGGACTTTTACATACCGATAAACTGTTGTACATATCAATTAATTTGTTAAATAATAATAAATAAATTTACGGAAATATAATCTTTACTGTTTATATATTTTATTTTATTACTGATATTTACAGTTATCACCACCTAGTACTGTTACTGGGCGTGGTAAAAGCACTTAAGAGCCTATATTACAACCTCAGCTCAAATTCTAATTTCGCCCCCACTTCCCAGCGCGTCGTATGCTATGTACCGACATGTTTGTAATCACCAATACTGTAAGTAGATAGGTCGGTAGATACTTATTTCATTAGATTTATCATATTTATTATAGGTTTGCTGGAAGAGAACTCTTATTAGGGTTAAGCTCGCCTTTGTACATTTATTTAAATATTTAATAATTGTTACCAACTTATTGTGTGTACAATAAAGAATAAAGAATATTATTTCCCATTTTAATTTTACGTCGTCCTGTTGCGTAAGGTGTATTTTGAGTGTAAGCAACTCAGCTTTCCCGTTTGAAAGCCTAAGCGAGACTGAGCGGGGGCATCGAGCGGCAGGGAACTAGCTTGAGTACGCCGATAGTTTAGGTAATTTCTTTTTACGGTGAACATAATGGTAATAAAAAATTTATATAAGAAAAAATTATATAAGACCAGCTTTATAGTTAGTTCAGTTAGTATGCAAAGTTTCATGATATAATTTGAAGTATTTTGTGGATATCAGCGGTTTGTTGTTCGGTTTGGAGGTAGCTTTAGATTTTTTTTCTATCGAGAAAATTTTACGGAATCGTGTTTTTGTCTAACATTGTATTTAACATTAATCCTCAACTTTATTGTGTATTTATTTCAACATTAATGCTGCAATATTTTTTGAGCATAACGGAGGATCATGCTAAGCCATTTGATGTAGTATAGGCTCTTAACAAGAACTTAAATATAAACGTGATAGAATTCGTAAAACTAAGCATATGGACATTCTAGTCAGTTGAAATACTTTTTTAAAAGTTGTAAAACAAACCTTTCTATAGAAATTACATATACGGTAAGGAATCCTAATATATGCAATAAAATTATAGTATACTATACTCCGGCCGCTGAGTTATTACCAATTTGACACATGACGAATTGACAATACTAGTGAAGTGACTGAACCAGTAACCCTAATATCATTTGGGAACAGTTTGTTTTTAAATATTCTAGTATAGTGTGTAATTAAATAAAATCAAAACAATAATAGTTAAGGACACAGGTTCTTTATTAGGTGGAGTATCCTTGATGGGCGTAGATAATTGGTCGAGGACATATCAAAAAAAAAAACAAATTTGTAAACACTGTTACACATTTTAATGAATAGAGTAGGTACAATATGTTTTAATAAATGACTACCTATCATTTATTAAAACAATTATTCAGACTCTGAACCAGATTCGCCAGAGCTGTCATCGCTATCAGTCACTTGTATAACAATTTCATTCTCTATAATGGTGTCCACTCTTATATCGCGTTCATAATCTTCTGTTATTAGTTTTCGAGTCTTTTCGACGACCTTGACCCAATCTTCTTTCGTTATTTTACTGCAAGCATCTTTTAATAGACCCATCATTTTATTATTACTGAATGGCGGAGTCGTATTATTACGAGCTGCGTAACCTGTAATGTAAACATTAAATAACGTTAATTTATTACATTAAATAAACGAAATGTTACACAATTACCTACATGTAAGGGACATGAGATATTTATTTCTTAGTTATGTATCTTTTTACTTATATGCTGAATATTGGATGTTATAATAGTACAAATTATTCATATTCATAACTTATGCGATAAAAAACAATACCTTTGATTTGTGCCCATATTAGCTCAATGGCATTGTACTGGCAGTGATAAGGCGGAATTCGAAGTACCCGATGTCCATGTGCTAGAGCTATCTCATCTACTTCATAACGGACTCTTGATGTTTTATTTTCGCGTACCAACTTTACTAAGTCAGACTTTAGCATTTCGGCAGTAGTTTCAATTCCATTTTGGTGTAGCCATGCTACGAGATCAGCTTTCTTGTCGGCCTGAGTAGGCGCTTTATTCACTTGTTTCGAGTGATATGAAGCATTGTCCATTATTATGATAGAAGGCTGTGGCAGGCTGGGTAATAATTGATTTTCGAACAAATTCGTAAAAGTGTCTGTATCCATCTCCTCGTGGTAATCGGAAGTACTTTTTGACGCGAAAGCCAGCAGTCCATTTTCAAAGAAACCACTTCCAGCAGAACCGGCGTGACAAATTATCAGTCGCGATCCTTTTCCAATTGGAACCTTTGAGGTTGATGCTTTTGTTTCGTCAGTCCAAGAGCGTGACACAGTGTGGTTCGCATTTAACCATGTTTCGTCAACAAAAACGACGTTGTCCCAAGACTCGATTTTTCTGGCTTCTCTTAAAAACTCGCTCCTTTTAATTATTAAATCAAATCTTTCCATTAATATTTTCCTTTTATTCGTTTTTTTTATATTCAAACCCAATTTCGTGCAATAGTTTTGACAACGCCGTTTTACCGCCTTTAAACAAGCCAGCTTCTTTTAAAGAGACCAAAAGCAAACGTCTAGTTGGAAACTCGTTCCTAGTATAATAACCATAAATGTGGTTTCTTATTGCATCTGCATCAAAAACATCAACACCTGTCACGGGCTTTTGTCTTCGTTTTTTCTTAGGAGTGCGTAAAACATTATCTTCACTTCCAGAAGCACCAAATTTTTCTTTATTTATATTATACAGTGTTTTTGCACCAATTCCAAGAGCTTGTGAAACCCGATCTTTCACTTGAGTGACAGGAATCAAAGGGCCGCCATTTTGTGACTCACGCTCAAAGTAATCCTGTAGCTTTAGTACTAGCTCACGACATTGACTATTCAATGTTTTTCCTCGTTTCGGCATTTTCAACGAAATTACCAAACACAAACAAAATTAGTCCAATAAAGCGCAACGATAAACAGGAGAAAGCCGAGTCAAAAAACAACGGTTACACAAGAGAACGTAGTCTGTGCGCACGAGAGTACGGAAGACCACTAAACAGATTAAAATAGCGGTGGTAAGGGTGTTGCCAGAATAGTATCGCCAATTACTTAAAAAAATACACCTATAACATTGCTTAATTGAGGGAGAAAATTATATTTATTAAATGTTGTTTTACATATTATGAATGTTAAAAATTATACATGTTATAATGTTAAAAATTAGGAATGTTAAATTTTATACGTGGTAGAGCCATGCTGCAGTTATATTAGTAGTATAGTTGTAGCACGAATGGGTCGGCTCGACCGGGGAAGGGCCACGCTCTCACGGAATACCAGCGTGAAATAGTAGCTAAATGCTGCTGTATTTCGTATGGTGAGTGTAGAGAACCGGAGACCCTTTTAATGGAAACGAGGCATTCCATCTTAGTCCTCACGGATGACAACGCATCTGCATTTTGATTTGTAATCGAGGATAGATGTAGATGTCTATGGGCCGCAGCAACCACTTAACATCGGGTGGACTGCGTGCTCGTTTGTCACCCTATCCTATATAAAAAAAAATACATAATCATTTTAATTGTATTTATTTTTAAATCATAGAAAACAGTATTTCTGTCTTTGGATCACACATAAATCTTAAAAATCATAGAGATACTAGCAACACAGTGCAATTAGGAGATGCAAAAAAATGGTAGCATTGTAGTCTAGTTGCTCGATGGAATAAGTAAAATAAAAATATCCAAATAAAATAAATATCATATCTATTCCAATGAATTCGGACCGAATACTATCAATCACATCACTATGGAAACTAGACGCACGATGTAACTTTGTACAAGCGCGCCAAAGAACAAAAAATTAATGTTTTCATATTATTTACAAACTATTTTAAGTTTTGAAACAGAGTTTATTGGAAAATTACTTGATTCTGACATTTTGACATAAAGTTTTATATTAAAGAGGTATTCTAAATCATTCGGCAAATGTGTCGCTCGTGCAAGGTTATATCGATTAATTTAAGAATAATCTGTCAAATCGGTAATAACTCAGCGGCCGTACTATAGTTAAATTAATTATAGTATATATTTATATTATAATTTGTATATATATTTATTACAAATTATAATATATAATATGAAATAAATGAAACCACATAGAAGTATAGTAAAATTAAATATAAATTAAAAAACCGTAAATTAAAAAAATTGAAACTTTCAAACAAAATAAATATCTAGTGCGCCGTTGCCTTTGAACGACGCTGCCAAAAGACACCGCTGTCGAAGAACATCGTGATAGTTTACACTGCGTGGCAACGTCGCTTTTTAATGTTCAAGTATTCAAGTTCATCGAAACATTAACCTAGTGACCTAATTCTACAGAGAGTTCAAATTAGCTCAAATTTAAAACGCTACTTTTTGACCTAATTACTGGACCGATTTCGTTCATTTTTTTGTATAAGAATGACGATAAGAAATATATGGTTTCCTTTATTGCATATAGGTGGTACTCATTCTGTATAATACATACTATAATTAGTTACATAGTAGCAAATTCAAGTTACATGATGCAATAATTTGTTAAAGTTGTCAAATACCCAGTTGTTTTCATTCAATAATAGTAGAGTATTAACGTATATATGAAAAATTATTATATACGTAATGTCCAAATTTTGTAGTAGTAAGTTTATTTTGTTTGTTCTAACACGATTATTGTTTTGTTTCTTTACAGAACACAAGAAGAGGAGTGACGCTATCTCAAGCACACATCCCTCCCTTATTAGGCGTTGCACCACTGGGACCTTTACCTTTGACATCCGTTAGTATTCTCTTATGGTAATAAGTTAAATTGTTTTTTTGTTCTGTTATTTATTTAGGCACCAAGATATAAGCTTTACAAACTTTAAAAAGTCTCTTAATCTTAGAATGAAACATGCAAACAAGTTGTATCTCAACGACAAACGAGTACACAGTCTGCCTGATGGCAAGTGGATGCTGTAGCCCATAAACATCTACATCTATCTATCCTCGATTAAAAATCTAAACGCAGATGGGTTGTCACCCATGAGGACATGAGGACTAAGATGAAATGCCTCGTTTCCAGCTGAAAGGGTCTCCGGTTCTCTACACTCACTATACAAAACACAGCAGTATCAAGTTGCTATTTTATGGTAGCATTCTGTGAGAGTGTGGCCCTTCCCCAGTCGAGTCGACCCACTCGTGCTACGACTGTACTACTAATATACTTGTAGCATAGCTCTACCACGTAATAATCATGGCTAGGTAAAAATAACAAGTTCACAACTAACATACAAAAAAGCTTAAAAAAAAGAAAATTGTGAGTAAAGGTAAATTAACAGACTGGCTAGATTGTCTTCGATATTGAATATGAATATTAAATTTTTGAAGTAACGGATAAGACTAGATTTTCCGCTTAAATTTTTGGACACTAAGTGCAAAATGGATATGTAATATTTTGTATTATGTGTATATTTAAAAAAAACTATTCGGATTTGTGAGGGAGGTTCTAGGTTGTGATATGATTCTGTTCATGTAATACCTTTTTTACACATTTAAAGATACCGTCGCCAACGACGGTGTTGCCGGATTTCAAAACATTGTTGTTTTTTAAGCAAATTGTAGTATATAATGTGTATTTAAAATAGTAATAGCATATTTATATAGATTAATAATATCACGTTTTAATTTCTTTAGTAGAGACATTGCATATTTTTAAGTGAGTACTTGGAATATTTCAATTTTTTAAACGATAAAAGAAGCTCTAAGGACTCTTTTTGATTATTGGCTCATAAATAGGGAGGGTTTTTAGTGACTGTCTGATTACAGGAAATTTGGTTTAATTATGCCAAACTGAAATTCCATATGCTGTGATACATGGTGAGATTTGGAAAATATTACAAAGAAATGCGTCATTTACCCCACCCTTTTAATAGTGCAGTATAAAAAGGGTGGGTCATGGAGGTTAGAGAACAGTGTCCAGAAATATGGACACCGTAAGTGAGGCGCTGCGATCACTAAGTTCGCTCAGTAAAGTCATTTTCAGTCTATTTTTCCGATCCGATTGCTGAACCACTTGCACATCCACGCACAATAAAATATTTCTCCATTTTTTAATGTTTCTTTTTGTCAAAAATTACAAAATTACGGAGCATGAAAATTTTCTCACCAATGCCGCGAAGAAAATTTGTACATTATTCAACTAATTTCATCTACTTGTACTCATAAACAGCTAACTTCGCAGTCACTATTCGCCGACGTCAGCGCCGCTATATATTCTACAATTTTCAAGGACAGGCGGGCTATGCTTTAGCACGTAGTGATCGTTCTCCTGTTCTTTAACCTCCATGGAGTGGGGTTTGAAAGGCGGAAAGGATTGGATTTCAGCATTGAATTCTGAATATCTTGTTCGGCGGATGATGTTTGTCCTTGTGCAATTTATGTATGTAAACCGGCTCCATGATACAGGAGAAAATCCTAGTGCGGGGGTAACGTTTTCAAAAAATGAATAAATCGATCAATAGACGTGGTGATTTCGGGTCTGCACCGGCTGTGTCGCACCGTCGCGTGTGTGCCGTACGTTGTTGAACAGAGTGTAGAGTGCAGGTTGGTCGTGTTGCAGGAGCACCAGGTGCAGTTCCGCATGATGGAGGCGTCGTTCTACCACATGCCGCACCCCGCAGACTCCGAGCGCACGCGCGCCTACCTGCCGCGCAACGTCTGCCAGACGCCCGTCTACTACAACCAGGTCACTCACTAGACATATATATTTTAGAGAAAAGGGGACAAACCTGAGGGTGACTACCGCCGCCCATGAACAACTGCAACACCAGGGAATTTGCAGGTTTTCGGATGCGTTGCCTTTAAGATGTCGTATCCCAAAAATCAAATATACCAAAGTCAAATGCCTAAGCAACATGATACCGTCAAATACTACTTAGTTGCAAATGTCAATGTATTGTAGTACAGTTCAGTGGTCTCTTACCATGATGTAGCCTATTGAAGCGTTTGACACTTTAATTTTATTTTCTTTTTATTCAATATGAGTGACAAACAAACACACAATCCACCTGATAGTAAGTCAATGCTATGACCTATTGAACATCTACATTTATATTCAATTAAGAATCAAAATACGCATTGCCACCCCTGAGAACTGAGATGAAATACCTCGTTTCCAGTAAGAAGAGTATCATCCAGTTCTCTACACTCACCATACGGCACATAGTAGCACTAAGCTGCTATTTTATGCTGGTATTCTGTGAGGGCATGATCCGACCCCAGTTGAGCCGATCCATTCCAACTATAACCACATTATAACTGCAACATGGCTACGAATGATCGATGATTACTATATTATACCTCTTATTTGCCATATAGCTTAAATAACCGACAACCGATGGGACAGAAAAAAAATTCTGGATTGACAGTCTCATATTGACAAATGCAGTGTGGGTGGACAATCCCCCCACAAGTTTTAAACAGGTGGCTCAAATCTTTTGTAGCAATATAGGGGGATACCAATGTTTGGCATTCTACTTGTGATGGGCTCTAATAACAATGGTGATAATTATGTTGATAGAGAAGTAGTAGTGGTAGAGCCACACTGCGACTTTATTGTGGTTGTAGTAGGAATAGGTCGGCCCGACCGGGGTAGGACCACGCTCTCAGATGCAGATGCTGCCGTATTATGGATAGGGAGTGTTGAGTACTGGAGATCCCTTTTTACTGAAAACAAGGCATTCCATCTTAGGCCTCAGGGGTGACAATGCATCTGCATTCTTCTTAATAGAGAATAAATGTAGATGATTTTACGTGGTAGAGCCATGCTGCAGTTATATTAGTAGTATAGTTGTAGCACGAAAGGGTCGGCTTGACCGGGGAAGGACCACGCTCTTACAGAATACCAGCGTGAAATATTAGCTTAATGCTGCTGTATTTCGTATGGTGAGTGTAGAGAACCGGAGACCCTTTTTACTGGAAATGAGGCATTCCATCTCAGTCCTCATGGGTGACAACGCATCTGCATTTTGATTTGCAATGGAAGATAGATGTAGATGTCTATGGGCCACAGCATCCATTTACCATCTGGTGGACTGTATGTTCGTTTGTCACCCTAATTCTATTAAAAAAGTATAAAAATATACGAATTTTACAATCTTCCATTCCATCTTAGTTCTCAGGGGTGACAACGCATCTGCATTTTGATTCTTAATCGAGGATAAATGTCAAGATAACTATCATTAATTTATCAAAGGTCTTTTGGCACCCACATTGTCCATGGTCACCATTACATTTTCGTTTTTTAATCATAATTAGTTTTTATTAAATTGTTTAAACTTGTAATATTTATATTTCCAGGTGCTCTTACCGCACTCAGACTCGGTTGAGTTCTTCCAGCGGCTATCGACAGAGACTTTATTTTTTGTCTTCTACTATATGGAGGGCACGAAAGCACAGTACCTTGCCGCAAAAGCGTTGAAAAAACAAAGTTGGCGCTTTCACACCAAGTACATGATGTGGTTTCAGAGGCATGAGGAACCGAAGGTTATCAATGAGGAGTATGAGCAGGTATGGGCTTTTATTTCTCTATTGTGTTCGAGCTATTAGGGTAATTTGTTCTAATCTGTTGTAATGCTGAAATGGTTCACTTCCTATTTGTTAGAAAGTCTTAAAATAAATACCTAATACCATCATCAGTTTGTTTTTTTGGATTTTTCAGGAATTTCCTATATAGCCACTCATAAGACACCCAATAATTCAGATTATTTTTATATATCCATGCTTCTATAATAACTCTTCTATTTAGTTCAAGGTTGCAAGCTGTTAAGACATGATTCACAGTCACCGTTACCATTATTTTCATTACAAGTTTTTGTAAAATCGATTTTTAACAATTTTGAACCTTCTCCAAAAGAAAGAGGAGGTATTCAACTTGATTTATGTTTTTTTTTACCCATTGACATATATTACTAGCGTAAGGACCAGTGCGCTGGCCCTAAAATTACAATTTAGGGCCAACGCGAATCGGTTGACAGTGGTGCGCGCGTAGGACAGATTAGTCTGTTATAAATATGTCAAGCTGCGTGGTAAAAGGATGCAAAAATTACGATACGAAGATTAAAGAGGAACATGGGATATCGCATCATCGGTTAATAACACTATATTAATTTTGTTACAATTAAATTATTGTATGAACGCATTTTTAAAGTTTTGTTTTACAGTTAGTTTAGTTATGTTACCAATATTAGGCCAGGGTTGGATTCAGACCCTCAAAAATATTGTTCATGAAAAATAAAATTATACAATTTTAAAAAAATTATATCACATTTAACGTTTCATGTTTCTTTTTTCCCATGTGGTGAGATTTTGGCGTCACGCGTCTAGTTTATCTATATGTTTCGTTTTTGACGGTTTTGTTTTATTTCTGTTTTATTTTTGTCTAACAAACCTATAATAATTTTAATTTTGAATATTGGTACCTAATATATTTTATATTCAATAAGCGTAAAACGAAAGGAATATAAAAGAAACCATATCTGCTTAATTGAATCTGAAAACCTGATTCATAAAATATTTTGAAATTCTGTTTTCAAACCGATTGCTTCTGGAGCATAGAGTTTTTATCGTGGTAGCCCCTCATTATAGTTGTATCAAGGATGCAACATAAATACATCAATCGAGCACCGATTGGCCGGAAACGGAGCTAATTCTAATTTTATTAAAAAAAAAAACGCGGTACTCATGTACAATACAAAAATTCTCGATATCGTAAGCTTAATATTAAAAAGTAAAAAGACCCAATAATAATACAAGTCAATCTTTAGGTAAAATGATGGTATTTGCGCTTAGTATTATTACGATACTATATAAATCAAATTATGAAATAATGGTACGTACAGTTAGGATAATTATACTACAAAATCCGACCCTAGTTACGTCGTGTTATGATATGACGTTTGTATTATGACAGATGAGCTATTTTTTCTTGTATGAAAAAGTTATGAGTAAAATATTTAGATGGGCCTATCTTTCCTTTTGAAATCATTGGTGTTACCTCAGAACTTTTTTCTAGGTGAACCGATTTTAATGAAACTTTTTTTCTCATATGAATTTGATCAAAGTCTGACCAGTAGTTATTGAGTAATCTTCAATAATGCGGTGTATTTAATTGATTTCAACTCTGAAGTCTGTTGTACAACATTTTTAGTTTACCACTTGTTCTGCTTTAACACCATAGGATAAGGCGAACATTTACCATTTACCTAAAATTAATCGATCTGTGAAAACATTTTTAAGATCGCTCGTAATTGTCGATGTAATAGAAAAAATTGACTGAGTTTAGTTGTTTCTTGATAATCGAACTACTTGCCTGTAAACTACTTTATAGTACCAAAGGTTTTTGTGTTTAAATTCTATGCAGATTAAGTCATGGTGAAAAACTAGTTTTTAAAATAAAAAATTAAACCGATTTAAGTTTTAATTAAATACAATTTTTGAAGGAATAAATTCCAAAGAATATGTAAATTTATGTTGTTTAATATTCACAGGGCACATACATCTACTTCGACTATGAGAAGTGGGGCCAGAGGAAAAAGGAAGGCTTCACATTTGAGTACAAGTACTTAGAGGACCGTGACTTGAACTGAGCTCGGACTGTGTACAGAGGAGCGTGCGCGCGCCGCAGCCGCCGAGCGTGAGTCGCCTGTCGCCTGGAGCCTCACGCGGCTCAATATCGCGAGTGAACTTCAGTGAGTGACTGTACGCGCCAACATGTATCGGAACTTTTGCAAAACCAACCTTATCACCATTGACGTAAGGTCGAAGCTTGCACCCACGACTCCAGCGCCCACTTGCATAACAAAGCGAAGACTGCAAGTGCATGACCATATGGAAAACTAAATTCTCTTTCATTCCGTTACGAGTATTATATTTATGAAATGGTTCGTTAATCTCTGTGATGATTGACGAGCGTAAATTATAATTATTTTATTAAAAACTCGACTTTGTAAATGTGAATACAAGATTGCACGAAAACGTCTCATATGCCACTGGATAATGTTCATATCGAAATAGATTTTAGTGAGATGGGATACTCGTATTAGCATAAGTGAAGCTAAAATGAAACGAAACGGCCGAGGGAAAAGTTGTGGTGTATAAATTTTACTCTTCTGGCAGTTGTGTTATTGTATAGTGATCAATAAAAGAAATTGCAGGCGAATGTAATGGCGAGAAATATCATGTGATGCAATAACTTTAGTTCTGCCCTGCGGGGCTGGTATAACAAAATGTGATATCGATATAGGGACGCCCGGAGCGTATTCGGATATAAAGAAGGTCTTGTAATAAATTATTATGTTCCTGTTAACTTTTTTTTTGTAAAGCTATCACTGAATATTTTGATTGTTTTCTGTATAAATTTTTGTATGGCCTTTTTTTGTATGTGTAACTAAAAGAGAGTAATGTTTATGCCTTTTAACTTATAAAACGTAATGTTTTGATGTTAGGTGTATTTATTATTGTCTATGACAAACAATAGTGTCCAATGTTTGTGCTAGTCATACCTGCCCTACTGGAAGTTGTGAAATAATAAAATTCGATATTGCTCTGGGTGATTGTTTTTAGACTTGTTTCGTAGTGACTGGGACTAGTTTGACTTAAATACTAAGAGCTAACTTATGCATACCATGGTATACAAATAACATTTATAAAAAAAACACCTATGTATAATCTGTCAATTTACGTTGTGTCATACTTGCATATAATTTGACCTATTTAACTATTGAAATGTAATGGGGGATATGTAAAAATTAGATTATGTAAGGACAAGATTGTAGAGCGATCTCATAATATTGATAATGTATTTAACTTTAGTATTTTAGTTATCCCAAAGACAATAGGTAACAGCATTGGTATGCGTAAGTTATGCCAACATAGCTAATACGTTTATGAAAAATGTTGTATAATTAACTGTTTCACTTGAAACCAAGCTTCTAAATGCCTCTTATTGGTGCCTATGCATTATTCGACAAAAGATAAAGCATGCATGGAAATCACTGCCTTATTTTAGTATATTATATGGTGAAAGATTTGCGGTTTACAGATTGATAGTGTATGTTGCAGTCAATTGCTATTCGATTGAACACCTAACATTTTAATATTTTGTTAAATCACTTGAACATTAAAATTGTGTACTTTGGTTGAAATCATTAAATTATTGTATGTAGTATTCATTGTAACATAATAAAAGAATCCAATCATCACATCTGATCCTGTAGGTGAGGTATGAAGCAATATAAGGGATTGTTTGTGAAGAGAAGACTAACATGTCATTCTCATATTTTTATCAGATGTAAAATATCCAGAATCAAAGAGCATCTTTGCCAACTGCAAATCCATATGCCAAGCGTGCCGAATAAATTGTGAAATAATGGAAGCGATGTGAGGCCTATGTTTAGCTGTGTATTGTTCTCAGGTTGTTGGGGTTCCAAACATTTTAATTATGTTAAGAAATATTAGCAACTTATCAAGAGATAATCTTTTATGATATAAGGGTGTTCAACCAAATATATAAATCAATAACATTGCTGCAACATATATAACAAGTGAAAAAGTTTATTATACTGTAAATATGTAGAATAATGCAATAAATTTACTGCCAGATGTTAAGTCCTCTATATGTACAAACAGTGAGACTTATTTTATGAGACCATAGTGTGATTTTGCAAGGTTTTCATAGTCGCTAACCACAGATTTTAGGACACCTACTGAATTGTGTACGGTGTTATTTTTATGAACGTACATTATTCAGGCTGGTTATTTTGTCAGGCGTGTTTACATTGCACATATTACTGCCAATTTCTGCCAGGGTGATGTTTGAAAGGTGATTGCTAGGTAGAGATTGTTCCAATGTTACTTCAGAATATGCATTTCTTTATAAAAGTCACAAAGAAACATGTTAAACCGAGTGTAGGATAATGTTAAATGTTCAGCTATTCTGGGAGTTACAGAATCAATTAGTAGACACTGAAGTCAGTTAGTTAATTTTTCTCAACTGCGATAGAAAATTGATAGTGATTTTGCATGAATGGATTCAACCGTTATGTATATACATATATACATATATATATATATATATATATATATATATATATTACAGAAGTGTGTGCAATGTAAAGAGAAACAGCGGTGAAATGTTCGGTGGGTGTTGCGAGCGGCGCCGAGTGCGAAGCTTAGTTCAGCGGTACAATGTAGCGCGCGATCTCGTTTATTCCGTGCGTGTTATGGATAATTTTAATTTTTGTAAAAAGTCTATCGTGAGAGCAGATGAAATGTGGTAAATAATAATTTAAAAAATTCATTGTACAGTTCTATTTGTATAGAAATAATAAATAACGATTATAAAAAACATTCGAAACCATGTTGTGATTTATTTTCGCGTAGTTTTAAGATGGTGACGCGGATCGGTCGCGTTGTCCTATTTATTCTCTTTAGATTTTTTTTTGGGAGAGGCGACTGTTTATTTTGTAGAATAAACTGTAAGAAAGCATCGAGAAATTTTTGTTATTGTGATGTGATCTTATATTTTGTGTACCATGTTTATCTATGAGGCCGCTTGGTTTGGCTGTCGATACCTGGTGAGAGTTCTGTGTTGGCTCCCAAACAAATCAACTAAAGGTGCATAAAATTTTTTATTGGCTTTCTTGTCTGAAGGTGTAAAAAGCTTATATACGTCCTCCTCATTTCTGAGAGGGCTGTGGAGGGATTGGATAACCGTGTAGTGGCCGTGTAGGAATATCCGCTACCCGTCCCATATCGTTCCGTGGGTTAGAGGCGACAGAGGGAAAATGAACCAGATGGGCAGAAGCATCTTCCCGATAACAGCTTAGTAGAAATAAAACACTGCGGTGGCCAACCTGATTGTCAAGTATAGCAACTATGGCAATTTATAAGGTAGCAATAAAGTCCTCTCATTTGTCTATTTTATCCTTAATTTTGGCAAACCGCCACGTGACTGCTGCCAATTTCAAGTAGTCTCCTGTTTATTTTTCCACTGTAATAAAATATGAAGTGACAAACGATCTAAGGGCCTGCGCTCACAGACAGCACGGCGTGTCGAAGGATTTTTTCGTGGACACATGATTTTCGACATTATTTTAATGAAGTTAGCGCAGACATTCCTTTATTTAAACACGAATATACCGAAACGTCTTGCTGCTCTTGCTGTCATTCTTCGGAATGCTACTATATTCTACGGCACGCCGCAGACGTGAATGTAGTACGTAGAATGACGTACAGCAGCAAGACGTTTCGAAGGAAATTGAAACAAGGTTGAATCTAGCCCGTTGCGGCGGCGATTTCAGTGAGCCCGGGCGCGGCTGCTTTAGTCACGATGGGGGTTGCCTTGATAAATGATCCTTTGACATGCCGCGGAATGCCACAGGATCCTTTAGCACAACGCGAGTTGCCATAGGAGCGTTTGGCATGTCGAAGTGTGTCTTGTCACACTGTGCCCCGTCGGGCCGTCTGTGAGTGCAGGCTTCAACACTGTTCACTTGATGGTAAATGGCTACTGCAATTAAAATAAAAAAAAAATAAGTACCGAATAAAAGGCTACAGATGCGTTGAATCTATAGAATGCTGTAGGTACATCGTACAGTTATGTCTCAACATCTTTTATGTTCCGATGCAGCCGTGGACGTCCTGCTGTTTGGCAGCAGGAATGGGTAAGACTGAGGGAGTAAGGTAGGTACCTGCGAAGGCAAAAAGGAGTCCTGCTACTTATTAAAATAATGGATGATTTTTTTATCGTCTGGAAAAAATTGTGTAACAGGTGAACGGAATAGAAGCCTGATATTCAACATATTTTTTTTACATTAACATATGAAATTGATCTAAAAAATAAATACCACTAATTGGGTACGTATTATTTTAATTTCGATAGCAGTTTTTATTAATTTCTTTATGTAGTTCTAAAATTTTGTGGTTATTTTTTAGTACCGAAAGTTTATTTCAAATTAGTGGTAGTATTTATTGATGGATCTATTTCATAATATGAATGTAAAATATCTGTGCCATACGCTTCTAATCCGTTCATCTGTTACACTATTTTTTCGAGATGGTAAAAAATTCACCCAGTAAATAAGAAGATTAAAGCGAAAATACTTCACATGGGAAGCGCGACCGCTACTAGGATACTCTGATAAGGGAAGTGAGCAAATTCTTAAATATGCAGCATGCAGGTTGCGGAGCTTGCAACTCCGCTAGTCTGGGATGAACTTTCCGCTACCAGTCCGTCGCTAAAGTCCTTTTAGCAGATGAGGTTGACATTTAGGAAAAAGGCTGGCTTATTCCTACTTAATTCACTGTAGCCTCGATGTGTGGTCACATCGACTTAGAAGTTACAACCTGTAAGCTGTAGCATACTGCATAATGGATATACACTCGGGAGGGGTACTACTATAGCTGGGTGCTCGAATGACGGTGGACCGCACTCCTTTTTCTATTACGAAAGAGGTAGTAAATGAGCATACGGCTCAGCTGATGGTAAGCGATCACTGCCAACCATGAACATCTGCAACATCAGGGGAATTACATGCGCATTGCCCGGCCTTTTAAAAAGGAGATCGATGCGGAAAAACCACTGATGACAGTAAATTTCACAGTGGTGGTCGTACAGGGCAGAAAATTCTGCGTAAATCGCAAGGTAGTGGACTACCAACCCTCGAGACGATGAGGATGGAATTTCAGGTTCTATCTGTCTATGATGGAGGAATTCAGCAACTGGAATTAGCCCGAACCCGTACCTTTGAGCACTTACCGTAGTATACGCATCGTCTCTTCGCGGATCCATACGATCGGAAAGAACTAAGCCGTCGACGATTCGCGCCGCTCTCGATTGAATACGGTCAAGTAGAATAGAATAGAATAATTTTTATTCAATATAGATTACAAGTAATCCTTATTGAAAGTCAATATTTTATCGAAAAAAAACCTCTGTCCTGGGAAGAACCAACAAGAAACCCAGCGGGACTTTTTTTTTAAAATAAATTTTACAATGTCAAGGATCACAAAATATTTACAAAATTTATTTTAGAAACAGCTTGGAAACGACCACCTCATTCCCAGGGGTTATTATCAACCATGTATTCATTTATATCATAATAAACCTTTTTATACAGTGTTTGGTTAATTAAATATTTAAACTTGGTAATGGAGAGACCTTGTATATTTTCTGGGACTTTGTTGTAATAGCGTAAACATTGCCCCAATAATGAATTACTGACTGTGGAGTCGAGAAACTGATGGCACCAACTTGTGTTTGTTCCTAGTGTTTACAGAGTGTAAGTCACTTTTTTTTACTAAAACGACTGCCTTTATTTTTGTGATCATACATGAAATTTTCATAGATATACTGAGAGGCCAAAGTTAATATATTTATTTCTTTAAATTTTTCTCTAAGAGACTCGGTTTAAGATTGTAAATAGCTCTTATGGCCCTCTTCTGCAAAACAAATATAGTTTCTAAATCAGCCGCATTCCCCCATAGCAAAATCCCATATGACATTATGCTATGGAAATAACTGAAATAAACTAATCTAGCTGTCTCAACACTAGTGAGATCTCTAATCTTTTTTACAGCATAAGCTGCAGAGCTTAGTCTGCTTGCTAGTTTACATATATGCGGGCCCCACTGAAGCTTGCAGTGGAAAGAGCTGCGATGCCCTGGCCCAGAGATGAGCACAGTATTCCATATGAGGCCAAACCTAAGCTTTGCATAGCTGTAAGCAGTGGCCGGTATGAAATACCGTCTCGATCTATTCATTCGTATTATGAATGTGAATTTACGTAAATACACACTTCATCATCTTTGCAGAGTTGCATTACTATTATGACAGATTAGTAACTCTTTTATTCTACTTCAAAAAAAGAGGAGCAGTGTGTGTATATAAGTTGTGTTCTTTTTTTTGCAGGCAATAATATTAGAATGTTAAAAATAAAATTGCGAGTTCGAATTCATTTAACGAACGACGTTGATTAATTTATATGATATGTTATTAGTTTATAAATTACTAAATCCAATAGAAAAGGCAAGTATGAAAAAAAATTAGTACTTAATTGGGACCTGAGGGGCCTCTCAGGTCCCAATTAAGTACTAATTATTTTCATACTTGCCTTTTCTATTGAGATTTTGTGATTTAAGAGCCGTGGTAGCTCAGATGATTAGCGTTTGCCGTAAATTTGAGGGTACGCGAGCAAACCGGGTTTGATCCCCGCTGGCCGTAGAACATTTGGGTTGAATGGTCTAAGCCGCCGGCACCAATGAAATTGTTAATTGAAATTTTAAATGCTGATTTACCACGTGCTCGGCAGTGAAGGAAAACATCGTGAGGAAACCAGCATGTCTTACAAATAAGAAAAAAAACGTGAAGTTCACCAATGCATTGGGGCAGCGCGACGGACCCTTCCTTGGTCTAAAACCCTCTCAGAAACGATGGGGGAGGCCTGTGCCCAGCAGTGGGACTAGTGATTGCAATCCGGATTCTTCGAAATTCGAAAATAACTGAAAAATCCGGATTTTCCAGAGTTTTATAAATCCGGTTTTTAAGATTCAAATCCGGTTTTTTCGGATTTTTGTGAAAATTGAGTTTAATGGATACTATTTTACATTTGTCCACAAATGTTCATTCTAACTAATGAATAGGTAGGTGTTACTACTACCCACTCTAATACGCTAATGCGTTCAGTTTATGAATGTGTTTTGTTGTTTATTTTCATCATTACCATCTTCATTACAATCCTTCACAAGTCCACTGCAGAACATTACTCTCCCCCAAGGAATGCCACAAAGCACGGTCCTGAGCCACCTGCATCCATCGACTTCCTGATGTCTTACCAGGTCGTGACTCCATCTAATGTGGGGTCGCCCTACACTACGCCTACCGGTACGAAGCTGACACTTGAGAACCATTTTTCCCCATCGGTTGTCGGTTCTTCGAGCTATATGGCCGGTCCATTGCCAATTCAACTTACTAATCCGTTGGGCTATGTCGGTCACTCTGGTTTTACTGCGGATATCCTCATTTCTAAGTTTATCACGAAGAGTTACCCCAAGCATAACCCTTTCCATAGCTCGCTGAGTGACCTTGATCTTTTACGTCCAGTTTGTTCTTATACGGCCAGCAGTGAAGGATCACGTTTCAGATCCATAAGTAACCACTGGCAACACGCACTGGTTGTACAGTTTTTAGGTTAGTTTTCGTTTTTAGGTTTTGAGGTATACCTGACGAGAAGATGTGTTGTAATTTCCCGAACGCTGCTTAGCCGAGTTGAATCCGTCGATAAACCTCTCGGTCAAAGTTGGACTTACCTAGTCGGACTATTTATCCCTGGTAAACTCACTCGTCAACAAGTTCGAGCTTAGTGATCCTAACAACTACCGGCATAGTTGTGACATGGACATTAAACATGATCTTTGTTTTGTCCCTGTTCATCTTAAGACCTATCTGTTGGGAGACACTATTGAGTTCATTGAGCATAGTGCTTAGATCCTACAGCTATTCTGGCATAAGGACTATATCGTCGGCAAATCGAAGATGAGTGATATACTTGCCATTGATGTTAATACCGTATCCTTTACAGTCCTGTGGTTTAAAAACGTCTTCCCATTGGAAGCTGCATTCAGCGGTGAAGAGTTTCGGGGATATAACGTCACCCTGTCTTACACATCTCTGCAGTAAGATAGGTTTTGAACTCTGGTTCTGTACTCGGATAGCCATCGTAGCTCTACCGTACAAACACTTCAGCACTTCGATATAGGTACCGACAGTCAACTTGGCACCGCTGAAGGGACTGTAGCACCGCCCAAATTTCGACGGAATTAAAGGCTTTCTCATAGTTCACATACGCCAGGCAAAGTGGCAGATTGTACTCTACGGTCGTTTGTACAATCTGCCGTAGGATATGTATGTGGTCTATGGTAGGTACTGAAGCCTTTTCGAAACCGGCTTGCTCGGGAGGCTGGAAGTCGTAGAGTCTGCGTGCGAGACGATTCGTAATGACTCTCGAAAACGGCACGTAGACGCGGCTCAGAAGGGAAATTAGTCTGTAGTTCTTCAAGAGAGCGTTGTCATCCCTCTTGAAGAACAAGACCACCGCACTTCGGCTCCACACCTCCGTAGTGCCACCATGGAGGAAGGAATTAAAGAGCTTCTGAAGGACTTCAAATACCGGTTTTCCATCCGCTTTCAGATGCTTCGCTGTAATTTCAATCTCACATGGGACCTTGCCGTTTTTAAGGTGCTGGCGAGCCATTCTAATCTCGCTCAGACTGACGTCCAGGATATTATTGGAATAGTGTCGAATAAGACTTGCTCTTGGATCGTTACTCACACTTGCGTGTGGCTTCAAGGGTAATTGGGAGGTTCTATGGGCAACTGTACACCAGTTGCCCATAGAACCTCTCAATCTCACTCAAAATCTCAGGTGTCCCGGAAACGATGCTGCCACACTCAGCCTTGACAGTTGGCTCTTTCTGGCAGACAGACCTCTGGCAAAGACTTTGGAGCCCTTGTTCCGCTCGATCGTTTCTTCAATACGAGCTGTATTAAAGTTGTGTAAATCCCGCCGCATGCATTTGGAGATCTGTCTGTTCAGTTGCCTGTATGCTGTCAAATCTGCTGACGACTGCAGCTTCATCTCCCGTCTAACATCCATGAGATTAAGAGTGTGATCGGAGAGTTTTTGTGTTCCTCTGCGGCGGGTCTTGCAGAAATTAGCTCCGACTGCATAGACAGTTTCCACGAGCTGGTCATTCATATTGTCCACTGCATTGCAATCTTCTAGGCACTGAAAACGGTTTTGTAACTCCAGCTGAAAGTTTTCGGGATTTTGGATTAGAGCACGAGGGGACTGAGTGTTGACTCCATTAGACGAGACCTCTCCAACTTAACGTTTAGGTTCAGTGTGCCTTTAACGTTAGGTGACCGCTGCCAAATTTCACCCTTGCGATCACTGAGACATTACTGAACAGTTGCCGTCTAGTCGTTATAATGAAGTCAATCACATTTTTTCTCGAACCCTCGGGGTTCGACCAGGTCCGCTTCTGAAAGAAAAGAGTTCATCATAAAGAATCCCTCTTTCTCCATGAAGTCGGCCAGCTGCTGGCCCCTTGGGTTCCGTTGCCTTATCCCAAATTTCCCTACCTTCAGCTCACCGATTTTTCTTGTGCTTAGCTTTGCGTTGAAGTCTCCCATTAACACCGTATAGTGCGTGGGTTTTGAAGGAATGCATGATTTTAGAAATATCCTCATGCATTTCCTCCACCTCCTCATCGGGATGTGCCGACGTTGGTGCGTAAACCTGTATGACCTTCAGCGAATACCGTTTGGTGATTCTGAGTATAAGGTACGCAACCCTCGTCTACACACTCCAAATCTTTATAAAGTTGTTAACGAGAGACTTGTGGACGATAAATCCAACACCTCGTTGGGACAGATGGTCATCCTCTCGGTGATAGAACGAGTTGTCGAATTATAGAATCACCGTATCCTCCCCCTCTCTTCGGACCTCGGATAATCCTATAATATTCCAACACAGCTTGTCTGTCTCTTCTTCCAGCTCCAGGATCTTCTCCTCAGTCCTCAGGGTGCGTGCGTTGTAATTTATCAGGTCGAGTCGTTTTAGGTGGCAACTGAACCTCCACTGGAGATTCTTAGCACCCCCTGCCCTGCCGTTACCATGGTCTGGGGGCCGTCTATTTGCGTCGTTGCTCATGGGGAGTATATTCCCATAGTTGCCACGATTGGCGAGCGGGTTGGTAACTGCAGTTATTTGTTACTTTTGTCAGGAAGATGCTGCTGCCCATCTCCTGCTTGTTTCCCTCTGTCGCCTTTTACGACACCCACGGGAAGATATGGGGTAGTGGATATTTTTAACCGTCACTACACGGTTTTTGTTTATTTTGGTTGATTTTATTCCGTCGTGTCCGAATAAATGCAGATTTTAAATGATTTATGCTGTTTTATGAAATCATCCCAAAAATTCGAAAAATCCGGATTATCCGGATTTTAGTCATAAGAAAATTCAAAAATTCGGATTTCGAAAAAATCCGGATTTTGCAATCTCTAAGTGGGACGTATATAGGCTGTAACTTAGTGGTTGACATCGATTTTCATGAGTAAGGCCGTACATGTTTATTAGCTTGTAGTGAGTATTTCCTATAATTTCTTTTAAGAAAACGTTTAAATAAAAGTCGCGTGTTTAGAAGAAAGTTTATTTATCGTTTCTTCTTGCCGCCATGTTTGGGTTTCCCTCGGATGCGTCTGCGCACACCGGCCGCCTCCTCCGTATCGTCGTCGGACTCGGCGCCGCGCTTTTTGCCTTTCACGCTCTTTTTATCCTCTAGCTCTTTCATTTCCTACGAGGACAAAATACATTATATACAAGTGAAATACATTATACGTGGTAGAGCTATACTGAAGCTATATTATGCTTGTAGCACGAATGGGTCGGCTAAGCCGGAAAAGGACCACGCTCTTACAGAATACCAGTGTAAAATAGAAGCTGAATGCTGTTATGTTTTGTATAGAGAACCGGAGACTATATCACTGGAAACAAGGCATTCTATCTTAGTTTTCACGGGTGACAATAAAAAACAAAATCGAGGATTGATGTGGATGTCTTGGGCCACGGTTTTTGCAAGAATTTGTAGTCTGACAAATCTGATGTAATGGCGGGGACGACCTTGAACATTGAAGTCTGTGAATATATTTAATATCGTCCCCGTGGTTATGTAGTTGTCTATGGCTCACAGCACCCACTCACATTAGGTGGGCTGTGTGCTCGTTGGTCACCTTTATCCTATAAAATAAACACTGTATAAGCTAAACTGTAAATAAGTCATAAATCATGGCAGAGACGAATTCGAATTACCTATTAAACTAATATTAAGTAAGCATTAAAAGCATAAATAGTCCTATATTGAGTATATTTATGGACTCGACTACGGCTATTTTTAAATTTTGTATAATTTTTATTGTAAGTCAAATACAATAGCTGATCAAAATATAATACATATTATAATAAATGTATATAATGTATATGACGGCATAACGACAGCGTCGTCGTACGCCGGCACAGCTGTTAACTGTAAACAGCACGTGCACCGATCACGCCACCGGCGCGCCGCACGCTTTCCCCCACCGCCCCACTACTCGACTTGCTTTGCAACGGGTATAAAACGAACGCGCAGCGACGGATCGGCAGTCTCGGCTCTGACGTGACTCGGTGCACTAGTTGTACTAGGTTGTAGCTTATCCTAGACGCGCGCAGATAATTAATATAGAATTGATTATTATCCTTAATTGTAATAGTGCAATTTATAATTAAATAAAATAAATAGTGTTCCTTAAATCTCTGCGACTACTTATTCAGCAGGGACCACCTTTCTCCTACATCAGAAGTGGGATCAGATCCACCCTCACACCATAATGTTTTGGCACAACCACCAATCTCTTTCTTCTCTGGAATGGAAACAATGTTCAAAAAAATGGCTGATAGCATAAATTCCCAACAAAAACTCTTCATCTACCATACCGACAGTTTTGGTATCTTTCGACCCCGATATCCCAGAGTCTGATATCAGCAACTGGTGCGCATTAAGCGAAATGATCATAGAAAAAAGAAAATTAGAAGGTGTCGACCTTATCATTGCACTAACTCATTCCCTTAAGGGGCGTGCTGCTACCTGCCTTACAAAAATACAACCTGACAAAATTTCTTGGCCCACCATTAAGGAAATGCTTATCTCAAATTTTTGTAAACCTATGATGATGCAAGATCATTTCGATCAAATAATTAAGTTTCGCATTTGTAATAAAGATAGTCCCGCTGAGGCCGGCTTGCGTTTATGGCAGCTGATTGAAAGAATCCCTGATGCCAACTTACCCGAACACGTTATCACTGGTTTTGTGATCTCTGTTTTATCCCAATGTGACGACAAAATTCGTCGTGAATTGAATTCAGTTGTCGTAAACGATAAGCATCAACTTTTTCGTATCTTGCGGGGAATTTCACTTAAAAGGTGCAGTGACGAGTCCGTCGCATCAGAAATAGAACCCAAGAAGATTCGAACGTCCACAATGTTTAAGGGTAGTTGCCACTTCTGTGGAAGAGTTGGACACCGCGGTTTCGAATGTCGTGACAAACATCGTTTCACTAATAAAAATATCTCTGTATCGCATAAACCCGAGCAAAGGAAGGCTATGACATCCTGCTACATCTGCCATGACACCAGCCACATAGCCAGCAACTGTCCTAAGCGACTTATCAAGAAAGAAGACGCCCCATCGAGCAGCAAGCAAGTCAACCTGTGCTCCAAGGCAGCTCGCGGTACCCTGGAAACTAGTGGTATGAAATTGTCGTTTATTTTTGACTCTGGTTCAGAATGTAGTCTCATTAAACAAAGTAAAAGTGATCACCTTGAGGGTGATAGGTTTCATGATCAGATTCTATTAAAGGGTATAGGGGTCAATAGCATTATATCTCCTTTGCAAGTAAGATGCTTGGTTTGCATTCAGGGTTTGCCTTTAAATGTCACTTTTCACGTATTACCGGACGAATGTACAACAAACGAAGAGGTTTTGTTAGGACGTGATATATTGCAAAACGAAGTTTCTGTGGAAATTAATAGTAACTCAATACATTTTTTCAAGCCCAAGATAACAAATTTCTGTACAAAGCTGAACAATGGACTACAAACTATTGATACTGGCTTAACAGGCTCCGACAAAGAAAAGCTTATAAGTATTTTAAATAAGTATTCCAACAATTTTATTAGCCAGCTACCAACCACGCAGGTTACCACAGGCGAGTTAAAAATTCAACTTATTGACCCAAGCAAAATAGCTCATAGGCGACCTTATAGAATATCCCCTATGGAGTTAGAAATCGTTAATAATAAAGTCAAAGAACTTCTCGATGCAAATATCATCCGAGAAAGTTCTTCACCCTTTGCAAGTCCCACCTTGTTGGTAAAAAAAAAGATGGTAGTGATCGTTTGTGTGTTGATTATCGCGAGTTGAATAAAAATACGCGTTCTGATAGCTACCCACTTCCATTGATTAGTGACCAAATAGATAAGCTACACGGAGCAAATTACTTTTCAAGTATAGATATGGCCTCGGGGTTTCATCAGATCAAAGTTCATGAAGACTCAGTAGAGAAAACTGCTTTTGTTACTCCAATCGGTCAGTTCGAATATCTAACTATGCCTTTTGGGCTTCGAAATGCCCCACAAGTCTTTCAAAGAGCCATCAATTCCGCACTTAAGCCCCTCGACGATGACAGAATCCTAGTTTACATGGATGACGTACTCTCTGTATCGGAAACGGTCAGTGAAGGTTTAGCGAGGCTAGACAAATTACTAGAAACACTTTCTAATTCAGGGTTTTCTTTCAAGTTTGATAAATGTTCATTTATGAAAAAGAAGATCGAATATTTGGGATATACGATTTCTTCTGGAGAAGTTAGACCAAATCATCGGAAAATAGAAGCTTTGCAAAAATTGCCAACCCCAAGCACTGTTACCCAAGTAAGACAGTTGATTGGCTTGGCCTCTTATTTCCGTAAATTCATTCCCAATTTCTCTAAATTACTAAAACCTCTTTACCCTTTGACTGCCGCAGGGAAAGGGAAAATATCATGGACCCCCGATCACAATAAAGTTCTAAAAACTATAATCACTTATTTGACAACCGAGCCTGTTCTTAAAATATTTGATCCAAAGCTTCCCATAGAACTTCACACAGACGCGAGTAGCGAAGGTTACGGCGCAGTTCTGATACAAAAAGTAAATCATTTACCTCACGTGATTGCTTACTTTAGCCACCGAACAACTGGTGCAGAGAGTCGTTATCACTCATACGAGCTCGAAACTTTGGCGGTAGTTAAGGCTGTAGAGCATTTTCGGCACTATTTGTACGGTCGTAAATTTACAGTTTTTACTGACTGCAGTTCTCTAAAAGCTTCTCACTCAAAGAAAGACTTGATGCCCAGAGTACATAGATGGTGGGCTATACTGCAGTCCTATGATTTCAATATAGTTTATAAAGAAGGTAGAAATATGGCTCATGCCGATTTTTTTTCACGTAATTTTGCTCATGACGATCTATCTCCAAGTGTCAATCAAACACCAAAGATCGTTAATCTTACAGAGCTGGAAAAGGGATGGCTTTTTGTAGAACAACAACGTGATTCTGAGATCGCAGATACCATTTCAAAATTAAAGTCCAGTGATTATCCGACTGAAATATCACACACGTACGATATTAGACAGGGCGTTCTCTTTCGAAAAATTGAACGGGGCAAAATTTCAAAATGGTTACCCATTGTTCCTAGATCATTAACATGGACCCTAATCGGCCATGTTCATAATGAAATAAAACATCTTGGCTACGAAAAAACTCTCGATAAATTGTATGATCTCTACTGGTTTCCGAATATGGCAAAATATGTTAAAAAATATATCGATTCCTGCGTAATATGCAAAGCATCTAAGGGACCTTCGGGTGCTCAACAAGTACAATTACACCCAATCCCAAAACCAGCTATTCCATGGCATACCATTCATCTAGATTTGTCTGGCAAACTAAGTGGTAAAAGCGATTTAAAACAATATTGCTCTGTTGCTATAGATGCTTTTACAAAATTTGTAATTTTGGAACATACTACTTCGTTAAATTCTTGTCATGCTATTAAAGCACTGAAAAATTTGGTAAATCTTTTTGGTGCCCCCAAAAGTATAATTGCTGATCGTGGACGTTCATATGACAATTCAGATTTTAAAGATTTTTGTAAAGATCATAACATTCATTTACATCTAATTGCAACTGGTTCCAGTAGAGCTAATGGCCAGGTCGAAAGAGTGATGCGAACTCTTAAAAGCCTGCTCACGATAATAGAATGCGATTCTGATAGCTCGTGGCAGGATCAGATAGGTGAAATTCAATTAGCCCTCAATAGCACACGTTGTAGGGTGACCGGTTTTACACCTATCGAACTAATGTTTGGAATTCAAGGTAATTCCTTAGGGTTATCTAAAATAGCTACTTCTTTCCTTGATAACATTAGAGCAAGCGCGTCAGATAATATCATTAAATTATCACAAGCAGACTCCATTCGCTTCAACAAAGGTAAAGCCAAAATTAAACCATTTTCTATAGGTGATTACGTGTTCGTGAAATCCGAAGAAAGACATCAGACCAAACTAGATAGGAAGTACAAAGGTCCTTTTAAAATTACTGCTGTCTTGACTAATGATCGCTATGAATTAAAACATATCAATGGGTCAAATCGAATTTTTAAATATTCCCATGAAAACTTAAGAGAGGTGCCCCGTGGCCCCTCTGCTTGCCTAGATATTATTGAAAACTGTAGTGAAGATAACGAAGAACTACAGCAAGGGGATATTAATGATCATGAAATCTATGCCCAACTTGATAATACCTCTGAAACTGATACTGCTGGCTCTAGTACATTAACTGCAGAAAATGACGACTATCATACTACTAGCTCACGTACAATTTCAATTGATTCTGAAGATACCATGTCTGTTTATTCTGAACCTACAATTATAGTAACACAAGCTGATATCCATAGAGCTAATGATGGTAATTAACATGTATCTAGAAAATTATCATTGTAGGGCTTAGCCGGTCCAATGATAAAAGTTACAAAAAAAAAAAAAAAAGTTTTGAAGGGCATGTTGCCGGACCAAAACTGATTAGTGTTGCAGGGTTCAGAGGAACCGGTCCAATACTAATTGCCTGAAGGGTCGATGTAGACCGGACCAGAGCTGATTATTAATATCAGCAGGGTCATTATAGACCGGACCAGAATATATTGCCGAATTTGTAAAAAATTATGTTTTCGTCAGGATAGTCGAGCGATGTCTACTGTTTCAGAACGATAGTGATTCTGTTGCTGCGTACGAGGACGTCCGCATGTCAGAATGGCCGTGACGGCATAACGACAGCGTCGTCGTACGCCGGCACAGCTGTTAACTGTAAACAGCACGTGCACCGATCACGCCACCGGCGCGCCGCACGCTTTCCCCCACCGCCCCACTACTCGACTTGCTTTGCAACGGGTATAAAACGAACGCGCAGCGACGGATCGGCAGTCTCGGCTCTGACGTGACTCGGTGCACTAGTTGCACTAGGTTGTAGCTTATCCTAGACGCGCGCAGATAATTAATATAGAATTGATTATTATCCTTAATTGTAATAGTGCAATTTATAATTAAATTAAATAAATAGTGTTCCTTAAATCTCTGCGACTACTTATTCAGCATGGACCACCTTTCTCCTACGTATATGATAATAATTGCGTACTCTATGGCAGGTTCCGCAAAAAATACACCAGAGTGAAATACACCCAAAATTAACTATTTTTGCTTGTTAAATAATTCCATAGTTACAACAGGTACGAATTAACTTGAGACTCCGCTGGAATGCGACCCCCTTCCCGACTCCCCGCACCGCGTCCCGCGCTGGCCGTGCGCGCTCAGTACCGATAGCATTTTTGTTACGGATACGCGTCTCGACTCTAGTTCGATATTTTTGATAATTGTTTGTTGTTTGGTTTGAACTTTTGTTTGTTTTTGTTATACTTGAACGTTATTTTATCTGTTTGTTGTTAATTGCGTTGTTTTATTGTTAAGTTTGGACGTTGTGTTGTGCCGTTTTATTGTGACGCTTAGGAGTTACTCCGCCTTTTTTATTTTTAAAAAAAGATGGGAGGAAAGACAATACATAGCCAAGCACGGACACTTGCTCTAAAATTTTTAAAATTTTTCGAAGATGAAAAATCAAATAAAAAGTTTCTTATTCCTGTGAACCAAGCTTTAAAGAGGGCTTGTGCAGCAACAGGCATATCAAAGGCAACACTGTCGCCTGTTATGCTTTGTATTTTTATTGTGTACGAATCTGTAACACTTTTTATAGTGCAATAAAGTGTATAATAAATAAATTAATAATATTATAAATGAGAAAGTGTGTATGTTTATTTCTTTGTCATTCCTTGACGCGTTAACTAAAAATAATATTATATATATTCATTCATTCTCTAAACCATTTCCCATTATCTGGGGTCGGCGCAGTAAACCTTCTTGTTCCATTCCTCTCTATCAGCCGTCATTTCCATACTTACTCCTTTCATTCTCATATCACTCTTCACACTATCGATCTATCTTTTATTCGGCCTTCCTCTGCCCGTGTGTCCCTCCACATTCATATTCAACACTCGTTTTGTGACATGACTTCCATCCCTCCGCATCACATGCCCAAACCATGCCAATCTGCTTCCTCTCACCTTTTCTACCACTGGCGCTACTTTCAGGCTTCCTCTTACATACTCATTCCTTATCTTATCCATCCTTGTCACACCACACATCCATCGTAACATTCTCATTTCATTCGCATGCAGTCTATTTTCATCCTTCTTCTTGACGGCCCAGCATTCACTTCCATACATGACGACAGGTCGGATGATCGATTTGTAAATTTTCCCCTTCAGCCTTATTGGCATTCGGGGATCGCACGTTGTGGCTGTGACCTGTCGCCATTTCATCCACCCTGCGTTAATCCTATGCTGCACAGCTCTATCTATTCCGCCGTCACCTCGAATGATGAATATATATTATAAAAAATAAATATTTAAAATATATAAAAATGGCAACAGTATATCACTTATTACTTCACCCCTTGCCAGAACATTTTATTTTGTTTTTATTAATAATCTCATGCAAATCTCAAAAATTTCAAATAAAAAAATATTACGACGCATTATTTTGCACACCGTACATTGACAATTACGTCATCGGCCCAGGTCTCAAGTTAATTCGTACGAGTTATAGGTACAAATATTATATTGAAATGGCGCAAAATATGTGGATGCGAAGTACCCATGTAATGCTAACCGTTCTGGATTACGAAACATTAATAGATCTTCAGATTTCTTCCTTATTAAAACATACATTTGAGTCTGTGTCTCGAAACGAATATTGGGTTGGTACTAACACGACTCTCAGAGGTATACCTTGTACACGCATAGTATCTGTAGCGTTCTTGAAATTTGGCTGCAGTAGCCAAGCATTTGGTGCACCGTAAGTATTTTTGTCACTTCAGTTTAATAATTGCGTTTATTCCAAATCTACAACAGAATACGATGATAATATACTATATAGGGCATAGATGAGTTACTCGCACAAAGTAATAGGTGACGAAAAGAGTAAAGTTTCTTCTGCGCTGTCATAGATGGCGTTGGGATTATAAATTACCGAAAAATACACTAGAGGGCGTTAAACACTTGGTTCAGTTATAAGTATTATTTCGTACATTTTAGATAAAATTAAAATGAAACATTTCTATTTACAAACTAACTAATGTTTAGCTATAAACTATAACTTTTCATTGAGCTGATTTTAAACGACCATGAATAGAAAAGCTTCGATAATTCATTCAGAGTTATTCTATATATACACCGCAGTATTCAAAACTTTGATAGGGGATTTAAGCTTCGGTATAAATAATAAATATTAACAGTAGCTCCAGTATTTTTTGAGTAAAATATGTAAAAATAGTAGGTAAAATAGTGCTTTTAATGACTGTGAGATGGCGCTAGTATCAACGTAAATGCATGCTACTGGGGACTTTCATACCCCTGACAGAAAATAAGAAACAATATTTCTTACAATTTTAGTGAGGCGTTGCGCCTCAGCGACGCGCTCCTGCAGCACCATGACCTCACTCTCGTCCGTCTTGTACAGCGGCAGCTGCTTCCCGATCAGCTGCTCGATGCGCTGGTACAGTTCCACGTCATACTGAAACAAGAACGTCGATAAGACACGACGAGTTTACGAATCGTGCGGTTACATCACTAGTTTTACGGCGCAAGTAATATCTACCCTCATTGGTTTTGGCGGGAATTAGACCGCCGGCGTATTTGCTGCTCGTTATGTAAGTTATAGTTAGAAGTAAATATTGATAAGTGTCTAAAAGTGGTGCAATTTTGTGTATTAATTGTCGGAAAGGAAACGACGAAACAAGTGCTCCGTTGATAACGTGAACCTCAAGGTGAATTTAAGGGTTCCGTAGTCAACTAGGAACCCTTATAGTTTCGCCATGTCTGTCTGTCCGTCTGTCCGTCCTCACTTAATCTCTGTGACCGTTAGCACTAGAAAGCTGAAATTTGTTACCAATATGTGTATCAATCACGCCGACAAAGTGGTAAAATAAAAATTGGAAAAAATGTTTTATTAGGGTAGCCCCCCTATATGTAAAGTGGGAAGTGATTGTTTTTTTTTTAATTTCAACCCTAACGTGAGATATATTGTTGAAAAGGTATTTAAAAATGAATAGGGGTTTACTAAAATCATTTTTTGATAATATCAATAATTTCGGAAATAATCGCTCCAAAAGTAAAAAACAATGTGTCCCCTCCCCCCTCTAACTTTTGAACCAAGTTTAGAAAATATGAAAAAAAATCTGAAAAGTAGAACTTTATAAGAACTTTCTAGGAAAATCATTTTGAACTTGGATGGAAAGTCGGAGCGCCTGCCGCGGAGCGTGCAATGTTGCACGCTCGATGTTCGCGCACGTACCCACTACAGGGAGCAGTTGCAGGAGTGTGGAGCGCTGCTGTAGCGCGAACATAATGGATACCCACCTTTAAACTCATAAGTGGGAACACTTATTGTGATTTGTGACGGACGGGAAATTACGGAACCCTACACTGAGCGTGGCCCGACACGCTCTTGGCTGGTTTTTTCCTTTCAATGTGCTTAGGCTTTACGCTCATCAAATAACTGAATGTTTGCTAGTAGTTAGTTACTATAAGTATGATTGATAATCTTACTTAAAGCGGGGAATTCATTAGACGGGCTTGCCTAGGGTCATGCCTGCCGGACTTCGCTAGGTAGGTCAGTGCAAAGTTTGATAGTGTAGGACTGTCGCAGTCTCTCCGGCGGATTTGCCTGTTGAACGTCCGCGCGGGCGCAGACACGCCAGAACGTGAATGTTAACTGCGGGCTGTCTGTTCACAGACACAAGAGCGACAGCAACAACCAGTGTAGACAGCCTTTTATTATTACTTAACAAACTTTAGAAATTTTTTAATTTGCAATGAGATTTAATGATAATATAATATTCGACGAAGAGTTTATACGACCTTATATACATGCGCAAGTAATTCTACAGGTCTCCCGGTTCATCAATTTCTAATTGTTTATGTAAAAACCTTGAACTAAGAACAAAAAATTCCCTACAAGTTATGATTATACCGAGTGTTTACATTTTAAATAGAAATACAGCATTTTTCTGCTTATCCAAAGCTATACGAAACAATTGCTTTATAAAAATATTTTTATATAAAAAAAATTAAAATATCCGTAATCCAGATAACTTACCTGTGAGACAAAAGTTATAGCTTTCCCGGCCCGGCCAGCCCGAGCGGTGCGTCCCACTCGGTGGATGTAGTCCTTGCTGTGCAGTGGTATGTCCAAGTTTATGACCACATCCACGTGCGGAATGTCCAAACCCCTGAGGACAATTTTAAACAGCGTGTCTATAAAAAACTACTTGAAATAATACTTTAAAAGTACAGCAAAATTAGCTTGTTGAATGTCCCACAGCTGGCTGGACGCAGCAGGCGCACAATGGAATAAATAGTGATATAGTTGATTACATTAGATAGTTTAGAAAAATGTGGTGTCATACCTAAATTCATACCTTCAGTGCATTGTTGTAATATTTATATTATATATTAATTCCAAATAAGTTGAATAGTTAGTTGTTTTGGTGTATAAGTAGGTATGAATTAAGTTATTATGTGTTTATTTATGCTACTTATTGAACATGAAAGTATTTATATTAGATAAGTCTTTGTTTACTCTTTCTATAGATGATACTTAAGTAGTCTCTTTGTTATATCGAAAAGGGTGATTAACGAGCACACAGTCCACCTGATGGTGAGTGGGTGCTGTGGTCCATAGACATCTCCATTTATCCTCGATTAAGAATCGAAATGCAGATGCGTTTCACCCCTGAGGACTGAGATAGAATGCCTCGTTTCCAGTAAAAAGGGTCTCCGGATCTCTACACTCACCACACGAAACACAGCAGTGTTAAGCTTCTATTCTGTGAGAGCGTGGTCCTTCGCCGGTCGAGCCGACCCATTCGTGCTTCAACCATATTATGGCTACAACAGGGCTTTTCCACGTTTAAAGATGTGTGCATTGATTTTGAGTCTCTAATAGCTTTAGGTAATTATATATTTGGGAACCGTCACATATTATACATTTTTTACCGAAATTTGTTTGCCGTGTTAATAATTCAATATTGTTGCTTCACCTAAGTTTAATTTTGTGTAGTTTGTATTCTCTATGAAAAAGTTCTATTTGTGTGTATATTTTATTCAAAATATGAGTACTAATATACAACTTCGGGAGAGTCACCCGAGACAAGTTTGACAGTGGGGCAAGTGTAACAAATGCAAATTATGCGGCCTAAACACGGTTTTTGGTTTAATTCCATCTATTAAACAACAGGACATATTACGCTATTGACTAAACTGACAGTTAAGTATATAGCTTGAACCATTTTATCAACAGACGTTATTTTTAAAAAACTACACAATTGGCATTGGCGTCAGACAGCGCAATTTTAAGAGGTGAAGTTATTATGTGTTTCGATATGTCATTAAGTTATTTTAAAGTTAAATTAAGTTATTTTAATATTAAGTGCTACCATATGAAATTCAGTAGAAAGATCAAGCCACTGAACTCATCATACAAAATTAACGGCGACATCATTAAGAAAACAGAGGAAATCAGAGACCTGGGAATAGTGTTCGATAAAAAATAAACCTTCGTTCCCCACATCGAGAATATTACAAAAAGGGCGTATAGAATGCTAGGCTTTGTTTTGCGTAACGCTAAAGTGTTTAAAAATAACCACATTAAGATCCTACTGTACAACAGCCTCGTAAGAAGCACACTTGAGTATTGCAGTGTAGTATGGAGGCCACATTATGCGACAGATTCCTTACGATTGGAACGTCTGCAAAAAAAGTTCGTAGCAAATTTGGCCTATTGAAATGGGATTCACAAAAAAAAATCGGTCTTACGAAAAACGATTAAGATTCTTTAAAAATTTTATCCCCGGAAAATCGGAGAAATTTGCTTGACCTGTCATTTCTTGTTAAAATTTTTAATCAAAAAATTAACTGTCCCTCTTGCTCCAAACATTTAAATTTCGTGTTCCATTGATAATTCCTCGCGCTCCCATTACTCCACTCTGCCCTCCTTTTAGGAAATCTGTCTTAGGTGCAGACTCCCCAATTCCAAGGTTGTGCAAATTGGTCATAGGACATAGTGACAAAGTTGACATTCACGCCGACTCATTTGCCAAAATTAAGAAAGTTCTAAAAAAGAAAGGCTTTAGCCTGGTCTGAAACCAACAAAAAATAACAGTTTCTTTTACCACATACTTATTTTCATTATTAGGTAATTTATACTTCTTTTTATTCGTATTTATAATCTTTCTCGATGCATGTGGTGTTTACCTTAACCGATTGTTACACTTAAAAAAAACCAGATACAAGGTGAGTGATAAAGAATAATATTGGTACTTATAGAGTAATATGTTTTTGGGACCTGAAATTCACAATTCTTTGAAATAAGGATACAGTTACACTTACATCATCTAATACCTAACATAAGGGTATGTGTGACAGTGTCACGTTTATTATAATTATATTATTATAAATTGTTAACATTCTGAATTAAATTTTATTTTGCACTTGGCATTGCTTTTATTATATTTACAAAACATCCAGAGCTAGTGTAGTAAATATATTGTTACGAGCTTGAGGTTCGTGACAATAAAAATTGCCGATAAAATTACCTAAATTAACCTTTAATTTACTTTATACAAATTAAAGTTAAAAAACACTAATAATTAAACACACTAAATCACTTAATTTCGCTCCGAAGCTTCGCTTGTGTCGCCGAGTTAAACTCTGTCCCGATCGCATCTTGCGCCATCTATTTATTCAAATCAGCAAAACATCCGGAATGTTCAAGTAAACACGCGCAAGGTACCGAGAAATCGAGTATAGATTTTCTAGAAACTTAGTTCTTCGGGCGGCGCTGTCGGTCGAGAGATCCGCGATGTCATTCTCTGCAAAGCCGCCCCCCGCTCTCGCTCCTGACACTAGATGGCGCTAGTTGACTTATTCACATAACACTGCCCCCTCCTAAGACATGCTCGTCCCGAGCATTATCGGTCCCATAATAACGCGCCAAGCGATCCACATGGACGATCTTAGGAGTCCCTCTTGCGCCTTTCTGTATCCGGTAGGTCACATCGTTGATCCTGGTTACAATCCGGTACGGGCCGTCCCATTTAGCTTGAAGCTTAGGAGATTTCCCTTTGCTGCGGACTGGATTGTGCAACCACACTAATGAACCTTCGTTGAACCCTTTATTGTTCATTTTGCGGTCATACCGGGTTTTCATTTTCTCAGACATTTGCTGGCCCGATTGTCTGACGTGCTCATAAATGTCATTCATTTTGTTCCGCAAGTCATATGCATAATCGGTTATACTGCGTGGGGCATCAGGTGGTATCCCAGTGATCAGGTCTGCAGGCAGCCGTAATTCTCTTCCAAAGTTTGCGAAAGCTGGTGTCACTGCTGTACTTTCGTGAACAGAACTTCGATATGACAACAAAAACGGTTGTATGTGCTTGTCCCAATCTCGTTGCCGATTGTCTACAACTTTTGCTAGGTACCTCTCCAATGTCTGATTAAATCGTTCCACCATTCCATCAGATTGCGGGTGATAAGAAGTCGTTCTTGTTTTATGAGTACCCATAACTCGGCAAGTTTCCTGGAATATTTGAGACTCAAAATTCCTTCCTTGATCGCTGTGAATCTCTAAAGGTACTCCAAAACGACAGAAGACTTCATGAACTAGTTTATCTGCAACTGTTGAAGCTTCTTGATTTGGAATGGCGAAAACTTCTGGCCACTTAGTGAAGTAATCCATCACAACCATGAAATACTTGTTACCGCTTTCACTCTCCGGAAACGGCCCCGCCACGTCAATGGCTATTCTCTCCCATGGTGCACCAACATTGTACAACTTCAATGCACCTCTACTACGAGTCTGAGGTCCCTTTACAGCCGCACAACTTGTACATTTGCGACACCAGTCCTCGACATCGTTTCGACAGTGGACCCAGTAAAACCGTTCTCGGATCTTCAGTAGAGTTCGTTTAACTCCCAGATGGCCTCCTGAATAATCATTATGGTACAGCTGTAGAACATCCGGTACTTTAGCTTTAGGGACAACCATTTGTAAATGACAGCTGTCTCCCCGAACATTTTCCCATTTACGGCACAGAACTCCATCCTGAAGCAGCAAGCTATCCCACTGGGCCCAATAGCTTTTAGTGATCGAACTCATCGCTGAGACGTCGCTCCACTTGGGCTTGGGAGCACTGGCCTTCATCCATTCCAGGATCGGCTTGATGTCCGGATCTTCCTGCTGTGCACGTTGTAAGCTGTCCTTCCACTCGTTGCTGAGGTGGTCTGCCCTGAGCATCCTCACGGATACCACTCCCTTACTCTCTTGCCTAGTACAATGTTTGCAATCTTCAGGACAAGGTCTTCGTGATAATGCATCTGCGTTGCCATGAGATTTCCCGCTGCGATGTTCGATCTCAAAGTCGTATTCCTGCAGTAGTTCAATCCACCTCGCAACTTGTCCTTCTGGATTTTTAAACTGCAATAGCCATTTTAGTGCAGCATGGTCAGTTCGTAAGTGAAATTTTCGCCCCAGAAGATATTTGCTAAAATGCTGCAACGACTTTACCACAGCTAGCAATTCGCGTCTTGTGACACAATAGTTCCTTTCCGGTTTTGACAACGACTTGCTGAAGTACGCTATCACGACCTCTTGGTCACCATTCCGTTGAGACAACACACCGCCAAGTCCTATATCACTTGCGTCTGTGTCAACTACAAATTCTTTGCTTGCATCAGGGTATCCCAAAATAGGTGTTTTGCACAGACGGTCCTTGAGCTCCTGGAATGCGATATTACAACTTTCATCCCAGCAGAAATGTCGCTTCTCCTCGGTTAGCTTATGCAGAGGTTTCGCTATATCTGCAAAGTTCTTCACAAATCGCCGGTAATAGGAGCACAAACCCAAAAATGCTCTAACCTGCGTCTTGTCTTTTGGGACCGGCCAATCCTTGACAGCGGCGATTTTCTCTGGATCTGTGCGGATACCTTCTTCCGATACTACAAACCCCAAAAAGTTAACTTGCCGTTGGAATAGTGAACATTTCTTCGGGTTCAACTTGAGGTTGGCACTCTGAATCTTCATAAGCACGCGTTCCAGGTTTTGAAGGTGTTCCTCAAACGTACGGCCCACGATGATGATGTCATCCAAGTAGACCAGACAGGCATCGCCAATTAGCCCGGTAAGTACAAGTTCCATCAGCCTTTCAAACGTTGCAGGAGCATTGCACAACCCAAACGGCATTACTTTGAATTGCCACAGACCCTTTCCCGTCGAGAACGCAGTTTTCTCCTTGTCCTTAGGGTCAATTTCAACTTGCCAGTAGCCACTTTTTAGATCCAGCGTGCTAAACCATTTTATTCCTGTAAGCATGTCCAGCGTGTCATCAATTCTTGGCAAGGGATAGCTGTCCTTCTTTGTAACGTCGTTCAGACGGCGGTAATCAACACAGAACCGCATGCTGCCATCCTTCTTTTTCACCAGCACCACTGGCGAACACCATGGACTAGAGGAAGGTTCAATAACACCATCCTTCATCATTCCTTCAATCATGGTTTCCACTTCCTTTTCACGTGCTACCGGCAATCGTCTTGGCCGCTGACGGATAGGCAACTCTTCACCTGTGTTTATTTTGTGTTGAACTAAACCAGTCTTTCCTATGTCAGCATCGTTTGATGAGAATACATCGGCGTACTCGAGTAACAACTTCTTCGCCTTGACCAATTCGTTCGGGGACAGAACACTGCGACAGTCTTCCAAAAGTGTGGTCACTCTCGTTTCTGCGTCCTTGCTGGGGGTCCCACTCGATATATATTGGCACCGACGTAACCAATCCACTTCCTCACAAGTACCAATTAATGTGCCTTTTTCTATAATCTGGTCCCGGTCGCAAAGGTTCAGCACACGTACTCCTGAGATATCAGTGGTCCTGACCAAGGTTCGAGCTACTTTCCATGGAAGGTCATTGTTTACCCTTTCCACAAGTACACAACGGTGAGCTTGCCCAGCATTTCGGGGAAGACTAACCGGAACAATCGTTTCCGATCTCGGCGGAAGAACAATCTTCTTAATGCTGTACACGTTCCCTGGTAACGCACCTTCCATAAAAAGTTCCTCCTGTCCACATTTCAAAACACCTTGCTTAACGTCGATCTCACAACAATTATTCCTCATAAAGTCTAGGCCTAGGATGCAGTCGTCCATTATATCCGCCACGATGACATTATGCAGGTAGATCACGTTGCCAAGCTTCAACTCCATCTCCTTCTCTCCACGGACGGGTATACGCTGACCGGTGGCTGTTACCAAATTAATGCGTTCTCGGTTGTATGCGGAGTCCCCAAGGAACTGACTTATAAGTTGGGAACTAACAACCGTACGAGAGGCTCCAGTGTCTATGGTCAGTTTACACGGCATTCCGTTGACCTCGCCCTTGATGATTAGACTGTTCCCATCATGGGTTTGTGAGATCGAGATCCTTGGGGCTCTTTTAACATCAGCCAGCACCCGCCCCGCAGTTCTGGCTTTTACTCGTTTCCCTGCTGCTGCTGGGCGGTGCTGTTGGCCGCACTACCGTCCTGGGATCGTTCACCTTCCCTTTCTAGGGTTCGCTTAGGGCAGCTGGATCGAAGATGGCCCTTTTCCCCACAGCCATAGCACCTAGGGCTGTATCCTTTGTTGCGGTCGCGAACTGTAGCTGCTGCAACCTACCTGACGCGATGGGAACGATGATCCTGCCGCACGGCTTCTACCTCCAGTGCATGGGCCAAGGCGTCCTTAAGCGTCTCGGGGTGCCCGAGCCTCACAGCAGCTCTGACTTCCAGGTCACGGATGCCGTCGATGAATGTTTGCACCAGGTTCCCTCCAATTAGCGCAGGTACAGACTGGTATGCTTTACGAACCATCTTCTCCACCTCAAGGGCCCACTGCTGCAGGTTTTCGTTGCTGCGTTGCACGCGATCTTTAAGCTGCGCGCGAAAGACGTGTTCCAGGTGAGCGTCACCATATCTCGCCTCCAAGGCCTCAAGAAGCTGCTCATAGGTCACTTTCTTACCGAGAGCTTCCAACACAGTTAAGGCTTGGTCGCGCAGGCCTAGGGTGAGTGCAGTCATGGCTTGGCTTTTATTCCAGCCGTTCGCCTCCATGACGGCCTCGAACTGGATTTTGTAGGCCGACCAGGAAGAGGTCCCGTCGAACGGTGGCACCTTGAACCCACGTAGCGAAGGTGCTGAAGCTACTACGGGAGCTGTAGTTCCATCCCCAAGTTTGAGTTCATCCAGCGTTTTCTTAACTTGGTTGATTTGGGTCTCCGCTTCCGACAACCGGTTATCATGTTGAGCAACCTTATCCTTCATCTCCCTTATCTCTTTCCCGAAGGTAGCGTGAAGGTCCTTCATGAGAAGCATCTGCTCCTCCCTATCGCGTTTTTTTGAAAGAAAGAAAATAACTTTATTCGTAGCTACGCTAATACAAACACATAAAAACAAACAATTAACTCAAACATAAAAATAAACAATTAATAGTAAAAAGTATTTATAAAAAGTATTTAAATTTATGTTGGATTGCAGCAACGAAAAGGACCCGACTCAGCATTATGCTACAGCAAAGAGCCGCAGCGCTGTTATTCTGTCGGGACCACTAATCTAAAACATGCGAGCAGCTGTCAGACAGATTTAATGCAAAAAAAAAACTAAAGATATTTTAAATGTATATGTTTATGTAATATAATATAAAGATAATATTCTGAAAAACGATAAATAATGAAAAATAAATAGATAAATATATTACTTTTAACTATGTTGGCAATAGTATATAATAGAATAATGAAAGGAATAATAATAAATTAAAAATATTTATACTATGTTGAGCTGCTCTTCTAAGCGACGGGCCTGTTCCGCCTGCTGATCTTCCAACCGACGGGCCTGTTCCTCCTGTCGGCGGGCCTGTTCCTCTTGTCCACCCCGCAGCTGCTGCAGCATCACCATCAGAGCACCTAAGTCAGGTGCCACAGACGTAGAAGCTGCTGACGGACCGGCTTCCGTGGCCGGCGGCTGGCCCTCAGACATCTGCGGCGTTGCACCACCAAATCTCCTCTGGTCCGTCTCCTGCTGGCGTTGACTTCGGGTACGGACACCCTCCGTTTCCTCCTTAGGTAAAATCGGCATTATTTTATCCCACTTCTGACACCAATTGTTACGAGCTTGAGGTTCGTGACAATAAAAATTGCCGATAAAATTACCTAAATTAACCTTTAATTTACTTTATACAAATTAAAGTTAAAAAACACTAATAATTAAACACACTAAATCACTTAATTTCGCTCCGAAGCTTCGCTTGTGTCGCCGAGTTAAACTCTGTCCCGATCGCATCTTGCGCCATCTATTTATTCAAATCAGCAAAACATCCGGAATGTTCAAGTAAACACGCGCAAGGTACCGAGAAATCGAGTATAGATTTTCTAGAAACTTAGTTCTTCGGGCGGCGCTGTCGGTCGAGAGATCCGCGATGTCATTCTCTGCAAAGCCGCCCCCCGCTCTCGCTCCTGACACTAGATGGCGCTAGTTGACTTATTCACATAACAATATTTATAGGCACACCACTATATCCGTTAAAAACAGTCACACTTGCCCCACATTGGGGGAAATTTGTCGTTACACAAAAATGGACATTCAAATTGTTTCCATAGATCATAAAATATATCGACGTTAGTATCATCTCATCAATTTTGTTGAAACCCACAGATAATAATAAAATAACTACAAAAAGGAGCGTACTGTCTGTCACACTTACCCCATTGATGGGTAAGTGTCCCATTGTGGGAATGTCTTCCACCTCAATTAGTTTTAATTATCTGAAATTACAAAATGCTACCTGTATATACTAAAATGCTTGATCAAACATACAACCACGTGTTATGAAACTGAATTCTCTATATTAAATCTACAGAGTAGAAGTATTTAAATGTCGATTTTAGTTTTAATTAATTTATGTCACACTTGCCCCAGGTGACCTTATATGTATGTTTGTGATATATTCATTACTTTGTTTGGAAAGCTTATCCCGTGTAAGTAGTCAAAATGAAACAAAACTTATCATAATTTTTTTGAGCAGTTTCTAGTAGGTATTGTTCGATTAGTTTTGGCTACATTACCCCTTATTTCAACTTAAAAATCAATTTGTGATTTTACAATGGAATTATATATTATATCCATTAGAGAAATCAGCCTAGATTTGATTTTTAGAATGTGCTTTTCTTGATCTGCCTTATTAATTTTTGTTGCCGTTAATTATCAAAGGGCTATAGTCACCATATTTTTTGTTTTTTTTTTGCTGCAAAATACATTTGACTGGTTTTGGTTGTGTTGATCGTTCAAATATCGCTCTGTAACCATTCATTCAGAGCATCCAAATCATTTTATGCCTCTGATATAATAAATTCTATTGAGAACACATTAAAAAAGACATGTGGCATCAGCGTACAAGGTTGTATCTCCACTTAGACCTATCTTATTGATATTGTTTATATATATAAGAAACAATAGGGGTTCAGAGTTCAGGGTTCAGTTCAGGGGTTCAGGGTTCCTAACATGGAACCCTGAGTTACACCAAAAGCTACAGTTCTGTAAGAAATTCGCGTTTTACCTATTTTCACTACGTGTCGATGATTATTTTAATAAGATTTGAAATTAGCTAGAGCAGTGTTAGTTAAACCAATGACAGCAAGTTTATGTAATAGTAACTTTTGGCTCACGGTGTCAAAAGCTTTTTTAAGATCCATAAATAAACTAATTTGTATGACCCAGATTTGTATGTTGGGGTGATTTTGGCAATCTTAAGATTGTCAGGGAATACTCCTATCTTTAGAAAATTTATGCAGCCAGTTAATTCTCCTATTATAAGATTTTTAACGTATTTAATTTCTGTAGGACTAATACTGTTTAAGTCTAAGCTAGTAGTAGTAGTATTTAGTTTTCAATTTTTGCAGAAATTCCATCTACTGTAAATCCAGTAACACCCTCTATTTCATTGCTATAGCTTAAGTAAGGTTTTGAATTTACATTCACATACATACACACAGATAACATTCGCAGATTTTATCTTTTTAGTTAGAATACATCCATTTTGATTCTTCGACTTACTTGAAAATGTTGCTTCTTTCAATTTATTATGAGATAGATTGTTAAACAAATTCCATATTTTTTGCTGCTTTTTTTTGCAATTTTCTAAAGCTTTAAAGTAGTAGTTGGTTTGATATTACTTTATATTTTCTGTAACTTTAGGTCTTTTCTCTATAAAGGAGACGGTCCAAAATTGTATGAAGCGGAAATAAATTAAAATAATGTACTATACCACTTTTGATCATTCCAATGCACGAATTTGCCTTTATTTAAGTGCTATTAATATTTTATTTTTACCAAAAACTGCAACACTAATTGCGAATTGCAGTTGTTTTAACATTAGCTGTCAAAGGTCTTGAGGCGATTGATCAATTTATTGACAGATACATATTTGAATTCTGATATGGTGTTTTTCAAATGCGTTTAATAACTTAAGGAAACATCTTTCTGTACATATCTGCCTAGTGATTCAAAATGTGATTCTACAGACGTCTGATATCAACAATATCAAAATCTTACGTAAATCATGATATCAAAAAACAAAAGCCAAGTCAAACAAGTAGTAACATTGAAATTCCAAATAAAACAACCAAATCGCCAAAAACTCCAAAATGAACACAATAAACGTATGTATGAGTACATAACTACACAAACAAGCTCGGAACAAACAAAAAAATATCACACTATCTACATTATTTCATGACTCAAGCCACTTGTCAGACATGACATTTTTTACATATCATTTTATGACTGGAAGGGTGCCATCTTGAAAAACCATCAAAAATTGGGATTGCATTTTTATTTTAGCAAGTTATTTAGTTTGATTTATTCTCTTATTTTATTTTAATAAAATCCCTGAATTTTTCGCTTTTTAAAGGTATAGTTTACATAGACTGGGCCTGAAATGGACCATCTCCTTTATCTTTTACAATAACATTTTTTGAGTTCTGTTTATATTGTTTCCATAGCATATCTCTGGTATTTATTTCATCAATTATTTCTTTATTTAACCAGTCTTGTCGTGGGGGATTTAGAATATTTTCTTTAGTAGTGATACTCTTTCTTATAATGTCTGACAGTTTTTTTCCAATTTATTAATGATTTAGATTCATTTGTTCTTTGTTGTTCGGCATAGTTTTATAATCTAGTTTACAGCTTTATATTGTAATTTATTGGGACTTAAACTTAACTTGCTTGTGATCTCAAATGGGCGACTATAAAATAGCAAAATAAAAATACTTTTCCTTAAGTTTAGTACATTTTTACAGTTTCCCAGTTTGAGTAAAAAACTTTCGGTCTATCTTATTTATAATTTTGCAGCCGTTTTCTTGCAGAAACACTTACAAGCATGGGTTCCAAGATAATTATACAGTAGATTAAAATTGAAATCACAGTTGACAGGTGTTTGGTAAAATTAATCACGTCATGGCGCAATTTTGAGTTAACGCAATGAGCTGGCAGTAAATTGCACCTAAAGTAAAGCAGTAAACTGCGCCTAAGTTACTGAGTTAACACAAGGAATTTCGCTGTTACCCTTGCAGCATGCATGTCCAGTTTACAGGCTAATATTCAAACAGTCACCGAAGTGAACTCAGACTGACCTGGAAGCGACATCTGTGCAGATGAGTACAGAGCGCGCGCGGCTCTTGAACTTGTTGAGTGCAGCGAGGCGCTTGTGCTGCGACATTTGGCCGTGCAGCGGCACCGCCGCTACGCCCAGCGCGCGCAGCAGCAGCGCCACGCGCAGGGCACTCGCGCACGTCGACACGAACACGATGAACGAGTTGCCCGACAGCTCGTTCAGAATGTGCACCAGGTACACGTCCTGGGAGCAACCGTTCAAATTAAACGAAATCAGATACTTGTATTGTCAGAAGGTACAGCTCCTGAGCAAAACTAAAACAGAAAATGGGCGGAATCAGGTTTTTGATAACTTAAAATAAGAAAAAACTGCGGTTGTTGACAACCTCCTGCCAAACGTGGCAACTATGGCAAAATTCTCCGTATGAAGCAATCTATGAAGATTATCAAGAAACAGTCAGAGATACCACAGAGAATCAAATATGATTATTTATCCCTGATATTCAGGGGCCCTGGCAAAACTCACTGCGACATTGGTCGTACGAAATTGCAATATTGTTCTTTCGATGACGGAGGATAATATCCCACCTACCATACCATACCATACTATCCCACCCTGATGAAAGCCGGACGCCGTCACGCATGCGTATGTCGGGCGGTCTACTTAAAATTTCAGGGTCGTGAAGGAAAATCTTTAATACTCCACCAAGCAAAGAGGCAGATAACAACCCGGATGTCATGGATACCGATGCAGCAGGATTACTGGAAGCCAATTCCAGTGACAAAACGGCCTGCCGAAGCCAGCAGTAGAGATCGGGCTCAGCGGCAGCTCACTGAGTGACGAAGAGGACTGCATTTTGCAGTCCAATTCAGATGACGATGAGACCTGAGATCTGTTGGCAGGGGATGACGCAATCATTAATGGCGTGCCTTTCGTCCGAAACCAGCCTAGTGCAGGCCAACCTCCACCAAAGTGAAACTGCGTCGGTTCAGTTACACATATGGTTGGAGGCTTAAAGGACAGCCATAGCCCTAATCAAGGAGCCGTATGTTGGGGCTTGTAAATTCAAAAGACTAAACAACCTAAATGGTAATTTATTCTACAACTTTGAGCACGACAAGCCTAGAGCGTGTATTTGTACTACTAAAGATATCTGTGCAAAACCATTAACATATTTCTGTTTCAGAGACATATATGCCGTAGTAATACAAAATACACAGGAGGGAAGTGGTACAGTGAAATGCATACTCTTTACAAGGCTTTAGCATTTAATGAATCCTACCACTAATATCTCTGCAACTAGATTGACATCTATTTTCATAGTTATGTCTTAAGTTTTACTTTATATAGCTGGATTAAGATCAGCATGTACTTCTATTTGAATAGTTATATGGAACAATATATCCTGTATGGTAATAGTCAAATAACAATAAAAATATTGACCAAAACTGACATTTAACATCTAGAAATTGATAAGTATGACTTCATAGAGATGATTAATAGCTATTATATATTATTTAAGTTACAAAAACATACCTTATACTTCAGAGGTATAAACAAGTAGTACTGTTGCAGTTTTTCCACAGTCTGGTATTTCGTTGACACCTCTATTTTCACTGGATCCTGCAGAGAGGCACGCTGAAGCTTCTGTACTTTTTTCGTCATTGTTGCCGAGAATAGATATGTGCGACGCTCCCGTGGTATTACTCGTAAAATCTTATCAACTTCCACCTCAAAGTCCATGTTCAATATGCGGTCAGCTTCATCCATAACCTAAAAGGCAAGGAATAATTACCACAGTGTACATATAAAACAGTGTTCTACATTGGTTTTCTTCATTAGTCTGTAAAATAACAGAGCTGAACATAGATCTCTCCTACTGTGTGAAAGATTTGCTGTAATTGTCACGCTTAGCACACAGGTTAGAGATTGCAGTATCTATGACACTGCCATATGATAAATAATTAGGTTTTTAGGTTTACAATTCAGAAACATGGAATATTTAATACACACATCATCATCATTATCATTACAGCCCTTCACAATCCCACAGCTGAACACAAGTCTCCCCCAAGGAATGACACAAAGCACGGTCCTGAGCCACCTGCATCCATTGACCTCCTGCATGTCTAACCAGCTCATCACTCCATCTAGGAAAGGGCCACCATACACTTTGGCTACAGGTACAAGGCTGCTGCTCGAGATATTTTCTTCCCAATCAGTTGTTAGTTCCTGGAGCGATATAACCAGCCCATTGCCACTTTAGGTTACTAATCCATAGAGCTCTGTCGGTTACTTTGGTTTTACTGTGGATATCCTTATTTCTAAGTCTATCAAGCAAAGATAGAGATTATACGTGTTAGAGCCATGCTGCAGTTATATTAGTAGTATACTTGTAGCACGAATGGGTCGGCTCGACCGGGGACGGACCACACTCCCACAGAATACCAGAGTGAAATAGTAGCTCAATGCTGCTGTATTTTGTATGGTGAGTGTAGAGAACCGGTGACCCTTTTTACTGAAAATGAGGCATTCCATCTTAGTAGTCACGGTTGTCAACGCATCTGCATTTTGTTTTGTAATTCAGGATACATGTAGATGTCTATGGGCCGCAGCAACTACTTACCATCAGGTGGACTGTGTGCTCGTTTGTCACCCTATTCTATAAAAAAAAAGAAATCCCAAGCACAGCTTCCTCATGACATTAGTCACCAATCGCTGATGTTAAAGAGTATGGACACATAAAAAAGCAGTATACCCTATTACGTCAGGACACTCATTGCATTGTGAATACATCTACACTTACCAGATATTTTAGTGCTTTTAAATTGAATCCCTTTGTGTTTTCTAAATGATCCACAAGGCGACCCGGGGTTGCTATAATAATATGAGGCTTTTTTGACAGCATGAGTGCCTGGGCGACCATATCCATTCCTCCCACTATCACCGCACATTTCACACCAATACTGGCACCTAAAAAATGATGATTGATGATTACTTAAAATGTGAGAAATAGGACAATTATTAAGCAAATATACAATTAACATCTGAAACCTTAAAAAAGTAAAAATCTACAACTATTCTGGTTTTTACTCAATCACAATGTATTTTTTGCCCAAGTTTTTTTTTTATATCAAGCAAAATAATATGATAAAAAAATAATAAAAGCTGAAGGTCAGTGCCCCCCCCCCCCCATCATTATCAGTGAAATAAAAGCATTTATTAACAATAAAATCTGTAAACTTTACTTTATTTAAACAATAATATTGTTAATTGCAATATTAAGTGCTGATTCACTATATATTTGGTGGTGAAGGAAAACATCTCTCAACACAACACAAATTGAAACAGTATAGTTGATTAATTTCTCCACAACCCTTCTAGAAATAAGAGAAGCTTATGCCCAACAATGAGATGTTTAGAAGCTGTAACTACTTTTTAAATATTAATAGAAAATTATACTATAAAATAGTCATATTATTGATCAAAGTTAAAGACAAATTCATACCAAGTGCTTCAAACTGTTCAGAAATCTGGAATGCCAACTCTCTGGTAGGTGTGAGAATAAGTGCAAAATACCTCTGAGGATTTTCTAAAAGCGCTTGCAGGATTGGCAGTGCAAATGCACCAGTTTTGCCAGATCCAGTCTCAGCTAAACCTATTATGTCTTTGCCTTGTAAAGCCACTGGAATTGCTTCTTTCTGAATTTTTGATGGATTTTTCCATTTCAATTCCTCACAAGCTTCGCATAAAACATCAACTACACCCTGCAATAAATATAAATATGTGAGATAACCAAAAGATAAACCTGAACATATATGACAATCTAAGAGTATTTAACCAATTCTTTTTTAATGATAGTATTAAATGCTATAATTTATAAGCGTGTTTATTTAAGCTTGAAAATAGTTGAAAGAAAGGTAGTAAAGTATACTTACCAAGTCTTTAAAAGTTACAGTTTCCTCTTCATTGACACCATTTTGGCTATCCCCAGTTTGCTCTTCTAGTTCTTCTGCTGAATGTTTACTATCATTATCACTATTTTCATTATCCTCGGTCATTTTCAAAATACTACAAAATTATTTGAAATCCACGTGAAAACTGCGTCTGACAATTGGTCATGAACATAAATATTATTTTAAGGCAAAGGGATCTATACCTAAGCAGCCTATTCTGACGTGTATTTTGTTCACAAAGTTCTTTACAATGTTATGCTGATGCGTAGTATTACGCAATTTTGGGAGATTTTGACTCAAGTTTAACCCAACCCAATGGTCAGTTGATGATGATAGTATATCATAGAAGTGGAAAAATACTTGGTATTAATAATACATACATAAATATACAGATTTTTTTAACACTTCTATTTGCGAAGTGTTACATGTAGCTAAAAATTTTATGAATAAAACAAATCGGACTAGACTGTATGGCTTAAGAAATTTACTTGCTTGTAATCTGTGCTGTGAACAATACTTACCCTACTCTATAGAACAATATCAACAAGCAACAACAACAACTATAAGGTTATTTAAAATTCATTACTGCATTGTTTTATGATTAAATTTGTTTTAAATAAAACGTTTATAATCACGAGATATGGCTAAGCATCATCCAGATCTCATTTTCTGTAGAAAACAGCCTGGTGTTGGTGAGTTTTGTTATCATTTGGCATTTCTTTTCCGTAGACACATTTTATTTATATACCTTTGATATTTTTTACAGCTATCGGTCGCCTATGTGAAAAATGTGACGGTAAATGCGTTATTTGTGATTCATATGTGCGGCCTTGTACACTGGTTCGAATTTGTGATGAATGCAATTATGGTTCATATCAGGGTCGGTGCGTAATATGTGGAGGTCCTGGTGTTTCAGATGCGTACTATTGCAAAGAATGTACTATTCAAGAAAAGGATGTGAGTAGCTGATCACTATATAAATTGTTAGAAATTTTGAAATACATATTTTTGGTAGATTTTAGATTCCTCATAAAATGGAAACCCGCGTCTCGGAGACGTATATTGGCTTCTTAAACCTTTTATAAAATTGAAGTGGCAAACGAACTTACTCTCCAACTTACTATAAGTAGTTACTACTATCCATTGACAACTGCAGCCAACTTGATAGTGCAGCCTTCTAAGAAAACTATACTGGCTCTCTACCCTTCAGACTGGGATACAGCTGTGCAGCAAATGCCATTTGGTGGCAGAAACAGTAAGGGGCTGTGGTAGGTACCTACTCAGATGGACTCCTACCCAAAAAGTGTCTTACTTCCTAGTAAAAGATTCCCACCAAATAGTTATAGTATTAGAAGTAGTATATGGTATAGTATACTATATATGTTATACATGGTAGAGCCATGCCGCAGCTATATTTACATTATGGTTGTAGCACGAATGGGTCGGCTCGACCGGGGAAAGGACCACACTCTCACAGAATGAAAGTAAAGTTAAAGCCTATATACGTCCCACTGCTGGGCACATGCCTCCCCTCATTTCTGAGAGGGTTTTAGGGCTAAGAAGTGTCTGCCGTGCAGCCCCAATGCGTGTTGGCGAACTTCACATGTCTTCGAAATGTTTTTTTCTTATTCCTCAGACAATGCAGGTTTCGTCACGATGTTTTCCTTCACCGCCGAGCATGTGGTAAATCAGCACTTAAAATTGCAATTAACAATTTCATTGGTGCCGGTGGGGATCAAAAAGGGTTTACTACCATTCTGTTACATTTACAGTGAACATTAATGACAGCTTAATACTGCTGTGTTTTTCATATGATGTGTGTAGAAACTGGAGACCCTATTTACTGGAAAAGAGGTAATCGAGGATGAATGTAGATGCCTATGGGCCACAGTACCCACTTATCATCAGGTTGACTGTGTGCTTGTTTCTCTTATTCTATAAAAAAAAGGAGTGGTGAAACTTTCTCGGGAATGTGACAAGACCTGTGCTCAGCAACATAGTTCAGCGGTGTATGTACATTGTGTCTTGAATTTATATAACAAATATAATGTTGATATTTTTCATTTTGAATTCTATAATACCAAGCTGTTTTTATTAAAATATGTGACAATACTTGACAACATGATCTAATAAAGAGGGGACCCAAAATTGATATAAAAAAAGTAATCAGTTTGTTTTTAGGCCTATAGTTGTTTTAGCTTGGGTGACAAGGAGCCTCTAGGCAATGCAGGTGATGACCCTTTACCAACTTACTATATTACTAAAACAATCAGCAATGGTCCATGTTGCCTTTAATCCTGCCCTAGTCAGTTTTTAATATTGGTTGCAGGTGTGCCTTATACATTTATCATCAAGGAGACTTCAATTGCAAGGCACTTTAATATTATAAAAAAATTAAAATGTTATTTTTATATCTAATAGAAATGTCAAAATTGCTGTGTATAAATAATAATGATCTCCAGACCAAATGTTGGTCTAATCCAGGTTTCCCCAAACTTTTTTGTGTCATAGACCCCTTGCCATGTTTTTCCGTGTTGAGTAGACCCCCTACTTGCCTGATATTGATTTCCTGTAAATTTCTAACTGTAGTGAAGTTTAGTGTTAAAAACTTAAAGTAAAAACACATGTTAATTTATACATTTATTAATTGAATTTAAATTAAAACTACTCAAAATAAAATTTTGTATCTGTGATGTAAAATATACGTAGCATTAAATAAACATAAAATAAACTATAAATAAAATAACATAAGCAATAAGTCAATATTTTTATTGAAATAATTATCCACGATTAATTATCCACGGTGGTATTACCATAGTCAAAATATCCTCAAACCTAGATTCAAAATCTGAATAGAGGGCATTTAAATGTTGAACGTAAGTTGAAACGTCGTCTTCCTGGCAGTTTGTCTGTGACAAATTGGGGAACTGAGAAAATTCTCCCCGTCCAATATTTTGCTTCATTAGTTTAAATCTGGCAAGAAACGCTGATAAGATGGACTTTGTTTTAATTAAATTTAAACTGTCGCCTTGTAATGGCAAATTAACCAACCAAATTTTGTAAACAAATCTGTTAAATAGGCGATGTCTGTTTTCCTCTTCATTAAATTTTCTTTTAAAATTTATCTTTAGTATCCAGAAATTCTAAAATAGTCTCAAAAAGTGCAAAAAATCTTGTCAAACATAAGCCTTTCGACAGCCAGCGTACTTCAGTGTGAAAGAGTAATTGATGAAAGTGTTCGTCATTTTTTTCACACAACTGCGCAAATAACCGCGTATTCAACGCGTTGCTTCGGATTCGGTTTACTGCATCAATGACTAAATGAAGTGATTCATGCAATCTAACACTCAAATTTTTAGCAACTAAATGTTGTCGATGGATGACGCAATGTATTGCTAACACCCCTGACACATTTTGTTTTAAATAGCTTATAAATCCACGGTAACGTCCAACCATGGCAGGTGCTCCATCTGTAGCTACTGATATTATATTTGATAAAGGAATTTTTTCAATGAAGTAATCCTTCAAAACATGAAATATTGATTCACCTTTAGTGTCAGTTATTAAAGTTCTTGCGAAGAGCAGTTCTTCGTAGATTTCTTGATTCATAATAAAACGAACATATGCCAATAATAATGCTGCATTATCAGGTAAAGTTGACTCGTCCAGTTGTATAGAGAAATGGGTCGTTTACATATAATTACATAAGAAGCTTTCAATATCAGAACTCATTTCATCAATACGTCTTTCAACAGTATTGTTGCTTAAGGGAATTCTTTTAATGATATCAGATGCAGGTTTGTGTAAAACAGTTTTAAAACCTCTTCAACGGCTGGCAAAATTAACTTCTCTCCGATAGTATGCGGTTTTCTGTTTTTTGCTATAAGTAACGAGATATTGTAAGACGCCCGCAAACCATCATCATTTCTTTGTGATGTCGAAGCGAACATTCTGTCCAGTGTAGGTCTCTTCTGAAGTTTATCATTGAGTATTTGAAAGTATTTCAAATCTTTCTCTGTTTTATCAGGGTGGCATCTTCTCAGATGATCTTGCAGTTTAGATGGTATCATAGCGTCATTGCCCAAAACTTTGTTGCATAAAAGGCACATAGGCAATTGTTTGTCCAGCAATGATGGAATGAAGCCAAATTTCAAATAATCGACACTGTACTGTCTACATTTCTTTTTAGATTCGGACATGACATCAGTCATCTGTGGGCAAAATTAAATTATTTAAATAAGTCCGAAAATCCAGCAGCTGTATATTAAAAATATTTTTTGATTTTTCCGAAAACATTCCATAATTCGAACATCTTCTTGCAACAATTAGCTCAAATTACGAAAATTGCACTGTAATTATAATACCGATTGCTAAAACTTTGAAAAAGAAACTATTGAGGAGTACTCGTGTAATTTTGCATGATTGAATATTAAACTACTAATAACTAAAGTCATGATTGGCGTAATTTATCTATCTTTGCTAAGTACAAAACTAAAATTTAATAAAAAATAATGTACTTACTTTTCTCCAGCAATCTCAAACAAAATAACACTGACTCACTATAATTTGTGTGATATTACTATCTGTTTATATTTTTTAAAATATTTTCTTAGCACTTTCCTTTTCAAGATTCGGAAAACGAATAAACGTATTTGTCCCACATTCGTATTTATAGAGTGACGAATTGAACAAGTCAGTGCAAGGTAGCGAAGCTCTGAGACTGCGACTCTCAGGTTTTTACAATTTCAAAATGTATTGCGACCACAAAGCGAATACCAACATCCTACAACTTACACAATTTTATAAACATATATAATAAATTTTTTACTTCATAGGTACTTTTATAAATAATGTATATGTTTTGATATTATAAGATATTATGATGTAAGTAAATAGGTACTATCAGTGTATGTATTGAGATCCACTATTGTGGACCCCATTTTTATTTCATGGACCCCCAAATTTTTTTTCATAGACACTTTGGGAATCACTGGTCTAATCTCAATGGAGACTAGCCATCAGCGCATGACAGGATTACAGTGCCCTAGTGTATACGCAAGCACAGATGCATCGATTCCCTCTATGGGACAGTAAACCGACACAACTTTACAAAGATCAGGCACTGGATCAACAGTTTTATGTGCTTTCCGTCTACTTCCTGGCTGATTTCTTGACGGAAGAACTCGAGATCTGTTTTTTTGGCTTGACCCGAGAACTCATAATTAACAATTGCGTTTTCAACCACTAGAACAATGTGGAAGTTGTATAATATAAGAGTGACAATTGAGAAAAAGCTATCATCCACTTGATGGTAAGCGGCTGCTGCACCCAGTGGACAGCTGCTGCCAATACATTTTCACCTCGAGGATTAAGATAAAATAACTTTATTAGCCAGTAATTTTATATGCTTTCTTTCCCATCAAGCTAAAACCACTAACTAACACAGCAGAGCGTGAACTGCTGTATGGTTGAAGGAATGTGAAAGATGGTACTAACAAAGATTACTCTAGTGTTGTACAAAATAAATCCTATAAATTAAATTTTACTTCTTTCAGAGAGATGGGTGTCCAAAGATTGTCAACTTGGGAAGTTCAAAGACAGATTTGTTCTACGAGAGAAAAAAATACGGTTTTAGAAAACATTAACTGCTAATATTTGCAGTTTACTAAACTGGTGAACTGCTTGATGTAAAGACTGCTGCAGTGTTTATTGTGCATTATCCGTTATCTCACGTTGTGTGCATTGTAATTTAATATAATTACCATGTAATAAGTGAATTATTTTTTAAATAAATTAACCGACATTTTCACTTTCTAGATATAAAAACTGACATAAATATACAAGCACATTGGTCACTGTACTATGTAAATAAGTAATACTAAATTGTATTAAATATAAAAATAAAATGGTTCTAAACTTTTTTATTGATCTTGGTTTTTCATTCTACACCATGAGGTTTTCTTTTACACACAGCGAATATAGGTTGTAATGTATGAAAATACATTAACTTTCATCATCATCATCATCATTACAGCCCTTCACAAGTCCACTGCTGAACATAGGCCTCCCCCAAGTAATGCCACAAAGCACGGTCCTGAGCCACCTGCATCCATCGACTTTCTGCATATCTTACCAGGTCGTCACTCCATCTAGTGGGGGGTCGCCCTACACTACGCCTACCGGTACGAGGCTGCCACTCAAGAACCTTTCTTCCCCATTGGTTATCGGTTCTTCGAGCTATATGACCGGCCCATTGCCACTTCAGCTTACTAATCCGTTGGGCTATGTCGGTCACTCTGGTTTTACTGCGGATATCCTCATTTCTGAGTCTATCACGCAGAGAAACTCCGAGCATAGCCCTCTCCATAGCTCGCTGAGCGACCTTGAGCGTCCTCATACGGCCAGCAGTGAAGGACCACGTCTCAGATCCGTAAGTCATCACTGGCAACACGCACTGGTTGTACAATCTAGTTTTTAGAGATTGAGGTATACCGACATGTATTCTCGTCAGGTATACCTGACGAGAATACATGTAATTTCCCGAACGCTGCCCAGCCGATTTGAATCCGTCGATTGACCTCTCGGTCGAAGTTGGACTTACCTAGTCGGACTATTTGTCCCAGGTAAACGTACATTAACTTTATTATTATTATATTAATCTTAGAATAATTTATTTTAAAAATAAAGTTATTTAATACGAGTAAAAATATCAATGTTCTAATTTCAAATTTTGTTTAAATTATTGTGTTCGTGAAAAATGGATCAGCTTCGGGAACATTTTCGCGCAATGATTTTTTACGATTTCCAATGTCACTTTAAACCGGACGAGATCATTTAATAGCCTTTAAATGGAATTTAAGGATAAAGGCGTACCGCATACCTTTCTAAGGCAACCGCGGCGGCTGGTATAACAGTTTACAGCACGGTCAACTAATTAAGATTAAAAAAAAATAAGTGAAGAAAGAAGTGGTCGCCCTTTGACTACTCTTACGAAAGGAAACCTAGGAGTGAAAAATATCGTCACTTAATATCTGGTTAGATAGTAATTATGCGCGAGCACTGGTTGAGCAACTCAGGGGCGGTGGGCGGAGCCACGGGGGTCGCGACCGGCGAGGTTCGACAACTAGCGAGGGTGCATACAACAACACAGAAAAACAGCCGTAGTCTTAATTATTGTATTTATTTTGTTAAACATGTATAACTTATATTCGATAATATAAAAGAATGATGTTGTAACTATGCAATAACTCTCCCAATAAAGGCATCGAATAAATAACGAGAGTTAGCATAGATTTTAAAATGTAAATTGTACTCTTATAGTTAATTTACCTTTGTTGCATATCACCTTTATTGTGTATTACCCTTCTTACATATTACCAGTCATATAAATTACCTTTCTAGTAAAAAAGATAATTGTAACATCTATAGGGCATGTTATCGTGACGCGGCCGCGGAGCAAATGAAGCTACGCGTAGGGCGCCACGAAGTTTTATATTTGTAGTGCTGAGGTTCTCAGGCAGGGTTCTCAGCTTAAAAATTGTAAATTATAAGATTTAAAACCTTTTAGAGTGTAAGATAATTATTGTGTACATAATAGTATAAGAAATAGATGTAAGAATATTATATAGTTAAATATGTTTGTTAATAAATAAGAGTTTTAAAGAAATAAAGAAAGGCGCGGGGGTGAGGCAAGGGTCCGCTGGCCAGCAGCGGCCGAATCATATAAAAGACGGGCCGGTTGCGCCCTCCTTTCTGCCAAGGAGGGTCGCGTTCGTATACGGCTTAGAGATCTCTAGTCAGATCGTTAAGCCAATTCCTAAAAGGTTGGGTTTAGTGGGTAAAAGTCGCCACATAACCACGCAGCCGGCTGCGTGGTATGCTATGAGCATTCCCAACCTCCCTCCACCGCTTTCCGGAGGGTTGCCCATATTTGCTTCGGGCGCAAAAAAAAAAAAAAAAGTAGGGTCGGCAGTCGCTCTCCAGCCACTGAAAAGGCACTACAAGAAGAAAAAAGTACAAGTTCCTCCTCACCGCCGCTTGCCTCCTATATAAGCAAGAACAACGCGTTTTATTCATTTTTCGAACGGCGTTACGGCGATCCGTAACAGTAATCAAGCACTGGCTTAGAATAGAAAAAAAAGTAATTGAAGAGAATAGGCGAATCACGTATGATGAAGAGATTTACTAGGTGAAGGTGAAGGTAAATTGCAGATTGGATCCGGAATATTCACGAGGTTTTACACGAAAACTTTCGCGTTCGGTGCGCACAACCTCACCGATGCTCCGAACAGCCCTCGTACAAATGGTACTGTGACATGACTTCCAAATTTGGTAGCTGGCTCATATAGGTGTGCTTACGGCATTATTAAACGCGGGGATCGCTAGTTTTTTCAGAAGTGTTTAATGCTGTGAGCAACAACCATCAAAAGATTTATTAATTGCAATTATAAATGCTGTGCATACTCTGCGTTGAAGAAAAATGTAGCGAGGAGACCTGCATATCTGAGGATTAAAATATTCTGAGGACATGTGACGTGTGGTAGTGGATATTCTTACTAAGAATATCAGAATACTTAAGAATATCAGAATACTTAAGAATATTAATTACTACATATAAGAGTCTTAAAAGGCGACAGAGGTGAAAAACAGGAGATGGGAAGCAGTCTTCTAACTAAGAGTTGAAGCAGACTCGCCGGCTAAGCGTGGAGACTTTTCTTTACATGGTAGAGCCATGGTGCAGCTATATTACTGGTATACTTTTTTTTTAATATTATAAGGGGGCAAACGAGCAGTCGCAGCCATTTTCATGACTACCGACGCCCATAGACATCTGTCTGGATGTTATACAGATGCGTTGCCCTCCTTTCCCCTCCCCACCCCAATGGCCACCGGATACTTACACACCGCACGAAACGCGACAGCTCAGCTGCCACTTTACGCCGGTATCGTGTAAGCGAGAGGTACTTCCCCGGTCGTGCCGGCCCAATTCGGCTACATGCATGCATGCAGCGTGGAAACCTCTTTCAATAAAAAATAAAATAAAATATTAAATAGTTGTAGCACGAATGGGTCGGTTCGACCGGGGAAGGTCCACGCTCTCACAGGATACCAACGTAAAATAGCTGCTTAACGCTACTGTGTTTCGTATGGTAAATGTAGAGAACCGGAGACCCTTTTTCCAGGAAAAGGCATTCCGTCTTAGTCCTCACGGGTGACAACGCATTTGCATTTTGATTCGTAATCGAGGATAGATGTAGATGTCTATGGATCACAGCAACCACTTAACATCAGGTGGACTGTGTGCTCGTTTTTCACCTTTATCCTATAAAAAAAGACTAGCAAATATTATGTCCCTTAAGAGGCAATCTGTGTGGACTTTAAACTGTTAGGAATAAATTGATGAATCTTCTTTACATAATGTCTCCCCGCCGTAGGAACTTGGCAAAGCGATGGCGTAGCATTCGGCATTCCAAAAGAACTTTGCATAAACCAATTTTGTATAAAAATATTTGACTGAATGTGAAGGTGAACTACGCCAAAACGCAATAGAGCATCGCTGCGGACCACAAACTATCTGCGCACTAATCGCTTCATAATTCTCCCAAAAATGAGAGGAGACTTGCCCAGCTGTGGGGTATTTAGCTGTAACTGTTTAACCATAGTCATGAAGTGGACACAACTTTTAAATCATTTAGGTAGTTTTATAAGAATATTCTTTTCTTTACCTATTAAATAAGACAGACAAAGGTAATAATACATTTTATTGTCAAGTTATTTATTTTCATTAGTTGCTACAGACTCGTCTAATTGAACTACATAATCTTTGATTATTTACAAATAATAATATTCACTCTATATTACAAAAATAGCGAGTTCGTTACATATTTAAGCAAATAAATAAATACATTCAAAAACGTATTTGATTCTTCTTTGTCTTTAATTAGTTTTTTGTTTGTCTTTATTTAGTTTCGACTAAAACATCAAGATTAAATGTTTTCAAATTATGAAAATTTTAAAAATAATTTTTAAATTATCTAGTATTAAAATTTTGTATTGTCATTTGAATTAATTATTATGTGTTGTTATTTAAATTAATTATTGTGTTGTATTTAGTAATCTTTTACCATTTGAATTGTTACTTTTTGAATTGAGATGCTACATTTATCGATTTGTGTTTTCCCTGTAATGGTAGATGTTAGTAGGAAATATAAATAAATAAATAAATATGTACATATTCAAAAAGTATATTTTCATATACTTTTTGAATTTCATTTTCGAGTCATGCTGCGTTATAGTAGTAGCACGAATGGGTCGAGACCAGGGAATGACCACAACTGTGTTTCGTATGGCGAGTATAAAGAAGTGGATAGATACCTTTTTTTAACTCGTAACAAGTCCTTCTATCTTAGTCCTCAGGGATAACAAGGCATCTGCATATTGATTCATATTCATTCTATGGGTTGCAGCATCCACTTTAATTTATATAGGTTATTGGTATCGTTCTCCTATTAAAATGATCGGCCGTTGATTTTCGCTTACTTTTAATACGTAGATATTATTTTGTCTCTATACCGTATCTAATGATTTCTTATTATATTTATGCGAACACTATACGTTGAATGAAACTAGTACGAAAGAGTAAGTTCAAACTGACAATACTGATAATAATTTATTATCAGGTATTTAGGATCAGGTTATTAAGACCAACAACTATCGGAGATACATCGACATATGTCGAGCTTGTCGCCATCCCGGTGAGTTACTTAGGCATGTCATCTCCGGTTGTTCGGCGCTTTCTAACTCTGAGTACTTAACCTAGTAGCCAGATTTTACACCAGGAGCTCGCTCTGAAATACAGTCTCGTGGACCGGAAACTGCCGTATTACAAGTACTTACTTGCCGGAAGCCGTGCTCGAAAATGACCGCGCCATCTACTGGGACCGGCCCATCATCACAGACAGGACTATTCTTGCGAATAAGCCTGATATTGTGCTGATGGGCCGGGCACAGTCAAGGATATTTTGGTCGACATTACCATTCCGTATGACGAGAACGTGAAAGCCGAAACAGATAAGCGAACAAAATATCTGGACCTTGCTCACGAGGTGCCCGACATGTGGGGTGGGCTGTCGACCGAAATTATACCTGTAGTCGTTTCCGCAAACGGGCTAATCCCAGTCAGCCTCTCGGGTCATCTGAGGCGACTAGGACTCCGTGACGGACTGCTCCGGGCTCAAATGCAGAAGGCGGTGCTCCTCGATACCGCCCGCATCGTCCGCCGGTTTCTTTCCCTTTCCCCGTAACCCTCGGCCGTTTGGTCTCCCCTGCCGAGGGCTTCCATCTGGTTGGGCTTTTATTTATTTATGTATTTTTTATGTATTTATTTAATTTTATTGTTATTTATGTATATTTATCATTTTCGTTCGCAATTATATATTTATGGAACCCAACCAGATGAGAAAATTATATAGATACACCGAAATAATTTATTACTTTAAAACAAGTAGTAAGTTTTTACAATATTGTTGGGCACCCTCTTTTAAGTAAATAGATACCTGTAGTAGAGGGCCCCGCTCTTTATTATTACTATTATATTACTACTTCAAATTAGAATAAGTAAATAACACAAAACAATAAAATAACAAAAAAACATAAATAAATCAAAAGCTAAACAATGTAAATTGCAAGTAAGGTATAATTGCGTGATAGTTTGCAAAAATGTGTGTGTGTATGGATGAGCGTGGGAAGTCTGTATGAGTGTGAAAATTCATAAGGCAGTGTTTTCGAGAAGGAATTAGATTTCTTCATAGGAAAGTTTTCTTAACCAGTCTGTTACGGTTTGTTTACAGTAATGGTAATTCATAGAGTAAATATTGATTTTTTGGTTTATTTTATTAAATAAGTAAACTGAGCGTCTAGTATACTGTTTTGATGCAAACTTGGTTAAATGAATCTTCTTAGGGTACCTATTGTATATTTTCTACGTCTGGTGATTGAAGACATATGGTAATTTATGAAACTATGAAGTTTTAAAGCTGTTGCTAAAATGTAAAGTTTTCTTACCGAAAGTCAATTACTCAATTCATAAAGTTCAGTTGTAGATAATCTATAGGGCTTGAAGTACATAACTTTAATTAAAAATCTTTGAACCCTTTCAAGCTCAAGGAACCTAGTTTTTGCTGCACCACCCCATATAGGAATACAGTAGCCCGACGTTGACTGAGCCAGAGCTATGTATATTTTCTTATGTAAGGACTTCGTGGAGACATGTAGAGACTTAAATATCCAAATAAGTTTTCTGAGCCGAGTTTCCATTAATTCTAGATGTGAATACCAAGATGGTCTTTGGTCAACCATGACTCCAAGATACTTTATATTTGAGAGCATTTACAACTAGAGCTTTGGACGTCAGAGCAATCGTAAATTTTAATGAAAATCAGGTGTAGGTTGGGTGCTGTTATACATAGTAAAGCAGATATATTTAGTTTTGGATTCATTCAAAGTTAGTAGATTCTGATTGAGCCAATTCACAACCCCAGCAAGGCCTAATTCTGCTGCTTTCCTTACAGAGTCCCATGTGTCTCTTGTAAATACAAACTAGGTCGGATTAAAAATTAATAATTTTGAAATGGGTATGGGTAATGGGTAGTCGTGGTTAACTACGACATTGGGACGTCGAACACCTCGGTACCTCCGTGACGATGGGTGCCATAAATAGTACCTACTAGATGGGCGCTGCAAAGTACTCGAAACTTCAGGAATATAAAATAAATTAATAAACGCGAAGAAATCCGTAAATACCTACTAGATTAATTGAATAAAACTATCTTTACGAATTTATCGAGTTTAACGTCTGGAATCTGAAATAAGAAAAATTAAACGAGATGAAATCCTTAAAAATAGGATTCGCGAAATTATAAGAAGTCATTCAATCTTTAACTGTCTTTATTTTGTCATTTCACGAAAAGAGAAAATGAGTAAGAGCACCTTTTTAAAAATTACTTTAATTATATATTTTCTATATTTTATTATTTTTAATTCTACATGTTCTTCAAAGTTCTAAATATTAACAGGTTTCCTAAATCAAATGTTTTGTTTCTAACATTTGATTTAGGAAACCTGTGAATATATATTTGACTCTTTCCAAACAAATCGCCGTTTTCGAATACTGGCTGTATAATCTGAAATGCTTGTTACTGTAGCCCAACTAAGTATTATATAAAAAGACTAATTTTAAATAAAACTAATTTTATCGATTTAATAGCGTTTTATTATAATTTTTTTAATTTACGACGTTTCGGGCACTTTACAGCAACCATTGCTTTGGTGTTATTCAATGTGTAGTATTTGCATTTTAAGACAAATAATATAAAGTAGGTATCTATAACTTATAAAATTGTTTGCATAATTCATATATAAGTAGGTGAGAACAAAGCAGTTTCACACAGGCAAGAACCTAGTATTTGCAATTAAATTATACATATTAAAGAATCAATCATCTCCTAAGCCAATAATTTTAACGTTGCCCATATCAACGCACAAAGTGTTCCTGCCCACTATCCTGACCTTCTTGCATCCATTAGCAGTAATCTAATCGACGCAACTTCTTATATCTGAAACTTTTTTCAAGCCTTCTCTCCCTTCTTTTCAGTTTTCACTTCCTGGTTACGTTTTGATACGTAGTGATAGGACTGGTAAAGGAGGAGGTGGTGTAGCTATTTACTTGCGTTCTGAAATCCCATTCAAACATATCTCTGCTTCCCCGTCAACTTATTCTGAATCTGCTGAGTACCTTTTTCTTGAAGTTACATTTCATCATACAAAAATCCTTCTTGGTGTGATATACAACCCTAATATGCAAATTAATTATTTTGATGTATTTGAAAATTTACTTACAGACTTCTGTATTATATGTAGTCATGTAATCGTGATGGGAGATTTCAATACGTGCTTACTGAAGGACGATTCACGTGCACTTAAGCTGAAGTCTATTGTGTCCTCACATAACCTACAAATTTTACCCCTATTTGCCACCCATCATTTTCCAAACTGCACTCCGTCTTTACTTGACCTTATCATTGTTTCATCTTTAAATAACACTGCAAATCATGGACAAATAACAGCTTCTTTTTCGTACCATGACCTCATTTACATATCGTACCGTGTTCGTCCACCTAAGCGCAAATCACATTTTCGATTTCTTCGTAGCTATAAGGGTATCGACTTGGAAGTCATAAGACGTGATGCAAGTAAAATAGATTGGTCTTCCGTAAAAGATTGTCATAATATTGATGATATGGTTAACAACTTTACCGCTTTAATTCTTAGATTGTATGATTGCCGTGCACCTGTCAAACGTATAAAAATAAAACATTGTCCTGCGCCCTGGATTACAACTGAGATAAAAGAGCTTATGGCGCGTAGGGATAAAGCCAGAAGTAGATATAAACATTGTCCCTTGGAAAGAAATCTAATAAAGTTTAAGAGTCTGCGCAACCGCTGCAATCGTTTGTGTAGAGATGCTAAAAGGCGCTACTTTTATGACTCACTTTCAAATTGCGATTCAGCAAAAGCCTGGAGTTTTCTTAAAACAGTCGGCATTGGCAAACACCCTGCGCTTGGGACTGGAAATCTTGATATAGATATTCTCAATCAATATTTTTCTCTTCCACCTGTTTCCTTATCTTCATTTATAAAAGCTAAGACCCTGCTAGAATTATCCAGATGCCCATTGCAACATTCCAGCCAGTTTGAATTTGTATCAGTGTCAGAAGATGAAGTAAAACGATCAGTGCTATCTATATCTTCTACTGCAACGGGAAATGACAAAATTTCTTCCACAGTGATAACTATGATTTTGCCTTGTCTTCTCCCAGTTCTTACTCACATATATAATTTTTCATTATCTTTCTCCTGTTTTCCACACTCGTGGAAGTTAGCACAAATTATTCCAATAGCCAAGGTTGCTAACCCTACATTACATTCCGAATTTCGACCTATATCTATATTACCATTCCTCTCTTAAGTACTTGAACATATTGTTCACAATCAATTGTCTTCTTACCTTAATTCTAACAATATTTTAAGTACATTTCAATCTGGATTCCGGCCCGGTCATAGTACAACAACTGCTCTTCTTCAGGTAACTGATGATATCAGTAGAGCCATAGATCAAAAACAATTAACCGTACTCGTTTTATTAGATTTCAGCAGTGCCTTTAATTCTGTTGACTTTGATATCCTCTTAAAATTCTCCAGTCTATTAATGTTTCACCTTCGGCCATTCTCTGGTTTGATTCCTACCTTCGGGGTCGCTCACAATTTATCCGTTCCAATGACACTTATTCCAACTGGTGTAATCTTATAACGGGTGTACCCCAGGGTTTCGTCTTGTCTCCTTTGCTCTTCACCGTTTTTATCAATTCTATAACAAAAATAATATCCTCCAACTTCCATCTTTATGCAGACGATTTGCTGCTTTACCGTCACTTTGTGGCATCTGAAGCTAAATTGGCGATAGAAGCACTGAATGATGACTTGAAGAGAATTAGTCGTTGGTCCAGATCACATGGTATAACTATTAATCCAAGTAAGTCTCAAGCAATAATAGTAAGTAGCAGATATACTAGTAGCTTAATTGATAAATGCACCCTGCCAGATGTGATTATCAATGGCACATCAATTACTTATACTGAATCTGTGAAGAACTTGGGCTTAATTATTGACAATAGGTTGTCATGGGGTCCTCACATAATGGACTTAGTAGAAAAGTTTATTATGCTTTCCACTCATTAAAACGTCTTCAAAGTTTTTTACCCTTATCAACGAAAATCTCTCTTGTTCAAACCCTTATTTTGCCTATCTTAGATTACGCTGATGTCTGTTTTTTGGATGCCACAGAGGAGCAATTAAACAGACTTGAGCGATTAGAAAACCTTTGCATTCGGTATATCTTCGGACTCAAGAAGTTTGACCACGTCTCTAAATATAGAAAGCAACTCAAGTGGCTCCCGATCCGATTTCGCAGGAACACTCGTATCCTTTGTCTCCTTTTCAACATCCTACGCAGCTCACATTTCCCTACATACATTAAATCCCCAAATACAGTTTGTAGATCTCACCTTAAAACTCTCTTAAAATTCCCATCCTTTAATACTCATTCATATTCCCGTTCATTCTCCGTACAGGCAGTAAGACTTTGGAATTCGCTTCCTACTGACATTCGAGAAATCAAAACAGTGACATTATTCAAAAAAACGAGTGAAAGAACATTATTTATCGCTGTCTTCTGTGTAAGTCTCAAATCTCTGATATGTACTGTACTGTTACAAATATATGCATGTACATATATGTATGTATGTGTGTGTGTATATATGTTTATATATTTAATTATGACTTTATATTATATTTAGTATTTATGTATGTATTAATGTTTGTTTAAATATGAATATATTCATGTATATATATATATATATATATATATATATATATATATATATATATATATATATATATATAAGTATTTGAGCTGACTTATATATTTATCTTATACCCATATGTGTTGTAAAATAACAAAGTGCACACCTTATAATCATTTAGTAATCATATGTGTTTGAAACTGGCCTACTGGAAGAAATTTCATTGTGAGATAAGTAGAGCCTTTGTACAAACTTTTTATTATGATGTGTCCTCTCCCTAACTTGTGTGTACATAAATTGTGAAATTAATAAACAAATAAGCTTTAGAAACCCTCTGTTGTATTAATAAAGAACATCGTAGCGTTCGTAAATTCTTATTGTCAACGCCTAAATTTAACAATATCATCTTCATTTTTTTTAAATTAATCTACTGGCTACACTATTTGCCGACGAAATTGAGGGGTTGGTCCAAATATCTGGCTCCTTGGATCCAATTTCAGAGTAAGTTGGACGTGCTGGTATAATTGGAGACCGAACGCACACTCTGAAAACAAAAACATATTTAAGAATTTAAGTAAAAATAAAAATATTATATTTATAATACAAAGAAATGGCTGTTTGTCTTATATCACAGCTTTCCTTGTTTAATAATTCTGTAAAAAAAAACAGTGTGAATTTTCGCATGCTGAGACAAATGAAACTATTTGGCGATATTTAAAATTAGGTAATGTGTTTTAAATGTAAATATTATTTTAATAGGGTTTTATTTATGTTTGAACTTATAATATATTTTAATTAGTAACTATTTATTTATAATTAGTATTTTAGAAATAAAGGGTTATTTATTAACAACCGTCATGCGTGCTGGTGCGTTTATAAATTCATACACTTAGTGAGCACTTCCACTGACCTGTTGCTGTTAAGTCAGCACAATCCAAATAACGACCTAAAACATAATTTATTAAACGTAACAGGAATTTGTTACATTCTAAATTTAAGCCTATTCATACAACTTTATTCAATATGCTTATTCTCAAGAATCAACATATTTCCGGAGAGTGTGCGCAGAGATACGTCATTTAATTATTGCACACGGTATGGTGAATAGGGCAGAGCTTTTCTATCAACGGACAACAAAACGGTCGGTGGGTATCTGTTTTTGGTCATATGCATATAGAAGATATTGTTGCCAGCGTTTATCTGCTGGCTTAAGCTACATAAATGTCAAAGATGGTAAATGCGATCTGACTTAATGAAAGCCTATTCACTCTTGCCTTGAAGCAAATTACTCCTTTTTTTTTCACAACACATTAGAAACGATAAAGCAAAGCGTTAGGATTTGTATGTCGACATCGAAATGGTGGTGAATGGCCGAACGACTGGCAGTCTGATGGTGAACGGTAACTCTGCTGCACCATTGATGCTTCAACGTATTCAAAACCTTAGTTTTATAAAGTGAAGAAAAGATTATTAGAAGTATATTTGGTAACTTACGAATTGACGTCTTCCAACTTCTTTAGCAGCCTCTCATTCTCCCTACTCAGAAGCTCTTGGTCCCTTAGCAGCTGGTCTCTGACGCCGAACAGCTCCCTGTTCTCTCTCCTCAGCGCCGAGTTCTCCTCCATATGGATTTGAATCAGCTCCACCAGCTCCGATTGCGGCAGCTGGTACAGCTTGTTGGTTTCCACTCGCGGGGTGCTCGGGTTTCTGTGACCTGGTTTCAATGTTTTAGTATTAGCAGCGTAGCGTACACCCATTTCCTATTCATGATCAACAACAGTAAGTCTACTTCTGGATAAAGTTTTTCCAATGATATGTCAGCTTTTTAGTTATGTAATTATGACAAACGATCACTTAATCAATAGACTTGTGGGCCAAAGACACTTACATCAATTGCAACGCTGATTTCCAGTGATTATTGAGTTTTGTTAATATTATAAAATATTAGTTATGTAGATACGCTAGTAATATATAAGTCAATGGTAGATAATCTTACTAGTTTATTTTACACGCTGCAGTATATTATGGTTGCAGCACGAATGGATCAGCTCAGATCGGGGTAGGATCACGTTCTCACAGAATACCAGCGTAAAGTAGCTGTGCGTTAAGTGTAGAGAACTGGAGACACATTTACTGGGAACAAGGCGTTCTATCGTAGTCCTCAGAAGTGACAACGCATTCATCCGCATTTTGATTCTTAATCGTGGATAGATATATTGTAGATGTCTATGGACCTCAGCATCCACTTACCATTTGGTGGACTGTGTGCTCGTTTGTTAACCTTATTAGGTATACAAAAATAGTGGACTTGATGATGATCAGTGAATGCTGTGTGCCAAAGACACTTTATTACAACGCTGATTTTCAGTAATAATCGAGTTTTGTTTCCTACGGAGTATACTTTGTGTCGTTAGCTAATAATCTTATTCGGTGTCAGTTTAAATAAAAACAAACTAAGTGCAGTTTAGAGTAGCGGCTCTAAACTTCGGGTCTTGACAACGAGTTAGTTCCTAATAAATAAAAAGTGACCATTAGTACCTAAATGAATTCATTGAATTTCCCAACATGATTGTGAATTCCAACTAACTGTCTTTGCAATAATGTTTTGTAGTGGCGGCATAAGAGAATAATACATCAGTCTATTTTGTCACCTGGATATCATAAGGTCCGACTTTGGAAAATGTCAGCAAAATCTTATGGGTTGGGATAGATGGCGGCAACAGCCAGTGTTAAAGTTTCTGGTGGTCTGGCACAACATTGTGATGCAAAAAGGTTGAGAACAACTGGATTAAAAGAATTAAAGGTTATTAGTTTTGGCGTTATTTTATATGTAAATTTATTTATTTGTTATAAAGATCAATTTACGGGATTCTGATGCAAAAAATATCTTATAATAATATGTAGAATATTAATATCTTATCGCCGAGTTTGCAAGGTAGGCGCGTTAAACCGGCGTTTACTTTTAAATCTGCTACGTTTTCCAAAACACTCATACGGGAAATAATTTCGTAATAGCTTTATAATGTACATGTAAAACTTACTCAACGTGTCCATGTTGTAATCACTATGGACGTGTAGAGCTGTTCTTAGGTGTTGGTTTTCTGCTTGAAGCGCCTCTACTTCCCTTTTAAGGCTCAAAATTAGGGCGTCTCTTGCATCCTGAGGGATTATTTAGATTAATTGTATTATCCTATATTAAAATAAAGTAAAATTACAGTGTATATGCGCCCCTCCGCTGGGCACAGAACTTTTTTAATTTTTCTAAAAGGGTTTTTTTTATTGTTCTAAGCCAGCGCTTAGCTACGATCCCACCTGATGGTAAGTGGTGATGTAGCCTAAGATGGTGAAGCACACTGACTTAATAAAAACCTATTCACTGTTGCCTTAAAGACACCGACACTGTAATCGGATGGAAAGACAGATGCGTGCAACTTATTCCACTCCTTTGCTCTATGCGTGATGAACGATTTAGCAAACCGTTTGGTTCGAATGCGTGGTAACTCAACAACGAAAGGGTTTAGACCGAACATCTGTGTCTGGTCCTCAACATCGTGGAAGGGAGAGGGAGGAATTATGAAATTCCTGCGCACACTCATAATGAGGTTGGGATTATGGAGCAATTGTATTACAAATGTATGTTTGACGATCTTCACTTGTACTCTAAATATTTTATCCCTCAGACATGCAAGTTTGCTCACGATGACTATCTTCATTCCCGAATACATGGTTAAATCAGCCCGTAAAATTGCTGTTAACAATTTTATACTGGGATCGAATACTGGATGCTCGAGTAGTGTGAAATTTACAGCGGGTAGGGTATACACTCGGATATACGTGATGAACACTGTACGTGAAGAACATGGGTTAAAGAGTCTTTTTAAGAGGATTGTGAAGCTGTAAATTTTCATACAAAAAATGAAAACGCTTTCCCTTCCGTAAACATACTAGAAATGTTGTAGATATAATGAAAAACTAGGTCCGTACTTTTTTATTTTATGGAAATATTTTGTAGGATATAAGTTATTAGCATCTAAATTAGAGACGGGTCGAATATGGATTTCATCTAATACGAATATTCGGCCGAAAGTTTAGTAGATAAAACTTTTACCGATGCCCGTGCACGACGCCCGTGCCGCGGTGTGAAGTGTTTAATGGTGACACCGCCAAAAATACTTACCATCTTAACAATAGGCTTCGACTTGATTTTCTTTGCTCGAGCGGCATAGCGCAAAGTGTTGACGGTCTCATTTAAATTGGACCGCGTAGGAGCAATACAAGCAATCTGAAAAAAAAAACGTAAACCGTTTTACAAGCTGTATTTGTTTGTTTAATATAATATGTAATTCGTGCCTTATTCATTTTACGAAATTTTATGTCACATAAATGAACTGCTAGTCAGTCCTAAGACTAGCACGTCAGGAGTGAAAACTTCTTAACTTCAAAAACCCGTAAATATTATTTTTGAGTCCTTCAGAAATATTTTTCGTATTAAGTATCTGATGTAAAGGGAGAAAGCACTGAATAAGAGTGATGCTTAATGATTTCTTATATTCACACGAACACTACACATTGATTAAAACTACTTCGGGTGCTTTCCAGCACCCATGGTCCCCTGGAAAAATCCGTAAAAGTAGTTTTAATCAAGAGTGACGCTTGTTCAGTGCTTTTTCCCACCAATAAGTACCCAACCTTACGTAGTACTATTATTTATTCTATTATAATATTTTGTAACCATTCACATTATAAAATTTATTTAAAAAAAGTCCCGTTGGATTTCTTGTTCGTTCTTCGCAGGACAGATGTTTTTTTCCGAACTAGTGGTAAAGTAAAATTTACTTTCAATAAGAGTTACACGTACCTAATCTATATTGAATAAAAAATATTCTATTCTATACCAACGTGCCTAAAGAAGTTTTTACTTCCAAAGTTTCAACGCGTGCCTGACGACTTTCCACATATCCGTCACTCTCTCAGAGAGACTATCAGAAATTTCTTTTAGCAATATTTTATTTATCATCAATATAACAAAACCTTTTCAGAGAAGAATCTGCAAAAGATTCTGGGGTCTTATTTTTAAAACTGAGTTACATTTTAATTTACAATATTGTCGGATGCCCACCCTAACACGTTGATTTATCCTGAAATTCGATAGCAGGCACAAAATCTATTAAATAAATAAATAAATTATCTACAATCTACATTACACAACTTCGTCTACATCAGAGGAATCAACATATTAAATTCCACTTGATTAGTTTTATTGCGCACATTGGGATTCGGCTTCATCGGCCATCGCTTTTCAGTGGTCAGGCCCACTGTGAAAAAAAAGGACTGTGATCGTATAGTATCGTATAGTAGTATCCATCGACTAATCGTGGTGATTACGTCAAACTCTCCTTTTAACTAAAGATACCTAGTGTAGTGGTGGCGTAAGTATATCCGCCACCTACCCCACATCATCCCCTGGGTGTCGTAAGTGGCAACAGGCGATGGGTAGCAAATTCTTACTAAAAAAATGTATAATAATAAAAAATTGCGGTTCTCAACCAGCCAACGAAGCGTGGAAACTGACAAATCCTCCCCTTTGACGAAATCTATGGGGGAGGATTTTGATAGGCTGTATTGAATGATTGAATGGATTCCAGCAGGACTGATACGGGAAGTTAAATCAAGAAGAAAAACATTACCATTAACGTGACTCCATTCCCCGCTAAACTATCTGCTAGGAGCTTTGTCAACTTGCTGTCGCGATACGGTATGTGACCTCTTTTCTTGCCGTCGCTTAGTTGTGCTATGCAGTAACCTATTTAACAATAATATAATATAAATAGGTAATATGTAACGAATCAAATACAAATTTTAAGACTTATTTATGTATATTTATCATTTTCTTTTATATATTTATACAGTACACATGGTCAACGTAATATACACTATATGTCGCAGCAAACTAGCTAAGTAAAAGGCTAGGCTTTTTACTAAACGGCGCAGTTCACCCAGCGGCCTCAATGAAATTCAGCCGGTTCGGCTAATACAACATTGCGCCTATCTTGTAATATCAGCGACAGTGGGTTAGGACCACCATTAATCCGCGTACATTTATATAATATAGCACATAGAGCATAATTAGACACAAACCGGCGGCATTACATGCCGTGGTCACCTTATTAATTTCATTAAACGAGAGGAGCCGTTTAGTCAAAAGGCTAGGTTGTTAACTAAAAGGATAATTAAGCTAGTTGGCTGTGACATATATATTATATATAAATTTTTGGTTTGATAGTGTACAAGTAGAGAAACCACTACTCAACCTTGGGTGTCATAAGAGTCAAACCCATATCATTCGATGGGTGCGATTGCCTCTTACTCTTACGACACCCACGGGATTATATAGGGTAGTGATAAGGACTGTTAGAAAACTGATCAAAATAAAAAAAAACTGCAGTTGCGAAACCGCCTGTAAATCTTGCAAAATACGGCAAACTACTCATAGGGGGGATCCCTATGAGTTTATCTATGAGGAAGGCCTATGTACAGCCGTGGATATTTGAAAGGTTGTAATGTCCTCTAGATCTTATGTCTCGGCAGCCAGTCTCATCGTAAACTTACTATCTACGCAGGATAAGATTAATGCACTCTCTATTTTCTCACTCTTATTAGACCAATGGAACGTTAATCCTATTCGATCGGAGTGAGATCAGGGCTCTACGTCAAGGGCTTTAAGTTCTTTCTGAGATTGCGAGGCTTGGTGATTAAACATCGCCTATTTTATGCGATACGTACGTACGTACGTACTTTACGGCCCGGAATGAGGACTCCGGGCCGTTGTTAAGAAATTGTAGACGGAAAACCCTAATTACTAATTTTGGCTCGATCTGGGATTCGAACCCGGTACCACACGACCAGTAGTCTTACTTACTACTTACAAACAACTGTAGGCTGTAATGTAATGAATTATTGAATAAATAATATGGCTCGTGGTAGAACCATATGGTACGTATATACGTAGGTACGGCCATACTGCTGCTATATTATGGCTGCAGCACGAATGGGTCGGCTCGATCGAAGAAGGACCATGCTCTCAAAAAATACCAACGTCAAATAGCAGCTTAATGCTACTGTATTTCATACGGTAAGTGTAGAGAACTGGAGACTTCTTTTTACTGGTAACGAGAGACATTTCATCGTAGTCCTCAAAGATGACAACGTATCTGCATTATAATTCTTAATCGACGATATAAATGTAGATGTCTCCGGGATGTAGCATTCACTTACTGTCAGGTTCTCCGTGTGCTCGCTTGTGTTTGCTCACCCTTATTCTACAAAATGTTGTTTGTAGCTCACCCAACACCATGAGGCTCCTGTTAATATTGTTGGCCTCCTCCAGCGTCTTGCCGGTGCTGTGCGTGCGCTTGGTGATCTCGCTGCCGGCGAGGTCGACGAAGTTGATCTTGCCGTGCGTGGAGCACGTGACGTCACGCTCGCTGCGCACGTCGCGCCGCACGCGCACGCTCAGCAGCGTGTGCGAGCGGGACGAGTGCGCGTTCATCGCGTGTGCGCCCACCGCTCGGTTGCGCGTGCCTTCACAAACGTACCTATTGTAGTATTATAGGCAACGCCACGAGTCATGGAAGTGCGCAGAACCGAAAAATAGGTATCGGCACGGTAAGGCGTGAGGTACGGGGAAGCGAAACCATAGGAACAGGCGACGCGCTACTCCCAAGTAGTTTCTCCCTGCGTCCCGTCGCCCGCGCACCTTCTTGTGTCGTCTTGTGTACTATCGATATCGAAAGTGTTAGCGACTACCTGTTATAAAATTTTAAACTATTGCGATTATTTTTGTACTTTTAAAAATATTGTTCTATAATTTTCAAATAGTGTGCAAATATTTATTACTTTATTAATTATTTTGGGACTATTTAAAATAGCGTAATTCGTAGTATATTGTATAAAGTTGTAAATATTTTGTTATTTTCTTCAAGATGATTTTTTTTTGCAAATTATTACATGTAAAATATCCTTATAATCGAAGGCACGACCTATACCTACTTACTGATTATAATTACTGGAAACGAGAACAAAGCATTCCATCGTAGTCCTCAGGGGTGTCAACACGTTAGCATTTTGATTTTCAATTAAGCGTAGATGTAGATGCCAATGGACCACAACATCCACTTACCATTAGGTAGACTGTGTGTTCGTTCATAACTCTTGTTTTATAATAAAAACCTGATGATGGCGTGTTGGTCTTACTTTAGTACAGTACTAAATGCTAGAGCACCGCCTGCAACTTTACAAGGCGCGGGTTCGGCCTCACATGGAATACTATTTCCATATCTGGGCCGGGCTCCCCAGTGCCAGTTCCTTCCACTTGGCCGCATCCAGCGCAGGGCGGTTCGAATCGTTGGCGACCAAGCACTTTCTGATCGATTTGACTCTTTGGCGCTACGGTTAGACGTTGCATCTCTTTGCGTATTCTATCGTATTTATCACGGGGAGTGCTCATAGAAATTGTTCGGATTAATTCCAGCCTGACCGCCATCATCGCACATCGCGACAGAGCTCGAGATACCATCCTCACCACCTGGATAATTGGGGCTCCACTACTGCACAATTTACAAGGAGTTATCTTCCTCGCACAACTACTTTGTGGAGCCGTCTACCACCAGCGATTTTTCGACAGATACGACTTAGGGGCCTTCAAGAAAAGAGCCTACTCTTTTTTAAAAGGCCCTGGAGTTGCAGTTGTTGATGGACGGCGGTAGGCACATACCTCATATATAAAGAAATAAGTCTATACTCGACTGTAAATTGCCTATATCAAGAAATAAAGCAACTTTTTCTATTAATTTGATAATAATTTCACAATATTTAAATTGATATTTTACGGTATAAACATAAGCTTTACAGCTTTATCGTATAACGATAAATTAAAAATTTATTAAGCATTTGTCTTTGTTTCGATTTCTCATAAAACTTAACAGGCTTTTTCTATATTAGTTACAGCGTAGAAGAGAGTTTCCACGTCAGTTGTTTGTCTTACATGACAGGTTTACTTAAGCTGTTGGTTCCTTCAAAGATAAGCGCGTCATTGTTTTAAAATTGTTGCGGAAGTGCTGGCGAAGGACATAAAAATTGCACGTATTGGAAAATCTAAGGTCTAAGGTTGGAAAATTAATCCACAAATTACAAAAAATGACAACCACGTGACCTAGTGGTAAGAGTGGCTGCTATTTCCTGGGTTTGATTTCCGGCTGACGCCAACATCTGTGCAAAAACTCAAATTGTTGGGTTTTAGATTTGATTGTGCTGAGATCGTTGCGATGTATCTGACACTGCATCCGAATTTACCTTTGATCTTATAGCATGAACGGTACAACGAGTATGGATAAGTTTGGTTAAGTGGGATGAGTTTTGAGATAAAAAGTTTTAAATCACCTTCTTCAAGGACAGCAAACAAATCGTCAAGCTCCTCGCAATCAACAGTAAACAGATTCTCCACGTAGAAGCTGCGGCTCTCTTTGGACCATCGCACTTGCAGGGGTTTTCTCGACGAGCCTGGATTGAGCAGATCTATCACCTAAAATATATATATTTTATGTGATAAATATATATATATATATATATATATATATATATATATATATATATATATATATATATATATATATATATATATATATATATATGTATATATATAAATATTATCATAATTTCAACTAGGAGAGTTGATGATAAGATGATGCTAGTAATTCATAAGATTTTTTTACTGGTAACGACATATGCCCATTTTTTTCTATTTTTGAAAAATCAATGAACAAGCTTATTATAGAATTCGACTCAAATTTTTATGTAGTACCTAAATAGTGAACAATTCGTACTCTAAACCAAAAAATCTACTAACTACACATGCATGTTTCTCTTGAAAAAAAAAAATTGTTAATAACTTTGATTACAATTCAGTAATATTCATAGACGAGTAAAGAGTTTGATTTAATTTCACACAAACTTCTACTTAACAAACTCGGCATTCGCGGGCTGGCATTAAATTGAATAGAATCATACCTTGAAGATGGAAAGAAATGATAATGTTGCGCGCCACAGTTGATGGTACTAGCGCCATCTATTATCGAATAGAAGAACTAAGCTTTATAGATAACTCTACACTCGACTTTTTTACATTTAGTCGATCGGGACCGGTATTTGCTGGAATATTCTAGATGTTTCGGTGGAAAAGGCCTATATAAAGCCGTTTAGGGCCGTGACCAGGGCAGTATTGAATCGGCGATACGAGGGATTATTAGTGTGATTTAAGTTTTAGTTGGTGTTCAGTATTTAAAGTGTCAATTTTGGTAATTCAATCGGGAGCTTTTATTGTCACGAACCTTAAGCTTGTAACAATAAATTTAATGATAATAAAGAACTTGAGCAGTAATAATCACCGACTCAAATTAATAGATATGGCGTATCACAGGGCAGTGCACTTGGTCCACTTTTACTTATATTGTTAATAATGACATTCATTTTATAACGAGTAATTTATTAACTTTTTTAGCCGATGATATTGCCATGCTTTTCACATACAAAAAAATCTGACATTGGTTTTGTAAATGACACTTTAAAAACCTTACAACAACAGCTCTTATGGCGTATTACGTTATTTACGATACGTTTATTGCAAACTTACCTGTGGTATAATAACATAGGAAAATTCTAAATGCCAGATCTAGCGCCTTAATAGTTACACCTGTGTTTCGGGATAATACCGGCCATACCATGACACGAAAAAACAACAATTAAAGAAAGCACACAAACACACACACACACACACACACACACACACACACACACACACACACACACACACACACACACACACACACACATACACACACACACACACATTGACAATAGGACATTACTCGTAGTCGGTACTTACCTTCTCATTATAAATTTCTAGAAAGGAAGCCTTGAGGATAAAATGGCAGTCAGGACGATCACGTATCAGTTGGAAGAGATATACGAAAGACCGCACCACCAGCCCGTGCTCCGAAGAATATGGACTTGCTCCGCTTTCAATCTGCAAGTATAATAAGCATATCTTTCTTCTTCTTTATTGGCCCGTAAAAGACCACTGCTGGGTATGGACCCTCTTGTTGTGGCAAAGATTTGCCATCTCATATAACTACAAACTAACTGTTCCTAACAACATCAGGGGACTTCATTCAAACCTTGACGCCGTTCACTACGATCTGGAAACGGCGAAGCCGGCTTTGCTCTTTCTAACCGAGACGCAGGTGTCCTCTCCGTCTGATACTTCGTATCTCTTCTACCCGGGGTACAAATTAGAACACTCCTTTGTGCTCCGGGCTGGAATTTGCGTGTACGTCAGAGAGGGCATCTGTTTTTAACGCCTCGGCAGCCTTGAGGGTACGCACCTGTCCAATTTATGGCTGCGTGTAGACAGCGATGACCATCCCCGCGTCTACGGGTGCCTCTATAGCTCCTATAGTGAGACTCCGTGCTACAATAGATCCTATCCGCAGAGATCGTGATACTTGGTGATTTTAACGCCCACCACGCTGAATGGCTTGGTTCTCGTTTAACCGATCATGCGGGTAGATCTGTTTACGACTTTGATATGGCATTTGGTCTGACACAACTGGTTACCTCGCTACGCGGATCCTAGATGTGGAAGACCATGTACCTTCCCTGTTGGGCCTTCTGCTGACCTCTCATCCAGACAGATATCAGGTCTCCGTCGATGCCCCTCTTGGCTCCTCGGATCATTGTCTGATCCGGAGTACGGTGCCACTCACGCTCTCATCGCGGTTGCGTACTCCACGTTGCCGCCGTGTATGGCATTACAGGCCAGCAGATTGGGACGGGATGTAATCTTTTCTTGCATCCTACCCTTGGAGGCGTGTTCGCTTTTCGCCGGATGATCCCAGTGTTATTACTGATTCTGTCGCTGATGTGGTGCTACAGCGAATGGAACTTTTTATTTCATCGTTTGTGGTACCTATCGAAGGCAGAACCTAGCCTTGATTTGGTCACTTATGCAAAATTGCACTACATCATAAGCAGGAGTGCTACCAGGCCTGGGCTCGCGCATCGACGTCTCGGGATGTAAATACCAGCGTTCTTAAAAAGAAGTATAATTCTGCTTCCAGGTCCTTCAAAAGTGTTATTGTCAATGCAAAGTCAGAGCACATCGGCAGAATTGGCGAGAAACTTGTTTGTCTGCCTTCCGGAACACGTGCATTCTGGTCTCTCGCCAAGGCTGTCCAAGGGGACTTCTGCCAACCATCTCCTCTATCTCTGTACAGGGAGGTTGACTCACTGGCCCATGCCGCAAAGGAAAAAGCCGATCTACTGGGCCCTCTTTTTGCGTCTAACTCGACTCTTGATGACGGGGAGAACACACCGTCAACCATCCCACAGTGTGAGTGCTTCATGCAGGATGTGCTGTTTACCCAACGCTCGGTGCGCAGAGCACTCCTCTCCCTGGACATCAGCAAGTCGAGAGGGCCTGATGGCGTCCCTCCAGTCGTGCTGAAGACGTGTGCTCCGGAGTTGGCACCGATTTTAACGCGTCTTTTCCGGTACTCCTACTCCCTCGGCGTAGTCCAGAAATCATGGAAGACAGCCTTCATGCGCCCGATCCCTAAAAAAGATAACCGCCTTGATCCGTCCAACTATAGGCCTATCGCCATCACCTCCTTGTTCTCTAAAATAATGGAATCCATTATTAACAGCCAGCTCATGCGGTACCTTGAAGATCACCAGCTGATTAGTGACCGCCAGTACGGTTTCCGTCGCGGTCGCTCGGCTGGTGATCTTCTGGGTTACCTGACTCATAAATGGGCGGAGGCAGTAGAGTCCAAGGGGGAGGCGTTGGCCATTAGTTTGGACATAGCGAAGGCCTTCGATCAGGTATGCCCTTATTACGATGCTTCCTTTCTACGGGCTCCCGAGAAATTGTGCAATTGGATCAACAGTTTTATTGCTAATCGGAGCATCAAGGTCGTAGTAGACGATGCATGCTCTGGTTACAAGCTCATTAACGCTGGTGTTCCACAAAGCTGCCTGCTATCACCAACGTTATTTCTTCTGCATATCAGTGACATATTGCAAACCTGTAACATTCATTGCTATGCAGACGACAGCACTGGCGATGCTTTATACACCGGTCGTGCCAATATTTCTCGGGAAAACGTCGCAGAATACTGAGACAAACTTTTGTCTGAAGTCGAAAATTATTTGAACAAAGTCTCGGACTGGGGGCGACTAAATCTAGTCCAGTTTAATCCCCAGATGCACAAGTTTGCGCGTTTACCGCTAAAAAAAACCGCTTCGTCTTTCTCAGTTTCAAGGCACTCCCTTTGTTGCCTCAGCCAGTATCGGAATCAAACCAGTGACGTGCAGTTAGTAGTAAAAAGCTTGGTATGCTCAGTAGAGCGGGACAGTATTTCATGCCGGCTCACCGCCTGCAACTTTACAAAGCACAGATTCGGCCACACATGGAATACTGTTCCCATCTCTGGGCCGGGGCTACCCAGTGCCAGCTCCTTCCATTTGATCGCATCCAGCGTAGAGCTGTTCAAATCGTCGGCGACCGAGCTCTTTCCGATCGGCTTGACTCACTGGCACTGCGAAGAGATATTGCATCTCTTTGCGTATTTTATCGCATCTACCCCGAGGAGTGCTCTGAGGAATTGTTCGGACTAATTCTAGCCGCACAATTTCTCCATCGCACATCGCGAAAAAAGTCGCAATAATATCTATACCATCTGGATGACTGGCGGTCCATCACCGTGCGATTTAAAAAAGTTTTCTAACCTCGCACAACTTCCTTATGGAATCGACTACCACCAGAGATTTTTCCGGATCGATACGACTCAGGGACCTTCAAGAAAAGAGCCTACTCCTTTTTAAAATACCGGCAACGAATCTGCGATTCCCCTGGTGTTGCAGTTATTCATGGACGGTGGTAATCACTTACCATCAGGTGAGTCGTATGCTCGTTTGCCCTCACTCCTTTAAAAAAATGTACCTACCTACGTACTACTACTACTACTACATCATCATCAACAGCAGCAGCATCAGTAGCAGCAGCAGCAGCAACAGAAAACTATAATCGGCTCAATACTGAGTGCATCGTCGTTTCCAGTGCAGATCGTACTACCAGATATCTAGCACCTGTAAGCTAAGTGTCGCCGTCTGGGAATTCTACTCACCGAATAGCGGCGTTGTAAGAACACAACCTCATATCATCCCGTGGGTGTCGTAAGAAGAAATGAAACGGTAGATGACTATCAAAACCATAAGAAAAATGCAGTTATCTACCAAGCGAGTCAACTATAGTAAATATCCCCCATATGTATAATATATATATATATATATATATATATATATATATATATATATATATATACACTCTCGCATAGACTGTCTTACTTTTCTGTCAGTTTCATGAATTAGTCGGCCAAAAGTACAGCGATGGTAATAAGCTTTGAAGTTTGCTATTGCTTCCTGGTCCATAGGTTGTAATATTTAATCATGGAATGAATTTCCACGTACACTTAAGTCTCAGCGTATCGAGTGAGGTTGGACGTCCTGGGGCATTGTCTAATAGTAATATAACATTACATTCAAGTCTTTTTCTGTCACAGTACGATTTGACTGACGGGCAAAAAGAATTAGAATACCGATCTTGAAAAACTTCCCGTGTAACTCGCGCCTTTCTATTGGACCACTACACAACTGATAAATTTGTCTTGTGTGTACCTCGCATTGCATGGGTTGTTTCTGAATGGTACACTAGCAAAGGCTTCAGTTTGAAATCACCAATAACATTTAGTTGAAACCGCTGGCTTGACGTACTTCTTTAGAAATGAATGTTAGATATGGCATTTTTTTTCAGTAAAGCCCGGCCTCATCAACATTGAAGATGAGACAAGCAGGAATTTTTTCTCTTCTTACGAACTCTTGAAACTTGTCTGGAAACTCAGCTGCAACTTGAGTGTCTGTGCTAGCGGCCTCACCTGTTATCTGGATATTATGAAGATTGTAACGCTGCATGAACCGCTGAAAGCAGCCTCTGCTGGCAGCAAAAATCGGAGTGGAACTCCCTTCACCTTCTTCTGTCTTTAGCATCTCATATAAAGATTTTGCTTAAGAAAATAAGATCTTGACTCAGTGGCGTGTTCTTCTTATTTATTTCTAGGATAGAGGATCTCGAACGGGAAAGTTTTTTTGCACTTATAGGTGTCGAATTTTCACTGCAAAGTTTTCCGATTTTTAAAAATCGTTCTCACAGTCGATTCTGAGAGGCCAAAATCTCTACCAACACTTGTTGCCGTGCCTCCATTTTCCATTCTTCTTAATAGCGTAGTCGATCTGCGTGGAATTTGAGAAATAGGTATTTGAAGAAACTATTGGCGTCGCGCTGCGCCCGAGCAACCTAAGTATCAACATGTATTTGTGTGCGTAGACTAACTGCGGCAGTTGCCACTTCTCTCATTGTGTACATATTAGTGTAACCCTCCCTCACCTCTGGTCTCCCCCCGTAGAGTGCGATAGGGATAGCTGCTGCTCAGAACGATTTTACCTACAAAAACCGTAACCGATCGACGTTTCGTATTCCCCTGTTTTCTCCTCGAAAACTAAGCGGCAAAGATGTTTTATAGGTACAGATACCGTGTTGCTAACACATCGCACCGTTCGCAGTGACGCCAGTCTTTGATTCATGTGTGCGTGAGTACCACGTGACGCGCATATCTTACGTACCGTGCCTGCATTAATGTGCGTGACTTCGGTAATAACAGTGCAAATCGATTACCCAAAAATTTGGGAGATTTTACATTTCATTTATATTGACCTTATTATTTTTATTTTTATTATGACCTGAGTGTAAAATGTATATGCGAAGCGTGTGCATTTGTGTGCGTGTGTGTATAGAGATATACACATACAAGGGATATGTGTGTTTTATGTAGGTATGAAAATCGCACCAAAATAGTGAAGATAAGTAATAAAACCTATAGTTAATGTAACAGTTAAAAACAAATAAAAAAATCACAGCAGATATTTATGTACCTATATCTACTGTGATTTTTATTTATATATTTAACCAATCTATATCTCTATCTATATCTATTGAATATATATACTACGAGAGTACTACACCTTTGTACTGTAGAACCCAAATATTGCCTCTTTTTACGAAGACATGAATGACGTACAAAAGTAAGTTTGGTTAAGTGCAAACTTCGGCCAAGAGATAGCAAACGTTTTTTTTAAATTCATATATCAGTTAGTGCATATATGCAGTTTCATGACTAGATCAAATCCTTGCATGAAATTAATTAAATACTGTCACTGGATTTTACTTTACTTTTTTACTGGAAGAAGATAAAATTTTGTAAAACTTAGTGTGTTTAAAAGCTACATTTTATACTGTAAAAACTGTAAATAAATAAATAAACATATAACATCAACATTGTTTATTTATGTAAATTATAATTTTATTTAAAAACTTTGAAATTGTAGTTGTTTTTGGTACAGTTGCCTTTTCGATGGAATATTTTTGTAAATATTTTCTGTCTTCGCTACATGAAACAGCTTGATTTTTATATATCGATCCACTATTAATTTCAAAATATTATTTTAATGATAACGCCCATAGAGATGATCTGTTTCACTAAAGTTGAATATACTTTTACTCACCAAGTGTGTCATTATTTTAAATTATCAGAAGTTTGTAATCTTTTTCTGTAGTTATTTGCTTTTCTTTTAATGTTTTACATAAAATTGCCTCTGACAGCCAGCATACAGTAAAAACATTTTGTGACGAATAAATCAGTCCTCCCTTGTCACGTAGTCCAACTAGCTTATGAAAATCTAATTTTTCTTTACTTATTAGACTGTCGATGCAGGGCATGCATTTAATTTTCCGACTCAATTGCCTCACAATGATCACAAGAATACAGATTGATTTTTCAAACCGGTTCACAGTCGGCTTTTTGAGGGTTAAATTACACACCCCCACTCGTTCTCGCTCTAGTAAATGACGGCTCTAAGTGACCAAGAAGGATAGATTCACAGGAAAGTGCGATTCCGTGCTGCCAGATCTATTTTGACCCGAAGCCTTAAAACGGTTTAACTTGGTTAAAACCTGTAAAATTAGACGGTTTAAAACCACATTTTTTTGGGCAATAAATTTTTTCTCTTTGGTAATGAATAAACCACAGATAGTCCCATAATATATTATAATAGTGCATTTTTCTGAGATATAATTAGTACATTTTCCAAAATAATAATTCGAGGTAATCATCTTAGGTAGGTATTTACTTTTTTTTAAATATTAATTACACAAATAATTATTATAATAATATAATTTAATCACACAACTAAAACCCTCATTAGTAATGTAATGGTAAAAGAATTTTCAAAATCAGTCAAGTAATTTTCGAGATTAGCCAAAAAACATATTCATAGAAAGTAGCGCCATCTATAATAAAATAAATTCTACATTAGACATCTGTAATTATACATAACATTCTAGTGGTAAAAGAATTTTCAAAATCGGTCAAGTACTTTACGAGTTTAGCTAAAAAACATATTCGTTGATAGTAGTGCCCACTAATTGAAATGCATCCTACGTTTCACAGTCATAATAGCGTTCTAATGGTGAAAGAATTTTTTAAATAGGTCAGGGAGTTTTTGAGCACCATTCCGAAAAGCGATTCAGCTTAGCCCACCGCACACACAGTAAAAACATAACTATCCTTTTTCATCCGTAGTCGGAAAAACAAACGGTTGACACCGATTGCGTATCGGCTGCTTTGGATAAATATCCGTTGTCAACAGTTGCTTTACATCTATTCATGACATTAAAATAGGGAAAACATTTCATACGGTAGGAAACACTCAAATATTATTGCGCAGTATTACTACTTGTATTGACATTCAGCTTTCATATTATTTTATAATGAAATACACCACAAAATTGTATACTTACTTATGAAAAGTGATGTTCTTATCCTTATCTTTTTCCAAGAGTAATTTTTACATGATTTCACGGCACAAACCGTCATTTTGCGAAATTAAAAATACCGGTGCAAGATGTACGTTCGCAGTGAACGTCGCTGGCGTAATGGCGGAACGATCGAACGAATACGCCAATATTGGCGCCTTTTAAATGGAAGCGTTTTAGGCGCGCGTACACGGTATCTGTACCTATAAAACATCTTTGCTAAGCGGATTAAATTATTTTTGGTATCAACATTTAAAGGAAGAATAGATCTATGCCCCTATTATTTGTTTTTATCTTAAAAACTTATCAAATTTCTTTGATAGTCGTCTCATTATGGAGGTAAAAACTGTGCACTTTTTAGGTTTTTAGAAAGTCATATTTATTTATTTTTAAATTTTTTGGAAAAAAAAAGTGACAGGCCCATGCCTTTAATAGACCTAGATTTTTACGATAAAAGCGTTATATATATATATATATATATATGTAAATTATTTTTATTAGTAATTACGTGACTATACATATATACTGTAAACTGTAAGCCATCCAAAAATCAAGAATTTAAAAACTGAGTCAAAATAATAGGCGATAAAATCCGTAAAATTCGTCACAGTAGAAAACAAATAAATTTCAAGTTATTTTAAAGTTCATTATAACAAAAGCTGACAAATGATAATATAACAATGCGACCTGTCCGTTAATATCTACGGCGATATGTTAGAGGCGTCAAAGTCGATCGATCGGACCGCGAGGACGCCGCAATCATTGTCAACGATTTAAGGCCTTTGGTGTTGATTATGTGAATGTAGTTTTTTTGATCGGCTGTTTCCGTTATTGATTTAAAAATGAACTCATGCATAGGACAGTGGTAGCTCAGGGCCCACACCCGGATACAATTCTGAAATTGTTAAGTTGAATTCAACTCGATTTGTGGCGTATTGCGAAATTACCCCAAGTGGTTTAGGGGCCACTAAGGCTCATAGTACTCGTAGTCGTATATGTACCCACTACAAGTGATCCGCCTCGAATTCGTACGGTTCCTTTCTTGGTCTCGACAACAGTGCCACCTAGCGGGTGTAATTGTGAATCTAAGTTATCCAGGGATTCACTCAACACACAAAAAATTTCATCAAAATCGGTCCAGCCATTTTCGTGTTTTTGCGTGGACTAACGGACAGCAATTGATTTTTATAATAATATATATATAATAATTATAATATTTTTATAATAGGTTTTTACTTATGTAATTGCCGTTCAGCAGTGATGGCCATTGCAAAAAAAATGATTTTTTTTGGCTAACAATTCCAATTCCAAATCAGTTTTATTTTAAAAACATGGAATTGTTTTTTTTAAATTAGTCATTTGTGTATTGGTTAGCGCTCAGCGTTATGTTTCATCGCATTTGAATCTTTTTCGTCATCATGGATACGTTAAAAAATTGAGTTATAAAATATGAGTACCGTCGTTGCAGCAATGCGGCATAATTATGCGGCACGCAATATCAACGACGTTAACCCAGCAAATACTATGATATATATATATATATATATATATATATATATATATATATATATATATATATATATATATTATTGGTTTGCTCGCTTCCGTTGTGGAAATTTCGAGCTGAAAAATGGATCCCGTTGTGGTTCGACAATGGGAAGTCGACAATGACGAATTAAAGGCGATTATTCAAGCTGATGATACTCAATCTACGGCTGATTTTATAGCAGCTTTCGATGTTAGCGTCAACACAATATTGGTTGAATTGCGTCAAATCGGTAAGGTATAAAATCTTGACAAAAGGGTGCTCCACGAAATCAATGATCGCCAGTGCGAAGTACGCATTGAGGCAAGCAAACGATGGAATTTTGAACCGCATTGTTACCTGCGAAGAATAATTTCTACTTTTCGAAGCTTATTCCATACATTCTCTATGGGATTTAAGTCATGCGACCGCCCTAGCCATCCCAAAGTATTGATTTCAACGTCTCGAGGGTATTCGACAACTATGACCGCATTATGGGAGAGTGCAATATCATGTATAAAATAAATCTATCTGTTATAAGAGAGACAATTCCTTCCAAAATCTTAGTTACACGATATGTATGCCGGTATTAGTGACTTATTCTCAATGACGGGGAGTTTCGTACGTGCTGCCCTACAAATATCTCCCCACACTTTTACTGACTCTCCACCATGTGCTTATTTTCCAATATTGTTCACTGGCGTACCTCACTCCCGGGCATCTTCACACTTTAACCCTTCCATTATCTTCCTTCAGGCATAATCTGGACTCATCTGTGAACAGAACTTGAGTCCAAGCTTCGTCAATGACGAAGCTTGGACTCAAGTTCTGTTAGTTTTCGTAATTGCGAGCAAAATCAACTCGCATTACTCGAACTCATGTGGCAAGAAGGAGGCCTCTGCCTGCCAAGTGTGAATTTATTTGTAATTTCAGCCTTCTCACAGTTTTTCAGCTTATTTACTTAATAAAGCTTCGTTCTTACCTCATAAAATCGGTTTAAAATCACGCTGGTAACGATAAAACGGTCATCTCTGGCCACAGTTTTCAGTTTACGTCCCCGTCCTGCAAGTCTCGTACATTGTCCGGTCTGCCGATACCTTTTGCGAACTAGGTGTAGCACAGATTTTGTACTCGTAATATTTGGGCCACATGTTTGTAGGTGTGCCCAGTTTCAATTAAAGTAACAACCTAAGCCTTCTTAGTTTATTTGCAGTAACAATAAGCACTTAATACGATAAACAAGGCAGTCAACAAGCAAACATTTAAAAACCTAAATTATACTTAAATTCAAAATTTGGCAAAGCTTTTTCGCAGTATAAAAGAACGCAACATTACACAATAAGTACATAAAAATAAGAAAAATTCGAAAAAAAGTTTCCAAAACCTTCCTTTGTTAATAGCGTTTACTAATGTTTATAGCAATATTACAACAGGAGAAATTAAAACTTTTTTTGCGTGCCTCTAAATCTAAATAAAAATTTCTAACATACTATCGTATACAAAACACACTCAATAATTATTATGATTTATTTCAGTTGTCAAATTTTGTTTTATTGATCTTTCTATATAATTATCGTGTTCCGTAATTGGACTAAATCGATTTGTTTTCATAATGAATCGTAACGAAAGCTATTAATCAATCGTCTTGGTGATTTTTCATTTGCGTTTATGTGGTTGTTTAAACGTAGTAGGTAATGTTACGTTGATAGGTAATGTAAAGATCTTCGGCTCTCGATAGGATTTAAATTGAATGATACTAGTTTTACAGGTTTTGTCGCATTTAATTAACTTATTTTTATATATTTTTATAATACTTTGCAGCATTTGGAACTGAGACATTACGAACGAACATTCTAGTCTAGAAATTTATATATTCGGGATATTTCGAATACTTTGCAGCACTTGGGACTGAGATGTTCAGTACGAACATTCTAGAGTATATAAAGTTCGTTCGGAACGTCTTAGTCCCAAGTGCTTAACTGCTTAAGTGTTTGTTAATTAAATGTGACATAACCCGTAGAAACTAGTTTCATTCAAATTCTGTCCTATTGATAGCCGAAGATACTTTATTTCTAGACCGATGTATACATAACAACGGCTGCATTGAACTTATCATTAAAATTTGATCCAATTTACGTGTAGATCCGACTGAAAATTTAGGAATCGACGCAAATAAATACATAAAAAACTAGTTTCATTCAATTTGTAATGTTCGCGTTAATGTAAGAGACTACAATAGAACACAAATTGACAGTGACCACGAACACGTGAACTAATGCGGACTATTAAGAAATTTTTAAAAACAATTCGTTATTCTCGAGTACTTTAATAAGAAGTTTTTGTTTTTTTATGGAATGCGGGTGACAAACGAGCACACAGTCCAACTGATAGTTAGTGGATGCTGTAGTCCATAGACATCTACATTTATTTTCCATTAAGAATCAAAATGTAGATGCGTTGTCACCCCTGAGGAATACGGTTGAATAGCTCTTTCCAGTAAAAAGGGTCTCCGGCTCTCTACATTATCTATACGCAACACAGCAGCATTAAATCGCTATATTACGCTGGTATTCCGTGAGAGTGTTGCCCTTACCCGTTGGAGCCGACCCATTCGTGCTACAACCATAACATAGCTGCAGCGTGGCTCTACCACGTAAAAAGTAATATATAACAAAGAATTTTTATTATTCTACATTACATCTGTCAATTAAAATGTCCTTATGTAATATTAATATCCCTTTGTGCAAATTTCTTCCAAATCCGTTTAATTCCGCTGTTGGTAAATTAACCTCTATCTTTTTACGAGGGTTTGCATAGGGTAGGTACGCATAGCAGGCGAATTAAAGAAAGTGAGCACTTTTGACACTGCTCTTCATCATCAGTCTAGGTATTTACGTCTCGAACGAGAAGTCAAAAGATTTTTAAGCCAAATATTTTTCTTGCATCTCCCATAATACCATCTCAATACCATCAGACGATTTGTACTTACCATATTATAAGAATATCTATATATATATATATATATATATATATATATATATATATATATATATATATATATATATATATATATATATATATATCCTGTGTATATATATCCTGTGGGTATGGTAACAGACGGGGGAAACTGACCCAGGAGAAGAGCAGCAGCATTTTCCTGATAACTGTAGGATAAAATATAAAACTGTGTTACCTAGTAAGTTACCAAAATAATGGTAATATCCAAAATAATAGCCACGCTTGCCAAGCGTCTAAATCTAAAGTATCCTCTAAGCTTCCAAGTATCCCATCCATGAGGCAATCTATGGAGGAGGCTCATAAGACTGTACTGGTGATGGTAAAATAAATATTTTAGGAAGGTGTTGAGGATAATTTTTAGCTGTTATTTTAGTATTTTGACCGATAAACAGAGAGGCTTTAAGTATAATCTTACCAGTCCCGGAGGTCCCGAAAGAGTGTGCGTTTTCCCGCTTCCAGTTTGACCGTAGCAGAAGACAGTGCATGAGAAACCCTCCACCGCCATCTCGAGCAGCCGCTTCACTCCAGAGTATTCCAGCACGTCCTCCTGTTAATAGTTATATTATACATGAGCCCTTGAGTCTCTGACAATACACAGACACTCCATATCTTATATATATATATATATATATATATATATATATATATATATATATATATAAATATATATAAATTTTCTGTCTATGTGTATGTGACCGAATTTCTCCTAAATGCCTGGATCAATTTTGATGAAATTTTGTGTGTTTGATTAAATTGATTCGAGAATGGTTTAAATTCACAATTGTACCCGGTAGATGGCGCTGTTGTCGAGAGCCAGATATCATTTGTGCGAAGCCAGGGCGAACCCCTAGTACGATATAAATACGAGCTTTTTATTTTGCAACTTATCAGAAACCAGAGCCTATAAGTCAACGAAACATAATATGGACATTTATAAAAACATGTCTTACCTTCTTATATATGGAATGGGGAGCCAGTACATAGTAAAAACAGAATAGTAGGATACTCCCGCGCCGCGCGAGACTATAAATGCCTACTGTTGCAGGGTTGTCACAGTCCTTTTGTTTAACAGCTAAGTCTCATTTAGTTTTATAAGTAGTTATAATATTTACAAACATAATACACATGGATGCGTACCTATGTATCATATTTGTTAATCATTTCTTTAGTTTCCTCTCAAAGAAGCAATGTTTGTAAAAAATATTCCAGCTTTACATTACAACAAAAATGCCAAAAAACTAAAATACGAGTAAATTAACACTGAGCACATGGTGTCAGCTAAGATTTAATGTTTAAAATTAATTTGATCTAATATTATATGATAATTAATGTACTTATGGGGTATGTATCTATGTATAGGTATAGTAATATAACCTATCGATAAAAAGCTAATTTACTTAAACAAATGCATATATTAATTTATTTTACAAAAAGAGAAAATGAAACGAAAAACAGATAGAGTAATCAAGACTAAGAAATGTACCTGAGAAGCAGCTGGCTCAAAAACCACATTGTAGGAAAAGACCTTGTGCTTTTGACCGGCAGCAGTAGCGGGGCAGATCACCTGACCCTTCCCAGGAAACTCAAGGATTTCCCGTTCGCCGTGACTTCGCTCCGTCTCATTAACCGGTCGGACTCTATTAAAACGGGATAATATGTATATATATATAACGGAAGGATATTGTTTTTACGTATTCTACAAAGATTTGTGACAGTGCTGTCGTCGCGCCACAAGCGAAATACACCAAAGCCTAAATCACGCTATCAAAGTTCTGAAGAATTGCGCTATATATAGAATAGCTCTGTACTAATTTAACATACGGCGCGTTGGTTACTCCTCGGGTCGATCACCTTGCCCCTAGGAATCTCCCCTTTTCCTTCTACGGCAAACTGGATTGTAGTTTTCTGAAGTGGATGCCTGTTAACATCACGTTGGCGTCAACAATTTAGGGGAGGGGGGAGGTTTGTTACTGAGTCTTTGTGACTCAGGTAAAAGCCGCTTTTCTCTAATATTCATAACATGCAAGGAATCCCATGGCTATTGTTTACATATCATTATTTCGGTGGTAAAAGAAAATATTGACACACTGAAAATCGATTTACAACGCCGGTTCTGTAGCGTCGTGGCTTAATAATGTGTTGAGACGTTGAGGGCCGCGGGTTCGAATCTCTCACGATGCATGTATTTGAATAGCCTACAAATAATTGTTCCTGGTCTGCATGGTATATTCTTGTGAAATTAATAATCTAAAATACAGTAGGCAATCCTTGTGTTACGCTATTACAGTAAGAAAACAATACACATATAAGTATAATATATTAATTTTATATAATTTTATTTCAGGACATGTTTTTTTAATTCTAAATATATAAACTGATATAAAATAACGCTTTCCAACAGAAAGCACACACGGCATGTGTCCTTTTTATTTTTAATAGTTCGATAAAGCTGTAACTTCCGTTAAAGCAATTAAAACCAATGGGTTGGCTAACAACATAAACATCACAGAAAATGGATAATTTTTGATGAAGAATACCCAAACACTCTTGCTTCACCTGGTAGTAAGTGGTTGCTGTGGCCTACTATTCATGTACACAGAGCACGTGCCTTCCCCTCCTTGGGCTACCCCCATGTATTAGAAATTGTGTTCATGCCACAAAATACGACCCTGAGCCACTTGCATTCATTGATTTCCTTCACTAATAAGACTATATAACAAAAAAAAATTTAAGCCATTTTAATAACATTACTGATCCATCGGTGGTTTGCCTAATTACAGTGTAAATAGTATTCATTTGAAGGACTTAAAAAATTAACCATTAAAAATACTTCGAGATAATCCACCTGCATAATACGTCGGCTCTCGCTAAAATAATGTCATTGACTTCTTTTTTATTGTGAAACATCGATATACGAAAACAATTTTGTTTAAATTTAAATCGAAAATTAAAAAAAAAAACTAAAATTAGACTACAATCCTGTTCCTCGCGTTATAGTGCCAAGAACACTGGATAGGTTTTCTATATACAGACGAAAAAAGAAATAGTCCTGCTAGCGGCGACGGCAAGTCGCGGATACGGTTTCAGATATAGAGATAGAGTTCAGATTCCTTTATGAATTTTACCACTCGTATTTGCCGTAATATTCACGCTTGGGTGGCGGGTTAGCGATGGCTGTAGCAGACATCTTGTAACTTTGACGCTGAAGAGATGGCTATTGTATCTGGTATAAATGGGATAGCGTGTACCGACATCTACCGGAGGTTATGGAATAACTGTTGCTTTTTTCATTGTCCCCCTTGTACGATCCCAAGCTACAAAATTGAATATAGACAAAAGAAATTGGGTGACGAATTCCTTACGCAGACAACGAATCATGGCTTGAGTAAGAACATTTTTATTGATTTAATTAAAAATCATTACCTTACTGCAACATTTATATTGTCTTCATCCGCACTCAGCGTAGTTGTGGAACCTCGTGTGCTTCGGTCTAAGCTGGCTGCTCCACTGCTGCCGCTAAAACAAAAAACTGTATTACTAAATGATTTCTTATATTTACGCGAACACTACACATTTAAATAATACTAGTTTTTACGGATTTTATCGCGTATAAAACTTACGCGCGCAAAGTTTACGCGTTAACTATGAACGTCGAGAATATAGAAAAAGTTAATATACGCGATAAAATCCGTAAAAACTGTTATTATTTAAATGTATTACCAAAATTATAATAAAGAACCCTCTCAAGATGCTAATGCTATTCAAGCATACCATCGTAAAATAGCTGTTTAGGGCTGTCATGTTTCAATGATGAATGTATAGAAGCGTATGTTAGTGCTCAGAGGTGAACATAATATATCTGCTTGAATCTTTATAGTGGATAGATGTGGATGTCTATGGGCCGTAGCATCATTGCCATCGGGTGGATTGTGTACTCGTTTGTCACCCTTATTTTATATAAAACAATCAAAACTGATCACCGCTGGCTTTAGAAAGCATTTTTAAGCAACCGAACCACATTCGATTCGCCGATATTATTGTCTTTATGCAGATATCTTTTGAGAACTTTGCTATGTTCAACCACTGACTTATATATTACTAGCGTGTTCAACCCAACTGTTAGGTTTTAACGTGGATACGAACAAAATTAAGATCATGTGAAACGCCCACGTCACATATGTACCAGTGTCCGTCAACACTATGCTTAAGGTATTAACGAATATGGTGGATAATTTGATCGATAAGGTAAGCCAAGCTTTTAAAAATAACTGTAGAACTCAAAACCTATAGACTAATAATGGAGAACTTTTCTTTCTTGTTCCTTCAGTCGCATTTTCAGTACTCAAACTAGACCTGCTGACGGATTCCTTACGAAAAACAGGTGTAAAATAAGTCTAGCGAAATTTTTTTCTGAGGATAAAAATTTACTACTTATCTAACTTTAAGTTTTTCTAATCCCTTGGATTTAAATTAAGTTGATTATGTTTTTGGTTTGGTCACTAGATATGTACGCAGAGCTTGATCTGTCTTTTTTGTCAGATGAGAAATTGTGTTATAAGAAAAAAGTGTGGTTTCTAAGAATATGTTGTGACCAGGATTAAGAAACTGATTCCTCGGTAGTTTGAACACATACATAAACACTCAGACCTGTCAACCAGAGGGGTAGGCAGATATTACGGACTTCCATTTGACACGATCCTGACACACCTCTCTCGCCTCCGTTACATCCATATACCTACGCATACATGCTCGTCGATTAAAGGTACAATTAATCTGGCCCATCTTCAATATATAGTCAATTTGATCGATAATCTCTCGCTTAGGGCGTCCCTTCTCGACTTTGCCGTCCATGCGTAGAGAAAATGATTGAGGAAAAAGTGACAAAGCAAAATTATGTTGCAGAAGTGAGTGGTAGAGTTGACAATACCCTAGATAGAAGTTTATCAACACAATTGGCAATATATTGAAGATGGGAAAAATTAAGAAAAGTGAGGATAATTTTTATTGGAGACCCGTTTTACTGGAAACTAGACATTGCACATAATCCTCAGGGTGTCACGCATCTGCATTTTGTTTATTAATCGGGGATAGACGTAGATATCTATGGGCCACAGCATCCACTTACATCATATTGACTGTATGTTCGTGTGTCACTCTTATTCAATAAAAATAATAAGAGACGAGATTAGTTAATTACATAAGTTAATCGGTAAATACAGAATAGATGAGAAAAGTGTTTCAGGATCGTGCCAAATGGAAGTCCGTAGTCTCTGTCTACACTATATCTATGTCTGTATAAATACCAAGTATAATCAGTAATATGAACTTGAACATGAGGGTATGTAGTTCAATCGATAATATATGCATTTACAAAACACGAAGTACGCAACGTCGATGGGTCAATTTGACATTGCTTGTTTACGAACGTGTCATAAGTTAATATTATTAGGTGCTTGATGCGACCATCGCGTGTCAGATATACCGATCGATATTGCAGGGAAGTGATGGAGAATTATATCATACGTACGAGTATGTTACGAAAATATTTGTATTCCATACTAAAGTTACGTGAGGCGATTTTGGCAACTTTTCTAGCCTTCTTCTTAGCCTGGTGAGATGTTATGAGATTTTTCATCGTATTTTTAGTGTAAATACGTTATTCTGTAGTTAATTGCGTATATGCCATATTTTAAAAAATTACGTGAGATTTTCCTCCCTCTCCCTCCCATGTGAGATTGGGTGGGATTCTGATTGACTCCCTCCACCTTTAAACACCTCACGTAATTAATGGACGCCTCCAAAGGGAGAAGTAGTGATATCAATTAGAAAAATAGTGTAGCTACGCTGTAGCCGGTCGGTCGACGGGAAAAGAAACTTGCTCACACGGAATAACAGCTATATCTCAACAGCTTTATCTCCCATGTGAATGATTTTTTATAGCATTGAATGACAAGCGAGCACACAGTCGACCTGATAGTAAGTGCATGATGTGGCCCATAAAATCCCATAGTCACCCCTGAGCACTAAGATGGTGTGCCTCGACTCTCCGGTTCTCTACACTCACCATAGGAAACACAGCAGCATTGCGCTGTTATTTTACGCTAAATGAGAGGATATGATAAGATGAGAACTAGAGACTTCTTTTATTGGTGACTAGGCGCTATCTTAGTCCTCAGGCAAATAATATACTGGATGACTTTTTTAGCGTCTTGAAAAAAATAGGGTGTAACATGTGAACGGAGTAGAAGCCTATGGCACTGATATTTTACAAAATGTAAAAACAAAAAACTTGAATAAATCTGTTGAAATTCAAATTATATCAATAAATTTAGTAGGTATCTTTGACCTTGTCATTTCGAAGGGTCACAGGCTCAAGGGCAAAGGGCAAAGTAATTGATAAAAAAATTTCAAACGTTTAATTCAACATTTTTATCTTTTGTAAATAATCAGTGCCATGGGCTTCTAATCCGTTCACATGTTACATCCCATTTTTTCAAGACGGTAAAAAAGTCATCCAGTATCCTCAGGGATAACCATGTATCTTCATTTTTATTTTTATTCGAGTAAGTATAGATTTCGTTATACGTCACAGCATAGTCTCAGAACACATAATCCCTTTATTTGGAATGTGTGCTCGTTTGTCACCCTCACTTATAAATATACCAGCCATATTGCCATACAGCCTGCCATACAGCCTGTCGACTTCAAACATATGAGCATTAGATGTGCCGTTACCTTTGAGGCCTTAGTAGAAAAGTCATAGCTTAATTATGATACCTCCCAATTTTTAAACAGAAACACGTCACAAACGGACGGACAAACAAGAGAAAATGTGCACTATATAACCATTAAAAACTAGTGCTTGTCTTTTATACCACCCGGTGGTAAGTAGTGATAGAGTCGAAAATTGCAAAGCATATTGACTTCGAACAAAAGCCTATTCACTCTTGCCTTGAAGAAATCCATATTGTAATCGAATAGAATGACAGATAGTGACAAATTATACCTCTCGATTTAGTTTTATTTGTAACGAATTGGAGGACTTTCTTTCGCGCGGACATTTTATTTTTAAATATTACATAACAATAACCTAAATCAAAAAAATCCTGAAATAGAAAAAAGTTGATAATCTTCAAATGGCAGAAAATATTTTCTTGAATCATACCTAAGAACTCTCTCGATCAAGTGACTTATCAAACAAAAAAAACTAAATCTAAATTAGTTTATGCGTTTGGAAGCTACGTTAAACATAATATAACCCCTCTGTTTGCGTCGGGAGCATGGAATACAATAATACATTATACATTATAATACATTATAGTATTCTATGGTCGGGAGTTAAAAACAGCGAGGTTCTTTCTAAACGGTGCTTTGTCTGTAGATAAGGACAGGTGCTTCGTTGAATATTCTATTCGATATCGTCTCTCTGACAGCTTGTATCACGTGACGTTTCCCAAACGATTTGGCGGGAAATGTCAAGGGCTTTTTACTGGCCACTGAGGACATGCAACCACAGAATAAATAATATTACTACGTACAGAAGTTTCACTCTTTTAATGTTGACTGCTTGCCGACGTTTAATAGCCTACATAATTATTATTAATAAGATAAATCGCGCTCGCAAGCTAAATAAACCTTTATCACTGCGCGCGAGTGTCCGTATTACTTTGCATCTTTTTCCATTGCCACATCACGGCTGTTTTTCCGTGGTTACTTAGGGCTGTCAAGAATATATTAAAATATATATTAAAAACAAATGCAAGTATAATATATAATAACAATATGTATTAATATATGCTCATTTATCTACGATTTATGCACACATCTGTCTACGGATCAAATCAAAAATTTTGTTGATTATCAAAGTTTTGATTTCAGTATTTTGTGTTATTTTAGCTTAAAACATTTTAAGCTAAAATAACAGCTTAAAATATTTTAATACAAAAGGCAAGTATATGTACGTAAGTAGATACTTGGATAGTGAAGTAAACTTCTACTAAATTTTGTAATAAAGTTCGTAGATATTAAATAAATTATTACTTAATTATTTTTTGCTAAGTACCTATCTAACAATAAAAATTAAATAATTTCACGTTTCATAACTTCCTATAAAAATCCTTCGGTAATAAAGAATGATAGGTATATCTGAATTATATTTTGTTGGTCATTTAGCGTCTACCACGCAGGAACTAGTAGGAACACTAGTAGGAACGACGTTTTGCCATGTTAAAATGTATAAAATAATGGGTAATATACATAATATATAGTTCTTAAATTACATTAAAACTTTTGAACTATTTTATCCTATAATCAAATATACCAAACACTAAACAAAAACTATTTCAACAATATTTACCAAAAGCTATATACTTAAACAGCGTTAAAAACCTTAACATTCAATCGCCTCCAACGCGCTAGCCCGCAGTCAGCGTTATTTCGCCCGGGCGCGTCGCGATTTTAGGTAATTATTTCACGTAGGTAGCAAGAGTGATAGAGGCCTGACAGAATAAATAATAGTACTACGTACAGAAGTTGCAGTCCTTTGATGTCGACTGCTTACCGACGTTTAATAGCCTACATAATTATTATTAATCAGATAAATCGCACATGCAAGCTAAATAAAACTTTATCGCTGCGTGCTAGTGTCCATATTACTTTGCATCTTTTTTGTCACGGCGGACTTTCCGTGGTTATTAAGGGATGTCAATAGAAAGTAAAAAAATACATTGCGAAATGTTAATTATGTTACTTAGGTGAAGTACTAACTAATATTCTGACTATGATTGACTAACCATACTTTCATCCATATGTGAGTTCTGCGATGCCTCACGCATGCAAATTACAAGGTCATTCGTCGGGAATCGTAACGCTTGGGAGAAATAGGTAGATAGTGTAAACAGCAAATAAACCTGAAATACGATTTCTAACAGAAATGTGATCTATTCTATTTAGTTAAAAATCTTGTTAGTATACAAAGTTTTAATTTCAGTATTTTGTGTTAATATAACTCAAAATATTTTAATTACAAAAGACAAGTATAGGTATGTAAGTAAATACTTGGATAGTGAAGTAAATTTTAACTGATTGTTGTAATGAAGTACTTAGGTATTTCTTCTGTAGACCAAATTATTACTTAATTCTTTTTTGCTGTGAGTCCTATCTAACCTATCTAACAAAAAAATTAAATAAATTTTTTAACCTTTCATAACTTCCTTCTAAAATTCTTCGGTAACTTAAAGAATGATATGAAGCCTTTTGATGGTCATTTCATTTAGTATCCATCTAAGCAACAGTTATAGTAGGAACGACGTTTTGCTATTATAATTTATCAAATAGGTAATATACATATTACATAATTTTTAAAATACATTAAAACTTTTACCTACAATTAAATATACTAAACAAAAAGTATTTCAACAAGTATTTACATAAAACTATTTACGTAAACAGTGTTAAAAAACTCTAACACCAATTGCCTCCAACGCGCTAGCCCTGACTGCGTTATTTCACCCGGGCGCGTCGCGATCTTAGGTAATTATTTCACGCAGGTAGCAAGAGTGATAGAGGCCTGATGCAACTTCTTTGTATGTCTTCAATCTTAAATTGCATATTAGAAATTAGTGCCTATATAATATGAACTAAAGGTTTCTTTATTCTATAATATTGTAATAAATGTTAAATCACAAAGAAACTGGTGATGACCACTATCAATTTATCAGCTTTGCACTCCCCTTATAAAAAATGCATATCAGTTGGCGATTTGTTGATAAGGCTCCTTTTAGTTCTAGGATTCTATTTGAGATTTTAGGGCTCCCATACACGATATGGATTACGTTCTATCGTAAGCCTTAAGATATTTTATCCATGGTGCGAGAGCATGATTCCGTGTCCCATATTCTCGCGGTATGGTCAGCGTGGGAACTGGAGCGGTTTATCATGTTGATCCGGAGCGGTCGGAACCTCGCTGCCGGCAGTCGTGTCGGCGTGGAGGGTTCTAGCTACCCTCTGTAAGTTTGTAACGGTTCTGAAGAACGTCACTCACTGGAATTAGGAGAGGACATATCTCACTCGGAGAGGATGTCGCCAAGGCGACACGGCCCTTCCCACGATTATGGTGCTACTAGAAATTGGTCCTCGAATATCTACTAATGTTAATTTACACAGCAAGAAGGTAATACACGACGGTATTTTATTGTTAGTAACATTGTATTGAGTTCTACCATTTTTTAAAATCATAGATTGGGGATGATAATCGTGCATCTACATCTTAATTTTTTTTCAATTAAGAATCAAAATAATTTATAATTATTTTATAATATAATTATATAATTTTTTTAATAATTAAGATGCGTTGTCATTCCTGAGGAATACGATGGAATGCCTTGTTTCCTAATAATAATAATATACTAAATTAGGCTAATATACTAAATCCGGGCCCAGGACCTGATCAGGCTGACACTGTCGCATTTTGGCGTGGCCTGTGGTCAGAGCCCGTAAACACACAAACACAGCGAGGGCCCTTGGATGGAAGTTGTGGCGAGCCAGAGTGCAAGTGTTACGCCTATGGACCCCGTCACCATAACGCCTGAAGACGTGGCTGACGCGGTCCGTAGGGCCCCGAAGTGGAAAAGTCCGCGGCTCGACGGGCTGCATCATTACTGGCTGAAGGGGTTCGGAGTGTGTCACGCTGTGCTCACCCGACAGTTTCAAGAGGCTCTCGATCAGAAGTCCCTCCCGAGCCTCTTCCCTACCGGGATCATTCACTTGGTTCCTAAAGATCAGGATACCACAGACCCGAGCAAATACCGCCCCATCACGTGTCTACCCACCATATATAGTACACTGACATCCATTTTGAGCGCGAGAATCACTCGTCACCTGGAGCTAAATCAGGTGATGTCACGCGCTCAAAATGGATGTCGGGGCGGTGGTCGTGGAACCAACGAACCACTCCTCATTGACGCGGTAATTGGCAAAGTGGTGAAACGCAACCGTCGGAACTTCTCCGCCACCTGGATAGACTACAGAAAGGTATTCGACTCGGTGCCCCATACATGGCTAAAGAGAGTCCTCGAGCAGTGTATGGGGCAGTGGAGTACGATCCTTTGCTATCTGGGCGAGCGGATGATGGCTGCGGAGAACCACATAAGGATAAGAAGGGGTATCTTCCAGGGCGATTGTCTGAGTCCAATCTGATTTTGCCTCTCTCTGAACCCTCTCAGTACTTTACTAGAGGGCTCCGGGAGGGGATTTCAGCTTCGGAAAGGAGGTATAAAAGTGACTTACCTTTTCTATATGGATGACCTCAAGTTATTCGCCTCGAGTCGCTCCCATCTTATGGAATTGCTAAACATCACTTGTGAATTTTGTAATTCTATTGGAATGGAGCTGGAGACGGATAAGTGTGCGGTCCTCCATGTTGAAAGGGGAAGGGTTGCTAACTCGGAGGGCATAGACTTATCTATGCCCGTCAATTTAAGGACCCTTTCCGAGGCTGAAACATACCGATACCTGGGTATGTCACAGAACATCGGTATTGATGAGCCTGGTATGAAACAGTCAGTTTGCGACGTGTTTTATGCACGCTTGACCAAAGTGCTTAACAGCCTTTTGTCCGGTGTGAATAAGACACACGCATATAACGGTTGGGTCGTGCCTGTTCTCATGTATACCTTTGGCATACTCAGGTGGACTCAGACTGAACTTAACGCCCTGGATAGAAAAGTCCGCACTACCATGACGTCCCATAGGACGCATCATTCGAGATCGTCGGTAATGAGGATGTACTTGCCGCGAAAGCATGGTGGGCGTGGCTTTCTGCACGCTCACCATGCATAATCGTTAATACTCGCTCCGCTCGCTCGCCAGGAAGCTCGTTAATACACGATCTCGCCAGGAAGTAATAAAGTGATTACTTCCTGGCGAGATCGGATGATCCATTCTATAATGACGTCATTTCTAGTGATAAAAGGCTTACCCCTCTATCCTTAGCCAACGGACAATGGCAGGACCCAGCAGTGCTTAGCGTTTCTGACCGGGAGACCGTATAGAAGGAGAAGGAGCTCCACGGGAGGTACTACAGGGCTCTACATGAGCCCTTCGTAGATACAGTCGCCTCCCTCAACTGGCTACGTTTCGGTGACCGCTTCGGGGAAACCGAGGGTTTTGTCTGTGCAATACAGGATCAGGTTATTAAGACCAACAACTATCGGAGATACATCCTAAAGAATGGCACCATCGACATTTGTCGAGCTTGTCGCCATCCCGGTAAGTCACTTAGGCATGTCATCTCCGGTTGTTGGGGCTTTCTAACTCTGAGTACTTGCACAGGCACAACCTAGTAGCCAGAATTCTACACCAGGAGCTCGCTCTAAAATACGATCTCGTGGACCGGAAACTGCTGTATTACAAGTACTTGCCGGAAGCCGTGCTCGAAAATGACCGGGACCGGGATAGGCTCTACTGGGACCGAACCATCATCACAGACAGGACTATTCTTGCAAATAAGCCTGATATTGTGCTGATGGACCGGGCACAGTCAAGGATATTTTTGGTCGACATTACTATTCAGTATGACGAGAACCTCGTGAAAACCGTAACAGATAAGCAATTAAAATATCTGGACTTGGCTCACGAGGTGACCGACATGTGGGGTGGTCTGCCGATCGAAATTATTCCTGTAGTCGTGTCTGCAAACGGGTTAATCCCAGCCAGCCTCTCTGGTCATCTGAGGTGACTGGGACTCCGTGACGGACCGCTCCGGTTTCTTTCCCTTTCCCCCTAACCCTTGGCCGTTTGGTCTCCCCTGCCGAGGGCTTCCATCTGGTTGGGCTTTTATTTATTTATGTATTATTTATTTATTTATGTTAGTATATTAAATATATATTTAAGTATATTTATTTTTCCTTTTATATATTTATCCAGCCCAACCAGATGTGATTACTCTATCAATAACCCTAAATACTAAATTAAAATAATACTGAAATACAAAAAAAAATAAAATTAAATGCCATCAACTAATTTAAAACTTACGTTTTTACATGCTAGACCAATATTTAAATATTTTATTACAATGTTGCGTTAAAGTTTGTATAATCGCGTTTCCAGATTTGAGCAGATTACTTCTAAATCTGGCCACACGATGTCTTATCAAAACATCGAGCGCCGGCACGCGTGCCTCAGCAAACATTTTAGATGCAGTAGAGTACCTCTGAAAACGAAATAAAATTCGGAACGAATAATTATAATGAACCTTAAAAATTCGATATTTTTCCTTTTTAAATTTAGCTCTGGACTAAATTTATGAAATGCGTGTAAAGCGATTGACAATAGGTTTTAAATTGTAATATTTTAGCATCTCGCTCGTCTTTATTAAATTACCAGCCAATCATATTAGCACGTATAGCAAGGGACCTCCTTTCCCTGTCCATGTCCCGATCATCCCAAAGGTCACTCGATACGATATGTCCCAAATATCGAAAGCTCGTCAAAAGCTTCAAATTTTTGCCGTTCAGGTATAATGGTAAACAAACATATCTAATAATAGACTAAGTTACTGAAAATAAAATATTTGAATATTTGAATCATCTTTACTATGCGCTCCAAAGACCATTGCCACAGACTTGTCTGCGTTATAAACTAAGTCGTGGCTTGCTGCGTATTTCTCACAAATATAAATTAACTTTCTTAAGGCTCCGATTGAGGGGCTTAATAAACCATATCGTCTGTGTAACTAAGATTGTTTACACATTTTCCACCTACATGACAGCCGATTTTTATTGAGCTCCTCAATTAGAGCGTTTACGTAAAGGTTAAACAGCAGAGGAGAAGTCAGCCCACCCCCGCCTAACCCCACTAGTCAATACAAGCTCGACCGAAAGTGAGCCGTCCTAGTTCACTGCATTAACCTGCTGTCGGGTGGAACACCCACCAATTATAATTTATCCCACAGGATGCTATAGTTTACCTTATCGAAGACGCAAGTCCAAAAACACGCGTACACTTTTGTTTTCCGTGACATAATTACGTTACTTTTTCCTTGAAACAAATAGTGACGTAATACGTTACTATTTGTTTCAAGGAAAAAGTTGCCAACTCAGTAGAGCTACCTTTTTAAAAACTAAACTGAGCGTCACTTAATAAAATAAATTTTAATAAAATATCCACAATAATAGACTCAAATAGTAAAAAGGGTCTCCACTTCATTACACTCACCATACCAAACACAGCGGCTTTAAGCTGCTATTTTACGCTGGTATTTTGTGAGAGCATGGTCCCTTCCCGGTCGAGCCGACCCATTTGTGCTACAACCATAATATAGCAAGTAGCGTGGCTTTATCACGTAAAACCATTGTGTCTTTTTTAAATAAGAAAATTTTTCTATACATTACAAAACCTTAAACTGATTTCTTTACTTACAATTAAAACTGTAAGTAACATTTTGAATACGTTTTTCTTTGAATGGGAAATTATACATCGGCCTTGCCTGTTGTCTGGTAAATTTCGAACACCTTTTATAGTTTTATACATACATGAAAAGTCATGGCGATGTATTTTGGATCAAGGCCCCTAAAATAGCATAGATATAATCCATTTCTTTATGTAACGCAATAACAATAGAGTGGAAATTGTTAACAAACATTGTAATTTGGAACTGGCTTGACCACCAGTGGATTAGTGATTGACGGACTTCTTCCTGGTTTTACGTCAAATACTGTAAAAGTAAAAGTCTGCATCCGGAGGGGTGGAAAAATAGGGGATGAATATTTTTATGCCTATTTAAAGAAGATTATAGCTGTTGAAACCTTGAACTTGCTTTATTTCTTAGAGCACTCAAAAGGGTAAAACAATTAAACTTTAAATAAAAACTAGTTGACCCGGCAAGCGTTATTCTGCCCTTCTTGGTTGGTGGCGCGATGAGTTTCATTTCACATACTTTTCTATAGATTTATCATACGTTAAGCTAAATCATCTTTGGCATTAATAGAACCATTAACAGCCATAATAGCCGTGTAGCTGTGGTAGCCGTGGTAGCCGTGGTAGCTCAGATGGTTAGCGCTCGTTGTAAAATTTCACATTACGCGAGCAAACCGGGTTCGATCCCCGCCGGCACCAATGAAATTGTTAATTGCAATTTTAAGTGCTGATTTACCACGTGCTTGGCGATGAAGGAAAACATCGTGAGGAAATCTGCATGTCAGAGAAATAAAATATATTTCGAAGACATGTGAAGTTCGCCAACACGCATTGGGGCAACACGGCGGACAATTCCTTGCCCTTAAACCCTCTCAGAAATGAGCGGAGGCCTGTGCCCAGCAGTGGGACGTATATAGGCTGTGACTTTAACAGCCATAATGACAAACTTAAAAAAAGGAAATAATAACCCTTTTTTACTCTTCCGGTAATTGGATAAAAAGTTACCTATATGTTACACACGGTCATTTACATACATACAAAGTTTCATGGCAATTTGTGCGGTACTTTTCGCGTGAATCGTGAATATACAATTATTCTACAGATTTATTATATGTATATAGAAGATTTCGAATGAACTACAAACTAAAAAAATAATGATATTTCTGTATAATAGCTTTTTAAGTTGGGGCTTCTTTTGGTCTTCGGTTGGTTGGACGTTTCATTTCTAGTAACAAGTGATAAAATCAAAAAATTTGTTCAACCGACTCCAATACAAGCGAATGTCTTTTATTCGAAATGTATTCGAAGTAAATTAAATACGCATTATTAAAGATAACTCTAAACTACTGATCAAATTTTGAAATTTATATGGGACCATCCGAGATACACCAGCTTTCAGATAAAAAGAATCATCAATATCGTTTCACCCAGAAAAAAGTTCCGAGTAAAACGCATTAAAAGAAACATACAGTTGAATTGAATACATTTTTGAAGTCGGTCAAAAAAGACAAAATGATCGCCCAAAATAAACGCAAAATAGAGTACATCTGACCAATAGTAACCTTTACCTTAAAGAAAATAAAATCCACGAATCGAAATCAAAAACTAGTCAACAATTGAAAGTAACTCATATGAACAAAAGAATATTAGATTTTTTTAGTTAAAACAATCGTTGCCTTTCCATACTGCATGTGAAACTGATTAAATTCACCGAACTAATTCGTTAACCGATTCTAGAGTTTCACCTCGTTAATGAAGTGAATTTCACGTAGGGTGTAGGAGGGTTATACATTAAACTGTAAATTTCTAAGCGGCCTAGAATCAGCAACCTTGATTGTGTTCACTATACTAGGAAACTACGACCAAAGTGAATCATTATTTCTTGGAACAATGTGATAAGCTGTGCTGCCATAATTTATGTGTATTGATGGAGAAGAGATTATAGATGTGAAAATTAAATTAGCCAAGATATTCGTGAAAAATAGAAACGCGTATTTCCTAGTTTAAAAAGAACTATCATTCAAATGCACACAAGGAGAAGATGCTAACTGATTAATTTTCACATTTTTAAAACACTGAATTTTCGTATAGTAACACTTGATTTCTATAATTCTAGAGTTGAAATTCTTTGTACATTTATGAAATGTCATCGTTATACTTCAAATCATTTAATTCATGTTTTAAGATAATATAGCACCCCATCATTATAATTATGTATATGTGTATGTAGGTATGTATATATGAACGTTTGTATATATTTTATTGAACATCACAATCAATTACTTAAACTTTTAAAAAAACTAAAGAAACACGCTGAAGATAAATTTATTTTATTTTATTCTGGTGATCCTGATCACAATATTGGGAAAAGTTATTAAATTACTGTGTTTTCATTGGTCCTTGATACGAGTATAAATTTTTAAGTAAATAGATATAAATAAGTTGGTGAAAACTATATTAAAATATTCCGTTACACATATAGATAGAGAGATACGCGCCAAGCAATGGAAGCGTGTTAAAACAAATAATAATAATAACGTTTTAATGAAAAGTAATAGCGACTTCAACTATTTAACCTTTTTAGTTGTCTAACAAATATCACAAGTTCAAGGTAACAATTAGAGCAAGGGTTCATAACCTTTATGTGATTAGGGGCTATTCAAACCGCCAACTTTACGACAATATAATTCCAAAGATTATCACGAACAGTTTTTGTTTATGTCAATATGTAATAGCATGCAAATAACCCCCGGAGCATGGAGTGTAGAGTTAAGGAGAACCGTTTATGTATTAAAAAGTGTCCGTAGAAAAGCGCTAAATAAGGGTGGCACCACTGTAGCTAAATAAGAGAATAATTAAATTTTAAAGAACTTTTTATAACTTTTTATTGCACAGACTTTCACCATAATTCTTTTTTATAATAATTATATTATGGTTTTCAAAATAACTTTCAACGTGTGTCACGGCGACTTTTTCTAGGTTATATTTACTAAATTATTTAAGACAACGTGAGTAGTTGAGGTTTTAAATACTGCAGTTTCATCAACTATTCTAGTCACCACAAATATCAAATTCCTCAACTCAGCACACTTCACTCTGTCGATAACTGCTAAGTTCATTTCATACCCTCTAGCTAATCCAGCGCTGTTGTGGAGAATTTTTGAACTGTTGTTTACTGCTTACAGATGGACACTTTTTCAAATATTATATACTATGTGAGATGGTTCCCCTTACCTCTACACTTCATGCCCCGGAGCTTAGTATAAGCCAGTTATTTCAACATTAAATACAGATTTTACGTGTTACGTGAGATATTACGTGGTAGAGCTATGCTGCAGTTATATTAGTAGTATAGTTGTAGCACGAATGGGTCGGCTCGACCGGGGCAGGACCACGCTCTCACAGAATACCAGCGTAAAATGACAGCGTAATGCTGCTGTGTTTCGTATGGTGAGTGTAGAGAACCGGAGACCCTTTTTACTGGAAACGAGGCATTTTATCTTGGTCCTCACGGGTAACGACGCATTTGCATTTTGATTCGTAATCGAGGACAATGTAGAAGTCTATGGGCCACAGAATCCACTTACCATCAGGTGGACTGTGTGCTCGTTTGTCATTCTATTCTATATTTAAAAAAAATACTTTTATAGGCTTAACGGTAACGGTAACAGTGATAAAAAATGATTTTGTTTCTATTCGTATGTTGAATTTTTAGGTTCATTAAATAGACAGATGGCCTTGATCGTGCAGGAATTCTTGAATTAAGTTTTGGTTCGATATTTTTTCATGGTTTATTTTTTCATGGTGAGAAAATACTGGCCGCTGACTATGTGGTATTTGAGTTAATTGTTATGGGTTTTCCGTTCGGAGTTTGCTATCAAAGTCTCCCCCGACCGTATGCTGTTATGTAGTCTTATATATCTGCACAAAAGCGTACACTGTTTTTTTTTTAAATTAAGTGTGACAAACAAGCTTATAGTTCCCTTGATGGTAATGAAGAGGAATGATAGTTCTGTAATCCTATCATGTTAATACAGAACGCGTATTAACTAACAGCACCCAGCTATTGCACCTTGCATAGATTCATTTGTTTGATTTTCAAAAAGTTGTATATTAAATAATTGGGTCTTTTCTTCAACTTATTTAACTTTTAAGCGACAGTAGCCTAATGGCGCGAACTCAAGAAGGTCGTGGGTTCGAATTCGCCATTGGACTACTGGCGTGAACCACTTGTAACACAAGCAATTTAAGCTTACCACGACTGGTTAAGGGGAATATTAGTAATTATTAGTAGTATTAGTTTATATTCTTTGTTAAAAAAAAACTAAAAATTGTCTGTACTTAGTAGCAATGTAGTGTATGTATACAGGTATTAAAAAATATAAGAATTAAATAACCGAACCTTAACTTTGTAAGATTTGGTACCAAATAGAGTTCTTCTTGGTTTTTTTAGTTCAACTAAAGTATTTCTTATATCTACTTGTATTTTCAATAACGCGGCTTTAGGATTGGCCTAGTTTATATTTCTTCTAGGCTACGTTTAACTTACTCACTTCTTTTATCAAACTTATCGTTAATTAATTTAATGACATGCAATTACAGCTTTATTAAATACAAATTATCGCTAGTTGCCATAGTAAACACTTAGAGTTGAGCGCCAATAAATTAAAATGCTGTTTAGAGCTTACACATGCTTTAAAGCAGTTACTTGCAAGGCCGAAAACCATGCACAGAAATCACCTGGCTAACGCAAGCACGACAAGACAGCATATTTACCAAAGAACTACATCGTTCACAGTTTAGATTCAATGACCGTGGTATCCCTCAGGGTAGTATTTTAGGACCTTTATTATTTTTGCTATATATTAATGACTTGTCTAAAATAACCAATCATAAATGCATCTTGTTCGTGGACGACACAACTTTTATATTTAAATGCACCAAAAAAGACATATATGAAATCGAAATAAATAATTCTATTAATACTATTGTGACATGGCTTAATTCAAATAATCTTTTACTTAATATTGACAAAACAAAAATAATACAAATTGGGAATTACAAAATGGAACCTATAAATATGAATATAAAATATGAACATTTAAAGATAGAAAATGTTGAATCAGTTATGTTTTTAGGTATAAAAATTGACAAAAATTTAAACTGGAAGCCTCACATTGACCAGATTTGTACAAAATTAGAACGGTTTGTATATGTATTAAAAAGATTGAGAAAAACAATATCACAAAAAGCAGCCCTAGCTGCTTATCACGGTTATGTGTCGTCAGTATTATTATATGGTCTGCCTTTGTGGGGAAATTCTGTTGATATGATTAGAGCGTTTAAATTACAAAAGAAATGTGTGCGAGCGATATGTGGTGCGTGGTTTCTTGATAGCTGCAAGCCTTGGTTCAAAAAGATACGCAAATTGCCGTTACCATGCATGTATATTCGAGAAATATGTATTTTTGTAAAGCGACACCCGAACTACTTCAAAACCCACGCTGATTCTCTCGAAAGGCAAACAAGGCATAAAAATAGATTATTTCATCCCAAATGCAGCTCTAGATTTTATGCAAATAGTGCTCCTATAATGACTATTAAAATATATAATAAATTGCCCAATAACTTAAAAGAAATGCTTTTGAATAAATTCAAAATTGAGATTAATAAATGGCTTCTTGACAAGTGTTATTATAGTGTTAAGGAATATTTTAATTAATTGCAATATTATTTAATGTATTATATAATTTATTTAATCTTTTGACATACTCGTATATGTACAATTAAATTTGATTATTTTAAGATATATTTGCACACCGGTACAAATCCCGGTAGAATATTATTGAGACTTACTCTTATACTAAATACCTGTATTACCTAAACATTTTATTCTGCAAATAAAGATTTTGACTTTGACTTTGACTTTGACTAAATAGCATTTTCATTTACTGTGTCAACCAACACCTGCATCTATCCCCCGGTTAAGATCAAAATGCAAATGCGTTGCCATCAGGTTATCACCCTGAGGAGTACTCGTAAAATGTAATGCCTTATTACTGGTAAAAAAAATATAAATCTTATATATATATATATATATATATATATATATATATATATATATATATATATATATATATATATATAAATCTATTGCTCTCTGTTAGTCTCCCTAACTCGAAAACAGATCAAAAGATTTTGATGAAATTTTTGTGTGCATTTGAGTGGGTCCCTAGATGATTTAAATTTAATTGAATGAAATCTAGAAATCACCCGTGCGAAGCCGGGGCGGATCGCTACTATTACATAAAAGTTTAAAACTCATTTTCATAAATTTACAAGTGAATCTATTATCCGTCAAACTTAACACTTTTTTAAAGATAGCTCATTCTAGTTACAGTACCTACTACAATTTTCCCTCGTACGTAGAGGTAGTTGACATACAACATGAAACACATAGACAAACATCGAGACCCGAAACAATTTGTAGCCCATAAAAATACTCGTTCCGTGCGGTATTCGAACCCAGGGCCTTCTGCACCGCAATTGTTAAGCTAAGTCGCTTCGCCACGAAGCTGCCGACAGCTTTTTGATTTTGTCAAAGATTTTAAATATATAAATGTAGTAGAACTACGCTGCAGCTATATTATGGTTGAAGTACGAATGGGTTGGCAAGGGCACACTCTCACAGAATATCAGCGTAAAATATAATCTGTATGCTGCTGTGTTTCATACGATGAATGTGGAGAGCTGGAGACCCTTTTTACTGGAAACAAGGCATTCTATCGTAGTCATCTGGGGTGACAATGCATCTTCATTTCGATTTTTTATTGAAGATGTATGTAGCTAATCTTGGGCCGCTGCATCTACTCACCATAAGGTGAAGTTTGAGCTCTTTTGTTACCATTATTCTATAAAAATATACCTTATTTTCTTTAAATTCTTTCTAGGATTAGTAAATCATGATTGCGTGATAAAGGTAAGTTGTGGTTAAGTGTCGGTGGGCTGCGGGTTACCATCTGATTTTTTCAGCGAATTACATATTAAGGGGCAATCGTACGTGACTCTTCTTTTTAGGGTTCCGTAGTCAACTAGGAACCCTTATAGTTTCGCCATGTCTGTCTGTCCGTCTGTCCGTCCTCGCTTAATCTCTGTGACCGTTAGCACTAGAAAGCTGAAATTTGGTACCAATATGTGTATCAATCACGCCGACAAAGTGATAAAATAAAAATTGGAAAAAAATGTTTTATTAGGGTAGCCCCCCTATATGTAAAGTGGGAAGTGTTTTTTTTTTTAATTTCAACCCTAACGTGTGATATATTGTTGGAAAGGTATTTAAAAATGAATAGGGGTTTACTAAAATCATTTTTTGATAATGTCAATAATTTCGGAAATAATCGCTCCAAAAGTAAAAAACAATGTGTCCCCCCCCCCCTCTAACTTTTGAACCATAAGTTTAAAAAATATGAAAAAAATCTGGAAAGTAGAACTTTATAAGGACTTTCTAGGAAAATTATTTTGAACTTGGATGGAAACAACAGTCTTTGTACAAACTCATAAGTGGGAACACTTACTGTGACGGACGGGAAACTACGGAACCCTACACTGAGCGTTGCCCGACACGCTCTTGGCCGCTTTTTTATTATTAATTGGATTAAAAATGTTTTGCCTTTGTTTCATTTAAAAAATAATGTCTATGGAGCATTCTATGTTTTCATTTACAGTGACACTTCAGTGACAAAAGTCTACAAATATAGCCATAAATTAGTGCCTAGTAGGTGGATATTTCCCAGGATAGCCACGCTTGGTAGGTAGCTAGAAACCGTAGTTTTTCTTATTTAGTTAGGATATATAAATTTACTACATAAAAATGTTTAAAAAAAGACAAAATATTATGTTAAAAATTAAGGTAAAATTTAAAAATATTCAGGCAGCCGGAAACCCTCGCCAGGTAAGACTCAATGGACCGGGACGGTGGGATATGTAATTGAAATCACCACTGCTCCTTATTAATGTTGCAAGCCGTAATTAACACCACCAGCACCATCTAGTGTTGGGTAGCAGAGCAAGCAGAGCTTTCTAAAAAGTTCCATGCTAGAACTTTTTACACCTAGTCGATCGGGACCGGTATGTGCTCGAGCATTCTGGATGTTTCAGTAGAAAAGGTCATAGGAGCTTTTACTTTACTTACTTTGTATAGATAAAGGCGTTAAGGACCGCAACCGAGGCAGTATTGAATTGGCAATACGGGCAAAGACTTGGAACGAAATAAAGTGAACTAAAGTGAAAAGTGTGATTAATTATTACTGTGTTTTAAGTTTTAATTGGTATTCGCTAGTTAAAGTGTCAATTTTGGTAATTAAATCGGCAGTTTTCATTGCCACGAACCCTAAGTTCGTAACATTAAGGTCATTTCCTATATATCTACGTACCTTCCGTTTCGTGATCTACTCCCCATACTGACATCATCTCTGGAAGCATTCTTGACGAGAGCCGGTAGAGCGTAGTTGGAGTCCTTTAACGACCCAGTTCCTGGCTGTTCCGTGCTCCTTGCTTTTCGACTCTTTAGCTCTTTTCCTAGTTTAAGTAACATTTATTGGATTAATTATTTCTAGAGGAACTTATTTATCACTTAACACACTACACAGCACAGCATTAACTCTAAACAGTATTCACACTTTCATTTATTACCGTTATCATTATCGTTACAGCGTTTAGAAGTCCACCGCTGAACACAGGCCCCTCCCATAGATTGCCTCATAGGGGGATATTTGCCATAGTTGCCACGATTGGCAAGCCAGTTGGCAACCGCAGTTTTTTTATTTTAAGTCGTTATCAGGAAGATGCCGCTACCCAGCGCCTGATTTGTTTCCTCTCACGACACCCACGGGATGATATGGGATAGTGGACGTTCTTACACCGCCACTACAAAACTAAACAGTAACGGCACAGTAAATTGGAGGAACGTGTCAGATTCTTTCAAATATAATTAAATATATTCGACACTAGATTGGCGACACTTTGTGTCACGGGAACTAAAAATATAAAGGTACCTAGGACTCAGTATTGGTAAAATATTCATATAAATGTGCTGAAATGTGTTTTGCATTCAGTCCTAAAGAATTTTTAATCGCCAAAATATTATTATTGTAGTTTTTATAATTATTTTGAGAACAGTCGGCCATCTACCGTCAAGTAAAAGAACAATGAAAAATATCTCATCATAACGTGTTATTTTCGTTAGTGACAATTGCAAGCAAGAAAAAAGTGAGAGATTTTGGATAAAACTTAGTTTTAATTCCTAACGTTTTGAGTGTTTTTTACAGAACTTATGGTCACAAGGTCATTGAGGTATTCAATGTCATAGTATGTTTCTACTTTATAATAACCGTTGAATGAAGTGTAATTTCGAACAATTTGAACTTTATCATTATTAATTCACAAACTCGCGGCTTAGTTTCTATTGTTAGCATATTGACTAAGGTAAACACGTGTTTAAATCCCAGCAAAAGTTTTTTTTTAATAATAAAATTTTTACTGGTCTACTAAAACTTTTCAATGATCTCTTACGTGGTAGAGCCATGCTGCAGCTATATTACTAGTAAAGTTGTAGCACGAATGGGTCGGCTCGACCAGGGAAGGACCACGTAAAATGACTATATTTCGTATGGTAAGTGTAGAGAACCGGAGACCCTTTTCCTGGAAACGAGCCATTCCATCTTAGTCCTCACGGGCGACAACGCATCTGCATTTTGATTCGTAATCGAGGATAGATGTAGATGTCTATGGACCACAGCAACCACTTAACATCAGGTGGACTATGTGCTCGTTTGTTACCTTTATCCTATAAAAAAATCTCGAAACGTGGTTGGTGGCACCTGTGCCAGAATATCCCCCCCCCCCCCTATTTGCTTATCAGCTATATTATTGTTAAGATGTGTTGTTATATTATTGTTGTTGTAAATTTCACAGTACGCGGGCAACCCGGGTTCGATCCCCGCCAGCACCACGATATTGTTAATTGCAATTTTAAGTGCCGAATTACCACGTGCTTGGCGGTGAAGTAAAACACCGTGAGGATACCTTAGATCTGAGAAATATAAAAAATTAATGTTACCAAGATATGTGAAATCAGCGAACATACACTGCGCCAGCGCGGCGGACATTTTCTTGCCCTAAAACCCTCTCAGAAATGAGGGGAGGCCTGTGGCCAGCAGTAGGACGTATACAGGCTGTTACTATATTATTTTTGCGACATAGCACGAAAGATTTTCTCGATGGATAAAAGACCACAATCTCAAAGGATACTAAAACAGTAGTTGTTTTATGTATGGTGAGTGGGTAAGGGATGAGAATTAGAGGCCTATTTACTGGTAACGAAACATTCTATGTTAGTTCTCAGGGGTGACAACACATCTAAATTTTAGTAGATAGATGTAGGTGTAATTATACCTATCATCAGATGGACCCAGTGTTCGTTTGTTATATCTACTTGTATAAAATAATTTAAAAAAATAACCAGCTCGTGGTGAGTAAATAGATTTGACCCTGATTTGAAATACCCAGAGAAATATACCAAAAAATCCGTATGTTTTCCTTTTCGACTAAAGTCGCGGAAAATACGGAAAAGCTTTAGGAGTTCAAAGGAAGGTTAATTGTATGGGTCTGATCATCGTCATAACAATGCCATCGCTGAAAATAGGTCTCCTCCAAGGAACGCTACGGTCCTGAGCCACTTGCACCCATCGACTTCCTGCTTCTATTACCAGGACGTCACTCCATCTCGGGTATAGTATCATTTTTTATTCAAAAATTTAGGTTATGACCACACTACCTACACGGTATAATACAGGTGATATTTAATAATTATTTAGAAGAACTACTTCGAAACTCAAGGTCAATATGTAATGCGTGTGTTGGTGACGTAAGAAAATCTACACACTTTCTCTTCCCATGGGTGTCAGAAACTATAGAAGAGACCAGAGAAATCTAATGAATTTTGGCAGATGCTAGCATAACGTTACATAAGTTTTTTTTATAGAATAGGGGTGACAAACGAGTACACAGCCCACCTGATGGTAAGTGGATGCTGTCACCCATAGACATCTACATTTATCCTAAATTAAGAATCAAAACGCAGATGCGTTGTCACCCCGGAGAACTAGGATGGAATGCCTCGTTTTCAGTAAAAAAGGGTCTCCGGATCTCTACACTCACCAACACGAAACACAGCAGTATAAAGCTGCTCTTTTACGCTGGTATTCTGTGAGAGCGTGGTCCTTCCTTGCTCAAGCTGACCCATTCGTGCTGCAACCATAATACAGCTGCAGCGTGGTCTACCGCGTTAAATATATCATACCAAAGTATCGTCTGGTAAGTGTAGTGCTTGTGGCAAATAATGCCTATAAGCTTCGCATGTGTAGTACGGAACTGCTACAATACTGGCCAAAAATATTGTCAAATTAAAAATAAAATAAAATTCCGTTATGAGTAAAAACGTTTACCTATTTTAAGCCAGTGCCTGATCTCTATCCCATCTGGTAGTAAGCGGTGATGCAGCCAAAGATAATTAATAGTAAAGCGAACTGATTTCGCTTAAAAAGCCTATTCACTCTTGCTTTGAATACACGTTGTTAACATGTTGTCTAACCATCAGGTGGAAAAAACTTAATATTATATACAATACATTGCAAAATAAGTACGGTTCATGAGTGCCTTACCGCATCTAGTGGTAGCCACGAGAGTTTCAGCCGACTTAGAGAAGCTCCTTATTAAACCTGATGGTGGAGCTTTGAGCGGAGTGGCTTGTCGGTGATGATACACCTTCTCACGGTGTAGAGGTTGGAACATATGTAGATCTTTTAATGCCATTATCTATTCTATAAAACATTTTTAGTATGTGCAAATATTTTTTTCACATTTTATTAGCGGTGAGTTAAAAGTGACAATCAATGCGTATGTCGTTGAATAGATGCGGGCTATTTATCATTTTATTGCTCACATAAATTTTAAAAAACGTCTGTCATTAAATGATTTCATATTAAATAAAGACTAGCGTAAAACACTTTGTTATCTAGAAAATAATATATTCTAACATTTTAAAACAGGTTTATTTTAATTTTGTATTTAATTAAAAATGTTTCGTCTGTCACAAATAATTTTAGCAAATTCTACGTCATAAAGGAATGGTTATTCATTTATATTTTAATAACAGTGAATATTTGAGTTGGGATTGTAATTGAGGGCTGACTTAGAATAATAATTTAAAAAAAATACGCTAAAACGCGGGAAATGTATGAGTATAGAATGACGATACGACTGTCAATTACGCGCGCGGAAAGCGGACTAAATTGCATTGGTAATGGCGGTGGTGCTTGAAAAACTAATAATAATTCTAACAGCAGAGCTTTTCACTTTAAGTAACTTGACAGGTTGATGGTTTAGTAGAATTATATTAATTTACCCTTAATGGAGAGTGTAGTTAAATTTTACGCAGTGTTTTATATAGTCGATACAAGTTACCGTTACGGCTTATCAAAAGTTTACTTCTGTCCATGGGCATCACCCCATAGAATACACCATAAGCGGGATATTTGCCATTATTGCCACGCTCGGTGTGCGAGTTGGCAATGGCAATTTTTTTTATTTTTTTTTTTAGTTGTTAGTATGTAGACATTGCTTCTCTTCTCCTTATTTGTTTCGCTCGATCTCTTACGACACCCACAAATTCTCACATTTTATTGGAACTTAATAAGGAATAAAAGTCGCGGCGGTCTATTCTATTTATATTACAATTTTATACGTGGTAGACCCACGCTGCAGCTATATTTTATGGTTGAAGCACGAATAAGTCGGTTTGACCGGGATAGAACCATGCTCTCACAGAATATCAGCGTAAAATAGTAGCTCAATGCTGCTGTGTTTCGTACGGTGAATTTAGAGAACCGAACACGCTTTTTACTGGAAACGATGCATTCCATTTTAGTCCTTAAGGATCTACAAGTTGATTCTTAATCGAGGATAGATGTAGATATCTTTACAGTATAAGGGTGACAAACGAGCACACAGTCCACCTAACGGTAAGTGCTTGCTGTGCCCCATAGACATCTACATCTATCCTCATTTGCGAATTAAAATGCAGATGCGTTATCAGCCTTGAGGACTAAGATGGAATGCCTCGTTTCCAGTAAAAAGGGTCTCCGGTTCTCTACACTAACCATACGAAACACAGCAAAATTAAGCTGCTATTTGACGCTGGTATTCTGTGAGAGCGTGGCCCTTCTACGATCGAGCCAACCCATTCGTACTACAATTATACTACTATTATAGCAGCAACATGGCTCTACGAAATGGAAGGGGTCGTATGAAAGCTACAACTTTAACTAACTTTAAAATGGCTTTTTAAACTATAGCTAAATTACCTGTATTATTAATCATTATCATTATATATTAACCATCTTTGTCCTTAACATCTCGACGTAATTGCTAACAAATCGATGATCAAATACGACGTTGTTAAAAATAAATTAACATAGTACACAGGTAACTATAGAATGTTTTACAAATTAAGTCCATACACACACATTCATAGAATTCCCACCAGATTTAAAACTAGTTAAAATGTGCAAATTCGTGACCTAACGGAGTTGAACCTCGGTCTATTTCTGTATTTATTTTATAAATGACCTGTCTTATCTATTACAGTCAACAATATGGTCAAATCATTGTGAGAATGAAATCGATACGAAAAGTTATATAATACAATAACTTCATTTCAGGCATCAGGACCTAAAATTGAGAACATTGGGCCATAGCAATACATACCTCAACCTAAAGATATATATAAAACATAAAAATGACATTATTTAGAGATCTTTCTTCTTTAGCGCGTCCATGTATCGGCTAAAAACACTACCCCGGAGATTCCGAAATCGGGAACGAGGAATATATCTTTGTATTTTGGAATATGGAGTACGTGGAACGTTTTTACGTGGTAGAGCCAGGCTTCAGTTATATTAGTAGTATAGTTGTAGCACGAATTGGTCGGCTCGACCGGGGAAAGACCACACTGTCAAAGAATACAAGCGTAAAATAGGTAGCTTAATGCTGCTGTGCTTCGTATGGTGAGTGTAGAGAACTGGAGACCCTTTTTACTGAAAACGAGGCATTATTCCTAGTCCTCACGGGTGACAACGCATCTGCATTTTGATTCGTAATCGAGGATAGATGTAGATGTATATGGGCCGTAGCAACCACTTACCATCAGGTGGACTGTGTGCTCGTGCTCGTTTGTCACCCTATCCTATTAAAAAAATGTAGGATATAGTCTAGAAGAAGTCAATTTATTTTAACTGTCAGTATCTGGCATACTTTGCAATGCCTTTTTAGCCGACTGCTCTAGAATGATGGCAATGTTTTTCCGGTGACTGTATTTACGCATGTAAGTCTATTTCTACGGTACACTCTGTAGCTTAAATGGCTTGATGGATTTTAACATATGGGATGAGCCTTGATTTTTCCTTAGTTGTGGTAGTGACATAGAGTATAAAATAGTTTTTATCGGAGGTGGGATTCTAAATCACTGTTATGTTAGTGTTAACTATTGGCTTAAAATTAAAGTAACAGCCTCATATACTTTCCACTGCTGGGCTTCCTCTCACTTCTGAGAGGATTTTAGGGTAAGGAAGTGTCCGCTGCTGTGCGCTAATGCGTGTTGCCGGACTATTCATGTTTTCGAATTTTAATTTTTCCCAGACATGCAGGTTTTCTCACGATGTTCTCCTTTACTGCCATACATTTGGCTTGTTTATCAGAAATATTTGCGAACGCAAACACAACTCACTTAAGTTTCATCGTAACTGGATGAATCGTATAGAAGCCCATGACGTATACGTATTGTATAGAAGCGTACGGACGACTGCCTCGTTGCTTTATTGGTTTTACGCACGACAGCTGATCATGTGGTCCCGGGTTTGCATCCCGGGTCCAACGAAAATCACTATTGGATTTTTCTGTCAGAAAATTATCAGTTGCAGCCCGGAGTTAAAACGTTGGCGGTGTTTCCCGTGCTTCTGAAGACACTTAAAGCCGTTGAACTTGCAATTAAAACAAATCTAATTTACACAATGATTTCTTATAATTATAACGTGAAGTGTTCATGTATTTACCTCTTGATTCAAGTGGCAGTAACTTAAAAACGAGTAGCCTACTATTGTACGATTTAAGTGATCGCGCTTCACCTACTGAGAACGCTACGTCCCATAGAAACCTTTTTCTGAACCCTTTCCAAGGGTAACGTGCTGTGAACTATATACAGAAGTATATAATACATTAAACTACATATTATATTTATTATACTTAATTTAGTGGTAGATGGATGCGGATGGCTCAGGACCGGGCTTTGTGGCATTCCTTGGGGGAGGCCTATGTTCAGCAGTGGACTTGTGAAGGGCTGTAATGATGATGATGATGATGATACTTATTTTATCCAATTCTATCGAAAATTATAAAAATGGATTTTTAAGATTTCTTTATACGACAGTGGCTAAGGTATCGCTACGGAATTTTAAAAGCGAGGAAATTGTTATGCTTATATTTGTACGTATGGCCTGCATGTTTATGTTGTAGCTCTGATTAATTATTTCTGAAGGGGCCATCAAAGTCATAGGGTGCGAGGGCGATGACCTGAGGGTTCTTGATTCATGTTCATAAGCACGCCTATCAGCATAAGTCAAGACCTACCTGTCATTAAATTTAAAAGAGTATTATACAAATGGCTCAATGAAAAGGCTTTTTATACTGTAGAGGAATATTTAAACTACGATATGTAATAGCAACTAGACTGATATAAATTTACTGGACCAATTGTGAAATATTTATTAAACACCTATTATTTATTGATTAATTGATGACATTTTGTTATTTTAGACATTTTATTCATTAATATTAATATTTCATTATTTTATAGTTTTAGGATTTGCATGCCATTAATAGTGGCTGCTTAAGCGGACGTTTAATTAATATCCACCTTCATCCATCCACCACCATCTTCAGTGTACCTTAACCAAACGCAAATAAATATTTCATTTAATTTCATTTAATAATATAATGTTTAATAGAATTAAAAAAAAAAAAACAGAATATACGACGCGTATGTTTTTTTAATGTATGTTCATCGATTTCTGAGAAACGTGCACATTTTGTAATTAACGAGTGGTCCCACATAAATTTGAAGAGATAATTTCATCGCTAAGGGTGGAATAATGCGTGATAAATATTTAATGTACCTATTTTAATCTATGTTTTAGTTGTATCCTTGAACTTCTGATATAACTCAGACCATTCAAAAGGGTAAAATAATTAAACTCATTTCGTCTTATTACAATATGTAATATATAAAATGGAACTTCAACAAAAAGGGAGAAATATTCAATTCAGTCCACAGATTACGATAAAAGTCATTGGTTTAGTACAGTTTTAATAAAATATGAAAGAAAAATTGTCACATTTGCCATGAAGGAAAACAAAATTAAACATTTCTGAAAGCCTTGCTAGTAGTTCTTATTTGACTATGGTAGGATAATAAGGTCTACTGCTTTGACGAACTCAAATAATCAAACTGTACATTGTATATTTAATATCTGTAATCAATAACCACATTAATGGAGCAATTAAGACTTAAAGTTCAAAAAAAATAAATTTCCTCGCCAAACAGCACTTGCAGTCATTAAAATAATGGTGAACAAACTGACAAACAAACACACTCGTGATTATCATCAGTGTTCGGTTGTGTCTTGAGTTGAGATAAGTGTTGCGTTGAGTTGAGAGTTGGGTTGATTGGTTGAGAGTTAGGTTGATTGGTTGAGAGTTGGGTTGATGGGTTGAGAGTTGGGTTTATTAGTTGAGAGTTGGGTTGATTGGTGGTTTGAGTGTCCTTCCTACCGAGATTTTGTCACAGCGGCCAGTCTCCACGGGACTAATTGATAGAATCAGGCATTAATTTGCGGAAATCCATTATAATAAAGATATTAATAGTTACTTTGCAACCATCCGCTCAAATGAATAAAATGATGTGTCTATAAAAAAAAAAAGTTTGAAGAGCACCTACGCCGTGCCTCAATAGCGTGCACGGTTGGTAGACCGAGCGGTCAGCCGCCGTAGAGTCTACATCACCTGAAGATGCCTCGTGTAGAGGCGAAACACGTGTTGTATTATCTTCGATGGTGTGTCTTTCCTAGAATAGTGGTGTTGGAAGTAGTGTTGCTGGGATTTAGGGTTTGGGTCCCGGGACGTCTCGTGTCTCGAAGTCCCGGGACTTTTCGTAATTTTAATTGTCTCGAGTCTCGCGACTTTTAGGTCGAGACTTGAGACGAGACAAGATTGTCGAAATTGTTATGTAATCATTTTTATTTTCAAATAATTGAAGTGATGTGAATGTGAAGTGACAATAAATGTGTAGTTGTTGTCGTTTGACGTTATTAAAATTGGTATGTCTTTTAATTAAGTTCGTTTTATGACTATAAGATTTATCTGTTTAAAAGTGGCGGTTTTAGGGAAAAAGAGATTTTCTCTATGCTGCCCGTTGCTCCACTCAGTTACAGGTTTCCTCCCAATGGTTTTGATTAGCGCCGAGCACTTAGTAAATAAGAACAACTTTACGAATGTGGAGATTGAATTTGTGTGTGATTAAAAGAAATAAACAAAGCAATTATTAAGACTGAAATTAACTTTAAACCTATTCAGCCCTATTAATAAACATAGACTTGAGCAAGATTAACTTTACTCCTAGTTTAAAGCTTAAAATATCTAATTTCAGTATTAATAAACATAGAGTAAGGAGGCAGTAAACTAATCCGAATCTACTCTCGGAATAAAAGTTAATCCTTGGCGGTACCTAGTTTAACGATTGAGTAAGCATAGACTAGTCGCGTATTTTGACATTTTGTAAAACTTTACGTTTACGCGCGTTGTTACCCGTGTTAAATTCATAAGTTGTCAACACTAGTAACAAAAACAGCATAATGGATTAAAATGCCAAGAAGTGATGTGGAGCAGAACAAAGTGATTGCAGGTTTTTATTCATTATGTGGATTTAGACAAGTGATTGGAACTATTGATTGCCACATATTCGAATCCCGAAAGTCGCTGGAAACATCGGACATAACTACATATACTAGAAAGGATACAGTTAAATAAATGTACAAGTAAGTTTTATAGCACCTAGCTAGCCCATCTTTGCCGTATAGGTACTTAATTATTTTCTTAAATTCAATACAATCGCCTTAATCTATTAATTCATATTAAAGAAGTTATGAGTGCTTTGTTCCAGGTTGTGTCAAATGCAAATTTAGAGATTATGGATACGGTGGCACATTGGTAAGGCAGCACACATGACTCAAGAATATTTAATGAAAGTCGCATTAAAACGTTTGAGCAGTCAGAATTTAAAGGCGGACTTCTCGGAAATTCTGGTTATGCTTGTACTCCTTGTTTGATCACTCCTATCCTGCGTCATAATAAACAAAAGGAAGGAATGTACAACCGGTCGCACATCTGGGCCCGTAACACTGTAAACAATGCTTTGGAGGGAAGCAAAGGTTTCGGTGTCTACTGCGAGGACCAAATGCCAAATAAGAGCATACAAAACTATTACACGTACGAATTAACTTGAGACTCCGCTGGAATGCGACCCCCTTCCCGACTCCCCGCACCGCGTCCCGCGCTGGCCGTGCGCGCTCAGTACCGATAGCATTTTTGTTACGGATACGCGTCTCGACTCTAGTTCGATATTTTTGATAATTGTTTGTTGTTTGGTTTGGACTTTTGTTTGTTTTTGTTATACTTGAACGTTATTTTATCTGTTTGTTGTTAATTGCGTTGTTTTATTGTTAAGTTTGGACGTTGTGTTGTGCCGTTTTCTTGTGACGCTTAGGAGTTACTCCGCCTTTTTTATTTTAAAAAAAGATGGGAGGAAAGACAATACACAGCCAAGCACGGACACTTGCTCTAAAAGTTTTAAAATTTTTACGAATACTGTACGAATCCGTAACACTTTTTATAGTGCAATAAAGTGTATAATAAATAAATTAATAATATTATAAATGAGAAAGTGTGTTTGTTTATTTCTCTGTCCTTCCTTGACGCGTTAACTAAAAATAATATTATATATATTATAAAAAATAAATATTTAAAATATTTAAAAATGGCAACAGTATATCACTTATTATTTCACCCCTTGCCAGAACATTTTATTTTGTTTTTATTAATAATCTCATGCAAATCTCAAAAATTTCAAATAAAAAAAATATTACGACGCATAATTTTGCACACCGTACATTGACAATTACGTCATCGGCCCAGGTCTCATGTTAATTCGTACGAGTTATATATACATTGCAATACAAAAACAAAATGTAGTATAAGGAGATGATGAAAATGTACCAGTCACACAATTAGTAAATAACTCTGTTAGAGGAAATTCTGTTCGGACAGCATTTATTAAAGATTTTTTTTTAAATAAATATACAATAATTACATGTACAAAAGGTTTTATTTATACCAAAAAAAACAAAACAAAAATGGTTATTTAATTAATTTTACCCTTCACGCTCCTTTCTTAATTCTAAAATTTCGTTACAAATATTAAAAGTTATTATATTTAGAACTTAGTTTTTCCACCGAGTCCGAAAACAACACGAAGAACAGGGAACAACACGTAACACGCATCTCTTGTCAAACTCAAAATATTGCCTGTCACTGTCATTAATGTCATCATCCAGCATTGAATTCATTCACCAATCATTCACTGACTCACTCTTTTTACTTGGGTTGCCATAGCGCAAGCATTAATCCCGGCGTAAGGAATGTATGGTTAGTCCGAGATTACTTCATGTTTATTAATAACATTGTAATAACGAAGTAAATAGTCAGTTACTCTGAGATTAGCTAGTCCAAGTGTAACCTCGAATTAAGCTTGGCATAAGCAATTTTTATTAATAAGACAGATTAAGATTTAATTTTCTGTTTAATAAATGTTGATTTATACAAAAACAATGCCTTTTTAATATGTTTCATAAGGAAATAACTCAATTAAAATTCTTCAAATAAGGCTTAGCTCTATTAAAAAATGTTTTTTCTTAAGTCTCGAAGTCCCGGGAATTCCCGAGACCTTGATTGTTGGCTATCTCGTGTCCCGGGACTTTGAAATTGTCGGGAATTCTCAAACCCTACTGGGATTAGTGGTCACGGGATTAGTACACGCAATTGAGGGAGGGCGAGAGGTGCTCTTCAAACTAGGAAAGACACATCATTTTATTTAATTGAGTGGATGGTTGCAAAGTAACTATTAATATCTTTATTCACGGTATGGTGTGGTATGTGGTATGGTTTACTTACTTACTTACTTATCGTCACGCACAATCCCTAACGGGGTAGCCAGAGAGAACAGATCGCCAAGTGTCACGATCCTTACATACCTCTTTCGCTTCTTTCAGGTTCATTAACTTCTTCATACATGCACGTCTAGGTATCCGAGTACTCTTGACCCTCCCCTCTTCGAGCAATTTGCTCACATGGTCTTCGAAAGTTAGTCTCGGTCTACCTCGACACCTTTTAATATTTACTTTCGCTCTATATATTTTCTTCACCATTCGGTCTTCACTCATTCGTTCAACGTGTCCAAACCATTGGAGTACGCCCCTATCAATTTTTGTGATAAGGTCATCTTTCAATCCTGCCATATTGCGAATCTCTTCGTTTCGCTTTCGGTCGGCTATGGTAACGCCACACATTTTACGAAGAGATCGCATCTCCACTGCATTCAACTTGCTTTTATGCTTCTTCTGGCATACCCAGGTTTCGCTGCCATATAACAAAGTCGGTACCAACACTGCGTTATGTATTGCAAGGCGTGCACTCTTCACCACGCCTTGCCTTTTTATTAATGCATTCAGGGCACCATTGGCTTTGTTTCCGGCAGCGACACGCCTATCCACATCTAAATCACATCTTCCATCCCGGCTGAAAGCACTCCCCAAGTATACAATTTCATTTACCTGTTCTAGCCATTCCTGATTTACCCATATTTCACATTTCGTTCTCTCTTCGTCCTTTTCAAATACCAGATGGTATGGTTTAATGTTAATAATTTGCATTTAAATGGAACTGAAACTTCATACATTAAAAATTCGTAACTCCTAATGTCAAACATGTTAATTCTAATGTAATTTTAAATGGGGAAGAACTGAGTCTTGTTGACAACACCATTTTTCTTGGAATCACACTAGACGCAAAGCTTCAATGGCTCCCTCATATATTAAAACTGGCTAGCAGACTTAGTTCTGCAGCATATGCTGTAAAAAAGATTAGAACTCTTACCAGTGTTGAAACAGCTAGAATAGTTTACTTTAGTTATTTCCATAGCATTATGTCGTATGGTATTTTGCTATGGGGACACGCGACTGACACTGAAATTATATTTATTTTATAGAAAAGGGCCATTAGAGCGATATATAATTTAAAACCAAGAGTCACTGAGACAAAAATACAAGGAAATTAACATATTTACTCTGGCCTCTCAATACATTTATGAAAATGTAATTTACGTACACAAAAATAAAAGTAGTTTTGCAAAAATAAGTGATATTCATTCTGTAAATACTAGGAACAGACACAAGCTAGTAGTACCAGTTACTCGACTCCACCGAGACAGTAATTCTTCCCATTCTTGGGGTGATGTATACGCTTTTACAACAAAATCCCAGAAAATATACAAAATTTATCATACACAATGGTTAATTTTTTTTAAACTAAGTATGTAAAAAAGGGTTATTATAATATTAAGGAATTTATGGATGATAATAACCCCTGGGAGGAGTGATCGCTACCAAGCTATTTCTAATTTGTCTTTTGTTGTTAATCGTAAACATGATTGTACGTTAGATCTAGCTTTCACGGAAGATTTGATCTAAACGTCACTTTTGAAAGGCGGATTTCTCGAAAAACGTGATTCAATCTACCTGAACGCCGGACATTACAAAAAATATTTAAAATGGACGTGGTAGAGCCATGCTGCAGTTATATTAGTAGTATGATATGCATGAATGGGTCGGCTCGACCGGGGAAGGACTACGCTCTCACAGAATACACCAGCGTAAAATAGCAGACGCTGCTGTATTTCGTATGGTGAGTGTAGAGAACCGGAGACCCTTTTTACTTGAAACGAGGCATTTCATCTTATTCCTTACAGGTAACAACGCATCTGCATTTTGATTCGTAATCGGGGATAAATGTATACGTCTATGGGCCATAGCAACCACTTACCATCGGGAGAACTATGTGCTCGTTTGTAACCCTATCCTATAAAAAAAAACACCCGGCAATAAACTTACAGAAACTAATATGTATTTCGTGAAATGCATTCAAACCACAGAGCTGAGAGGAACTGTTAGGACTGGGATTTTGATGGGATGTCCGCTGCTGCGGATAAAGGAACAACAAATAAAACAGCTCGTAATAAGGATGGGCACTTACCTGGGGGAAGCTGTGAGCGGCCTTTCTCTTGACGGCTATGCGGGCACGATGAAAATTGCGAAGATGATGACGGCGCGCGTTTTCTTATAACTTCCGCCATCTCCCCTATCTACTTGGCGGAGCGCGCCTCACATTGGAGGACCTAAGTATGCGTCCACCAGTATCTGAGTCCCCCCTACTAGGCAGGCCCGTGCGGGGAAGGAACGGAAGAGAGGGGGATTATGTCAGCCAACCCAACTAACAAATACATCAACAAATACAAAATCCAAAGATATACGTTGGCACAACCACTGAGTATGTGTTTACTACTAAGCAATGTGTCCGGGGTGGTCTGGAATATAATATACTAGGTAAGGTATGTCCCACAACGTAGACAGCTCAGAGTTTAGTAGTATACGCCATGCTGAAGTTCTTGACACGCACTCACGCGCACTTCTTTATGATGTCCATACTTGAGGAATTGCATATGGTAACTATACCAAATAAGACGAACGATTTTGACAAGCAGAAGAGAACAAAACCCAGTGCAAGTCAGAAATCCAAAAGAATTTTTTTATAGAATAAGGGTAACAAACGAGCACACAGTCCACCTGATGTTTGGTATATGCTGAGGCTCATAGGCATCTACATTTAGCCTCAATTAAGAAATAAAATGCAAATGCATTCTCACCCCTGAGGACTAAGATGGAATGCCTAGTTTCCACTAAGAATGGTCTCCGGTTCTCTACACTCACCATTCGAAACAGAAGCTTTCAGCTGCTATTTTACGGTGGTATTTTGTGAGAGCTTGATCCTTCCCAGGTACCGCGTATATGCCACTGCACGGTGTAGTGATGATATATCCAAATTAAAATAAACAGTTACAGTGGGATTGTTGACTTATAATTCGCATATCAAAAAACAGTTGTTTTGTTCGTTACCTCAAACGTACATCCTTTGCAAGTGGAACACGTCATTAGTGCGGCAAAATACGCGCAGTTCCGCCATAATGTGCGGGCACGAACGGATGACAGATGCCAGTTCCCGCCCCGAGAGTACGTAATGCGCTATGCATGACACTACTTAGTTCTAGTAATACGAGCTAACATGTCTTTTTCATCTTTTTAACTTTCCGCTAAGAAAATTGAAAATTTTCAAAAATAGGGAAGTTATTGGTTTCACCCCGATTTTTTGAAAATCGAGTTTTCATCAGATCTCGACGTTTTGAGATCCCAGGAAGGCAGGAAGCTAATCTGACTAATTTAACTTTTGAACGTCTTGACCAATTGAGATACGGTATTATTGCGGCGTTCTAAAGATCTCAATGTGGAATAGATTTGGTGATAATAGGAACTGATTCGGACGAGTAGATTTTGAGAAATCTCAAAAATAAAAATTTTGAAAAACTTTTTTTTTTGGAATAACTTTTAAACGGCTTTACCGATCGATTTCAAAAAAAAATAAGCTCAAAAAGTGACGTCGAATGCCGTTTGGAAAATAAAAATCATCGTTCATTCGTTCGTGAGACTTCGAAGGAGAAATAATTTGCAAAACAAAAACGTTTTCTTAACATAGCTTCGAGATTTCGCAACATAATTTGGTGAAATTTGAAGCGCTTAGCATTTGAAATTTTTTTAAAGAATATTAACAATGCTATAAACATTACTATATTCATCTTAACGAGTGATTCACGCCAGTAGTCGAATGGCGGATTCGAACCCACGACCTTTTTGAGTTCGCGATCCGCGCCCTGCCATTAGGCTACTGTCGCTTAATTAGAGGAAATTCCAGCTAAATTCCAGGGATGAGTTGCAGGGTCAACCAAGTTTTTTTTTAAAGAACATACTGACTACTGAAGCTAGGGTTATCAACTCCCGTTTTATGTTTTAGAGGATTTGATAAGATTAAATATAGGATATAGGATAATAATAGAAGATATCATATTGTTTTTAATAAAATACTGTTATAGTATTAGTAACGACATTTATTAATAAAAGAAAGCAATTTTAACACGCAATGTAACATAATTTGTCTTTCTAACATTACAACATCATATCTTCACCGCATCTCTTTCAGTAAGTGTCGCCTTCGGCAGACGCTGGTATGACCAATCGTATCCACTATCGGATAACTAGACGCTCGACTAGGTATACTAACTACCCCTTGGGTACTACGCATTAGAACAAAACGGTTTGCTTCATCGTTTGTCATGAGTAGAGCCACAGTCTAACTTTTTTTAGTACTGTAGTAGAGAAAAGGAGTGGAATAAGTTACCAATATGTCTTTTAACCAACTACAATGTGTATGTATTCAAGGCAAGGGTGAATACGATTTGGTTAAGCTAAGACAGTGCACTTTATTGCCTTTTGCTACGACACCACTTATCATCAGGTGAGAAAGTGGTCAAGCGCTGATTTAGAAACTGGTGTAAAATATTCGGACCGGTAACAGACTGCAGCGTCGATGGTGCGAAAGATTTTTTTAAGTAGTAGTAATAGTGACAAACGAGTCAGAATAGATACTGATGGTAATTGGTTCCTATTGTCCACAGACACCAAAATGTGTACTCTAATAAGAATCAAAATGCAGACATTTCTTACGAGTGAGGGTGATAGTCCATGTGATGGCAAATTGATACTATGTTCTATAGACACTGGCATTACTCCTCGATGAAGTTTTTTTTTAATATAAAATAAGGGTGACAAACGAGCACACAGTCCACTTGATGATAAGTGGATGTTGTGGCCCATAGACATCTACATTTATCCTCGGTTAAGATCAAAATGCAGATATACGTTGTCACCCCTGAGTACTAAGATGGAATGCCTGTGTTTCGTTCAGTTAGTTTAGTGAACAGGAGACCCTATTTACCGGAAACGGGGCATTTATCTTAGTCCTCAGGGCCAAGGGTGACAACGCATCGGTATATTGGTTCTTCATCGAGGATAGATGTAAATGTCTATGGGCCATTGCATCCACATATAATCACGTTGAATGGATTAGGTGCTGCGCGTTCGTTTGTTAACCCTATTTATAAAAAAAAATTATAAAGACATCAGTCCTCGATGAAGTATAACAATGCATTTGCGTTATCACGCCTGAACTAAGATGGTATACTCTGTCATCGCTAATAAAGTCCCGACTCCCTTCACTGATGAAATACAGCAACATTAGCTGTATGAAACAAATAACATTTTTGAAAATATCACAAATTTGGACCACATTCACACTCGTGAATTGCAAGAACTATACTCGCGCCGCGGTTCAGCACTCCACAACCTTTCTAATAGTTTTTCGGCATTATGTTTATGAACTCATATTCCTTTTTTAATATGATTGTATGGTTATAATCAATATTAAGATTGTTGTTGTTTTCCTTTTTATTTATCACAATCTCGTTGTAATTAATTCTGCCAATGTCAAGTACGTCAAACGTGCTAGAGCCACGCTCTCATAATCCCAGCATCAAATAGCAGCTTAATGCTGCTGTATCTTGTATGGTGAGTGCAGAGAACCGGAGACCCTTTTAGCTGGAAACGAGGCACTTCATCTCAGTCCTCACGGGTGACAACGCATCTGCATTTTGATACTTGATTGAGGATAAATGTAGATGTCTATGGACCACAGCATCTACTTACCATAAGGTGGGCTGTGTGCCCGCTTGTCACCCATATTCTATAAAAAAAATCATGGAAGTCATTCAATTCTTAAATTTTATATCACACTGTTTGTTGAGATGGTGAACATATGATATCTTCAGTTAGTAGCCCACCATCGTATATAATAATTAGTACATATTGTCATAAGTCTGCTATGAGTAGATAAAGGAGGGTAGATAAATGTGTCGCCTATGGTTCGGTGATTATGAAGCACATAATGACGTGTCGGTTACGGTTCGGTGCGCGGTAATTTTTTTTTAAATTGAGTTTGGAAATTGTGAACGTTTTCATTGTCCAAGCCGTCACCGTTATAAGAAAAGGTTATTTATTATTAAGAACTTTAGAACTTTGTTTCTCGTTAAGCCTAAGTACGTATGTAATACAGTTGAAATGCAGCGTAAGTAAAACAAACTTTTTATATAAATCTGCAAGGTTATTAAATGATTTTGATAGGGTGCAGATCCAGGAAAAACAATAGAATAGAAAAGAGTAGAGTTTTTTTACAAGCATATGAGTGGTTCTTATTGAATGCCATATGTGCTTTTAAACCACTGCTTCAGAAAAACCCTAGCGCTGGGAAAACCAGCAAGGACCCAGGTTTCTAATAATTTACTATATTTGAGATATTTTATTTCTTAGGCGTGCAGTTCGCCACACGATAGACGATATTCTTTCGCCGTCGATTACGTTGATTAACAATTAATATTGCAATAAACTATTTCATTGATGCCCAGGCTTGGCCTGAGTTAACTTGGATCCAAATTTCACATGCCGACCGGTGTATTCTTCGAAAAGCTTACATCCAGCAAATGGCATTAAAAGACTTAAAAAAATATATTTACGAATAGTGGATAATGTGAACGTGCGCTGGAATACAATGACGTTTCCTCTCCTATTTTATTGGAAAAGAACAGCTTGTTTTATTTTGGCGGCCAACTTTACCTAAGTACAATTAAAATTATGTCCTATAAACTACTACTATAACCAAATAAATTGATAGTTTCAAATAGGTTTCAAAAAGTAGGGCAACCCCCCACTAGATGGAGTAATGACGTGGTAAGATATGCAGTGGACTTGTGATGGGTTGCTGGCTTCAAGTGCGCTGGCATTATCAATAGAAAGTATATTCTTAGAAACTATTTGCTATATGCTGAATAGTGCAACGCTGTACGTCAAAAAGCATGACTACTCGTAACACGTATAAAAATGTATAAAAAGTTACGACAATATTATCACCTTAAAGAATAATCAATGTAATATGACTATTTCATACGTGGTAGAGTCATGCTGCAGCTATATTAGTTGTAGCACGAGTGGGTGGGCTCGACCGGGGCAGGACCGCGCTCACACAGAATACCTCGTCAAATAGCAGCTTAACGCTGCTGTGTTTCATTTGGTGAGTTTAGAGAACCGGAGACCCATTTTACTTGAAACGAGGCATTTCATCATAGTTCTCACGGATGACAAAGCTCAGGTGGACTGTGTGCTCGTTTGTCACCCCATACTATAAAAAAAGTGCTTCATTTTTTTTTCATATTATTGTCTTTCAGTATTTTACTATAAATTATGGCAACAGATATTGGTAAAATATTTACATGTATCCCTTTATTGAAGTAAAAGTAAAAAGCAAAAAGTTGATTTGTGACCCTTAGACGCCTGCATTTTAAAGTAGTGACTGAAAGTGTTCTGTTCTGGTAAATCGGACAAGAAAGCAGATACCAAAGCCTTCATTTAGGTTACTGTCAGATCTACCTTAGGTTACCGTCAGGTATAACGGTATTTCAGCGAAACAAGTTCTAAGTTGTTTGAATTAATCTCAATAGCAGAAATTATATTACCGGTACAAAAAAGTTTCGCATTTATTTTATTATGTTACATGCTGTCTCAGCCACGAGCATCCATCAACTTCCTATTTCATGCTTCATCAGATGGTCATTCCAGTGTGCTTATAAGGAGAATATACAGTATATTATTTATATAAGAAAGCGTCCTAATATAACGCTTGTCTTGCCCACTCGAGAACCTTTCAAGAGAAAAGTATCAGTTCTCAGTTGTACACTATTGTTTTTAAAACCTAACTGGACGTGTCAGATGTGTCACCGATGGTAGCTTAGAGGATTCGGATCAATCGATTAACCTCTTGGTTACAATTTAGAAATTATATTACTTTTAAATGAAATTATGTATTATGAATTTACAATAAATAACAAACCCAGTAAAATAGTTTCGATATTAAACCGCGAAATTATGAATGTAGACGTCTGATAATGTATAAAATTATATTTGCAACAAATAAGCTAGCTAGGTTATTAAATTATAACTGTAATAAACGCATAATCAAATAATGAACATAAACACAGCTTAATACAGTTTTTGTTGCAACCTTCAGAACAACAAATCGACGGCTACGCCGGAGGGAGATGGACAGACAAATAAAAAACCAACAATTGTCGTAATTATTATAAGTACTGACTGCTGGCGGGAGGGTTCAGTTGGAGGGATGCCTTTGCAGCATCAACATTAAAACTCAAACCGCTGTTTTCGATTCCTCAATAAAAAAAATCATGAATTAATTATAGGTTAATAATAACATGTGAGTGAAAACATAGCTTTACTTTTTTTTGTTTACTCAAACAAGTTTTGCTGTCAGTGCTATTTACAGCATAGTATGAACTTTGTGTGCAGTTAAACCGGAGCGAAATGAAGATGGAACGAATGATGTTACTGGTGAGTTCTTTTTTATCTGTATTAAATAAAATAAATACGAGAAAATACCGACAAAAATCTTTTTGATGAACCACCACGTATAAATTATAATATAATATAGTATAAATTATTAAATTTTTTCGTCGAGAAATTCTCAGTAGCTGCCCGGAGTCAGAAAATTGGCGATGTCCGCACTTGATCTTTCTCCGGTCGTGTGGCTTGACCGTCCCATTATGATTATAAGCGAGGGAATAGAGGGTGCACCTGTGCTTGCGCTTACACTTGGACTCTATAACTCCGTCCTGCGCCGATGGCTAGTCTCCGTTGAGGCAGGCCGCCGTGACTGAAATTCGGTCTGGAGGACGTTGTTACATAACGCGATGACATCAAAGTAGGCTCGTATGGGGTTATAGACATGAATATAATCCTTACGACACCCACGGGAAGATATGGGGTAGTGGATATTATTACACCGCCATTACACGTCAATCATTAATAAATTACACAATCAATCATAAATCAACAATCATTAATAAATTATTACAAATTCGTATGATTTGTGTTAACTAATTTTGGTAATGTTTTAAAAACTCAATAAATTTTCAATTTTAATATAAATTCGATTTAAAAATATATAATACAATAATAATAAATTGATTACAAAAACTGTGACGTCATTCCACAGTAATTTTCATTTAATATTTAAAGAACTTTTTGTTTTGACAAGTCTTAAGAAGTTTTTATTTGACCAGTGTTAAATATCCAATTTGTTGTTAAAATAATAGCTTACAAAATGTCCCACTGCTGGGCACAGCCCTCCTCTCATTTCTAAAAGGATTTATTGTGATTCTACAAAAATGTTGTTCCTAGCTTGAATTTGAGATAAAGCACTTCGCCAAAAGAGTAGCCGAGACGATGTACCACGAAATGCCCTAGACGAAAGTTTATTGACCAAAATGACGATATATCGAAGATGGGCCAGTTTAAGAGTCGAAGAGCATATATGCGTAGGTATTTGGATGTAAAGAAGGCGAGAGAAGTGTGTCAGGATCGTGCCAAATGGAAGTCCGTAGAGTCTGCCTACCTCCCTCGGTTACAGAAGTGAGGGTTTATAATAGTCTATGGTAAAAAAATCGTACAGAGTAGATTTATATTTATTTATTTATTTATTTACACTTTATTGTACTAAAGGTACAAACGGCGGACTTAATGCCATATGGCATTTTCTACCAGCCAACCGGAAAGTTAGTGGGAGATGTGTGTACTGCTTATATGTAGATTGTTGCCAAAGAATTGTGAAATGTTACCAAATAATTACTGACAAGTTGACTAAATAAGCTGTAAATTTTGTGTGATTTCCAATGCTCCCTTGTCAGCTGTCTGTGGGATGTATTTTCCTGATTTCCAAGCAAAACAGCCTCTTTTAATATTTTGTATATAAACTTTCTAATTGAAAGTGAAAAATAGCTTGCTTACAAACTTAAAATTTTAATGACCGTTCCATTTCGTACCATTACAGCCAATTAAAGTCCACAGCTGAGCATAGCCCCTCCCTATTGATTGCCTCATAGGGGGGATATTTGCCATAGTTGCTACGGGCAAGACCGCGCTCTCACAGAATACCAGCGTAAAATAGCAGCGTTATGCTGCTGTGCCTCGTATGGTACCTGTAGAGAGAGATCCGGAGACCCTTTACGGAAACGAGGCATTCCATCTTTGCCCTCAGGGGTGACAACGCATTTGCATTTTGATTTTTAATCGAGGATAAATGTAGATGTCTATGGGCCACAGCATCTAATTACCCTCAGGTGGACTGTGTGCTCGTTTGTCACCAAATGCTATAAAAAACGTAAATATTTTTATTTCTGTTGCCATTACGACACCGACGAATTGATATGGGGTAGTGGATATTGTTACTCCGCCAATACACGGTAAAAAAAATTAATTACGGTCTAATGTCGACCACGAGGCGACCACTAGATATAATATAACTAGACTACAATGCAAAATTTTATAAAAAAAACAGTCACACATGTATTTAATTTTCATTTACGCGATGTGCATATTTTCGTGTGATTACAAAATTTAGCTATTCACTAAAACAAACGGCCGGCCGCATTATGCGTGTTACAATTAAATACATTTTTTTGTTTCTCTTCCCCACAACCTTGATCTTCTTACGCAACGATCCCATAACCTTTGTGTAGTGTCCACGACTGCAATTATAAATCTATCACAATTATAGTGGAACGAATATTATGTAAATTAGTCGTTTAACAATGAAGGCATGTTTCACATTAGTTACATGAACTATTTTAGCGAACTATTTTAACTCATTTTTCTCAGTGGTAAGATTCCTTTTCTAGACCTTTACTTTTCTTTATAGTACGTAGTACTATTATTTATTCTGTGCCCATAAGTAAACCGTTTAGGGGTGGTTTAATAATGTCAACTACCCCATATCATCCCGTGGGTGTTTTACAGAGGCGACAGAGGGAAACAAATCACGAGATTGGCAGTAGCGTCTTCATAATAACTTCTAAAACTAAAAAATTGCGATTGACAACCCGAGTGCCAAGCGTGGCAACTATGATCCCCCTATGAGGCAATAAATGGGGGAGGTCTTTGCTCAGCAGTGGATTTTAAAAGGCTGCAATGGTAAAATTCCTTTTCCACCAAAGAGTCAGCCTGGGTTAACACCCTTTCATCTATTTCTGTGCGAGCACTGCCGTTTCTGAAACGGAATTAGAAATAAAATTATTGTTTCATTTAATTTACACTGGCTAGTACTCGACCCGTTGCAGCCACAGAAGAAATAATTGTGGACATTTCATTTTAAATTTGGAATAGTTATAGTGTTTAATTAGGAATCATAATACAATCATTGAACGTGAATTATCTTTAACTTTCATTCTTTCTTGTCGATACGATACGCGCGCTACATACTGTAAGTAATTTGTACTGTCTTCCTTGTACCTTCACGCAAGTGCAAGCAATAAGTTGACAAAGTTCAACCGTAATCTGATGAACTGTATGGCAGCGCATAAAATACGAAAAAACCAACATTAAGATTTATTTATTTATTTCAGAGACACGGTACAATAAGTTGTTGCTATAACTTTTAGGATCATTTACATGTCTTACCGGTATCGGCGTAGAAACAGCATAATTATCAATTACCAATTCTTAGTTTTTTACGATGTCGGCAATAAGATATGAATAAATTAATATTATGTCAATCCAATAACAATAATTACAGCACATAATTAACAAATTGTGAAATATAACTTAATACTAAGGCTTCAATTTCCGAATAGTAATTGCATACATTTGAAATTAGTAAAACATTGACTTTTTTATGATTAACAGGCGTTTTTTAATAAATAATATTTGCATCTCTATTGTAACTTGTTCAAAGCAAATTTATTAATAATTCGTAGATTTTGGAAAAAAACTTAATTATATATAGTGTCACTTTCGTACCTACTCAATTTTATATGTCAGAAAATCTTTTACGGAGTACAAACAACGGTCAACAAGCCACTGAGTTAAAGTTCTTTTAAATTTGTTGATATCTAATATTTTTATATTTTCTGGTAGTTTGTTAAATATTTTAATTGCCATACGAAAACAACTTTTGCTATACATATTAAGCCTTTGTTGTGGTATATATAATTTGCCTATAATTAGGCTATCTAGTTACATATACCTACGATATGAAGATCGCTGACTACTACACTAGAACAGTTGCTTTGTAAACCAACAGGAATGCAGGCGCAGCAATTCAAGCCACGTGCCGGATGTATAAAATATCACGTACTCACTTACACAGGGCTCATTCTGTTAGATTAATTAGCTATAGTAACATAATTTGTAATTTTATTTTAAATATATTTTATAAGCAAATTTGGTTTTTTTTCGAACCTCCGGCCGCTGCTAACGTAATTGGCGCAGTCGGTAGGATACTCAGGGGTAGTTTTGCGATAGTTAGGGAATATCTTTTCATAACCGTGAAGCACCCCGGCGGCTATCAAGTCCCTTCGAAGAGTATCCGGATCTACGGACCAGCTGCAGACCAGGAGAAGAATCCAGCCTTCGATTCATCGAGAGAAACCAGATGAAATCCACGTGAGTACACTTGAATTGATCTCGTGTTGCTCTCCCTTATCCCTAAGTTTTATATCTTTCCCTTCAAGATTTATCATTCTAGAGTAACTCGTTCTTGGGAGCCTGAATCTCGACAGGCTCGCCGTCATATATTAGATAATAATAAGCAAACCGATTTAGATTTAGAATCGGAATTAAATAATACTTATTTAACAGAGATGGCCCATGACCCGGACACAATTTTTAAGGCTTTACGCCTCGTCGAAACTCGTCGAACCCTAACGTTTTAACTAGATTTATAAAAATATGTGACACACTAGCCTCGCAGTACCTAAGCAATGCGCCCGATAGTGAATTTTCTAATTTATGTCTTTTGAACGGTATTCTTAACAAAATAACAGGAACCGCTGCCTGCACTATAAACTGTAATGGCATTCCTGAAAATTGGTTAGGTATTAGGACAGCACTAATAAATAATTTTTCCGACCAGCGGGACGAAACGGTTTTATATAATGACCTCTCCTTAGCTTCGCAAGGCAATAGAACTCCACAGGAATTTTACGACCATTGCCAAACTTTGTTTAGCACGATAATGACTTACGTGTCTTTACATGAGACCATACCGACCACGATCAATGCCAAACGGGACCTTTATAGGAAAGTCGCAATGCAAGCATAATATGTCCGCGGCTTAAAGGAACCTTTAGGATCTCGTATACGTTGCATGCGACCGTCGACAATAGAGAAAGCATTAGAATATGTACAGGAGGAATTAAACATTATGTATCTACAACAGCGCAATGACTCCATAAAAGTCAACATTTCCCCAAGTTCATTCCACCATCCACACCACCTTCCATTCCTCAACATCAACCTTTCCAAACTCCAGTACCTAATTGGCCAGCTCCTGTTGGGCAAAGACCTTATAGACCCCCACCTTAGCCGTTCAAATTTCCTCAACCCGTACCACACCAACAGCGCATGCCAACTAATACCCAGCGCATGTTCGGTGCACCCCCTCCTAACTACAACCAGCGTAGTAACGTGTTTCGATTACCACCCCGAAATAACCCTCAACAACCTCAGCCCATGAGTTTTATTCCCAAGGCTTTACCACACACAAAAATGTTGACAGGACATGACTGGAATAAATTTGGCAATCCGCCACCAAAAAATTATTTTAAATAATAATAATAATAATAATAATAATCCACAGCTATCACACAACGCCATCTAGTCCCAAGCTAAGCAGAGCTTGTGTTATGGGTACTAGACAACTGATAAATATACTTATATATTTCTAAATACATAAATATTATAGATAAATTACACCCAGACACAGAACAAATGATCGTGCTCATCACACAAACATTTGTCCTGGGTGGGAATCGAACCCACGACCTCCGGCTTAGCAGTCAGGGTCACTAACCACTAGACCAACAGGCGTGTCACAATCCCGCGAAATGAATACAAACGAATGCGCTGCGTATAACGATTCATATTAAGAGTATAACCCTGAATACGAGTACGCATACTACACCGACTATACCGACTTTAACAATGCTTATGCCCCGGATTTCGCCTCTGATTTTTCTTATTATGACCAGACTGATGAAAACCAAGATAATAATTATTATATTCAAAATCAATCACAAGTAGAATCTAAGCATTCCGATCAGGATTTTCAGGACGATTCGATTATAAAAAAACCAATATAGAATTAAATCTTCAGACTCAAAGACAATTACCATATATACAGATAGCAAACCCCCCATTAAAATTTTTGATAGATACTGGCGCGAATCAATCTTTTATTAGCCCTGAAGCTGTAGGAAAATTTTTCAGCGATTTCCCACTTAATTTTGACCCGTTCGAAGTAACAAACATACACGCGACAAGTCGTAATAATTATTCTATAACGTTACCTTGTTTTTCTGAATTTAATGATTCCGATAAAGTGAAATTCTTTGTATATCGCTTTCATGACTATTTTGACGACCTTATAGGTTTGGATTTATTAAGTAAATGGGAGGCCCGTATAGATTTAAAAGAGGGACAATTAGTAACGCATTCAGCATGTAATCCCATAAAATTATATAACTCGCGTAATGTTAATTTATACGAAGATATAATACCTGCCAGCTCTTCGAAAATTATTAGAGTTCCATTAGATACAAGGGATGGTGAAGCCTATGTTACGGAACAGGTTCTATGTAATTGTACTATTCACGAATGTGTTACCACTGTCGTCAATAATCGCAGTTATATTGAGGTAGAGAACCCAACGCCAAACGATATAATATTTTCACTCGACCGACCAGCCCACGCGGAATTATTTAATATTGAGTGCACGCGTACCGAACAATTATCAGCACGCGCAAAAGACGTAGTTTCTCGATTACGTACAGACCACCTAAACGAGGAGGAAAAGGCTAATTTAGTAGCACTTTGCTCTCGTTACTCGGACGTTTTTTACATAGAAGGTGAAAGCCTCACTTTCACAAATAGAATAAAACATCGGATTCGAACCACGGACGAAGTACCAATACACACTAAAAGCTATCGTTATCCATTCATACATAGACAAGAAGTTAAGGACCAGGACTTAGCAAGCGGATTTTATCAGGTAGAAATGGACCCTCAGGATATAGCAAAAACCGCTTTTAATGTAGAGCATGGCCATTTCGAATTCCTTCGCATGCCAATGGGTCTGAAGAACAGTCCATCTACGTTCCAGAGAGTTACGGACAACGTCTTAAGGGGGCTAAAGAATCATATATGCCTTGTAGGTATACAAGGCATATATGAGATAATTGTGTTCAGCACTTCACTCCAACAACACATAGTTAACCAAGAGAAAGTATTTAGTAGACTTCGTGAGTCCAACTTTAAAATTCATATGGACAAATCGGAGTTTCTCAAACATGAAACGGCTTATCTCGGTCATATTATTACTAGGGATGGTGTTAAACCAAACCCCGATAAAATTTCGGCTGTACAAAAATACCCTATTCCAAAGAATCCAAAAGAAATTAAGCAATTCTTAGGCCTTCTCGGTTATTACAGAAAGTTCATTCCGGATTTCGCCCGTATTACTAAACCATTAACTCAGTGTCTTAAGAAAGGCAAAAAGGTAACAATAGACAGTAATTACGTTAACGCTTTCGAAAAATGTAAGTCTCTTTTGACGAACGATCCCATCTTGCAATACCCAGACTTTACTAAAGAGTTTAACCTAACGACAGATGCTTCTAACTTTGCCATTGGTGCCGTACTGTCACAAGGTCCAATAGGATCCGACAAACCAGTCTGCTACGCTTCTCGTACGTTAAATGAAAGCGAAGTTAATTACAGTACAATCGAAAAAGAACTTCTCGCCATAGTCTGGGCTACGAAATACTTTAGACCATATTTGTTTGGACGTAAATTTAAAATTTTGACAGACCACGAACGATTACAGTGGATGATGAATTTGAAAGAACCAAATTCTCGTCTCACAAGATGGCGACTTAGACTTAGCGAGTATGACTTTACAGTAATTTATAAGAAAGGCAAAATTAACACCAATGCCGATGCTCTCTCACGCATAGAGATTCACACTGAAGACATAAGGATGTTAATGAACGAAATTGACGAACTAAACTCGTTAATAGGCAACTCAAGCGAAGGTATGGCGAACTCTTCGACTGAGACCGTACACACCAGTAACGAACACCCTGTACTTGAAATTCCTATAACTGACGAACCACTCAATAAGTTTAATAGACAGATTCACTTGACTGTTGTTAGCGACGTTAAACGAAAAACCGTTGTGACTAAACCCTTCGATACCCATACACGTGTTAGCATTCAACTATCGGAAAATAGTCTCGACGAAGACGTCATAAACGCTGTAAAAGAGTATGTCAATCCGAAAATCAAAACAGCTCTCTTAATAAACCCACCTTTAGCATTATAGAAATAGAAATAGAAACTTTTTTTATTCAATGTAGATTATAAAAATACTTATTGAAAGTCACTTTTATATAAAGTAATACCAATCTTACAGGATAAATTTAAAAGCTCTTCACTTAACCTTGTTTTAACTAAATTCGAGTTAGAGAATGTTAAGGAATATTTGCGACAACAAGAAATTATTCGTCACTATCACGACGGTAAAACCAACCACCGTGGTATTAGTGAGTGTTACCTAGCATTATCTCGCAAATACTATTGGCCAAAAATGAAAGACCATATTACAAAATTTATTAACGAGTCTACCATCTGCGGACGGGCCAAATATGATAGAAACCCAGTAAGACCTCAATTTAATGTAGTACCACCTGCAACCAAACCCTTTGACATAATTCACATGGACCTCTTTACAGTTCAAAGTGAAAAATATGTAACTTTTATAGACGTTTTTACAAAATACGGACAAGCTTATCATTTACGCGACGGAACCGCTATTAGTATATTACAGGCTCTTCTACAATATTGTACCCATCACGGTGTTCCCCTAACAATAATTACTGACAACGGAACAGAGTTCACTAATCAATTATTCTTAGAATTTACTAGACTCCATAAGATAAATCACCATCGTATTTTAGCCCATTCTCCTAACGATAACGGTAATATTGAAAGGTTCCATTCGACCCTTTTGGAACATATTAGAATTTTAAAATTACAACATAAAGACGAACCGGTCATCAATCTCATGCCATACGCAATAATAGCCTACAATATCTCAATACATAGTTTTACTAGATGTCGACCATTGACTTATTAACGGGACACTTTGACCATAGAGACTGTCTTGACATCGACATAACCCAGAAACTACTACAGCAGTATTTACAGACGCATAGGGATCAAATGAAAAAGGTGTACGAAATTATTAATAGCACGTCACTAGCCAATCGCACAGCCATTACAGAGAGTAGGAATAAGGACCGCGAACCGGAAATAGAATACGCGCCGCAGCAGCAAGTTTTTATTAAAAATCCATCTGCCACCCGCCAGAAAACCGCACCACGCTATACTTAGGACACTGTATTAGCCGATTTACCCATTCATATATATACATCTAAAAACGTGGTCCAGTAGCAAAATCACGGCTCAAGCGTGTTCCTAAAGCAGTTAATTTGTTGCAGGATACTGCTAATAATGCTCCTTCAAAGGACTCAGACGACAGAGATAAAACTTGAAAGTCTATCAGACGGACCAGGACTACTACCGTATAAACTAGGACCCACGAAATTGACTACTCATTACCATACATTTTTATAGTACGTACGACTTGATGACATTGAAGATAATATCCACTCCCTACAGAATCAACTACTGACTTTCCAAAACCAACTGACTAACGATACTTATTTAATATACGAAATCCAAATAGATTATCTGTCTAACAAACTTGGCAAGGTGTTAAGTCATCTCACAACCCTAGAGCCCAATAGAGCTAAAAGAGGTCTTATAGATAGTCTTGGTTCAGTCATAAAAAGCATAACTGGTAACTTAGGTCTAGCACGCACCATTCTATGATAGATATAGATGTATTAGGTTCCATGTTAAGTAAGCTTAGAAGTACTTACAGCTCAGATCAGATATTAAATTTAGAACTCAGAGACTATTATGATGTAATAAAACCCGGCTCATATTACACGGAAAAACAAATCGAGTTCATCTTTAAATTTCCTATAACTTCTAGAGATAATTTTGATTTACATAGATTATCCACTGTCCCAAATAAAAATTCACAGGCCCTTATCCCAACCTATCCCTTCATAGCAACTAACGAGTTATCATTCATGTACATTGAGACAGAATGTCCGAAGTTTAACCACTGGTATCTCTGTGAAGAACGCACTACCTAACAGATTCGAACACAACCCGATTGCATCCAAGAGTTGATCACCAAGCAAGTCATACAAGAAGCCTACAATCTCACTACTATCATCCTGTGAAAAGAAGCGATGGAAAAACTAGATGACCAGCATTATGTCCTGTCCTTTCCACACTATACCAAGGTACAATTATCTTGCGGAAGAAAAGAATTCACCATGCTACAAGGGAGTTATCTCATTACGATTCCAGCCAGCTGTCTTCTTAAAACTGCTGAGTTCACCATCGTTCACGACAATAATGAGATAAAAGGTCAACCTCTAAAGCTCACTGGACTACCTCTCAGATCTCCGGAATAAGCTACAGCATCTACCCGCATCCACCTAAACTCAATCCATCTCCAAGGATTACACAGCATTCAAGACAAAATTCACATGCAATCACCAGTACAACTACGTGCCATAAGTGACACATTATATCATACGAAAATTCCCTTTTATATCATATTATCGAGTGGAGGTATCCTTATCCTTGTACTGGCCACCCGTCGCTACATATCAAGATGCAGAAAGGAAACGAGCAAAGCAACGCAATCACCAACACCTAATTCAGAATATCACGGAAACTGCGAAATTCCGGCAACATTTTCCCTGAACATACTCAAATAGTTGCCGTTCTGAGGGTGGAGGAGTTACATATACCTATGATATGAAGATCGCTGACTACTACACCTAGAACAGTTGCTATGTAAACCAACATGAATGCAGGCGCAGCAATTCAAGCCACGTGCCGGATGTATAAAATATCACGTACTCACTTACACAAGGCTCATTCTGTTACATTAATTATTTTAAATATATTTTATAAGTAAAATTGGTTTTTTTTCGAACCTCCGGCCGCAGCTAACGTAATTATCTGCTTTTCCCAATACTTCATTGTGTGATGGAAATATGTTTGGAAGCTTACTTATTTCTAGTTATGTACAGACAAGGCAACGGTAGTATTATTAGTTTTTGAAATAATGGTGTACAGTTTTCATAAAATTCAACACCACGTAACGCTCTTATACATTTCTTTCGAACTTTAAATGCTTTGTCCGCATAAACAGGATTTCCCCAAACAATCAATCCATATCGTAAGAGGGATGATAGATATCCATGATAATTATAATAAGGGCATCATGATGAGATGAATCTTACACGTCGCAAAGCAAAAAATGAATTTGTCTAGTTTATTTATTAATTTTGTAATATGATGTTTCCAATTAAAATTTTTATCTAGAATTATGCCAAAAAAATTGGTTGCATTTACTTGCTGAATTTCTTTCATAATACTATTCTTTTATTATTATTGCTATAGGTATAATTACGTGGTTGGAATTTAATTATTTTAGTTTTATCACCGGATTTATATAATGGATTATATATAATAAATATGACATTCAATTAGTATTAATATATAATTAATACAGATAGAATTTTTTTTTTATAGAATAGGCTGACAAACGAGCACACAGTCCACCTGATGGTAAGTGGTTGCTGCGGCCCATAGACATCTACATCTATCTTCCATTACAAATCAAAATGCAGATGCGTTGTCACCCGTGAGGACTGAGATGGAATGCCTCATTTCCAGTAAAAAGGGTCTCCGGTTCTCTACACTCACCATACGAAATACAGCAGCATTAAGCTACTATTTCACGCTGGTATTCTGAGAAAGCGTGGTCCTTCCCCGGTCGAGCCGACCCATTCGTGCTACAACTATACTACTAATATAACTGCAGCATGGCTCTACCACGTAAAAAATGTCATTCTTAAGCATAATTTACCGCTGGTTCGGAAAATGTCTCTGTCCTGGGAAAACCCAGCGGCACATTATAATTTTTAAAGAGAATAGTCACAGAAATCTAAATACCTTATTATTTAGATTTCTGTGAGAATAGTTTACAGTCACGTATCATGTTACACAAATGACTATACAAATCATGTTAGAAATAACTAAATCTTCATCAGGCACCAGTCTCTCACAAGTTAGGTAATAGACTGACATTTGTTTAATATATGTTTATTTATTGTTTTTCTTTTAAACGTTACCACCACATAAGGATTTTCTTTTGTATCGTGCAGGGCAGTTCATATATATACATATATATAAAATTCACAATGATAAACATCCCGACCCGGAACAATTATTTGTAGGCCATACAAATACTTGTTCCGTGCGGGATTCGAACCTGTGACTCGTAGCGCCGTAACTCATCGCTAAGCTGCGGCGCCACGGAGCTGTCAAATTAATACATAGCACATTCATAGCACTAAGATTACCGAGTAAAATGGCGTGAATAGAAACCACAGTGTGAATATAAACAACTCTTGTTTATTTGATTAAGTTGTCTGTGGGTTTTTCTACACATCGGGAATTTGTGTTTATTTCTACTACGTGAGTGTAATATGGTCACCTTAAGATATTCCGCCCTATAAAACCAAACTAGGATGAAAATAGATGAAAAGAATCGGATATTATAACTAATATATTAAGAAAAAAAATAGCAAACAAGCTTCGGCAATAATTAGGAATACTTCGATAAATCCACTATTAACTGCCATGTAAACTGCATTGGCAAAGAAGCATCTATTGAAAGGGTGATTTCTTTGATTAATAGAAATAAAAACTTACTCTTACGTATTTTATCACGTTTAATTTGTTCGATCTATAGTTCCCGACGTTTCGGGTGCTTTCGGGTGCAAAAGCTGAAGGTACTCCGGGTTAACACTGACATCGACCTCATACCCCGTGACCATGGGTGCTGGAATCCGAAACGTCGGGAATTAAAATCAAATAAATTAAACGCGATAAAATCCATAAAAGTGGTTTTAATCAATGTGTAGTGTTCGCGTAAACTACAATAATAAAACCATTAGGAATACAAAATATAAAAATAATACGTTAACTCTCATAAAAACGACAATTTTATAGGTAAAGACCTAATAGAACGACGAGAAGTGGAAACGTTTTTAGAGAACTGGTAAATTTCAAAGTAATATGTACTAAATATTAGAAGAGATCCGTTAGAGCCCACGGGCTTAGACCTACTTAGTCCGTGCTATAAAAAGGTGCTCTGTGCCTCCGAACACGCTGCCCCACATATTTCGTTCGCGGTGTCTGTTATAGTACGTGGTATGTACTTTTGCTTCAATGCTGGTAACAAGGCCTTTTATCCAAATTCATATAGGTGACAACGCGCCTTTATTTTGATTCTGCGAGGATAAAGGTTGGTGTCTATAGGCCACTACACACAGTGGAATAGTGTGTAGTGGCCTGTGTAAAATGGAATGTGTGCTCGTTTGTCACCCTTACCTGTAAAAAGGTAGTTCATATTCTAGTACATCGCCTCAGAAAGGAAAGTAGTGTTGGATTGTTAGCTCACTAGACTATTTATCAGTTTATATTATAAAGTTTATTAAGAAATGAGTGGCCCCCACTAGATAGAGAGAAAAGAAATGCAGAAATTCGATGGATATAGATGGCTCAGATTTGTAGCTTTTCTTGGAGGAGGCCTGTGTTCAGCTGTGGACTTGTAAAGGGCTAAAATGATGATGTTGATAATAATGATAGGTTATAACGGGGTTGAACAAAATAAAAGAGTCCAATAAAAGAGGTGAAAGAGATTAGAAAATATCAAGTCTGTAGTGTTTTTATAGGATAATAGTATGATACACGAGCACACAGTTCACCTGATGGTAATTGTAGTTGCTGTGGCCCATAGACATCTACATCTATTATCGACTACGAATCAAAATACGAGTACATATGTGTTGTCACCAGTGAGCACTTTTTTTATAGGAGAGGGGGCAAACGAGCATACGGCTCACCTGATTGTAAGGGATTACCGCCGCCCATGAACAACTGCAACACCGGGAGAATTGCAGATCCGTTGTTGGCCTGTTAAAAAGGAGTAGCCTCTTTTCTTGAAGTTTCCTACGTCGTATCGGTCCAGAAAATCACTGGTGTCGATTCCACAACGAAGTTGTGCAAGGAAGAAAACTTCTTTTAAATCGCACAATGGTGCACCGGCAGTCATGCAGATGGCATGTATGGTATCACTAGTTTTGTCGTGATGTGCGATGGTGAAATTGTGAAGCTGGAATTAGTCCGAACAATTCCTCAGAGCACTCCCCATGGTAGATCGGCACAGAAACGAGGCACAATCTAAATTATTACGCTGTTAGAAATTGAATTTTTTATGGCGTAAAACGAAGAAGTAAATAATGATGTTCATGCATATTATAATGCACGTAGATTATGTTCGTTGTTATGCAAATTAATTATAAGTCTGAAATTATTTCCTGAACGAAATAAAAACTGGCATTGAACATTGAAATATCAGTCTAAAAGAATAAATAATTTGATGCAATTTCCATGTGCCACGTCCGCTAAAAACAATGGAATGATGTCACAGAGGCATAAAACACTGTGGGCCGAAATCTGGAACGTACTGGACCTTGAAAAAAATTTTAATTGGTACTTAAATAACATCAGACTAGTAAATTTCTTATATGCATACTGTTGTATTATAGCACGAATTGCTCGGTTCGATCGGGGAAGGACCACGCTCTCACAAAATACCAGCGTGAAATAGAACAACAATAGTGCTGGATTTTGTATATTTGTGAAGTTAAGCGGAGATTTTTTGCCGCTTGATTGATGTTAAAAATATATATAATGAATTTATGTGAAAACTTGTATATATTTTTATAGAAAAAAAAATGTATGTAGCAGAAAAGCATCAAGTAATATATAGAAACATTATTATTACACTAAGGTACGTGAGGATAACATGGTCACCTTAAGCTTTGACACCAAAACTATGAGAAAGGCAGAGACAAAAACATAAAGTCGTATAGTATAACTAACATATTAAGAAAAAAATATCAAACAAGCTTTGGCAATAATTAGGACACCTCGAAAAACTACTTTAAAAAACTAACTACACACACTACACTACTATAATAGCAAACGTTTTTCCCCCGAAGGGATAAAAACGATATATTTCATGTCTTGCCTAGGCTTGACCTGTGAGATTACATCCTTCAATTTATCCCTAGATACATACGTGTCATAGCTTCCCGTGCCGTCTAGCCGCGCTCTATACTCGCTCCCCGTGCCCTTCTGGGGTGCGCGGGCGGCAAGAGCGCGGTGTTCGTCAGTACCTTGATATTAGAGTCGTCAAGGGCTTACCTGGTCAAGCCTAGGCAAGACATGAAATATATCGTTTTTATCCCTTCGGGGGAAAAACGTTTGCTATTTCATGGTCTGTGCCGTCGGCTTGACCTGTGAGAAATCTTTGGATTCTGACGACACGGGGATAGCGTACTGTGAAAGATATTTATTTAGTGTTCTGTTTCAAATGTGAATAAGAGGATAAAATATTTGCAAGTACTTGTATTTTAAAATAAACCGAGAAAAAGAAGAAAACTTAGAGTTTATTAGCTAAATATAAAAATCAACCAAACAATTAATCAGACAAGTAAGTAATTATAATTAAACAAACTTTATCATACAGTAGTGAAGCTAGTATTGACAAAACTTAAGTCATTAGAATCATCATCTTTGGAAGGAATACTGATTATATCTTTAAAATAATGTCTCACTACATTTCTCTCGCTTTTCCAGTTACCATTTCTTAGTATTATATCTATTAGGACGTCATCCTTCTTTCTAGAAGAAGCAACAGCGGACCTAATGCTACCCGGTGAAAAATTAATGTGTAATTCTGAAAAAGCAGTTTTTATCCATCCAGCTATAACTGCTTTAGATGCAGCTGCTACTCGACCTCTAGATGTAATAAACAAAGAATTTATCTTTTTTTCGCCCGCGTTTCTTCTCGAATCTGAAGCGGCAAGATGAACTTTTACCCATCGGACTGGATCAAGTTTCTCGTTTGGGACTTGTAAAAGCCTCCAAGCAGATTGTCTGTATGACCGGTTATCGGTTTTTGAACCAAACTCCGGCCAAAATGTAACAGAAGACTCATCTATTGCCATGCTATTTTCATCAATATTAAGTAAAGTGAGGTCATGGATCCTTCTCCCAGATGCCAGCAATAATAATAGAGCCAGCTTTCGCGATACTTGAAAAATACTATCTTCCTGTATTTGAATGTTCTCTAGCCATTTAATCAGTATCTTAACATCCCAAATTTGCCTGTTAAGTGTAGGTGGCTTTGATAATTCAATGGCCTTGATAATTTGTTTAATTACCGAGCTGTCTGTAATAGAATCCCTATTGACTGGGTCAGCAAAGGTAGCAATGACAGATTTATGTAGTTTTATAGTGCTAGGTGAGAGCTTCTTTACTCTGTATAGAAAACTTAAATGTTGTGCTACTGAGGCTGCATCTGGCTTGTTGGGGTTGAGACCACGAAGTTGACATCTTTCTACCCATGTTTTCCATGGTGCTCGGTATGTTTTAAGTGACGAATTACGCCATGCTTTTTGTATGAGATGACAGTCTTCTTCTGACCAGTTCTTTGTTAAAATCGACCACCCCGTACCTTCCAAGCCTCCAAACACAGGTTTCGGGCTTTCGTTAAATTTGTTTGAGGTGTTAGATCTTTCAGGTGATGGTGGAGGTTTCGGATTTGAAATGGGTGATCTATCGCACGTGATCGTAGATCCGACCTCCAAAATACCCTTTCCCAGCGTGGAACAATCAGAATGTATGTACCTTTGGCTTGATTCAGATGGGCTAGCACTCGAGGAATTAGGGACGGTGGTGGAAAAATCCATGCTAACTTGAACACCCATCTCTTGCTGAAAGCATCTATGAACAAGGCTTCTTTGTCCTGTGCATCCCGGGATACATAAACCGGGACTACTTTTGAATTGCTCGATGCAAACAGGTCCACGTCGGGAATGCCCCACTTCCGAAAAATGCGACTGCAAATTTTTGTTGATAGATGCCAGTCTGATAGATGAATCTGCCGAGACAAGCTGTCGGCCACGTCGTTGTATATCCCCGGTATATATTGGGGACAGATTTCCGCATGTAACCTCTTGGCCATTATCAGCACCTGAGAGACCAGCTCTGTCAGCTGTGGCGATCTTGTTCCACCCTGATTCTTTATGTATGCTATTACGGTTCGATTGTCTGACTGTATGACAACTCTTTTGTTTCTTATTGAATCTTTCTCGGAACGAATTGCTAGAATTACTGCAAATAGTTCTTTCTTGTTGATATGCCACCGAGATTGGCGAATGTCCCAGATACCGCTGATGTGCTTTTCGTTTATCTGCGCTCCCCATCCTTTGTCTGAGGCATCTGATGTAATGAAAATGGTTTCGAGGACCTGAAAAGAGTGTCTTTCTCTTCCAGATTCTGAGTCCACCACTGGCATTGTTGGAATGCTTTTCTTGGAGTGGGAAACTTCTTCCGGGCTAACCCTTCTGGCAAAATGTTGGCGGCTCTTTGTATCTCCCTGGAGTGAAGTCTTCCCAAGGGTATTACAAAGGAAGCAAAGTTTAGTTTTCCTAGCAGGCTTTTTGCGGATTGCCAACTCCATCTTTGAGTTGTTAGGATCTTGTTGAGATCTTTTCTCAGGGAAGATATTTTCTTTTTCGGGAGCGCTTTTGTATTGCGGATTGTGTCCCATTCTATTCCTAGATACTCGATTCGCTGGGATGGGCTCTGTAGAGATTTCTCCACATTGATTATCCAACCTAATTTGACAAGAAACTGTACTGTCATTTTGGCGTCGTTTTGCACTTTCACTGGATCTTGGTTGGCAAGCAAGAAGTCGTCGAGGTACACAATAACTCTTATGTTCATCTGTCTTAATCGTGATGCTATCCAATTTGACACTCTTGCGAAGGTTAGAGGTGCCGTTGATAGACCGAACGGTAGGCATGTAAATTGTAGAACCTTGCTTTGGTAAACTATTGACAGGAATCTTCGATGACGATTGGTTATTGGGATGTGAAAGTATGCCTGAGAAATGTCTATTTTCATGAGAAAATCTCCTTTTTGTAAGAAATGAGGTACTTTGAAGTGGTTTAACAACCTGAATTTCTTCGGGGTAAGGTATCTGTTTAGGCCTTTCAGATTGATTATCGGTCGTACTTTGCCGTTGTGTTTTGGAACTGGAAACATAGTTGACAAGAAACCTGTCTGAATCGAGGAATTTTCTATTACCTTCTGCTGTATTAGGGCCCGGATCTCTGAATCTAAATTTTTTGTTTCGAACTTTGTAAGTATCTTCGGGTGAAAAGGCATTAGCGGGGGCTTTTTGACAAAGGGGATGGTGTATCCTTTTATTATTTGTAAGATGCTTAATGGTGCGCCCTCTCTCTTCCAGACCTCTACAAATTGCAAGAGTCGCCCCCCGCTGAAAACGTCATTCATTCCTATTTCTTTTTGACGTATAATTTTTAGAAGACTTGCCGCGGGGAGAGGGTTGGTTTTGATCTTTATTTCTGGTGCCGAACGGACGCTTGAAGGTTTCGTACGTTTTATTGGTATTTGATTTTCGCGGTCGATTGAATGATTTCGACGTTTTTGAGATTTTATAAGTTGGTCTAGTTTGACGTGCGGGTGGTGTGGCATTGTAGTTTTTAGGTTGCAAGGGTTTTCTATAGGGGATGCGAAAAAACGTTTGGAGAGGTGGCTGTTTCAGTAGTTCTGCTAGTCGTGTTTCGCAAAAAAGATGGGTGGTTGACGGGGGAATTGCACCAAGAAGGGCTGCTTGATATTCTTCTTTTGGAAGGAACCCATTCCTTCTTTGTTCGATAATCTCTGCTCTTCTCCCGCACACGTACTGAAGCAGATCATCCGAAAGAGATTTGAAAGGTGTATCCGTCGATAAGACATTTTTCAAGTCTTGTTTCATAGCTGGGTATTTGATAGCTAGATCTTTCAGCGTGTTAGTTAGTGCCTCCCGTTGAAGCAGAAGACCATGGGAAATTGTGCCCAGAGTGTAGTCCATTCGAACCAAATGATCTTGATTGGAAGGGGCTCCATAGGTCGTGAGGATAGGGTTGACCTTTAAAGGACCGAAGACCGGGCTAGCATGCAATTTCTTCTGAACCTCAGCATATCGAATCTGACAAAATGATATATCGCCTAAACGTTGACACTCAGTACCCTGTGTGGCAATGTGCTGGCTCGGGGTTGGTATCAGAGGTTCTTGTTGTCTTGTAGTAGGTGTCCAGTCGAAGTCTTCATTTACTAAAGATGTTGAAGGTTCGCAAGGCTTTGGTAATGACACTGAAAGCTGAGGGGCATTTTCCTCATCTTCTGATGGCTCTGGGGAAGTTGAGACCTTCTCCGAGCCCGAATACGAGTGATCTTCTGGTTGAAAACTCTTAATAAATTGTTCCAGCATATTTTCCAATTTACGCTGGCCTTGTTCCAATTTGTCCAGTCGACTTGGCTTTTTGGACCTACTAGATGAAGATCTTGTAGAAGGAACTGATATTTCATCCTCAGATTGTTCAGATTGCGCTGCCAGTTCCCTATTTGCCTCCTCTCTGCTTTTGAGGAGTGGTCTCATATCAGAGATGGAGGCTATTATTAGTTCATTCTGGACTGCTGAACCGCGTACTCTTGCCGCCAGAGGCATTGGATGTATAATAAGGCCCACACACAGTGGCCAATTCAAAAGTTTTAATTTTATATCTCTATAAGTTTTCTCCTTTAGCGATATGCACTCAGGAGAAAAAGCTCTGGCGAGTCCAACAGTGGGAATGGCAAATCTAATTTTGTTAAGAATTTGGGGATCAAATTCGTTTCCCAATAAGTCCTCCTTATCAAGGACTCTAATTTTCCATTCTTTCCAACCCAATGGTAAATGACTATCAATTAGTTTTATTATCCTCTTCAAGACAATATTATCCTCGGGGTCATTTGCTTCCCAGCCGAGAAGAGACTCGAGCGTGCGCATCTCTGCAGAGGATGTCGCCTAAAACAAGTAAACAACGATACTTTAGAATCTTAATCCGTTAGCTTAAGCCTTCGTGATAAGATAGAGATTGGTCAAATAATTCAGTAAGTATTGATAAGTATAGTTCGTTTATAATATTGATTCGTACGGCTCAAAAGTTTGACCCTTACGGCTCGCAAGTTTGGCCCACATGGCTCACAGGATTGATCCGTGTGGACTGTGAGTTTGACACATACGGTTCGTGAAATCGGCCCGTACGGCCCACCAGATTGACCCGTCTGGCCCACCAGATTGAACCGAACGGCTCGTAATTTTGACCCGTACGGCTCGTAGTTTCGGCCCGTGCGGCCCACATATTTGAGCCTTTAGTAGTTACGGGTTGTAAGGTTATATCCACAAGCTTACTAGATCAAATCGTAGGATTCGCTTGATAAGGATAAGCAGATCGCAAATCTGGGCTGTGTGGCACGCAGATTAGGAATTTAGTATATGACATAACTTAATCCTCGAACGAGGAGAGTGAGTGAAACAATAATACGATTACTAAAATCATATAAAAACATTGTATAGTCTGTGTGTAGGACATATACAATATTAATCAGATAAAAACTAGAATAAAAATATTACAAGCACTTACGAATATGTGATTAACTTACCATGATATAAAGTCAATCCGTAAACAAACACAACACTGTCGATCACAAAGTTAATAAGTATTATGATCTCGAACGAACACTCGTCGTTAAATTGCGCAGCAAAGTGACACGCGTGCATCGCGGGTCAATTGAAAGCGTACTGACGAACACCGCGCTCTTGCCGCCCGCGCACCCCAGAAGGGCACGGGGAGCGAGTATAGAGCGCGGCTAGACGGCACGGGAAGCTATGACACGTATGTATCTAGGGATAAATTGAAGGATGTAATCTCACAGGTCAAGCCGACGGCACAGACCATGAAATATCAACTGTCAAAGTGGCGATAAAGCAGCGCCCTTTTGACCCTTTATTATTTGATTGACTGATGAAGAGCTATCGTATCACAAAGAGCCATCTATGCAAACAAGGCTGTAGTTTTTGAGTTATAAGAAAGTGACCATATTAACCAGATGACCATATTACCCTCACGTACTATATAATATTAACATATATTAGAATATTACATTACTAACGTATTTTTAGGGTTACGTAGTTAAACAACAAGAAACCCTTATAGTTTCGCCGTGTCCGTCCAACAATCCATCCGTCAGACCGTCCGTCCGCGGTTTTACTCAGAGACCCTAGGTGCTGCAAATTTGTAATTTGGCATAGTTATGGATATTGATCACGCCTACAAAACTATGTTATAATATTTTAAAAATATTTTTATTTTGGGTGTCTCCCATACAGGTAAAGGGAAAATATTTTTACCCGTCTATTCCATCGTGTACCTCACACGATGCCACGAGTCCTTTGCGAAAATCGACAAACTTTCGCCCAGGACGTCCCTTTCCGACTATGCCGTTCACTTCTGCAACATAAATTTGCTTTGTCACTCTTTCCTCATTCATTCTTTCCACATGACTGAATTACCGAAGCATTCCTTTCTTAATCCTGGTCACAATACCATCTTGCATACCACACTCTTCTCTTATCGCACAATTTCTCACCCTGTTACTCAGATTCAGCCCTAACAAACTCCTTAACGACCGCATTTTTACTGCGTTTATTCTTACTCTCGTGCTTTTTCTGCCACAACCAACTTTCACTATCATACGTTAAAGTAGGGACTAACACAGTATTGTGAATTTGCCATACGTGCCTTTTTTACATTCTGACTTACCACAATTCAATAAAACTAAATTTACGGATTCTATCGCGTTTATTTTACTTATTTTTAGTTCCCGACGTTTCGGGTGCTTTACAGCAACCATGGTCACGGGGGGGGGGGGGGACTGAGATGTTCAACGTCCATATGTCATAGTTCCAATCCAATGTCATTGTTAGCCCGGGTACCTTCAGTTTTTGAATATTAATTTTTGGGCCGATTTACGCAAAACGAACTTACAGTATCTTGAAGTCTTGCAGTGGTATGCTTGCGTTTGGGTTTAATTTTGTTAATTATAGGATCCCAAGCAGATGGCAGTACCCAACCATCTTCTCTATTGAAATTAGGATGTTTTTTAATTTCAATAGCATCGCGTATCATCCTTGGTAGGAATCGGTGTTCTTTTGCGAGGATTTGTGGTTTATCAAATCTGATGTAATGGTGGGGACGATCTTGAACATGTTCACAGACTGCAGACTTCCCGGAGCGTCGGTGCTTCACGTCAGCTATATGTTCTTTCACGCGGGTTTTTATGGACCCCCGTGACCATAGTTGCTGTAAAGCACCCGAAACGTCGGGAATTAAAAATAAGTAAAATCAGTTAAATAAACGCGATAGAATCCGTAAATTTAGTTTTATTCAATGTGTAGTGTTCGCGTAAATTTAAGAAATCATTACAACAATTCATCAAGGTCCACTGCTTTTCCATAGTGCCATACTTGGCAGGTAGTTTGGCAACAACAGTTTTTTCTAGTTGTTATTAGGAAAACCCTGCTCATCTTTTAGTTTATTTCCCTCTGCCAGCTCTTTCAACACCCAAGTGACGAAATGTGTAGAATAACGGTGACAAAGCACAGTGACAGCGCAGAGTCCACCTGATAGTGAGTGGATGCTGTGGCACATACACATCTATATTTATCCTCTATTAAGAAATAAAATGCGGACGTGCTGTCATTTCTGAGGATTAAGATGGAATGCCTCGTATCCAGTAAAAAGAGTCTCCAGTTCTCTACAATCACCATATGAAACAAAGCAGCATTAAGCTGCTAATTTACCTTGGCATTCTGTGTGTGGTATGGCTGCAGCATGGCTCTACCACGTATAAAGGAGAAGATGTTCTTACACCGCCATCCTTTTTAGTTTAAGTCTATTGTAATAAAGGATAATTTAATATCAGTGAACATCGTGCAAGCCCCGGAAAATGTCGTAACAGTACTTCAAATAAAAAATGAACAGGAAACTCAGCTCACCATATAATTATGCAACAAAAAAGGACTGTGTTATTGACCGATCTTTATGTGATAACGGCATAATTGTTACGCGTTTCAACCGTAATTAAAAATGACTGATATCTTGTTTTTACAATGTCGCACAATTTTAAGCGGTGTACAAACATCTCACGTAGTATATGACACATTTTGGCAGTTTTATGATAACAACTATCGGCTACACTTATAATCGTAGATTAACACTTAGTTAAGTACGCATGTTAGTTAATAGTTTAGTCTGCATTTTATCTCTATTCCTCTCCCTTTCTTTTTATAGGATAAAAGTGACAAACGAGCACACGTCCACCTGATGGTAAGTCGTTGCTGTGGCTCATAGAGATCTACATCTATCCTCGATTAAGAATTAAATTCAATAAGAGTTACATACATGTGATCTACATAGAATCAAAAAAAAATCTATTCTTTCATTGATTGATCAAAACGCAGATGCGTTGTCATGCGTGAGGACTAAGATGGAATACCTCGTTTCCAGTAAATAAGGTCTCCGGTTCTCTACACTCATCATACGAAACACAGCAGCATTAAACTGATACTGTCGTTTTGTGAAATGAAATAAAATGAAATGAATGATTTTTATTCAACATAAGTTATTATAAAATATTTATTGAAAGTCATTTTTTAATTTACCACTGGGTCGCAAAAAAACCTCTGTCCTGGGAAGAACCAGCAAGAAACCGAAGCGGAACTTTTTTAAACATATTTAAATTTACAATAAATTTATTTTCTTACAATTTTCGGATGATTTGTTATAGAACGAGCATGGTGGCGATCACCAAATCCCAGGGGTTATTTTCATTTATGTATTAATTTATATTATAGAGCCGTGGTAGCTCAGATGGTTAGCGCTCGCTGTAAATTTCACAGTACGCGAGCAAATCGGGTTCGATCCCCGCCGGCCCCAATGAAATTGTTAATTGCAATTTTAAGTGCTGATTTACCACGTGCTCGGCGGTGAAGGAAAACATCGTGAGGAAACCTGCATGTCCGAGAAATAAGAAAAAAAATTCGAAGACATGTAAAGTTCGCCAACACGTATTGGGGCAGCGCGGCGGACACTTCCTTGCCCTAAAACCTTCTCAGAAATCAGGGGAGGCCTGTGCCCAGCAGTGGGACGTATATGGGCTGTAACTTTACTTTACTTTTTACTTTTTATATTATAATAACCCTTTTTGTACAATATTTCTTTAATAAAACATTTAAACTTGTTTAATGACAAATTTTGTACATATTCTGGGATTTTGTTGTAAAAGCGTATACATTGCCCCATAAATGAATTACTAATTCTGTGGAGTCTTGTAACTGGTATTACAAGCTTATGATTGTTCCTAGTGTTTAAAGTATGAACATCTTTACTCTTATAAAAGCTATTTATGTTTTATATGTACATATATTATATTTTCATAAATATATTGTGATGCCAAAGTTAATATGTTTATTTCCTTAAATTTTTCTCTAATGTACTTAAGTTGTAAATCGCCCGTACGGCTCTCTTTTGCAAAACAATTATGACTTCCATGTCAGTCGCATTACCCCATAGTAAGATTACATAATTCATTACGCTATGAAAGTAACTAAAATAAACTAATTTAGCTGTCTCAACATTGGTAAGACGTCTAAAGTGAAAAAGGGGAAGAGTTTAAGCAATCCTTGACGTCGATTTTTATGAGTAACGCTGTATATTCAATTTGTCCTCGACTAAGAATCAAAACACTGAAATCAAACAACAGTTATGTTGTCACCCCTTAGGTTTAGGATGGAATGTCTCGTATCCAGTAAAGAAGGTCTTCGGTTCTTTCCACTTTGAGCTTTAGAGCAGAATTAAGCTGCTATTTTACGCTGGTATTCTGTGAGAGAGTGGTTCTTCCCCAGTCGAACCAACCCATTCGTAGCACAACCATAATACATGTAGCTGCAGCATGGCTCTACACATTTGACGGTGGTATTATTCAGCAACTGTGTTATATTCTTTCATTACGATAATATTTTGTAACCTAAAAATAAGATATTATAAAATTGTTTATACGTGGTATACGTAGCTATAGCACGAATGAGAAGATTTAACCGGGATATTTTGTGAGGGCGAGGTCCTACCACGCTCCCATGGGAGCTTAAACAGCAGAATATCGCTGCAGTGTTTCGTATGATGAGTGAATCTTTTTTACTGGTAACGAGGCATTCGATCTTAGTCCACGGGGGTGGCAACGTATCTTTTTTTTAATAGCATTAGGGAGACAAACGAGCGCACAGTCCACCTGATGGTAAGTGGTTACTGTGGCCCATAGATATCTACATTTATACTCGATTAAGAATGAAAACGCAGATGCCATATCACCCCTAAGGACTAAGATGGAATGCCTCGTTTCCAGTATAAAGGGGTTTCCTGATCTCTACACTCATTATACGAAACACAGCTGTATTAGGCTGCTATTTTACGCTGGTATTCTGTGAGAGTGTGGTCCTTCCCCGGTCGAGTCGACCCATTAGTGTTACAACCATAATCTGTATTTTGATTAATCATTGATAGAATAGATTTTTTTTGATTTTTTTAGATCACATCATAATATATGTAGCTCTTATGACGCTCTGCAAATTCAGATAACCGTGAGTTCAAATCCGCTTTAACTACTGTCTTGAACAACTCCAAACACAATCATTTTACATTACTTGATGTTAATAACGTAATTAGTATTCTTTTTTTAAATATACAATGCGATGACTCCAAACATCAAAGCAAAGCCAACTGTGATTCCAAATAGACTCAGACGTCTTACCACACGGTCAACCCTGCTATAAGTCCCGCTAAGGTCATGTACAATGCGATGCACGTTTGCTTCACTGCTATAAAAAAAAACGATGAAAAACGACAATGAGTAAGCTTGACACATACGTCAACTTAAGGCAATTAAGAATTATTATTAACGTACGTCAAGCTTAATCATTGTCTGTTTTCATCGTGCATTGTGCATGACCTTGGCGAGACGTACAGTGAGATGGAACGTGTGTAAGGTGCTTTACACAATCACAATGATTACTAATGCAAACAGCTGTTTCAAGTTTACGTAGTCAATATATTTTATACATTGTAGAGCCATGCTGCAGCTATATTATGGAGTTTTTAAACGTTGGCTCCTCACTAGGATTTTCTCATGTACCTGGGTGGCAGTTTACGTACATACATTTTACACGGACAACCATTCAGATCCCGAACAACTATTTGTAGGCTATACAAATACTTGTTCTGTGCGGGATTCGAACCCGCGACCCTTAGTGCTGCAACCTATTGCTAAGTCACGGAGTCATCGCGGTTAAAAGTGGTAGAGCGAAACTACAGCTACAGTTGCATGAGTCTGGTAATCTCTCAATATTCTTTATACGGGATACCTTTAACCACAAAAAAAAATTTCCACGACAATATAAATATGATGACATTTTAGTTTACATGTGGTACCAGAGTCGCAAGACCTATGTTCAGCAGTGGACTTGTGAAGGGCTGTAATGATGATGATGACCAGAGTCGCGGCTGGTAACATTCATTTTATAAATCCATTTATAGAAACTCTTAATTTATTTTATTTTGTTTTAGATAATCTCTCCTCTACTGATCTCCACAATCCAGCTTCCATCGACTGTAGCTGATGGAACCGTCTTATCGGCTATATTAACTCCAAAAAATGGTGAAACATTGCAACGCCAGGAGAGAAGTTATTACGAAAGATATGGAGCAAGAAGACCTTTGTACGACAGACTAGAGTACGACAGATCATCGTCGTGCGGAAGATGCGATGACAGATATGACGACAGAGATGACGACAGCGACGATTACGACAGAGGTCGGGACAGTTACGATGACGACCGACGATCAAATCATCGACCAACATCCGGTAGCAAACACGACAAGAACGACTATGACGATGACGATAGAAGGTATAGCAACGATAGGAATAATGGTCAGAAAAATTCAACAGAAGATGGAAATGACAACGATAAGAGGAGGCCTCACGATGACAAAGACAGACATAGTGGAGGGAGGAGGGGTAACAGGAATAGAAATAGACACGATGACAGAGGTAGATACAGGCCTGACTATTACGATAGATTCCTACGGGACCCCTATAGAGATAGATATGACAGACCGTACTATGACGATCCTTATAGAGAAAGGAGGCCGTATTACGATAGATATTACCCAGACCCAAATAGATACGATGACAGATACGGAAGTAGATACGACGGATATGAATATACAGGTTACAGGAGGCCTTATTACGACGATCGCTATGATAGAGGCGGCACGTATAATGACCCATATGGAGGCTACGGACCCGGCGTTGGAAGGGGACAGCATGACAGGTGAGGTTAAGTTTTATTTAAACATTTTATGATTGTCGTGTCACTTTGTCGGAGACGCAACTTTAAGTGCGGATTTACCACGTTCTTCGGGAAAAAATCGTACTGTCAATAAATTAAAAAATATGTTGAGGAAACTTAAATTCTACAAACAGAATTGGGGTAACGTAGCGGAAATATTTCTGCCCCAAAGCTTACGCAAAATTGATGAAAGATACTTCGCACCTTCGATGCTACTTCTCATCACAAGTTTGTGTATTTTGTTTGGTGTAAATTAGATGGAATGTTACCATATATCGAAAACCATAACATTGCTCTGACATTCCCCGTAGTCGTTTCTTATGACAGCTACAGGGCAAAATAGAGAATGAGATATTCATTTAAAAAAAAAACATGATAGAAAACCATTACATCAGATTTGCTTAACCACAAATCCTTGCAAAAGAACACCGATTCATAATAAACATGATTTCACGAGACTTCTGAAATTTAAAAACATCCAAATTTTTATTGAGATTTATAGACTTATAAAGATTGCTAAAATAAATATTAATTTAGATAAAATTAAATCCAAACCCATCATACTGCTGCAAGGACTCAATACTGTAAGCTCGTTCTTCGTAGATCTGACCATTAAAATGCTGAAGGCAGCACAACAGCATAGAAAAACAACGCTTACGTAAACAAAGAGTTGTTTGAAATTGGCTGCAGCAGCCACTTACCATCAGGTGTAGGTAAAATCGATTATCACTTGTTTTATTTAAAAAATAAATAAAAATTATATTATAACTTCAAAATAAGTGTAAGAATATCCGCTATCCCATATCTTCCCGTGGGTGTAAGAGGCGACAGAGGAAAACAAATCAGAAGTTAGGCAGCAGCGTCTTTTTTATAGACGAGGGAGCAACGAGCATGCGGCTCACTTTATGGTAAGTGACTACCGCCACCCATGAACAACCGCAACACCAAGAGAATTGCAGGAGCGTTGCCGGCCTTTAAGAAAGGAGTAAGCTCCTTTCTTGAAGATTCCTAGGTCGTATCAGTTCGGAAAAGTCGATGATAAACAATTTCATACAGAAGTTGTACGAGGAAGAAAACTCCTTATAAAACACAGTGGTGGACCGACAAGCATCTAGTTGATGAGGATGGTATCGTGAATGTGCATACACGATGTGCGTTCATGAAATTAGGCGGCTGGAACTAATCCGAACAACTCCTTAGAACACTCCACGTAGTAGATGCGATAGAAAACGCAAAATGATGCAACATCCCTACGCAGCGTCAGTGAATCGAGCCGATCAGAAATAACTCGGTTGTCGACGATTCGAACCGCTCTACGCTGGATGCGGTCAAGTGGAAGGAGCTGGAACCGGGGTGCCCCAGCCCAAAGATGAGAACAGTATTCCATGTGAAGCCAAACTTGCGCTTTGTAAAGTTGCAAGCGATGTGCCGGCATGAAATACTGTCTCGGTCTGCTGAGCACGCCAAGCTTTCTGAGGCCAATTAGGCCTTCCCTTCTAAGTGACCACGAAACTGCACACTATTCTATATGTCGACTCCGAGGATTCCGATGCTAGCTGAGGCAGCAAGGGGAGTGCCTTAAAACTAAGGAGATACGACAGAGGGGTTCTTTTTAGCGGTAAACGCGCAAACTTTTGTCTTCTGGGCTAGATTTAGTCGCCCCCAACAAAGACTAGACTTCAGAAAATCGTCTTCAAAATAACGACTACAACTAAACCTGTGGTTGCCAATGCGCTTACCAAGCGTGGCAGCTGTGGCAAATATCCCCCCTATGAGGCAATCTATGGGGGAGGCCTATGTTCAGCAGTGGACTTTAACAGGATGTAACGGTTACGTTAACGGATAATTCCAAAGCTAGTCCAGCCTTCACTTCAGTAACGTTCTATTTCGTTTTGCAATCACAAATTCAATGGCGATGTTGTTCATTTACCGCGAAAATAACAAATATACTGTTACCCATTAAATCATGTCAATGACCAGTGCTAATAATGGCACTATTCAGATGACTTGAAAATCAACGCTTTCGCCTATAATCTATTCACACGAGCTCAATGACCATATAATAATAGTGGAGTAAATCAGAGCAACAAATCTAATAGTTTTGATGTTGTCATGCACACTTCCCGCCAATATCGTAGATGTTTTGTTATTGGTGGCACATTTTTATGCTTCTTTTTTTAATAAAGTTAGTTAAAGTTACAGCCTAAATACTTCCCACTGCTGGTACAAGCCTCCTCTGTTTTCTGAGAGTGTTTTACGGCAAGGAAATGTCCGCCGCGCTGCCTCATTTCCAGTAAAAAGGGTCCCCGTATCTCTACACTCACCATACGAAACACAGCAGCGCTTAGCTGCTATTTTACTCTGGTATTCAGTGAGAGTGTGGTTCTTCCTCGGTCAAGCCGACCCATTGGATCTACAACTATACTACGGATATAACTGCAGCATGGCTCTACCACGTATAAATTATTAAAAGTTATTAAATTTTAGCTTAACTGTGTAAATTTGGACTCAATTAATGTTTACCAGAATGTGACCCATACAGTTTCTATCAAAGGCACCATATCGCTATAATTAAAATTAAAAAATGCTACTTAATACTTATAATTTAAAAGACTAGGAAAACAAGGAAATAGACAGTGGATAGCACTGGCACATGTTAATGATAATGATGTTGAAATGTGTGTCGCCTTTATACTTATGTATTATTTAAGAAAATAAACGTTCTTTAATATTTTATACATTCTGTAACAAAAAAATATGATTGCTTAAGTAATTAAGTAATAATTAGGCATAATTCAATTAGCTACGTAAAGATATACAATAATTAACCTTGTTGATTATTATTTTGCGTTCTAATGTTTATTTTAAACAACATAGTGGTACCTAGGTACTTGATTTACAAAACATTCCTCGTATAATTTCGTACTATGATTTTTTTTTAGAAATATGCATATTTTGAACATCTCAAAATCATAACAACAGACATAACTAAGTCATGTCTTTAGGATGTTATTGCATTGTACTCGTATATATATATATATATATATATATATATATATATATATATATATATATATATATATATATATATATATGGCAGAATCGCTGGAGGACTTAAGCACTATGCTCAATGACCTCAATAGTGCCTCCCAACGGATAGGTCTTAAGATGAACATGGACAAAACAAAGATCATGTTTAATGTCCATGTCACACCTATGCCGGTAGTTGTTGGGAACACTATGCTCGAAGTTGTTGACGAGTACGTTTACCTGGGACAAATAGTCCGACTAGGTAAGTCCAACTTCGACCGAGAGGTCAATCGACGGATTCAACTCGGCTGGGCAGCGTTCGGGAAATTACGACATATCTTCTCGTCAGGTATACCTCAATCTCTAAAAACTAGATTGTGCAACCAGTGCGTGTTGCCAGTGATGACTTATGAATCTGAGACGTGGTCCTTCACTGCTGGCCGTATGAGGACGCTCAAGGTCGCTCAGCGAGCTATGGAGAGGGCTATGCTCGGAGTTTCTCTGCGTGATAGACTCAGAAATGAGGATATCCGCAGTAAAACCAGAGTGACTGACATAGCCCAACGGATTAGTAAGCTGAAGTGGCAACGGGCCGACCATATAGCTCGAAGAACCGATAACTGATGGGGAAGAAAGGTTCTCGAGTGGCAGCCTCGTACCGGTAGGCGTAGTGTAGGGCGACCCCCCACTAGATGGAGTGACGACCTGGTAAGATATGCAGGAAGTCGATGGACCGTGCTTTGTGGCATTACTTGGGGGAGGCCTATGTTCAGCAGTGGACTTGTGAAGGGCTGTAATGATGATGATGATGATATATATATATATATATATATATATATATATATATATATATATATATATATATATATATATATATATAGTGTATAAATATATATATATATATATAGTGTATAAATATATATATATATATATATATATATATATATATATATATATATATATATATTTTTTTTCAAACGTGGTAGAGCCATGCTGCAGGTATAATACTAGTATAGTTGTAGCACGAATGGGTCGGCTCGACCGAGGCAGAACCACGCTCTCACAGAATACCAGCGTAAAACAGCAGCTTAATAATACTGTGTTTCGTATGGTGGGTCTAGAGATCCAGAGACCGTTTTTACTGGAAACGAAGCATTCCTTCTTAGACCACATGGGTGACAACGCATCTGCGTTTTTATTCTTAATCGAGGATAGATGTAGATGTCTATGGGCCACAGCATCCACTTACCATCAGGTCGACTGTGTGCTCGTTTGTCACCCATAGGCTATAAAAAAATTACTTAATCGCGATAAATCCACAAAATTAGTTTTATTCCTGACGGAATGTAATAAAAAGAAACTAAAACCTAAAAACCTTCTTGTATTATCCGCCTGGCTATCGTGGTCAAGAAGCCGTTATATGCAACGCTCTGCTACAAATTTCTAAGCAAATCAACTTGCTGGCAGTTTCAGGCCCTGGGACGAGACGTACCGCGGTCAGGCGGGCTGGGACGCAGGAGGCCGCGGGTATTACTTCGCGTCCGGGAGGCCTGAAACTGGGCCCAGTCAGTACTGGGGACGTCCTGAATATTCGAGGTGATTTGACATCGCTGCCATTTAGTTTTTAAATAACATCCATGTGCTTAGTGTTCTTTTTACATTAAAGGCAAAATTACTGATAAATAGAAGCAAGTTAAGGGAGCCGTGGTAGCTCAGATGGTTAGTGTTCGCTGTAAATTTCGCAGTACGTAAGCAAACCGGATTTGATCCCCGCCGGTACCAAGGAAATTGTTAATTGCAATGTTGAGTGCTGATTTACCACGTGCTCGATGGTGAAGGAAAACATCGTGAGCAAACCTGCATGTCTGCAATATAGGAAAAAAAAATTTCGGAGACATTTGAAGTTCACCAACACGCGTTGGGGCAGCGTGGCGGACACTTCCTTGCCCTAATACCCTCTCAGATATGAGAGAAAGTTTATGCCAAGCAGTGGAACGTGTATAGGTAGAAACTTTAAACTTTAACACGTTCACAGGCCACAATCAAGCGGATGGCAGAGTGTTGGATACTCGAGCGGAAACAGAGATCCAGTAGATTACCGCGGCTCTTTCGGTTACGCGCAGACGGGTGGGTACCGTCAGGACTTAAGTTCGGGATACGGACAAGCAAGTGGATGGCACAGCGTTGGAGAGAGAAGACCGTACCGAGATCAAAGGTATGAATTTAATAATGCTGTTGACAGTAGACTGAAGTCGGACGTATATCAGCAGTAGTGTATCTTTACGCACAATCCCTAAAGGGGTAGCCAGAGAGAACAGATCGCCAAGTGTCACGATCCTTACATACCTCTTTCGCTTCTTTCAGGTTCATTATCTTCTTCATACATGCACGTCTAGGTATCCGAGTACTCTTGACCTTCCCCTCTTCGAGTAATTTGCTCACATGGTCTTCGAAAGTTAGTCTCAGTCTACCTCGACACCTTTTAATATTTACTTTTGCGCTATATATTTTCTTCACCATTCGGTCTTCACTCATTCGCTCAACGTGCCCAAACCATTGGAGTACGCCTCTATCAATTTTTGTGATAAGGTCATCTTTCAATCCTGCCATATTGCGAATCTCTTCGTTTCGCTTTCGGTCGGCTATGGTAACGCCGCACATTTTACGAAGAGATCGCATCTCCACTGCATTCAACTTGCTTTTATGCTTCTTCTGGCATACCCAGGTTTCGCTGCCATATAACAAAGTCGGTACCAACACTGCGTTATGTATTGCAAGGCTTTTCACTACGCCTTGCCTTTTGACTAACGCATTCAGGGCACTATTGACATTGTTCCCGGCAGCGACACGCCTGTCCACATCTAAATCACATCTTCCATCCCGGCTGAAAGCACTCCCCCCAAGTATACAATTTCGTTTACCTGTTCTAGACATTCCTGATTTACCCATATTTCACATTTCGTTCTCTATTCGTCCTTTTCAAATACCAGAACCTTAGTTTTATTAGCATTCAAACGGAGACCTTTAATTTCACATTCCTCTTTCATACCGTGACTTGTGCCTGCAGTTCTGCTTCTGATGGTGCAATAAGCACTTCATCATCAGCATACAGCAGACAATTTACTTTAATGTCACCCAATTTCACACCCAAACGGCTATTTTTCAGCTTCTGTAAACAGCTGGCGAGATACAGTATGAACAGCCAGGAAGACATGACACAACCCTGTTTTACGCCCGCTTGGATGCTAACCATGGGTGACAGGTCATGCCCTACCCGCACACAGGCTTTACAGCCCTTAACAATCGACCATCCACACCATATTCCGGCAACAGTTCCCACATTTTCTTCCTTATAACCTTATCAAATGCTTTCTCCAGAACAACAAAAGCACAGAAAATCCTCTGGTTAACCCTCAGAAGCTTTTCCGTGATCATGCGGAGAGAAAACATTTGATCCGTGCATCCTCTTCCAGGTCTTAATCCGCATTGTGCCTCCCATAATAATCTTTCCGATTTCTCTTGCATCCTACGTGTCAAAACCTTCGAGTAAACTTTACTAGCTAAACTGGTCAAGCTGATCGCCCGATAGCACCCGCAGTCAAAATGTGAACCTTTACCTTTATATAAAGGCACAATGACCCCGGATCGCCAATCATCCGGGACATCTCCCGTCCGCCAGCACAAATTGCACAGCAGATGAAAGCTGTCCCAGACGCGAGGCCCACCGTACTTGACCATTTCAGCAGTAACTCTGTCTAATCCCGCAGCCTTACCACATTTCAAACTTCGAATCGCACGTTCAATCTCTTTCATGCTGATGATCTCAGTGTCATCGATGTCCGTGTTTGGCGTGCCAGTCACGGCGTCACCCCCGGATCCTTCACTAAGATCATGACACGCATACATTTCTCTATAAAATTCACTCCATCGCTGCATGACGTCAGATTTTTCTGAGAGGACGTCATTGGTTCTCGAAAGCACTTTGTTCATTCTTAAGGCTGTCGCACCACTCCGGGACCTTCCAACCTCTTTCCAGAAAAGTTTGGAGTTTTCCTTAAAGTTGTGCGACAACCTTTCGTCCGCTTCTATTCTACACCTTTCGTATTAGTAGTATATCTGCGTAAGTATAAAATATAAAATAGTATTTCTGTGTAAGTATTATAAGTTTCGTTTTAGTAGTATATCTGGGTAAGTATAAAAGTAATCTTATAAATTACTAGTTGGTACCTACCTGACGCGTTGCAGCCGCAAAAGAAATTATTGTAGAAATATCGTTTTAAATTTGGAAGTCTTATATTGTTTAATTAGGAAAGAATAATACTTTCATTGAAGTTTAACGATATATAACTTAAATAAATATCTAAGTACAACACGCGCTACCAACTGTAAGTTTATTGTACTCGTATGCCTATAACCTTCGTGGAAGTGCAAACAATAAGTTGACAAAGTTTTACTGCAATCTTGAACGGTATGTCAGCGCATAAATTACGAACAAACAAAAATTAATTTTTATATATTAGAATGTGATGTTCTAATATGCAAACCTGTTATAGTTGTACACAACAGTGATAACATGGGATAAATTAAAAACACGAGGAAGTAAATAGGGACTTATAAAAAATGGGAAGAATGGAAAAACTATTAAAGTAAAAGTCATGTAAGGTACTTGAGGGTAATATGGTCTCACCTTAAGCTTTGCCGCAAGTTTGCGCCCTATAAAACCAAAACTAGGAGGATTACAGAGACAAAAACATAAAGTCGTATAGTATAACTAATATATTAAGAAAAAAAAAGATAGCAAACGAGCTTTAATATTTTATTATTAGGAACTCTTCGAAAAATGTTATAATTAGGAACTCTTCGAAAAATTTACTTTAAAAAACTATAATGCATCGATATACACCTGTACTACGCACTAGATTTGGCATTCCGAACACTCATTATGTTCAAATGAACTGTACTGCAATCCGTACACCTGTTATTGTGGCCTCGATATTCAAGCAGTGTGGAGCGGCGCTAATAATAATTTTATATTAAATTGGCACATATGCAAAATAAATGAAAATTGAAAAAAATGTACTCGATTAACAATACAATTTAAATAAACAATTATTTATTATGACAATTTTCGCGCGTTTATATTAACGGCGCATGCGCAACTCTACTGTTTCCCGCGCATGTGCGGATACAGAGTAGTGCACATTTTTTGTTTGGAACAGCCTCTCTATTACGTAATACATACAGCTCAATGCTATAATCATGGAGATTAGAGAAAACCTCCATGGCTATAATGTTGACTGCCCTATGTAGTATATTATCTATGATGTTGACTGTCAAAATAGCGTCGCGACGATAAAGCAGCGCTTTTTTATTTTGACCCATTACTATTTTTGATTGACTGATAAAGAGCTATCATATCACAGAACCTTCTATACAAACAAGGTTGTTGTTTTTGAATTATAATAAAGTGAACACATTAATCGGATGACAATATTACCCTCTCCTACTATATTATCAATTTATTACAGCCTATAAAAGTCCACTGCTGAACATAGGCCTCACCCATAAATTCCTTTAAAGGGGGTATTTGCCATAGTTGCTGCGCTTGGCAGGCGGTTTGGCAACTGTAGTTTTTTATTTAATTGTTTATTATGAGGAAGATGCTGCTGCCGAACTCCTGTTTTAGTTTCCCTCTGGATGTTCAAAAGTCACTACACTGACCAACGAAGCTACACAGTGTAAATAAACACACGAGTAGAGTAATAAATAACACATATATGCAATAAATGAAACCACAAGTAATACTAGTCCGTAGAAGTGTAAAAAAATTAAATATTAAATTAAAACCCGTAAAATAAAAAAGTGAAATTTTCAAACAAAATAAATATTAAAATAAATTCAGTAAAAGTGAACACTCTGTTTAGACAACGTACCTTGACCCCTTGGAAGAGTGACAACGTTGCACGCGGGTGGCACGCCGACAAAAGACACCGCTGTCGATATGTCGCAATACCAATAGTTTGCACTGCGTGGCAACGTTGCTTTTTAATGTTCAAGGATTCATTCAAGTTCATTGAATCATTGACTTAGTGACCCAATTCTATAGAGTGTTCAAATTTGCTTAAAATTAAAACTCTACTTTTTGACCTAATTACTGGACCGATTACGTTCATTTTTTGTATATGGTCAGCAAAGGCGATAACAAGTATATGGTTTCATTTATTGCATATATGTGGGACCCATTCTGTATATGTCGCAGCCAAGTAGCTAATTTAGCCTTTAGTTAACAATATAGCCTTTTTACTAAAGGCCGCGACGCCGTAAAACTACCGGCCCAAATGATTTTCAGCCGAAGCGTCTAACATTGTATCTATCTTATAAACTTGCTAATACCAGCGCCAATAGGTTATGGCGCGGCTGGAGTGGCCTTTGGGTCACCCAAAAGCTACGTTAATTAATATAATGTAGCTCACAGCGTATAATTAGAAACAGACCAGCGACAGGCCATGGTCACATTATCAATCAGGTCTAGTTGAACGGCGCTGTTTATTAAAAAGGCTTTTAACTTTTAATTGACAGCCTAGTCAATTAAAAGTTGGCAGCGACATATATATTGTTATTTATTACACCGTGTAGTGGGCATTGGTCCGTGTAGTGATGTAAAAGACGACAGAGTTAAACAAAGTCTCCACGTGGTAGAGCCACGCTACAGCTGTGTTAAGGTAGTACGAATGGATCGGCTCGGCTCGTACAGGACCAAGCCCTCACAGAATAGCTAGCTGCTCTGTTTAGTATGGTGAGTGTAGAGAACCTGGGTGACAACACATCTGCATTTTGATTCTTAATCGAGGACAAATGTAGACGTCTGTTCTTATTGACATAAAATTAGCCACAGCATCATCGTTAATATTGACATCAACAGGGTTATCAGGTTTTTTACAGTTTACTAATTGTAACTTTTTTCCATACATTCGACAACGAAGTAGAATTTTGATAGAAACACTTTCCTGACCTCTTTAGTGAGTCTTAAATAACTTAAGTTACAACCTAGAGCAGAGTTGTGATTTGCTATTTCACGTATTTGTTCCTAAAGGTATTCAAAATCCACTATTCTGTTTCCTTCTACTTTGATATCCTCTTCACGTTCGGTTTCATTTTCTAATAGGTTCAGAATCTGAATGCTCCTCATGTTGGATTTCATTCTCTACTATAAGTTCTGAATGTTCCAAAGAATTCTGAAAATTATTAAAAATAAACATCAGTATTATTTAAAATTTTCAAACTATACGGCGTGTCTATGGTTTACGCTATTGGCGATATAACATGGTGCGGATGAAATTATTAAACTCTATAAAATCTTTATTAATCACTTTAAAAATGATACATAAACTGACATGAGAAACGTGTAGAACTTTTCGAAACCTCTCATTTGAGACCAAACACTAGGAGTTTATCGCCATTAGTGTACTACATAGTTATAAACAAAAAACAAAATGACGTGAGAAACGTGTAGAACTTGTCAAGCCCTTTCATTTTAACCGAAACACTAAGGCTCTATTACTATTGGCTTACTAATTATAGCCCAAAACAAATTGACGTGACTCTCCCATTGAAGGGGTCCCATCTTTAACGCTGATGTCCGCTGTACCGGTCTGAGTATTTTACATTCGGTGTACACGAGATAGTACACCGCCATCTATGAGTGCTTGTGGTTAACTATTTAATCTTTGTTGTACAAAACGTATATTGCGGACGTGATGCCTTAAGGCGTTCTCTACCAGTCAAATAAAAATTAAACCGGAAAATATTGTGAATGTAATAATAAGTTCGTATTTTACGTTCGCGACTATAATATATAGAATCGTCCCCTCACGTCGAGCTTCGATCTGCTGTTAATAGCTTGTGCAAGCGCCTGTTCAGAGATGCCTTTGGTGAAGGAAAACATCATGAGGAAACCTGCATGTCTGAGGAATAAGAAAAAAAATATTTCAAAGACATGTGAAGTTCGCCAACAGGTGCAATTATAACCCGTATTTAAAACGCGTTCAGCCCGTCCGTACGGCTCCCCTCAACGATATTATTATATACAAAGTGTTGGGTGCCGGGTTCGAATTAAATAAACAAACTAAACAGGAGTCTATAATCGCACTTTATACATGATTTTTTTACTATTAGCGTCCTTAAAGTATTTAATCAATCTAAATTCAATAAACACTAAAAAAGGAATTTGTCTTTGCTTTCAGTGGTGTGGCCCAGCTAGACAACAATGAGAGTGATGGAAATCGATATGGCCAAGGCATTGGTCGTCAACCAAGTTATAGTCAACAGAGCAATTATCCAGCCAATTCAAATAATTACGGTTTGAGCAGCACCACCAGCTATTTGTACGAGCGCGAGGACAGCCAAGTGACAGTTACACCAGCCAACGATACAAATAAGGCGACATCTTAGATATAATTTAACTTGATTTTTATTTTGTGCTAAGGAAATGATTTGTTATGATATACTCATAATGCGGCACATTTTTTTGTATATAATTTTAATTGCGAAGTATTTTTTTACATAAATAATGCATAAATACATATCATTATATCGAAATTTTAAAAATTAAGTATCATTCACTACATAATCTTGTATGACTAACTATTGACCTGTTGACCATTCGAGAAAGACGGCATTTTAGCAATTATTTTAAATATATTATATATTTTTATATTATAATTTTTTATATATAATTATTTTATATTTTGTACAAAAGAATTGTTTTGAATAAGTTCAACTCTTCCAAAATATTTCGTTTAATTTTAATTTTATCGCAAATATAATCAAATACCTTCCAACAAACTAATTTTGTTACCCAAATCCTGTCTCCAAATCAGTTTTTTGAACTTCATTGAATGAATTATAGACAGAACATAATATCTAATGTTCTCTAGTAATAAGGTAACTCACCAAAAACATAAACATGAAAGAGGGGCTTCCAGGCATTGAAGTATAATGTATTACTCTAACTGTACATTCTTTTAGTAGCGTAGCCGACATCCTTGAACCTCGTTTGTGTTGAACAGCTCCCTTTTACATTTATGTTTTTGATGGGTTATCATAATTTAAAGGAAAATAAGTTTTATTCTTAAATTAATCTAAATAAATATATGAACTTAAACGATTTTTCCTGCGTTTACGATTCACATTTTTTAAAATTAAGCTATTAGAATTATATAAATGTCGACAAAGTTATTGGTGCGGTTGGTATCGAATACATACATTAGATACTTAGAGTTAACCGCAGAAATAACTTTGTCGACGCTTTTCGAAACCGAATATCGATAATTTCTATTTTTCAATTTTTTCTTAAATTCAATTCAATTTAAATTATTTCAAGTTTGTAAGTAACCTACAAGACCTTCGTTTTTTTACGTGCCAGTCGGTAAGTAATAAAATGGCACTTTGCAGACCTTAACACCCAAGAACTAGGAAGGTTTATTCATGAAGTTTGGAATTCTGTCTAATAGTTTTTGAGGGACGAGGCGAGGGATAAAAGTATCACGAACCAATCGTGTAAATATCTATAGGTACCACAGTTCAAAGAGAGTACGTATACACTGCCGGTGCGTCGCGTCGCTCTTTTCCTGTATTTTTCTTTTCGAACATGGTTGATATAATGCATACACGTATTAATTGTTCAAATCAGAAATCATCAATACTTGTAAATGCTCAATCGGGCATAACTTGCTCCATTCAGCATTTATAAGGAAATTTTACCGTTATATACCTACCTATTTAAGATATATTATATGATAATAATTAAACTAATAAATACTCTAATTAAGTTTTATTTTTACCTGGCCGAGAAAATTTCGATTTACTGTTTTTCATAGGTTTCTCTTACGAGGCTAGATACGGAGTTGCCTACTGTCTTTGTGCTAATCCGGCCCTATTAACGCATGTTAGTAAGTAGGTATAATGCCTACTATTACTATAATTAGATTTAAATGTTAATATTTAATTCAAAATGCATTCTTATTATAAATTGTATGCTGCAAATTCTTCTGTCCTAATTATGTCCACAACTAGATTTGGTCCGCCGCAATATTCATTTCGAGTTGCCCAAATTCACTTATGATCACCTACGATCTCTGGGATTTGGGATCGGCATTTTTGAATGGGTTTTTCGTTGTCGGCGTTGTCAATATGATTGATTTCTTATGTTTACGCGAACACATTTGAATAAAACTAGTTTTTTTTCGCATGTCATTGCGTATATTAACTAATTGCACGCCTCATAACGCGAAGAGTTAGGTAGTGCTTTACTCTCGACACGTCAAGGTCAAGCAATTTTGTGTTCTAATGCCTCTATCATAACCATATTGCACTTATACGATAATATGAGTACTCGTATATCAAGAAAACACTAATTTATCTATCTTATATATTTTTTAAATAATTTTATATTACTACTTCGAAGAAACGGTTTGAAAATAAATTTACGTGTACTTTCGGATGTTGATATTGTATATGGTCACGATAACTCCATAAAAAATGACGTATCGAAATCGGGTTTTTTTATTCGCTCCAGAATTACATCCACTGGTTCCCTATTTCAAATCAATAGCCTAGCACGCGTAGTTTGTTAAGGCGACACCGTGAAAAATGCACCTCCTTTCATCGAATAGTATAGGACTATGACACCACTAACGAAAGTGGGATTTTGATATAGGTAAATTCATGTCTTTATCTTGAATTTGATTGCTCAAAAACACGATTGTATAATTTTGACTCGATCATAATTATTTGCGAAAACACCTCTAAAAAATCACTATAGTTGAAATTACAACGAAATCATTTGATCTATATGCTTGGGAATCACTCAAATATATTCATAACATCAATATTCATAATTTATTTGCTCATTATTTAGATAACTATCAATAATTTTTTAAAAAATATTTTAAGATTCTGATCGTCGCGGGCGCTACGCAATTTTAGACCTTATGACGGCGTTTCTTCAAGTTTTTATAGAAATTATGTATTCACTCGGATCAGTACGGCGATAGCGTTTTCGATGTGTCGTCTTAAGAATTATTTTCAACTTTTAAGTTTTATTGCTAATAAAATTTAAATTCATATTTTCTTAGCCCTTGATTAGGCAAAAGACTTAATGTACCATACAGCTTATATCGATTTCATACTTTATGTAATCGATTTATTATGGTAAACATTAATAACCTTATTTTTTCATCAAAATTAAATGAAACGCTCATGAGGCGTTTACTTTTGCATGTTCCAAATTTTTTCACGACGATCACGATGTTTTGAGCACTTTCAGCAGCCATGGTCACGGGGGAAGGAGAGAACTGAGTTGTTCGACATCTTAATGTCATAGTTAATTACGGCTATCTTTGTATTCTTAAAGATAGCTGTGATTAAGTCGTATGTAAGTTTTCAAATATATACCTAATAATTTTTGATGTAAAGGTACTATTCTAATCTTAGTGCTATTATAATATAATATTCTGTACTAACCCTGTGTGTACTCTAAGGTGAAAATTGAACTTCTCATCCTCTTCTAAAGGTTAAAATCATTTTTATTGGAATAAAGTTTCTATACAGAGAATGATTTGTTAATGAGTTTGGTAAAGAGTAATGTTACATGCATAATTTAATTATTAATTCATTTCTTTCTAATTAATAATTAAATTATGCATAATATGCATCATATTGAATTTTTGAAGTAAGCACGAATAAAGTTAAAGTTACAGCTAAAGTGTATACGTCCCACAGCTGGGCACAGGCCTACTTTCATTTCTGGGAGGGTTTTAGGGCAAGGAAGTGTCCGCCGCGCTGCCCCAATGCGTGTTGGCGAACTTCACAGGTCTTCGAAATATTTTTTTCTTATTTCTCAGACATGTAAACTGTAAATTTCACAGTACGCGAGTAACCTGGGTACAATAACCGCCGGTATCAATCAAATTGTTTTTTTTTTATATAAGAGAGGGGGCAAACGGCTCACCTGATGTTAGGTACCGTCGCCCATGAACAACTGCAAAGGTGCGTTGCTTGCCTTTTAGAAAGTCTCCTTCTTATGAGGTAGTGCTTTGCTCTCGACACTTCAAGGTCAAGCAATTATGTATTCTTAAAATGCCTCTATCATAACCATATTGTACTTATACTATAATATGAGTAGCCGTGTATCAAGAAAACATGGAATTAATCGATCTTATATTTTCTATAAATCATTTTATAATGCTACTTTGAAAAAAAATTAGTTTGATATAAAATTTACGTGGTTGATAATGTAGGCGGTCACGCTTTTAACTCCCGAAAAAATTGACGTATCGAGACCAGGTTTTTTATTGGCTCCATAATTACATCAACGTTTTATTGCTATTAAAAATATAGAGGCGCTTTTATATATTTTAGCCCTTAATAGACAAAGGACAAATGTACCATATAGCCTGTATCGATTTTTGTACTTTGTGTAATCGATTTATTTTAGTAAACGTTACTAATTTTTTCGTCTGTAAACTGACGACTGACTGAGAACTTTTTTCCCCATCGGTTATCGGTTCTTCGAGCTATATGGCCGGCCCATTGCCACTTCAGCTTACTAATCCGTTGAGATATGTCGGTCTTTCTGGTTCTATTACGGAGATCCTTCGGTTCGGTAAAATTTTCTCTAACGTTCGGCCGAATATTCGTATTTGGTAAAATCCATATTCGGCCCATCTCTAGTCCACATACGCCAGGCAAAGTGGCAGATTGTATTCTTCGGTCTTCTGTACAATTTGCCGCTGGGTATGTACGTGGTCTATTGTACTAAAGCCTTTTCGGAAACCGGCTTGTTCGGGAGGCTGGAAGTCGTCGAGTCTGCGTGCGAGATGATTCGTAATGACTCTCGAAAACAGCACGTAGATGCGGCTCAGTAGGGAAATCAGTCCGTAGTTTTTCAAGAGAGCATTGTCGCTTTTCCTGAAAAACAAGACCACCGCACTTCTGCTCCACGCTTCGAGGTAGTGCCACCATGGAGGACGGAATTGAAGAGCTTCTGAAGGATTTTCACCTTGGGCCTAGCCGTTTTTAAGCTGCTGAAAAGCCATTCTAATCTCGCTCAGTCTGACCTCCAGGATATCATCGGAATAGTCGATATAACAATGTATTATACAGGGCTATTTTTCAAAGAATGACCAAATTTTAAACTTAAGTTCAAATATATAAATAAATATATACCATTATTGCAGTAAAAATACGAGTAAATAAGGCTTGTATTTTTATTCGAAATTATCCCTACCTAATTGAATGTGATTTATGAGCAAAAACCCTTTTTTACCGTGGTAGGTGGTGGTTACGTGGTAGTGCGCACTAAAATCAGTTAAAATAATGCCTTTGTGCTCGTTTTCAATTTAAAAGATAAGAAGGACAGAATGTTCGAGATTTTTTTTAATTAAGTTTTCTTCACCTTTTGCATATATTAGGTACTTATTCTGAACTTTTTCTGCAAATTTGGCCGGCTTTCTTTATCTATCTATCTAACAAATCATATAAAATTAAATTTTTATTTTTCTTGTAATAATCTTTACCCCCACACTAAGATTTTCACCTGTATCTGATGAGTAATTAGTCTTCATATAACGTCCTCGAAATAAGTAAAATTTCTGTCATTCAGTTACCTCGCGAAATTTGATGTAATAAATAGCATTTATAATTGCTATTCATAAACGCATAACGAACTCGGATGCCGGCGGATATTGAGCTGGGGTTGCTTGTATAAAAAGAAACACACAAAATAACACAGTGAATTAATTTGTGAAGCCAACATAATATAACTCACACTTTTCATATCAAATTATTATTGTTTTAATTATAATAAATATTTCAATATAGGAATGAATGAAGATACTTTATTGTTCAATTTGGCGGCCTTGTCGCTACATAGCGATCTCTTCCACGCAACTAAAGGTATAAAGGAATAGAACAATCAAAACTAAGTAGGTGGTACAATATAGATATACATAATATAATATCAATACATGTGATATATATACAATACATGTAATAATAATAATAATAACCTTATCTTTTTCCAGTTCTTCCCTGTAGAGGTGCCGCTTTAGGAACTGGTAGTAGATTTTGAAGTTAAGTTAAGATCTTTAATTAAATTTAAACAGTATAATACAGTTTTGACTTTGAATAAAAGATTTGAGACGAGCGTCTAATCTCTTAGATATCAGGACTATTTTTAAGTTTACCTATCTTTTTAAATAAATACACGATACAGGAGTTAATCTTACTTTGGCGTAACGTTTTTAATAAAAAGTTAAATAGCAAATTTTCCAAGATTTACTACCATTACCGTTACCGAAGCCTATTAACGTCCACTGCTGAACATAAGCCTTATCTATAGATTGCCTTATAGAGGGATATTTGCCATAGTTGCCACGATTGGCAAGCCAGTTGGCAAAGGCAGTTTTTTTTTAATTTTCGTCGTTATCAGGAAGACGCTGCTTCCCACCTCCCGATTGTGTCCCTCCGTCGCCTCTAACGACACCCACGGGAAGATACGGGTTAGTTGTTATTCTTACATCGGTTCGGCAGCAGGCAGTACGCAGCCGCTAGATTTACTAAAATAAAGATAATTCGTTGAATTCATTTAGAATAAATAATTAGATGGAATCCTAACTTATACCGATAGAGAAACTAATACCCTCTGCTAAAAATTATCTTAACATCCATCCGATCCGTCCATTTTTAAATTATTTTTATATAAAAGTTTGCTTGTAAAACCGATTTTGAGAACTATATAACCGCTTAAGAAAAACAACCAACAGTGAACTTTAATATTTGAAGAAAAAGATAACCAATTAAGCGAATAAAATAAAGTATTTATTAGGATTGTATAAATGAAATAGGCAAAAATAACGTATAAAGAACCAAAAGCATAAAAGACTTCATCCTTGTCAATAATAATAATTTGACAGCGAAAATCAGAATTATATTTAATAGGTTTTAATTAATGTATACCGCTGTCTAATCGCGTACGTTAACCAACATAATATCTTAAAATAATCGAACAATTAATGATGCGATAAGACGGCTACATGATTATTTCTGATAACTATGCCTTCGGCCACTTGGCTTCAAGTCCTTGGATGTCTTACAACTTTACAATAACTAAAATTAAAAAAGTTATTAACTTTTTAAATTCAAATCTCGCTGTTTTCATTTCTATTTTTTACCAGTATTGTGTTGTGTGAGGCGTATAACTAAAATGACGGAACAGGACTCTGTAAATGTGACAGAAAATACTACCGCCGAAAATACCAGCAATGCACCAGGAGAAGAAAAACTTGTAAATGGCGAGGGTGAAAATTCCCTCGCCGTACCGACTAAAGCGTAAGTATGAATGGCATTTTTGTAGTTAAAATTATGGGATATAAAAACAGATTTGTAATTTACCTAATTAATTGTACACGTTATGTAACATTATATGCATTGAAAAAATTTATAACTTTCGGTATTTTCGCCGACTAACACTATTTCACGCCCACGACGTTCCGTGGATTTCGTAATGAAAAAGTAGACGAATATGCTGTATTTTTATGTTATGACGTCCTTACTACAATATAAAGTCATCCATTACATGAAATTAAGAAAGGTAAAATGAACGGTGCCATAAGTACTCGCCTTAAAAATTTTACAGAGTTAAACCCCTGCCGGCACCAATGAGATTGTTAACTGTAATTTCAAGTGCTGATTTTCACATGCTTCGCAGTAGATGAAAAAATCGTGAGGAAACGCGCGCCTCTAAGAGTTGTAAAACGAATTAAAAAACCAAATACAAGACATTTAAACATAAGTCCACCATCATGCATTGGGCCAACGCTTACCCACTTATCCTAGCCTTAGCCTTAGAAATGTGAAGACTGTGTATATTTATCTAGTATACCCATCCTCAGCATCGGAACTTACGTAGTCTGTTAACAAAGGCAATAATTTTATAATTTTTCTGTAGTCTGGTAGAAAAATCAAACCTATCTTAGGAACTAGGAACTAGGAACTTAGGATAGCGATTGACAGTTGGCAATATGAAAATAATCATATGTGCATCACATAAATAGACAACATTACATTTGTTAATGTCAAGCTTGTTATTTTATCTGTAGATTATTGATCATTAAAATCAAAGGTCATAATAACTAATCCTTCTAAAATAGCTCCGCTAAAACGCTGTAAAAACTAATTAAAAATGGTTAAAATTATCCGTAGGATATTTTTCGTATGATGTACCTGAAAGGTTCAAATTAAACTTGATAGCAAGAAAGGACAAAATACTAATAGAAAATCAGGAATATAAAATAGAAAAATAGGATTATAAATAGTTTATATAACAAAAACCCTCGATCAGATGACCAGAGATCTTAGAACCTGCTACTATTTATACTCATATAAATAGTACAGATTATCAATTTTGAAATTCGGTTGGCTTGCTTTTTATTTAGTAAATAGATTTATAAAAGTTAACTGCCGGACCGAAAATGAGTCCGACTTTAATGTCTTTATACATGGTAGATCCTCGATACAGTTATATTAAGGTTACTGCACAAATGGGTCGGGGTCGGTTCGATCGAGGAAGGACCACGCTCTCACCACGAATAACAACGTAAAATAGTACCATAATGCAGCTGGGTTCCGTATCGTGGCGGTAGAAAACCGGACTACCAAAACTTTTATGTGGTAGAGCCATGCTGCAAGAACACAAAAAGTTATAGCAAGAATGAGTCTGCTTAACCGGTGAAGGATCACGCACTCACAAAATACCACCGTGAAATAGCAGCTTAAGGCTTCCGTGTTACGTGTGGTGAGGGTGGAGAACCGGAGACCCTTTTTACTGAAGACGAAGTATTCTATTAGTCCTCAGGGGTGACAACGCATCTACGTTTTGATTCCTAATCGGGGATAGATGTGGGTGCCACAGCATTTACTTACCATTAAGTGGACTGTGTACTCGTTTGTCACCCTTGTTCTATAGAAGTAAAAAAAAAGTGTGAAATATATTTTGACCTAATATAAAATTATTAATAAATTAAAGATATATGGAAATATTCTTTCAACACTAATGATAGGTTCACTAATGTACACTAATGATGTGTGTGAGCTCGTGCGTGTGCGTGTGCGTGTGCGTGTGTGTGTGCGTTTACGTGTGCGTGTGCGTGTGTCGTAAGGTAAGCGATGTGTGTGTAGCATGAAGTGACGACCCGTTAAGACGCAGGAATACGATGGATGCAGGTGGCTCAGATCCGTGTTTGTGGCGTTCATTGTAAAAGGCCTATGTCCAGCAGTGAGCTAATGAAGGGCTGTAATGATGTTAATAGTGGTGATCATAATACATATATAACAAGAAGACTCACGCAATTCACCCCAAGGGGTAGGCAGAGACTACAGACTTCCATTTGGCACAATCCTGACACACCTCTCTCGCCTCCTCCACATTCATATAACCTACGCATACATGCTCGTCGGTTAAGGGTACCCCTAATTTGGCTCATTTTCAATATATCACCAATTTGGTTGACAAACTTTCGCCTAAAACGTCCCTTGCCGACTCTTACATTCACTTCTGCAACATAAATTTTCTTTGTCATTCTTTCCTCATTCATTCTTTCTACATGACCAAACCACCGAAGCATTCCTTTCTTAATCCTGGTCACAGCATCATCTTGCAAAATAATAGTGATCAATTACACTGAAATAAATTATAACCGACATAAGATTCCCGTTTAATTATTGTGGTAAACATAATCGTTTATTAATAGTGTAACTTATGATGGACTTGAACGATTAAGATCAATAATAGAATCAGATGTTACTTTGCGGAAATCCATTATATTAAAAATGTTAAAATCTAATTATCTAAGATCCGAGCAATAAAAAAAATTATGTGTTTTACCCAGTTTGAGGAGCACCTCCCACCTTCCCTTAATTGCATGCGCTATCTCAGGTACTCCTACTCCCAACATAGTTATTTCCAACACCACTATACTAAGAAAGACACTACTGTCGATAATACGACATGTGTTTTGCCTCTATACGAGGCGTCTTTAGGTGAAGTAGACCCTGCAGTGGTCACCACCAGTCCCAGTGATACTGGGACTGGTAGTGACGGGTATAGTGCATGCAAGGTGTATAATGCTGAGGGTGAGGGAGGGTGGGAGATGCTTTTCAAACTGAGTAAAGGCCATTATTTTATTTTATTACGCGGATACTTAGATAGTGAGATCATATGTAAATATGAATGTCTTGAAAAAACAAATATACACTATATTTGTTTTTTCAAGACGATGGTTCATATCTACGCTAAGATTCGATAGCTGCCGCTGTAGTCACTTAATTAACAATTTCATTAAAATGTCTCATATTCACAATATAATATGATGGTTTTGGGTCCTAAAAATAAAATCTCGAAAAATAATAGATGGCGCTATGGTCGAGGTATTAGTCAATTTATATGTAGGCTGTGAAAAGGGTAGTGAATTCGAAGTTAAACTCCTCACACTTACCAGAAAGGACAGACGTCTCTTGGACCAGCTAGTTAAAAAACCACACATAAAATCTTACTCCTGTCACCCACAGGGAGAGGCACAGACCACGGAGTTACATTTGTCACGATCCTGACACATCACTCTTGCTTCTTTCACATCTGTGTTACTTAACTTAGTTCATCACTTTATCGCCAATTTGAATGCCAGGAGTTCAACTAAATCTAAGAGTTGCTTGATTATTCGCTGTAGAGGTCTTTCTATTAGATCAGGTGGTTGGATTTGACGTTCATATTATATGCTTTAATTGAACCTAAACTATTTTTTTAATTTGATTATAAAACGAATAATAAACATTTAGATTTTTATGGGCCACAGCCTCCACATAGTTACCACCTGGTAGACTGTATGCTCGTTTGAAAACGTTACATTTACAAAAAATTGATTATTATAAAGCCAGCAGGATAAACATAGAAAAGAATTCCTTTTCTCCAACAAACTGAATAATTCACCCAAATTATGATAAATTCATAGTTTTATCAAGAATTCATAAAGTCAGCAATGTTAATAATGATATCATAATCGCCTGCGTAAACCCTAATCTATCGATAATTATTTACAGTGTAGTGTTATATCGGTAAATAAATTGTAATAAATACAGTCCTGGCATATCAATAAACAGTTTGCATTTTATTTATTTTATTACCCGTTACCTATACGATTTTCCACCAAAAACTTAAATGTGAAATGCAGACCATGTTCTATACATACGATGTTCTTTGTTGTTTCGCCTCGCCTATAATTCGCGTTAGATTCGCCTATAAAAGAGTTGACGCCGCCAAGTTCACAGCGCCAGGAACATAACGGGCGTCAAGTCCGCGAAAGTTGCTTAAATCACACTTAGTATCTATAGGAACGTACAATGACACACGTTCTTGACACTTGTAATTTTAAGTACGTACTATAGAGGAGAGTAACTAAATATATATACTTTATATTAACGTTATATATAATATTCAGACATATATTTTTACAGAGCAAAATAACAGTCTTATGTTTTATTACTAAACTATACTATCAAAATTGAGCATTAAACAAAATTGCAAAATTGGCACTAAATATGGAACAGGTACTCAAATATCGGCTATAACAACTTTATTATCTTTTAAGAAAATTGTAAGCATAAATGCTTATCTAGATTAATAATTAACTTTGGTAAGAGTAAGAAATGAATTATTTTACATCCAAATGTCTCATATCCAACTATCAAATTCTGGCCCAGCACAGTCATTATGTGCCCAGAGCCCACTCATCAAGAATTTAATCTAGAGTCTCGTGAATTTTTTGAAAAAAGTTGCTGGCAGAACATACATTATGCATCTGCAGAACCAGGATCTTTTTTGTCGATTATGATATCTGGTTCAGAGGCTGAACCAAACTGGAAAACCTCCCCACCTTCACTGTCAATCACTTCCTCGTCACAAGTTGTTTTCTTGTCTGGTGTTTTTTGTTATTTCTACGGTTTTATTTCCTCTACTTTGACTTTCTTATATTTAGTTTTCTTTTCTTTTTCAATATTCTTCTTTTTTTGAAACAAGGTCTCTTTTGTGGGGTGACGAAGGTATAACAGAAGCCACAGCAGTTTTTCTACCCCTATTAGACATCTTTTTGATTTTTTCGGTACAGGACTTATGTTATAGGGAGATACTAAGCCTAGGCCCTAGGCTACTACGATCAATTCTGGAAGGTGAAGTTTCGCCATTATTTATAGATTCATGTGACTTATTAGAAGTAGATGCTTCTGTTTGAGTGTCACATCCGGATGTTAAGGTTGAAGGTCCAAAAATTGAAATTTATTTCTGTTTCAGATCTAGAACCCTGAGAATGGTGCTACGGTAAACATCAAACTGTCTCCACTAAGAATTGCGATCAAAGATTTAGGTGAAAGGGGCAATCTACGATACTTATTCGGTGGTTTTTCATTATTGGATGATGATTTTGTTTTCCTCTCGCGAACCACTTTTATTACTTTAACCATTTGTTCTTCATCCCAATTTTTACTTGGTTCTTTTGATTGCGTCGGTGTCTTTTAGAAAAAAAATTACCTTTAGAGACTAATTTCTAACTACCCAACTTTCTAAGTACCTAAATATGGGCCAACCCATATTTAGGACCATAGACATGGCCCATATTCAAAATTCTTGAATGAAATAATGTTGAACTTGTACTTCACAAGTCAGACATTACTAACAATCTACTGATAGACATAAAATTGAACTTATATTCTACAAATAAAAGATATAGTTACACTATTTAGTCCTAGTAGTATAATAGTAGAGCGGTGACGCAACAACGTCTTACCTTATCATCTGCGACTACGACTGCGGTGTTGGGGCTAATGAATGCAATAGGAGATATTCGTTTGCAGCACCTTTTAATTATTTGTTTTCGAGAATTTTAACTAGCACATATTAAAGCACTAGCCCACATTTAGTTACTTTCCTCTACTTGAAACCAATAACTGCGCCAATTACCTTGTTGACGCCGAATATCAAAAACCTATTAATCTATGTTAATGTCAGTGTAAACTTTACACTGTAAGGTAAACTGCTTAGAGTTCACCTCGTAGCGTAGAGGTGTAAGAAATAAGAATATCCATTAACCCCAGATTATTCCATATGTGTCCGTGAAATTAAACGAAAAGCAAGGTATTCTATTTTTATTTATGAGAAGATCCACAGCACTAATTATAATGTAAATTGACTCTGTTCTGCTCGCGGAGCGGTCAACGCTCCAAGTTGTAATTCGGAGCTATTCTATATATACTGTTTTAGTTCGGAACTTTGATAGTGCGATTTAGGCTCCGATGTGTTTTGCCTGTAGCGCGACGACAGCGCCGCCACAAGTAAGTGCCGTAAGAGGCGACAGAGGGAAATAAATCAAAAGATGGGCAGCAGCGTCTTCCTAATAACGACTACAAAAACTGCGGAACCTATGGCAAATTTCCCTATGAGGCAATCTTAGTGGGGTCATGTGTTCAGCATTGGACTTTTAATAGGCTATAACGGTATCGGTAAAGTGAAGTGGAAATGAACTAGGTTTTGATGAGTAAGTATTTTATTTTTTTATAGTATAAGGGTGACAAACGAGCACACAGATGTTAAGTGGATGCTGTAGCCCATAGACATCTACATTTATCTTCAATTAAGAATCCAAACGCAGATGCGTTGTCACCCCTGAGGAATGAGATGGAATGCCCCATTTCCAGTAAAAACGGTCTCCGGGTCTCTACACTCATCATACGGAACACAGCAGCATTAAGCAGGCTACCGTAGACCGTGGACCCACTCCGGTCGAGCCGTCCCATTCGTGCTGCAACCACAATATAGCTGCAGCATAGATCTACCAATATATATATATATATATATATATATATATATATATATATATATATATATTGTATGATAAAAATAGGTCTTTTCAGAACTAAATAACTAAAGAACTAAAATAGGTATTTATGCATAAATGTGTAGATCTAATAATTTTTAAGCTTTGGTGGGTTTGAAAGTACCTAACTCGAAATAGTTGGTAGTTCAACATTGGCTGACAAACTTTCATGTAATCTTCATTTTTCGTTTTCATCAGCCTATACAGAGTTCAGTGCCCGGCAAATGCCTCTTTCGTTCCCCATAGAAGTAAGAAGACGGCCAACCAACGCAAAATAGCTAAAATATAACTGATGGTTTATTTTAGTTTTTTCGAGCAACATAAAGGTCCATAAATGATTAGTCCTTAATAATTAGGCTACTTAAACACCAATAAGGATTTAGTCCTCTGCATAAGTTTCCCTTTCGGTGGACCATCCAGCTTTTCCCTGCTATCAAGCGCAAAATGCTGTTGCTGCTCTCACGGATTCTGGATAATTGCGAGGCATTTGATTGCTTGCAACAAATCAAAACCATCATGACAAACATAGCGGACGTACTACAGAACTGTATTGGACTTTATATGATATGTACAAAACTACCACCAATCTTTAAAATAAAAGATACAATCGAGCTCGCTTCATCATAATCATCATCATCACCACAAGTCCACAGCTGAACATAGGCCTCCCCCAAGTAATGCCACAAAGCACGGTCCTGAGCCACCTGCATCCATCGACTTCCTGCATGTCTTACCAGGTTGTCACTCCATCTAGTGGGTGGTCGCCCTACACTACGCCTACCGGTACGAGGCTGCCACTCGAGAACCTTTCTTCCCCATCGGTTATCGGTTCTTCGAGCTATATGGCCGGCCCATTGCCACTTTAGCTTACTAATCCGTTGGGCTATATCGGTCACTCTGGTTCTACTGCGGATATCCTCATTTCTGAGTTTATCACGCAGAGAAACTCCGAGCATAGCCCTCTCCATAGCTCGCTGAGCGACCTTAAGCGTCCTCATACGGCCAGCAGTGAAGGAACACGTCTCAGATACGTAAGTCATCACTGGCAACACGTACTGGTTGTACACTTTAGTTTTCAGAGATTGAGGTATACCTGACGAGAAGATGTGTCGTACTTTCCCGAACGCTGCCCAGCCGCGTTGAATCCCTGTGTGAATGACCTCTCGGTTGAAGTTGGACTTACCTAGTAGGACTATTTGTTCCAGGTAAAGTTTGTGGCTTAGATGGTAGGAATTCTCTCTACCTAGGAGTCCCGACTAGGTAGCTTCACCAATCTTGCGTATTTCTACTGTCAAATAGCAGTCGTGCACTGCTGAGTTCCGAAGGGATTTTTCTTTCTTGAATTTGATGGGTTTGGAAAGCCAGTAATGCATGATATCTATGTCTTCAGATTTGACATCGCAACTCTAGTCTTCTTTGATTGAAGTGGTTGCAGCTATTTAGCATCAGCAGGCAGTGTTGCCGTTTCAGCGCATTTGGCGCTAGATCTTCTGTAATTCTAAGGTCTATAGCGCTTTTTTTTTCAATATCTACGTCCTAAAAATATTTAGCGTTTGGCGCTAGATCTGTTGCAATTCTAGGGTCTATAGCGCTTTTTTTTTTAAATATTTACGTGCTACTGCTAAATTAAATATAAAATCGCTCGAGATATTTTTAGCACGTAGATATTTAAAAAAAAGCGCATTATACCCTAGAGTTGCACCAGCTCTAGCGCTAAATGCGCTGAAACGGCAACACTGTTAGCAGCCCTATTCGCAAACTAAACAATACGAGGGCGGCACTGAAAATTTCGGGAATCAAGGAAGTGACACAACATTACTATTTAAAAATGTATTTATTGCTTTTCGAAGTATTATCCGCGAAATTTGACACATTTTTCCATACGATGGAACCAATCATTGAAGTAACCATTCCATTCGGAAGTTAGGGTCTCCAAAATGAACGTTTTGTAGGCGTCCACAGCTTCTTCGGGTGATGAAAATCTCTGTCCACGCAATTTATTCTTTATTTTAGAGAAAGTATAGAAATCATTAGAGCTTAGGTCGGGGCTGTACGACGGATGGACTAATAATTCTATGTTTTCTTGCTCTAAAAACTCTTTTGTTCTGTGTGTGGTGTGAGAACTCGCATTGTCGCGATGGGGGATGATGCGGCGGTTGCAGTTCTCTTTACGGAGTTCAGTACCGCCTGTGGCAAACAAAAGCTAGCATACCATTCTGCATTAACCGTTCTTTGTCCCTCAAGAGGAATAGTCGTAACATTTTTTGCCAGCGTTTGTCAGCGTTTGTCTCCAAAACCGGCCACCATTTTTTTTGCAACACTCCATGAACGAACAATTTTTGTTGGCTTTAACTCATTTTCGAACACCCAAACTCGTGACTGGTTTTTTTGTTTCGGGTTCTTACGCGTATATCCAGGATTCGTCACCTGATACGATGTTGTATACAGCATTTGAGGATCCTGCGTGGAATCTTTCGAGAATTCTGACGCACCAAGTAACGCGAGCCGCTTTTTGCTCTTCACAGAGCGAATGCGGTATCCATCGGGAAAACAACTTTTTTACACCTAATTGTTCATGCAAGATTATTTGTATTTGACTCATGCCAATGTCTAAAGTTGCTTGAATTTCGCGGTATGTCACATGTCGATCTTTCTCAATCAGCTTACACACAGCATCAACGTTTTCTTGGGTGACTGCAGTTTTTGGATGACCTTGACGAGGATCATCGCTGAGCTTGACACGTCCACGTTGAAATTCAGCAAACCAGCGATAAATTATGGTTTTGGATGGGGCTTCATCACCAAATGCAGAAATCATCCGGTCAACACACTGTTTTTGTGTTAAACCATTTCGAAAGTCATAATAAATCATCGATCTTGAATTTTCTCGAGTCAAAACCATTTTCTCAACGACTAAACAAGTTTGATAAAACCTTGTGACAAGACCGAGAATCTTTTTTTAAATAAATAAATGGTATTCGATTTTTAAAACCAAGGAGTTTTCAATTAAAAAGATTTTAATATGACAGGAACAGTGGAAATATTCCATTCCCGATACTTTTAGTGCAGCCTAGGTATTGTTAGTCACTTTGTAGTACATTGCGTCGTGTGTTTCATGAGCTGTTGTAGCTCTTATAATAAAAACAGTACAGAATACGTAATGTACTACACACTGACTATGATTTTGTTTCCAACGAAGTTAGCGTATCATAACAGCACATTGAGCCAATTAACATCAACATTTTTAGCCACGACATCAAACATTTTAGAATTGCATATCTTTACCGACTTTTTATCGTTTTAATTTGATACGGTTATCTAAATGTTTAATTTTATTTCTATGTAATAGTGTGATATGTACAATGACCGTGAATATTTCTGAGACTGGTTAGCCGGGCGATACAGCGACGGTGTATGTACTATGTATACACAGCAATTGCTTATATATGTTTTAAAGACGTACCCATATTTTCCTAATGGCGGGCCGAACTTCGAAAGGGCGTAATTGTTGGTTTTTGGTGGATAACATCCAACATTACGGGCGAGCCACTGCATCGTATAAAAATATTTTTAAATTTAAATCACGCATCTTTTGATTACTTTCCAAAACTTTTCAATATTGACCTAGACATAGCATAATTTCGAGAATCGATATAACAACGCATATTAATAACAATATTAGACAGCCATCACGAGCCATGCATGTCTAGGACTAGACGCTAATGGTTATTTAGCTATAATGTTTTATAAATGTAGAACTTAATGTATTATTATGTTATTTAAATAAGTCATATCTTGGACAGAAATAAAATGAAGTGACTGTATACTCTTTGGCAGCAACAAATTATTTAAAGTTTGTTATGAAAATTACACTTGGCGACAGTTGAATTTTACGAAAAAAAAAGGAATTATATTAACCAGACAAAGTTTTTATCCCTGCAAAACCGATAAAAATGTAAATATAAACCATATATTCTAGAGAATGTGCGCAGAAATTATAAAACTCTAAATTTTTATTATTATTATTAGACTTCTGTGGCAGTAATTATTATTATTTGTTGTGGTAGCTTAGATGGTTAGTGTTCGCTGTAAATTTCACAGTACGCGAGCAACTCGGGATCGATTCCCGCCGGCACCATTGAAATTGTTAATTGCTATTTTAAGTGCTGATTTACCACGTACTCGGCGGTGAAGGAAAACATCGTAAAGAAACCTGCATGTCTGACAAATAAGAAAAACATATTTCGAAGACGTGTGAAGTAGGCCGTAACTTTAACTATTTATAGCATTTAACTATTCCCTTTTCTTTCTAATGGCTTCTCTTTCTAGCTTTCTACCATCAGAAGACCAGACCCTCGATGGTTCTCCACCTCTTTGTTATTAACATTAAAAACAAACGGTTTTTTTTTGTTTTTCGTAATTCGTACAGGAGTGGAATTAAGTTGGAGGAGAGTTAAAGGAGTGGAATAACTTACCAGCATGTGTCTCGTCAGATTTCAATGTGGGTTCAAGGCAAGAGTGAACATGCTTTTGTTACGGCACCACAGTAAGATTTAATATCTAGGGCAGTCTGTCAACGATCACAATCAAACGGTCCCCGGCCAGTTCTAAAGATTTAATTACTTTCATATAAGCGACCCGCCACGGTTTCGCCGGGTGGTATCTATCAACGTCATTTATATCATCACTTGTACTTAATAATTAATGACTTAACGAAAAAAAATCAGCCATTCGGAAGATTAGCCTGAATAAGCAGACAAACAAACAAACAAAAATTTTAATAATGGTACATGAAGGTAATATGATCATCCCGTTAATATGGTCACTTTCTTATAACTCAAAAACTAGCCTTATTTGCAATGCAAATAAGGCTAGTTTTTCTAGCCTTATTTGCATAGATGGCTCTGTGATACGTTAGCTCTTCATCGGTTAATCTGAGTGGATCAAAAGGCGTTGCTTCTTCGACGCCATTTTACACAGTTGACATTATATTATTAAAGTAAATATTTTAGTCGATTTTAGTATTGTGTAGTGTAGCTAGTTTCTTTTAGGTTGATTTTTCGAAGTGTTCCTAATTATTATCAGAGCTTGTTTGCTATTTTTTCTTAATACATTAGTTATTATAAGCCTGTGTCTGTGTCCTTCTACTAGTTTTGGATTTATAAGGCGGCTAAGCTTAAGGTGGCCATATTACCCTCACGTACCTTATTATATAATAACCCCTGAGCTCGACAAAGGGCATTTATTTTGAAAGTAGCTGTTGCCTGGGACTTGAAATTTCGCATTTCGGAGATTAGCCGGAACGAACAGACAGACAGACAAAAACTTTAAAACTTGCGTTTTTATTATACTTTCATATTTATTTATTTTTAAATATTTTTATTGCATTTAGTAAAAAGCTGTTATTTTGACATTACAAACAGACAATTCAATTTTATTTGTTTGTATATATAGATTACAGACAGACAATACAATATAATTTAAATATAGACGTCTAAATGAAAATGGGCCACGTTAGAAGTACCCTTAACCGACGAGCATGTATGCGTAGATATATGGATGTGAAGGAGGCGAAAGAGGTGTGTCAGGATCGTGCCAAATGGAAGTCCGTAGTCTCTGCCTACCCCTCTGGGTGACAGGCGTGAGTGTTTATGTATTATATATGTACGTCTAAATGATGAAGTCAAATTAATTCGATGATGCCACATGAGTAAACATGAATACTCATGTGATGATGTTGACACTATTTTAAATTGAGTGCTTTCTTGCTCATGCTGTCTGACCCGCAGTTTGTAAATAAAGACTTTTTTTGTAATATTTTTGCGTAAATTTATTTTTAATCTTGCCGGCTAGCATAATCTTAATTTTGTGAATTAGCCTATGAAAATCTAGTTGATACGATTGGGTTTCATTCTGCCAAGGAGCTCGTCTAGGTTAGGGTTGCCAACTGTCCGGTTTTCCCAGGACATATCTTAGTTTTTGTAGTGTCCTGGGATGTCCTGGATAGTTTTTAAGAAGCGTCCTGTGGATTTAAAGCGCGCTGTGTATTTTAAAATTCAAAGAATCAAATAGACAGCTAGCCAATAGCGTGGCGAAGGGTTTTTATAATGTTATGAATGTTATCAATTGAATATAAAAAGCGTAAACACATATAAAAAGCGAAAAAGTACCTATACTTGCATACATAGTAGACATATTTGCCACGTTTTCGGTTCGATTCAGTTCACAGTTAACAAGGTCTTTACTGCGTCCTGTTTGTAAACTGTATTGTCCTGATTTTTCCAACTTCTAATACTAGTTTTTTTTAAATTTGCGGTTTAGGGTTGTTTGAGTAAATATTACCCTCTTATCTCTTACCCACCTACTCCTGCCACCAAATGGCAGTGCCTGATGGATTCCGGTCTGATGAGTATAGAACCAGTATAATTACGGCATGTGAGGAATTCTATCGTAGTCCTCAGAGGTGACAGTGCATCTTTAACCTTCTGTATTTATAGTTGGTTCCAGCTGTTCCTGGACTGCAGTAGTCACTTACCATTAGGTGGACTGTAAATTTGACTTTTACTTAAGTTTAAAAAAAAATTGGTTGTCTGTAAACGATACTTGTATACATAGTACACCAGTTTAACGTGACAACATCTTGTCAAACATTTATGAAATAATTGCAGATTTTGTGGAAGAGAGATAGATGCGGCGCAAGCCAAACGCTCAAGTCGATCGTGCCTTTCGCTCGCTCGTGCAGCGCTCTCGCTCCAATTGTAACATTACAATGAGCGTAACGTTACAATGAGTCATCCTTTTTCGTGCGTGCAGCCGGCGTTCATCGATTTATTAGACGTTGTCACGTCAAAAAGTGGACTGTGGTCAAGCACTTATTCTGTATGTGGTAGAGCCATGCTATATTCGTAGCCATGCTATGCATGCAGCTATATTCGTAGTATAGTTGCACGAATAGACTCTCCGGAATCGGCTCCACCGGGAAAGGACCACGCTCTCACAGAGTACCAGCGTAAAATAGCGGCTTGACAATGCTGTGTTTCGTATAGTGAGTGTAGAGAACCGGATACCTTTTTATTGGAAACGAGGCATTCCATCTTAATACTCATAAGTGACAACGCATCTGCTGATTCTTAACCGATGGTAGATGTAGATGTCTATAGGCAACAGTAACCACTTGACATCAGATGGACTGTGTGCTCGTTTGTCACCTTTATACTATAAAAATATAATAAAAAAATCGATGGCAAAAACATGAATATTTTGCATACCTAACCAACGTGTCCCCGAGTCCATCGCTCTTCTTGATTAATTTAAATTGAACATCCATTAAGAGTATTGATTCGCCGGACTGCGCATTTGTACACGTCAAATGCAGCTGCGGTAATATTTATAGTACGCAATACCAACCAACCTTACTTCAATTCTCGGCGGCACTGAATTTTTATTAATTTTTGTTACACGTGGTAGAGCCGCGCCGCAGGTGTATGGTTCAAACACGAATGGGTGGCTTGACCGGGGTAGGACCACGTTCTCACAGAATACCAGAGTATAATAGCAGCTTAATGTTGCTGTGTTTCGTATGGTGAGTGTAGAGATCCGGAGACCCTTTTTATCGGAAACGGAGCATTCCATCTTAGTCCACAGGTGTGACAACGAATCTGCATGTTATGATTTTTGTTCAAGGATAAATGCAGATGTCTATGAGCCACAGCATTCACTTACCATCAACTTCGTGCTCGTTTGTTTATCCTTATTTATAAAAAAGACTTACCGTTACCGTTAAAGCCTATTAAGCTCTACTTCTGAACACAGGCCTCCCCCATAGGTTGCCTTAGAGGAGGATATTTGCCACAGTTGTCATGCTTGACATGTGGGTTGACACCCGCAGTTTTATTTTTATTTTTAGTCGTTATTAGAAGACAGTGCTGACCATCTCTTGCCTGTTTCCCTCTGTCGCCTCTTACGACTCCCACGGGATGATATGGGGTAGTGGATATAGTTACACCGCAACTACACGATTATTTACTACTTGTTAGGCGTCATTTAGATTTAATATAATCATCAAATATTATTTCCTTTATCAATTTTCGATTTCTCAAAAAAAATCTCTAAGATTTTCGGATATAAATGTAACCTAAATCACTTCTATTGCTATCTATCTGTATGTACGTAAAGTTTCATTATAATTGAGTCAGCCATTACGAAAGATTAGCCCGAAATAATAAGCAGACAGACGGACAAACATTTAAAAAAAGGTTTTCCTGATCGTTTAAAGATTATCGGGATGCCTGCATGTCTCAGAAACTAAAATATTTCGAGAAAATATGAGGTCAACATCGACCCTGACCCTGACCGAAAATCTCAAAAATTAGGTTAAGCCTCATGTATACCTTACGAAATTTTAGCTTCAGGTTTGCGTTATGTATAAACAGAAAAGTAAAAAGAACCTTGTTTTGGAATCCGTGTCGTCATTATAGTTATGTACTGTACATATGACCATAAAAATATATTACTTACTTACTTACTTACTTACTTATCGTCACGCACAATCCCTAACGGGGTAGCCAGAGAGAACAGATCGCCAAGTGTCACGATCCTTACATACCTCTTTCGCTTCTTTCAGGTTCATTAACTTCTTCATACATGCACGTCTAGGTATCCGAGTACTCTTGACCCTCCCCTCTTCGAGCAATTTGCTCACATGGTCTTCGAAAGTTAGTCTCGGTCTACCTCGACACCTTTTAATATTTACTTTCGCTCTATATATTTTCTTCACCATTCGGTCTTCACTCATTCGTTCAACGTGTCCAAACCATTGGAGTACGCCCCTATCAATTTTTGTGATAAGGTCATCTTTCAATCCTGCCATATTGCGAATCTCTTCGTTTCGCTTTCGGTCGGCTATGGTAACGCCACACATTTTACGAAGAGATCGCATCTCCACTGCATTCAACTTGCTTTTATGCTTCTTCTGGCATACCCAGGTTTCGCTGCCATATAACAAAGTCGGTACCAACACTGCGTTATGTATTGCAAGGCTTTTCACTACGCCTTGCCTTTTGACTAACGCATTCAGGGCACTATTGACATTGTTCCCGGCAGCGACACGCCTGTCCACATCTAAATCACATCTTCCATCCCGGCTGAAAGCACTCCCCCCAAGTATACAATTTCGTTTACCTGTTCTAGACATTCCTGATTTACCCATATTTCACATTTCGTTCTCTCTTCGTCCTTTTCAAATACCAGAACCTTAGTTTTATTAGCATTCAAACGGAGACCTTTAATTTCACATTCCTCTTTCATACACGTGACTAATGCCTGCAGTTCTGCTTCTGATGGTGCAATAAACACTGCATCATCAGCATACAGCAGACAATTAACTTTTATGTCACCCAATTTCACACCCAAACAGCTATCTTTCAGCTTCTGTAAACAGCTGTCGAGATACAGTATGAACAGCCAGGAAGACATGACACAACCCTGTTTTACACCCGCTTGGACGCTAAACATGGGTGACAGGTCATGCCCTACCCGCACACAGGCTTTACAGTCATAGTAGAGTGACTGCACAGCCCTTAACAATCGACCATCCACACCATATCCCGGCAACAGTTCCCACATTTTCTTCCTTATAACCTTATCAAATGCTTTCTCCAGATCCACAAAAGCACAGAAAATCCTCTGGTTAACACTCAGAAGCTTCTCCGTGATCATGCGGAGAGAAAACATTTGATCCGTGCATCCTCTTCCAGGTCTAAATCCGCATTGTGCCTCCCATAAGAATCTTTCCGATTTCTCTTGCATCCTGCGTGTCAAAACCTTCGAATAAACTTTACTTGCTAAACTGGTCAAGCTGATCGCCCGATAGCTCCCGCAGTCAAAATGTGAACCTTTACCTTTATATAAAGGCACAATGACCGCGGATCGCCAATCATCCGGGACATCTCCCGTCCGCCAGCACAAATTGCACAGCAGATGAAAGCTGTCCCAGACGCGAGGCCCACCGTACTTGACCATTTCAGCAGTAACTCTGTCTAGTCCCGCAGCCTTACCACATTTCAAACTTCGAATCGCACGTTCAATCTCTTTCATGCTGATGACCTCAGTGTCATCGAGGTCCGTGTCTGGCGTGCCAGTCACGGCGTCACCCCCGGATCCTTCACTAAGATCATGACACGCATACAATTCTCTATAAAATTCACTCCATCGCTGCATGACGTCCGATTTTTCTGAGAGGACGTCATTGGTTCTCGAAAGCACTTTGTTCATTCTTAAAGCTGTCGCACCACTCCGGGACCTTCCAACCTCTTTCCAGAAGAGTTTGGAGTTTTCCCTAAAGTTGTGCGACAACCTCTCGTCCGCTTCTATTCTACACCTTTCACGTACTTCCTCAATCAATGTTTTCGCATGAACTTTCTGCAGCTTATATCTTTCTTTCATCTTCTCTCTCATATGCTCATCGTTACTAGAGGCTAAGTAGTCTAACCATGCTTTTTTCTTCTTTTTTACAGCTTCTTTCACTTCGTCATTCCACCATGCATCTCTTCTTTTACTACTACCTCTTTTTGTCGTACCACATACTTCTTCCGCTGCACTTACCATTCCATCCCTAAGGTTCTGCCATATTCTCTCCACACATTCTTTCCTGCCATCGATGGTGTCAAGCTTTTCGGCTACCCTCGTGTGATATTTGTCCCTAGTATCCGCTTCCTGAAGCTTCCAGCTTCGGATGCGACAGACCGACTGTGGTTCTGTTACTGCCGTCCGGTGGCGCCAACCCGCGAACAAACCCCTAAATCTAGTAATTACTAGATAATGATCCGTTCCCAGGTCAGCACCCCTGAACACTCGTGTATCCATCACCTGTTTTCGCAGTCGGTCATCCACCAGGAACAAATCAATCATACTTCTCTCATTCTTTCTTTCTCTAGTGTAGATATGGATCTTCCTGTGATTAAACATAGTGTTTGTCACAAGAAGACCCTTTTCCTTGCATACAGCCAGTATAAGCTTGCCAGCATCATTAACCCTTTTATCTCCAAACTTTCCAAGCACCGACTCGTATCCTGGTCGAGCGATGCCTACCCATCCATTCAAATCACCACATACAACAGTTCTTTCGTTTCCCTTAACCAAATCTAGAACTTCTCTTACATTCTCCCAAAACTCCTCCAGCTCAGCCCTGGACGACGAAGCTACCGGCGCATAAACAGCCAAAAGGAATAACTTCGTCAGTCCCATTTTGAAGCGAACCCAGAGAAGTCTTGAGTTCACAACCTTGTATTCAGTCATAAGATCGACCAACCGGGACGACAACAGCACTCCCACTCCTTGGCAGGCGTTCTCGCTTTCCGGGACTCCGGACCATATAGCTAACGTCCCGCCAGGGAGCTCTTCAAATATATTGACGATACCTTAATGTTAATTTTACTCTTGACTTTCTCATTGGTCTCGTGGTCATAAACGCGACTGTTGATTACGAGGTCCCGGGTTCGAGTCCAGGGTCGGCCAAAAAACAATTTATTGAAACAGTTATTGATTTTTTCTGTCAAGAAATTCTCAGTAGCCTGGAGTTGGCAGTGTTTCACCCTCGTGCTTTGGATACCACATAAAGCTATTGGTACTAGGCCTAATTTCTCTCCGGTCGCGTTGGATTACCATCTCCTCTCACTATGAGAGTGAGGGAATATAGAGAGTGTAGCTGTGCTTACACATACTCGTGCATTATAATCCTGTCCTGCGCAGAACGCAACGGCTAGTGTCCGTTGAGACTGGCCGCAGTAACCGAAATTCTATCTGGAGGTCATTATAAATTTAAAAAATTATCATTCATATAATTCATCTATCTTTTACAGCATATAAAAGTCCACCTATGGTCCGTGATAGACTCAGAAATGAGGATATACGCAGTAAAACCAGAGTGACCGACATAGCCCAACGGATTAGTAAGCTGAAGTGGCAATGGGCCGGCCATATAGCTCGAAGAACCGATAACCGATGGGGAAGAAAGGTTCTCGAGTGGCAGCCTCGTACCGGTAGGCGTAGTGTAGGGCGACCCCCCACCAGATGGAGTGACGACCTGGTAAGATATGCAGGAAGTCGATGGATGCAGGTGGCTCAGGACCGTGCTTTGTGGCATTACTTGGGGGAGGCCTATGTTCAGCAGTGGACTTGTAAAGGGCTGTAATGATGATGATGATGATGATGAAAAGTCCACCTCCTTGGCAGACAGGTTGGCAACCGCAGTTGCTTATAATTTTGAGTTGTTATCAATATAAAATCACTTTATTGTAATTATTTATTTATTTTGACATCTTGAAAGCATACAATAAACACGTAAATGTTGTCAGTGGCCCATATTCGATAATCGGATAACACATTACAACTGTTAAGCTGGAAGCCCGTGGAACTTGACCCGGTCCTTTTGTAAAATATTTTATTGCAATAGAAACAAAAAACAAGTATCTAAACAAATAAAATTTTATTTTATTTTGTAGAATAAGGGTGACAAACGAGCACACAGTCCACCTGATGGTAAGCGGTTGCTGTAACTCATAGACATCTACATTTATCTTCAATTAAGAACAAAATGCAGATGCGTTGTCAGCCCTGAGGACTGAGATGGAATGCCTCGTTTGCAAAAAAGGATATCCTTTTCACCATCGGCGGTCACCATACGAAACACATCAGCATTAAGCTGCTATTTTACGCTGGTATTCTGTGAGAGCTTGGTCCTGCCCCGGTCGAGCCGACCCATTCGTGCTGCAACCACAATATGGCTGCAGCATGGCATTGCATTATTTTTGTGACCATGTGACTAGTGGTAGGAGTGTCTGCTTTACAGATTATTAGTGTTATTTATTATTAGTTATTATTGAGTAGGAAAACTTAGTGATTAGCGTATCTGTGTCGCGGGAACAGAGGATAGATCTCGTTTGTATCCTATGTTTTGTTTGATTTGATGTGGTTTTGACAGTCAATCTTGTTCCTGATATTTATGTATTAATTGGAAATAATATCTACACATATAATAAAAATGTAAATTGTATTTAATACTGTATATTTTTCTGACAATAGTGATTTGAGAGAACCAATTCGAGAAAAAACCAATTGAATACATTTCCATCATATTTAGAAGTGTCTGTGTCTATATGTTTATGAACGTATCACGTCACTAATATTTTTCAAAAGAATCTTTAAAAAATCATAAAGCGTCTTTTTAAGTAATATTTAGGTAGTCTTTGTTTCATTAAAATCGGTTCATTGAATTTGTATCCAAAGTTATGATTAATATTCTGAAGTAGAGGTACGTTGAATCATCAATTGCATTTTATTGTAATGTGAAAAATCGTGATTAAGTGTTAAATGATTTGAAATAATAATTTATAATGATACACTTATACCGAAAGCACAGTAAACAAAAAGGATATTATGTTTTCTCACAAATATTTACGTTAAATCCAGTAAAATAGTTAAGCAGTGTCATCGATAGATGGCGAACTAATGTAATGCAAAAAGGCGGGCGGTGTTTTCCTCTCCAGTAGATGTGCCTTCATAATTACTACTGATCTCTGTATTACTACTCATGGGCGGAATAGTTGATATGCTATATTAATGTAAACTTTATTATATAGTCCTTAAATACGGTAAAATTTTTGATATGGAGCTAGGATGCTAATCGAGTTAAAGATTTAAGCTGTAGTTTTTTTAAATAGCCCTATCTATTACATGGGCAAAAAGTAAGATTTTCTACTTCAATTAAAGAGGAAGCTTAAAGGCCGTTTAAACGTTCCACTGCTGGGCACATGCACCAACGTATTTTTATGGTTTTTTTTTTTTGGAAAAGGAAGAGTTCACCGCACTGCCCTACTTCGTGTAGAGATATTTATTTTTCCTACAAATTTTAAAATTTACGTTAGATCACAATGCTTCCCTTCACCACCGAAATATTTATTTCTTGAACTACCACTGCACTCTGTTATTATTGAAACTCTTGATATCCTTCTGATTCAAAGCTTCATTTGTATCAGAAAAATGTTTTGTATCCGTATCAATCATGTCGAAATTTTTGTCTTATTTTTAGGAACAGATGATAAACACTCCACCTCTATTTACAAAACAATGTGAATTTTTTTTTGTGGAAGGACCACGCTCTCACAGAATACAAGCGTAAAATAGCAGCTTTCGTATGGTGAGTGTAGAGATCCAGAGACCTTTTATACTGGAAACGAGGCATTCCATATTAGTCCTCAGGGGTGATAACGCATCTGTGTTTTGATTCTTAATTGAGGTTAAATGTAGATGTCTATGGGCCACAGCATTCACTTACCATCACACCATCAGGCGGACTGCGTGCTTGCTTGTCACCATAATTCTATAAAAAAAGGATCAGCGTGTAAAATTATACTGCAAGATCTGTGCTGCTCCCAACATAGCGGTGATTTGCCACAACCGTCACGGTTAGCAGGAAGATTGACGACTGCAATAGTATACTAATACGAGGGTGCAAGCCCTGGTCGTTGCTGCCCGTAAGCAGATCTGGGTATTTTACGACTGCTCTAACGTAATCGATATGTTTATACCGCCATATATTGAAAGCTTTTAAATTTCTCCAGCGTTTCCTATAGTCACCTCCTACTACATATCTAGGACGTAACGGTGTGATAGATTAATTTACGCCGGCAGTACACCGCAAACGAATCATCGTTTCCTGTATGATCTACGCTACAATACCGTGTAGTGGCGGTGTACGAATATGAAGTACCCCATATCATCTCATGGGTAAGAAGCGACAGAGAGAAACAAATCAGCTGATATGCTGCAGCGTCTTCCAAATAACGACTAAAAATGAAAACTGCGGTTGCCAAACTACCTGTGGCAATTATGGCAAGTATTTCCTATTTGAATCAATCTATGGGGAGGCCTATATTCAGCAGTGGCCTTTAATATGCTGTAACGGTATATACGTTACTCGTGTTTAAGTAGGTAATCAGTAATTTAGCCTAAAAATATTACAAATATCATAACAAATACAATTACTATTATGATCTTGAGGTTCGTGACAGTCAAAACTGCCGGTTGAATTACCAAAATTGATGGACACTTTAATTATAAAATAAGCCTCTTTTATTTCCTTAACTTACAGAGTTATAAAACTAAATAAAATTTTGGATTATAATAACATTGTACATATTATTAATATATAATGCACATTTACACTACTACACAGCCGTGTAGTGGCGGTTAAGAATATCCACTACCCCATATCTTCCCGTGGGTGTCGTAAAAGGCGACAGAGGGAAACAGGCAGGAGATGGGCAGCAGCATCTTCCTGATAACAACAATTACACAAAAAAAACTGCGGTTGCCAACCCGCTCGCCAAGCGTGGCAACTATGGCAATATACCCCCCATGAACAATAACACAAATAGACGACACCCAGTCCCCGGCGGCCCCGCTATTCCTGGCTACGGTGGCGACCATGGTAACGGCGGGGCAGGGGGTGCTAAGAATCTCCGGTGGAGGTTCGGTTGCCACCTACGACGACTCGACCTGGCAACATTTAACGCACGCACACTGAGGACTGACGAGAAGATCCTGGAGCTGGAAGAAGAGATAGACAAGTTGCACTGGAGTATTATAGGATTATCCGAGGTCCGAAGAGAGGGGGAGGACACGGTGATTCTCGAATCCGGCAACTTGTTCTATCACCGGGAGGGCGACCATCTGTCCCAAGGAGGTGTCGGATTTATCGTCCACAAGTCTCTCGTCAACAACGTTGTAAAGATTGGGAGTGTGTCGACGAGGGTCGCGTACCTGATACTCAGAATCACCAAATGGTATTCGCTGAAGGTCATACAGGTTTACGCACCAACCTCGGCACATCCCGATGAGGAGGTGGAGGAAATGTATGAGGATATTTCCAAAGCCATGCATTCCTCCAAACCCACTACACGGTGTTGATGGGAGACTTCAACGCAAAACTAGGCACAAGAGAAAGCGGTGAGCTGAAGTTAGGGAAATTTGGAGTAGGGCAACGGAACCGAAGGGGCCAGCAGCTGGCCGACTTTATGGAGAAAGAGGGACTCTTTATGATGAACTCTTTCTTCCAGAAGCGGCCCCACAGGAAGTGGACCTGGTCGAGCCCCGACGGTTCGACAAAAAATGAGATTGACTTCATTGTGAAGACCAGACGCCAACTGTTCAGTGATGTCTCAGTGATCGCAAGGGTGAAAACTGGCAGCGATCACCGAATGGTTAGAGGCACACTGAACCTAAACGTTAAGTTGGAGAGGTCTCGTCTAATGAAGTCAACGCTCCGTCCCCCTCGTGCTCTAATCCAGAATCCCGAAAACTTTCAGCTCGAGTTACACAACCGCTTTCAGTGCCTACAAGATTGCAATGCTGTGGACGATATGAATGACAAGCTCGTGGAAACTGTCCATGCGGTCGGAGCTAAGTTCTGCAAGACCCGCCGCAGAAGAACACAAAAACTCTCCGATCACACTCTTAATCTCATGGCTGTTAGACGGGAGATGAGGCTGCAATCGTCAACAGACTTGACAGCATACAGGCAACTGAACAGACAGATTTCCAAATGCATGCGGCGAGACTTACGCAACTTTAATACTGCTCGTATTAAAGAAGCGATCGAGCGGAACCAGGGCTCCAAAGTCTTTGCCAGAGATCTGTCTGCCCGTAAGAGCCAACTGTCAAAGCTGAAGACTGAGTGTGGCAGCATCGTTTCCGGGACACCTGAGATTTTGAGTGAGATTGAGAGGTTCTATGGGCAGCTATACACATCATCGTTGGAGCCACACGTAAGTGTGAGTAACGATCCAAGAGCAAGTCTTATCCGACACTATTCCGATGATATCCCGGACGTCAGTCTAAGCGAGATTAGAATGGCTCTCCAGCACCTTAAAAACGGCAGGGCCCCAGGCGAGGATGGAATTACAGCGGAGCTTCTGAAAGCGGGTGGAACACCGGTACTTGAAGTCCTTCAGAGGCTCTTCAATTCCGTCCTCCATGGTGGCACTACTCCAGAGGCGTGGAGCAGAAGTGCGGTGGTCTTGTTCTTTAAGAAAGGCGACACCGCTCTCTTGAAGAACTACAGACCGATTTCCCTTCTGAGCCGCGTCTACGTGCTGTTTTCGAGAGTCATTACGAATCGTCTCGCACGCAGACTCGACGACTTCCAGCCTCCCGAACAAGCCGGTTTCCGAAAAGGCTTCAGTACCATAGACCACATACATACCCTGCGGCAGATTGTACAGAAGACTGAAGAGTACAATTTGCCACTTTGCCTGGCGTATGTGGACTATGAGAAAGCCTTTGATTCCGTCGAAATTTGGGCGGTGCTGCAGTCCCTTCAGCGGTGCCAAGTTGACTGTCGGTATATCGAAGTGCTGAAGTGTTTGTACAGTAGGGCTACGATGGCTATCCGAGTACAGAACCAGAGCTCGAAACCTATCCAACTGCAGAGAGGTGTAAGACAGGGTGACGTTATATCCCCGAAACTCTTCACCGCTGCTTTGGAAGACGTTTTCAAGCTACTGGACTGGAAAGGATACGGTATTAACATCAATGGCGAGTACATCACTCACCTTCGATTTGCCGACGATATAGTCCTTATGGCAGAATCGCTGGAGGACTTAAGCACTATGCTCAATGACCTCAATAGTGCCTCCCAACGGATAGGTCTTAAGATGAACATGGACAAAACAAAGATCATGTTTAATGTCCATGTCACACCTATGCCGGTAGTTGTTGGGAGCACTATGTTCGAAGTTGTTGACGAGTACGTTTATCTGGGACAAATAGTCCGACTAGGTAAGTCCAACTTCGACCGAGAGGTCAATCGACGAATTCAACTCGGCTGGGCAGCGTTCGGGAAATTACGACATATCTTCTCGTCAGGTATACCTCAATCTCTAAAAACTAGATTGTACAACCAGTGCGTGTTGCCAGTGATGACTTACGGATCTGAGACGTGGTCCTTCACTGCTGGCCGTATGAGGACGCTCAAGGTCGCTCAGCGAGCTATGGAGAGGGCTATGCTCGGAGTTTCTCTGCGTGATAGACTCAGAAATGAGGATATCCGCAGTAAAACCAGAGTGACCGACATAGCCCAACGGATTAGTAAGCTGAAGTGGCAATGGGCCGGCCATATAGCTCGAAGAACCGATAACCGATGGGGAAGAAAGGTTCTCGAGTGGCAGCCTCGTACCGGTAGGCGTAGTGTAGGGCGACCCCCCACCAGATGGAGTGACGACCTGGTAAGATATGCAGGAAGTCGATGGATGCAGGTGGCTCAGGACCGTGCTTTGTGGCATTACTTGGGGGAGGCCTATGTTCAGCAGTGGACTTGTGAAGGGCTGTAATGATGATGATGATGATGAATGCACATTTGTATATCTAAGTTAAGGTCCCTGGCGGGTATAGGCCTCCTCCAACAGTTTCCAGGTTTTTCTCTTCTTTGCTTTCTTTGTCCAGTGATTTCCGGCATATTTTTTGATCTTATCTACCCAGCGTTCCTTAGGACGTCTTCTAGCTCTCTTGCCACTTGGACCCGCCCACATTATGGCTAAATGCGTCCACCTTTCATCTGACAGTCGTGCCACGTGGCCAGACCACTTCCACTTGAGCTTTCTCATATGTTGTAGAGCATCTATCACATTGGTTTTTTTCCTTATGTTTTCTGATTTTATTTTATCCTTCAGCCTAATTTTCAAGATGCTCCTTTCTATAGTCTGTCGCATATTTGTTGTAGATCCAGGTTTGTGATCCGTATGACAAGCAGGGTAGTAAACATCCATCCATAACTTTCTTTTTCAGTTTTGCACCTGAACTTTCTTCATGTCATGTTTATTCTCCTGTCAATCTCATCTTTGTTTCTAGAATTAAGAAATGAGATGGATTTCCCTAGGTATATGTAGCTCTCTACGTATTCCAAGCTCTGTAAATTGTTAACTGCAAATAATTTGTATACAGCAGGAAGTAAGCTGATAGGCCGGTAGTTGTTCATATCCGATGGGTAGCCTTTCTTGTAAAGAAGTATGATTCTCGACTCTGCCCAATTCAAAGGTACTTTTCGTTCCAGCAAGATTTTGTTAAAAAGATTTGTAAGGGAACTAGACAGTAAGAATTTTCCTAGTTTGAGAGCTTCGTTGGGTACATTATCATGTCCGGGACTTTTCTCTTTTTTGAGCATGTCTATTTGCCTTATTATTTCCTTCTCTTCAAACGGTTTGACTCGTCGAGTTGGTAGTAGAGCTCTTGAGGTGTGAACTTGAGTGTAGCTTGTTTCGATTTCTTTGCTACAGTTTTGGTAGCTATATAGATTTTTGTAGAAATCCGAGGCAGCTTTAACTATATCAATTCTTGTTATAGTAATTCTTGTTAACGTGCTTGCTTGTTTGGAATTGTTGATTGTAGCTTTGGAATCCATGTTTTGCTAGTATTAAGTTGTTAGAACGCCTTTTTTTGGCTTTTTTTGGCCTTTTTTACGTTTTAGCTCTATTCTTCTTTTTATCAAAGTCTTTGTTTCTGCTGATATTATATCCTTTTTTTCTTTTTTTGAGCTTGTGTTATTTATACTTTGTAATATCGCTGTTTCTATTTTACTGTAGTAGGACTCTACATCTTCAGTTTCACATCGAGATATTTTTTGTATTTCCTTATCTAATGAATTTAGGAATGCTTTTGTATTTTCTTTGCCTCGTATTAAGGTTGGAAAACTGCGAAACATAGCTCTACTTTTCTTCTGTTTCCCAAGGTTATATGTACCACGTACTAATTTGTGGTCACTTGTGAATAGGTTGTTGTTTAATATTTCTATATTTAAGAATTTTTTAGGGTTATTACTAAGAATGTAGTCGATTTGATTTTTAATCATTCCATTTGGACTTGTCCAGGTCCATAAGTTTTTTTGTTTTTTCTTAAATAATGTATTTATTACATTAAGCTTATTTTCTAATGCATATTGTATTATCCGATCGCCTCTGTCATTTCTGATGCCATAACAGTATGGTCCCATTACTGTATTTTCTCCTGTTTTTTTTGGCCAATTTTGGCGTTTAAATCTCCCATTACAACCAGTGTCTCGTTAGCGAGTGAGTGAGCACTTTGAAGTTGATCGTAGAACGATGTCACTTCTTCATCACTTGCGTCGTGGGTGGGTGCATATACCTGTATTAATGATGTTTTTGTTGTTTCGAATTGGAGATTCAGCATGCATACTCTTTCCGATAATCCTATATAGTTCTGAATATCCGATTTATATTTCTTTTTGATCAAGAAGCCAACACCGTGCAGACCTTCATTGTTCCTGTATAGCAGAAAATGTGTTCTTCGAGTTCTATGATGTGGCTACCAGTTCTTCTTATTTTTGCCAATCCAATAATGTCATATTTTATTTTATTTAGGGAGTTTTTAAGTAATATCATTCGTTGCGGTGATAACAGCGATCTTACATTATACGTGCATATATATAGTAGTTGTTGTGTTGGAGGGTTATAGTCTTTATCTCCTGCGGTGACAAGCTGTGATAGGAGATTGAGAGGGGCCTTTTGTAATTGCTAATTTGTGTGCTCATTATTGGGTGTAGAGTCATGTGTAGTCCGTTCAGAATTTAGTATAAATTTTGGTTTATGTCGAATGTATTCCTTCATTGTTGTTGTTTTGCTCTTCTTAACCGACTGCTTTTTATTTTATAAATGTTAGAGTGTTTTTTTAACGTAGTTTCGGGAGATTCAGATATTGATCTTTTGTTGGTGGGGTTTTGTGTAGAGGTTTTATTTTTTCTAGGTAATACTATGAGCTCATCATATTTTATGAAAGCTGTGTTACCTGCTTCTCTTTCCACCTTCAACTGGGGCTGTAATTCCTTACGTTTTTTCAGCACTTCTTTCGGAAAATCCTGTTTAACATAGTAGGGGGTATCTTTTAAGCATTTTTGATGTGTGTGTTGAATTTTCAATTTGAATCCCATTGTACTGAACGTGACAACATCAGGCCTGATTATTTCAATTTTTTCCAATTCTTCTAACGGATTCTAACTCGTTTTCAAAATTAAAACCAAAGCATTTATTTATTATGTGTAATATTGCATTTTCCAAATCGTTGTATGATTTTTCCCCTTCTTCCATAACAAAGAAAATTAAGTTTTTGCGTCTCATAAATCTTTCGATGTTGTTGATTTGTAAAGAACGTTCCTTTATTTTATTTTCTAGATGTTCGTTTTTCATTTCTAAGTTTTTAAACTTTTCATTTATATTATTGTTAATTGTATTCTTAATATCTTCTTTCATGTCGTGCGTGTCTTTTTTTTTTGTTGCAACATTTCCTTCCGAAGGTTTACTAACATGTTTTTCATTTCTTCCATATTTACAATAAGGTAGTAAAAATGAAATTTTGGTGTAATGCAATCTTAATAATAATAATAATAATAATAATATTCCACAACTATCACACAACGCCATCTAGTCCCAAGATAAGCAGAGCTTGTGTTATGGGTACTAGACAACTGATAAACATACTTATATATTTCTAAATACATAAATATTATAGATAAATTACACCCAGACACAGAACAAATGATCGTGCTCATCATGCAAACATTTGTCCTGGGTGAGAATCGAACCCACGACCTCCGGCTTAGCAGTCAGGGTCACTAACCACCAGACCAACAGGCCTGTCAAATCTTATAGTAATATTTTTTACTTAAATTGTAAACAGCGTAGTCTGTTAGCGGAGTGATGAACTAGCAAAATATTTCTGGCTGGACACTTTAATTACCGAACACCAATTGCAACTTAAAACACACAACATAATAATAAAACACAATTGTACTACTGATCACTTTAGTTCGCAGTTATATCGCTTCGAAGTATTCGCTTAATTTCCTAGTTCAATACCGCCTCGGTCGCGGTCCTTTATACAGGGCCTCTTCTACTGAAACATCTAAAATGTTCGAGTACATACCGGTCCCGACTGCCTTGGTATAGAAAGTTCTAGTATGGAATTTTCGAGAAAGCTCTCCTAGTTCTGCTACACGATACAAGTTGGCGCTAGTGGGTACTCGCCATGTACCAGGCATTAATTATGGCGCGCAACATTACTAATAAAGATTCTATACGAACGAAGTCGTGGGTACAGCTAGTATTATAACATTTAGGTAAATTAAGCAAAAATAATTAAATTTACATTATAAATTAATTTAATTATTTATAATAAACATCATCATTACAACCTTTCGCTATAGAAGGGACTTTCGCCATAGATGTCACTCTGGGTAGGGTTGCCAAAAGCAGTTTTTTATTATTTCTTATTGTTATCAAAATATGCTGGCGATCTCCTGTTGCAGCCACCCTCTGTCGCCTCTTACAATAGTATGATAACATGGGGTCCCCTTATGCCACTACCAAACGCGGATATAATAAAATAAATAAATAAATGTTGATTCTCTATCTGCACCCAGGCCTATCTCCTATCGAACGTGCAGAGAATATCCATGCTAAGGAAGTATTGTTTATTTCTACACTTACTTCAAAATTAAAATAAATCATCTCACGAATACCAACGTAAAATAGTAGCTTAATGCTGATGTGTTTCGTATGGTGAGTGTAGAGAACCGGAGACTCTTTTAACTGGAAACGAGGCATTCCATCTCTGTCCTCAGGGGTGATGACGCATCTGCATTTTGATTCTTAATTGAAGATAAATTATGTAGATGTCTATGGGCCACAGCATATACTTACTATCAGGTGGTCTGGGTGCTCGTTTGTCACCCTTATACTATAAAAAAGAACAGCAACCCTTGTACATATTAACAAAGCTCAATTGATGGGTAATTTTTTTTGATACCGAAAAAAAGATAATTTTAGCATTCTATACCTCAAAAGGAACAAACAGAACCGATATAGAAATACTGTTATTCGATCATCTGTCCCTTTTTCTAGACCTATTTTCTTAGGAACACATCGGGTTTAAATTAATACTACTTATAATCTCTGATCTCTTGGAGGTGAAAAATTTAAGCTTCTTAATCTACACAATTAAAAGATATAGCCATGTCACATATTTGATACCCGCAAACTCGCTCATCAAAACCTAAAGAGTTACCTATATAACCTATACTTCCCATTGACCTAGTATCAAGAAATTAGGCAAGAAACTAGGTCTCTAAACAAAAGTAAGGGGAAAAAACTAAAAATCGTTAATTTGTAATTACATCACATAAAAAAAAATATTTTTTGCGGTTACAAACTCTCATCAGTCGCGGGAAACATTGACCGTCATATAGACCGATATTTTTGAGAGAATGTTTTTTCCGCTGCAAACTTAATTTTGTCCTTCAATCCGACTTTACTTTTCGTTTAGCATCGTTGTTATACTGAATCCTCAAGGCGTAAGCGCAACTCTCATTTGTTGGATTTCTTAAATTATCATCCTTCATAATCTTTAATGCTACATGGTACCTTTCTTCCAAACAAATACAGGCGGCGTGTTTAAAAAGGTATTGTGGCGCCTTTTAAACCGTAACATAATATATTTATGGCCACTCTTTCATTTGAATAATACCTGAGAAATAGAGGTTCATAAAAACAATGAAAGACAAGACAACAATACTGACTTCGCTGCTATTATATTTTTTGAAATGTATGTATTTTACCTTTTTTTTTTGCTCAAACGGACGTTTGGCGCCGTTATATGAGTTTCTAAAGCATATTTTGCCGCTTTTGTGTTAAAGAAATTAAAATATATTTTTCTTTACTAGTATTCTTGTGGACTACACTATTGATACTCGTATTTTTTAAAATATCGGATTTTCGTTAAATCGATGATAATAAATATATCAATATCGAAGTTTTATGTATAAGTTTATTTATCGATATATCGAAAATCCAACATTTAAGAAAATATCAACAGTCCTAGTTTGAATGATCAGTTGAACTGACCGTCCGTGTGTGTCGTCCATTATATCTCTTTTCTTTTTTATCAGCCCGTGACAGTTCACTGTTGAACATGGGCCCCTCCAATATGGGTGCCTTATTCGCAATACTTGACAAGCGGATATCCGTGTGATATTAAGAAATGTTTAAGTTTAAGTATATGTGTTTAGGTTTATTGTATCAAAGGCTAAGTACAGGCCTTAAAAAATATAACAAATTATTTAATGCCCGAAAAGTGTAGTTAAGTTCTAACATACGTAATATTATAATAAATTAACACCTAACATATTTTGAATAATGTAACATAAAATATTTTGAATTTGTATCTGATGGTATAACAACATGACCTACAGACCTGTAGGTCATGTTGTGTTGCCAGACCTGTAGGTCATGTTGTGTCGCCAGCGTGAATAATCTATCACCCCGATTCGTCCCGTGGGTGTCGTAAGAGGCGATTTATGGGAAAGGCCAGAAAGACTTCATGGCCTACGATAGACGACGGTATACCATCAGATACAAATTCAAAATATGTTAGGTGTTAATTTATTATAATATTACGTACACATATTATACGTACATATATTATACATTTGATTTTTTGTACAAAATATTGTTATAATTTAGAGTATAATGAAATAAATATTGCAAATTTATTTTTTATAAAATGTTTTTATACAAACTTTTTGTTTACGATAACTCAATATCAAATCATAAAGTTAACGTCCGCATAAAAAAGGCAATTATGTAAAGAAATACACTAGGAAATACATACACAATATTTGTTCCTATTTATTTCATAGATCTATTATTCCATAACAGTGAGGCACGAGCACGACCCGGTAATACCTGCCGACTCGTTAATAAAATTAAAACAATTTAAGATTACGAGTGTTAGTTTTTGGCCATTGTTTAGATTTAAAATTTTGCAGACGTGTGTAGCACAACTTTCGTAAAAAATGAATGGGACTCAATGAGCTTGCGTGAAAATCTCTTGTTATGAAGTTTAATTATAGCTTTAAAAACGTTATTATATAGATTACAATAAAAAATTAAATTGAATTGAATGAAAAATACGAGTATATAGTTTTTTTTAATGTGATCAAAGCCTTTCAGCGAGGAAACGCAGCCAAAGTTCTTGGCAAAATACCACTCGGTGTATGATAACGTAAATTTTTAGTTTTAGTTGTTCTTTATTATATTTTTTTAATATTGTGTGTAAACTTTTAGTTACATTTAATTTTGTATCACTCTTTATTTAAATAGTCTTCGATAGATAATGTTTCAGATTATACATTGATTTGATATTATAATATAGACTCATCATATTTCCTTTAGTTTAGTAGTGGTGATGTAAGATTTAGAAATTGGCCGAAAATTCGTTTTTTATTCGGCAGCTTTACCGAATATTCGGCTAAATCACCGAACATTAGTTAAAGTGGTACTCAAAGTGTCCACTGTATTGAAATGTACGAATTGAGTAATGTCTTTCATAATTTTACTGTTGATAATATATTTTATTTATGGGTTAAATCTACTTGTATAGCATTATGTTTTCGAGGCAATGTAAGTAGATTTATTCGAAATTGTAGCAAGTAGAAAGCTTGATAAAATGTTTTTGGAATCATACGTTACATTACGTTAGTACATTTTACTTTACTTTGGTGGTCAAATTCTAGGTCAGTCCAAATAGTAGATCTCCTGCCACTCCTTTTTATTGTATAATTATCAATTTTCACCAAGAATAACACAATGAAAACTTTTTTTCTCACAATAGTCAAACATAAGCATGTGCCGACAATTTGCTAAGCGCTTTACGGTAACAAGTTTCGACATAATTTGGTTAGGTACCGAGGTGATCCTGCCGAATAATGTTCGGCCGAATATTCGGTTCGATAAAGTTTTGCCGAACTTTCGGCCAAATATCCGTATTCAGTGAAATCCATATTAGGCCCATATCTAGTAAGAATATATCCATATCAACCGGTGGGTAAGGCTTATAGGTTCACATGGGAAAATGAACAAAGGTATATATTAAATTAACTTTAATACCTTCATTCTTTTATCTGAAACCAAGTGAAAGTGATGAAGCATTCAAGATTATTTTATTGCCTGTGCACATTTCTAAACTGAGAATCTTTTGATCAATAACCTCGGCTTACTTACAATATTTGAATACGTGAATCTCATTTGCTTCGTGTTTAAATGTGACCTTGTTGAATAATTTTAATCATAACAAACATGTGTTCGAATTTTATGTCTGTGTTTGTGTAATTTTTTCATACGGACATTATTTTTTGTGAGTAGGTGTACAGCGGACCCGCGGTAATCCGACCAACGTTGTCGGATTATCGAATTTGTCGGACTGTAGAGTCCTGCCACAGCCCCCTGGCAGCAACTTTTTGAAAAAGAGTACCTTGTAAATATAAATATTGCAATTATTTATAAAAATCAAATATAAAATAATAAAACATAAAAATGTCATGTATATACCCCGAACTAATGGCAACCTGTTTTTCCACGTATTCGCGAAGGACACCTCCCTCCCTGGCGGATTCATAGCGCGACTCAAATCTACGTACAAGTTAAAGATATTTCGGATTACAAGGGGGGACGGATTAGCCAGAGGCCGGATTACCAGGGGCCGGATTACCAGGGGCCGGATTACCAGGGGCCGGATTACCAGGGTACGCTGTAATCTTAAATTACAATAACATTATCTGTGTGTAGTGTAAGAATATCCTTTTCCCCAAATCATCCCGTGGGTGTCGTAAGAAGCGACATAGGGAAACTGAAACAAGGAGATGGCAAGCAGCGGCTTTCTAATAACAACTAGAAAACAACTACGATTGCCAAATCACCTGCCAAGCTTGGCAACTATGGCAAATATTTAATATATTTTATGAGTCTACAGCAGTGGACTTTGATAGATTGTTATAGATGAACGATCAATGAATGATTTGCCTGTTTTATTTTTATGGAATAAGGCTGACAAAAGAACACATAGTCCACCTGATGGTAAGTGGATGTTGTGACCCATAGACATCTACATTTATCTTCAATTAAGAATCAAAATGCAGATGCGTTGCCAACCATGAGAACAGAGATGGAATGCCTCGTTTCCAGTAAACCGGGTTTCCGATTCTTTACACTCACCATACGACACACAGTAGCATTATGCTGCTATTTTACGCTGGTATTCTGTGAGGGCGTGGTCGTTGGTGCCACCCCGGTAGAGCCGACCCTTTCGTGCTGCAACCACAATATAGCTGCAGCATGGCTCTACTACATTAGAACTGTTTGTTGCTTGGCTGTCACGGGAGTGAATTTCTTTGAACACAGAACATTCATGGTAGGATGTGATATCGATAAGCTTGGCGAATACTTCCAAACATGGACCATACTAAGTTTTTCACTAGTAACGTCGCCATTAGAGTGGAAGCTGTAATAGAATGGAATGGAAGATATCTCATTAACTCGAAAAGCTAAGAACAAATTACTAATAAGTGAAAGGTCAGAATACTAGAAATTATTTCAAAAACAATGCGTCTTTATAAAGTGCAAATTGTAAATGAAAAACAGTGAACTCTTAGGGCTTTATCACACGAGGACTTTACAAAATATTGATAAAAACGTAGTCAAGTTAAAATTTCTATAGCTTTGTAGAAAATTAAAAAAAAAAAAAAAACAGATTCTTTGATGGTTCCACGGCGCATCGGCTTGGCTTTGCTGCCTTGAGGGCCGCGAGTTTGAATCCCGCACGGAACAAGTACTTGTAGGCCATGGGTACAAATAATTGTTCCGGGTCTGAATATTTTTGTCCTTGTGCAGTTCATATTTGTAAAGCCTCCACGACACAGGAGAAAATCCGAGAAATATTTACTATAATGTCATCTGCCAAAATGGTTCGATAAAGCGGTGCCCTTTTGACCTTTTATTATTTGATTGACTGATGTCGTTTTTGAGTTATAAGAAAGTGACCATATTAAACGGATGACCATATTATCCTCACGTACTATATTGTAAATTCTGAATTTGTGGTACTTATTATAAAACCTTTTAAATGTGGATGAGTATCATGTCAACTAAATTATGATTACATATAAAGTCAGTTGTACGTTCGATTTTTTTCCAGATGGTAAAAAAGGTCATCCTTTTAAATAATACTAATTTTAACGGATATTAACCTTTTTATATTCCCAACGTTTCGTGCACTTTACAGCACCCATGGTCACGGGGGGGACTGAGATGTTCAACGCCCAGAATTCACAGATTAACATTATTAATATTTTGTTCCGATCTACACAGTATGAATAATTTTAAACGACACGTGCACTCAGTATACTGATGTTGGACAATTTTATTTAAATAGCGTTATCATAAACACACCAGGTGTACTTGAGCGTCCTAGTGAGGTACTGCCTTAACGATGACACAATGCGAGCTCTCACTTGACCGGTCTTGCCGCACGAACACGATCACGACGCCAGTTTACCGCCAACGTTCGTTTTAACCTCATGTATTCGCCATAAAGTTGAACGCACCGTTACGAATTAATTTGACGATTTTCTTTTATAAGTGACAGTTATCTTTTTAAGCCCGAATAAAGATTTGGGAATTCTAATGCTAGCCACTTACGTCAATCTTAAGTGACAGAATAGTAGTGATAAAAAAAAGAAATTAATTAATTATTTTTTTGGCCCGGTCAAAGTTGGTGCGGGTTATTTTTTAAAGTTTTCGAATCATGATGCATCGAGTGGAATGTGCATTCTCGAATGTGGTGTTATTTTAATCGAGTTTTGGTGAACGAGGTGAGTCGACGGTTCTTTTTTTGCAAATTCGTATATCGAATGCGGTCGACGACTTTAAAGCTTAAAAACTCGTTTAAATTTTTATTTATAATGCTTAAAATTATAAATGGAAAGAATTATATACTTTTATTTTACGTTATATATATACAACATAGATACAACTCTTGAATTTTTATAAACAATTTGATTTTTCAATCCTTTTTAATAGTTTTGTATAAATGTAGAACTACCAGTTTATTTACATATTTTTATATGATTCTTTAATAATTCACGTACCTACATACATAAAAAATACCACTGTTTAAATTACTATAGAATCGTTAAAACTGAGTTGTAAAGAATCAAATGTACCTCTGTTTTTAAAAACTGGATCTATTTGTAGACAGTTCTGTAACGCCGTATGAAATAGGGTCAAATGCATTTGCTTTCCTGTTCGGAACCAGCCGCATGCATGCAAATAACGGCCCCCGTTTGCGTATGAATCGTGATTCGTGACACTGGAACCAAAAGAATATGTTGACCATGATTTTGTCCTTGAAGATTTAATTCCATAAAAAATGCCCTTTTTTGTAATATGGTATCCGATATTTAGTAATATGGTTAAAGACACCCAAATGTAGACTTCGTAGGCTCGATTTCAATTTATCATTTCGGTTATGAATCATTCCTAGCACACCCATTTAAAAAGTTTAATTAATTTTATTATCATAAACTGCTGGACGTAGTCTTCCCCTAAGCCACCTGAACCCACAAACAACCGACATTGTACGCCTCAACACTTCCTATCCCTAGTGAGTCGCCCTACCTACATTACATTTTCCGGTACAGAAAACCTCATCGGTTATTATGTTCTTCGGCCTTCATGATAGGTTACAATCATTGCTTAGTTTTATTGCAATAAAACTTACGACAGTAATATAATCTTTGTATTTAGAAAAAGTTAGATACGTTCAATACAATGGCTAACTTAGCTAGCTAAGCTATATGACATTAAGTTTGCATTACATATATATCTATGATTTGTAGCAGGAAATATAAATGAAACAAAATAAACACAGGAAGATAGTTCCAGTTGTTAATAAATAATTACCAACTGATTCAGTTATTCGACGGTGAGAAGGTATTTAGAATTTATTGCATGCAGAACATAATCGTACATATACATCGTAATTCACAATATTGATCACAACTTTTAATAAAATTAACCGATTTTTAAGACCAAATATAACTCGAAGATACATTTTATGAATTTCTTTATAATTTCTTTTAAATAAATCAGTACTTTATACGTACGTTCGTAAATAAACAGGCAGACAAACGGACAGAGAGGTAAACAGACAATTACATATTTTTAGTCTCAATCACTTTTGTTACAATAATATAAAATATATAGACATCTGCAATTTACATTTTCATTATATGTATAGTATAAATATTAAAATCAGGAATATCCTACTGTATTGTAAATATTTGGAAACTGTATTTCTTAGACATAACTCTTTCCAAGACATCGATCGGTCCAAATCTAAATTTATCTCACTGTATATTTTGGATTCAATATTGAAATTAGAACATATGCTCAGTTAGAATATGGAAATAAAGATAAACTATATGAGTAAGCAATAATCATACAGTTTATTTTCATATGACTTCTGCTAAATTGCGTTAAAACCATATCCCCATAAAATTTTACCGCCATTTATCGGAAGTCTTAACATCTTTCTGGAATATCCCATAATTTTTTAATACAACATTCACAGGACACCTCCTTTCAATGGGTACTTTTTACAATCTGAGTAGAATAAAAATAGTTATTTTTTGTTTTATTCTAAAACGAGTATATACTTATTGTGTGTTGTTTGTTATTGGAATTATACATAGTAATATTTTTTTTTTAATTTTTACTTCAAGTTACCTTTCAACGTCATCGTCATCATCTTAAAAAGTAATTGTGATCAGAAAGTGGAGGTTCACTAGCTTTTTCCAAGCCAAGCTGGTCATTTCGACCTCCTATTACACTTATTTATTTATTTATTTATAAGGCACACCAACAGCAAAACACATGAAACAATAACAACAACACGATAACAAATGTATATGGTTAAATATGTTTGCCAATTACAGGTATACACAAAATTTATCGTATTATATTGTAATGGTACTGAATACAAAATAACTTATATTAAGAAAAAAACGAACTAAGGAATGAGTGTGTGCTGAGAGGGCGAAAAGAAATTGGTCAATTTTTTTTGAAGCATCGGGCAGAGTCGTTGAAAATGTCGATGTCCGGTATCTTGGTCATAATTCCATTGTATGTGTTACATATTCTGGCTAGGGGATAATGCGCGCCTAAATTTGTTTTGTGGCAAGTTATGCTAAATAGTTTGCGAATAGGATATCGAGGACATCTGTACGGGATAGGTAACTAATTTGATGGGATCGAGGAGGTGCGTACTTTAATACAGTTATAAACCATTTGCCAACCACCAAACTAGCGACAACAACAACAGGATACCTGCCGAGCTTTTTTTCGCCTTTTCTTCTTTCTTCTCCTTGGTAGAGCCATGACGCAGCTATTTTATAGTTGTAGCAAGAATGGGGTGGCTCGACTGAGGAAGTACCATGCTCTCGCAGAATACCAGCGTAATAATATATATATATATATATATATATATATATATATATATATATATATATAACAGCTTAATGCTGCTGTGTTTCGAATGTTGAGTCTAGAGAATCTTAGTCCTCTGTGGCGACAACGCAACTTAATTATGATTCTTTATCAAAGATATAGATGTCTATGGGCCACAGTATTCACTTACTATCAGGTAGACTCTATGCTCGTTTGTCACCAGTATTCTATAAAAAAAAACATTTTATTTTATCAAATATTTTAAATTCGGACGAACGTTTGGAGTTCGACGGTTAGGCTCGTGTAGTGCCAGCTGCTAGCATAACATATGTATTACTGATGACATCATCTTTACAGTTGTCATGTTATAAGCAACTGTCGATACTTGACGCCGCCTTATGTTTGGTCTAGCAACACTAGTGGTTACTTTGAGCTAAACGTTCTATTGTTCAAATATTTGAACGCAGATAGAATTTTAATTGTGGTTTTTAATTTATCGTGTTAATGCCTTACTCTAATCACATTATAATATAGCTATCATCGATAATAACATGCTGATAAAATCAGAGTCTAGAATTTCTCAAAATATAAACATATTCATCTTAGAACTTAACTAACTTTTACGTATCTTATCGAATATAATTTGTTTACGTATTTTTTTAATTTATACATTTACGACGTTTCGGGTCTATTATCATCGTTCTGATGGTGTGAGATATACCCGGCTATTTTCAGTTAACTTTTGGCCCTATAACTAAGGTACGTGAGGGTAATATGGTCATTTTAAGCTGTGCCGCGCTATAAAACCAAAACTAGGAGGAGGACAGAGACAAAAACACAAATTCGTATAGTATAGCTAATGTATTTAAGTACAAGGTACGTGAGGGTAATATGGTCATCTTAAGCTGTGCCGCGCTATAAAACCAAAACTAGGAGGAGGACAGAGACAAAAACACAAATTCGTATAGTATAGCTAATGTATTAAGATAAAAAAAATGAAACAAGCTTTGGCAATAATTATAAACACTTGGAAAAATCAAATTAAAAAAAAACTAACTATAATACACCATACTAAAATCGAATAAAATATTCATTACTGCATCTAATGTCAAAATGGCGTCCATAAAGCAGCACACTTTTGACCCTTTATTATTTGATGAATGATGAAGAGCTACCGTATCACAAAGTCATCTATATAAACAAGGCTGTAGTTTTTGAGTAGGAAAGTGAACATATTAACCGGATGACCATATTACCCTCACGTACCTACTATATAAAATAACTTGAAATATTTCGAACTCTTGCAGTGACATACTTGCTGCACATAGAGATGTTCTCTTTTAAAAATAGGATGGCTATTTTTTGCTTTTTTGGCGGGTTTTCATTCATCTTTCCGTTTAGTCTATGCAAGACAGTCCGCATTCACAATCACACTTCGACGTGTTGGAGCTCGACGGCCAAACGTTTTTATTGTCCTGATTGCGAATGTGGACACCGTGTTTTGTCTCAGGCCGAGTCGACTCTTTCGTGGTGCAAACATAATATAACTGCAGCGTGGGTCTACCACGTGGATCTAGCACTATATGCTACTATTTTAGTGTATCATTCGCGGAATTCCAACGATATCCCGAACGATGTCGGAGGACATTCATATTGTATATTATAATCCTCATAGGATAAGTTCGACAACAGACTAGCATGCAATTTCAGAGTCACGGCGTGACCGAATTTGAAAACCAACGAATTGTGTTTTTACCCAAATAATAAAAAATAAAAATATCAATTTCTTTGCAACTTTCCGCTAAACATATAAAATGATGTGTCTTACCTGGATTGAAGCGCACCTCCCGCCCTCCCTCAATTGCATACACTAACTCCGTCACCACTAGACCAAGCACCACTACTCTCAACACCACTATTCCAGGCAAGACACACCATCGACGATAATACGACACGTGTTTCGCCTCTACACGAGGCATCCTCAGGTAATATAGACTCTACGGCGGCTAACCGCTAAGTCGGAGTTAGTGTATGCAATTGAGGGAGGGCGGGAGGTGCGCTTCAATCCAGGTAAGACACATCATTTTATATGTTTAGCGGAAAGTTGCAAAGAAATTGATATTTTTATTTTTTATTATAATGGATTTCCGCAAAGTAACGCCTGATTCTATCAATTATTTTTACCCAAATGTTTGTTAGCCTATTGTGAGATCCTTTTTAACAGACTTCAAAAAGGAGAGCTGTTCAATTCGACTGTTTGTTTTATATATATATATATATATATATATATATATATCAGATGAAAGATTTTATGTATATATCTCAGAACTTTTTTCTGGGTGGACCGATTTTGATGATTCTTTTTATTTGAAAGCTGGTGCTTCTCATGTAGTCCCATTAAAATTGATCAAGAACTGGCCAGTAGGTTTTTTAGTTTTCCTTAATAAAGCGTATTTAATTGATTTTGAATACGTGATGATGTTCTCATTTTATTTATATTGAAGTCGTTTGTAAAAAAAATTTAAATTTTACCACTTTTGTTTAATTATCTACGTCTCATTATTTCTCATCTTTCTTACGTACGCGAGGTCCTTACTCCTTTTTTCACGCTTTCTAATAGCCCATTAATTCCCTGTGAGTATATTTTATAGAATAAGGGGACAAACGTGCAGACTTTCCACCTGGTGGTAAATGGATGTTGTGATCGTTTATGGATGAGATGGAATACCTCGCTTCCAGTATAAAAAGTCTCCGTTCCTCTATACATGGGAAACACAGCAGAATTAAGCTGTTCTTTTACGCTGATGCTTCTGTGAGAGCGTGGCCCGCAGCAGGTCTAGCCGATCCTTTACTGATACACCCATAGTGTATCTGCAGCATGGCTCTACTCGTTTGTAGCTCCACAATTGTGTAAATCAGCCAGCACATTACTAAACGTAGAAAATAATTTGAATATGTAAATTATTATATATGTCACTAGATGGAGTGACGACCTGGTAAGATATGCAGGAAGTCGATGGATGCAGGTGGCTCAGAACCGTGCTTTGTGGCATTACTTGGGGGAGGCCTATGTTCAGCAGTGGACTTGTGAAGGGCTGTAATGATGATGATGATGAAATTATTATAATAATATGTCTACGAAACAAACACAAAAGTAATTACGTCCACAATTTCTCAATTCGATATTACATAATACAGTCATTCATATAGCATTAATTGCTTAATATACAAAAAGTAGCTTCACTGTTACGAAAAAATGTAACGTACGCCACGCACGTGCCATATTTCCTAATTTAAAATGTGGAAAAGGTTGTTTCCTCAGTAGAACTTACCAAGATTATGTAACATTTTAAAATAGGTCAATATGATTAATAACTGTGACATAATTTATTACATATACATTAAAAATCACAGTAAGCTACCTATTATAACTAACGACTACACTAAGCCGCTAAATTATTATCAAGTATTTAACAAAGATAACAAGAGAAAACATACAAGTTACTGATTCCTTCATTTCTTACGCATTTACCTTGCTGAAAATTTATTTGTTAATTTTTTTGTATTTATTAAAAATATAGGTAACAAACGAGCACACAGTCCACCTGTTGGTAAGTGGATGCTGTGGTCCATAGACGTCTACATTTATCCTAGATTAAGAATTAAAACGCAGATACGATGTCGCTCCTGAGAACTAAGATGGAATGCCTCGTTTCCATAAAAAAGGATCTCTGAATCTCTACACTCACCACACGAAACACAGCAGTATAAGGCTGCTAGTTTTACGCTGGTATCCTGTGAGAGCGAGGTCCTTCCCCGGTCGAGCCGACCCATTTATGCTACAACCATAATATAGCTGCAGCGTTGCTCTACCACTACGAAAAGATGTATTGTCAGTACTTATACTAAGGTTCTGTATCACAAATGTACTTGGCTGCTTTTTAGGTTATACTCTATGAGATTGTGGCTCATCTGCCTACGGAGAGTGCTACAGCATTGCAATACCATTAGGATCGATTCTTGATACGATCACGGTGAAAGGTCATCCTAGCGAGGTCTTTAACGATGTCGATACATCTCTCATATACAGGGTTATTTTTCAAAGAGTAGATAAAGTAATTCATCGTTAATATAAATAAAAGCACACGTGAAGCCACCATCTGCCGCTTAATATTTTTTTACGTCAACTTTTTTAAATCTAAGTGCTTCATAGATTTGCTACAGTGGCCACGCTTGGGAGGCGAGTAGTGGGTAGGAAACGGCAGTTTTCTTTTTATATTTTTGAGTTGTCATCAGGAAGATGGTGCTGCCTATCTCCAGATTCAGGTTGTCTCTGTCACCTCTTGCGACACCCACTGGACGACATGGGGTGGTGGATATTCTTACACCGCCATGATGTCTTATGTACGCTACTGTGGCGGCGCTGTCGTCGCGCCGCAAACGGACACACCGAAGCCTAAATCACGCTATCAAAACTCCGAATTATAAACAGCAAAAATAGAAAATCTCCGAACTATCACACGGAGTGTTGGCCGTTCCCCAGGCGGAACACCTTGCCCGGCGGGAGATCTCCCCTTTTCCTTCCACGGCCACACTACTTTTAATATGCTGAAATAAATCCTACTCATATTGTTAACATGAGTCATAGCTTATAACGGCCAGCGTTAATGGCTAAAGAAATGAAAGATTCACCCTCTTTAAAGGTCAATGTAATAATATGAATATCAATAGAAGGTAAATACCATATCAGACGTTGATTTAAATAGAATGTTTAGCTATAAACGAAGCGTCTTGTTTGTCATAATCAATTGAGGTTACTTACAATCGGACTCATACGATTTTTTGTTGTTACTAATAATAATTGTAAAGTAATTACTACGTTCAAGAGTTGTGGTAGCTCAGGGGCTAAGTGCTCGTTGTAAAGTCACGGGTTCGATCCCCGCCGGCACCAATGAAATTGTTAATTGCAATTTTAAGTGCTGATTGAAGGAAAACATCATCAAGAAACCTGCAAGTCTGAGAAATAATAAAAAAATGTTTCGAAGACATTTGAAGTCCGCCAACTCTCATTGGGGCAGCGCGGCGGACATTTCCTTGCCCCAAAAACCTCTCAGTAATGAGTGGAGGCATGTGCCCAGTAATGGGACGTATATAGAGGTTGTAACTTTAACTTTAACTAACTTAATTACCAAGTTTTTAGTAGACTCGACAACACTGACAGACTTTGAGCTGTTTGAAAATAATGTTAAACATAAATAAAATTGTTTTACTCCCAAGTCCCCTTCTTTTTCAATGCTGTCAAATGTAATTGTTTGGCAAAAATAATTCTCATCCTTTAATTATCCCGAGCTACATCTACTGTTTTTTTTGTGTTTTATGGTTTTCCTGCCTTTGCCCGGTGCGGAAGTTGGTGGTGTCACCCCATCGAAAGTAAAAAGCAATAAATTTTATATGATAAGGGACTTGGATCATTTATTATTTATAATATTGAAGAAATAATAAAACAAAATAATAACTAAGACAGAAAAGGAATCGTTATACAATTAAAATTTTGATTGGGTCATTGTTGCCCGCAAATAGTTTTTTATTAATTTTAATTTACTGAAACTCCTCTCACATGAAACTACGGACACGCAAACCGTCATGAATAACTGTTGCAACTGAAACCTCAAAGATCACGAGTGTGGGACGGGGAATCAACCACGACAGCATCAGGCTCTTTTGCGGGAATCCCGAATTATACATAGAGCTGAGCTAGTGCGATTTTTTTTGTGTACATTGTTCTTAAAGTTGAGAGACATGGTGGGTGTCACCCCAAAAAAGGTGACACCGGTGCGGGCCCCCCCCCCCCCGTTTGCTACGCCACTGCTCAATTGTCAAGTTTGACAGATAAATAGATGATCGTAGTAACAGATGTCACGCGCCTGTGCTAACTGCTCGCGCGACTGCTCCCCAGACCGGTTAGGGTAACTCAGGGTAACTTACTTAATAAACGAGATGCCACCATTTTAACGAACGTCAGAAAATCTTTCTGGCATTTCTCACATTCGCTTCTTAGCAACCCACCAAGACGAAATGGTGTTATGAATTTTTCTATACGGTTACCATACGACATAATATATTATGGTATTTCATGCATACACACATAAACATATTATGTTGATACAATATTTCGAGGACGTGAAATCCACCAATACGTACTGAAGCAAAAATGAGAAAAGGACTGTGTAAAACAGTGCGACGTACAATATAGGCTCTTTTTCGTATATATATCTCTTTTCTAAATGTTACGTGGTGTTCGACTTAAGGCAATGGATTTAGGACATATTATAATATATATGTATAGTTATAGTTTTAAGGTTTCACCAATCGTTCATTGAATCGTTTAAAGGAGCGTTGATGGCACAAGAATTTTATACGTAGTAGAGCCCCGCTGCAGCTATATTATGGTTGTATGTAATGGGTCGGCTCTGCCGGGAAAGGACTACGCTCTCACAGAACACTAACGTAAAATAGTAGCTTCCTACAGCTGTGTTTCGTACGGTGGGTGTAGAGATCTAGAAACTTGTTACTGAAAACGAGGCATTGCATCTTAGTCCTCAGGGGTGACAATGCATCTACGTTTTGATTGTTAATCAGGGATAGGTAAATATAGATGTCTATGGGCCACAGCATTCGCTTACCATCAGGTGGACTGTATGTTCTTTTGCCACGCTTATTCTATTAAATAAATTAATTGTTTTAGTATAGTTTGTCTTGAACCTTTTTTCTATAAGATGAAAGAGCCAAGATAATTTGCCACATTGGATGGCTGATAGAGTCATTCGGTGAGACTTGCGTCGCTGAACCCGTAAAGCAATAGAACTGTACTTGACATCTGAGTAAAGGCAGAAACTAGTTCTATTGTTTTGTTTAAAACGGGTTTTTACATTGAAACAATATAGCTCGGTCTTATTTTAGAAAAAGTTCGAGTTGACTGCACGCGCGGTTGATGGAAAATTTATCTGTAATATTAATAGTTATCAGTTTTTCTCTTATGTATTTATTTAATAATACTTACTTACTTACTTACTTATCGTCACGCACAATCCCTAACGGGGTAGCCAGAGAGAACAGATCGCCAAGTGTCACGATCCTTACATACCTCTTTCGCTTCTTTCAGGTTCATTAACTTCTTCATACATGCACGTCTAGGTATCCGAGTACTTTTGACCCTCCCCTCTTCGAGCATTTTGCTCACATGGTCTTCGAAAGTTAGTCTCGGTCTACCTCGACACCTTTTAATATTTACTTTCGCTCTATATATTTTCTTCACCATTCGGTCTTCACTCATTCGTTCAACGTGCCCAAACCATTGGAGTACGCCCCTATCAATTTTTGTGATAAGGTCATCTTTCAATCCTGCCATATTGCGAATCTCTTCGTTTCGCTTTCGGTCGGCTATGGTAACGCCACACATTTTACGAAGAGATCGCATCTCCACTGCATTCAACTTGCTTTTATGCTTCTTCTGGCATACCCAGGTTTCGCTGCCATATAACAAAGTCGGTACCAAAACTGCGTTATGTATTGCAAGGCGTGCACTCTTCACCACGCCTTGCCTTTTGACTAATGCATTCAGGGCACCATTGACTTTGTTTCCGGCAGCGACACGCCTATCCACATCTAAATCACATCTTCCATCCCGGCTGAAAGCACTCCCCAAGTATACAATTTCATTTATTTATTTATATTTAATAATAAAATTGTGAATATTAAATATCTGATTTTATACAGTTTGATTTTCAATAAAATACAATTAAATTATGTGTAACGAATATTGTCTTAAAATTATGTTAGGTATATTTGTTTATCGTAAAACATATACATATATATATATATATATATATATATATATATATATATATATATATATATACACGATTTTCAGACATCTTTTATAAAAAAAATCCAGAAAAAAAAGATTTTCAGAAAGCCCTTATGCGCGCTAACTTTGTAGGTAATGGAATACCTATATTTTACTGATCGAGTTAACCGAATTATATTTATGTCGCACGTGGTGTTACATCAAATATACTTTCTTGTATTAAAAAAAATTAGAATAAACTAGGATGTTTTTCTGTATTGTTGAGACTCCTGTTTCATAAACTTTACATCAAGAAACACACAGACACGCAATAATCATTTGTAGGCCGTACAATATTTCACGTTTCCGTGCGGGATCGAACCTGCGTCTCACAACGCCACAACCAAGGGCTTAGCCACTGCTACCGTATGTTATATAAATAATGTCCTCCAAACCGAAAATCGTCATGGCAGCAGACTAGTCATCTACATGGTACAGCACAGGTGCATTCTCCATTCCCTCACTCACCGACCATAATCGACACGACCGGAGAGAGATCAGGTGCAGGACCAACGGCTTTTCTTTTTTTTACCAAGACACGGAGGGAAACACAGCCCACTGTTTGACTCCGAGCCGCTACTAAGAATTTTCTGACAAAATATCCAACAACAAATTTCGGTCCAACCCGGAATTGAACCCAGGACCGCGTTTACGACCACTAGAATAATGAGATAGTCAAGTTATTAAATACCATAGAAATAAGAAATTTCCGTCAAATGTTGTTCAAGATCATGACAAATTCACATTGACTCATATATGTGTACCTATGTATTAAGTCACCTCCGTCAATAAACACTTTCAATGCGCTTAATAACTTCAACAAAAGACGCGTTTACACGCAGATTATGCCAGAATAACTACGTCATCGCTGGCTCCGTCTTATTTGGTTAGGCAGAGTATTAAATACGAATTCACCTGAAGAGAAGAGTGTTAAATACTGACTCATTATTGAAAAACAAAACAACGTTATAATCGTTGGTCTGTTAGTGATCGTGTAACTTCTAGATATGCTTTGGTAGGTAGCAGGCTCCGATAGGTGGCGCTGTGATAGAGTTATTATTAAATTTGATATTAACACAACGCATCAGTAGCCTCCTTTGCTTGTAGTTGGCTTTTATACGTGGTAGAGACACGCTGCAGCTATATAATGGTTGTAGCACGAATGGTTCGGCTTGACCTGGGAAGCATCACGCTATCACGAAATACCAACGTCAAATAGCAGCCAAATACTGCTGTGTTTCGTACGGTGAGTGTAGACTGTAGAGATCCGGAGACCCTTTTTTCCTAGAAACGAGGCATTCCAACTTAGTCCTCAGGGGTGACAACGCATCTGCGTTTTGATTCTTAATCGAGGATAAATGTAGATGTCTACAGGCCACAGCATTCACTACCATCAGGTAGACAGTATGCTCGTTTGTCACCCTTATTCTATAAAAAAGATGTCTATGGACTTTTGTAACCACTTACCATTACTTCGTTTGTCATTTCATTTTTTTAAAGTACTTTATAATATGCTTAACCCATTACTTCCCAAGCTTCGAAAACATTGGAATTTTTTGAACAATTCCTTAAATTAAGTTCATAATACATTAAGAAAAAAGAATACGACAAAAAAATAATAAAAAATATACCTTCATCCCTGTTTCAGCCTGTCCTATAAATATGACAGTGGGGACATGTGATCAGAAATAATACAAGTTAAATATTATAAGAAAATCTGCTTTATTTGAAAATTATGTCCACAAACAGTCTTAAAAATAAAATATTATGAGCTTATTTTGTATGATAAGGTATGAAACAAACACTGCAAAGTGTTCTTTCACATTTAGCACAAAAGGTTAGAGGTTTTTTCTTACAACCTTGTCCTTGACAACGTCTCTGTTTGTTGCCTCTTTGTCATATAGTGACCAACATTATCAAACCTGACAGGTTGTAAAAGAACTTCTGAAGAAACGGGTGTCGGTTTACTGCCTTGCCTTTCGATTTTTTCATCCAAGCAAAACAAACACTTCCTCTGAAATCTAGCAGAGGGATGGTCTCATCTTTATTTATCTGGTTGTAGATAATCCATGCATTTACAAGGGACATGTCTAAAACACGGATGACTAAAGGCCAATACCATTTTTTACCTCTAAAGCAGATTGGATATTTATAAATCAGCCAATCATGTTTATACACTCCTCCCATATTTTTATTATAATTATGAATAAGCATTGGCTGATTCACGGCTACTTTTCCTTTTCTTTCTATGAGTACCTATTCGTTTTTACCAAAGGTTCAACAGAATCAAAATTCGCCACAAGACAAACAACATTGTTGTCATGCCATTTTACGCACAAAATTTCATTATTTTTATCAAAACGATAATCGGAAAAACCTCGGTCTTTCTTTTTCATCTCCTGTTTAGTCGTGATAGGATATTTTTTAGTCCTATTTTCTCTGACTGTCCCTGTAGCTCTGAACCCCTGAGATTTCAAATCAATCAACAATTGCATGCTCCTGAAAAAGTTATCGAAGTAGACTACATGTACTGTGGGATCTGTACAAACTACAAGCAACTTCTTTACCATTGTTGCACCCGAGCCATTGTTACTACTAGCAGAGGTTTGAGCATCCTTGCCCGTGTAAAGCGAAAAGTTGTAACAATATCCGCTGACTCCACACAGTGCCCAAAGCTTATATCCGAACCTTACCTATACCTTAACTATAATTAGGTGACCGAAGTATTTGACGATCGTTTCGTCAACAGCTAAATTGGTTTCGTTAGCTTTTTCGATAAGTGGGCAAATTTTGAAAGCTTTGTCAGTATTATCAATTTACGAGTTGTCATTGAAATGTAAATAGGATTTAATTTTATGAAAACGATTACGGGAAATTGCCTGTTCAACAAATGGAATATGTACATCTTCATCTCTACACCAATAAAGTTAACTTTGCGGCAAGTGATGATAAGAAGAGAAAAAAAAATCCTATAAAGACTTTTAACTCATTTATAATCAGATTGAAGTTAAAATCATTTTTATAATGTTTGGCGTAGGTTACAATTTGGTGCACAATCAATACATTCTAGAATCTTGTCACACAACAAGTTTTCGAATATTTCTACCGCTGATTTTTCTTCCAACTCCGTAATCATATTATCCAAACATTGTTTAGCAGTATTAGATTCCGGCTGTATTTCAGAATATACTGGTTCACACTTACGCCAAGTGACTGCCTTGCTTGTCTGAGATGTGGTTTGAGTAGGATGATTTTCCGCGACGTTATCGATCATGCACGAAAATTCCACTTGACCAGCTACATCAAACACTGGCAAAACTCCCATATCGTCGTCATGACCTTCTTCTATGTCAGTCATTTCCTGTACCTCATCCGACGGCAATATGGCAAATTCAATTTCATTCAACTCCTCATCACTAGAATCTTCAATATCTTGAAGACATGGATCCATGGTCTATAAATAATGAAAAATAGAAAATTTAAATATATAGCCACACGAATACTTATAATCCTATAGACAGGTATATTGTTTACAATTAGATAAAGAACAAAAATAAAATATTTTTACTTACCTATAATTTCTCAACCTTATAAACATTTTTTACTCTAGGGCGATAAATAATCACAATCGTTTCGTGTGACAAGATGTAATGTATTCGACGTAGATAATCGACTAATGTAAACACAAGCAAGACCCCCAAAAACAAACAATTGACCAGTTTGAACCTGTACTTAGCGTGACAGGATCGAATACGCTTTCGCGGCAAATTGTACAGACAGGTTCCCAGTGTCATATTTATAGGATGGCTTATTTTGAATGTACATCACAAGTTCAAAAATTGTTTTTTGTTTTTTTTTTATTTGTTTTATATTTAATAGAGATCTAAGAATAAGTCTTCTGTACTGTGAAGTAGGCAACGTTTTTCTTTTACGGTATATACAATCGGAACTCAATGCTCTCCTTCAGTCAACAATATTGATCAATTTTAAAAAATTATATTAAAATTACGTAAACATTTTTTACTGCGAAAAAAATTTATTTTATTAGAAAAATAGTGTAAAAATATGAATTTCATCAGAAATAATAAAAATAAAAGTCCTAATACCTAAAAATATTTTTTGTAAATAGTGTCCTAAAAATATGACAGTGGGGAGGAATGGGTTAATGTTTCTGCTGACAAATAGCATTGCATTTCTGTCTCAGCTGTTCCTGTGATCCGATTGTAAGGGTGAGAGAATCACACATTAAGTGTATGGTATCTCGAAAGGCTCAGGAGTGACAAAATATTGTAAAGATGAGAGAATCACACGTTAAGTGTACGGTATCTCGTAAGGCTCAGGAGTCAGGAGTGACAAAATATTATAAGGGTGAGAGAATCACACGTTAAGTGTACAGTATCTCGTAAGGCTCAGGAGTGACAAAATATTATTTTTCCTTTGAAATTGGTATTTTGTTTTTCACTCTAATATTCAAAATAGAAATAGTATCCAAACTAACAGTAATATTCTATTGCTAATAAATATTCAACATTACCAAAAAATTGTATTAAAATAAAAAATATTGTTTTCCCGCCTTAAAAGCTGATTATACTAGTATGTAGTTTTAAACCAAGCATAGTGTTGCTTACACAGCAATGTTATTTACAATGTTCTCATGAAACAATAATGGGAAAAACGCAGCACACTTACGAACTAACTTACGTACCTATTGAATTGTATTGAATAAGTTATACTAAAACTAGAAATAACGAACACTGGTAAAGAAAACAAATTTATAAGCAAAATACAATTTACTTTCTGATAAAAACCATAATTTTAGGTGTAAACTCCACTTTAAATTTAAATTTCGTAATACCGAAGTTTCTTCTAGGATTCTAGAAAGAATTCAACCACACACTCGTGCCACTGCATTTGTTATTAACAACAATTTTAAGTGCTTATTTACAACGTTCTCCGTGATGAATGAAGCTGTACGCTTAGTTTATTATAAAGTTTAATAATGTTCATTCTTAAAAATGTAGCACACAAATTATATATAGGTATACCGTTTTAGTTTAAAACCAGCAGTTCGTACCATATCCACGTGTCGTCATAACCGATGTGGGTCGACGCCGCGCCTCCAAGGTGTGTCTCCCCACTGACTGCTGTATATCGTCGTAATGCACCATACAACCAGACCCTTGTTTATTACTGTCTACAACGCAGTATTAAAAAAAACGTCGTAATTATAACATGTTATGTTTAACTGCGATTTCAAATAATAATCGAAAGGATATAAATACGAGTAATTATATAGCAAGTTTTTAAGATCTCGCCAAAAAATTAACACAAAATGGACCAATCACGTGTGAGCACAAGTATAAGAAAGGGTTTTACTAAAGTAATCGTTTGTAATTTTAATCGAAAGTAGTCAGTGAGAGTGTTTTTGACCACGTGCTCGACAAATAAATAACTCTTGGAAAAAAACAATAGAGAGACAGAGAAACCCGCATATTTGGGAAATAAAAATATTCCGAAGACATGTGGAGTCCGTTAGTTAGTATAGGGGCATCGTGGCGAACTACTTCCTTGTTGTTGGCCACGAGAGGAGGTAAGGGGGCTATCTGCCAAGCTGTAGGACGTATATAGCCTGTATGGTTTATTAAATGAGAATATTTTTTGATATTTACCTACGCTATTTAAAACGAAGGAACGCAGGAAAATTTAAAACAAATAAATTTTAAACCTAACCACGCATGAAAAGTTTGTTCCGTCGGGCGATCAACTATACCCGCATTAAACGATGTCTTATCGGCCGATTGGATCATGGTAGTGTTTATGAGCTCTGTGAACTTGGAACCTAAACTAAAATAAAATATAATAAAATATAAATAAAAGTAGCTTTATATACTACAAACAACGCAGGTGATCGTAATAACTCTTATTGGTTTGTAGTCCTAAAAAAAACTTCTAAAAATCACTAAAAGTCGTAAATTTTCGTGAAATATGATAATTTTTTAAAATCTTGATTACCAATGCATTCAACATCGTTTATAGATGATTGTAACAATAAACATTTATTAATTTATTTTAAAAAGCGTTATAATTTAAAAAAATAAAGATATTAAAAATTAATACATATTCTATTGTGCACTTCTTTAAATGCGTCAAATCAAACGTTAAAAAAGTGTGCATTTACAAATAAGTGCAATTATAGTTACAGGGAAATTTGCCCAGTCCAACGAATATTTAACATCGCACTAGGCGTACTTTAAACAAAAGCATTATTTTCTGCATCAACATCAATTTCATTCTTCAGGTTTGCTTGAAGGCGACAGGCCAACTAACAACCAGGCTTAAGACTGCAGTCGAACTCTTGGTCTCGGCTGAGCACCTTTAATGACAATAAAATGCCAGTTATCCCTAAGTTGAATATAGGTTTAATTTAGGTGTTAGAGCTAGACTGCATATAAATAATGTCTACACTTTTAATATCTCGACTGAGCAGCAAGAATCAAGCTGCTATAGAATACCAGCGTAAAAATAGTCTAAAAGAATTAAAAGTTATAACATTTACAGTAAATTGTTATCATGTAGAAGAAAGTAACGATATCAAAAGCCACACTGCAACACTATAATATAATAGGTTACTATACGGGTGACCTTTTTATCGTCTGGAAAAAATTGGATGTAACATGTGAACGGCGTAGCCTATGGCACTGATATTTTACAAAAAGACACAAATATTTTGAATGAAATAAATAAACTAATTAAAATCTATCGAAATTCAAATCATATCCACCCCACTTTACGTCCCTTGTCAATACGCAGGGTCATTGTAATATATTGTACCATATTATAAATACGTTATGTCTGCAGCACTAACGGGTTGGCTCTATCAGCAAAGTAACAAATACTCACAAAATACCGTCTTGAAACCGCAGCATTAATATCGCTGTGTTTCGTATGGTGATGAGAACTTTAGACACTTATTACCAGCGGTAATGAAGTATTCAGATGACTCCTCTGGGGTAACAATGCATCTGCATTTTTAATTTAAATCAATGAATGATGGTAAAGTAATAAATGAGTTTCAAAAAGAATTACATGTATATTGATTAAAAAAATATATTCTATTCTATTCTATTCCATGGGCCACAGTATCCACTTAGCGTCAGATGGACTATTGGTGGTATGCTCGTTTTTAGAGACTCTAAAATTTACATTAAAAGTAACTTTTCGTTTGTAATTGGAAGCCTGTTAACACCATTTCTATTTAAGAATAAACATTTCAACGGTTAAAGGAACTCGTAGGTGAACGTTTAGAACATGTTTAACCAAAAGTATCTGAGGGGACTTTAAATAGAAACTTGAACGAGCGGTTCTTACCAATGAATGTATCGTGTATGAAGGGTATTTAGCCAAATAAAAAACGTATATATAGACAATTAAAATAAAAGAATGACAAATTTAGCGTTTTACGGCTGCAGAACGAATGTGTCGGCTAGATCGAGGAAGAAACGCGTTTTCACAGAAAATACCAAATAGAATATCGTAAAATTGTGGAATAATCCTGCTCTGTTTCGTATGGTAAGTGTAGAAAACCTATTTAACTTCAAGTCATTTTAAACATTTGAAAATATACTTCAGTCATCAACTTACTTCTTTCTAAAAGCTGTTAACGCACCTGCAATTCCCCTGGTGTTGCAGTTGTTCATGGGGGCGGTAGTCATTTACCATTAGGTGAGCCGTATGCTCCTTTGCCCCTTCTTCTTTAAAAAAAATATTATTATGTAATTAAAGATAGGCATTAAAAGATATATAAGGCTAAAAAGTGTTCTATATTTAAGTTTTATATTTTGATTTCATCTTGATATATGTATATATAGCTAAAAGGTTTTCTCAGAAATATATCGAAGTTTTATATTTCGATAACTCATCTGCCGTAGATAATCCATGGTAGTCCGTAGGACGGCCATGATGCCTGCGATGGGTGGATTAATTCCCCAATGATCTCAGTTTCAGAGTTATTTGCATAATGTCTTAGCTGTGTCCATGTCTTATATTAAAAAGCACTAGTGTCAAGGGTAGAATACAAATTTTGATAATTTGATTTGATTTGATGATAATTTATCCTCCATTTACCATCCTCTATTACCTAATTATATTACTAACTATTGCTATATTTAATTATTACTCGGTGTCAGAATTTCAAAATAAGTTTTAAATTGACCGCGCACAAAATCATTATGTTAAGTATGTCTTAATAGTTGCAAATTATCTCGTTTACACTTATTTTTATTGACATGTTTATTCGCTGAACTAATTAAGTTAACAAAAAACGTTAACTTTCGAGTCAAAATCAGAAAAAACAGAAAGCCGGGTGTATCTGTTTTATTTAGGTACACGTGGTGGAGCGTGGTTGAGCAGGTATTATAGCAGTTATATTATGGTTGTAGCACGAACGGGTCGGCTCGACTGGGGCAGGACCACGCTCTCACAGAATACCAGCGTAAAATAGCAGTTTAATACTGCTGTGTTTCGTATGATGAGTGTAGAGATCCGGAGACCCTTTTCCCTGGAAACTAGGCATTCCATCTTAGTCCTCGGGGGTAACAACGCATCTGTATTTTTACGTCTATGGGTCACAGCATCCACATACTTTTCGGTGGATTATGTCCTCGTTCGTCACACTTACTTTATAAAAAATATTTGCATACGTTACAAACATCTCTTTAGACACATTTCGTTCGCTTGTCTAAATCTCATCAAATCCGGTTAGTTACGTCTGAGTCACGGTCGCGGTAAGTCATGTGGGCCTCGGGCAAACAGATTTTTGACGAAGATAATCACGATATTGAAGTGATCGATGTAATTTTACATATATTACGCTACAATTGATATATTTATGCCATGTTTTAAAGCATATTTCTTTCATTACAGCCCATAAAAGTTCACTGTTAAACATAAGCCTACCCATATTGCCTTTTAGGGGAATTTTACAAGAGTTGCCATACTTTGCAGACGGGAAATATTTTGTTTTAACATATTTTAAAAAGTATTTCAATTGACTAAAGCTCAGTTGTTAATCGTACGTTTTATTCGTGAATTCATGATCACGTCGAATGTCAATGTCTTCTTTAGGATCACTTTACATGACTGTCGGCGCCCTGATTACTCTTAATAGCAAAAGTTATTAAAAGTTATTGATAGGAAATTAGCGCACGGCAGGCCTGCATTGCTGCGGTCTTGCCCCCGAGATATGTTCTCTGTTATTCCCGTTCAACAGCCGCTATCTCGACCATCACTGACTCACAGAATGTGTACGGTTGTCCACGCCATATCCCCGTTCAGTTCATCGCCGACATGACTGCCGACATGGAGAAATCCTATCAGATAGTGCGCACCAAGGCCCTTCTTAAGCGGATTTGAGATGTGGAGACCTGATTTAATTTACCACATAGAAAGTTCGTAGGTATGCAATTTCCTATCGCCTTGAGGCCCTTCTTATAAAAGTATACACCGATACACTACTGTCCGCTAATTGTCTGCATGTATTGATATCTTAATATATATAAATTACGTGTCACGTTGTTTGTCCGCGATGGACTCCTAAACCGCTTAACCGATTTTAATCAAATTTGCACACCGTATGCAGTTTGGTCCAACTTAAAAGATAGGATAGTTTTTTTTCCCAAAAAATGTCTGACTGAATCCACAATTTTTTTTTGCGAATTTAAGGATTTTTAATAGGACATAACAAAGGGTCGTCGAAAAGGGCAGAACAACGTCTGCCTGGTAAGCTAGTTTAAAATAAAATAGTAATAAAATGCATTTATTTTCCAGAAATAGGCGTACGTATATTAAATCTATCAATAAATAAAAAATATCACAGAATATTTGAGTTTTCCCCTCCATCGCTGCGTTCAGATCTCAAAGTGCGGCAGGATGACGACAATGACGCGTTTGACCGCATAACGCTATTTATGTAGGCGTGCCACGTCGTAAGTGTCGCCGCTTAACAGCCTCGAAAGCCTCTTCTGGGCCACCAGCAACCCATTAACGAAGGACGTGGATCGTAATGATTTCTTATATTTACGCGAACACTACACATTGAAATAATACTAGTTTTTACGGAATTTATCGCGTATATTTAACTTTTTAAATACCCGACGTTTCGAACGCTTTACAGCACTCATGGTCAGTCCCGCCCGTGACCATGAGTGCTGTAAAGCGTTCGAAACGTCGGGTATTTAAAAAGTTAAATATACGCGATAAATTCCGTAAAAACTAGTATTATTTCAAGACGTGGATCGTGTTACGCCTCGTTTCCAGTAAAAAGGTCCAATGATTGTACGCTGGTGTTCTGTGAGAACATGATTCTTCTGCTATAGCGTAATTCTGCAGGTATTATATAAAAAGTAAAAAAGTTACAGCCTATTTACGTCCCATAGCTGGGCACAGGCCTCCCCTCATTTCTGAGAGAGTTTTATATACTGGTATTATATACTGTCCTTTAATTCTGCAGCCGTATTATATATTCCCTTCTATATCTGAAGATCAGAAACTCGGCGAGACGTAAACCTTTACTTTGAAGAGTGGAATAATTAGCCAGCGTTTGCCTTTCCATTTTTTTTATAGAAGAAGGGTGACAAATAAGCACTCCGTCTACATGATAGTACATGGATGCTGTGGCCCATAGACATCTACATTTATCCTCGATTAAGAATCAGAACGTACATGCGTTGTCACCCCTTAGGACTAAGATGGAATGTTTCCTTTCCAGTAAAAAGGGTCTCCGGCGTTAAGCTGCTATTTGACGCTGGTATTCTGTGAGAGTGTGGTCTTTTCCCTATTCGAGCTGCAACTATAGCTCTACCACATAAAAAGGGCAAATAATTAGTATCCTTTACAATTTCCTTCGTTATCATTTACCATCGGGGGAAGGGGGGATAGTAATCGGGCAGTGACATAAAATATGTAAAAGAAATATAGCGGTGAATCGTTACAGGCTGGTGAGGATGACGTAAATGTCAAACTGTCTGTCAAATTGAAGGTTTTCGCCAAGAATTTTTAATATTCATTCATTATGGTAGATACTCAAATTGTCAAGTTTTCAAAAGTCTAAAATACCGTTTATTAAACTTGTATTATACTAATCCAATATTGCTTAATTGCTTTATCCAGGCATTGACCTCTATAGTGGCAATAGACTTGTCTGTGTTCAGACATATTTTAGTTGCAAAAAGAAAAAAAATTATCACGGATTTATATATGTCACAGTCAAAACTCATAACCGGTCAAAACCACTTTTCATTTCAAAAATCAGGCAAAAGTAGTTTTGACTAAGGACGTTGGTCAAAACCTGTATCCACAGTCAAAACTACTTTTGCCTGGTTTTTGCTGTCAAAAGTGGTTTTGACCGCTTATGAGTTTTGATGGTAACATATTATATAATAAAATTAATCTGTGCAGTTTATGTAACATCCACAGTACCGTCTTTACCATAAGGGTACACGGGGCCCGTGCCCAGGTGCCAGTGCCGTGCCAGTGCCCCTATTGTCACGGGGGCCCCTTCGGCCTCGGCCTCGGCCTTATTCGTTTATAGTTAATATATAGCCTGGATTTTTTTATAATTTTCAGCAACTTACGTATTTATAATCGATGTGATAAAAATATCATTTCGTCGATCACGTCGCAATAAAAATAACACTTAATAGATTTAATGGCAAATGATTTATTTAACATGATAACTATTATCAACTACAATTAATAGATTTTGTAGCAAATAATTGTTACGATCCTTATTTTTAGACAATTGAAGCCTAAATTTTAATGTAATAAATAAAAAGAATACACGTATTGATGTTGTTGTAGAATATTTTCCTTTTTTGAAAGTAAGTTTAGGAAATAAACGTTAAAGTTTACATTTTCCTAAGAAATTATCGTCCCCGCTATGAAATCAGTCAAATATTTTAGCTCATTGTAAAGTGGTGTAGCCAATCAGCTATAATAAATATAAGATAACAGCAGAAAAATGTTTTTGTCATTCACTTCTTTTACTCATCAAAAGGGCCCCAAATTCTTGTGTGCCCAAGGGCCCCGGTATGGCCTAAGACGGCGTTGAACATCCACCACCCCATATCTTCCCGTGGGTGTCGTAAGAAGCGACAGAGGGAACAAATAAGGAGATGAGCAGCAGCGTCTTCCTGATAACGACTAAAAATAAAAAGACTTCGGTTGCCAACCCGCCTGCCAAGCGTGGCAACTATGGTAAACATACCCCCCGCCTGAGGCAGTTTATGAGGGAGGCCTTTTTTTTTATGGAAAAGGGGGCAAACGAGCATGCGGCTCACCTGATGTTAAGTGACTACCGCCGCCCATGATCAACCGCAACACCAGGAGAATTGCGGGTGCGTTGCCGGCCCTTTAGAAAGGAGTAAGCTCTTTTCTTGAAGGTCCCCAGGTCGTATCGGTCCGGAAAAATCGCCGGTGGTAAACTGTTCCACAGAGAGGTTGTACGTGGAAGAAAACTCCTTGTGAAACGTACAGTAGTGGACCGCCAAGCATCCAGATGGTGTGGATGGTATCGGGACGTTTGCCGTGTAGTGCGTTCACGAAATTTGGCGGCTAGGATTAATCCGAACAATTCCTCAGAGCACTCCCCGTGATAGATGCGATAAAATACGCAAAGAGATGCAACATCTCTTCGCAGCGCCAGTGAATCGAGCCGATCGGAAAGCACTCGGTCGTCGACGATTCGAGCCGCTCTGCGCTGGATGCGGTCAAGTGGAAGGAGCTGGTACTGGGGAGCCCCAGCCCAGAGATAGGAACAGTATTCGTTGCAGGCAGTGTGCCGGCATGAAATACTGTCCCGCTCTGCTGAGCACGCCAAGCTTTTTAGAGGCCAATTTGGCCTTCCCTTCCAAGTGACCACGAAACTGCACGTCACTCGATATGTCGACGCCGAGGATTCCGATACTGGCTGAGGCAACAAGGGGAGTGTCTTGAAACTGAGGGGATACGACAAAGGGGTTCTTTTTAGCGGTTAACGCGCAAACTTGTGTCTTCTGGGGGTTAAACTGGACTAGATTTAGTCGTCCCCAATCCGAGACTCTGTTCAGCAAAGACTCGACTTCAGACACAAGTTTGTCCCGGCACTCGGAGACGTTTTCCCGAGAAATATTGGCTCGGCCGGTGTAAAAAGCATCACCAGTGCTGTCATCCGCATAGCAATGAATGTTACGGGTATGCAACATATCATTGATATGCAGAAGAAACAGCGTTGGCGATAGCACGCAGCCCTGTGGAACACCAGCATTAATAGGCTTGCAATCGGAGCTTGCACCGTCTACAACGACCTTGATGCACCGATCTGCAAGAAAGCTGGTGATCCAATCGCACAATTTCTCGGGAAGCCCATAGGAAGGGAGCTTCGAAAGAAGCGCTTTGTGCCAAACCCGATCGAAGGCCTTCGCAATGTCCAAACTAACGGCCAATGCCTCCCCTTGGACTCTACTGCCTTCGCCCATCTGTAAGTTAGGTAGACCAGAAGATCACCAGCTGACCGACCACGGCGGAAACCGTATTGGCGGTCACTAATCAGCTGGTGATCCTCAAGGTACCTCATGAGCTGGCAGTTTACAATGGACTCCATTGTTTTGGAGAACAAGGAGGTGATGGCGATTGGCCGGTAGTTGGACGGGTCTGAGCGGTCGCCTTTTTTAGGGATCGGGTGGACGAAAGCCGTCTTCCATGATTTTGGGACTACGCCTAGGAAGTAGGAGTACCGGAAAAGACGCGTTAAAACCGGTGCCAACTCTGGAGCACACGTCCTCAGCACAATTGGGGGGATTCCGTCAGGCCCACTCGACTTGTGGATGTCCAGGGAGAGGAGTGCTTTGCGAACCGAGCGCTGTGTGAACTGCACTTCCGGCATGGAGCACTCACACCGCGGTATGGTCGGCGGCGTACTCCCCCCGTCATCGAGAGTCGAGTTAGACGCAAAGAAAGAGCCTAGAAGATCGGCTTTCTCCTTTGCAGTATGGGCCAGTGAGTCGTCCTCCCTGTGCAGAGATGGAAGAGATGGCTGACAGAAATTCCCCTGGACAGCCTTAGCGAGAGACCAGAATGCACGGGTTCCAGAAGGAAGGCGAACTAGTCTCTCGCCAATTCTGCCTATGTGCTCTGACTTTGCCTTGGCAATGACTCTTTTGAAGGACCTAGAGGCGGAATTATACTTCTTTTTTGGAGCGCTGGTGTTTACATCCCGGGACGCTGATGCATCAACCCAGGCTTGGTAGCACTCCTGCTTATAGCATGATGCTATATGTATTTTACAGGAGAGACCAAACCATGGCTGAGATTTGCCTCCAATGGGCACCACAGAGGAAGGAATAAAAAGTTCCATACCCTGAAGTACCACATCAGTAACAGAATCCGCAACAACGTTGGGATCATCCGGCGAGAAGCAAACCCGCCCCCAAGGGTAGGATGCAAAGAAAGACCGCATCCCATCCCAATCGGCTGACCTATAGTGCCAAACACGGCGGCAGCCTGCAGAATGCAACCGCGATTTCAGCGTGAGTGGCACAACACTCCGGACCAGACAATGGTCCGAGGAGCCTAAAGGGGCGTCGACGGAAATCTAATATCCGTCCGGGTGAGAGGTCAGCGGAAGGTCCAACAGGGAAGGCCTATGTTCAGTAGTGGACTTTAATAAACTTTAACCAAAGAAATCTAAATAATAATGCCTTATTAATAATAAGACAATATTATTTAGATTTCTGTGGCTGTAACGTTGGGGCTCGGCACGCACTGGTAGTCCACAGCTGGGCCATTTACAAATGATATGTATTTGTATAAGATATATATTGTAATATCATTGTAGAATAAGTGATTAACAATTGTGTTGACAGATTTTCTTACACAAAAGCTTTAATTTGGATTTGACTTAAATCCGGAATGTATAATGTATAATGAATGTATTCTTTGTTGATCCTTCGAATCTAATTCATGATGGACCGAACTAAAATTGAGAAATATATTCGTAATATCTAAGAAAACAATACCAGTTTTGGCTCGTTTTTGTCACTTATTTCATGCCTCGTTCGCAGTTATGATACGTTCCACGAACATGGAATTACAGTTGTCGCGATCTAGCATGTCTAAAGAGACTTGTTTATGGTAATATTTTTGTAGAAAATTTAGCTCTTTTGGAATTTAGCCGAGCTGTGTGACACTTACATCAAAATTATCCGTTAAAATCGAATAAACGGACTCGTGAGAGCTGGAGCAGCACTTGTGGAGCGCAATTTTCTTCACCTTTAGATATTGATGTTGTAGATGTTTTAGTTGGGTCGACGATCTCAGCTTTTTTTTTTTTTATAGGATAGGGTGACAAACGAGCACACAGTCCACCTGATGGTAAGTGGTTACTGTGGCCCATAGACATCTACATCTATCCTCGATTACGAATCAAAATGCAGATGCGTTTTCACCCGTGAGCACTAAGATGGAATGCCTCGTTTCCAGTAAAAAGGGTCTCCGGTTCTTTACACTCACCATACGAAATACAGCAGCATTAAGCTACTATTTCACGCTGGTATTCTGTGAGAGCGTGGTCCTTCCCCGGTTGAGCCGACCCATTCGTGCTACAACTATACTACTAATATAACTGTAGCATGGCTCTACCACGTACAAAAACTCTCCGTAAACTGCGACACGCTGCAGCTGTTTTATGGCTGTAGCGCGAATAGGACGCGAGCGCGAGCAGGACCACACTCTCACACAATACTAGCGTAAAATAGCAGCTTAATGCTACTATGTTTCGTATTGTGTGTATAGAAAACCAGAGACCCTCTTTAGTGGAAAAGAGGTATTCCGTCTTTGTTAGAGTTAATGCTGCATCTGCATTTCGATTCTTAATCGAGGATTAATGTATATGTCTATGGGCCACAGTACACACTTAGCATCAGGTGGACTGTGTGCTCGCTTGTTACCCTCATACTATAAAAAAAACACAACTCGGCCTCGGCCAGTTTGGATAAACCTGATTCCCAATAAGTTATTTCTATCATTCTCGGCGAGTCAGCATTCAAAATTTTATTTATAATACAATATTTGTATTTTAAACAAAATTTATATTTATTGAAATTAACCAGACTCTTTAGTTTGATTTATTTATAAATTTTAATTTATTAAATAAATCAGTTTCTTTCTTACCTGTATTAAATAATTTGCAGGCTGTTAGTTTATCACCCGTGCCTTTTACGAAATGAGTCACTAAGCTAAAATATGTATGACCATAAAATCAGTGACCCTGTACTAACTTAAGATGGCGTCATTTCTTCCGCCAACTTGGCGAGATAAGTCACGCATTTTAATTCTAGCGGTAGTTGTAATATGTTTCTGAATAATTTTTTAGTAAGAATGTGAGGCGCTTGCATGTAAGAAAAGTGCATATATGTTTTCCCGTCATCGTTCTTCGAACGATGTCATCCGAAGAACTTTTGTCTTTATGAATTTTCCTTTAATTTTAGAGCCTTGTGAAATATTTACAGAAGATGACAAGAGACCCTACGGTACGGCTTTGGTCCCTTGGGAGAGAGGTAAGCCCCTAGAGTGGGATGCTACTTGCGTAGACACTTTGGCAACCTCTCATCTTAAGGGTAACTCGCTTGGGCGGCGTCAGAGGCAGCTGAATTACGTAAGTGGCGCAAAGATGAGTCTTTGAGAGATGACTATATATTTGTGCTATTAGCTGTAGAGACTATCGGTCCGTGGTGTTCCCGTGCAGTGAAGTTCTTAATGAAACCGTATCCACTGGTCGTCGCTGCTGGTGATAAGAGGGCAGGTTCTTTTCTCGCTCAAAAGCTAAGTAGCATTACAGCGAAGAACCGCAGCCTTGGCACGATACCACGTAGGGGGGACAATTTAAATTTTTAGTTTTTCTGTATTATAGCTCCTCCCCCACCCCCCCCCCCCCCCCATTGTAGGAAGAATTTGCCATAATCTATACGCTTTGCAGGAGGATTGTCTATCTTAGTATCAGACGTCTTTCACTTTTGTGGTTGCTTTGCGCCTATATTAATCCTTACTCTAGATGCTTACTGCCATCTATCGGTGAACCGTGAAACCTTTATATTTATTAAACAAACTTTGTTGCCCAAAAAAGTGCAAAGGCGGACTTAACGCCTTAAGGCATTCACTACTAAACATATATCATTTCCCATAGCCGCCTCTTACGATAATGATGGGGTGAAATGGGGTAGTTTAAGCCGCTAACGTAGGGAAAATTAAATAAAACATATAAGAAAAATCAAAGAAACACTAATTACTTTATGGTTGTTTTTGAATTCTCTTTTGAAATCTTTTGAAATTGAAATCTGACAGGCCTGTTGGTCTAGTGGTTAGTGACCCTGACTGCTAAGCCGGAGGTCGTGGGTTCGATTCCCACCCAGGACAAATGTTTGTGTGATGAGCACGATCATTTGTTCTGTGTCTGGGTGTAATTTATCTATAATATTTATGTATTTAGAAATATATAAGTATGTTTATCAGTTGTCTAGTACCCATAACACAAGCTCTGCTTAGCTTGGGACTAGATGGCGTTGTGTGATAGCTGTGGAATATTATTATTATTATTATTATTATAATTTCCTTTGTTTCACGTAGAACGCCTTTTTCCACTAAATGCCTATATAAACTACAAGTGACGCACCTTGTTCAATGACGGACGATGTACTGGTGACAAATTATCGTGGAGAATCTATCAAGGACGCTGATCTAAAATTTCAGAACCAATATTTAATTAAAAACTTAAGCGCAAATTTGAGCGACAACAGATAATTAATGCCACCGGAAACCCTAAGATGCTCTGGAAAGCAATAAATGATATCACACATTGCAAGCAGTCACTAGACAAAAATATAAAGTTGTTGAAAATAGAATCAACCCCCCTAGAATCCGTTAATTTGGTTAATAGTTACTTTGCCAATGTTGGGAAATCCCTAGCGGAGGATATTCTATCGAAACCTAACTCTATTAATTTTTTCACTACGGATAAAACAGTAAGCTCCCATGCTTCATCTTTTGCTTTGCTGGAGACTGATGATTCGGAGGTTAGAAATATCTTAATGAATCTTAAAACAGAGAGCGCACCTGGATATGACAATATCACCACCAATTTTCTAAAACATGCGAATGTAATATTAGTACCCATAATAACACACCTGGTTAATCTTTGCTTTAGGGATGGCGTTTTTCCTACTGCTCTGAAGTTGGCATTAGTTACTCCTGTATACAAGGGTGGAGACAGAAGCGATCCAAGTAACTACAGACCTATATCTGTTCTTCCCGCAATATCCAAAATTTTAGAAAAATTGTTAAATAATCGTTTGACTAATTATTTAAATAAATACAAAATACTCTCAATATCACAATTTGGCTTTAGACGAGGTCTTTGCACAGAAGACGCTATTTCAGGTCTAACTTCACTCATTGTTGACCAAGTCGACAAAGGAAATAAATGTTTAACAGTTTTTCTCGACATAAAAAAACCTTTGATAGCGTCTCTGTCCCCACTCTTGTAAAGAAACTTGAACAAATAGGTATTAGAGGTAAACCCCTAGATTTATTTAAAGATTACTTAACAAACCGTAGACAACGAGTCAAAATAGGAGAGCATTGTAGTCATGATTCTACCATTACCTACGGCGTCCCACAGGGGAGTGTACTGAGTGCGACTCTATTTTTGGTTTACGTAAACTCCCTATGTAATATATCGCTACAAAATGGGTACGTGTTCTCGTATGCAGATGACACTGCTCTGGCATTCTGTGGTCGAAGCTGGGAAGATGTCCGGCATAGCGCTGAAGTGGGGTTAGCCAAGGTTGCAGAATGGTTGAGATTACATTTATTGACTATCAATACATCTAAGACTAACTATATATGTTTTACTAACTACAACAGGACTCAACCTAATTCTAATATTAAAATTCATTCTTGTGTTGACCTTAATAATTCTAACTGCCCATGCCCTCACATAAACAAAGTATCAAGTACAAAATATCTTGGAATACTAATGGATCAGCGATTATCTTGGCATCTACATATTGAACTGTTAATGACTAGGATTAGAAAATTCATATGGTTTTTCAAAATTTTGAGACATCTCGCAACACCACCTACATTAAAACAAGTATATATTTCTTTAGTTCAATCAGTTCTGGTATATTGTATTAGTATATGGGGAGGTGCTATAAAAACAAAGTTTTTAGATTTAGAAAGAGCTTAGAGATCATTACTAAAGGTTATGAATTTTAACCTTACAAATTCCCAACACAAGATTTACACACACTATGTGATCTTCCTACAGTTCGTAAGTTATACATACTAAATATAGTTCTTAAGGTACACAAGTCCCTTGCATATAACCCTGAAATTGAAAATAAAAGGAGGAAAACTAACGTAGCTCCAAGTGATCTGGTTAAAACAGCATTTGCTAGACGGCACCAGGTAAAAAAGTCCTCCTATTTATATAACTACTTAAATAAAGAATTGAATATTTATTCTAAAACCAGTAAAGAATGTAAGGTAATTCTCATTGAATGCCTCAAACGGAAAGACTATCACGAAATAGAAAATTTGTTAAAATAACACGAATTACAAAACACACACACACACAACACACACACACACACACACACACACACACACACACACACGCACACACACGCACACACGCACGCGCACGCGCACGCGCACGCACACACGCACACACGCACACACGCACACACGCACACACGCACACACGCACGCACGCACGCACGCACGCACGCACGCACGCACGCACGCACGCACGCATGCCCACACGCACGCACGCACGCACGCACGCACGCACGCACGCCCGCACGCCCGCACGCCCGCATGCCCGAACGCCCGCACGCACGCACGCACGCGCACGCGCACGCGCACGCGCACGCGCACGCGCACACGCACACGCACACGCACACGCACACGCACACGCACACGCACACGCACACGCACACGCACACGCACACACACACACACGCACACACACACACACACGCACACACACGCGCACACGCGCACACGCGCATACGCACACACGCATACACGCATACACGCATACACGCATACACGCACACACGCATACACGCATACACGCATACACGCATACACGCATACACGCATACACGCATACACGCATACACGCATACACGCATACACGCATACACACATACACACATACACACATACACACATGCGCACGCACACGCACGCACACGCACGCGCACACATCTTCATATTTTTTCATAATAAATTATTTTAGGAAAGGAATTTTATGCTATTCTTGTAACTAAAGTATTGTATGTTAATTAAGGAAGAGCGAGTTTTTCCTGTCACAAGTATTTAAAAATACTTAAAAGGAGAACACTAATATACTGCTATGATTGTTAATTTTTTATTGTACAGAATAAACATTATTGAATTTTTTGAATTTTTTGAATATCCTGCCCCCTGTCATCAGAATACAAGCTATCAGAATAAGAAACGGGACATTGGCTATATAACTACTAATTCATCGAGTAATAGTCGGCAATGATTCTGCCAATTTAGAAATGCCACCAAGCCTTTTCGTGGAAAGGTATTTTTTTATATAATAAGGGTGACAAAACGAGCACACAGTCCACCTGATGGTAAGTAGATGCTGTGGCCCACAGACATCTACATTTATACTCGATTAAGAATCAAAACGTACATGCGTTATCACCTCTGAGGACTACGATGTAATGCCTCGTTTCCAGTAAAAAGGGTCTCCGGTTCTCTACACTCACCATACGAAATACAGCAGCATTAAGCTACTATTTCACGCTGGTATTCTGTGAGAGCGTGGTCCTTCTCCGGTCGAGCCGACCCATTCGTGCTACAACTATACTACTAATATAACTGCAGCATGGCTCTACCACGTATAAAATATAAATCGTTTGTTCACCTTATTCTACATAAAAGCAATGTTTTTATTTACCGCGAAAATCAAAACAGGACTCGAAATTTCTGTTGTGTGTATACAAAATAACAACACCAAGTTCACCTCATGTCATACTCACACGCACAGAGTAACAACGTCGAGAGTGCGTCACAACGCATTTGTTCCGCGCAGTTGCCTGTTGCCTCTGTCATGGCGCGTTACTCGATCCTTTGGTAGAGTATACTGAACTTGATATCGCGAAACATAAGAAATACCAGCCACTTTGTGCTGATATGAAAGATTTCTTTTACTTTACAAACATAAAAGGTATCGAATTTTTGTATCTATATTACATCATGTTTTATGAAACTGTTATTTGAAACTTGTTATTTAAAAAAACAATTGCGGTGAGGTTTAAAACGTACTTTCATCCCGTTTCTTTAACTTTACGAAGAATTTCAGTAGAACTTTAGTAACTTATTAAAATTTTTATTTAAAACTACCATAAATCACGGTCCTCACCTACTATTAAATCGTTCCCGCAACTTTGCTCGCGGAAAAATTTATTACGATTGAATTTCGTTGGTTCTAACTTTTTTGCGCGGAACCATAATTATTTTTCTATATTAAAAGTCCCGTCAAATTCGGCCCAGCCGTTTCGAAGATTAGCCGAAACACCAAAACAAACAGGTAGACAGACAAAAATTGCGTTTTTGTTATAAGTACCGTACCGTAAATATATAATTACATATGCATTTGGTTAAAACCTGTTATTTTGACATTACAAACACACTTCAATTTTATTTATTTGTATATGTTAAGTAGCAAAATGCAAATACGTTGCGTCTGCTAAAAGTAAGATGATGAAATGCCTCGTTAACTCGGGTCTCATCGCTCCTCTTGCGCAGCACAGCAGCATTATGCCACTATTTTACGATGGTGGCGACAGAGGGACACGGAGATAGTAATCTATGGGCAGCAGCTTCTTCCTCATTTAACAGCTCAAAATAATAAAAAAACGGTTGCAGACCCATCTGCAAAGCGTGGCAACTATAGCAAATATCGCTCTCTGTAAGTCAATCTATGTGGCAGATCTATATTCAACAGTGAACTTTTGATAGCCTGAAATGAATTAATAAAAAGTAAATTTTGTGCGAATCACATATATTGTTTGTTAGAGCGTTGTACTTCGCCAACCGAGGCGAGTCATTTACACTGCAGCTGCAGTGAAGCTCTTGACATCGATATTTTCAACGTCATCATCATTATTACAACCCTTCATAAATCTACTACTGAACATAGGCCTCCCTCAAGGAATGCCACAAAGCACGGTCCTGAGCCACCTGCATCCATCGACTACCTGCATGTCTTACTAGGTCGTCACTCCATCTATTCGATGGCCGCCCTACGCTTCACCTACCAGCAAGAGGCTGCCACGCTTAAGAGCCTTTCTTCTCCATCGGTTGTCGGTTCTTCGAACTATATGGCCAACCCATTGCTACTTCAACTTATTAATCGATATGTTATTCAAACTAATTGCTTTTAATCTTTTAATCATTATTAAACGAGAAGTCGACTCACCAGATAAATACTTGTATTATACTAAACATTCGCTTAAATCTTAGAGTACATATATATTATATCTATACTTTAAGATTTAATTACGTAGTTTAAGCTTCAGTGTTTACCGTTAACGTTAAGTGAAAAAAATATGGTTTAAGTAGCAACTAAGGAATACATATAATTTCTGTCAATGCATTTTTACTTTTTACTCGTTTGAATTGAGGTTGCTCAATTAATTTTATTATTTTTAATGAATGCACATGCTTTTATGGAAATAAGTGTTTTATAACAATACGGTGATTTACAGTTATATTTGATATCAACTGTTGAGTCTAGCTAACGATTCAGCATAATACAAAAATAAGAGTACAGTCGCTCAATAAGTTGTAGACCAGACCTTGACACTACATATATAAACTTTCACGCCTTTCACCAGGAGGGGTAGACAGATACTACGGACGGTCTACTGCAACGATCCTAACACACCACTCTTGCTTAATTTACATCCATATATGTACACATAGAAGAAGAAAATCAAGATGATTTGACCCATTTTCAATATATCACCAATTTGGTCAATAAACTTTCGTTTAGGCGTTCTTTGCTCAAGCACCTCGTTGGTGTTCTGGTTTAAGCTAGAGCCATTGATTATTATTACTCTTTTAAAAACTTAACACGATGCAGCGTAATTATATTTGACCATGAATCACGCTCGTATACAAACCACCAGCGTGAAATAGCTGAATTTTACAGTTCTAATTTTGTATAGAAAGAGACACGAACTGAAGACCTTTTCTTTATAGGATAGGGTGACAAAGGAGCACACAGTCCACCTGATGGTAAGTGTTTGCTGTGGCCTACAGAAATCTACATCTATCCTCCATTACAAATCAAAATGCAGATGCGTTGTCAACTGTGAAGACTAAAATGGAATGCCTCGTTTCTAGTAAAAAGGGTCTCCGGTTCTCTACACTCACCATACGAAACACAGCAGTATTAAGCTACTATTTTACTCTGGTATTCTGTGAGAGCGTGGTGCTTCCCCGGTCCAGCCGACCCATTCGTGCTACAACTATACTACTAATATAAAGAATGGCTCTACCACGTAAAAAACGATTACTGATAGCAAGGCATTCCATCTTAGTCCTCACGGGTGTCAAAGCGTTTGCATTTTGATGGGTGTCTATGAGTCATAGCATTCACTCATCATCTGGTGAAATATGTGCTTATTTGTCACCTATGAGACTCTTTTAACCGGATATGGGGCATTTCATCTTAGTTCTCTGGGGTTACAACACCTCTGCAATTTGATTCCTAATCGAGTATAAATGTAGATGTCTATAGGCCACAGCATCCACTAACCATCAGGTGGACTGTATGCACATTTATCGCTCTTATTAAAAAAAAAACCTTAACCTATTAAAAGGTTAACTGTTTGTTATACCAAGACGCATTATCTAAGATGTGACAAGAAACAGACGCCAGCATGCATTAAGAGTCAGCAGGTGTTACAAACAATGATTTTCCGAGTACTGTTCGTTTGGTTTCACTTTCACCTATTCTTCACTTAGCCTAGCCGTTCTAGAAAATAGTTGTATTATACTCGGTGACTTTGAAAACGGAAGCGCACAATCCTAAGCGTTTTATAAAGTAAAGTTACAGCCTGTGTACTGCTGGGCACAGGCCTCCGCTAATTTCTGAGAGGGTTTTAGGGCAAGGAATTGTCCGCCGCGCTGCCCCAATGTGTGTTGGCGAACTTCACATGTCTTCGAAATAGTTTTTTTCTTATTTCTCTGACATGCAGGTTTCCTCACGATGTTTTCCTTCACCGCCGAGCACGTGGTAAATCAGCACTTAAAATTGCAATTAACAATTTCATTGGTGCCGGTGAGAATCGAACCCGGTTTGCTCGCGTACTGTGAAATTTAAAGCGAGCGCTAACCATCTGAGCTACCACGGCTCCTATAATTATCATAATTTATACCTAAATTATTTAAATCAAACATTTTTTAATTTAAATATCAACAAACCATTTTAAAGTATTTTACAGAAATAAAATAATAATAATGATTCTATGATATATTCCTAAATTATTTACCTGAATCGAAAAAGGCGAAGGTCATTAATTCAACTGTTTTCTTTTTTCATTAGTTTATGTAAGTGAAAGAATCTCTTTAAATGTATTCACTCTATCATTCACTACATTCTATCAAGAACTTACTGCTGAACAAAGGTCTCTCTCAAGGATTGCCTCATAGTGGGATAAGTTCCAAAGTTACCACGCTTGTCAGCAGAAGATACTACTGCCCGATCTCTGCTTCACACCTCTCCGTTGCTTCTTAAGTCACCCACGGGATGTTATAGGTTATTGGAGGTTCTTGCGACGCTGCTACATGGCGATTTTAATGAATGTCGTTATATTTCCGAGGTTCGTAAACCGATATTGTTTATTTTTTATAACGAAAAAGTATTATTATTACCGCCGATTATGGTAAGTGCACTGGGACAAACAAATACGTATAGAAGAGCCATATTGCTGTTATATTATACTTGCAGCGCGATTGGATCGTCTCAACCATCAAACATCAGCGTAAAATAGCAGCTTAATGCTTCTGTGTTTCGTATGGTGGATGTAGACAACCGGAGACCCTTTTTACTTGAAACGGGGCATTCCATCTCAGACCTCAGGGGTGACATAACATCTGCACTTTGATTCTTAATCGAGGATTGATGTATATGTCTGTGGGCGACTGCATCCACTTACCGTCAAGTGAACTGTGTGCTCGTCTGTCATCCTATTACTATAAAAAAAACAGACACACCAACAAAGATAATTCAACCGACTCTTCTGTCATAAAAATTATTAGTAAATTCCTTGAATCTTCTTCGTGTGAGACTCGTGATAGCAAGTTATATGTATGTAACAAATAAATAAAAATGTTAATTAATTTGCAATCTTCCGCTAACTAAATACAATGATGTGTCTTACCTGGATTGAAGAGCACCTCCCGCCCTCCCTCAATTGCGTGCACTAACTCTATCACCACTAGTCCCAGCACCACTACTCCCAACACCACCACTCTAACTCTTTAATCTAGGTAAGACACTTCATTGTATTTAGTTAGCGGAAGGTTGCAAATTAATTAATATTTTTATGATGGAATTCCGCAAAGTAACGCCTGATTCTATCAATTATGTAACAAAGACAGATATGTTAAAATTTTCCATTACTATCGATTACAAAGTTCGATCAAACCTAAAATGTGTTAAATCAATAACCTCAGCTCATTAGAATTCGGTTTGTGTCGCTGTGAACGTGACACATGACCGTGGCTCGTCCTAAAATGGCAGGAATAACTGTCTTATATCCCGGAATTACCACGGTAAGCGACGAAATACCAGACGCTACTGACATAAACTGGTTATGCTCACTGGAATCTTATTAGAGTTTGAAATTTTGCTTCAGACTAAGTGTAACTTAGGTACTTCGCGAAAATTTACTATATTATAGATTGATTAAAACTACTTCTACGGATTTTGTCGCGTTTAATTTTTATTTTTAATTATTTTTAATTCCCGATTTTTTCATTTTGCATAGATCGGACTATGTAAAATAATTAAAAAAAGCTGAAGGTACTCCGGGTTTAACAATGACATCGAGATGTCTGACATCTCAGTCCTCCGTGACCATGGGTGACTGAGACTGACCATTATCACGTCTTTAATCTGGTGACCGAAATCCACAACCATTGTACTGGTACATATGAAAGAAAATCAATCACAGCTTATCTTGACACGCCTAAAATAAAACGTATTAACAATTGAAACCAAAATATGTTATAAAAGAAAGTTGTTTACTATCTTTTAGTGCTTTAAGTGTTCGTTCAAATGTGCTCAGAGCGAAAAAAATACAGAGTGGACTTTAAAATAGACTTGCAACAAATATTCAGCTATTATTCGGTATTCAGCCTATTCGGCTACGTTTAACCTATTCAGTCGAATACAGAATACTTAGGTAAAATATTTTGTTGTAGTCAGATAACTTGTAAAGTGAAAATGTTGATTTATTTTATAATACAAGTAATCCATATAATACAAGTACTTCCGTATAATGAAAATTAACAAAAAACTACCAAAATAATATCCATGCACTTGAATAATCGTAATTAAAATTTTGAAGTGAAAGATGATGGTGCAGTAAGATTAATTTTTCCAAATTTTCAGGTAGTAGTTTATTTCATTTTCTCGTATAAAATCCCAGCTTCGAAGATACGACATTCTGAATAAATACTATACTTCCTTCTCAGCCGAATTCTTTTGCCTAATATTCGACTATTCGGCCAGGAAGTCCGCAGAATATTCGGTACTTGCCGTGAAGTCAAATATAGGTATTAGTCGTTGCCAGTCTACTTTAAAAGTTAATTTTTAGTTATTTTAATTCACTACAGTCCTTCAACTGTTTACTGCTAAACTTAGACCTCTGATTGCCACAGTTGCTTGCTTGGTAGGTGAGATCCCAACCGAGGAGTTATTGGGTTGTTATCAAGATGGTGGTTCCGTATTCGTATCAAATTCAGCACTTAGGAAATCACCTCAGTTTCTGTGTCTCTATCTATAGCAGTTATCTTGGAGTGTTTCACGTATATAATTAAAAAGTCGCAGTTTATGAAAACTAAAATTCGATAAACTAACCTCATTTTTGACAAGGTAAGTTGAAAGATATTTCCTTGGGATCTACAAGTGTGTTTCCAATTAAAAGCTCAAAGTGATAACGTTAAAAAGTTTACTTTTTTGGGTTTACATTATTTAACTTTTTTTCAAATTTTCACGGTGCACTAATGGCGCTTAATTTTCCCTTGACCGATTTTAGCCATGGTCATAAATGCTATAATAACGAACATTAATAAGGAACACAAATAATTTTGCTAATTGTTCATGTTTACTTGTAGTGTTTCACCTACTATCACACTGTGAGCACTGTGACTTGTGTATATGAGTACTTACCAAAAAGAAATGATTATATTTTCAATGCAAATATTTTAGACTAATAACAAAGACTTATTATAAAAATAAATATTTAAATTTGGATTTGATATTTGAACGAAATATATTTTTACTGTATTCTTTATTGTAACACCTTACAACTAAGGTTATAACGTAGGTTGTGGCCGATGTAAACTCACTTTATAATTTAAAAAAATAAAATATTTATGCAAGTTGTCCCAGAAGTTGACGACAAGTCGGTATCGGGTGATAGGTCAAGTCATAACAGTTTACAGAAAAATATAAATAAGTACAGATATTTAAAACTGGGCAAAGCATTAATTTTGAATACTTAGTTGGGGGAAAAAATTACATTTCCGTCTGGACTAGAGCAGTTGGCTGTAAATTTTAAGCAACAGTTTTCAAAGGCATTATTAAAGATTACATAATAAAAATAATAAAAAAGTGGAAATTTGTAGCAACAGGAGCAAAAAGACCGTCACAGTATGTAGATTTTCCAATTTTTTTTATAAATGTCTACAACTTTTAAATTACGAAGCATAGATTTTTTTTACTTTTCTGTTATCTATTTATGACTTGACCTATCACCCGATTCAGGCTTGACTTCGACTTTTAGGATATATATATATAAGTATCTATGTATATATATTATTTGTAAAAAAAATTATAAAAAAGATGTTTAGCAACCCACAAAAGCCGCACGGCCCGCTCTTCTCCCATTTCTGAGAGAATAATGCATTATTGAGGAAAGAACTAGCCGAGTTTAAGTATTCGTCGATGTTTCTGCTACACTCTTCTGTCGAGGAGACGTCCGTATGACAAAAATATGACTTAAAACTTAATTAATTAAAATCTTTTATTATCCTTAAAATATTTTTTTTCTCCTAAGTGTATTAATTTTGAAAGTAAGTTAGTAAGTATTTGTTTTGAAACAGGAATTGACGACACGGGAAAGTGTTTACTGAGATTTCGAAATTCTAGCTGAGTACAGTAAGACCAAGACGAGGCCATGTTAGTTTTGTTGTTAGTTAATCTTGCAAGTCCACAAATTGATTTAGTCTTTAAAAAAATCTAAACAAAACATAGATAATACGACCAACGCTTACTTTTACTTTACACCTAATTATAATAGTTCTTTTACATCAGAGACAAAGGCTCATTATTCAAAAGCACTTAATACAGATTAAATTAAACAAAAATGTCAGAGCTAAGAATTAATTGTAAAAGAAATGTTCCAAAAGAAATCAAATCAAATTTAATAACTAACAATCAATATTACTATACCAGATGAAATTAAAATATAATTAAATAAAAATAATATCAAATTATGCTCATTGGTAAATCAATGAAATCAAATTAAATAAATTTTATTAAACTGAATAAATATAAACTTATTCAAATTTAAGTTAGAAGTCATATCATCTCGTTCTCTGAGATGAGTAAATGTACAGATAATAACTGACAACAAAGATATTCTTCCCCAAAAGAATTTTTTTCACAAACCACAGTTGAGCCACATTGCAGCAATATTTCTATGGTTGTAGTACGAATGGGTAAGGACCTCTTCCTCCGGGAAAGGACCACGCTCTCACAGAATACCGCCGTGAAATAGTAGCTTAATGCTGCTGTATTTCGTATGGTGAGTGTAGAGAACCGGAGACTCCTTTTACTGGAAAGGGGCATTCCATCTTAGTCCTCAGGGGTGACAACGCATCTGCATTTTTATTCGCAATCGAGGATAGATGTAGATGTAGATCAAAGCAAACACTTACCATCAGGTGGACTGTGTGCTCGTTTGTCGCCCATATTCAATTTAAAAAAAATGTTTATTTCGTGCTGTTTCGTTACTTTCACATTTCTATGGTTCAGTCTAGGCTATCAATTTCGATCATATCGTATTTCGCTAATAATAAAAACTAAGAGAAAGTGTAGGAGTTTATTTGTTAGTTTTTATTCGGTAAGCAACTGATACATATCTTGTAAATTTTATGTTGTATTTGGATGGTGTAATTATCTGGAGACTTTTACTTCATTTTATTTATTAAAATTTATATATCAAAACATATTTATTTACTTACATAACATTCAAATATGTAATATTCAATATTACCATTAGAAAAACAACTAAAACTAAAAACTTAACTGATCACGCAGTCCCGCGGTATGGTGCAAAGAACGTTGGCTGAGTTTCTTCGCTGAATGACGTCACTTGGTGTTTGAGCGAAAAAGAACCAGCCATCTTATTACCAGCACCGACGATAAGACGCGGATAATTCCCTTCGTAACTTCACCGCAAGTGTCAGCAGTCTTTACAGCAAATGGCACAAATACGTAGTCATCTCTGAGAGAAGTATATTTACCATTTACCTAGTTCAGCTGTGTCTGATGACGCCCCGGCTCTAAACGAATTACCCTGAGATAAGAGGCAGCCAAAATGTCTACATAAGAAGCATCCCACACTAGAACTCAACCTCTCTCCCAGGAGACCAAAGCCATACCTGATACCGTCTTTAAATTATATATAATTAAAATAGTATTCGATAGAACTTTGTAGTTTAAGAGATTTAATGAAACCGCGTCAATTCCCAACGTGAGATCAAAAACTATAGAAATGATTGTGAGGATAACGGCTGATATACGAGTATTAAAAAGTTAATTATAATTTAAAAAAATTGAAACAAAACTCTTGATAATAAAATAAAAATTTGTTAAGTACGTGTTGGACACATTTCTCATTTCTTTTATAGAATAAAGGTTACAAACAAGTACACAGCCGACTTTATGAGAAGTGGATGCTGTGGCCCATAGACATGTGGCCGTAGAAGGAAATAGGGAGATCTCCCGCCGGGCAAGGTGTTCAGGTATTCTACTCGGGGATAGGCCAACACTCCGTGTTGATATTTTTTTTGCGTCCGAAGCGATTAAGGGCAACCCTCCGGTAACGGGGGAGGGAGGTGGAGAATGCTCATAGCATACCACCACGCAGCCGGCTGCGTAGTTATGTGGAGATTTTTACCCACTAAACTGTACCTTTAGGTAGGGATTGGCTTGGCTTACTGATCTGACGAGAGATATTTGAGCCGTAAACGGACGCGACCCTCCTTGGCAGAAAGGAGGGTGCAGTGTGATAGTTCGGAGATATTCTATATATACTGTTTATGATTCGGAATTTTGATAGCGTGATTTAGACTTCGGTGTTACGCTTGCGGCGCGACGACTGCGCCGCCACAGACATTCATTTTTCTCCAACATCAATCAAAATGCAGATGCGTTGTCGCCCCTTAAGTTAAGATGGAATGCCTCGATTCCAATAAAAAAGGTCTCCGATTCTCTACACTCACGAATCGTGCGACACGCCACGACACGACGACGACGACACGAAGCGTGGTTCTAACACGAGTATATATCATCACGTTCCGCTTATCTACATTTTTTATTTATTTTAATACTATAGTGTTGGTCATTGGTCATACAAAATTGGCGATATACTAAAAATGGGCCAAATTAAGAGTACCCTTAACCGACGAGCATGTATGTTGGTCATAATTTTATAGAGAAGCAAATTCATTTTATTATACTCTTATTTAACATGTTTTTTTATTTCTTTTTTCGTCATTTAAGATTAGGCATAGGTAAGGGAATAAATTGCAGACTAAGTAAGAGAGTAAGTTTAATGATTTTTGTACGTGGTAGAGTCACAGTCGTTATCTTCTTGTGGATTATTCGTCCGTTTGTCATATCCCACTTAAAGTGAATACCTGCTTAAAATAGCAGCTTAATACTGCTGTGTTTTGTATGGTGAGTGTAGAGAACCGGCGATCTTTTTACTGGAAAAGAGATTTCCAATTACCATCAGGTGCACAGTATGCTCGTTAGTCATCCACATTATATAAAAAAAAATTCTTTAAAATATGTTACATGAAAAGGTCTTTCTAATTATATCCAACTCAAAGCGGAAGGTGGAGAACATTATAACTTCCCATAGTTACGGCAACGAAGATGCTTTACGCTCTCACTCACGTTTAAAAAGATTCAAAGAACTTAGTAATTAATATAACGCTGCTATTTTCGTATAGTAAGTGATGAAAACAGGAAACCCAGATATATAAGCGTTCTGTACTAATTACCCTGAGGTACACGCGTCTCGTTCCTGATTTTATATTGAATATTGATTAAGGCTAGTGTAAATTATAGTAACCACGAGCCATATATTGAGTTTCTTGGTTCATGAAGTCATAAATTAAGGGTTACCTCCACACGACAGGCAGGCTAAATAACGAGTACGATGTTGATGAATTATCCAATCAGGCCATGACTATAAGCTACAAGCTGCAGCTATATTATGGATGTAGCACGATTGGTCGGCTCAACCACGCTCTCACAGAATACCAGCATAAAATAGCAGCTTAATACTGCCGTTTCGTATGGTGAGCATAGAGAACCGGAGACCCTTTTTACTGGAAATGAAGCATTCCATCTTATTCCTCAGGTGTTACAATGGATCTAATTTTGATTCTTAATCGAGGATAAATGTAGATGTTTTATACGTGGTAGAGCCATGTTGCAGCTACATTAGTAGTTTAGTTGTAGCGCGAATGGATCGGCTCGACCGGGGAAGAACCACGCTCTCACAGAACTCCAGCATAAAATAGCAGCTTAAAGCTGCTGTGTTTCGTTTGTTGAGTGTAGAGAGACGGGGAGCCTTTTTACTGGAAAAGAGGCATTCCATTTTAGTCCTCACGGGTGACAACGCATCAGCATTCGTGACCGCGGATTGATGTAGATATCTATGGACCACAGCATCCACTTACTATGTGTGCTAGTTTTGCACCTTTATCTTATAAAAAAAGCGGCCAAGAGCGTGTCGGGCCACGCTCAGTGTAGGGTTCAGTAGTTTCCCGTCCGTCACAGTAAGTGTTCCCACTTATGAGTTTGTACAAAAACTGTTGTTTCCATCCAAGTTCAAAATAATTTTCCTAGAAAGTCCTTATAAAGTTCTACTTTCCAGATTTTTTTCATATTTTCTAAACTTATGGTTCAAAAGTTAGAGGGGGGGGGGGACACATTGTTTTTTACTTTTGGAGCGATTATTTCCGTGTTCAGCAGTGGGCTTGGGCTGTAGCGGTGATCGCTACCAAACTTTCTGTTTTGTGGTATTAATTGTAACATATATAAGCTATTGTTTTTTGTTTCTTACAAATGAAATAAGAATATTAAGGGTATGTTAAGAAATAGAACCCAGTATACTGGCCAATGGAATTGACGCCATAAATCGTCGCCATTCCGATGATTCGTTATATCGATTAAGGAGGAATATGCATTCGCCAGTATACTGGAAACGTTTTGGAACACACCCTTAGTTGTTGATATTGTTGCGCGTTAGAGTGTCAATTGTGGTAATTCCATTGGTAGTTTTTATTATCACGAACCTTAAGCTCGTAACAATATTTGTGAATTGTCTTTTTTAAATTCTTTTGTGAAAAACTAAACACGATTTGTCTTACAATATACTTTAATTTCTAAATTAATAAGCACAGCCCTCATTTGCTAATAATCTTCCGGTCACCGATGTCGCTGATTGGCATTGAGGTGAAGTTTGTTAATTGAGAAGTTCATTTTATATAAAAGTTTATCGGTTTCACAAAACTTTGCCTCAGGGGTTGGTTCTTTAAGTTCCTAAATTTTATTTAATTTGGTTAATATAACTATATTGCTAAATTGACTTCCTCTGCCGTGAAATCCGTCAAATATTTTACCTTATTTTTAAGTATCGCCGCTCTGGTGGCCAAAAAAGTTGTGGATGAGAAAGGGACCCGCACTCAATGCGGGTTTCTTGCTGGTTTTTCCCAGGACAGAGGTTTTTTTCCAAACCAGCGGCAAATTAAAAAAAGTGACTTTCAATACGTATTATTTATAATCTATATTGAGTTAAAAAGTTTCTGTTTCAATGGATTAATATACATAATATAATATTCTATAAATTCGTATTTCATTCACTCAATAATCAATCAAGGTATCGCACTACGCTATTTATATTCTAAGCTCTGAGCTTCGCCGCTTAAAATAGCAGACTATTTCTGCTTTCTGTACGATCCTTCGTAGTGTTGTCGCCTTAAAGACGCATGTTTTCCTACAATATTTTTTTAATATTTCATAACTTGTAAATAACATTAATTTCACTCAACATAGTAAGAATATCCACCACCCCATATCTTCCCGTGGGTGTCGTAAGAGGCGACAGAGGGAGACAGGCAGGAGATGGGCAGCAGCCTCTTCCTGGTAACAATTCAAAATAATTTGCGGACAATCAGTGGCGGAGGCGTATGTACAGCAGTGGACTTTTTTGGGCAATAATGAATGGATGTTTGAATGAAAATTCAAATATATACGTTTTTGTTCCCATATCTAAAAAAACTAAAGATTTATCTAAAATGTCGACAGGACATTGAAGGGAAAGATTTTCTTTGGACCGTTAGGAAGAACCTTTGAAAGACTTTTTAATAGCCTAAGCTTCGGGGTGCAATTTGTTATAATACATTTTATGCTTTATAACAAATTTTATGCATATTTTTTTAATTTTAATGAGTTACGGAAAATATACCATAAGAGATCATATTTTATCGTATTGTATTGAATTCATTCTCCTTTTGTCGTTTGTTCGGGGAAAACCCGTGCACAAATATTTACTTATAAATACATATTTAATTGCTACAATAGTGATGATAAAGTTAATACCTATGTAGTTTTATAGACGCAGAACAAGGCTTGTTTTAGTTTGGCCTAGAAATAATTGTTCCGGGTCTGGATGTTTGTCCTTGCGTAACTTGTTTCTATATTGCATCCACGATACAGGAGAAAATCTTAGTTAAAATCATATTATTCATTCATGAAGGGTTTAATAAGCTCAGTTTCTTTATTAAATACTGTTTTGGCTTATAGCTTTTAGCAATGTCTACAATGATTTTGCTACTTTAGTATGTTATTATAAAACAAACTAAACGCTCAATAAACACTCGATCCCCTGAACGTGTTTGTAGAGCGAAGTTTATTGTACCCATAGGACGTACTAGGGTTTATTTTTACAGCGAGACTCGAAAGGTCTTTGTTTTTACCAATGCATATTGTTCACGTTAGTCTTTTATTTAATTTTCTTAAATGATTTGTTTTAACGGGAAAGAGCCATGTTACAGCTATATTATGGCCGCAGCTCGAATGGGTCGGCTTAACCGGGGAAGGACTAAGCTCAATGTAGCTTATTGCGACTGTGTTTTGATTCTTAATCGAGGATCAATGTAGATGTCTATTGGCCACAGGACCCATATTCTAAAAAAAATAAAGCTGCTCTGTAATCTCAACAACCAAGTTGTTACAATAAAAGTATACAATATTCAACCGTTTATTATATAGTAAAATGGACTAAAATAATTACTATAGTTAAAACATGTCAAAATGGCGTCGATAAAGCAGCGCCCATTTGATCCTTTATTTATGATACAGTACCATTTATGCAAACAAGATTTTGAGTTATAAGAGAGTGACCATATTAATCGCGGATGATCATATTACCTTCACGTACTATAATATAGATTGAAGATACAATAAAATGTAAATACCTCGATACGCCTGTACGGGCTGGCCTTTAAGTAGGCTATATACAGCCGCAGCGTGGCTCTGCCACGTAAAAAATTTCGTTATTTATCCGTCAGCGCAACAGCTGACCGGCTTTTGAGTTTATCTTTGAGTTTATCACTGTAAATAGCCATAATGACGATATCTTATGTAAAAATGATCTAATGAATAATCTACGACTATATTTATCCATATTATGTTATGCTAGTGCAAAGTATTTTACTAGAGCCTCATAAAATTGCAAATATATCCCATTAAAGCATAATTTCCTTGTTTATATGAGGATCGCATATCGAATAGCAGTTTACTCACGTTAATGTGTTAACGTTAGATTGTCCTTGTATTTTAGTATTTTATATCTTCATTCCTCAATTTACACTTTATCCTGTTTAGTTTGAATATATGACATGGTGTGTACTACTGCCGCTATATACTGGTTTTTGATTTTTTACCGTCTGACAAAAAATAGGGTGTCAAAGGTGAACAGAATGGAAGCCTATGGCACAGATATCTTTCAATTTTTTATTTTTTTACATTAACACATATAATTTAAAATTAACTTTCATTACCAAAAAAAACTCTCACAAATGAGGGGGGGCTTATGCCCAGCAGTGGGACGTATATAGGCTGTAACTTTACTTTACCAAATAGATAACAACAAAATTTTGAACTTAATAAATAAATCAATTAAAAACTATCGAAATTAAAATATCGAAATTAAAATACCACGTACACAATTATTAGCAAAATATGTTAACGTAGTATTAAAAATTTAAAAATATTTTTTTACCCGTTACACCCTATTTTTTTCAGACGTTACAAAAATCATCCAATATAAAAATATAACTGAGAGAAACCACGAGCTCAGCAGTTGGTTGATTGTAGTAGGTTAGCGTATGTTATTTTTTTAAATATGAAAATCATTATCAAATACACTATTGACTATTTATTTACAATATATAATCTGCCATTGCATTAATCTTTAAATACGCTTTCCTTTTTTAGGGTTCCCTACCAAAGGGTTTAACGGAGCTATATTAATATTACTCTCTTTTGTCTATTCGTATGTTTGTCACAGATCTCTATCTCGTCGACGGAATGAGTAACATATGTGGCATTTGGATATTTGGTGTCCAATTTTAACTAGAGACCTCATCAGATTTGTTTTATAACACTGAAGTAACGAACCTATACTCCACCTGATGGTAAGTGACTACTGTAGTCTGTAAACGGCTGCTACAAAAAAGGCTACAGATACGTTGTCCTCTCTGAAGATTAAGTAATATTAAGTATTTTGTGCTACTTAACACAGCCAAAAGTTTAACATATATATCATACTTATTTAAATACATAATGCGTGGTTATGTTTTTTGGTTGTACAGAAAGCGTGGCCGTAGCCGACACGCTATAAGACATAACCTACGCGATAGAAAAAAATATTAATGTAGTTCAGTGAATAAACTTTATTACATATTCATGAGCTTGTAAAAAGTCTAATGGGTATAGTCCTTTTCCAGTTTAAAAGAATTTTGCAATGATTACATTACGCGATACAATGCATTTCTTGAGACTTTATGTGTATTTAAATTTTGAATTTAAAAGGTATTAAAACACAACAAATACTAAAAACATCGAATCATAATATAGTTTGACCAAAGTTGTGATACAAAACAAACGAACAGTGTTTAAAAAAAATGTTAATTTTACAAAATGTATACGGAACCCTAACAGAGTGAGACCCGACTCTCACTTGGTCGGTTTTATTAAGTATTGTATGTATGTGTGTGTGTGTGGTATACTTAAGCTGTTGTTGATGGGCTCTGACGACATCGATGGAACAAACTTCTAATAAATTGCCTAATTAAAATGCAGGGAGTCGAATGCAGGTGGCGAACGACTGTACTTTGTGGCAATATCTTGTGGAGGCGCGAAACGTACTGTACTTTAATCGTCAATCCACCTGCAAACAAGAAAATAACGCCAACGGTTTAAATTCCTGCGCGGTATAAGTATTTTTATGGCGAATAAATAATTGCTTTCTGAGTGTGAACGCTTGTCCGTGTGTTGTTACTGCCTATATACTTTCGGTTTCTAGGCACAGTCCTGGCCACAATGGCCATTTCTGAGAAGTTTTATAGGGCAAAGAAATATTCATCCATACAAAAAATATTTATAAGCGCCAGTAGCCCAGTGGCTATGTTTTTTTTTAATAGGATAGGACAATCCACCTGATGGTAAGTGGTTGCTGTGTCCCATAGACATCTACATCTATCGTCGATTACGAATCAAAATGCAGATGCGTTGTCACCCGTGAAGACTAAGATGTAATGCCTCGTTTCCTGTAAAAAGGGTCACCGGTTCTCTAGACTCACGATACGAAATACGAAACACAGCAGCATTAAGCTACTATTTTACGCTGGTATTCTGTGAGAGCGTGGTCCTTCCCCGGTCGAGCCGACCAATTCGTGCTACAACTATACTACTAATATAACTGCAGCATGGCTCTACCACGTATAAAAAGTGTAAAGCGTTCACGTATACGGACCGCAAACTCAGAAATCGTTGATTCAAATCTGTCATTCGACTATCCATTCTAAAAACAAGTTTATGTACAAAATAATTCAATATACTCGTACCACTTTTTAAAAACGGTATTAAAAGTGAAAAAAATATTTTAATGTTCTTTTCTTAGTGACATTGGCATCAAGTTACGAAAAATTTAAATTTAATTACTAAATTCGACCAAAACAGATGTATGTCTACACAAAAGCGAATTATAAAAACGTGGTAACTTTCAACCCTGAGCTTAATACGAAAACAAATTATTGCATTTTATTTAGCATGACCCATTTCTGGTAACACCGTTACGAATATAGATCTCCATTTTTGATAATTTAATGCTTATGCACTAAAATAAGACAGCTGAAGGCAAGAAACAACATAAAATGTTATACAAAGCTAAACAAGCTATTTTGGAAGGCACTGACATTTATATTACCCCTTCATTTCAAAATTATATACCTTTATTGAAAATAAATATTGTTTTCATCTCTGGAAGGAATATTTTGACGAAAGAGCAAAAGAGAAGAGCATAATGATACCGTACGATCCAGCCGTACCCAATGCGCTTAACCTGGATAGATAACCAAATATTGTGTAGACGCGACAATGTAATACGCATTAAGACTCAGATCTGGGCACATACCATGCAATATACTTGATGCGAAAAATTAATTCACCAAATTGTTCAACTTGCAATGTCATCTATGATATTTATCACATTTTGATAGAATGTACCCAGAACCCCATAGAAAGAAAAAATTGTAATTTACATGTGTCATTGATTGGCAGTACTAATAGTATTTTATCAGACCCGTTATCAGGTGATGACAAAAAACTTAATGTGTTTAGTAAATAAGAGATACAGTAAATAAGTTTATTTTTTAGTATTTATTCCATTTAAGAATTTTGTTGTAACTACCAGGAGGGCCTCATAATTGCATCAGCGACAAAGCCCTTTTTCTAAGAATAAAAAATATGTCAATACATTTTTATCGTAATATATAGAACTATAAATAGTTTTTGGCGGGAATTTAAAAGCATGCAGATTATTGAATTATTATATGGTTTATTAATAACGTTATTGTTTATCCTTGAGACCGCATTTCGGTCCCAACAGAGACCAGCCATCTACTCAGGACAGTGGTACATCATACGTAGTAGAGCCACGCTGCAGCTATATTATGGTTGTAGCATGAATGGGTCGGCTCGATCGGGTAGGGCCAAGCTTTCACAGAATACCAGCGTAAAATAGCAGCTTAATGTTGTGTTATATATGGTGAATGTGAAGAACCGCAGGCCCTTTTACTGGAACACGAGGCTACGAGGCATTCCATTTTATTTCTCAGTGGTGACAAAGCATCTACATTTTGATACATGTAGATAGATGTCTACGGGCAACAGCATCCACTTATCAGGTTGTATGTGTGATCGTTTGACGTCCTTACTCTATAAATAGGGTATAACCGTGCACGAGCGTAAGCGCTAACATACATGTAGGTGCACTATCTATTCCCTCACTGTCATAGACCCCTAGGACGTCAATTCGATACGACCGGTAAAAGATCAGGCGCGTAACCAACGGATTTACGTGTTTTGCGAGGCACATGGGTGAAACAAGCCAACTTCCGGACGTCGGGCTAAAATTTCTTGATCGAAAACACCAATAAATAATTTTAGGCCAAACCGGGGTTGAAGTGCGGGGCCACGGCCTTCTCTTTTATGTGGGGAGACCCCAGGTGTAAGCAAATGTTGACTACACGTTAATAAAAACAATAAAACAAGTGCTGGTGATAAAAACCTATATGTTTTAAAAAATATACAGTTATTGTGATCGTTTTGACACTCTCAGATACTCGTATCATTGTCATTAATTACATTTATTACGAGTATCTGTTAGGTTACAGAGAGTCCTTGGCTAAATTGTCATACATACTGATTTATCCAAGGCAATATAGCATCAATGTTATTTATAATTGTGAAGAACTTTCTTACCTACGTAATAAACACAACAACATCGCCAAAAGTACAAACTATCCATGTACATAATCAAACAAAAGATCTATATTAATTTTTGACAATGTGAAATAGAATGTTTTATGCAAATTTTGTATTTAGCCACGTATATTAACCTATGATATTCCTATATATTCCTAACTGCGTCGCAAAGCCTGAGCTTGCATTTTTTTAATGAGATACGGGTGTCAAACAAACACAGTCCACCTGATGGTAAGGGGTTGCTGGGGTCCATAGCTGATGCCAGATGTGTTCTCAGCCGTGCGGACTAAGATGGAATGCTGCTTTTCCAGTAAAAAGGGTCACCGGTTCTCTACGCTCACCGTACGAAACACAGCAGCGCTTGCTGCGCATTGCTTTTTTACGCTGGTATTCTGTGATAGCGTGGTCCTATCCCAGTCGAGCAGACCCATTTGTGCTGCATCTATATCAATAATATAGCTGCAGCGTGGCTCTCCCATGTCTAAATCTAATCTATCTAATACATCCCCGCGAAATCTAATATTTCAGAAAAAAAAAACTCAAGTTGATTGTGGCATCTTGCTAATTTTATTTTAATTTACGGCTATGATAGATTTTTACCTATAAAAGTATAAAAACAATAAGCTCTCTAAGCGAATAAGAATTTGTTTTTCTTTAATTTATCATTCGGACGAAGACATTTACAAATGAAGCGGGAATGTCGGTTGGTGAGATTGTAATAAAAATCGTCAAAAGCTATAGCTTCATGACAAAGAACGTCGTATGATGTAAGAACTAATGAATGAATCGTCGTCCATCGAGTGATTAATCAAATATTTTTGTTATATTTTTTTACGTGGTAGAGCCATGCTGCAGTTATATTAGTAGTATAGTTGTAGCACGAATGGGTCGGCTCGACCGAGGAAGGACGACGCTCTTTCAGGATACCAGCGTAAAATAGTAGCTTAATGCTGCTGTGTTTCGTATGGTGAGTGTAGAGAACCGCAGACCCTTTTTACTGGAAACGAGGCATTCCATCTTAGTCCTCACGGGTGACAACACATCTGCATTTTGATTCGTAATCGAGGATAGATGTAGATGTCTATGGGCCACAGCAACCACTTACCATCTGGTGGACTGTGTGCTCGTTTGTCACCCTATCCTATAAAAATTCTGTATTTCTACGAATACATTTATGTACGTCAAGAGTCGAGGTTCATCACTTAAGTTGACTGACTCTGAACTGTTCTTTTTTCAAAAAAGTATACCTGCTGGTATTCTTACTGGTTCTTCCCAGGACAGACGTATTTTCCGAACCAGCGGTAAATCAAACATAAAAGTGACAGTAAGTATTATTTATATTTTACATGGAATGAAATAGTTTCTATTCTGTTCTAAAATTTTTCTAAAATTGCGAAAATGTCCAACGATAGACGAGTGATGGCGTCGAAAAGTATTTGGAATGAAAATCAGTTTCCCTTATCATTTTAAATGATGCCAGTAAAAACTGCTGAACTTCTGAACATAGGCCTCCCCCTAAATAATGCCGCAAAGCATGGTCCTGAGCCACTTGCATCCAACGACTCCTTGCATGAGAGGAGAGGAGGTTCGCACTCCATCTAGTAGGGGGCCGCCCTACACTGCTTCCGGTACGAGGCTACCACTCGAGAACTTCCCGCCGGTGTCGGTTCTTCGAGTTATTTAGCTGGCCCATTGGCACTTCAGCTTATTGATCCGTTGGACTATGTTGGATACTGTGGTTCTATTATGAATATCGTTATTTCGAAGTCTATCACCGATATATATTCCGCTATTCCAAGCATAGCCCTCTTCACAGCTCCCCGGAGCCTGGGCTTTCTCACACGACCAGCAATGAAGGACCACTTCTCAGATCCACATATCATCACTGTGCTAAAACCACATGTAAGTGAATACTTTTGAATAAAACTATATAAATATACGGATTATATCGCTTTTAATTTATTTATTTTACTGATTTTTAATTCCCGACGTTTCGGGTGCTTTACAACACCCACGGTCAAGGGAGGGACTGAAATGTTTGACTTCGCAATGTGACAGCTCGGCTACTTTCTATCGATTCGATCTACGCAGAACGAGCTTACAGTATCTTGAAGTCTTGCAGTGGTATGCTTGGGTTTTGGTTTAATTTTATTAATTATAGGATCCCAAGCACACGGCAGCACCCATCCGTCTTCTTTTCTTCTTTTTAATTTCAATAACCTCGCGTATCATCCTTGTTAAGAATCGGTGTTCTTTTGCGAGGATTTGTGGTTTATCAAATCTGATGTAATGGTGGGGACGATCTTGAACATGTTCACAGACTGCAGACTTACTGGAGCGTCGGTGCTTCACATCAGCTATATGTTCTTTCACGCGGGTTTATATAGATATTTTTGTTTGACGTATGTAAGAGAGACCACATTCACGATCTAGCTTGTACACTCCTGCATCTTGTAGAGGAAAATTCAAGAAATCATTATGAAAGTTGAAATAATTTACCCCAACATATTTGTTAAAGAAAGGGATAATTTAGTAAATATACATTATTTGTGTTATTCATATTTAATTATTATTCAATAACACTTAAAGATTTTAATGGATTTTATATTTTAATTTATAACAGCTAAATTTATAAGTAACTGAGAATTTAAAAACTTTACAACTTATTATTCTTTGATTCTAACTGAGCACATGGTAGGTCAAAATTTTATGACGAATGTCTAACCCCGTCTTGTATCATATCCACATAAACAGAACAGCAGTTCTAAAAACAAAAAATTATTTATATTGATGATAAAACTAACAATTTACGAATTTTAGTGCGTTTAGTATTCATTTATTTTTAAAAACCCAACGGTTAGAGCGGTTTGCAGTTTGCAGCACCCTTTGTTTCATCATTAGTTCTATTCAAAGCAACATCTATTTGTATAAAAAATTGATTAATAAACTTCAACACCATTTGACCGGTCATCATGAAGATCATATTAAAATTTTTAGTGGAGGCGATTTTTATGCTGTCCACTTTGTTATAATTCACCACTAGATGCGCCTCATCACTACCATTTCGCTGACTGCTATAAAAAATTATACGTATATGTACAAAGGCAACACAACGTCTGTCGGGTTTCGCTAGTTTGTTTTTTAATAATGTTTGCCGCCTAAACGAGTACACCACGAGCCAACACATTCGTGTTGCAGACAAAATAGATACACAGCGTCGTGACTCTAGTACGTTAAATTTCATAAAATTGTGACAGAAAATTCGCTGTAGGAAATTTTTATTTAGCCCAGCCCAGGCGTCTAATTCAGGTCACAGGCCAATGTCGGGCATCCTATGCGCCAACGAGGATGTGCACAGAACACAGATAGATACATATGCAGTAATGACGTGACGTCACTGCCTGAGTGCCTGAGTTATCTAACTATAACAAGGATATATAGGAAGGAATATCCCTATAAAATATCAATTTGAATATGTAATTTGAAGTATCAAGTATAAGGTTAAGGATTTAGGCAACACCCACCGCTGGGCACGGTTGTGTAGCAATTTGTCAGCCGCTCTGATTCAGTTCGTGTCAGCAGACGTCACATGTCATAGAAATATTCCCCCAAGAACCGATTCTTCTCAGCCGAGTTAGATGCGTCTTTTGACCTTCGATTGATAATGTTCTCATTTTATTTATATTGAAGTAGGTTCAGTTATTATTAAGAAGAAGCAGCTGCTCATCTTCTGATTTGTTTCCTCTGTTGCCTCTTAAGGCCCACAGAATTATATGGCATTATGGCTATACCGTGTACTTATATTATAATTTCTCTGTGTACTATTAATATATACGGGTAATATATACTGGGTGTCTTCTGCCCAGGAATTCCTCTGGGTTATTACCACACACTTTTCTATTTTCGCCACCAAGCTGCAGTGTATTTGTTGTTCCCGTTTAAAGAGTAAGAAGCTAATAGTAACAACGCACATTTCACCGTGCTTTAAAGTGGTTTGTCCGTCTGTGAACTTCAATCGTCTTTTACTATCAGGCAGACTGTTAGCTCGTTTTTCAGACTCAAATTACATAGAATATTTTTTTACTATTTGCACTTGCTATACTACCCGCCGTAAAAACATAGAACGAATTTAAGTTTACTATTACTTTAGCCATCTTATTAATTGAATGTAGCCGATTCAGAGAGGATAACTTTGAGAAGCTCATGTTTCAGGCCGATGATGATGATAGGATCGACCGTAAGTGCCTCCGTCGGTTGGTCAGAAGGGCTTAACCATATGTTGAGATTGGCTCTTGAAGAATGCAAGAAAAAGTTTTTTAAAGTAAGGAACCATAGACATCTACAGCTGTTATTAATTTAGAAGCAAAATGCAAATGCGTTGTTATTTATGAGAAATGAGATAGACTGCCTCGTTATTATTAAAAAGGGTACTCCAGTCATATAATATATTTCTAGGTTAATACCACTTACAGCATCCAACCTACCTAAAGTTTTACTCTATTATTTCGTTTCAATCCACAAAATCTCAGATAGGACTTCATCGAAGCTCGTTCGTGTAATGCCACAATGGTATTTACTAGAACAACATAATACCTAGAAAGTTGACATTCGCGTAAATATCAAGACAATTTAGCGTTAGCGGTTCTATTCTCTTGGGAATTTCTGAACTATTCCTATGTTATATTTACCATTTTATTTGGTCTTAATATTTAGTTTCTTTATACGACAGACCATGCAGAAAGTTTTCCAAAAAAAAAAATATTTTTGTATGAGACACTTGCCAGTTATAGTATATTTCGAAATACTATTATGGAAAAGTTTCAACACGAATGTTCCAATTTATAATTTTCCTCCAATTTTTTTTTTGAATTAGTGTTAGTATAGAATAGTGTTTTATTGATGATGGTTGATAATTTTGGTAAATTAAAAAAGTGACTTTCAATAAGTATTTTTATAATCTACATTGAATAAAAAAGTTTCTATTCTATTCTATTCTATTTACATACATTAAATAACGCCCATTTAGAAGTCGCCTAAAATCGTTCGAATCATTTGATAGACTTCAAATTGGCATTTATGGATAAATGCTCTTATAAGGCTACCGTGTACGGCTGACACCCTGTTGAAAATGCTCTAATCATCACGCTTGGCTGCCATCATAAGCTAACATTAGTCCTTGTATAGGTGATCGTAGTGCCTGCTCCCCGCCGCCGATCCGAATATTTTTCATCTCGTATAGAAGTGAAGGCCGATGGTATAACGTAGCGTATATATAGGTCTTCTGGCCTTTCCAATAATCGCCACTTACGACAGTACGACACCCACGGGACAAAATGGGGTAATCTGTTTCCTTTGTTCTTGTTGACTGTGTTCGCGGTGTAGGAATATCCATATCGTTATAAAAGAAAACGAAGTGAGCATTCATAATACATAGAAAGATAGAGGATACTGAGCATAAAGGTGGGCTTAACGGGCAAATAAAATTGCCCAATTCCTGTCAATACTCGTCAACTATGACGTCACGATTACTTCAAGCAATTTACGGCAACGGCAACAAGCATCAATACTACGCAATACAATATTGAGCAATTTCAAAGCAATGGCGCAAATTGCGACAATTATTTCGGCGATATTGCTTCTAATTGCTCCAGATATTTGATATCGCTCAATGTCGCAGATACGAATTGACGAATATCCAATGGGCTTGGAAATTCCTAGCAATTTTTGTATATATCTCATTCGCACTTGTTTGTTTTGCGGCTCGCAAAATTATTTCAAATTTAATTTATTCGAAAGTAATTCAAGTCTGTTCGTGACATTCTAGTAAAGTTTTTGAATATCATCTAATTCTTTACACAATGAAAATTGCGGCCTCTTTGCCAAAAACGATCGCACCCAGATACGCCTATTCCTTTTCTTTCTTTTTTGTTTTTGATTAATAATAAAAAAGCGCTATAAGCCGCCGCAGCAAGAACAATGTCGTCCATAGCGAGCGAATACTGAAATGCTCGTGAAGTTGCGCCATATCGCTCAATATTGTATTGCGCAGTATTGATGCCTGTTGCCGTTGCCGTGAATTGCTTGAAGTAGTCGTGACGTCATAGTTGACGAGTATTGACTGGAATTGAGCAATTTTAGTTGTCCGTGTAAGCGCACCTTAAGAAGAGTGTTAACAAGCACTTTATTAATATATTCGTAGGTTGAGCAACAGTAGTCTAATGGTAGGGTTTGGACCGCAAACTCAGAAATTCGTGGGTTTGAATCCGCCGTTCGACTACAGTCGAGCTGTTCTGAATCACTCTGATCACACGCAATTAAGCTCATTTTTTCATAGGATAAGGGTTACAAATGCGTATACAGTCTACCTGATGAATGCTGTAGTCCATGAGGACTAAAATGTAATACCTCTACACTCATTATTAGAAACACAGCATCATTTGGCTACTGTCCCTAGTAGCCAAATGATGCTGTGTTTCTTTCACAGAATACCAGTGTAAAAATGCTAGTATTCTGTGAGAGCGTGGTCCTGCCCCGGTCGAGCCGACCCATTCGTGCTACAACTATAATATATCTGTAGCGTGGCTCTACCACGTTAAAAACACTAAAAGTAGTAAACGGGAGAACTATTAATGTTAATAGCGTTACCAGTAACAATTTTAAGAAAAAATAAAAAACACTAAAAAATTGATACGTGGTAGAGCCATGCAGCAGCTATATTAGTAGTACCAGCGCAAAAAAGCAGCGTGACGCTGCTGGTTGTGTAGGGTGAGTGTACAGAACCGGAGACTTTTCTTGCTGAAAAAGACGCATTCCATCTTAGTCCTCACGGATGACAACGCATCTGCATTTTGATTCGTATTTGAGGATAGATGTAGATGTATATGGGTCACAGCAACCACTTACCATCAGATGAACTATGTTCTATTTTGTCACCCAATCCTAAAAAAAACGCAATCAGTAATTACATTAATTTAATTTAAGTTAAAATAACATTAATTATGATTCTTAAGTGCTGTATTGTTATTACCAATATGTTACTCAATCAATATAATATATGATACTCTTAGGATACTATGTGAATAAAAAATAACAAGAATATAGTTTTATTTTTATTAATTTTGTGATAGATTATATTATGACTAATTTTCATAATTGTAGTAAGAAACTTTAAGTATACATAAAGAAGATACGTGTTTTGAAGTGGACTGTGAGTTGTGTGACTCAGACGTATACTAAGGAAAGGTTATTTTTGCGTGAGGTGATACTTTAAGCAAACGTGACTTGCAATAATAAAATATAAACTATAAATAATTTTAAACTTTTCTTATCTATGATATAGTTAAATATATTTAGAAATATAGTCATTAAAGTGTGCGGATAGACCCTTGCAAGACAACTCCTTTATATTTAAAAGGTACAGTAAAGCGTACTCATTTTTTATAGGATAGTGGTGACAAACGAGCACACAGTCCACCTGATGGTAAGTGGATGCTGTGCCCCATGGAGTAACGCCGTCTATCGTTTTAAATATATAAACATAAATTGTTCTAAATGACAATAATCACTTGGTATTCTTGTTTTGAGAAACATGATATGGCTAATAGCTAAATGCAATTAGTCACCTAATTACCATAAACAATAACTCTGTATTTTATTTTATTTTAATTGAACACGTCATTACGTTTTGTAGTTCAAGTAATTTGCTGCTAAAATATGTAAAGTTCAAACAAACAAACGCATTTTGTGTAATTAGTTTTAGTGTACAGACGATCGTTTCGATGTTTAGACGCAAATAAAACAGTGTAGTAACGTGATTTTTGTTTTAAAAATAAATTGCCCAAAATTCATAAGTATACTTCAATAGTGTTTAAATATTTTGATTATTAAAGTGATTATGAAAAGCGTATGGGATACTGGCCGCTAAAATTCAATTCGTAAGTTAAAAACATTTAATATCTTCCTTTTTTTAAATAAAATATCTGTAAGTACCAGTATTCGAAATTATAAATACTAAAGTTATAACTACTAAAAGAAAGAGTTATCTTATTATTCATTAACGAAATTAATACAACTGTATGATATTTTATGGTAATGGCCGACCTTATAGAAATATAAAAAACTGACTGTCTACTTAACACTGTGTTTAACTTGCTCTATTAACAACCTAAAATGTGCTGGGTTATTAATTGGATTTATGATTAATGTTATTCGATTATTTTGTTGCAAATATTTAGTTGTAAATGGCATAAAGTTGGTGAGATATATCATCAATTCAGCTCTTCACAAGTCCACTGCTGAACATAGGATAGGCCTCCCCCAAAAAAGTTGGCGAGATAAATATATGTGTAGATTATTCAATATAAAATTGTTGGTATAAATTTATCTACTAAAGTCAAAACTACACGGACAATCAACATGCGCCCATTGCAGGTGGGTTCCAGATTGAAGGGTCAGAGAGTCAGTATTACTGGCTATATAAATGTATTTAGTCAATTTTACATGAAATGTCTTCCAAGTTACTTATCATTATGGTTTAGAACAATACAAATCACCTAGAGTATAAAAAAATCGATGAGCCATTGCTTTAGTTTTTTATGAAAATCTTTTAATAGAAGTTCTAGTTTTCCAATTGGCACTTTATCATACGTATACTTTTATGCACATAATGAGATAATTCTTCTGAAAAAGGCGGTTTTACATATCCCAAAATTTCATCGCGTTACGTCGAGACTTAACAAGATGAAATTTTCGATCTAGAACTCTTTTATCTGTATTATAATAATATCAGACCTCTGAAATAAATGTGGATATTTCTTTATAAACGATCCAATTTCACACACGTACATACAAATAAGTGTCACAATTTTTTTAACTGCTTAGAGTGGCTTACAAAGATCGAAAGGTTTCATATTCACAGATTTCCCATATACATTACATTTGAATTAGGAATGCTCTCTTAAAATAATTGAATTGCCTCAGATCAAAAGCCCATACCGTAACTCGGACCCTACATATCCATGGTAGGCTGTGATAGCGGCTTATTTACTTATGAAATTACTAAGTCTTCTAAGAATTTTTAACTTATCACACATTAAATTTATTTACACGCTGATCCAAGATAGAGCCGACAAATTTTATATCAGCAACCTTTTCCAATTTCTTGATTATGACTCATTACTTTCATAGTAGGAATATCTGCGTGGTTAGTACAAAATGTAATATATTTAGATTTAAATAAATTAGGGTATAAATTATTACTTTCTAGCCAATTTATTGTACAAGCGACAGTACTGTTGATTTTGAGTACATAATCTAAAAGCTTTTCTTAAACAATAATTATACCCTGTGGCACACCTTTGTAGTGGGTTGAAAGAGTTTGGTTGTTTAGAGTTGTGTGTGACTTGTTCGTTAAATTTGATAATTCTTGCTATTTTAACCGCATCGGATTCTCTTGTGATTTTATCCACTAGAATGCAAGCCATCTTATGACATATTTTCCAATTTTAATAAGCAACCACTCATGATCTATAAAATCAAATGCTTTAGTCATATCTAAAAAGACATCAGTAACTTTCATACCTTTGTCAATGTTTTCCGCTATAAGACATTGCATGTTATTTCTCAAGGGTGACAATATATATTATGTACAATTTTTTGTTATAAACAGGTTTTAGGCGTTCAGAGCCACGTAGCCGCATACTCTCAGGCAAACTGAGCTCGTTTGTCCCGCTGAGTTTCTTGCTGGTTTTCCCAGGATAGGTGTTTTCGGTACCACTGATCAAAATAAAAAATGACATTCATTAACAATCATTTATAATCTGTATTGATTAACTATTTATAACCTATTTTTTGATTGTAATTTGTCTATTCTTTTTTATTCTATTCTATCGTTTGTCACTTTATACACATTCCAAAAATCCATCCCGATAGCGAAACAGCGTTACAATAGCTAGGTCACTAGGCTATTCGGTCGTCATATTTACATATAATTTCGTAAAACATTTCCAACTCATAGTTTAAAAACATGTCAAACAAATTTAAAATTCTCACTTCTAATACATTGTAACAGATCACGGCATTACTGAAATTAATTGAACAGTTTATTGAAATAAGAATTTAGTAAATAAATAAAAATTAAATAAAAATCTCTCTCATAAATCGTCTGACCGTAGTCTCCTTGATCATTAATTTAGGAATTAAATACTAAGCAATTATACGTTGTAGAATGGTTGTAGAGCTATACCGCGGTTATATAAGAGCTGTAATACGAATGTTCAGCTCGACCAGGGAAGAACCACGCGCTCACAGAATACCAGCGTATTATACCAGCATAATGCTGCTGTGTTTCGTATGGTGAGTGTAGAGAACCAGAGATCCTTTTTACTAGAAACAAGGTATTCCATCTTAGTCCTCAGTTGTGACAACCCATTTGCATTTTGATTCTTTATCGAGGATTGATGTAGATATCTATAGGCCAGAGCATCCACTTAACATCAGGTGGACTGTGTGCCCGCTTGCCCCTCTTATTCCGTAAAAAATAGTACGAATAAAGGTTATTTTTGTAGGCTTGAACCAAAATCAACTATTAAATAGGCTATTACGCCGCTCATTCAGCCATCTAAGTCATCATACCCATTACAATTGTAACTATAGTTCACTGCTGAAAATAGTACTTACTTATGATTAAACACTTATAGAACATCTATACCTATATATATACATCTATGATCAATAATAATTATTTAAAAAAAATTGTCTGTTGTTTTGTTGTTGTTGTTGTTTTTAAAATTTTTGTCGATTTTGATGGAACTTTCACTGACAGATAACTGATATTATAAGGAGGAATATAGGCTATTTGATTTAAAAAAAGAAAATAATTAGTGTTCCGCGCAAAGAAAAACTAAAAACCCTTGCAATGTAGCGTAATAAATTACACGCGTACGAAGTCGCGGGGACCAGCTATATAGTCGCCAATATTTTTGATACAGTAGTGGAGTTGTTCAGCCGTGTTACGGGGACATAATCCATCACGGCATAATCCTTCATTTCATTTCGTGGGTGTCGTAAGATATTTATATATATATATATATATATATATATATATATATATATATATATATATATATATATATACGTCCCATCCCACCGCTGGGAACAGGTTACAGGCCATCTCCCATTTCTAAGAGGATTATGGACCTATTCTTTCGCCGCACTGCTCCTACTGTGTTAGCGGACTTGATAATAATAAAATGAAAAACCTATCATAATTCGGAACGGGGCTAAAATGGAATCCGCATAATCTGCTTTAAAAAATAATTTTGTTGAGTCACCATATTATGTCCTGTCACTTACTATGTATGTGTCACTTACTTATCTATAATATTACATCATGCTTAGTCCCACTGACTTAAACAGGGGCCATGGCCCCAAATAAGTACTGTATTTTATTATTAATGGTGCACAAACCCCTGGTCATTAAAACATCAAGGACCGTTCCATATTTATATGAGCAGGTGGATATAAATTATTTAATCTTTTATTAAATCTACTTAGCTACTTACAGTTCCGAAATAGTTTTAATAATACAAATCTACTTCTATATAAATTTTAAGTATAATATAATTAAAGTAAAGTAAAAACTAAAAAGTTAAGTTACAGCCTATATACGTCCCATGCTGGGAACAGGTTACAGGCCATCTCCCATTTCTAAGAGGATTATGGATCTTTTCTTTCGCCACACTACCACTGCTGTGTTAGAAGACTTGATAAGTTTTCGAAATATTTTTATTTCTATTCCCTAAATATGCAGGCTTCTCCACGATGTTTCCTTCACCACGTACGTGGTTAATCAGCACTTAAAATTGCAACTAACAATTTCTTTGGTGACATTGGGGATTGAACGCGGGATGTTCGCGTACCGTTAAATTTACAGCGAAGACTTGGCCGTAGAGCTACAATGGCCCTTATATTATCATAGTCATTTTAATCCTATAAAGAGAAATCAAATTCAACATATATAATGTCCCAAAGCTGGGTTTAAAGGGTCACACTTTTTTAATGAGATATTTTTTCTGTTAAAGCTGACCACTAACATTACAAAAGCCCGCGAAACGTCACATCATGTTCCCGCGTAAACAGTTGATTTATTATTTAACGCAGCTATAAACGTTTGATATCCGAGCAACATCCGTACCTTATCTCTGCGTTCCCAGGAAAGACATTACGTTAACAATTATTTATATTTTTCTGTCCGTCCAATCAGTTTAAAAACGGATTCCAATTAAGACCCATGTCTGCTCGTTCGTTCAGAAATGGGATTCAGTGAAGTAAAAGATTGTCAAGGATTGTTATATCGCATTGCTAGATTCCGGTAAGGTACATTTATAATAAAATTATTTAAAAGTTATTTTTGTAAATTGAAATCCATAAAGCCCTGCAATGAATTCAAACTTTTATCTCTGAACATACTTTTATTAGCCTTGTGACCGTGGGAGGAAAATGGGAGATCTCCCGCTGGGCAAGGTGTTTTGCCCGGGGAGCGGCAGACACTCCGTGTGTAGTTCGGAGATGTTCTATATATACTGTTTATGATTCGGAATTTTGATAGCGTGATTTAGGCTTCGGTGTGTTTCGCTTGCGGCGCAACGACAGCGCCGCCACATTACCCCCCTGTTCAGACCGGAGGTCGATAGTGCAGCCTCGTTGCCGACGAATGTGCAAGTGCCAGTGGATTTGCTTTGTAGTGTGCGGTGAGTCGAGAAGAAGGCAAATAATCTGCCAAGAAGCAGAGGCGAGCAGTAAGGCTCAGAGCCGTGCCGAACACTGTATAGCGCAGAGAGTAGCTTGAAGGAACATGAAGCATTATTATTCCAGTGCTGCGATGAACCCTGTGAAGCTAGCTGGCTTGCAGGATATGAAGACTGCAGACGATATCTGCTCAGGAGCGAATGGGTGGGGTATTCTATGACGATGATAAAGCTTGAAGTTTCCGAAGGTTGTTGGTTGCGTGATCAGATCACGTCGGTTAGTCACCACTGTGGCCGTGGTAAGGAAAGGGGAGATCTCCCGCCGGGCAAGGTGTTCTGCCCGGGGAGCGGCTCACACTTCATCTGATAATTCGGAGATGTTCTATATATACTGTTTATGATTCGGAATTTTGATAGCGTGATTTAGGCTTCGGTGTGTTTCGCTTGCGGCGCGACGACAGCACCGCCACAGCCTACAAATACTATTTTCTGTAGACTACAACTGTTTAACTTTCAATTTTAATTTCTTTGAAAACATCTACAGATTATTGCCAGTTGCAACATCATTTTTCTAAAAAAATTTTTTAAGAATGTGATTATAAAAAGGTTGTACGTAGTAAGTATGTAGTAAGTATAAAATCTTGTGAATGTTCCTCACAAATCCAATCTTCAGAATGTGCTGAATCTCTTCATGGGTAATTCGCCTATTCTCTTCAATTAAAATTTTTACTACTAACATGTTTTCTTCCGTTATAGTCGTCAAAGGGTAACCACTTTTTTCTCCATCCCTCAGTAAGTCGACCGTGCTGATTTTTTTATAGAACAAACGAGCACATAGTCTACCGTTGCTGTGGCCCATAGACATCTACATCTATCCACGATTATGAATCAAAATGCAGATGCGTTGTCACTCGTGAGGATTCCAGTAAAACGGATCTCCGGTTCTCTACACTCACTATACGAAACACAGCAGCATTAAGCTGCTATTTTACGCTGGTATTCTGTGAGATCGTGGTCCTTCTCCGGTCGAGCCGACCCATTCACGCTACAACTATACCGTGAACCTTGTCTCTAAAAGGGCCTTTATCCGTAAATTTATTGTAGTCTATCCATAGAAATATTAAATATATCTATGAGTCTATCAAACGATTCTTCCGGTTTTAATCGACATTTGAAATTTAAAAAATCATCGCATGAAAACTTTGCCTCTATAAATAATTAAAAAAGTCCCAAAACTTTGTGGGTGGCCTGTACGTACTTGCTTACGTAATCTTCTTCATAGGGAAATCGGGTAAAGATACTGTAATTATACGTGATGGTTCTCTGATAGGCATAAACATTAACTACAATAGTTGAACCGTTTATACCGATAAGACGTAATGTAATGTGTGAAGTATTCCACGAACATTTTATATTTGCTTATCGTTTGTCAGCGTGAGAACTTTTACTATAAATAAATACTTCTGTTACCTATTAATAATTCAATAACATTTGTTGTTGATTTAAAGTAAAATAATAATTTCTTTACTAAAATTTTTCAGTTGGCATTAGTTTTTTTTATATAAAATAACATTTGTCACCCAAACGAGCACCCAGTTCAACTTGTTGGTTAGTGGATGCTGTGGCCCATAGACATCTACATTTATCCTCGTTTAAAAATCAAAACGCAGAAGCGTTGTCATCCTTGAGGACTAAGATGAAATGCATCGTTTCCAGTAAAAAAGGGTCTCCGGATCTCTCACCACTCACACTCACCATACGAAACACAGCAGTATTAAGCTGATATTTTACGTGGTATTATATGAGAGCGTGGTCCTTCCCCGGTCAAGCCGACCCATTCGTGCTACAACTATAATATAGCTGCAGCGTGGCTCTACCACATCATCTACATAATATAGACCAAAGTAATTGTAATTTAAGATGGGTAATTCTCGTAGAATTCGGTCCTAGCTCGGTTACTTAGTTGCCTGTATTTAGGAGACTTAAAATTACTACGATATTCTTAGGATCAGTTAGATCTATTCTTCAGGATCAGTTAGATCTATTCTTCAGGATCAGTTAGATATTGTATTCTTGTAAGAGAGCAAGGATCATTCGAAAGTTGTATTCAACTTTGAGAGACGATAACAGCCCTTGTTCCAGCAGCTAAGGCATTCCGAAAACAAAGTAACCAAAAATAATAGCTAATTTAATTACAGGCTTGTACAATATTAGTTTAACACTGTGGTTAATTGTCAATAGGCATCACCGGCCGGTTTCGGTGCAAGGCGTGATGGAGCACGCGCTTCAGCACCGTGAGCGCGTCGGCGTTCAGGATTTCGTCCTGCTGGAAGACTACACCTCCGAGGCAGCCTTCATCGACAACTTAAGGAAGAGGTTCAGCGAGAACATCATCTATGTGCGTAACTTTTTATTAATCTAATTCTACCGACACGATACTCCAACGTAGTTAAAATCAAAGATTTTAAGAATTAATTCGCACATATCCGCTCAATAAAATAAAATGATGTGTCTTACCTAGTTTGAAGAGCACCTCCCGGCCTCCGTCAATTGCGTGCACTAATCCTGTCACCACTATTCTCAGCACCACTACTCCCAACATTACTGCACTAGGAAAGATATACCACCGACGATAATACGACGTGTTTCACCTCAACACTAGGCATTATCAGGTTATGTAGACTCTGCGGTGGCTGACCGCTAAGTCTACATCTATCTATTCTATATAGTGGTGTTGGGGTTAGTGGTGATGGGATTCGTGCACGCAATTGAGGGAGGCCGGGAGGTGCTCTTCAAACTAGGTAAGACACATCATTTTATTTTATTGATCGGATGTGTGCGTATTAATTCTTAAAACCTTTGATTTTAATTACGTTGGACTGTCGTGTCGGACTTCCGCCATGTAACGCGTGATTTTATTAAAATAAAATCTAGTAAAAAATGTAATGGCTTGGCCACAATATGCTCCTCGCGCTGCTCATCGCTCTGCTTCTCGCGATGTTACCCTGTCTGTCCACACACTGCTCTACTCGCGCAATTAATCGCGACGCTCTGCACTAGTTTACGGGTGTGTGGCCGGAATGTTAAAGTATTCAAAACACCAGTCCCACTGCAGACAGAAGCTTAGATTATTGATGGGTCTTCGTGGTCTGAGCGCGTGAAAACCTATCAATAATCTAAGGACAGAAGATTCTTTTCATTCACATTTTCTAAAAGAATTATGGAGGGGTAAGCGGCCCGCTTCTCCAGTACCTCATGGCGAACTTTACAAATTGCCTAGAAGCATTTTGTTCCTCAGATGTGCAGATTTCTTCACGACGTTTTTCTTCACCCCCGAGCACGTAAATTAGCTCTTAAAGTTGCAATTAAAATATCGTTGGTGTCGGATCAAAGGATGTTAATTGTTTAGTTTGACATGATAGAATCATGCTGCAGCTATACATTGTATAATATAACTGCACATTGTAATTGTTAGCTGTAAATGTATAAACATCATAACTGCAGCACGAGTGGGTTGGTTCGACTGGAGTAGGACCACGCTCTCACATAATACCAACGTGAAAAATAAGAATAATGTTTCTTATGGTGAGTGTAGAGAACCTTCTTTACTGAGAAAGAGGCAATCAATCTTAGTCCTCAAGAGAGACAGCGCATTTGCGTTTTCATTCCTAATCGAGGATAGATTTACGGCTCCCAGTCCCCGCTGGCCCTGCTACTTCTGGCTACGGTGGCGACCATTGTAACGGCGGCGCAGGGAGTGCTAAGAATCTCCAGTGGAAGATCCTGGAGCTGGAAGAAGAGATAGACAAGTTACGCTGGGATATTATAGGATTATCTGGAGTCCGAAGATAGGGGGAGGACACGGATATTTTCGAATCCGGCAACTATGCTGATTGTTCTATTACCGAGAGGGCAACCATCTGACCCAAGGAGGTGTCGTATTTATCGTCGAAAAGTCTCTCGTTAACAACGTTGTAAAGATTGGGAGTGTGTCGACGAGGGTTACAAACCTTATACTTAGAATCACCAAACGGTATTCGCTGAAGGTCATACAGGGTTACACACCAACCTCGACGCGTCCCGATGAGATAGGGCGGAGGACATGTATGAAGATATCTCTAGAGCCATACATTCCTCCAAATCCATTATACAGTGTTAATGGGAGACTTCAACGCAAAACTAGCCACAAGAGAAAACGGTGAGCTGAAAGTAGGGAAACTAGGAATAGGGCTACGAAACTCAAAGGGCCAGCGGCTGGTGGACTTTATGGAGAAAGAGGGACTATTTATGATGAACTCTTTCTTCCAAAAGCGGCTCCACAGAAAAAGGACCTGGTGAAGCACCGACGGTTCGACAAAAAAAGATTAATATCATTATCACGACCAGACGACAACTGTTTAGTGATATCTCAGTGATCGCAAGTGTGAAAACTGACAGCGATCACCGAATGGTGAAAGGCACACTGAACCTAAACATGAAGTTGGAGAGGTCACGTCTAATGTAGTCAACCCTCCGTCCCCCTCGTGCTCTAATTTAAAGCACGGAAAACTTTCAGCTCGAGTTACAAAATCGTTTTCAGTGCCAGAAAACTGCAATGAAGTGGAAGATATAAACAACAAGTTTAGGGAAACTGTCCATGTGGTTGGACCTAAGTTCTGTAAGACCCGGGGCCCATATAATCTCTATGAAAAGGTCTTCACTCACCATAATATTATAGGATTAGCCACAATGACCCCGTTTCTAGGCTGGAAGTGCCATGAAGTGCCCTTTTTAGCGTATAACATTTCACATTATTTTGATTGAAAGTTCCAGCCTATACTCGTATACGTCACGGGGACGAAGCACAGGCATCCGCTCATTTCCGAGAGGGTTTTAGGGCAAGGAAATGTCCGCCGCGATGCCCCAATGCGCGTTAGCGTTCTTCACATGTCTTCGAAATATTTTTTTCTAAATTCTCAGACATGCAGGTTTCCTCACGATGTTTTTCCTTACGGTCGAGTGCGTGGTAAATCAGCACTTAAAATTACAATTAACAATTACATTGGTGCCGGCGAGGATCGAACCCGGTTTGCTTGCGTACTGTGAAATTTACAGCGAGCGCTAACCATCTGAGCTACCACGGAAAGTAGTTTACCAATTTTCAAAAGAAACTATTTAATAACTTTTGCTTATTGAGTCTTTACCTTACGATTCGATTGATTTGTATTTTAAACTAACCTTAATTTTATCTTTTTCTTTTTCTCTGTGTTATATTTTCATAAAGTGGACCAAATATATGACCCATCGGAAACCATTATTAAAATGTAATTAATGAAAGTTTAATATTTTTTCTTTATTAGACCTACATTGGTAACGTGCTGATTTCTGTGAATCCCTACAAGGACCTGCCCATCTATACGGAGGAGAAGGCTAAACTTTACTACAACAAAGCATTCTTTGAAGCGCCACCTCATGTGTAAGTACCTCAACAGCATTCTCAATATCTATATTCATCATTGGTCATTACCCAGTAGTTTATGCCCTATGAAGAAGTATGTATTACAATTTCTTATCATAAACATTTCGTAGATCTGGTATTAGTAAGCACTGCTGCTGGTCGCATGGTCTCGGGTCCGAATCCCAGATCAGGACAATTTCAGTTATAGGGTTTTATGGCAATAAATTATCCGTGGCAACTGGGTGTAGGCGTCATTACACCCCCGTGCCCTGGGAAACACGTAAAGCCATCAGAACTTTACTCTCTCCGATTGTATCGAATTGGTATCCCAATGATTTATGAAAATAAGGCGAATGGTGAGTACGCCTATACATACACACTCGTGAACTTCTTATTCTGTACGCACAGATAGCTTGTCTCCGTTTAGGATGACCGCCATAACCGAAATTCAATTTGGAGGACGTTCATTTATATTTGTAAGTTATTCCTCGCATAAAAGTAAAAAACAATTAAGTTAACCTCAAAATAAAAGTGTTGAAAATTAGAGTACGTATAGATATAAAATTTCTCAGTAAAAACAAGTATCATCAAAAGTACAAGATATTTATCGCTAATGTCCGTGCGAAACATCAAGGCAAATCTTCCCTTCTGTAAGAAAGATCTCTATTTCCGGCAATAGACTAATAATGGGCTTATGAAAGTGAAAGAAAACATAAAGAGTATACAACAGAGCGCTAAGTGGTCAGATTAGATATTGTTAGATAGGAATTGTTCGGATTAGTTCTAGCCGCTCAATTTCACCATCGCACATCGCGACAGTACTCGAGATACCACCCTTACCACCTGGATGATTGGCGGTCCACTATTGTGCGATTTACAAGAAGTTTTCTTCCTCGCATAACTTCTTTATGGAATCGCCTGCAACCAGTGAATTTTTCGGATGACTTAGGACTTACGAAACACAAACAGAAAAGTATAAAATTTGTGTTATAATACGTGCTGATATGACTTTTACTTTATCTGTGCTCATTTGAGTATTTGTAATCGTGAGACCGAACACATGAGCAACAAACAACGTATCTATTGATAAAGATATTAATGTCGATGCCCAATCGAAAAGGTCCGGCTGATACAAATAATGTAGTCTATTGTAGATAACGTTTGATAAACAGTTATCAATTTTATTGATCGCATTATTGGGATCCGGAATCTTGGAACTACGAAATGCAAACAACAATATAATACAAAAATATACAAAAAAACGTAGGAGTGGTACCGTGTAGTGGCGGTTGAGAATATCCACTACCCCATGTCTTCCCGTGGGTGTCGTAAGAAGCGACAGAGGGAGACAGGTGAGGAGAAGGGCAGCAGCGTCTTCCTGATAACGACTACAAATAAAAAAAACTGCGGTTGCCAACCCACTTGGCGCTCCCGTTGCCGTAGCGTGACAATTGTGGCAAATGTACCCCTATGAGGCAATGTGGGGAGGCCTATGTTCAGCAGTGGACTTTAATAGGCTGTAACATTAGCAGTAACGGTGGTAGTGGTAGAGCTACACTTCAGAGTACTTTGGTTGCAGAATGAATGCGTTTTGTATAATGAGTAACGAGTACCAAAGGTAATGTTTTGTTTCATTCTGGATCCTCGTGATAATCTTAATCTTAATCGAAGCTAGATGTAGGTTTATGGTCACAGTTTTCATTTACTGTTAGGTAAGTTTTATTCTATGGTTTACGTATCCATTAAACTGTATAGTCGTTTACGCTCGCGCTACACTTAAACAATAATAAGCGTCACATTTCATAGTTGTTTAGGTTTTAACTGTCAGATTTCGTAGATAAATCAAACAGAGAAAACACATTAGTTTTTTTATAGGAGAGGGGCAAACCAGCATACGGCTTACATGGTGGTAAGTGATTACCGTCGCCCATGAACAACTGCAACACCAGAGGGACTGCAGATGCGTTGCCGGCCTTTTAAAAAGGAGTAGGCTCTTTTCTTGAAGGTCCCTAAGTTGTATCGGTCCGGAAAAATCTCTGTTGGTAAATGAAATCATGCAAGTCCGAGATAAATATTCTTTTGAATAAAACTAACTTGAACGAAACAAATTTTATGGATTTTAGAGCGTTAACTTTAACATATTTTCGGAGTTATAGCAACTCACTCGAAGCGATGGAAGTATAAAAGAAATTGAGATTCATTTAATTTGTTTTGTGTTAATTGTTCATTTACGTTGTAATATTCGCTTTAACACACTCACACACTCGTATATCTCATATATTGTGAAACATTAAGCGATAGAATTGACATAATTCCACCCATTAACTATTCTCGTAGTTCTAATTACCATCAACTCTATAAAGATGAAAAAAAGATTTTCCTTAAAATACCTAGAGCAATTTTGCTATACCAGTGAACTGCTTAGCTCAAGCATTATCGACCACAGATAACGATATAACACAGACGTTACTAATACATAGGTAATCTGAATCATCGATAGGTACTGAAACGGTTACAACAATCAGTAATATTTTTTTTTAATTTTTACCACAAAGAAAACGTTACAGCCTAAGAGTATATATACGTCCTAATACTAGACACAGGACCTTCTCTCATTTCTAGTTTAAACGCCGAACTGAACATGTCCTCGTAATATTACATTTTCCGGATCTGCGAGTTTCCTTGCGATGTTTTTCTTTTCACCATCAAAGGCTTGACAAATTAACACTTAAAATTGCAAGATGAAATTTCAACAATGCCGATAGAGATCGAACTAGTCTTATAATTGGTCAACGAGTGAGGTCATGCTGACTAGGTTCCGATAGGTGGTGCTGTATTCAAATTACTGACAAATTTTATATTTATAGACAAAATGACCAATGTTTACAACATAATATGTTGGTTTATACCAAGAAAATAACAAGATCGGACCCGATTGGTGACGGTATGGTCACATAATTGTACAATTATGCTCGTATTGACACTCCGCATTGAATTTTCTCTGAATCTCAGATCTCTAGCCTCTTACCGTAAATTACAAAACAACATCTACTATTAAAATTAGGCGAGAAAGGTATTAGTTAAAGACAAAATCCGCGCCTTCCTAATAACAACTCAAAATCATAAACTATTGCCGTTACCAACCCGCTTGCGTCTATGGGGGAGACCTGTATTCAGTACTGGACTTTTATAGGCTGTAATAGATAGATCAATAAAAGAGATGCATTTCTTTACAGATTTGCGATTGCTGATAATGCGTACCGATCGTTGATGTTCGAGCACCGGGAACAATGCATTTTGATTTCGGGTGAGTGACTTAATCAAAAACATGTATTAATTGTAGTATTTTATAAGTATTTTATAACATTCAATTGACAAACCGGCTTACAGTCTAATTGATGGTAATTTGCTCAATTGCAGCCCATCGAAACCTGCACCTGTAACTAATGTAATGCTACGTAAAGTGAGCAAAAGACACACACTTCTGTGTGTGTCTTTTGCTCACACTTTGTCGGCTCGACCTTAGAAGAATGCTTCTTCTCACGAAATACCAGCGCAATATATCAGCTCAATCATGTTGTGTTTCGTATGATGAGTGTAGAGAACCGGAGACCCTTTTTACTAGCATTGACGCATTCCATCTTAGTCCTCACAACCCATCTGCATTTCTATTCTTAATCAAGGGTAGATGTAGATGTCTATAGGCCACAGCATCCACTTACCATCTGCTGAACCGTATGCCCGTTTATCACCCCCTTTCTATAAAAAAAACAACTTCTGAAACTGGTGCCAAAGAACACACAATTCAATAATTTTTATAAAATTTATGTACTAAACGAAATAAAAAAAGCATTTCTTAACCACTCACGTAATTCCGACTAACCTAAGTCACACTCGGCATACTTCTTGATACTTCTTGTAACGGATTTTTTATATGATTATGGTAAGTTATGAATTTTTAATTTTGTTACAGGCGAATCCGGGTCGGGTAAAACTGAAGCCTCTAAGAAAGTTCTAGAATACATCGCAGCCAGAACAAACCATATTCGCAATGTGGAGACCGTCAAGGACAAACTCCTGCAAAGCAATCCTCTGCTTGAAGCCTTTGGTAACGCTAAAACTAATCGTAACGACAATTCGAGTCGTTTCGGAAAGTACATGGACATTCAATTCAACTATGAAGGTGCTCCCGAGGGAGGTCATATTTTAAACTACCTTCTAGAAAAATCAAGAGTCGTGAGTCAGATGACAGGCGAAAGAAATTTCCATATTTTCTACCATCTATTGGCTGGCGCCGACCAAGAATTAATGAAGCATTTGAAGCTTCAAGGAAGGCCTGAAGCGTACAAATACACGACTAACACGGTAAGTTTATTATAGTAATATAAGAATTAAAAAACTTAACACGCATTGATGATGAACTGTGATTATCCTGATAATTATTTTATTTTATCCTGGTGATCATGATCAGGATACTAGGATAAAGTTATTTATTATATTGTCATCGATCCTTGATACGAGTGCAAATTTTCAAATCAATTAGCCGTCTACAAGTTGATTAAAAGTAAATAAAATAGACAAACAGATACACGCGAAACTAATAAAAAAGCGATAGGAACAGCCCTTTGCTAATTACTACTACTACTATTACTACTACTACTACTACTACTACTACTAGGCTCACAATCACTTCACTAAATTCCTTCAGATTCAACTGCTGCTTGAAAACGTTATTCAAAATGTCTCATTTCACTTGTTTTATTTTACAAAGTTTAACGTAGATTTATTCATGATATCATTTGTTTTAGTGTGAATTTATAGTTCAAATTTTTATGCACATTTCATATATTAAGCTGTGGGTGCTGGGTTTCTTTTGGCGTGAGTCGTATTTGTACAAAATGAAAAGACAAAGTAATCATTACATTAAATACAAGGAAATGAAGTCAAGATATTACACCTACTTCCTTTTAACTCTAAAGAATACGAACTAGAAAGTGCAAACAAAGAAGGCTACGTATATAATCATTTCTAAATATAATGTTTTAACGTTCTTATAACCTTTGCAGCATTCGACTTTTATTCAGAAGACAAACGACGCCGACCAGTTCCGGATCGTCCAAGAGGCGATGAAAGTGATTGAGATCGGAGAAACGGAGCAGAGGGAGATGTTCGAGATCGTCGCGAGTGTGTTGCATCTTGGAAATGTAAAATTCGTGCAGAATGACAAAGGATACGCCGAAATCCTATCTCACGATTCCAACACTGGAAACGTGGCAGAGGTGAGATGGTCGTTTAACTTATTTTGTGATGTTGAATGTGCTAAAGTTTTTACCCGTCAAATTAACCAATACAATTAAGAATTTACAAACCTGGTGATGAACTTTGAAAAGCTGATGTTTTTATACATGTTACACTACGTTCTATGTCTATCATATGTAATGAAGTAAATAAATTATAACAATTAAATACATCCAAGGATGCAAGTATGATAGCCTACTCTAAATATTTATAAAATTTAAAAAATAACCTTTGGGTTTTAGTTTCTTTATTTATTATAAATACTATTATAACCCGGCTTCGCATGGGTGCTTTCTTGATCTCGACAACAGCGCCACCTATCGGGCCCAAATGTGAATCTAAACCAGCTAGGAACCCCTTCAAACGCACACAAAAAAAATATCAAAATCGGTCGAGCCGTTTTTGAAATTTATATGTAGAGATTTTCGTAAAATACCACCTAAATCATTGGTAGTGCAGCTGTAATATGGCTGCAGCACGAAAGAGTCAAGTTGATCGTAAAGGTACGCCACAGAATACCAGCGTAAAGAAATGATACTTCCGTGTATTGAGAGTACTCAGATGAAGTAAAAAAAGGTAGATATCGCACCTAGAACAAGAAACTGTAACCAATTTTATAACTTTGTGTGAGTCAGAGGAGTGTTGCCACTTTTTTAAAAGTCCCTGAAAATCGAGATACAATACTACACAATTATAAGAGTAATATGCGATGCGAATTTAAAAGTATATCTGTCTGTTTTAATAAATTTCAACAATTTGACAATTCAAAAAAAGATAAAGCATGTAGGAGGCGTCTGTAGATATGTAGATTGTCCAGTGAGCATGTAAGCATCGATAAAATATACAACATATGTAATGTAAATCATGTTTATTATAAAAAATTACTCAACACTAAAAAAAACTAGTTGGAATAAAAAATAAATTTTCATGGAATTAAAAATATACTTTTCTAAATGAAAAAAAGCATATTTTAGTAAATGCAAAATAGAACAAACTCCAGCCGGGGGCACAAAGGATTGTTCTAATTTGTACCCCGGGTAGGAGAGATATGAAGTATCAGTCGGAGAGGACACCTAAGTCTCGGTTAAAAAGAAAGGTGTTCTGTGAGGTCGTGGTACCACCCCGGTTCAAGCTGGCCTGTCCATGCGATATCAATAGCCTGCGTAGCTCTACTACCGTCAATTCAAGAGGATGGTTGCCATTTTGACTCATTTCGGCCCAGTTTTATAGCAGCTATCCTTATTTTTTTTGAAGGGTAGGGAAACACTGAAAAACTCCGATTGCAAGCCTATTAATGCTGGTGTTCCACAGGGCTGCGTGCTATCGCCAGCGCTGTTTCTTCTGCATATCAATGATATGTTGCATACCCGTAACATTCATTGCTATGCGGACGACAGCACTGGTGATGCTCTTTACACCGGCCGAGCCAATATTTCTCGGGAAAACGTCTCCGAGTGCCGGGACAAACTTGTGTCTGAAGTCGAGTCTTTGCTGAGCAGAGTCTCGATTTGGGGACGACTAAATCTAGTCCAGTTTAACCCCCAGAAGACACAAGTTTGCGCGTTAACCGCTAAAAAGAACCCCTTTGTCGTATCCCCTCAGTTTCAAGGCACTCCCCTTGTTGCCTCAGCCAGTATCGGAATCCTCGGCGTCGACATATCGAGTGACGTGCAGTTTCGTGGTCACTTGGAAGGGAAGGCCAAATTGGCCTCTAAAAAGCTTGGCGTGCTAAGCAGAGCGGGACAGTATTTCATGCCGGCACACCGCCTGCAACTTTACAAGGCGCAGGTTCGGCCGCACATGGAATACTGTTCCCATCTCTGGGCTGGGGCTCCCCAGTAACAGCTCCTTCCACTTGACCGCATCCAGCGCAGAGCGGCTCGAATCGTCGACGACCGAGTGCTTTCCGATCGGCTCGATTCACTGGCGCTGCGAAGAGATGTTGCATCTCTTTGCGTATTTTATCGCATCTATCACGGGGAGTGCTCTGAGGAATTGTTCGGATTAATCCCAGCCGCCAAATTTCGTGAACGCACTACACGGCAAACGTCCCGATACCATCCACACCATCTGGATGCTTGGCGGTCCACCACTGTACGTTTCACAAGGAGTTTTCTTCCACGTACAACCTCTCTGTGGAATAGTTTACCACCGGCGATTTTTCCGGACCGATACGACCTGGGGACCTTCAAGAAAAGAGCTTACTCCTTTCTAAAGGGCCGGCAACGCACCCGCAATTCTCCTGGTGTTGCGGTTGATCATGGGCGGCGGTAGTCACTTAACATCAGGTGAGCCGCATGCTCGTTTGCCCCCTCTTCTATAAAAAAAAAAAAAAAAAAAAAAAAAAAAAAAAACAAATGAGTATACAATCCACATGATGGTAAGTGTCATCTGCATATATCCTTAATTACCAATCAAAATGCAGATGCGTTGTCACCCGTGAAGACTACGATGGAATGCCTCGTTTCCAGTAAAAAGGGTCTCCGGTTCTCTACAGTCACCATACGAAACGTCGGAATTAAGCACTATTTTACGCTGGTATTCTGTGAGACCGTGTCCTTCCCTGGTTGAGCCGACCCATTCGTGCTATAACAATACTACTAATAGTATAACTGCAGCATGGCTCTACCACTTAAAAAAATCATGTCTTACTAAAATATTCGTTGGTAGCCTAAAATCATAAATATTTTTTCTTAGTAAAATAGTTTGTAAAGTACTCAACAATTAAAAAATTTAATATTTATCTTGACTTCAATATGATGTAATATAATAACAACTAATTTAAAAAATATGCTGAATACATATATTTTTATAAGTTAGCCTAAAATTAATTACCCAAATCTTGGATCATTAGAAATTAGAAATACTGGCAACATTCTCTTGTTACGTAATCTCGAAACATTGACAATTGACATTCGTGCTTCGAATAACCTTCAAAATTGTGTTGGAATAACAAATTAAAATATAGTTAAATGAGTGTTTACGAGTGAAACGACTTCATCTTCAGACTTTTTGTTCACTTTAGTATTGTTTTTGTAACATTTAACTACACAGGACGGCATTTTGTAGGCAAATTTTCTGCACGACGCCCCGGGAAGTACTGAGCGAAAATGAGCGTAGTTTGATGCACATGTGTGCGTGAACGCGTGTGCTTACATAAAGGAGCGGAGTTTTTTAGCTTCACCAATAACAAAGGCCGCGCTGTATCTACCTTTTTTACTTCATCTGAGTGAGAGTAGAGAACCGGAGATCCTTTTACTGGTGACAAAGCATTTTCTCATCATAAGGCCCGGCTATATGTTCAATCATACTTGCACAAATTCTAATCTGCACAAGCAAGCATGTACGTTAATCCGGCGAAATGGTATACCATGCAAATGGCTTGCACAAATAAATTAATTTATCAAACTAAAGTTGCACCAACAAGCATGTACGTTAAAACGGCGTGTGCACGCCACAAATGTTCTTTGTGGAAATCATTGAGTTATACAATACAAATCAATGGCGGAAACTTTGTACGAACTGCACATGCAAGACGCTATCATGCGGACGTTGTACAGCACGCCTTGTTATTTGTGCAATTTTTTTTTTCACAAATTGTTTACGCATGCTAGTATCTGCGTGTAGCCGGAGATTAAGTCCTCATTGTGACCAATGCATATGCATTTTTGTTTTTATTCACATCACAGTATGCATTATCCATCAGGTGGACTGTGTGCTCATCTGTCGCCTTTACATCTGTTACGCCGCGCTCAAATCAGCGCTATCTAGTATCAGGAGCGAGAGCGGGGGGAGCTTTGCAGAGAATGACATCGCCGATCTCTCGGCCAACAGCGCCACCCGAGGAACTAAGTTTCTAGAAAATCTATACTCGAGCTCTCGGTACCTTACGCGTGTTTACTTGAACATTCCGGATGTTTTGCTGATTTGAATAAATAGATGGCGCAAGATGCGATCGAGACAGAGTTTAACTCGGCGACACAAGCGAAGCTTCGGAGTGAAATTAAGTGAATTAGTGTGTTTAATTATTAGTGTTTTTTTTACTTTAATTTGTATAAAGTAAATTAAAGTGTTAATTTAGGTAATTTTATCGGCAATTTTTATTGTAAAGGAACCTCAAGCTCGTAACAATTGGTGTCAGAAGTGGGATTAAATAATGCCAATTTTACCTAAGGAGGAAACGGAGGGTGTCCGTACCCGAAGTCAACGCCAGCAGGAGACGGACCAGAGGAGATTTGGTGGTGCAACGCCGCAGATGTCTGAGGGCCAGCCGCCGGCTACGGAAGCCGGTCCGTCAGCAACTTCTACGTCTGTGGTACCTGACTTAGGTGCTCTGATGGTGATGCTGCAGGAGCAGGCTCGCCGACAGGAGGAACAGGCTCGCCAGCATGCGGAACAGGCACGCCAGTTGAAAGAGCAGCTGCAGAGCGGACAGGAGGAACAGGCCCGTCAGCAGGCGGAACAGGCTCGTCGGTCGGAAGAGCAGATGCTCCTCATTAAGGACCTTCATGCTACCTTTGGGAAAGAGATAAAGGAGGTGAAGGATAGGGTTGCTCAACATGACAACCGCCTGTCAGAAGCTGAAACCCAAATCAAGGAAGCTAAAACCCAAATCGACCAAGTGAACAATCGGGTTGATTATGTGGTGGCTGATGTGAAGAAAACACTGGACGACCTCAAACTGGGTGATGGAACAACAGCTCCCGTAGTAGTTACAACACCTTCGCTACGTGGGTTCAAGGTGCCACCATTCGACGGGACTTCTTCCTGGTCAGCCTACAAAATCCAGTTCGAGGCTGTTATGAAAGCGAACGGCTGGAATAAAAGTCAGGCCATGACTGCTCTCACACTAGGCCTGCGCGACCAGGCCTTAACAGTTCTGGAAGCTCTCGGTGAGGAAGTGACATATGAGCAGCTTCTTGAGGCCTTGGAGGCGAGATATGGTGACGCTCACCTGGAACACGTCTTTCGCGCGCAGCTTAAAGATCGCGTCAACGCAGCAACGAAAACCTGCAGCAGTGGGCCCTTGAGGTGGAGAAGATGGTTCGTAAAGCATACCAGTCTGTACCTGCGCTCATTGGAGGGAACCTGGTGCAAACATTCATCGACGGCATCCGCGACCTGGAAGTCAGAGCTGCTGTGAGGCTCGGGCACCACGAGACGCTTAAGGACGCCTTGGCCCATGCACTGGAGGTAGAAGCCGTGCGGCAGGATCATCGTTCCCATCGCGTCAGGGAGGTTGCAGCAGCTACAGTTCGCGACCGCAACAAAGGATACAGCCCAAGGTGCTATGGCTGTGGGGAAAAGGGCCATCTTCGATCCAGCTGCCCTAAGCGAACCCTAGAAAGGGAAGGTGAACGATATCAGGAGGATAGTGCAGCTAACGGCACTGCCTGGCGGCGACAGGATCATCGTTCACCTCACGCTAGGGAGGTTGCAGCAGTTACGGTTCGCGACCACAATAAAGGATACAGCCCTAGGTGCTATGGCTGTGGGGAAAGGGGCCATCTTCGGTCCAGCTGCCCTAAGCACACCCTAGGAAGGGAAGGTGAACGGTCTCAGAAAGGAAGTGCGGCTAACAGCACCGCCCAGCAGCAGCAGGAATACGACTTTGAGATCGAACATCGCAGCGAGAAATCTCCTGGCAACGCAGATGCATTGTCAAGAAGACCTTGTCCTGAAGATGGTAACCATTGTAGTAGGCAAGGTAAGGAAGTGGTATCCGTGAGGATGCTCAGGACAGACCACCTCAGTAACGGGTGGAAGGACAGCCTACGACGTGCACAGCAGGAAGATCCAGACATCAAGCCGATTCTGGGATGGATGAAGGCCCGTGCTACCAAGCCTAAGTGGAGGGACGTCTCAGCGATGAGTTCAACCACGAAAAGCTATTGGGCCCAATGGGACAGCTTGCTGCTTCAGGACGGAGTCCTGTGCCGTAAATGGGACAATGGTCGAGGAGACAGCTGTCGTTTGCAATTGGTTGTCCCTAAAGCTAAAGTGCCGAATGTTTTACAGCTGTGCCATAATGGTCGTTCAAGAGTCCATCTGGGAGTTAAACGAACTCTACTGAAGGTCCGAGAACAGTTCTACTGGGTCCATTATCGTGACGATGTGGAGGATTGGTGTCGTACATGTACAAGTTGTGCGGCTGCGAGGGGACCTCAGACACGGAGTAGAGGAGCATCGAAATTGTACAATGTTGGTGCACCACGGGATAGGACATCCCTTGACATTGCGGAGCCGTTACGGCAAGGCGCAGGAGGGACTCCTAAGATCGTCCATGCGGATCGTTTGGCGCGTTATTGTGGGGCCGATGATGCTCAGGACGAGCATGTCTTAGGAGGGGGCAGTGTTACGCCGCGCTCAAATCAGCGCCATCTAGTATCAGGAGCGAGAGCGGGGGGAGCTTTGCAGAGAATGACATCGCCGATCTCTCGGCCAACAGCGCCACCCGAGGAACTAAGTTTCTAGAAAATCTATACTCGAGCTCTCGGTACCTTACGCGTGTTTACTTGAACATTCCGGATGTTTTGCTGATTTGAATAAATAGATGGCGCAAGATGCGATCGAGACAGAGTTTAACTCGGCGACACAAGCGAAGCTTCGGAGTGAAATTAAGTGAATTAGTGTGTTTAATTATTAGTGTTTTTTTTACTTTAATTTGTATAAAGTAAATTAAAGTGTTAATTTAGGTAATTTTATCGGCAATTTTTATTGTAAAGGAACCTCAAGCTCGTAACACATCTATAAAAAGTCCAACCGCTTATATACGAGTACAGACTGAATAGGCTAAGCTATGATTTTGTAACACAATGAAATATGCAGTCTTAATGTAACGCTTGTACGACCTAATGAATGGAATTCTTTAGATAAGTTACTCCACAAGGTTCTTAGCTAAGCCCATTGTTCTACATCGTTCATATTATAAACAGTTGTACAACTTCATTAGAGGTTTGATTGTATGTTAATATAGTTTTGTGATATTTGCTCTACATAAGATTAAATTATAGAGATATTTCACTGCGTTGAATATTAAAAATAATAGTTGAATCTTTCTATCAAATATATAATCTAAATACCAATGACTCACTCAACACGAGATCTCCAATTCTAAAGGTTTGATTGACTTGAAATTTGACGTAATAACTCGTACGAATTAACTTGAGACCTGGGCCGATGACGTAATTGTCAATGTACGGTTGCAAAATAATGCGTCGTAATATTTTTTTATTTGAAATTTTTGAGATTTGAATGAGATTATTAATAAAAACAAAATAAAATGTTCTGGCAAGGGGTGAAGTAATAAGTGATATACTGTTGCCATTTTTATGTATTTTAAATATTTTATTTTTTATAATATATATAATATTACTTTTAGCTAACGCGTCAAGGAAGGACAAAGAAATAAACATACACACTTTCTCATTTATAATATTATTAATTTATTTATTATACACTTTATTGCACTATAAAAAGTGTTACAGATTCGTACACAATAAAAATACAAAGCATAACAGGCGACCTTATTGCTAAAAAGCAATCTCTCCCAGGCAACCTTAGGGTGAAAGTGAATCAATCTTGGATAAGCGGAACAGCACAAACTATGTAAAATCAAGGAATAGAAGTAAGGAATATTAACAAGGATTTATTATGTGAATCCATGTTTCGTCTAAATAAGTTACGGGTTTTTTGGCCACCCCAAGTTCATTGTTTTCTTTCTTCCTTCGTAAATAACCGGCTCTCCAGGTAGCAATGTCTGGTTTTGTATTAAGACTTGTCTTGCGTTCTTACATTTTTTAAATTTGTACCCCAAGTAGTCAACGAGTATTCGTCGTGACGTGGTTTTTTCATCTGTAAAATAAAGATTTTATTTTTAATTTTTAGTTATCGCGTGGTATTTATTCAAAAAATAATTTAAAATTAAATATCTCAGAAATGGTTCACTTTTGCATATGGGTGTCCATATATAAAATTGTTGCAAATTACCAGTTCTAGCACCCCTAACAAAATTATGCTTGAATTAAATGTCACCTTGTATATGATATGACCTAAAATATGATATATAATACATATAAAAATGTCAATAAATGTGGGTACGTACCTGGAAAATTTAGATCTGCTTTTGCAGCCGTTAAAATCTTTTTCAATGTTGGAATTTCTTTCCGTATTGTATAGAAACTGTTGACAAGGTTTATTAGAGCACACGGATCAAAATTGTCGAGTTCAATTTTTTTTGAGCTCTGTTTCCTTTTTTTTCCTGGAGTTGATAGTTTAAGTTCTGGTCTTGCTTGAGAAGTACATGGTTCCGATACTACTGTGACATCATCATTTTGGTCTTGAGAAATTGACTGAACTTTTTTCGCCTCGTTTTTCATTCTTAGTAGTGTTGCCTTTGATATACCTGTTGCTGCACAAGCCCTCTCTAAAGCTTAGTCCACAGGAATAAGAAACTTTTTATTTGATTTTTCATCTTCGAAAAATTTTAAAACTTTTAGAGCAAGTGTCCGTGCTGGGCTATGTATTGTCTTTCCTCCCATCTTTTTTTAAAAATAAAAAAGGCGGAGTAACTCCTAAGCATCACAAGAAAACGGCACAACACAACGTCCAAACTTAACTATAAAACAACGCAATTAACAACAAACAGATAAAATAACGTTCAAGTATAACAAAAACAAACAAAAGTCCAAACCAAGCAACAAACAATTATCAAAAATAGTTAACTAGAGTCGAAACGCGTATCCGTAACAAAAATGCTATCGGTACTGAGCGCGCACGGCCAGCGCGGGACGCGGTGCGGGGAGTCGGGAAGGGGGTCGCATTCCAGCGGAGTCTCAAGTTAATTCGTACGTGTTGTATGTATACTCCTTAATCGACGTAGACACCCATTAAGAAAGGATTTTAAAAAATCCAACCCCTGAGAAGGTAAAACAGGATGTTACAACTTGTTACATATACAAATCGCGGAACGAAAGTCTAGCTGTGACCATTACTGCGCATAATTTTCCATATTACGCATTATTGCGTATGATTGGCGTATCGTTTATATGCGCTGAATGGTTCCCCAGTCGCTTTCCGACCCCCGTACTGATAAGACATTCGAGGCTATCCCCTTCACGTTTCGTTCAGCGCTAGATTTACGTGCCGCGATTTATACTCGTATCTATCAGTTAATATATTAAGTGATCTATGGATTTATGTACGTGTAATGGCGGTAAGAGTATCCACCAACTCCTATTATCTCGTGGGTGTCGTAAGAGGCGACAGAGAGAAACGAAACAGACAAAGAGCGCAGCATAACAGTCTAATAACTACTCGAAGTTGCCAACCCGCCTACTGAGCGTGGCAACTATGGCAAACGTTCCTACTCTAGAAGTGAACTTTTGGTAGGCTTTTTTTCATAAATAAAACTTTATTAGACTCAAATTAAAATGATACACAGGTTCCGATTAAGTTTTAGCTCCTGAACTAGAATCTTGTATGTCAGGAGCTAGTTCCTTCCATACTTTATGCACAAATAATATTCACATTTAATGCAATAGAGTGAATGGGGCACTACACTCTATTATGAAAAACCAGATTGTGTCAAAAAAGGCACGTATGGTAATTCATAATTCTGTGTTAGTCCCTACTTTAATGTATGGTAGTGAAAGCTGGGTGTGGCAGAAGAAGCACGAAAGTAGAATAAATGCTGTAGAAATGCGGTCTTTAAGGAGTATGCTAGGGTTGAATCTGAATGCCAGGGTGAGAAATTGCGTGATAAGAGATAAATGTGGTATGCAAGATGATGTTGTGACCAGGATTAAGAAAGAAATGCTTCGGTGGTTTGGTCATGTAGAAAGAATGAATGAGGAAAGAGTGACAAAGCAAATTTATATGGCAGATGTGAACGGCAGAGTCGGGAAGGGACGCCCTAGAAAAAAGTTTATCGACCAAATTGGCGATATTTTGAAAATGGGCCACGTTAGAAGTACCCTTAACCGACGAGCATGTATGCGTAGATATATGGATGTAAAGGAGGCGAAAGAGGTATGTCAGGATCGTGCCAAATGGAAGTCCGTAGTCTCTGCCTACCCCTCTGAGTGACAGGCGTGAGTGTTTATGTATATGTTATTTTTGTGTATATGTTATTTATGTTATTTATTATATCCTTCAATTCAATTTAATTACATTCTAATTTATTTTATCCATATTAACATATTTATAATACTGAATAAAACTATTTATACGGATTTTATTGCGTTTAATTAACTTATTTTTTCATTCACGACGTTTCGGGTGCTTTACAGCACCCATGTTCACGGGGGGGACTGAGATGTTGAACGTCCCAATGTCATAGTTACCTTCAGATTTTGAATATTAATTTTTGGTCCGATCTACGCAGAACTTAGATCGGACCAAAAATCGGATTGTAAAATAAGTTAAAAATAAGTTAATTAAACGAGATAAAATCCGTATAAATAGTTTTATTCAATGTGTTGAGGTCCCGTAAATTTAAACTATATAATAGAAATTATTATATTTATAGTAGTTTAAATAAATTATTAAATTAAAAATGAAAGTAAAACATCAAATATTAAAAAAGGAAAGTTGTAAATATGTAATAATGACTAACAGAGTAATATGAAAAATCTGTCACACACAAAACACTTGCGTTTTATGTTTTGTGTATTATTTCCACGCACTCCATATTGCGTGGAAGTGATATATGTGATAGTAGATATATGTTCAACATTGATATGTATATCAATGATGTTCAATCAATTATTAGGTATTTACATTCAATAGATTTTCGCAGCTTTCATAATCGTTTTCATTCGGCCACAATAAAAGCATGTCTGAATAAATCAATGTAGGAATATACATTCCTAAGCTAGATATAGCTACTAAGTTTTTTAGTATAAGTATATAGTTGTAACCGGTATCTTTGCTAACTATAACTTAAATGTTATAAAATCATGTAATATGTTTGTATTAAAATATATATTCAATCTCGATTGACATAATTATCTAATATGACAAAGATAATTGTTACCAGGCTTTACCGCAAACTTTCTTAGCATGCCATTTTGCCTACATAATCTTCATGTGAAAACTTTTTAATGGTTAATTTCTACATAAACGTGTAAAAATAATTGATTGTAACTAATTTTTAAGTTTTCCTGCGATAATTATTTTCTAGTAGTGTAACACCTTTCTTATACCATTATTTTTAGCTTCTAAAAGTAAGCGCTGTAAAACTCCGAGAGGTTCTCACAAGCCGTACAATCGATGCAAGAGGGGACGTTGTCAACACACCACTAGATTTGGAGCAGTCGCAGTACGCCAGGGACGCTCTGGCCAAGGCGATCTACGATAAGCACTTCAGCTGGCTCGTCTCCAGACTTAACGCGTCACTCGCTCCTAAGGAAAAGGATCCGAGGGCGTCCGTTATTGGAATCCTGGATATCTATGGTTTCGAGATATTCCCGAAAAATAGGTGAGGTTTATTATAATAAATTAAACGCTAAATAGAACGCTAATAAAATTTAAACTTGCATTATAATATTTTTTTGTTAATTAGGTTAGAAATGGATAAACCAACCTACGATATTCCTCAAAGTAGAAGAATTAAAAAAGTAGTAAGAAAAAATAAAAGTTAAAAGAGAGCACTGAGGCCATATTTTGTGTAAAATATAATAATGTCCTCCAGACCGAATTTCGGTCACGGCGGCCAGCCTCAACGGAGACTAGCCATCGGCGCCGGACAGGATTATAGTGTCAAAGTGTGTGCGCAAGTACAGGTGCACTCTCTATTCCCTCACTCTCATAATCCTATGAGACGGTAAAACGACACGACCAGAGAGAGGTCAGGCGCAGGACCTTTACGTGCTTTCCGAGGCACGGGGGTGAGACAGAGACACCACCAACTTCCTGACTCCGGGCATATACTGAGAATTTCTTGACAGAAAAACTCAATAATTGATTTTTGGCCCGACCCGGGATTCGAACCCAGAACCTAATGATCAGCAGTCGCACTACTACAACCACTAGACGAACGAGGTAGTCAGCGTATAATATAGAGTTTATATATTATATATAAACTAGAAAACATAAGTTTTTATTTAAAACGCTACTTTTCAGACAATGTCACTGTGTGACCATTATCAATATCTAACAAATAAGTTCACATCAGTTTAAACTACCGACATTTAGTGAGCATATAATTATTATCCCCGATTAGTCAGGTCTGGTCACCTCAAACTCTGAAAACTGGATTGCAAAACCAGTGCGTGTTGCCAGTGATGACTTACGGATCTGAGACGTGGTCCTTCACTGCTGGCTGTATGAGGACGCTCAAGGTCGCTAAGCGAGCTATGGAGAGGGCTATGCTCGGAGTTTCTCTGCGTGATAGACTCAGTATCATATCCGTAGTAAAACCAAAGTGACCGACATAGCCCAATGGATTAGTAAGCTGAAGTGGCAATGAGCCGGCTATATAGCTCGAAGAACCGATAACCGATGGGGAAGAAAGGTTCTCGAGTCGCAGCCTCGTCCCGGTAGGCATGGTGTAGGGCGACCCCCCACTAGATGGAGTGACGATCTGGTAAGACATGCAGGAAGTCATTGGATGCAGGTGGCTCAGGACCGTGCTTTGTGGCATTACTTGGGGGAGGCCTTTGTTCAGCAGTGGACTTGTAAAGGGCTGTAATGATGATGAATGATGATCGGTCAGGTCGTTCAGAAGCAACAGAGGCACCAGCGATTATAACATATTACAATATAGTAGTGTTTATACTGAGCATTAACAATGTTACATGTGTCCGTAGCTTCGAGCAGTTCTGCATCAACTTCTGCAACGAGAAGCTTCAGCAGCTGTTCATCCAGCTGACCCTGAAGCAAGAACAAGAGGAATACCTGAGGGAAGGCATCGCATGGGAGCCCGTCGAATACTTCAACAACATCGTCATTTGCGATCTTATTGAAGCTAGACATAAAGGTGAGATTACATCGCCATATATATTGCGTTCATGGACGTGTATGATAATAATGTCTGAGCTTTATAAAGTTAATTTTAGCTATAAGTTTTTGTATCGTAACAAATCACCCGACAATGGGTTTTGACCCAGGTATAATCTCCGTTCTGGACGACGAGTGCCTTCGACCCGGGGACGCGACGGACGCGAGCTTCCTAGAGAAGCTTACACAACACCTGGACGGACACGCGCACTACAAATCACACCGCAAGGTCGACTCAAAAACACAAAAGCTTATGGGGCGCGATGTAAGTAGAAATTTTTATGTTTAGATACTATTATCCTCATTTTATATTTAGAATAGAATCATTTTATTCAATATTGCAAAAATACTTATTAAAAGGCATTTAAGATTTACCACTGGTTTGGAAAAGACTTCTGTCTTGGGAAGACCCAGCGAGAAACCCAGCGGGACTTTTTCTTTAAACATTAATATACTCGTACATTATAATATTTTATACCATAAGTACGCAAACATTTAGAAACAGTATGATAGCAATCACCTCATTACCAGAAGCTATTATCAATCATGTACTAAAATCATTTTTATATTATGTAGCCCCATTGATGTAAGCCAAAATTAATTAAAAAATGCTTACTGATATAGTAAAAAAAACACTTGACTGCTAACTTTTTTTTACGTGGTAGAGCAATGCTACAGCTATATTACGGCTGCAGCATACATGGGTCGGCTCGATCAGGATAGGACCGCGTTCTCACAGAATACCAGCTTATAATAGCAGCGTAATGCTTCTGTGTTTCGTATGGTGACTGTAAAGAACCGACGACCCTTTTTATTGGAAACGAAGCATTCCATCTTAGTTCTCAGGGGCGACAACGCATCTGCACTTCTGCATTTTAATGAAGGATATATCTAGATTTCTAAAAGCCATTGCACCCACTTACGAACGTGGCCTGTGTGCTCGTTTGTCACCCTTATTATATAAAAAAATTATATCTGAGGGCACGGCAGTGCCCCCGCTAAGTCAAGCGAAAAAGCGGCACATGATGGCATAATATGATTACAATAAGATGTTAGGTTAGATATAATTACGTAATAACTTAAAACAGAAGGGCCCTTAATAGGGACTGAATAAATTAACCGACTTAGTATTACATTGATCTCACAACTTTTTACGATAGAAGAAGTAAGTTGCGAGACTTTGGTTTTTTCACAAGTTATGTTTTTGATGGCATAGTGTTTAAGGGTATTGTTGTGAGTAGACAACCAATTATTTATATAATCGGTTATTAGTCGTATATTACAGAATTATTCATCGTATATTTCAGTCCCATTAGTTGTAACGATTGACTGTCTGTACAATGTATGTTAGCGCATATATACATTGGCACTATATCTTGTTTGTCGTGGTCGTGGTCGTGAGCGAAATTGACCAGGAAAACATAAACATAACACATGATAGAATAAATGGCTGACGTGTACAGGAGTTCTGCTTGGTGCACTACGCCGGCGAGGTGACATACAATGTGAACACATTCCTGGAGAAGAACAACGATCTACTGTTCCGCGACATACAGGTGCTCATGGCAGCCAGCGGGAACAACATCGTGTCGAACTGCTTCAAGGTAAATTTCTTAAGAGCAAGTTTATACGCATCCATTTCTTACACATAAAATTCACTGCTGTACATAGGTCTTCTCAGTAGACTGACTTATAGGGGGAATTTACAATAGTTGCCACGTTTGGCGAGTGGGTTGGCAACCACAGTTTTTAACAATATTTTAAATTATTGTTAAATTATATTCTATTTCATTTCGGTTTGTCGCCATTTAAAATCTATGGAAAGGTATGAGGTAGTGAACTATCATATGCCGTCAGTACTTAGTGACTCCGCCACTATACGGTAATTTGTATACAATTAGAATTGAACTGTTCCTAAATCCAGAACATTTTCGGATTATCCGAACTAAAACTTCAAAAAAAAATCATTAACTATATAGAAATTTATTATTATGACGGGTTCTCCATTTCCTTTCTTCCTCTAACGTCAGCACTAAATTCTTACAACATAAAATAGCCAGTATTGTCTGTAGCTCCTCTGTCATGAGGTAGTTTAACTGGCACACGCTCATGGGTACTGTTACGCACCCAAAACGTCTGAAATTAAAAAAAAAACAATAATAAAATATTCACTAAAACAATATAATAAAAATATTAGTAGTAAGGTAAAATAAGTACCTACCATTTGAATTCCGATTTATCCGACTCATGAGTGAGGCTCAGATATAGAGTTATAGTTTGGAAGGGGTAAGAGACTGATGATTTGAGTATGGAACAAAATATATTTTAAAAAATATAAGTATTTTTTAATGCCACGCCCCCACGACCCTTTCACTAGATCCGTGTCAGTAAATTGGACTTATGAAATTGGCGTAATCTTTAATTAAATCATCAATCCATCCATAAAGTCTATAAAAGTCCACTGCTGAACGTAGTCCTCCCCATATATTGCTTCATAGGGGGGATCCTGCCATAGTTGCCACGCTTGGCAGGCGGTTAGACAACCGCAGTGTTTTATTGTTTTGAGTTATAGTCAGGAAGATGCTGGTGCCCATCACCCATCACAGCTTCCCCCTGTCGCCTCTTTCGACACCCACAGGACGATATGGCGTAGTGGATATTCTTACACCGCCACTGCTCGCTTAAATTAAATACTTGAACAATTTGTTTCTGGTTCCTCAGGACACAAACCTGACAAGCAAGAAGCGTCCAGAAACAGCGATCACTCAGTTCAAGAACTCTCTTAATGACCTCATCAAGATACTGAGCAGCAAGGAGCCGTCATACATTCGCTGCATCAAACCCAATGACTTCAAAACGCCAAGTAAGTCATAAGTGTAAAGTTTTGGTCATTATAGTTTGGCCAAGAAAAAGGGGTGATCTCCCGACGGGCAAAGTGTTCAGCCCGGAGAGCGGCCAATGCTCCGATAGATGCGTGAGCGAGAACTCACGAGCTATTGAGTGCAACGATTAGCCGACTGCAGTTCCGAGGCACCACAGCCCCTGCTTTTGGAGTGATGCTCCTCTAGTTAGAGGGGGGGGAGCTCGATATGATTCAAGGGCCCTTCTAAAGGAGGTACGAACCTCGGCTTGAACCCCTATCGCAATGTGGGGAAAAGAGTCGTTACTAAAAACGCCCCGTATCGCGGTTATTAAACCTCGTGTACGGTATGCTAGAAATGAATGATTTACACATGTCTGGGCAGCATCCCTCTGTGTGGTGTACGAACTCGCCTCCACCTCCAACAGATTTTGGCGCTCTTTAATCGAATCGAAGTTATGATTGGTAGTACAGAGCTATTCTATATAAACTGGCTGGATTCGGAATTTTGATAGCGCGACTTAGGCTTCGATGTGTTTTGCTTGTAGCGCGAAGATTGGGCCTCCATAATAGCACAAGCATAATTTAGTCAATATGGTAATAATATCAATACAAATATCAATGAAAATCCGCGTAAGGGACACATAGCTACAGTGAAACAAACACAAACCGAGATTTAATTAACCACAAATCCTCGAAGAAAACACCGATACCTGGTAAGAATTTATAAGACTTAAGAATTATTACAGCTTTTGAACTTAAAAAGAAAAATACACACGAATTTCAATCAAGAATATGATTGGATGCTACTGTCTCCTAGTATTCTGAATTAATAAAATTAAATCCATACACAAGCACACCACTGCAAGACATTTAGACAGAAGCTTATTCTGCGTTCACTTGCGTTATAGTTCTCCCCTATAGATTGCCTCGTATGGATATTTTCCATAGTTGCCACGTTTGATAAGTGGATTGACAACCGCAGTCTTTTTATTTTTAGTCGTTATTAGGCAGACGCTGTTTTTATCCCTCTGTCGCTTCTTACGAAACCCACGGGATGATATGGATTAGTGGATATCTTAATGTCGCCACTATAAGGTAAATTGTGCGGAGATCGGAACACTACTTAAAAGTGGAAATTAACATGAAAAGAATGGGTTAATAATGACAACAAGCCGTCAAACACCTTTGTCCCCAAGACCAAAAATGCTGTTATTATCCCTTAAATTCACAGAATATAATATGAAATCAAATTCATTAATTTATTACATCGTAAAAGGATGTGTCGATGTTGCCACGCTTGGCGAACGAGTTAGTTTTTGCAGTATTTTAACGTAACGTTTTTTAGTAACGCAAAGGTTGTCTGGAAGAAATCACTTTCAGTGATAAGACCGCCTATTGCACATACTTTAATTAGTTTTAACTATATTGATGTTTCTGTATTGTGATGTACAAAAAAGAATAAATAAATAAATATTTTATTATTTTGAGTTTCACTTTCCCTCTGTCGTCTCTTGCGATTCCCACGCGGCAAAATAATCGTACGTCGCCACTTCAGCACGTGCGTAAGATCGTAAAGTGAGTAATTTTATTTATTTATGTTTGTATTTGCAGTGCAATTTGACGACAAGCTGGTGTCGCACCAGGTGAAGTACCTCGGACTGATGGAGAACTTGCGGGTGCGACGCGCTGGCTTTGCGTACCGAAGAACTTACGAAGCCTTCCTTGTGAGGTTTGTATTTTTTTAAGTATATGACGAGCTTGAATACAGTCCAGTGGTGAGGAAATTCAAGTGGTACGGAAATGCTTACATCTCATAGTCACCTACATTTATCCTTGATTAAAAAATCAAATGCGTTGTCACCCTCTAAGAACTAAGATGAAATGTCTCATTACCGGTAAAAAGGCTCTGTTCTCGTCACTTTAAACACTTTTTTTTTCCAAATTTATATGGGACCAATTTCGAGGTATACCCAGTGGCGGATTTACCAGCAGGCTTAGTAGGCTGGAGCCTAGGGCGGCAGATTTTTGGGGCAGCAAATTTCAGGCTTTTTTTTAAATATCTTACAGAAATTAAAGAAATTTAAATTTTAAAATAAAAGCTAAAGAAATATTTTTTGCCATTATCTCGGAACACAAAACACATTTTCGTTCCTTGCTCTGCCCACTCTGTATATTTAGTGACAACTGCAGCTGCCGAATGTTGCACAGAAGCTTGTCGCTTCTTCATTGTTGCCTTTTTCATTTTTTTATAAGTTTAACACAACGCTGAAAAAAATAATGACTTAAATCAAGAAAGGGAAAACGTTAAAGAGAGAAGATCTGACTTGTTGGTCAGCTAAAGAGGACGCATGTGGAAGTTTGATAGATTCTTGGTACGAAGTCCTTAAAACTTTGGAATCAATTAATCAAGGGTAATATAATAATACCGAAAAGCCTGCAACGCGAAACGAAGCGACAGGAATACTTTTAAATTTAGAAAAACTGAAAATTGCGGCAAAATGCTTGTTGTGTGGGATGTTAAAGTGAATGTTCAAATTCAGGTTTCTAGAGTAGATTCGATCTTTACGAATCTCTTTGCAAGTTTTTTGGAGCTGAACGAGAAAATGTTAGGCATTTCGAAGAAAAGGCGATGTAATTAAGCGTGTCGAAACAGTATAAAAAACATAGGGAAAAATACAAACGAAAAGGAAAAAAAGTCAAACACCCAATGAAAAATTGAGATAATTTCAGGGTTAACACATTTCTCTACCTCATTGATAGACTCGTATCCGAATTAGAAAAATGGCAGGAGGATTCTACAGATTCAATAAAAAGTTTTCGTTTTTGAGCAAAATGAGTGAATTGTTATCATCAAATCTAACGGAAAAAACCTTTTTCTTGGAAGTAATATAAATGAAACCTATTCTTATCATTTACAGACTGATTTAATTTAAGAATCTATATATTTTCAATGCCACCTTTCTTCTGAAAGAATTTTAGTGCAACCTAATTATGGATCATTGAAAAGTCTATCTTCGTTCCTGCGAAAACAAAATTTGCACGATTATCCTTAACTTTGATACAGCTGTTCGCATGGCTTTTATGTACACCAGTGACAAATTGTTCGAGTGAGATAAGCTTTTCTTGCTTAAAACGGGTGAAACATTATCTAAGATCTACCATTAGACAAAAAAAGCTAAACACCTTAGCGCTTTTGTGCATAGAGCCAGCTAATGAACAAAATTCATACGATAGTATAATTGATGATTTTGTGAATAAAAAATCGCTGCAACATGGAATTGCAAAACTTTCATAACTTAACTTATTGAATTTCATCATTATCAGCCTAATTGTTACCAGATAATTAAATACATTGTTTTGAAACTGTAAGCCGAATGTAAGGGTAAGTAATATATTAAATCATATCTTACTCCGTCTTATTAATAATACATGATTAGGCTTTCATTAGCCCAGAAATATACCTAGAAACTACTTATTGTGCGATATTTAACTAAATATTTAGGTTGAAAAAATAATCCAAGAACTGACACATCGACTTCACAATCATACTAATTACGGCCAAAAGGTAGTGTAATTAGGACGATAGTGCACAACTCATAAACTTACAATTTCATTAACAAAAAAAAATTGTAACATTTGATTGTGAAGTAGGAGATCGATGTGCCAGTTCCTGAATTATTTTTACAACCGTAAGTGTCCTCTTCCTTATTTACATCAATGACCTCCCCAAGATTATTGATGAGCTTTGTGTGATGTTTGCCGACGATTTTTCCGTTGTGTTCCCTTATATCAATTGGAGACGTCAGTAACTTAAGGTATCTTCGATAAAGATTTAGTGGACTGTAATTTTGGTGCATACGGCAAAGGGGAAAATAAATAGGTGGGATAGCACGCACTGACCTGATGAGGGCTGCCGCGCCTTCCTCCTGGAGTGTCTGCTATGCAGCGAGCTCGCCACGTGGTTCGGCGCACACGCACTCTCGGAACAGTCTCGTGAAGTCCCACACTCTCCACCTTTGCCCTTACGGGGGCGTCTCACACTTTTATGAGTTACAAAGACACAATGTCTGATGCGGTGAGTATTAAAGATAAACAGGAGAACTCAATGTTCGTCCTGCGCGGTTTGCGGTTAATATATATAAGACGCGACGGCTGGCCGTGCGGTGCGGAGAACGTAATATCACTTAGTATACTGACGCGCGCCGAGATCCTCTTTTTCACCTCGGCGGCAGCGCGTGCGGTAGGAAAGGGAAGGAAGGAAGGAAACAAAAAATATGCACTATTCATGTTGATAAAGTAGATATAACTTAGGACGAACTCAATGCGATATGTAATGTAATGTTGATAAAGTAGATTGTTAACTGGCGTTACCATTTCCTCCCGCCCTTAAAGGGTCACCTTTAAAAGACAACCGTAATATAAAAAGTAAAAGGAAAACAAATAAATAAGCGGTATATAAAGTGAGAGGATGCGCTCAATGCGCATGTCTCATCTACTAACCTTACTTGGTAAGCGAGAAAATGTATACATAAATATAATATTGTGGTTTAATACTTTTTTAATATATATAAATATAAACTTAATTCCTAATTTAGATAAATAATTATAATCAAAATAATCGTGATTTATTGTCTTGGGAGAGGGCAAATACGAGCAACAGGACGGAGATATGTTCCCTTAGTAGTTCTCACGGTCACTACTCGAACTACGCCATCCTTCGAAGGATGAACAGACTCGACAATCGCTAATGGCCAAGCAAGGGGCGGTTCATTATCATTTATCACAATTACAACCATGCCTGGTACGATAGCCGTAGACGGGGTGTTCCACTTCTGACGAACTTGTAATCCGTGAAGGTATTCCGTCCTCCACCGGTCCCAAAACGACTGAACTAATTTATCCAGTAAAGAATGCCTGTGTAACAGACTGGTAGAGTCAGATTTGACTTTGGGTGCGGGTAATGACAATAAAGGTGCGGTATTCAAAAAATGACTCGGAGTAAGAGCTGAAGGCTCTGCAGGATCAGAACTCAATACTGTCAAGGGCCGCGAGTTTAGCAAGCACTCAATTTGCGCAAGAACAGTATTAAGCTCTTCGTATGAAAGTAACTGATGTCCGATAACTCGGAACAGATGCGTTTTTACGACTTTGATCATACACTCCCAGGCGCCTCCAAAATGAGGAGAGTTGGGACAGATGAACTTCCATGTTATACGATTCTCAGCACACTCTTGCTCAAGCTTTGGGCGGTATTCAACGTTTAGAAATTTATAGAGATCGCGAAGATACGAAGCGGCACCTTTAAAATTCGTTCCATTATCCGAATATAAAAACTGAATCGGCCCTCGTCTAGAGAGGAAACGTTTAAGCGCAGCGAGGAAACTAGAGCTACTAAGATCTGTAGCGATTTCTATATGTACAGCTCGAGTCGTGAGGCATGTGAAAACACATAAGTACGCCTTCTCGCTGCGTACACCACGACGACGTACAGGAGTGTATGCGATAGGACCGGCATAATCGCAGCCCGTGTGTGTAAATGCCTTAATAGCTTGTCTTACACGACTATGGGGAAGATCAGCCATCAAAGGGTAAGTTGGACGGGGTCTAAGCCGGAAACATATATTACATTTGTAGACTCTGCTTCTCACAGTGCGGCGTGCGGAAAGTATCCAAAATTTTTGACGGAGCAATGACAATAACAATTCAGGCCCAGCGTGTAAATTTTTAATATGATAATCGTCAATGATCATGTTCACTACATGATCACTGCGCGGGAGTATAATTGGATGTTTTTGCGTGTAATCTAATGCGGAGTTCGAAAGACGACCACCAATGCGGATTAAACCATTCTCAATAAAAGGCCTTAAACGATTGAAAGCGGGCGAGCAAGGTTTTTCACCCTCAATATTTAAATATTCCACTGCAAAATGCTGTTTTTGCAGGGCGCGGAGGATTATAACCTCAGAGAAACTGAGATCATCAGCAGTCACTACAGTAGTGCTGCGGCGGGGCAATAATTTAGCAAACTTACACACGTACGCAATTATACGTAGAAGTTTACTCCAAGAAGAGATGCGGAGTGCGAGCTCATAAATCGCAGAATTACAGATGGATGTGCACACAGTGTGCGACAAAATCTTCTTCTCAGGCATATTTGCAATAACCTCATTGTCTAAAGTACGAAGAGGCCATTGAGATGGATCTAACGAAGTCCACTGAGGCCCATGGAGCCACAGGGGGTTTGAAACTAATTTATTTGGCGTAACGCCGCGTGAAAGTATGTCAGCGGGATTCTCAGTACCTGCGACATGATAAAAGTTATCAGCGCGAATATTGTCGGTAATCTGAACAACGCGGTTTGCAACAAAGGTCTGCCACTTGTGTGGCGAACTCTTTATCCAGTACAGAGCTACTTTTGAATCTACAAAGGCATAGACTGATATTGCAAGGTCAAGAGAATAATTGTCGAGTACTCTGCGAAGCAATTTTGAGAGTAAAACCGCTCCACAAAGCTCAAGGCGTGCAATAGATAGTGGTTTCGTCGGTGCGACTTTAGTCTTTGCACAAATCAACTGGACGGTGTTACCATTGACGCTCTTTACATGTATGTAGACTACGGCACCGTATGCGTGCTCGCTGGCGTCGGAAAACCCCAGGAGTGACGCAGTACAGTTTTTGGATACACCAACATGTCGCGGGATACGTAAATCATTAAGAGCTGGTAATTCAGCACAGAATTGCCTCCACATCTTAATAATTGGCGGTGGTGGTATGTCGTCCCAATCTAAATTAAGTTGCCAAAGCTGCTTTATTAACATTTTGGCGTACGCGACTGTGGGAGCAACGAAACCCATTATGTCCCACAGGCGAGCGACAGTAGATAAGATGGCGCGCTTAGTGCACGTCACATCAGCGGGAACAGATATCTTAAAATAAAAGGCGTCACTATCGGTAGACCAATGCAAGCCTAGTATTTTATGTGGCATTGATTTATCGAACTCTACTTCTCCTGTAATTTTATGGGAAGTAGGGAGGTCATCTAAAACAGATCGACGGTTGCTATGCCATTTTATTAGGTCCCATTGGGCACCCTTGAATAAGTCTATCAGCTGCCGAGAGGTCTCACTGGCCTCGGATTCACTGGGCATAGAGAACGCGATGTCGTCCATATATAGCGAAGTAAATGCGATACGACTCGCAAGCGGATACTTTGCGCCGTCGTCATCAATGAGCTGTCTTACCGTGCGCAATGCATGGTATGGACTCGAAGTTAAACCGAAGCACACGCGATTGAAGTGGTATAACACAAGTGGGTCTTGTGGACGGAAGCGGTATAGGAAGCATTGGTAACGACGATCAGAATCGCGAACAACTATTTGCAGAAATTGTTGGCGACAGTCGGCTGTCATAGCGATTGGATGTAAGCGGAAAGTTAAAATTATATTGAACAAGTCGCCTTGCAAATTTGGTCCTGAATGAAGAATATCATTTAATGATCGCCCAGTGCTAGTCTTACTGCTAGCATCCAGGACGATGCGCAGACGCGTTGACTTCTTATCTTCGCGTAAGACTCCATGATGCGGTATGACATAAATTGAAGCGGGTTCATGAGAGTCATACAGCGGTGCGGGGGATATATAATTTTTAGCTAAGTATTCCTTTATGACGTCATCATATGCTAACCTTAATGTAGGCGAGGCTTGAAGTTTCCTCTCCAAGCACATGAATCGTCGTCGAGAGGTTTCATAAGAATCTCCGAGAGAGTAAACGTCATCTTTAAATGGCAGGCCAACAATATATCTACCAGTAAAAGGATCGCGGGATGTCGTAGATTTATAAAACTCTTCACATTCAATGTCTGAAGGACACTGAATGGGCGGTGCGGAGGGTGGCTGTTCAAGCTCCCAAAATCGTTGCACTAATTTGTCAACGATAGGAGACTCTAGAACTGAGCAGCACGTTAAAGAATGATTTACCTGAAGTGTCGGCACTGAGCCCATAATAACGTAACCAAATACCGTATTCAAAGCCGAGGGCCCGGACAAGTCGTTAGACGAATAAATTACGTCTGGACATAGTAAGTGCGGGAAAAGGGATGCGCCTATCAAAACATCAATTTTATTAGGCATGCTATAACATTCATCAGCGAGTCTTATGCCATGGAAGTGTGATAAGACAGATGTGTCTACCACAGCAGTGGGCAAAAGGTCGGTGATTTGATCAACAACTAGCGTTGAAATATTGAAGTTAATATTCGAGTCGAATCGTGAGAAAATTTTAATATCAATCGATTTCGATTTTACAATTTTTTCAATTCCACCGAATCCCTTTACTACAGTACATTCGGTATCGTGTTGTTGAACGCCTAAACGATGACAGCACTCTTTAGTCATAAAATGGCTTTGAGCCGCGGAGTCTAATAATATACGAATAATTTGTTTCTCTCCCTTAGCATCGTAAGCAAATACTTGAGCGGTTGATAATAAAACAGTTCTCTGCGAACGACTTGCGCGCGCGGGAGGCGGTGAACGTTGAGAAACATTCTTGAACGAAGTACACAGCGTGACGTCTGAACGCGCACCTGCGGTGAGGGGTGGCGAGTGTGCGGGCGCGGGGGTTGTAGACGTCAGTGTAACTGGCTGAAGCGGTGGAGAACGCGCCAGCGCAGGGGAAGCATTATCGCTTCTGCGGTGGAAGTGCAACAATGTGTGATGTTTAAATTTACAAACTCGACAACTATAATTTGAAGAGCAACTAGACACTCGATGACTTAAACTGAGACAATTCACACATGCATTGTTACTCTTTACGCATTTAAATCGTTCCTGCGGCGTCATTTTATTAAAGTCTGCACACTTAAATAGGTGTTGATGCACAATATTATCGCACAGACACTTTGAGCAACTAGTCGTCGTGCTTACGTACGCCTGATACTTCGGCGACGAAGTATTATTACAGCGACGATTATTACCGTTACCTCGTCGATTGTTTGGTGCGCTATTAGAATTTGTACTAGAATCGGTGCGTTGCAAAACTTTGGAGCGGGTCTTAATAAAATTTACTAAATCATCAAAGGTAGGTACCATCGAGTTATGACTATATTCGAAAGAGCGAATGGTATCCGGGTCCAGCTTCTTAAGCGCGATATGAAGAACAATTAAGTCCGCGAGATTATCTAACTTTAAGTTTTGTAAAGCGCGCACTGCACTTATAAAGTTATCAGTAAATAAATCAAAATTATTTGCGGTGGCCGATTGCAATGGCTTAAATTCGAACATCTGATTAATATATGTAGATGCTAGCATACGCCGGTCTTCATATTTGTCAACGAGTGCTTGCAATAAAATTTTATAATTTTCAGCGCAAGGAGTTATACCTGAGCATACAGATAGGGCTTTGCCCGTTAGTTTACCTAGCAAATAGTATAACTTTTCAGCGTCGGTAAGCGATGTGTTGTCATGGACGGTTGATTTAAAGCTAGCATAAAATAAAGGCCATGAGCGAATGTCACCCGAAAATGGCATAAGTTCGATAGGCGGAAGTGTGAATCTGGCTTTAGATGGTGTACTAGTACTTTGTAAATTAGATTGCGAATATTGTAAATAAAGCCTATTTATTCTACCGCAAAGAGACTCAAACGCAATGAGGCTGTTATAATCAGGTTTAGCAATAGGGTTTATTTTTAATAAATGTGAATTATAATTATCTAAGACCTGTTTAAACTCAATACGTAAAGCATTAATATTAGAACTTCCATCAAGAAAACGCTCCATCGTGGAAGTGTTTGTGTGGATGTCCGAGGACATATCATATATTTTTTGCACTATTTCAAATAAAGCATCTCGTTTAGCTAACAATAAAACCAACTCAGCATCAGGTGTGCCCTCATTATCCGAGGAATCGCTATTATTCGATGCTATTTGTTTTTTAGGCGGCATTACAACTTAAGTTATGCGGCAAAAATAATATAATTATAAGCGGGTAGTCTGTAAGCGACCTCGCTACGCGGTTGAATTATTAAATATTAGTTTTGTTAACGATGAACTTTAATTGTTAACTTTTATAATAATTATGAAGTTATTTATAACGAATATAATGCTTAAATATATGTGCAAACAATAAATGTAATTTAACAGTATAATCTGTAGATGTAGTTAAAAGTTGATGACGTGATGTGAACATACAACAAATAATTTATATAGATAATTATATGCTTATTCATTCTATGAATATAGTTTTAAAATTACTATGAATGTCACCTATTAGGACCTATTCTAGTGTTCTAATAAGGGCGGGGTTAATCCGAAGTCGGATTAAAATATAAATAATTAATTATATAAACGCTTATTACGATAACGATCTAATAAGGGCGGAAAGTCAAGGTCAATCCAGCGAGAAGTGACCATTGAAAATGGAAAGTCAAGGTCAATTCAGCGAGAAGGACCATTGAAAATGGGGAGTCAAGGTCAATCCGGCTCGAAGGACCATTAAAAATGGAGACGCCAGTAACTTAAGGTATCTTCGATAAAGATTTAGTGGACTGTAATTTTGGTGCATACGGCAAAGGGGAAAATAAATAGGTGGGATATCACGCACTGACCTGATGAGGGCTGCCGCGCCTTCCTCCTGGAGTGTCTGCTATGCAGCGAGCTCGCCACGTGGTTCGGCGCACACGCACTCTCGGAACAGTCTCGTGAAGTCCCACACTCTCCACCTTTGCCCTTACGGGGGCGTCTCACACTTTTATGAGTTACAAAGACACAATGTCTGATGCGGTGAGTATTAAAGATAAACAGGAGAACTCAATGTTCGTCCTGCGCGGTTTGCGGTTAATATATATAAGACGCGACGGCTGGCCGTGCGGTGCGGAGAACGTAATATCACTTAGTATACTGACGCGCGCCGAGATCCTCTTTTTCACCTCGGCGGCAGCGCGTGCGGTAGGAAAGGGAAGGAAGGAAGGAAACAAAAAATATGCACTATTCATGTTGATAAAGTAGATATAACTTAGGACGAACTCAATGCGATATGTAATGTAATGTTGATAAAGTAGATTGTTAACTGGCGTTACCATCAATGGTACCAAACTTAATGAAAGAATCGACATAATTATAAAGAAAGTAGAACAATGGCTAAGCGTTTAGAAGTCAATTTCAAAAAAACTAAGCTAATACAATTCAGACCACGACAAAAACATGAACTAGAGATAAATTATTCATATAATTAAACAAAATTAGAATGTGTTCAAAATTTTTCTTTGCTGGGTATAAATATAGATTCGAATGTTAATTTTAAATCACATATTCAAAAAAAATAAGTTAAAATTATCACAATTTATATATGCTTTAAGAGAATTAAAAAAATCTACAAATTTAAAAACTTCAGTGACAGCCTACCACGCCTACGCTCAAGCGTGGCTAAACTACAGCGTCATACTATGGGGTAACAAGTGTAGAATCCCACGAACTTTTTATTTTACAGAAAAAATGTATACGCGTACTTGCAAATATCAAACAAAGAGAAAGCTGCAAACCTCACTTTCAAAGTCTCAAAACCCTAACATTACCGTGCCTATATATATTAGAAATATGTAAATTTGTAAAAAGACACCCAAGTTTTTACACCAAAATCATAGACGTGCCCCGACACAACGTACCTCGCTATAAGAATAACCTTTTGCAACCAAAATCTAAATTAAAATTACACAGTACAGGTCCTTACCCGATGTCAATAAAAATTTATAATAAATTGCCGGAATACATAAAAGCCGAAACAAATATTAATAAATTTATAAGATCTTTAAAAGAGATACTTATTAAAAAAGTTATTATTCATAATGATTTCTTATATTTACGCGAACACTACACATGATTAAAACTACTTTTACGGATTTTATCGCGTTTATTTTTGCTTTTAATTAACTTTTAACGGTCCCAGTCCCCCGTGAACATGGGTGCTGGAAAGCCCCCGAAACGTCGGGAATTAAAAATAAAAGTAATTAAAAGCAAAAATAAACGCGATAAAATCCGAAAAGTAGTTTTAATCAAGTTATTATTCAATTAATGAATACATTGAGGAAAAGAATTTTTAAGTGTCTGCCCCTCTCCTGTTCATTGCTATGCCTTTCGAGGTGCACGTGATTGTTAGAACTTGCATGTTTTGTTTAGTCGCTAAGTCACATGTAACGCAATTTGTGAATAAATAAATAAAAGATTTAGTTAATATTGCACAAAAAATAATTTCTGGGTATATTTTTGAGCTAATAAAAGCCCAATTATGTATTACTGATAAGTTCCTAGATTATTTTTACAACCCAAATATTGCACAAGAAATAGTCGAAGTGTAGAAGTAGCTAGGGGCGGCAAAATTTTAATAGCCTACTGGCGGCAAATATATGAATCCGCCACTGGATATATACTTTCCAATAAAAAAAGAATTAACAAAATCGGACCATTTTGTGATAAATAACCACCATTTTTCCACCCTTAGGGTAAAAAAATGTTTTCCAATTTTATATATGACCAATTTCGAGGTATATCCCCTATATACCCTATCCGTTAAAAAAATAATTATCAGTATCGGACTACTCTGTAAAAAGTTATGCGTGGTCATAGAAAAAAAATATACGCGTCGAACTCCTCCGTTTTTTCGTCGGTTGAAAATGAAATAATATGAAAAAAAAACTTTAATTTTGACCTAATAAATTAAATTTCGTTAGTCAAACGTCAACATGTTTTTTAAATCTATTGCCGCTCAGTCTTATAATATCGTTACGATTTTCTTAAAATTTAGTGCCCAGGGAGTTTCGGGGGCAATAAATCGATCTAGCTAGGATTTATTTTTAGAAAATGTCCTTTTGTCCGTGTTTTCAGGCAATAAAAAAACTGCTACAATAGGTAAATTTCGACAGATCACTAGCGATCGTTATAGCTCAGGTGGGATGTCGGTCGGGCGTGTTGTCGGAGTTCCGTGGTTCGCGTCCTGTCTCAGGTTTAGCTTTTTTCCTTTTTTTTCAAGTTCCCTTCTTTTGTCAGAAAATCTATTGTTTCAAGCCCTTTCTTTAGTATTTTTTAAAAATACGAAAATTTTAATAAAACTAATTGCACTCATGACATTTTATTCAAATAATCAGTTCAGTTTTTGTCTATTCTGTCAATAAGAACAAAAATATTATTTAAGTTTCATCAGTATGTAATTTATAAATGTAATTTCAATAAAAAAAACCGAACAAAGCTCGGTCATCCGGGTACTAAATACTGAAGACAGCGACGTTAAACAAAAGAGCAGTTATCCGTAGTACAACGAGTTCTTAATACCAACTATACCAACTTACATCCTAAAATAGTAATAAGCCCTTAAATCAAACGCATAATTATATACGGAACAAAAATTAATAGTTTTAATCTGGAGCCTTCGGTCAATTGTTGATCGACGTCTGGAGGTAGCCGTGTTTAACTATGACATTGTTGAGGCGTCGGACTCCTCAGTCTCTCTGGTATATAGTGTATTATCTATGCTTCAGTCTCCCCCGTGACCATTCCACGCGCTCTGGCTACAAGAAAAACGCCCAAATTTTAAAGTATTTTCTTTATAAAATCCAATTTTAGTCATTTGATAAAAATTAAATTGATCAAAATGTCCATTAATAAATTGCCTATCCATTATTGTTAATCGCAAAATAAAATGATCCTTACTCTATGAGTTATGAGAGTTATCAATATTTTTTTCGCATTTCTGTGGTTTAATTGTAGGAATATTCATAAAGTATTTACTCCTTTTAAAAAAGAAAGAATTGGCTATTATGGAATCAAAATTATGTAGAAGTTTAATTGATTTTTTTAATAGTTGATATATATTTTTCATAACAAGTATATAGCTCCTAAAAACCTCACAAACAACGACTAGCGCGACATTTTGCTCAAACACGCCCCTTAAAATGTTTTTTACGAACACATACACATAACTATTACGATAACGCTACCGTTACTGCTACAGCCTATTAAATTCCACTGCTGAACAAAGGTCTCCCCCGTAGAATGCCTTATAAATATAATATAAATATCCCCAATATTTACCATAGTTGCCACGGTAGGCGGATTGGCAACCGCAGTTTTTTTTTGTTATTAGGAAGACGCTGCTGACTACCTCCTGGTTTATTTCCTCCTGTCGCTTCTTACGCCACCCACAGGACGATGTGCGATAGTGGATATTCTTACACCGCGACTATTCACTCTACTTTTACTAAACTGTATGTTCTGTTTCAGGTACAAGTGTCTCAGTGCGGATACGTGGCCAAACTACCGCGGGCCGGCGCGTGAGGGCGTGCAGCGCCTCGTCGAGGCGCTCAACTACGAGCGCGAGGAGTACCGTATGGGCAAGTGAGTTACAGTGAACCACCATTAAACATACATTCTTCGTAATGAGGATATCCACAGTAGTACCAAAGTAAGCCTGTAAGCTAAATTTATAATGGGCCGGCGAAATAGCTCGAAGGACCAACGGTTGTTGGTCCTTCGAGCCTATGGGGAAGAAACGTTCTCGAGTGGGAACCTCGTACTGGTTATTAGCCGTAGATGTCACGCTTGACAGGCATCAGAAAGATGCTGCTGCCTATCTCCATGTTTCAGTTCCCCTCTGTCGCCTCTTGCTACACCAACGGAATGTCTTATCATGGAGGGGTTTTATATACTTATGTATGTTGTAGATGGAATTGATAGAAAGACAAATATTTGTATCGTGCCGGTTTCAGAAATTGCAGACACACGGCATTCTATACATGGTAGAGCCATACTGCAGCTATATTGTTGTTGCAGCACGAATGGGTCGGCTCGACCGGGGTAGGACCACACTATCACAGAATACCAGCGTAAAATAGCAGCTTAATGCTGCTGTGTTTCGTATGGTGAGTGTAGAGAACCGCATACCTTTTTTACTGTGTTAGTCCTCAGGGCTGGCAATGCATCTGCATTTTGATTCTTAATTGAAGATAAATGTAGATGTCTATGGGTTATAGCATATACTTACCATCAGGTTGACTGTGTGTTCGTTTGTCACACTTATACTATAAAAAATACTGAAATAGACAGGTTTTATTTTTTTTACATAATTGCATTTATAGTTACGCGCTATACACAATTTACTGATGTAATTTCAGAAGGGGTTCTTGAAACAGAAAAGAGTCCACCTTGTTGCCGCAATCTGTGTTGGCAGATTTCGCATAACCTTGAAATATTAGTAACTCAGGTTTTCTCACGATGTTTCCCTTTACCGCCGATCATATGATTATCATCACATAAAATTGCAATTAAAAATTTAATTGATGTCGGCGAAGAACGAACTTGAGTCATTAGTTTCTGCGTACTATACATATTTACAACTACATTTTTTATCTTTATTTTTATTATCTTTATATTAGCAATGAATTATTAAACTCATACGATCTCTACATTCTTCATTTATTCCATCAGCTCAAAAATTTTCATCCGCTTCCCGAAGACGCTGTTTGAAACGGAAGACGCCTTCCAAATTAAGAAAAATGACATCGCGACCATAATCCAGAGCAGATGGAGAGGATACTGGCAGAGAAAACAGTACCTGAAGATGAGGAAATCCGCTATCATTATACAGAAATGGGTTCGAAGGTTCCTCGCTCAAAGGTTGCTAGAGAGAAGGCGTAAGGCTGCTCAGGTCATCAGAGCATTTATCAAAGGTATGAAATTAAATTATTCATTACTCGTTTTAAAGATGTACATGGTAGAGCCACGCTGCAGTTATATTATGCTTGTAGCACGAACGAGTCGGCTCGACCGGAGAAGGACCACGCTCTCACAGAATACCAGCGTAAAATAGCAGCTTAATACTGCTGTGTTTCGTATGGTAAGTGTAGAGATCTGGAGACCCTTTTGTACTGGAAACGAGGCATTTCATCTTAGTCCTCAGGGATGACAACGCATCTGCGTTTAGATTCTTAATCGAGAATAAATGTAGATGTCTGTGGGCCAAAGCATCCACTTACCATCAGGTGGACTATGTGCTCGTTTGTCGCCCTCATTCTACAAAAAAACAGATTCTTGCAAAAATATACACTACCCATGTAGTATCGGCGTAGGAGTTACATCATATTATCATCTCGTACGTGTTGCAAAAGGCTACAGAGGAAGACTAAAACAGGAAACGGGCAACAGCGTCTTCCTAATAACAGCTTAAAATGAAAAACAAACTCAACAAACAAGTTTTCTCTGGTGTTGTAACGGGCAGCCGCGGTCAAAGGTGAGAGATACTGCGATGGTCAATACGCCTGCTGAGCGTGGCGATTAAGGCCCTCGTTCTTGCACTCCTCGCGTTTGTCACTTCTCAAAATGTAAACCGAGCCTAAGGCAAATTCTCTGACAGAAACACTTCTATTTAATATACCACAAGGCGGGCTCCGTGGCCTAAATACTTTCCGCACAATTTTACGGTCAATTCTCCATACTTCTTGAGTGGGCGAGAAGACAAGGTCCTTGTTTTGTAAACCGCGAACGTTGTTTTCGATAATCAAAAAAAAAAAACAGAAAACGATGCGCACTTTTTAACGTGATTTGAAGTTTATTTCAGATAAATATATAACCTTATTTCGTGTTTGCCTAAAAATAGTAACTATCGTAAATGAAAATACAACTGCGTGGCATATTCACCTTCCCACCACCTGCCCGCACCCAAGCCTGCGTGAACCTCAGCTGTGACACAGATTGTGGTTTAAATTGACGGTCTAGTATACATGGAAGTCGTTGGGAGAAACCCATGTCCAGTGGTGAACTCTTACTGACTGAGGAAGAATTATTTCAATTCGCTTGTAGGTTTCATCACGCGCAACGGCCCCGAAACGCCGGAGAACCGACGGTTCCTCGCTATAGCGAAGGTACACTGGCTGAAGCGACTCGCCAAGCAGCTGCCGACCAAGATCCTCGACCTGTCGTGGCCATCCTGCCCCGCCACTTGTAAGGAGGCATCTGCAGAGCTGCACCGGCTGCATCGCGCCTGGCTCTCCAGGAAATATCGCTTGGCGCTGTCACCGGAGGACAAAAAGCAGTTCGAGCTTAAGATACTGGCTGAAAGTATTTTTAAAGGTGAGATATAAACCGGGGCGTAGCATCAGTTCTCATTTTTAAATGTTACCTTGAAAAAAGTTTCTTGCTGGCTTTTAATGTGACGGAGGTTTGTCCAAAACATTACGATATCAACATCCTAAGATTGTTGCTAATTAATTAATATCTAAATACAGTACCTCAGTTACCAAGTCCTCAAGACGCTGTACTTAGGGATAGTGTTCTGTGAGTTAAGGTCTTGATCTCGTGAACGATTCCGTATTCTATATATAACACATTTCACGCTATAGGTAAAGTTAAATTGTTCAAACTGTTGTGTACGTATTTATAAATACGATTTAAATGTGTACCACTCAACTCAATATGTAACCGTTAAGTTATTTGTACATAATGAGTGACGCACAGACGCGTGATAAACACGGATGAATCCGCAGGGCACATCTAGTTTTCTTACTTAGCATCAGGAGGAATTTGTCAACATTATTCTATTAAAAAAAATCTACCGGAATGGGCAGTACAACGTCTGCTAGCCTAATTGAATAGTTTTGTTAATTACATTTGTTCTTTACTGTACAATATAATGTCCCTTATGAAGCAGAAGCAGTAGTGACAGTAGAATAGGCAGCACATTTCCAACACGTATTTCTCTTGCAGGCAAGAAGAACAGCTACCCGAGCAGCGTGAGCGAGCGCTTCGTGTGCGACCGGCTGCCGGCGGAGCTACGCGTGCTGCGCGACACCTTCCAGGCCTCCAGCGCCTGGCCCGCCGGCGAGCAGCTCATCGTACGTCGACTCACTATCTACAAATATATACATCCTTTGCGACCTATAACCCGTTTACCGTGTAATGACAGTGTAAGAGTATCCACTACCACGTTGTACCCCGTGGATGTCGTAAGAGGCGATAGAGGGACACAAATCAAGATATGGGCAGCAAAACCCATACCCACCGACAATTTTTCCGGACCGATACGACCTGGGGACCTTCAAGAAAAGAGCTTACTCCTTTCTAAAGGGCCGGCAACGCACCTGCAATTCCCCTGGTGTTGCGGTTGACCATGGGCGGCGGTCGTCACTTAACATCAGGTGAGCCGCATGCTCGTTTGCTCCCGAGCGCTCTTCTATAAAAAAAAAAAAAACAAAGTCCCTAATAACGATTAAAAAAATACGTTTTCCAACTCGCTTGCTAAGCGTGGCAACTATAGTAAATATCCCTCTATGAAGCAACTTATGGGGGAGGCCTGTGTTCAGCAGCGAACTTTAACAGGCTGTAACGTCTACGATATCGTTTACAACCTATACAAGTCCACTTTATATAGAATAAAGGTAACAAACGAGCACACAGTCCATCGATAGTAATCTACATCGATCCTCGATTAAGATTTACAATAGAAGTATGATTAGCGGCGACAAGCTCGCAACTGTTCGCCACGTCAGTAAAGCCCGCTCGACTTCGTGCTTAGGAATGAGGTGAAATAAATTATACGTGATAGAGACACGCTGCAACTATATTATGGTTGTAGCACAATTGGGTGGGCTCGACCGGGGAAGGACCACGCTCTCACAGAATACCAGCGTAAAATAGCAGCTTAATACTGCTGTGTTTCGTATGGTGGGTGTAGAGATCCGGAGACATTTTTTTAACGGAAACGAGGCATTCCATCTTAGTCCTCACGTGTGACAACGCATCTGCATTTTGATTCTTAATTGAGGATAAATTTAGATGTGTATAAGGCACAGCATCCACTTACCATCAGGTGGACTGTGTGCTCATTTGTATTTGTATTGATGTCATGGGAGAATATATTGATTAATAATAAAAAAATATTTCATAATTTTATGTTTTTTTCTAAAATACTCAAACCGAGAACACATTGAACGCCCCTCGTATTAAGGCAAGACGATAAAATCGATCTTTTCGTTACGATTCACTTTTCTAACCTAGTACACGTATGTTTCGGTGTGATTTTAAAGGCGTTTCACGTCAAAAAAATAAACTAGCGACATTAGTGATCGTTAGATTATGAGCCCCCATTGCAATCAGTATATCTGAAGTAAGGCTGTATGGATCTCAGTACTCGTGCGAGGCGGTGAAGTACGACCGGCGCGGGTACAAGCCGCGCGCCCGTACGCTGCTGGCCTCGCAGCACGCGCTCTACGTGCTGGACGCGGCCGGCCGCCGCACCTACAAGCTCAAGCACCGCCTGCCACTCGACAAGCTGCGCGTCGTGCTCACCAACGAGACCGACCAGCTCGCGCTCGTCAAGATCCCGCAGGACCTCAAGAACGACAAGGTACGCTCACACAACTCTCTCAACGAGCAGGTCTCACAACTTCCTCACCACATAACACTGCTTGATCGACAACAACAAGGTGACACGCTTTCTCAACTTTCTCTGCCCGTATCACTGCTAAAGTACGCTCCCACAACTCCCTCACCATCTTACACTTTTATACCTAGTAGAGCCATGCTGCAGCTACTTTCTAGTTGTAGCACGAATGTGTTAATAATATATATATATATATATATATATATATATATATATATATATATATATATATATATATATATATATATATATATAGGATCCCTAGATACCAGTAAAAACAGCTCCAGTTCTTTACGTACACCGTACGAAATACAGCGGCTATAACCCCATCAATATAAATGCCACGATATGATCGTGCGAACAAAAATTTACGGTTTAAGCATATAATAAGTCAGCATCATCTCTTAAATACTCATGAAATACCACCAAATCAGTGTTTCCACTTATGATTTTGGTTTTACCCTAGAACCTATAGAAATATTCCCTAAATTATCGTAAAAAATAATCAAAATGGCCTTATCATTGCAAGATTTGAATATCGTTTCACCATCAAAAATCTTGAGTTTTGTGATGAAAAAGACGTTCTAATTTTCAAATTGTAATAACACTTAGTCTCATATTAATAACTAATTTGTAACTAATACATAAACACTCACGCCTGTCACCCAGAGGGGTAGGCAGAGACTACAGACTTCCATTTAGCACAATCCTGACATACCTGTCTCGCCTCTTCCATATCCATATACTTACGCATACATGCTCGTCGGTTAAGGGTACCTTTAATTTGGCCCATTTTTTGTATATCGCCAATTTGGTCGACAAACTTCCGCCTAGGACGTCCCTTTCCGACTCTTCCATTCACTTATGCAACATATATTTGCTTTGTCAGTCTTTCCGCATTCATTCTTTCTACATGACCAAACCACCGAAGCATTCCTTTCTTAATCCTGGTCACTGCATCATCTTGCAAACCACACTCTTCTTTTATCACACAGTTTCTCACCCTGTCACTCAGATTCAGCCCTAACATACTCCTTAGCGACCGCATTTCTACTGCATTTATTCTACTCTCGGGCTTTAGGGACTAATACAGCATTGTGAATTGCCATACGTGCCTTTTTTGACACATTCTGACTTTTCACAATAGAGTGTAGAGCCCCATTTACTTTATTTCCTGCATTCACTCGTCGTTCAATATCCTTATCATATCCCCCATCCCTGCTGAATACACATCCCAAATATACGAACTCATCCGCTTGCTCAATTAACTCTCCTTCTATTCTTATTTCCCATACCGTTTTGCTTTCTTCTCTTTCAGAAACCATCACTTTCGTCTTACTTGCGTTCACTTTCATTCCCCTTTCTTTTAATGACCTGTTCATTAATGTAACCATCATTTGCAACTCGGCCGCCGACGACGCAAGTATGACTTGATCATCGGCGTACAAAAGGCATTTGATGGTTAACTCACCCATTCTCAACCCGCATTCTTCAACTTTCAAATTTTCCAAACAGCTGTCCATAAATAGGTTGAACAGCCACGGGGAAGCTACACAGCCCTGTCTGACACCTTTATGGAAGCCAAACCAGTCCGAGTAGACCCCGTTGATTCTAACACAAGCACTCGAGTCCCTATACTCGAGTCCGTATACTATAACTTGTAACTAAGTAAGCCATAATTGATTCTCTAATGCCGCTTACACAACATACAGCTGCATCAAATGAGTGGGATCTTTGCAAGAATATGTAAGTTGACATTGACATGCGTCAATTGAAAGATTCGATGAGCTTAAAACAAAACCACTCGCACCTGTAAGACTGTTGCACATTGATTACTGATATGGGATCTGTGTTTTTTAATGGAATTTCACCCATCATCGGTGTCCAGAACCTTGCCTATTAATGGATGTACAACGAAATTTACTCTTGTAGTTCGCATTTAAAAGAAAAGCCACATTTTCTTAAACGTCCTTTCAACAAACCTTAAACAGTAAAAACCCTCTTTAATGCCGCTGTGAGGCACTCTCCGCCTCCGTCAACGCCTTTCTAGCCTACACGGACCACTTTCTAGTCCGGAGTTGTCACTCAGGCTGACATCGCGGTTGCATTCTGCAGGCTGCCGTTGCGTTTGATAATCTCTGTACCATGTATGTTTTGATTCTGTCATACAGCCATTGGTTTATAATAAAAAAATTTATATATTGCATAATAGAATATTTATCTTACTTACGCTGTATAGCAGTTTTTCTAACATAACATATAATTCTCTGTACCGATGGGTATAAAATATGAAAAACCTTTTTCTTTTTTAAGATATTGATCACAAATTAATTTTATTCACTAGCACAATATTAACACGCAATGCATGCAAAATGGCGATATTTTATCACTTACACAGTTTTAAATTGTACTGTTATTTATTTTTATATCACCCTCATAGATAGAAGTAATAAAACTACTCTATTTATAAGAATGTACAATTACACCATAAAAATAAGATTTAGAAGGCAGTTTGTATAATACATCATTGGTGAGAAATAAGATTTGAATGATACTATAATAACACTAAAAGCTGTAATAAGCAAGTGAGAGCAAGCAAAAAACAGCTTCTATACAGTTTTAATGAGAAAATCAGATTCAAGTGTTATAAAATACTTTAAGTTGTATACTAGAGTTTTTATATTCTAATATTACTAAGGTTTTCAGAAAGTTGACCAAGTAAAATACCTAGGCGTCTATGTAGATCAGAGGTTGTCATGGTATCCGCAGCTGGAATATGTTTCCTCAAGACTCAGAAAATTAATCTGGATCTTCAGGATGCTGAGATACGTGGTGCCCAGGATGATTGACAACCAAACTAGCTCTGAAAAAGGTCTCCTTATTAAAATATATTACTCGCTGGTGCAATCTATCTTGATATATTGTATATCTATCTGGGGTGGTGCTGCCAAAACCCGTTTTATTGAGGTAGAGCGGGCCCAGCGAAGACTAATTAAGACCATGTGTTTTCAAAATTCGGGGTTTTCGACCGAGCGTCTTTACCAAAACACTGGTATTCTTTCTGTTAGGAAATTATACATAATGCAGGCAGTTTTAAGAAAACATTTATCCTTGCCTTACAATCCTGATATCAAGAATAGGAGAAGACATGACATTGTTGTACGAGCTCCTCGAAGCAACACTGCCTTTGCTAAAAGACAATATACCAAACGGTCAGGACATCTATATAATACAGCAAACAAGGTATTGGGAGTATATGATAAAGTCTTTTTTGAATGTAGAAGACTTCTTAAGATATGGCTACTCCCTAAGTCTTACGATGACACTGAGGCTCTTCTAGAGTAATGAAGCAATAATTAAATTACATTATATTATTTTAGAATTTTACACACAAACACACCACTCAGTTTCACACACACACACACACACAAACAAACACACACACACACACACACACACACACACACACACACACACACGCACATACACACACACACTCACACACTCACACACTCACACACACACACACACACACACACACACACTCACTCACATACACACACACGCGCGCGCGCATTCAGGCTTATGTTGCTTAAGTTGCTTTGGCTGATTTATAAATGTAAATAAATAAGTATATTAAGTCATTTTTGTTAGACCACATATATTATTGTTACTTATATATTTTTATTTTGTTTCGTAATTATTATTTATTAAGTTTTCTTGTAAGAAATGACCTATTTTAAGGAAGAGCAGTGTCCCCTGGCACAGGCTGATTCAAGCTTAAAAGGAGACACTGGTCACATATATTCTAAGTACTTAAACTGTTACAGCAAAATAAAACATTATTATTATTATTATTATTATTACTTACATTCCGTAATACAGACTTTATACAGGTTGAGCTGTATAATAACTTATAAACCACTCTTATAAGGATAAAACCTCTTTTCTATACTCTTATTATGGTGGTATTACACTGCACGCGATGATAATAATAAAAATATTTTTTATTATTTAACTCCAGGGCGACTTGATCATCTCCGTCTCGCATCTGATAGAGGCGCTCACCATCGTCACCGACTACACCAAGAAGCCCGAACTCATTGAAATAGTCGATACCAGAACGTAAGTTGATTCTCTTTTAAACTCTGTAGAATTTTGATATTACAGAAATATCTTTATAATTATATTTTTATTAATAGGAAAAATGTTTAACAGTGAAGTGATTTACCAAAAAATGGTCATGTATAAATCTTTCTTTTTTAACAGTCAGTAGACCTCCACTGCTGAAAGTAGACGTCTTCTATCGAAGGGAGTGTTTGCCACTAAATGTTTAGCACCTTTAACTCTGCTGCCCATAGTTGATCATTAATAAATGTTACATTTCATTTCATAATAACCTATAAAAGTTCACTGTTGAACATAGGGCACCCTCATAGATTGCCTCATGGGGGAGATTTGACATAGTTGCTACGTTTGCAAGCGGGCTGGCAACTGAGAAGATGGATGGGTGCTGCCATCTGCCTGCGATTCTATAATTAACGAGATTAAACGCAAACCCAAGCGCACCACTGCAAGACTTCAATATAGTGTAAAAATCTATAATATATAATATAATAAATACATTAAATTATTTAGATATTCAAATTATATTTCAAATTATATATTCAAAAACTGAAGGCAGCCGGGCCAACTATGACATTGGGACGCCAAACGTTTTAGTCCCCCCTCCCCCGTATATACTCTATGCCCGTGACCCTGTAAAGCACTCGTAACGTCCGGAATTAAAAATAAGTTAAAATAAGTTTCATTAAACGCTATAAAATCCGTATATACAGTTCAATTCAATTCAACGTGTAGTGACCGTGTAAATTTAGAAATCATTACTTTGAGGAATCATTACTTTTAGAAATCATTACTTTTATCAGGAAGATGCTACTGCCCATCCCTTGTTTCAATTTCACCCTGTCGACTCTTACCTACGACATCCAGGGGACGATATAAGGTAGTGGATATTCTTACACCGCCGTGCAGTGGCGGTGTAAGAATTAATAAATATACATAAACGAAATAAACAGTTTCTAGATAATATGGCTAAGAATATGTCTCCTATTCCGTCTCGGAGTCCGTCAGGGTATATTATTTCTGCTGCCAAGCAACAGTGCACTTGTGTTCCAGTTTGATTGCTACGGAACTATGGAGAACAATTATAAACACAGACTATAACGTATTCCATTTATCTTCAGAGGTGACAATGCACCTGTAGTCTTCTTTGCATAAAGTTTGCGTGTGTTTATGCGCTGTAGCCTGTAGCTTAGCCGATCCGGTGGATTATTAATTCGTTTGTTACTTCAATAAGATAAAAATTATATTTAATTTATTTATTATTTAGTTATATAATAATTTTATACGTTAATAATTCAATATATATAGTTACTGTATACTTCATAATTACGTGTATAGCCCATAGACACCTAAATCTATCCTCTATTATGAATCAGAATATAAATGTATTGTCGCCCCTGAGAACTAAGATGGAATGCTTTGCTTCCAATAAAAAGGGTTGGTGATATTTTTGGAATTCTGTTATGCCCTTTCGACGAAACCAGTGTTGCCAGTATTCTTAACTTTTATAAATTCAATAAGAAAATAATTTACCAAATTCAATATTATAAACAAATTCAACAGGATCGCTCACAATCTGGTGAATGGCAAGCAGGGCGGCACCATCGAGGTTACCAACGGACCGCAGCCCGCCATACAACGGGCAAAGAGCGGCAACTTGCTAGTGGTTTGTTATTTTTCTTACATATTTCTATACGCTTCACTAATCTTAATTAAATAAGGTAAGTAGCAGTTAGTGACTGAGCGTTTTACTGCTGCGGACCGCGGATTAATATCCCGCACGGTACAACTATATGTATGGTCTCTAAACAACTGATCCAGATTTGGATTAAGTTGTTCCATTTGAAATTTAGCTATTTTGTAAAAATACATGACAAATTCCTAAAGTGGAGGATGAGGTTTATTGAGAGGTAACAACCACAGAAATAGTAATAATAAGACAATACAAGTGGCATAGACGCTTAGTTGCGCGGGGAACGTCGTACGTGAATTTATGTTACTAATACGGTGAACTGCAGCATAAACAGTAGTAAAAACTCATCAAGGACGTGTAATTCAACTAGTAAAGGCGTAACATTTCATCGGTAAGATGATTATTTACAATTAAATTATTAGAGATAGGCCGAATATTCGTTTCATATTCGGTATTCGGCGTATTCGGCAGCTTTACCGAATATTTTTATTCGGCCGAATATTCGGCTAAATTACCGAATATTCGTTAAAATGGTACTCAAAGTGTATCTATAGTGTATTGAAATGTATGAATTGAGTATTGCCATCGTTTATAACTTTAGTGTTGAAAGTATATTTAATTTATGAGTTAAATCTACTTAAATAGCGTGATGTTTTTGAGGCACTGTAGATTTACTTCCAATTGTATCAAATAGAAAGCTCGATGAAATGTTTTTGGAATCAAACAAAGAAACATTACATAACATTAGTACAATTCACTTTACTTTGGTAGTCAGTTTCTCTAAAGTAAGTCTAAATAGTAGATTTCCTGCCACTCATTATTATCATATAATTATCAATGGTGGAGCCACGTGTCTAAGGCTACCGAAGTCTAGTTCCCCGGTCGAACCTTAAGCCTATTACGCGAGCTATTAATCTAAGTGGACTGTATATGCGAATGCTTCTACGCTTACGTAAAAGCGACTACTATAGCATGCGGTACAATGCACTCGCTCTTCCCTAAAACTAAAACTATTATTTTGCCAAATCGATGAAAAGGAATCCTGCCTGATTAGGAGAAAAACAAAATTGGAGCGGGTTAAAACAATTATATCAAGCAGGCAGTATTATTAGGAATATTGACTCACCGGGGTTTCTTCTATTCTGTTGAGCACTATAGCTGCGACTTCTGGAACTTCTTCTGGACAGACACTCCGGAGAGAGGCGGTGCGCGACTTTATCTCACATGAGGTGAGGCGGGTTTCCTGGAGCTCGATTGCCTCCAGGCTAAAGCGGTTTCTACTAGCGGTGTGGTTCCAACAACGAGCGCGGCGGGAAGAGGCTGCGCGTCTTTTTTTTTTTGCGCCCGAAGCAATTAAAGGGCTACCCTATACGTAGGGAGGCGGAAAATGCATTACGCATACCACGATAGCCGGTCTATCGTGGTTATGAGGGACTCACTGTCCTACCGGGGACCCTAAGTGATACCCTCTAAAAACCGCCTTTGGGGAGAGGCAACTGGCTGATTAAGTTGTATTGTGCCTTATCATGAGCGACCCTCTTTTGGTTAAGGCAGGCTGCGCGTGGGTTGCGCGTGCCTTATATATCTTCGGTTCCGATGATTACGTGTAATTCTAGAATCACCTTCTTTCCCCTCCCACCCCACCACCCCGATGTGTCGATAGGAGGGTATGAATGATATCGTTTGGAAAGGAATAACGATTCGGCAAGTCCTACCGTCATATATAAATAAATACGAATGGGTTTCCGCGCAACCAATCAATTTTCACTAAGAATAACACAACGAAATACTTTTTTTTTCACAAAAATTGTCAAAACATAACAGAATAAAATATAAAATATAATAGTCAATAACATGTCAGTGTGGGGAGCGAGGGGCAGGGTCCGGCAGTAATCCCGCGGACTTTACGGTAACAAGTTTTGACATAAATTGATTAGGTACCGAGGTGATCCTGCCGAATAATGTTCGGCCGAATATTCGGTTTGCTAAAAGTTTTTGTGAACTTTCGGCCGAATATTCGTATTCGGTGAAATCCATATTCGGCCTATCTCTACTAATTATCATTGTTTTAACTAATTTACATCTAGATGAATACTTTACTATGATATTTACCTTTGTAAACTTTCATTTATTACTTTTCGTATGGTACAATTACCATTGCTGCTTTTGCTGTACTGCGACGCACGCGACGTTGACAAACTCGCCAAGCAATGTAATGTGAAACATTAGATATCATTGTACATTGCGTATGTTTATAATACGGCTGTGTATGTGTTAAAATGTGGCGACATCGGTTTCGGAAGTAATCGAACGCTAATTCATTTCTATTGTTTTATTATTACTATTTCTGTGATAACAACTCTTACATTATTCAATTTAAATAAAAGCCTACCGTTACCGTTGTAGCCTTTTAAAGTATATCTGAACATAGGGTTGCCTCACAGGGGGGATATTAGCCATTTTTAATCATAATTGCCACGCTTGGCACGAGGGTTGGCAGCCGCAGTTTTTTTATTTTAGTAGTTTTCCCCTGTCGCCTCTTATGACACTCACGGGACGCCATAGGGTAGTGGATGATATTCATACACCGCCCCACAACACGTTTGTAAAAGTTTAATAAAACTTAATTAATAACTTGTATTTTTTTAATTGTTTCACTTTTTATTTTGCAGTGGGTATTTACAAAGCTTACATTTTCCATTTAAGTAATTGTACGAGATATCGTAAATGTAAATCATTATTTTGTCGGTGTACTTAGCTTAAGTCTCTGCACTTTTTCTCATACGCGTGCGAATTCTATCACACGATCAATTGATAAATTATTACATTATCAGTACTTAGCGCGGTGAATTTACCGCTCATATTATTTAGCATTTATTATTATAAAGTGTTAAGGAGTCACCCATCAATATTTTGGTCCTTCGAACCAGATGTGAACAAGCGACCTCTGAAAATTCTTCTAAAATGAAACAATTGCATGTACAAACACTTTGATGAATTTTCTTTTTTTTTCAGGTTGCAACACCTTGAAACGTTTACCGGTACCACACTATAACAAAATATTATGTAAAAAGAGTATTTATTACTTATACTACACCAATTAGGTAATATATTATTGAACTGTTTATAATTTATTCAAATGTTAAATATTATACAATTAAAATATTGATTTTTTGGTTTCTATTAAATATATTTTTTTATTAAATTTATTTAAAATGAGCGAATTTAACTTAAGGTACATTACAGTATTTCGACAAATATTAATAATATTTTTCATCATTTTTTATCTATAATATGTTATTTTTTAATTCAAGATTATGATAGTTGTGAGATAATAACTACTTTAATCAAATAAATACTTGTATTTTCTACGTTTATTTTGTGTTAAAATTGATAATTTAATAAGGAACTGTGCATCAAAGGCATTTTATTTTTGTTTTACATTAAATGCTAATTCGTTCCTGGCGATGATGACTTAAAGTTCTCTAATCTTCTATGGCTTCTAGGATAATAAAACGCTATGCTAGCTATGCTGCTTTTTCAATACAATAGCATAATCTCCCGGAACATTAATTATATTCAAGTTTATTATTTAAAACTATTACGCATCTATTGTAATAGGAAGTATTTTAAAAATATTCGTACAAAGTACTTATTATAGGTAATAAATGTCATAAAGTTAATGCGAATAAGATAAAAGTGAAATGTGTCCTCATTAGCTTTTTCCTGTAAGTGATTTGGTGACATGCTATACAATAAAACTACAACAGCTGTATTATATTGACACATTTCACTTGTAATCATTTTATTGTACAATTTATAAGCTGAATCGAAGGTGCCTAACGCGGTCACATGTAGGCGACAGCGATCATTTTATTAAAAATAAAAATGGAGATAAATTTTTACTTATATTTAAATGTAAACAGAGTGAGATTTGTAATTAGTTTTTAATAACATTTCTCCGTCTACTCGCGATCGACCGCATTATATGACTGCTTCATTTCACTCCCCGTTCTTCGAAGTATACTCCTTCAACATAGGAAATGCATTTTTTGAACGTATTCTGTAATACTTAAAAGGTAGATCCGTAGAAATAACCGCATCTATCAGCCTTGATTGATAAAATAAATAGAATTATACTCTAATTTTAAATTGTCTGAACACTTTGGAATTAATTCGATTTTAGTTTAATTGTTGAGAACTTTTGCACAAGAATGCCTCCACCGCCTTCAGTTCCTATTAATTGGAATATTACACGGATAAGATAAAATAATAATTTTATGATTTCAACAGTGAGTAATAAGGATAAAACTATGTGTAAAGCATGGGTGAAAGGATAAATAAAAGTTTCTTAGCATACAAGCCCTGTTTGTACGTAACGGTTTATCACTCAGACCAACAAAAAAGATGGACGGAGCGCTGCGAACATTTCAACTGATGCCGAAGCTATGTTCAACTTCTTGACCATAGAATACTATTATAGTATTCTATGTTCTTGACACTCACGCACATGTCTTTCTTTATTAGCCAATAAATCTTAGTGCTGCACCCCACCCACACATATTCACCTAAACCCATGTGTTTGGTTGCAAATGATTTAGATGTGATTTCGATATCAGTGCGTGTTCCTACAATAAGTTGAGTATGGTTTAGGCTTAGTTTTTGCGTCACTTAGAAATGTATACAGAGCTTCGTCTTTTTTATTGGTCTTATCTAAACTATACGTCTTGATCACATAATTAATAAATATTTTTATTATTATATCAACAGATGTTTTTTTAAGAAATTACAAAAAAATTCTGTAACTTGTACATTTTTACGAGGCTTTTTTGCAACTTGTAATCGTTACAGTACAAATCATAAATGTAATATTTTCTATAGGTATTCGTTTCTTAATCACAAATTACATGAAGAAAATTCTAGTCACCACCATAGTGGTACTTTTACCATAGTGTAAACTCATGTACAGTGTTTAAGAAAACAAATGAATTTGAAATTGTTAACTGGAAACCGGCAAACTAGTGCCTTATAGATGTAAGCGAATTCTTTTGCAGTCTTAAATAAATGCATTTTGATAATTTTTGGTAGTTTTATTCTTTACATAAAACACTATTGACGTATTCACTGTAATAACTATCACACATCTCATATATTGCCATTCAAGAGGACTTTATCCCTAACGTATTTTGATCTCCATGATCACCCAGTAGTCCTTATAAACTTAAAACATAGGTAGTAACTATATGTATACGCCCTACCTAGAACCTAAGCTCAACTCATTCAGCACCACATTCGTCTATCAAAAGCCCACTGTTGAACATAGTCCTATAGATTGCCTAATAGTGAGGACATTTGCTACAGTTGGCAAGCATCAGCTGTTGTCAGGAAGATGCTGCTTCCCACGTGGTTTAGATTCCCTCTGTCGTCTCTTACGACACCCATGCAATGCCACTACACGATTACAGCGCCCCACATAGAAACGAAAGACCACTAAAACCATAGAATACTATAATACATAATAGAATGGCTGTCAAACTTATTTTGTACGAGATTCGGCGTCGCCGGGAGCACACATACAAGCAATTACGTCGTATTATCAGATAATCACTACTACAAACGCGATTCGCTGTTTTGACAGACTGAGTAAATTTACACATTTTAGACTTTTGATTAATGTCCAAAATCATCATTAAAAAAATCGTTTAAATTTCAATACATATTTATATGTAAACAGTGTGCAATTTGGTATTTTCTAAAAAATTTGCATGTGGAATTCGGAAACGATTGTTACGTCAAAACAAATCTCGTGTTGACATTTATACGTGTGAATAGACATGTTAGTGGCTTCACGGGCTCCGCCTACTTCCCCGTTCTATTATATTATGTATTATAGTATTCTGTGACTAACACCTATTATATCTTTCTATACCACTCGACGACTCCGTGGCGCAGTGGCTAAACAATGAGTTGCAACACTAAGGGCGCGGATTTGAATCCCCGCACGGAACAAGTATTTGTATGGCCTACAAATAATTGTTCCAGATCTGTCTTGTTCTTGTGAAATGTTATGTGTGAGGTAACGATTCTAAAAAAATAGAGAAAAAAAGACAAAGTGAGCTCTTGCTCCCCCAATGCTCGCTCCCAAAACCATAGAACACACAACGTGAATACAAAAGTAGTATGGTCGTTGGGACATTCACCACTGTTCAATCCAGTCCACCACAGCATGCCGCTATTCGTCTAAAATTAATTAAGGACTCTTGGTGTACTCCTTCTGAAAGGTTATACTCCAAGGTCGTGGCCTCTGGAGAGAAATAAAAGTGGGAGACGAAACCGAAGTCCAGTTAACGCAATATGAGTAACTTCAACTAGAAGTGTCGAGCCATATTTCGGCCATCGATATACGAATGCGAAAATTGATGTGCCGAGTTCCGGTTCAAAGGGTACAGAGAATCAGTATAATTACAGGATGTGAGGCATTCCATCTTAGTCCTCAGAGGTGACGACGCATCTGTAGTCTTTTTTTGAAGTTGGCTGTAGGAGTCCATGAGCTGCAGTAGCCAGTTAACATCATGTGAACTAAGTTATATGAGTTTGTTTCAATTTTGTAAAAAAAAACTAATAACATCCACATAAAAATAAAATTCTGTTAGAGTTCTGTAAGACCTAGTTTGAAGAGCACCTCTCACCCACATTGCAGCCTGCATCATCAGGAAAGAGAATGCGATGGCCATCAGCATCAGTACGTACTTAAGAGTCGAAACACGTATTATAGACGGTGGCGTGTCATTCCTAGTGTAGTGATGTTGGGATTAGTGGTGACGGGTATAGTGCACACGCGACAGTGCGATTTGAGGGAGGCGGGATATGATCTTCAAGTAGTTAAGACACATCATTCTTACTATAGTTTTAATTATTTTTTAGCATATGTAATACAATGGATTTCCGCAAAGTAAAATTTGTAAAATTACTCTTGTAAAGTAATTTTTGAACGAAATTTTCAAACGTATTTTATGTAGATCAGGATAATAAAAAATGTAATCAAATTCTTTGTAGTTTAATTATTTTAAAAAAGTTAGGTACATTTTTACATTGAATTTTATATTATAACAACAATCCAGAGTTATGGCGACACATCCGCGGCCGTTCAGTCTTACAAAAAAAAAACAATATTGGATACGAAATTCGAATATTACCTTAGTGTTTTTAAAACCTCTCTCGCCTTAACTAAGAACTCTCTTGTACCAATATTTTCCAAGTCTTCATTGGGCTCTTCTACATTCTACACATTCTACCAGTCCTCCTGTAGGAACTATACATAGACAACTCAATTTAATTAATAAAATTATACATTTCTTTCTTCCTTTACCGTATAAAATAGTCAAATGTATTTAAAAAAAAACTGTCAGTCGTAGGACTGCCACGTCAGAAGAGAAAACTTCTTAGCTTCACAAACTTTTAAACATTATTTTTGGGTTGTTAAGAAATACTGTTTTGGAAGTATTTTTTATTAGAATTTATTTTTATCAACGTATAGTAAAAAAATCATTAATTGCGTCGTTTTATGTACACGAAAAAGAATGATTATTGTCAATTGATAATTTTCAGAATGATTATTAGATGAATTAGATAAATACAAACACTTTTATAATTGCAGGGTGTTAGTGTAAACACCGTAATCCTTGAAACCAGTGGTTTGGTTTCACTTATAGAACATAAATTCAATGAAAAATAACAACATTGTTTTAGTAAAATCTCAATTTTTCCTTAAGGGGAAATATAATGTCGAATGGCTTAGCAAGATCCTTCATTATGCCGAAAATATTGCAGCATTAATTTTGAAATAAATATATGGTAAAGTTGAGGATTAATGTTAATGATTATGTTAAGACGAAAACACGATTTCGTAAAATTTTCTCGATAGAAAAAAAATCCAAAGTTACCTCCAAAATAAACAATAAACCGCTGTTATTCATAAAATACTTTAAATAAGATCATGAAACTTTGCATCCTAACTGAACTAACTATAAAGCAGTGCTTATGTTATTTACTTTTTTTAAAATACCATTATTTTCACTTTTATATTTTTATATACAAATTACCTAAACTATTGGCGTCTTGAGCTTAATTCCTGTCGCCCCGTTAGTATCGCTTAGGCTTTTGAAGGGAGAAGTTGTGTCGCTTACGATCAGAATATACATTACGCAACAGTACGACGTAAAATTAAAATGGGAAATAACCGTGATAAAAATAAGAAGCGGCTGGCCTGGCGTTAAGAAACAGGCATAAATATGACAAACCTAATGAAATAAGTGTCTAACGACCTTTCTACTTACAGTATTAGTGATTACAAACATATCGGTACATAGCATACGACGCGCGGGCAAGTGGGGGCGAAATTAGAATTTGAGCTGACTTACTCTATCCTCTTAAGGGGAAATATAACCTCATATGGCTTAGCAAGATCCTCCGTTATGCCGAAAATATTGCAGCATTAATTTTGAAATAAATATATGGTAAAGTTGAGGATTAATGTTAAGGACTATGTTAGACGAAAACACGATTCCGTAAAATTTTCTCGATTGAAAAAAAATCCAAAGTTACCTCCAAAATAAACAATAAACCGCTGTTATTCATAAAATACTTTAATCATGAAACTTTGCATAACTGAACTAACTATAAAGCAATGCTTATGTTATTTACTTTTTTTAAATACCATTATTTTCACCGTAAAGAGAAATTACCTAAACTATCGGCGTCTTGAAGCTTGATTCCTGCCGCCCGGTCAGTTTCGCTTCGGCCTTTGAAGGGGGAAGTTGTGTCGCTTACGATCAGAATACACATTCCGCAACAGGACGACGTAAAATTAAAATGGGAAATAACCGTAATAAAAATAAGAAGCGACTGGGTTGGCGTAACGAAACAGGCATAAATATAATAAACCTAATGAAATAAGTATCTAACGACCTATCTACTTACAGTATTGGTGATTACAAACATGTCGGTACATAGCATTTGACGCGCGGGGAAGTGGGGGCGAAATTAGAATTTGAGCGGACTTACTATATCCCCTTAATTCCTCAATTTTTGCCTGTCCTAAGCCAGGATGAAAGTGTGAAGGAAAAGTTACATCACAAGTTATGTGTACCTATTGTGTTTTTACTGGAATGTAGTATAGATAGCTAGCGCGAGCGGTGATCTTTACAGTGATTACGTCACTCGGGCGCATAGGGTATCCATGAATTTACGGACAGTGTCAGACAGAAACTTTTTAAAAAGAGTTTTTTTTTAAATTCATTGAATTTACGTTCTATAAGTGAAACCAAACCACTGGTTTCAAGGGTAACGGTGTTTACACTAACACCCTGTATATGTATCTAAGCGTGACATTCACGCGAGTTCTGTGGTTTTTCCCCATCCCAAAAGTACCTAACGTGCCTACAGAAGTTTTCGCTTCAAAAACCTAACAAAACGGTACAACAATCATTATTGGCCACAATTTTAACATATTATCGATAAAACATTAAAACAATTTCTCCACTCGCCCATACTCCGGATTATTTGTTCATATAGCAACACCGCATCCTAATCTATATAATACAGGGACTTAGTCTTTGTGGCGATGTGCTACGTTTCCTTTCCAACTAATATTATACTAAATTCATCATAGGAAGCAAATAATTGAAAATTTTAAATGAAGGTTTAATATTGTGTTTATTTAAACGGTATACAAATTACTAAAAAAAAAACAAATTACCAAATTTGTAAACCTCATTTACGATGACAATATATAATTATGTAAATCATTTTGCGTTGGATATATAAAATACCCAGTGAATTTCAATTTTGCTTCCTATAATGAACAATAAGGCTCCTTTTTTATAAAATGCAAGTAATGCGCACTTTGTGTAAGCGAAAACTAATTTGTGGTCACTGTGTGTTGGAAAATATTAGAAAAGAACTGATATAACGCGTCATATTTTGAGCTATTAAATAACAATAAATAGAGGAACAACACAATCGCTACGTGTTTTTAGGCGTGCCTAGATTTATTTAATGCTAGTTTGAATTGGACTGTTCCACTGAGTTTCAAACTAAACTTTTGCTTTTTAATAAATAATGGTTAAAAAGTTAAAAAATTTATAAAACATATTTGTCATTAAGAACAGGATTTTAGCGGACTTCAAGAAAAGCGAGGGTTTAAAATTGTACTGTTTTCTTTTAAGTAAGAAAAAACTAATTCTTGCACATTATCTCAAATGTACAGAATTGTGATGACCATAGACACAAAATAGTTTTTAAAATTGCCATTATAATTATATAAAATATATAACTACAATAATAGTAAAACAAATAGGTCTTAATGCTGTAGAGTTGATTACAGTTTATAACTATTATTGCAAATACAGTGGAACAATCGACTTAAATAAATTTCCATTTACCATATTCCACGCTTCCTCGCATGAGAATGATTATCAAATATAAACATTTGTGAACAATAACATGATGATAATATATTACCTATTTAGAACTTTATATACAAACATCATGATGTGATGCATTTATAATATAATAATTAAGGCCTAATATACATATATACCTAAAAATAGTATTACCACATATTAAATGCCAACTAGTTTGGATCGTCGTTCCAATTTATTATGCAACTTATATATATACACTATTGTTTTTGCGAAATTAGGATATTTTCAAAATTATTGCTTTTCTTTTAACCAAACATTAAAGCAGACATTTTCATTTGGAAAGGGGATTCAAGGACTTAGTTTTTAATCTAGATGTGCCTTGTATCTGGAAATGATGGAATCCCTCATTCTCGTTATTCAGGTGCATTCTTCTTTACCCTAACAAAAGAACGCTGAGTATTGCTTAAGAAATCTCCTGCGCATTGGATAGTTTTCAATTATTCGTGGAGTGAATTTATCCATGTAGCACATAAATCACATATCTACATAATTCATTCTCGAATAATGTATCATCTGGGACTAAGATGAATGTTCGTTAGCTTTCTATATTACTTTTTCACGCTGGTGCTCTGGTCCTTCCCCAGTTGAATTGACTATACAGCATAACGCTACACGCAACCCCATGTATAGATAGTTTACCGGCTGATGACGACCAGAAATAAAAGAGCTTTGTCTTCTTGTTAATAATATAATAACAAATTACTGAATATTACTTTCAAACTCTACACATTAAAACAAACAAGAGCTAGTAGAACTCGCGCCCTGAGGGTTCCATATAAACTTTACATGTATGTAGATAGTATATCCCATCCCGAGAAATATAGATAAGGAAATCAAATCATCGAACATTGCTCTAATGAAAAGGTAAGTCAAATTGAAGAACAAACTGAACTTTGCAGTGGAAAAACATGTTTCCCCATCTACATCGCGATTGATGCTCCAATTACGAGTGTATAGGTACGTTTGTTACCACAAATATTTTTTTGTGATTCAATTACATATTAAGAATATTCAAATTTTCTCCTTTACTTGTGCTGTGAGATCTTGCTTCTAGCAAAATTTCAGGATTCTAGAATCTACCCCATAGGTCTTGATAAGTGAGTTTGATGGTGCCAAAATAAGTGACATGAATTTTAAATGTGGTAGAGCCAAGCTCCAGTTATATTAGTAGCATAGTTGTAGCATAAATGGGTCGGCTCGACCGGGGAAGGACCACGCTCTCACAGAATACAAGCGTAAAATAGTAGCTTAATGCTTCTCTGTTTCGTATGGCGAGTTTAGAGAACCGAAGACTTTTTTTGCTGGAAATGAGTCATTCCATCTTAGTTCTCACGGGTGACAACGTATCTGCATTTGGATTCTTAATCGAGAATAGATGTAGATGTCTATGGGACACAGTAATCACTTACAATCAGGTAGATAGTGTGCTCGTTTATCACGTTATCCTATAAAAAAATGGTTGTATATTTTGACTTAAAAGTTTGAATTTCTACACCTCCAAGGGGCCGTTAGACATAATTTCAACTTGATACCACCACTCGTTCCTGAGAAAAAAGGTCTTAATAGACAGACAACAGGACCTTAAATCGGTTCCGTTTTTTATTGTGATGTACGGAACTCTAAAAACTAATATGAATATTCCTCCATTTCACAACTATAGGAAGTGGCACGGTTTATAAGGCCTTCGATTGTACTGTAAACATTTTCGGTCTTATTACAAAACGCGGTTTATTGATGATCTCGGATTTGAAGAAGTCTACATTAAGAAGTCCCTTTGCTGTGGTGCCACAGTTGTCAACGAAACTTGACATTTGCTGTCAAATTCTATACTTTACATTTTAGTTTGCATATTTTCCACTGGACTTTAAGCCTGAGACTAATTGTGAATAACTTTTTGTATAAAGACGGCTTTCAGGTCTTCACGCTGGCAATACAAACATTATTGCCTGATTCCAAAGCAGAGAAATGTGTAACAAATAATCTTTACAATAGTCCAATGCTCAACTAATGTCCACACGTAGGCAACTAGGACCAAAAATAAAACATAGTCATGTGAAAAGGATCCAAAACCTTCATATAATAGTAAGGTAATTTTTTTATAAATATATTAAGCATGCAGTAAAACAATTCTAACATAGTCGAAGTAGATAAATAAAATACGAGCAAATTGATATGTTATATCATAAAACCATATAACATCATATTTTCAATAGATCCAAACTTTAATATCTCAAAAATAGCTCTTTGTGGGTTGGATCCTTTTTGCATAACTACATCCTACATGATCAAATTAATGCATCAACTCCGTTTTCGCTACGACAATCGCAAACACCTAAAAGCATACTTGCTACATCCCAAAACTTGCAAATGATTTCATTTCATGATATTTTACATACACTTATTACTCTAAATACAATAATTTCTGTTATATGTAATAAAGGCCACATAACGAGTAAAATAGCTCTATCATTTGAACTTGGAATCTCTAGGCAGAACATTTCTCTCCCAAAACTTCTGTATCAAAATAAATTAGGTTTTCTTTATAATTCTCCTACACATACCATACATCATTTAATTCGTTTAAATGTAGATGAAATGGAGTGACATTAATCCCATCTATACTTTGGCATGCACATCTCCTCGTTTCCACATCCAAAAAAAGCTAAAATATCTACAAGGGACCTCGAAAACCTATTCTCACAGAAAACTTGTTAAAAAATTTCATAAGTCATATATCAAACAGGAAAGTCTAAAAAGAAATTCTCTTCAATCTAAATCTTTATTCTCATAACTGTCCCTTTCATATCGCATTACGACAGAAATGTATATCGCATGTTTAGAATATAGAATTTAGCATTTATTATAAGGCTGCATGTATGTTACAGAATCTTGCAATGTTATAAAATTATTACACATTTTAGGATTAAAAAAAATTTATAACGCGCGTGATTAAAATATGTTTATTCAATGTGTAGTATTCGCGTAGATATAAGAAATCAGTATCTTGCAACTGTCAGTTTAAAAAATTATAACGGCCGTGATAAAATCCGTAAAATATGTTTATTCAATGTGTAGTATTCGCGTAGATATAAGAAATCAGTATCTTGCAACTGTCAGTTTAAAAAATTATAACGGCCGTGATAAAATCCGTAAAATATGTTTATTCAATGTGTAGTATTCGCGTAGATATAAGAAATCAGTATCTTGCAACTGTCAGTTTAAAAAATTATAACGGGCGTGATAAAATCCGTAAAATATGTTTATTCAATGTGTAGTATTCGCGTAGATATAAGAAATCAGTATCTTGCAACTGTCAGTTTAAAAAATTATAACGGGCGTGATAAAATCCGTAAAATATGTTTATTCAATGTGTAGTATTCGCGTAGATATAAGAAATCAGTATCTTGCAACTGTCAGTTTAAAAAATTATAACGGGCGTGATAAAATCCGTAAAATATGTTTATTCAATGTGTAGTATTCGCGTAGATATAAGAAATCAGTATCTTGCAACTGTCAGTTTAAAAAATTATAACGGGCGTGATAAAATCCGTAAAATATGTTTATTCAATGTGTAGTATTCGCGTAGATATAAGAAATCAGTATCTTGCAACTGTCAGTTTAAAAAATTATAACGGCCGTGATAAAATCCGTAAAATATGTTTATTCAATGTGTAGTATTCGCGTAGATATAAGAAATCAGTATCTTGCAACTGTCAGTTTAAAAAATTATAACGGCCGTGATAAAATCCGTAAAATATGTTTATTCAATGTGTAGTATTCGCGTAGATATAAGAAATCAGTATCTTGCAACTGTCAGTTTAAAAAAGTAAAAAAATATTCTTTTTTAAAATTATACATGCAATATAAAATAATACTTATGCGACGTATAAAATCACAACTACCCACAGAAGGTTTCAAAATCCATTTACTAACATTTTGTAACAGCCTGAAGTTTTTTTAGTGCATCTGCATGTTATCAACAGGTAATTATAAAAGGGCAGGTTTTAAATCTACTTTTGTATGAATTCTTAATGAAATTACAGTTTTATTTACAAAATTTTACATTAATGCCAATATTTAAAAATGTGTTCAAGACTAAGACTCCATACAATCGAAAATACAAGTTGCAAAATATAAACAACATTGTTCTTATATAGAATTAAACTACTATTTAAATATTTACACTTATTTACAAATGTGACATAATTTACACAATTTAGATTGTAATTCCCAATCCATAGGTAACTAGCGCCTGTCTTAATGCTTTGGTTTTAATGAAAATTTTGGTTTGCGCTTTATATATCAAATGGTTCATACATTTGCTGAACTTGAATTCACTATGAAGCGTCAATCAGGCTCAAAATGTTGTTTAGAGGAATCTCAATACAACATCTTCAGTCGTAATTCCAACAAAATGACAGATTAACATTATAGTATCTTAAATACTTTTAAACCTTGCTTTAGGGCCTATATATAATAAATTAACCATATTTTTGGAATTGTTAGTATGGATACTGCATAATTAATGCATTAACTGCTTTAACTTCATGTCTTAATTTATTTAACCAGGAAGCTCAAATAACTATATGACTATATAATAGCATAGTTTCTGCCCTTTTCTTTCACTTTCTCCATCTGTACATCACACATTTAATTGTGTAAGGTTTAAATTATAATAGTAACAGCACTTGCTATGTATCATATCATGGTACTTGCGGCAAAAAGCTAATACATATTAATTTAGCGAGTATCCACTGTAGACAGTCAAGTTGGCACACAGCACACTTAAATACACTTCACTTTATACCCATTAATATTTTACAATCACTATTGACTGGCAACATTAAGTTTTAAAAGCACCATCAACCTATGGTTATCCATAATAACCATAGAAATACTCCATGTACTATTTAACTTGTCCAACTGCCTCTTGACTTGTTTCATTTGATTTAAAACCACTTTCCATTTTGTATGGTTCACTTTTAAAGCTAGAGTCCGATTGGTTAGAGGACTCATTCTGTTTGAAGTTGGGATCCTTGTCACAATCATTGGAGGTGAAGCCGTAAGGCTTTGGTTTTGTCTGTTGGTCTTGCTGCTCACGCTGCTGCCTTCTTCTTTGTTTGGACCACAGTTCATGACAGTCTTGCCATGTCGGTAACTCTGGAGCAGGCATTCTGAAGGCATAACAAATTTTAATTAAAAGAAAGAAATGTATTTTATTTGTGATTGTAACTACTATCCTATATTCTTTCTTTATCTACCCTCAATAGTCCCCAGCTGAGCATAGGCCTCTCCCCTTGGAGGATTTGTCATAATCAACTCACTTGGCAGGCACACGATCATACCAACATAACAAGCAGTACGATCATGTCAAACATTTGACCCTATCCATCACCAGTTGGGATATTTCACGTTTTACGTAAACTGGAAGGTCACATTGGCATATATCAGATACCATAAGGCCTTTCTGGAATTGCCCATTGATGCACAGGACGAAATAGGGTGACGGAATCTTCTACCATCAATTATACAATATTACACATAAGATGTATATTTTTACATTATTTATGCATTGTGATCAAAAATAGGCATCTAACACTGCATACTGCAGTTGAGTGGAATAACTACGGGTCTAATATTCGGAAGGTACCCTTAACTATAACCAAACAGCTGTCCCCCATATGTAAGTTTTAGTTTATATTTGCGGTTACTAAATACAAAATACATAAAAAGTAAAAAAAAGTAAAGTTACTGCCTGTATACGTCCCACAGCTGGGCACAGGCCTCCTCTCATTTCTAAGAGGGTTTAAGGCAAGGAATAGTCTGCCGCGCTGCCTCAATGCGTGTTGGCGAACTTCACATGTCTTCGAAATATATATATTTTCCCTATTTCTCAGACATGCAGGTTTCCTCACGATGTTTTCCTTCACCGCTGAGCACGTGGTAAATCAGCACTTAAAATTGTAATTAACAATTTCATTGGTGCCGGCAGGGATCGAACCCGGTTTGCTCGCGTATTGTGAAATTTACAGCGAGCGCTAACCATCTGAGCTACCACGGCTCTTGCAAAATACATAATATGGCATTTATTTCATGAAGTGGTAAAATAATTAGAATTAAATAAAAAAACAAAATTAATACGATATAAAAAAAGCGTTAATCAGTTACAAACGATTATAACAGCTAACTGCTAATCATAATACCATAAAATTTAATTGCAAAAAATTATTAATGATATTTTAGAGCTACTTATATTATAATATGAAATTTCGCAAAATAAATGTTATTATACTTTAAAAAATAACTCAATACTCACTGTTCTGGCACCACATTTTTCAACCAGGGGCTTTTGAGTGCTTCTTCGGCAGTAATTCTTTTGTCTGGATCAAGTTCCAACATTCGGTCGAGCAGATTCAAAGCTGGGCCAGGCATAAACGCAAACTGTTCCCTAACACAGCGCTTGTGAAATCGTTTTGGTCTTAGGGTGTGCCATAGTGGAAGATTAACAACATTAGGCCACACACCTGGTACTGGGGTACCACACACTCTAGAGATCATTTCCAATTGCATCATCTCTACACAGGCCTGAAAATATTTGTTAATTTCTTTAGCATTGATTTCAACTTAGTGAAACAGCCATTGCATAAAATACAATTTTTTATATGTGGTAGAGCCATGCTGCTGTTATATTAGTAGTATAGTTGTAGCATGAATGGGTTGGTTCGACCGGGGAAGGACCATGCTCTCACAGAATACCAGTGTGAAATAGTAGTTTAATGCTGCTGGGTTTCGTATGGTGAGTGTAGAGAACTGGAGACCCTTTCTACTGGAAACGAGGCATTCCATCTTAGTCCTCGCAGTTGACAATGCATCTGCATTTTGATTTGTAATCGAGGATAGATGTCTATGGGCCGCAGCAACCACTTACCATCAGGTGGACTGTGAGCTCATTTGTCACGCTATCCTATAAAAAAAATACAAAACCTATATACATACACAACCCATATACATAAACCCATACAACCTCATAAGGGGGGGGGGGGGGGGGAGAAGGGCGTTATTTGCCATAGTTGCCACCTTTGGCAGGTGAGTGGGCTACCACAATTTTTTAATATTTTGAGTTATTATCAGTAAGATATTGTTAACCCTCTCCTGTTTCACCTCCCTCTGTCACCCGTTACGACACCTACGGGATTAGGTATAATACGCCGGTAGGCGTAGTGAATTCTCCTTCACGGAATCAACACGACAACATAAGAATCACTGTGCATGAGTACAAGGTTTTGTCACTTGAAATGTATGTAGTCTATCTCTCACACTTTCAAACAGCTGTATAATTCAGTATTTTCCTTTCTAAATCGGAACCTCATATCTTCACACTTTTACAAAATTAAGTGTACTTAATTTTTATTTTATTCTTATATGTTAAATTCATGGAAATGAAAAATTTGAAATATACAACACAAAGGCCATACCTGGAACAGTGGATGTTTAAGGAACAGCTCTCCCAGGATACAACCCATTGACCACACATCCACTGCCGGTCCGTAACGTTCCTCGCCCAGCAGTAGTTCAGGAGGTCGATACCATAATGTTATCACTTTATTGGTGTATGGACGCTGTCTGTCTTCTGCTGACCACAGCCGCGCTAAACCGAAGTCTCCTAGCTTTACTTCACCTCTGAGGAAGGAGAAAAGAACAAGAAACATAGATTTTAATCCCGAATTTCTTAGTTTTGTATTTAATAATAAAACTTCTGTGCTTTAGCATTATGATTGTAGTGTCAAACATTAAGACATACAGAAAGTGGACGGTTGCAGGTGGTAAAGGACCGTGTAATGTGGCATGCCTCAAAGGTGGCCTATGTTCAGCAGTGGACTTGTAAAGGCTGTAATGATGATGATGACTTAGTCAATTATTATCACCCCAAACATGTTATGAAATACACATGAAAAATGGTACACGGCATATCACACAATTCAACAATAACCTCAGAAACCGAAAATCTGTTTGTAACTGGCAAAACATAAACAGTTGGTTTAGTATCCAGATGTATTTTGATCGATCTTGTGTGTGAAATCACCCCATCCAAATGATTAACTACTTTTACGGACCATGTGCCCAGTGATCATGGATGCTGGAAAGCAGCCGAAACGTCGGGAATTAAATGTCAAACAAATTAAACGTGATAAAATCCGTAAAAGTAGTTTTAATCAATGTGTAGTGTTCGCGTAAATATAACAAATCTTCACCCCATCCTAACTTACCTCTGATCTTTTCCCACACACATTATATGAAGCTTTGGTAGATTAAACAGAGTGATGTTATAAGTATGTATTTTTTTTAAATAGGATAAGGGTTACAAACGAGCACACAGTCCACCTGATGGTAAGTGGATGCTGTGGCCCATAGATATCTACATTCGATTAAGAATCAAAATGCAGATGGTTTGACTGACTCAGAGGACTAAGATGGAATGTCTCGATCCCTGGTTTACGCTGGTTTTCTGTGAGAGCGTAGTCCTAACCCGGTCGAACCGACCCATTCATACTACAACCATAAATAGCCGCAGCGTGGCTCTACCACATAAAAAATATATATGTACATTGAGTGTGTATATAAGTATTTGAACAATAATATTGGTTTTTACTCTTCAAAGCAGACTACAGAAATAGCTCCTTTGTTGTTTAGTGGAAGAAATAAGAAAGAGGGTGGAACCTATTTCGACAGAATCAGATAGACGACCCACAGTCATAACACACTATAATACCACTGTAACACTTATAAAACTATGAATAGTTGTTAAGGGTTTTTTTTATTTATTTATTTATTCTTTATTTAATTCCTTAAAAGAAAACGAAGGGCGGACTTAATGCCTTGAGGTATTCTCTACCAGTCAACCCAAGGAGTGGTGAGAATTTGACGTAGATGTGCAAATATTCGGAATTGTTCGGACTAATTTCAGCCGCACCATTTCACCATCGCACATCGCGACAATACTCGCGATACCATCCATACCATCTGGATGACTGGCGGTCCACCACCGTGCGATATAAAAGGGCTTTTCTACATCGCACAACTTCCTTGTGGAATCGACTACCATCAGAGATTTTTCCGGACTGATACGACTCAGGGACCTTCAAGAAAAGAGCCTACTCCTTTTTAAAAGACCGGCAACGCATCTGCAATACCCCTAGTGTTGCAATTGTTCATGGGCGGCGGTAATCACCATCAGGTGAGCCATGTGCCTCATTTGCCCCCTCTCCTATAAAGAAAATAGAATAAAAGAACACTAAACAAATGATAATTAACTACATAATATATACACATTTTACTTATAAATAAACCATACATATATGACCAATTCATACATATATACAAATATATAAATACATGCATATACATACAAAAATACATATTTAAATAGATACATAATTAGTACATACAAATGACTATGAATATCTAATAAAGACATTTTAAGAAAAGTTTCTTAATGATCTTTTGTTGTCATGATGTACCTGATGAACAATCAAGTTTGTCAAACAAGAGAATCACCTGTAGCTATGACTGATTAGTGATTATATAAAAAATTGATGTAGTAATCATTCCATATTCCTCTGTTTTCTCTTTCAAAGCTGGAATGAATTTAATTTTTTCAAGAACCATAAAAGAATTGTACCTATGTCTATACGTATTTCATTTACTTCTTATGTTTATTGAATATTTTCCAAATTTCTAATAACGGCGTACATAACTTGACAGTTGTAGTGATTTTAAAAGGTTCCTTAATAGTTTTGAAAATAATTCACTTATGAAAGAAATAACAAGACACTAACATGACACATGTCAATAACCAGGGAGAGAAAAAAGGAATATATTTGTATGGACTAAATACCCTGGATATGGGTTTTTCTAACTAAGCATTCATTCAAACTCACTTATTATTCATTAAAATATTACTGCATTTGATATCACGATGCAAGAAGTTCTTCCTATGGCAGTATGCAAGTCCATCCAGCAACTGCCGCATTATCGAAGCATTGTGAGACTCTGTAAAGTCCACCATTTTAGATTCCAAGAGTCCCATTAAGTCATGGTCCATATATTCAAACACTAGGTAGAAGGAGCCTTTGTCCTGTTGGAAATAAATAAAATATTAATAAATGAGTTGAAAAGTAACGTCTTTGAGTTTTGTTCTTTATTATTGTGACTATTATGTATTATTTTATACCAAAAATACCTGGAGATTTTATTCTTTTAGAGAGATTTTAGGGAGAATTTATTTACTATGAAATGTAATTGCAAGTTAAAAAGATTTATGAGAAATGTAAAAAAGCATTCTAAATAAAATTCTAAAAAAATCTAATAAAAACATGTATTTGTCGGTATCGACTTTTGATTTAATACTTTCTAATCAAGAAATATAAATCCCTGTACGGAGTAAGCGTTCCAATCGTACGCGTAGTCGGTTACGCTTACACTAGAACGCTAGTCCGTACCTGAGCGGCACCGCGTATACAATTTGAGCACGCGAGTAGACTCGCAGCACGTCGCCAGTAGACATGGACCGAATATTCGTTTCATATTCGATATTCGGCAGCTTTACCGAATATTTGGCTACATCACCGAACATTCGTTAAAGTATTTATATTATGTATTTATATATATATATATATATATATATATATATATATATATATATATATATATATATATATATATATATATATATAATATATATACTACGCGTTCATTTCGAGTTTGCCGTCGTAGACCGTTACGACGTCACAGCTGACGGTACCGTAGACGAAAAAAGTCATCATGTTTATGTTTTTAGTATTCATATTTTCAATAAAGTTAAATAATAACGTGTTCGATGAAATAAAATATTTTTTTATAGTTTTATCTTACATTTTAAATATATCAAATTAAAGATTTTCGAAATCGCTTGTTTCTGTGTCACTGTCACCACTCCATTCTGTGTCACTGTCATCAGTCTCTCCGCCCACCGAAATAATCAATTCTCTTTCGTTGAGTTCTTGCAACCTATCGCTTTTCCAATATTGTTGCCGTAAACGGTCAAGGTGGTTTACCTCTTTTTTCCAGTCCTCTACAGAGATACTATTAATAGCTTCCACAGTGAGTTTTTGTATTTCTTTTTCAGACTGGCTTACATTTTTATCGGCTACTTTTTGCTTCACTAGATTCCACACGTACTCGATGGGATTCAAATCACATTGGTACGGTGGTAGGCGTAAGACTTCGTGTCCATGACTTTGGACAATTTCGTCAATTTCATATTTTTTGGTAGGCTTCGAACGACATACTACATAGTATAATTCTCGCTTCGTCATCTTTGGGTCAAAGGATATACCATTTTCCTGCAACCATTTTTGCATAACTTCTTTGCGTGCCACTGAAGTCGGTGGTTTATCAATCTGGCGGCTGTGATACGGTGCATTGTCAAGTACAAGAATGCTATTGGGAGGTAAGTTGGGTAGGAGTTTTTCCTGTATATACTTTTTGAAATTATTTGCGTCCATTTCATTATGGTCATTATGGTAGTCCCCTGCAGTGCTTTTGCATTTATAAAGGAGTTTGGCACCTTTGACAAAACCATTCTCGCTGCCAGCATGGACCACAATCCAACATTGTCCGGGATTGAAATTCTTTTTTACACTTGCATCAGTTGCATTTTGCCAGCATTTTGAAACGGTATAGTGGCTGTGTATCCACGTTTCATCCAAATATATGACTGGTTTTTATAGACTCCCTGTTTATCATTTTCACGTAATCTCCGCAAGTAACGTGCTCTCCATGCTGCTATCTCCGGTTTCTGAATAAGATATTGTCTTATATTTTTACATTTTGTAAACTTATATCCAAGATTCGTTTTTATAATTTTCCAGAGAGTGACTTTTTGCCCAGGAAAATTGAAGTCTTTCTTTGCTTCTGCTAATATCTTGCGCAGCGTAGGAACTTCCTTTTTAAGTGTGTAGAAACGGTCAATTATGTTTCGAATCGAACACACCATGAAATCATCTATTTCCAACCTCTTTGTGGCTAATTTCTTTTTTCTCGGTAACGTCAATTTTATTTCTTGTGTACTTGAAGTACTGGGCTTACTGAGCTCATTTTAATTTTTTTTGCTTCAGTCTTTATATTTCTTAAAGTACGTTCAGATATACCAGTGGCGGCCGCAGTTCTCTTGATAACGTTATCGAATGATTTTAATAGCGCCTGGTACTTCTTTTCATTTTCCAACAACTTAATTTCTATTTCCGACGGTGCATCGGGCTGTGTGAGCAGCGTGCTGCCACAAGTATCACGTGAGTTTTAATTTTTTAATCTGGCAATACTTTTCATAGCCACGACATCGTGAAATCATAAGGCGTTATCAACTGCTCTTCAACCTTTTCTTGTTCAAAGAATGTCATTATTTTATACAATAAATTGCGTTCGCCACTGTGCAAGACCTTTCCTCTTTTACTCATTGTAACAGAACAAATTAACGAATATCAACAGAAACAAAAACAAAAAATCAACAGTAACAAAAACAACAGCAAAAACAGTAACAAACTAGAGAACGTACGGGAGCATAAAAAACGGACGTAAGTACACTTCGACGTTGCTATCGGTACTAAAAGGGCGACGCTTGAGGCGCGGAATATGTGGGCGCGGCGGGAGGTAACGGCATTCTTGAAGTGAACGGCTAGTATATATATATATATATATATATATATATATATATATATATATATATATATATATATATATATATATATTTTTAAAGGTATTTGTACATTTCAATACAGTGACCACTGTATTGAAATGTACAAATTGAGTAATGCCATATCTTTCATAATTTTGCTGTTGAAACTATATTTTATGTATGGGTTAAATCTACTTGTATAGTAGATTTAACCCATTTATAGATCTATTTCCAATTATAGCAAGTAGAAGCGTAAGAGCTTGATAAAATGGTTTTGGGATCAAACAAAGAAACATTACATTACATTATTAGTTTTTCACTTTATTTTGGTTGTCAGCTTCTCAAATAAGTCCAAATAGTAGATCTCCTGCCACTCATTCTTATCGTACAATTATCAATATTCACTAAGTATAACAATCGAAATTTGGTCAGTATTGGATGATGCAATAACATGTCAGGTGTGGCGGGGAAGCGAGGGCGAGGGAAAGATCCGGCGCTAATCTCGCTCGCTTTACGGTAACAAGATTCAACATAATTTGGTTAGGTACCGAGGTGATCCTGCCTAATAATGTTTTTCCGAATATTCGGTTCGGTAAAAGTTTTGCCGAACTTTCGGCCGAATATTCGTATTTGGTTAAATCCATATTCGGTCCATCTCGTCGCCAGTCGGCTTTTGGTTGCACAATGAGAAGTGCCCCAGTGGCGGTGCACGGACAGCTGTGTTTCCAGGGATGCGGATACTAGCTGGTGACTCGCCTGTACGCGTATTCAACATACCTGGATTACGTATACAATGAAATGCTTAGTCCATACAATACTTTAGGGAATCGGCTTTATTTTTTTTTTACGATTTTAAGATTGCTTAAAGATAATATTTATATGTCCTGTGTTCAGCAGTGAACTTGTGATATGCTATAATAATTATGATGATATTAAATACACATATTACTTTTAAAACTTACTTTTCTGAAATCCATAGCATCCTGCTTATCTGTAACAATTTCCCTCAAGTTGACTATATTTTTATGGTTCAATTGCCTCAGGATCTTGATCTCCCGCACAGCAGTAATGGGAAAGCCCTCCTTCTCATTCTCCAGACGAACTTTCTTCAGTGCAACCAGTTGGCCCGTGTTTTTATCCCTGGCCTTGTACACTTGCCCATAAGTGCCTTCACCAATTTGTGTTATTACCTATATAAATATATTTTTTATTACTGAAATATACAAGTAACTAACTACAAACAAAATAAAACAAATTATTTATGAAATTTTCTTTTTAAATATAATTTTGTTGCATTAAAACTACATTCGCTAAAAATTTCTTTTCAAAGACAAATTTATTTTTTGTGGTAAAGCATTTTACCTGGAAACCGTCGACACACTTCTCTCCCCAGTCTTTAGCGTGATACGTAGGCGTAGCAACGGGTACAACTTTGGAGCCGCGTCTTTTCAAAATTCTCGGCCTCTTTAGTTTGGAACTAGACTATATAGAAAAAATAATTCTGTATAAATCAAATTGTATTAAAAATATTGTAATAATATGCGAAGTTCAATAATGTTGCGCGCCATAATTAATGAATGGTACATTGCACTAGCGCCATCTAGTATCGAGTATCAGAATTAATCCCTCTAGAGAATTCCATACTAGAACTTTCTACACCTAGTCAGTTGGGACCGGTATGTACTCGAACATTCTAGATGTTTCAGTAGAAGAAGGCCTATATAAGACCGGTAGAACCGCGACCGGAGCAGTATTGAATTAGCGATACAAGCTTTAACTTCGAAGCGATATAACTGCGAATTGTGTTTTATTAATTGTTTTAGGTTGTAATTGGTGTTCGGTAATTAAAGTGTCAATTTCGGTAATTCAATCGGCAGTTTTTATTGTCACAAACCCCAAGCCCGTAACAATAAGTTATGTCTTATTTGCAAAGTTTGACAGTCATATATTCTATATAAATCATGTAGTGGCGGTGTAAGAATACCCACCACCCCGAATCGTGGGTGTCGTAAAGGGCGACAGAGGGAAACTAAAACAGGAGATGGGCAGCACCATATTCATCATAACCGCTGAATAAAAAAATGCAGTTGCCAACCCGCCTGCCAAGCGTGGCAAATATGGCAAAATGGCCCCTATGAGGCAATACATGAGGAGGGCTTTGTTCACCAGTGGACTTTTATAGGTGGTACTAGATAAAATAGATAGATATTCGAAATTGTTGTACCATATGTCTTGCACTTTCGATGTTGCTTCAAGCCACCAATCTGTGATCTTGTGCTGCTACCTTACTCATCTCATTATATAAGGTTATGCAAAAAGCGACTAAAAAAATCAAAGGTATGAGACCTCACATGACAAGCGTTGCCATTTCATTGGTGCAAACTCTCCCTTGAAGCTGAGGAAGTGAGAGATACAAGTGTCGTGCCTTTTTTGCTTAAAATTTATTATTTTATTAAGTGTTGTTGAGTTACTATAGTAAATTTTTCTGTCTTGGTGGAGGTTTTAATATCTGTAAATTAGTAAGTGTTTGTAGTTGTGCCGTTTTTATGCAATTTTTTGTTGTAGTAATATAATGGAGGACGAACCTCCCGATCCCGGAAGGGGTCGCAATGATTCCTTTTCCTTACCCATTAACATTGATAATGTAGAACTAATTAACCGTAAACGTGCCCAAGTAAGTAACGAGTCTGCCCATCCACAAAAAATAGTTATTACTGATCCAAAACAACAGTTTCCTTCAATACAATCCTCATATACCCATCCTGATTTTATTAATAAAAAAGTTAAGTACTCTCAAGATGATGCCGCTCCTTTTCTAGTTCACGTAAGTAAAATCTCAAATGATCAGCTGTCTGGAGTAACTCTTAAACCAATTAAATTCGGTCACTTTCTGTATCATAACAATATTAAAAATATAGTCCATGATGGAGTCAAAAAAGTTGGACGAAATAGAATATCAGTGGAGTTTAAAACAGCTGCAGATGCAAACACCTTTATCGATCACCCAGCTCTCCAAATTTCCAAATATGAAGCAACCATCCCCTCATATAGTATCACTCGTATGGGGCTAGTTAGACAAGTTCCCATAGAGTGGACACTAGAAGAATTAATAGCAGCTATAGAAATTCCCTCTGGCTACGGTTCTATAATTAAAGCACGGCGACTTAATAGACGATCAGTTAGTGACAGCAATAGCGTTTCATGGGTTCCAACTCAGACGGTTGTTCTAACTTTTTCTGGACAAAAACTTCCTCCCCATATTTACTGTTTTTACACTTCAATGCCAGTAGAAAAATATATTTTGCCACTAATTCAGTGTCATAAATGTTGTAGATTTGGCCATGTTACTTCCCAGTGCCGATCATCTCCTCGCTGCTTTGTGTGTGCACAGAATCATGAAGGTTTAGCTTGTTCTCGACAAACTCCTACTTGTCTATTCTGCTCAGGTCCCCACACCGCAAAAGACCCTACTTGTCCTGAACATCTAAGGCAAAAATCTATAAAACTTGTTATGTCACAAGAAAATATCTCATATTTAGAAGCTTCAGCTAGATTCCCTCAGACAAAAAGATCCTTTGCTGATACAACAAGAATCCAGCCTCGTAATTGTTCTCAACAGACCCCTTATACCATAACTGACAGTCTTTCAACCCCTTCGGCTCAGCTCTCACAAACTGCATCATACAAAAAAACAATTTTTATCCCTCAACGTACCTATAGCCAATCATTAAATTCTGGATATGATATGGCAGCCCATCAGGCAATTGTTGAGAATCCTAATTCTTCCCTTCCTAATGAGTGTGCTCTACTGGGAAATGACAACAACTCCTCTAGTAATGATAATTTCTGCGAACTTATGATATCAATTCTAATTAACATGATCTCCCGTTTTAATGACACGGAACTTCCTCTCAGCTTACACCAAAAACTTACTCAGCTTTCCTCCTTAGCCCGTAACATTCGCAGTCCCGCCAATTCTTCAATGGAATTGTCGGAGCATTAGAAATAAAAAAAATGAACTCATTTACCTCATTAATAAATTTCATCCCTTCATTCTTGCCATCCAGGAGACATGGCTTAGACCTGAGTCTCATTTTAGGGTTTCAGGCTATGCATGCCTCCGGGATGATAGGAGTGATGGTCGTGCTGGCACCTCTATTTTAATTTCAAGAACAGTTACATTTTCACAAATTCCTCTCCCTTCTCATAGTCCAGCAGTAAATGCTGTTGCTATTAAGGCCCTTGATGTCTCTATTCTCTCTGTTTACATTCCTAATCCTGATGCAAATGTTTTAACAGAACTTGCAACACTTATTTCTTCTCTGTCACCTCCTATGGTTATTTTGGGAGATTTTAATATGCATCATACTGTTTGGGGCTCCCATCTGTGTGATTCACTGGCTCCCTTATTTTTAGATCTTATTGATAATTTTAATCTCTGTATTCTAAATGACGGGTCTCCTACCCGTCGAGTATCCCCATTACAAAATGTTAGAAGTGCCGTTGACCTAACTCTCTGCTCCCCAGATATTGCTTCCCTTCTTTTGTGGCAAATATTACCTTCTAGCTATGGCAGTGACCATTTTCCTATATTCATCACTCCTCCTACTTCACCTAGAATAAATTTTACATTTTGCCCGAGACTAAAGTATAATCTATCCAAAGCTAATTGGCAATTATATTCTACAGTTTTGGAACAAGAGGTTTCAACTCTTCCCCCAATTAACAATGATAATATTGCTCCTGTATATATAGAGTTCAGAAATGCAATTATTTCTGCTGCTAATAAGTCAATCCCCTTAAAAAAACCTTTCAAAAATAAGTATCCTTCCCCTCCTTGGTGGGACCAAGATTGTTCAGCAGCTTGTAGGAGAAGAAAAGAGGCTGAATTAATATACTCCCGTTCTATGACTGCAGAGAATTATATCTCCTATAAAAAATTGCTGCAGAAACCTTAAAATTACTGTCAGACAAAAAGCGAACTGGTTGGTTTAAATTCTGTGAGTCACTGTCACCTAGGACTCCCCCATCTTTGGTCTGGAGAAATGTTAAAAAATATCGCTGTGCAGTTTCTAGTGAAAATATAATTTCTAATGATCGTTCCCTGTGGATAGATGAATTCTCTAATAAACTTGCACCACAAACAGTCCCATCTTATGATGAATGCCTAGTTTTTAATTCTGCTTTTTTAAAAACAAATGATAAATTTGATTCCCCCTTTTCTTCTCAAGAATTGTTTACTGTACTCAATGGCCTTAAAGACTCCTCACCAGGTATTGATGGGATTCCTTATTCATTTATAATTAATAGTAGTGAGAACACTAAAACTGTCTTACTATCCATTTTAAATTTTATTTATATTACTGGTAATCCTCCTGCTGAATGGAAAACCCAAATTATTTTGCCCATTCTCAAACCAGGTAAGTCTAGCAATGACCCTTCCAGTTACCGACCTATTGCCCTTTCTTGTACTTTGGCAAAAATCTTGGAACATTTAATAAAAAATCGCTTGGAGTGGTTTTTGGAAAGGAATAATCTCTTACCTAAAAGCCAATTCGGTTTCCGAAAAGGTTTAAGTACCATGGATAGCCTAAGTACTTTGGTCACAGATATTCATATTGCTTTCTCAAAACATGAATTTCTCATAGGAGTTTTCTTGGATATTTCTTCTGCATATGATAATGTGCTACTTCCTGTGCTCAGGCAGAAAATGCTTAATCTGAGCATTCCAGTGAGGATAGTCAATTACGTCTCTAACTTTCTCTCTTCTAGATCAATATCTATAAATGTTAAAAATCTCCTGCTTCCCCCAAAAACTATATGGAAAGGACTTCCACAAGGCTCAGTTCTTAGTCCTCTCCTTTATTCTATATATACTCACGATTTAGAACTTTCAGTAAATTCTTTTTGTAATGTTCTTCAATATGCAGACGATTTAGCTCTATACATCTCCTCAAACAACTTCACAGTGGCATGTTCCCGTCTAAACTCATCCATGGATTATTTACAAGAATGGTTAACTAATCATGGCCTCTCTTTAAGGCGAATTCCCGATATATCCGTTGTATATGATAAGCAACCTTTTCCAGTTAGAGGCAATGTTAAATTTTTGGGAGTTATCCTTGATTCGAAATTGGCCTTTGGTCCATACATTGAATATATAACACAAAAATGCGAAAAAAACATAAATATTCTTCGGTCTTTGTCAGGTGTTTGGTGGGGGTCCCATCCTTTTTCTCAGAAATTACTGTACAATGCTTTAATACGAAGCCACCTTGACTATGGATGTTTTCTGTTGGAGCCTTGCAATAAATCATCCCTAAAAGTAATGGACAAAATTCAATCGAAATGCCTTCGCATTATTACAGGAGCAATGAAATCCTCACCAATAAATGTTCTTCAGGTTGAGTGCGTAGATCCTCCTTTAAGATTAAGAAGGCAATACCTTTCAGACAGATTCTTATTTAAGATATGCCAGCTTTCAGATCATCCCCTAATTCCTAAATTGCACCTTCTTTCAGAGTATATCTCATCTGACCGATACTGGACCCATAAGGACTCTCCCTGCTTGTTTAAAAGTTTTGTAATTTTTCTTCAGCTTCCTTACCCAATCTTTCAATGTAAAATAAATCCACTCTTTGATGTTCCTTACGAGGCTATTGTTTTCCAACCCGACATTCATCTAGATCTAGGTATAGAAAAGGATTCTCCAATGGCAAATTTGAAATTAAAAGAAATTATAGAAAACACCTTTAAAGATTGGCTTGTCATGTACACAGACGCTTCAAAACAGTCTGATGAAGACTATACTGGAGCTGCTGTTTGGATTCCTAAGTTCAAAATCATTCTTAACTTTAAATGCCCCTCACTATCCTCCACTTTTACCGGTGAAGCAACTGCAATCAGTGAAGCTTTGTTATATGTAGTCACATAATCTTAATAAAACAGTTATTTTCACAGATTCAAAAAGTTGTTTGTTAGCTATTTTGTCCAATCAATTCCATAACAAACATAAATTTCCACTAATTCTTAAAATAAAAAATACCCTATTCAGATGCCATCTTAAAGGAATCCATGTTTCAGTGGCCTGGATTCCAGGCCACAGTGGTATCCATGGTAACGAAACAGTGATGTACTCGCTAAAAATGCAATTGCTAATGGCATTCTACAAAATTTAATTTACTCACATGACCTAATTTTGCTAGCTAAAAGGAAACTGAATGAAAATTGGAATAAATTATGGGAAGTTTCCAAAAATGTTAAAGGTAAGCACTATGCTGCCATCCAAGAGGTTATTCCTCCCAAGCCTTGGTTTTTTAAATTTAACAAAGCAAATAAACATGCAACTTCAATCATTTGTAGATTAAGAATTGGACATGCTTGTACACATGCACATCTGGCAAAAATCAGAGTAAGGGATAGCTCATTGTGTGAATGTGGCTTAGATGAAGGTTCCACAAACCATATTTTTTTCAACTGTCCCAAATTATCCTCCTCCCTTTATGATTACCTTCCTCCTTATATTCCTCGACCTATAGATTTTAATTCTCTTTTAACATATACCAGTACTCCTTTTGTGTATATTTTATGTGATTTTATTAATACTAATAATATGAAACTTTAAATCCTTGTCACTTTTAACATACGGGTAAGAGTCTAACACCTGTGTTTGTCATATTTGTTCTAGGTAACTCAACAAATAGATTTGTCAAAATTCTCGGAGGAAAACTGAATCCTTGTATCATCACAGACTCTTATTTTAATTAAACTCATAAGCTTTCATTTTCTACTCTATACGTCATTGGCGAATTTAATCAAACCGCCACAAAAGAAAGAAGAAGAAGAAGAACTCTCCCTTTCATAGTAGAGAACCAAGTAAAAAAGTGTACTATTTACAGGTCAAAAAATGACGAATAATAAGATGGAACTATTGCTATCTATCTCAGGCTATAAAATCCTCTGGACTTTTTTAGTCTTTGTCTTTAAAATAAAATGGATCAATTAATTTTCTGTTACTGCCATTACATGGCAGATGATGTTAAGTATACCAGTGTCAAACCCTGATTGCAGCACACTCCAAGGACAACTCACTATGCAGCAGCGAGAAAAAATGTAGAGCAAAGCGGCAATAATAATGCAATAGCAAATTAATGTGGCAAATGAGCAGCGCAAATTTGTGTACTGAGATGCAGTATGGTATGGCCATTGACGTATAGTGTGTTTCATTATGTGACAGTATAGTGCAGTGTGGTACAATGTTCTACAGCATGAAAAGTATGTTAGTGTTGGGTTATGTTGTTTTTTTTTTTTTACAGAATAAGGGTGACAAACGAGCATTTCATCTGATGGTAAGTGAATGAAGTGGCCCATAGATGTCTAACCTTGATTAAGAATCAAAATGCAGCTGTGCTGTCACCACAGAGGACTAAGATGGAATACCTCGTTTCCAGTAAGAATCTCCGGTTCTCTACACTTACCACACGAAACCCAGCGGCATTAAGCTTCCATTTCACTTGGTATGGTAAGCTGTAGTGCAGTATAATGTTGTACAACATAGTACAGTAGTAGTGTGATACAGTACTCGTATAATGTCTTGGTAAGCGACTGCTTAGAGTGGTGCAGGATGATAAAGTGCTATGCGATGGGAGTGACCCCATTCGGTAGAGTGCGGTACGGTGCGTTGCGGTACGATACAGTTCGATACGGAGCGGTGCGGTCCGGTACGGTACGGTCGGGTGTTGTGCGGTGTACGTACGTTGGGGTCACGTTGCTTGGAGTTCGCTCTGAATACGTGCGAGTAGGAGTCGCGGCGCGAAGCTGGCGGGGGCGTGGAGCCGTCCAGCTCATCACCGCTTAACTCTTCAGACTCACCCACCACTGGAACATCACCCACAGGTAGGGCTCATTTTCATTGTTTAAACAAAGCATGCGAAAACCGAGAATAGGAATAGAGTAATTAGCAGATCAATAACACAATCGAAATACAGCATGTGAGCACTCCACACAAGCAGGTAGACAACCAATGAAATTCACCAGTCGAAATTCGTCACGCAATGTGCCACGCGTGTTTTTGTTAGATAATACTCAAAGCAACTGGTAAATGTGATTCATTAAATTTTTTATGAATTTATCACACCACAGATGGATTCCCTATCCACCTAAAAAGGTTTTCCGGATACAGGTCTTATAGCATGAGTTTTAAAACCTCTACCCAATTCTGAATCGCCCCTTATCGACCAATAAAAACGTTTTCCCGGATGCAGTCATTGTGGCATGTGTAATAGAAATCTTCCGCATCACTTATGTGCTATTTATCATCCAATGAAAATATTTTCTGAAATGCTGGCCTGCGTTAAAATTTATTAAAGCACATGCCATAGTGCTTTAATAAATTTTAACATCCCGAATCTGTTCCCTAATTAACAATTAAGACCTTATGGTGTTTTTTATCTTCTCACAGAACACATTTACATTATTTTAGGTCCCATGGACATAAGCCTTTCCCATATACCCCAATACGCGAGGCAGGCAGATTTACGAGACACAGCCAAATGCACTCCCCTTTTGGTTATGTTCGCCTTCACTAGTTTGTGGAATGATGGAATATGATAGAAGATGCCGACATTCAGCAGTGGACTTTTATGGGCTGTGAAAAAAATCCACATAAAAATTTGGTTTTACATACTAAATTAATAATTCTTATCCACAAACTTCATTGTTTTTCTTTGTAATACCTTTTTATTTGGAGAAATTCAACATCATTCTAATAGTTTATCCTACCTCTGCCTTGTTGGTCTAGTGGTTGTAAACGCAACTGCTGATCATGAAGTCCTGGGTTTGAATCCCGGGTCGGGCCGAAAAATCAATTATAGAGTTTTTTCATCAAGAAATTCTCAGTAGCTGCCCGGAGTCAAGAAGTTGGCGGTGTCTCACCCCCGTGCCTCGGAAAGCACATATAGCCGTTGGGCCTAAGCTTGATCTGTCTCCCGTTGTGAACTCGATGGGACCTTCCCATTGGACTATGAGAGTGAGGAAATAGAGTGCACATGTGCTTGAGCATACACTTGGGCACAATAATACTGTCTTGCACCAATGGCTAGTCTCCGTTGAGACTGGTCACCGTGACCGAAATTCGGTCTGAAGGACATTATTATGATGTGTATATCCTAAAGCCATAATGAGATATTGTATCACAGAGGATATTGTAGAATAATCTTACGTGGCGGCATGGGAAGGTTCATAATGCCAGTTCTCTTTGGCTTCTCTGGTTTTTTCACTGGACTAGGAGAAGGTGTACTAAGCGGACTCTCATTAGCCAATGTTTTTAAGTCTTCAACCTGAAAATAAAAAATATGAGTTAAGAAATATTGTTAGACCATAGATTTAGTATAAACTAACGATAGAACATAAATAAATAAACAAATTCTCTTTATTTCAGGCATATTCCACCCATATAAATTACCAACAAAAAAAGACAATACAGTACAGAATTACTAAAAATTAAGAAATAATTATATTATAATAATATCTAAGTATAAATGAAGGGAACTATCACATCAAGCAGCTATCTTAAGCCATTTTGAATAAAAGGCTGTGGCCGGCAGTCTTACCGCAAACTCACTAATTATCCTGTTTCTACACTCACCAACCCTAAACATGAATGATGCGATTCTGAATCTTTGAATGGCATTAAACATAATTATTAATTCGTGCTTCGGCAAACATGCCTGAAGCACTACAATAGCGTTTGAGACCCATAAGAATAGATTGACAATGCCAAAGAATAGATTGGTAATGCCAAAGAGAAAGAGTCCATTCAGCGAGAAAACGCAGTCAACATTCTTGGCACGATACCATGGGGATTAGGACTTAGATATTTAGAGTTTTAGTTTTATTTTATTATCGTTTTTTAATATTGTATGTATTTTAATCATTGACTTATATATTACTAGCGTAAGGACCGGGCAGACCGAACAACTAAAACGGACCAGTGCGCTGGCCCTAAAATTACAGTTTAGGGCCAACGCGAATCGGTCGACAGTGGTGCGCGCGCAGGACAGATTTGTCTGTCATAAATACGTCTAGTTGCGTGGTAAAATAATAAAAAATTATGATACAAAGATTAAAAAAAAAAAACATGGGATATCGTATCATCGGTAAATAATTAATTTTGTTACAATTAAATTATTATATAAATGCATTTTTAAAGTTTTTTTTTACAGTTAGTTTAGTTACGTTACCAAGATTAAGACCCTCAAAAATATTATATTTGAAAAATAAAATATACTATTTTAAAAAATTATATCACGTTTGATGTTTCATGTTTCTTTTTTCCCATGTGCCGGGATTTTGACGTCACGCGTCTAGTTTATCTATACGTTTCGTTTTTTGACGGTTTCATTTTTATTTCTGTTTAATTTTTGTCTAAAGAACTTATTATAACTTAAATTTTGAATATTGGTACCAAATATATTTTATATTCTATTGAATAGGGTAAAACAAAAGGAGTACAAAAGAAACTATATCTGCTTAATTGGATCTAAAAATCTGATTCATAACATATTTTGAAATTCTATTTTCAAACCGATTGTTTCTGGACCATACAGTTTTTATCATGGTAGTCTCTCATTATAGTTGTATCAAGGATGCAACATAAATGCAACGATTGAGCATCGACTGATCCAGTAAGGGAGCTAATTCTAATTTTATTAAAAAAACGCGGTACTCATGTACAATATAGAAATTCTCGATATCGTAGGTTTGATAATAAAATGTAAAAGGACCCAATAATAATACATGTTGACCTTTATGTAAAATTATTGTATTTTCGCTCAGTATTATGATGATACTATATACTGCAAACTATGAAATAACGGTACAATTAAGATAATTATACTACGAAATGCGACCCTGGTTACGTCGTGTTTTGATATGACGTTTGTATTATGACAGATGCGATACTTTTTCTTGTATGAAAAAGTTATGAGTAAAATATTTAGATGGACCTATCCTTCCTTTTGAAATCATTGATTTTAATGTTTCATTATATGTCCGCAATAAGCCACCTTAATAGTTTTTACATGATAAAATGCTTTTAAGATATCCAATTTATCAAAATACGACGAGTAGTTAGAGAAGATATGCGGGATTAGATGAACATACATCGCCTTCTAAAATCGTAAACATCCTTTTGGATTCGCCGTAGTTGGGTAAAAATATTAACTTAAATCATCTTCATCAAATCAGAAGACACGATGATAATGCAATCGGTATCGATAATTGAAGTTGAGGCAAACAATGCGTTGTACAGCACTATATGTCACCCAGACATGCACATTACACGCACACTTGTGATTTTGATTTTGGTCTCGCCCTAATCACTCCATCGCAAATCTATACCATACTATATCTCGATACGAACATTTCTGTATTCTGCTGCTATCAAAATGGAAAAACTTTAATAAATTTATAGAACTCTTAGAATTTTTTCTACAATGTGTAGGTAAGCAACATATAATATGTGATGACTTTAACAATGACGTGACCATTGTTGATAATAAATCCACAAGTTTATATGTTTAATCAAATCTTACAATTTTAGGCATCTTGTTAATGACGTTACATTTATGAGAAATGGTTCTCACTCACGCATACACAACCTATTGACAAACGTATCAGAGGATTACATAGTTACAGTCAATATCAGTCATCTTAATGGTCTATCAGATGGCCACGCTGGTATCATAGTTCACTTATTAGTGGAATCGACAAAGATAGATAATTAAAAAGAAATCGCAATAAAAATTGATAAACGAGTATTCAATATTAAAAATAATGACATTTTTAGAAATGAAAGGGAATTCATCTCAACCTACCCCTGACCTGGAAAGTCGACCTGGTAGCCATAGCAGACACAATATGTGAACTTACATGCTAGCTATGCCTTACGTACCTTGCGAGAAGAATTAACCATTGATCAACTTCTAAATGTGTACTATGCGCTTGTCGAATCCAAGTTAAGATATAGTTTAAAATTGTGGGGCAATATCTATAAATATAATATGAAAAAAGCATTCACTGCCTAGAAAAGGGCTATAAGAGCAATAGTATGCATTCCGCCTTGGGAAATATGTAAAGAATATTTCAAAAAGTTACACACAGCACCCAGCCTATATATTTTGATAATTCTGGCCGACGTTTTTAGAAACAAACATTTTTATGAAAGTGATGAAGAAATGAAATAGAGAGAAAGTACCCGAAGGATTGACTTGACTTTGCCTATTATGCCTAAACTGGAGGTTGTGAAACACTGTCCTCGTTATCAGGCAGTTTTACTATTTAACAAGACGCCTAACAAATTCAAAGAAATAAAAACGTTAAGTGTTTTTAAAACAGAGTTGAAGGCACTACTTACACAGAAATGTATTTATAATATTGATGAATTGATGAACTTTAACAATACTCTATATTTAGAATAAAAAAGTAAAAATATTAATTAAATAAGATATAAGGGACAGAAAATTAAAAAAAAAACACCTCACGTAATTTATGGACGCCCCCTAAGAAATTTAATAGTTAACTTATTTATATTTTATTTATTTTTGAACATTTTTACTTTTTTAAAACTATGGAGTAGTTCATTTGCTAGTTTCTTTTTTTACTGGTTTTTCTTTATTATATAAAGTAAATAATATATTAATTAACATATATTATGAATATTAATTGAAATAATTATATACATAAGAAAGGTACAATGACATTTATTGGTTTATTTATTTATTTAATTGTTTGATTATCTAATTAATTTATTTTGTTTAAATAAATTAAGGCTTAGCAATATAATAAGGACATTCCTGTAATATTCGCACACAATGTATTTTTAATAATTTTTGTGTGTAAAATGATGTATTGACCAGGATTAAGATAGGAATGCTTCGGTGGTTTGGTCATGTAGAAAGAATGTACAAGGAAAGAGTGACAAAGCAAATTTATATTGCAGATGTGAGTGGCATAGTCGGAAAGGGGCGCTTTTGATGAAGATTTATCGATCAAATTAGCGAAATATTGAAAATGGGTCAGATTAGGACTACCCTTTACCGGCGAGCGTGAATGCGTAGATATATGGATGTAAAGCAAGCGAGAGATGTGTGTCGGGATCGTGCCAAATGGAACTCCGTAGTCTCTGCCTACCCCCGTGGGTCACAGGCGTGAGTGTTTATGTATGTATGTAGTATGTAATTTATTGTATAAAGAAATTGTTTGATATCTATGATAGACATGAAATATTAATAAAATGTTATAGTATTGCTACCATTAACACAAGCAACAATTTACTTTCACCATCTTAGAATATGTACAATACGGCCGACGTATCTTGGCGAGTCTGAATATAGGCTCTGCGAAGTTTAGCGCATGAACACTCGTGAAGAAAACTGTTATTGTCATTTTTTTATATATACCAATGTACAAATAAAATTTCCCTAATACAGTGACCAAAAATATCAAAACACTTTGGAGACATTATAAATTAAAGATTCAATTTTGATACCTCACCTTTCGATAGGGGCAGATTTTATCACAAACACATACAATATTATTTACATTTAATACTTTTTATTTATTTACACTTATTATTATTTAATCACTGTCGCTGAGGGGGGAAATTCCTAACATAAAGTCGTCGGCCCCTTGTGTACCATGTGAGGTACTTGGCATAGGTTCATCTTCGTAATCGTCGCTCTCACTTTCAGACTCACTTTCTGAATCTGAAGCTGTATTAATGATGAATAATTGATCCGTCATTTCGTCAATAATATGGTCGCTCTTCCTATAGTCATGTTCGACCTCTTGCACTTTTCTGCATAAAGCACTCCATTCATTCTGACCCATTAAATTTACTTTTTCTTGTATGAGCTCCATTGTCCGGGTTACGTTCCAGTCGACGTTTTTAGCGGCTACGTGCCCTTTAATGGCAGCCCACACCATCTCGATGGGGTTTAAATCGGGATGATATGGGGGTAAACGAAGGACATCGTGGTTGTTTTGTTTAAACATTTCATCTATTACGTATTTTTTATTCACGTCTTTGTTTTTTTTTATTAGATCGTAAAGTTGTGGTTTACGCATGTCCTTTTCATATGGTATACCCTTTTCTAATAACCACGATTCCATTTTTGCCTTCTTGTCATTAGATGTAGGGGCAGGATCCATTAATTTGTTGTGGTACGGAGCATTATCGATAACCACCACCGAGTTAGGGCTCAAATTTGGAATCAGTTGGGTCCGTAACCATTTCTCATAATTTTTGAAATTCATGTCATCATGATAGTCTCCGGTTTTGCTGCCAGATTTGAACATTAGTAGCGCGTTCGGAACAAACCCTGCTTCTGACCCAGCGTGTACCATCACTATCCGCTGACCTTTTGATATCGGGCGCTTTAGTCCTTGAGCGGAACCATCTGACCACGCCTTACCTTTTGTATGTGATGAGTGGGCATACGACTCGTCAGTGAATACAATTGGTCGCCCTTCGTCCCTGTATTTTTTCATTGCCTTCAAGTACAAGATCCTTTTCAGGCGAATGTCGGTCTTCTCTATAAGAACCATTCTATTGGTTTCGGTCTTTCGCCACTTGAAACCCAAGTTTTTGATAATTGTCTTTAAGCTCGTTTTACCACCTTGAAAATTTATATCCCGTTTGAGTTTCGCTAGTAATTTGTTTATCGTCGGCATTTCTTTTTCAGTTTTGTGGAAGTTGTGTATGCATCTTTTTACTACTCCCTGGTCAAAATTATCCATATCAGTAATAGGTTTTGATCTAGACCTTTTTTTACCAGGCGTGCGGAATACTGAAAGTAAGCCCGAAATATTGCCTTCAGTTGCGATCCGCTGTACTGTGCGTTGGGACACACCAGTTGCGTTAGCAACTCTTAAATAAACTTTATCGACATCTTTTACGCCTTCTTCTTTTTCTTTTTTCATATATTGCGTTAAATCGTAAATAATTTTTCTCGCCTGGCGATTTAACACACTGTTATGTTTTGGTGGCATGTTTGGCGAATAATATAAGTGCTAACTGACACTTGCAAATAAAACAAATAAAACAAACAAAACAAACTTAACACTATTAATAAAAACAAACAACAATAACAACGAAAACTTTTGTAACCGACTGTGCTCAAGACAGAGATAGCGACACGAACACGACACCAATGCTAACGTGTGACTGAGAAATATTACCGTGTACCGAGCATTGCCGAATAAGCACGAAGCTTTACGAAGTAACCAGAAAGGGATGTCCAACACGCGTGCCTGAGGGTGTTGTTTAATCGATTTTTATTCAAATCGATTAAAATTAAGACATAAAAATATATTTATTTGCAATTTATAAGGAGGTTCTAAATTTTCTCAAATAGTCGTTACTCAAGAAGACGTTAATAGATAATTGATATTTAAGTACATTATGTCTTTCAGCTGAGAAAATAATATGTTTTTAGTTTTTTTTTTTATTTAAGTCGAAATCTTGTTTATTATCAACAAAATTCACTATATTTGTAAATCTATTTCGTTTAATATCTTATATAAACAAAAATCAATAACTTCTAAATAAAACTAATCGATTGCGATATTTTATGACTAAAGGGTCGATTGTGTTTACTTATGGTCAATCTCTAGCCTAGACCACCGCCCCCCGTACGTCGCCTCATGCCACCATTTTGTTCCTTAAAAAAGCTATTGCGCAACCTTCTGCGCGAAGGTCGGACTCGCCAAGATACGTCGGCCGTATTGTAGTAAGCTGTAAGTTTTTAGTGTAGGACTTTACGGATGGCGCAGTGCCACCTTTGCCAGTAGAGCTATATATTTATTTTTCAGTTGATATTTTGGACGTAACTAACCCTTTCTCTTGATTGTGTGAAAGGGGGTGCACAGCCTACTCTGTTGAAGCACTGCTACATGAGGATTTTTTGTGTCGGTAATAAATGCATTTCTAGAAAGGGCGGGAGGAATTTTAGAAGCAAAATAGAGTTATGTTCACATGTTACACCTAAGTGGTAATATAAAACAAAATATTTTACCTGAGTATTAGGGGGCATAGGCAGCTTAGTGAGACTCTTAGGTTTCTGGACTGGAGGCTGTTGACTGTTTTGTAAATACACTCCATCCACAACACTGCCACCCACCTTCGGCAACGGTGGTAGCGGAGCAGACGTGTTTGATGTTGGTACTGTTGGTTCTGTTGGTACTGTTGGTTCTGTTGGTACTATTGGTACTGTTGGTACTGTTGGTTCTGTTGTAACTGTGGGTTCAATTGGTGGTGGGGTTTGCGGTTTTTGCTATTAGAAGAGAAAAACGTTTGTTAGTAAAAAAATCACACACACAGATACGGTAGGACAAGGGCTAAGCACTCGCGCTTAAATTTCACAGTGGGAGCAACTTGCGTCCGATTTCAGATGGGATGAAACTGTTACCTGCACTTTCAAATACTGATATACAACTGAATCAGCAGTGAAAAAAAAACATCATAACTAAACCTGCATGTCTGAGAAATTAAAAAAAATGTAGACATGTAAAATCCACTACAGCCACGCATTAGGGTCACCGCGGCGGTTTGTTTCCTACAACAATAACCTTATTTCCTCATCTAATCTCAGAAATTAGAAGAGGCCTGTGCCACTTATGTAAGCTATTCCTTTTTCATTAAAATGTGGGAAATGAATGAAATAAATCAATTCAATTATGCATTATGAATACAAATTAATAAGATTTTCTATATCACTTATATTAATAATAATGTCCTCCAGACCGAATTTCGGCCACGGCGGCCTGCCTCAACGGAGGCTAGCTAACGGCGCAGGACAGGATTATAGTGCTGTTGTGTATGCGCAACCACAGGTGCACTGTCATAATCCAATGGGACCGGTAAACCGACACGACCGGAAAGAGATCAGACACAGGACCAACGGCTTTACGTGCTTTCCGAGGCACGGGGGTGATACACCGCTAACTTAATGACTCCGGGCAGCTATTGAGAATTTCTTGACAGAAAAACTCAATAATTGATTTTTTGGCCCGACCCGGAATTCGAACCCCGGACCTCATGATCAGCAGTCGCACTACTACAACCGCTAGACCAACGAGGCAGTCATCACGTATATTATACATCCAAATAACTATACCAAAAACAAATGAAAATGAAGATACTTTTTCATAAAATCTCACCTCATCAGACTTCACCTCAGCTTCATTGCTATCAGTCGTCTCACCATTTGCTGTGGCCTTCTGTTCAAAGGAATCAAATTCAGGTGGTGCCAGCATTGGTAGCTGATTTGTCTCTGTATCCGATTGTGTGGGCATTGGAATATCGACAATGTCTTGTTGTTGGGGCTCATCTTTGTTATTGTCACCATTTTCTTTTGAAGCCTTATAAAAAAATAAAGAAAAAATTAATAAATACTAAACACATCTTGGGTCCAGCTGCCTAGTGCAATAGGCTATTTTTTTCCTAGTAGATCCAGTTTTCTCATATTAATTATGATTTATGACTTACCTGTGTTGAACTGTCGGCAGTAGCATTGGACAATTCATCAATAGTGAGAATCTCTGGATTGTTGATAGATGTGGTTGAAGAGATTGCTCCTTGCGATTCCTCTTCCTTCTGGCTCAAAATTTCTTGCAGTTTCTGTATTAAAATTATCAATGGTTTTATATTCTAATTTTTTTATCAATAAATCTCCAACTGTGAAGATATCAGTATATACATTTCTTTTAAATTTAATGTTATATTCGTAAACCCTGTTTAACGATAATGACTTCGAAAACAACAGTCCAATTTTTTTAAAGATTACTAGTAACACTATTGACAACATTTATAACAATTATTCGTTGTTCAAAATGCTTGTGATAGTAGTGTGGTTCACAACAGTCGTTAAACGGCGGATTCGATAAGTTTACAGTCCACACTCTTAACTTATATTAGAAGACATGGATCTGAACCATGGTCCATACTACTGACTGTATGAGAAAGCTCAAGGTTGCTCAGCTAGCTATGGAGATTGCTATGCTTGGGGTGTATCTGTGTGATAAACTTAGATATGAGGATATTCACAGTAGAATCAGAGTAACCGACATATTCCAACTGATCAGTAAGCTGAAGTGGCAATGGGCCGGCTATAGCTCGAAGAACCTACAACCAATGGCGAAGAAAGATTTTCAAGTGACAGCCTCATATTGGTTAATGAAGTAGTTGCGTCACACTGACATAGCTAACAATAACATACAGGTGTATTAAATTAATTAAATAAATAACAAAAACTGAAGAGACCTTAGCCCTTTTGTGTTTGTCCTTAACAAGCTCCGCAAATAAGCTTGTATCGCTAATCTTCTCCTTGAAGTCAATCTTCCTTTGTAGCATTGTTGGTGGACTGGGTGATTCATGTTTACTCCTGAAAGGTAATAATTAAAAAGATTAATAGAGTTTGACTAGATGGTAACATTTCTTATATTTACGTGAACATTACCATTTAAATAATACTAGTTTTTACGGATTTTATCGCGTATATTAACTTTTTCATATACCCGATGTTTCACGTCACGGGGAGGACTGAGATGTTCAACGTCTAGATGTTATAGTTAACCAGTTACCATAGATTAAAATTATTAATTTTTGTTCCAATCTATACGGTATGAACTTACGGTATCTTGAAGTCTTGCAGTTGTATGCTTGGGTTAGGATTTAATATTATTAATTATAGGATCCCAAGCAGATGGGAGCACCCAGACATCTTCTCTATTGAAATTAGTATGTTTTTTGATTTCATTAGCGTCGCGAATCATCCTTGGAAGGAATCGGTGTTCTTTAGGGAGGATTTGTGGTGTAAATCTGATGTAGTGACGGGGGTGATCCTGTACGTGTTCACAAACAGCAGACTTCCCAGAGCATCGATTCTTCGCATCAGCTATATGTATGTTCTTTAACGTGGGTTTTAATTGATCTTTTAGTTTGTCCTATGTAGGAGAGACCACATTCACAATCTAGCTTGTACACTCCTGCATTTTGAGGGACGTTACACTTGACTGATGGTAAAAACTGACCAATCTTCTTCGGCGGCTTGTAGTATGTTTTAATGGAAGCGCGCTTCAAGATGTAGCCAACAAGATTGGCTATGACATCTGGACATTAAACATCTCAGTCTTTGTCTCAGTCTGAATTTTTGTTTCTTGCATATAGTGATGTTTATTGCAAGCATCGTGACTTAAGAGTTAGCGCGAGTATTGAACACTAGACAATTTAGTGTGGATATTTTGCGCAAATTAGTTTTTATAACAAATTAGTGTACATTATCATTTCCTACATTTGATATAGCCAATGCCTCAACGCTTGGTCATCAAAATTGTTATCATTCCTAAGATTGAAGATGGAATTCCCCATAGCTTGTAATCCTAAAGATTTCCTTACCCTTCAAACCAAAACATAGCGCAATGAGTCCACAACTTGCCTTCAACCTATCAAGATGTCTTCCTAGGGTTACTAGGCAGTAAATAGGCCTACCAGTTGATAAAATTAGCCTAGTGCATACCCAAAAACACTACACACCTGTGCTTTTCTCTAGTAGCTTCGCTATGTCTCGATCTATGCCTAGGTGGTGATGACGATCGCCGCCTGCTTCTTGATATTGACCGTCGACGCTTCAGCGAGCTTCGACTGTGTGACCTGCAGACAAATTCACAACAGAGTAGTAAACACTTGTGTCTCTGTAGCTAATACTGTCATATTCACTCAATTTTTATTTATTTAAAAACCTTATTATTCTTACCACCTTTATTGCTCTACCCATGCTGTGGTGAAAAATTTGTGGCAGGTCAAATTCTACATTTACACTGAAAAGTCTGAACTAAACCTTGTCATTGTAGCACCACCTACCAAAAAGTGTAGAATGTCTGCTGGGATAGCTATAGTTATCCATAGTGTCAAAGAAAGAACTTAAAATGTTTTGGTTCCCACCTTTGGTAACCTCTAGAAACTAGTCACGAACTAAATAAAACTATAAAATAAACTACTAATAAAAACTAAGAGTATACCTTAGATGTACACGGGTTTCCCTATGCCGTTCCCGTTCCCTGCTTCGGTGTCGCCTACGGGGACTCTTACGCCGGTGGCCACGGCGTGGACTGTATTCGCGACTTCGGACCGGCTCGTGAACTGGTGAATCTGGAAGCACAAAAGGAATTGTTCTCTGATTAATTTGAACATAGTGTATAATATACAATATGGATAAATTCTTCAGGCTCTATTAAACTAGTGGAATTCTTACTCGATATACATATTTTTTTTAATATTGTCGTAATTATCTCATTCTCATAATATTTATTGCAATTAGTTAGTAAATTGTCAAGTAATTTAATTTTAAAACCATTTAAGATTAGATGAATATAACAATATGTAAAATAACACTATAGTAGCACACAATCAAAATGTCCAAATCCATCAAAATGCACATATCGAAATTATACACTTTTTTTGTTTTGTTTGATTTTCATGGGTGAATTATCAACATGCAAAACTATAGACTGGTATAATATGATCAAATTTAAGGGGGTGTAATGTAATTTTCATATAATTTGTGTTTATTTAAACATATGCCAAAGTAAAAACTGGTGGTACTTTTTTACTACTTATTATACGTGGTAGAGCCCTGCTGCAGCTATATTACGGTTGTAGTACGAAAGAGTCTGCTCGACCAGGGGGGAAGGACTAGGCTCTCACAGAATACCAGCGTAAAATAGCGGCTTAACACTGCTGTTTAGTGTTTTAACCGGAAACAAGGCATTCCATCTTAGTTCTCAGGGGTGGCAACGCATCTGCATTTTGATTCTTAATTGAGGATAAATGTAGATGTCTATGGGCCACAGCATCCTCTTACCATCAGGTGGACTGTGTGCTCGTTTGTCACCCTTATTCTATAAAAAAAAGCTGCTACTTTTAAGAATAAGGGTGACAAACGAGCCTTGTTTGAACCCAGCAACTCAATAACTGACTAGATATCGAGTTAATCCTATTCACACCTTAAAAAGGACTTTTGGTCGATATTATAATTTTGTGACAACTGACAATATAAATTAAAAAAATATATCACAAACCAACATCTTAAAATAAAGTATGTACATGTACATTATTTGGAGAATTATGTATGAATAAGCAATATTAAAAATATGACATATTTTCTCATTTATCCACAGATCATATTATATTGTTCAAATAACTTTGGTATGATTCTTATATTTGTCTTTTTTATAATTATTTTACTTTGTGCAAAAAGCTGACTTATTGTTTATGTATGTAAGAAAAAAATTTTAATCTATGAATTTGTTACAAATTCTTATTTGCATTTGAACTCTCCCAAAAGTTAAATCATGTTGCTGTTTAAAAAGAACCTTTTATTCCACTATTATGTTGTAAGCTTTTAGTTAACTAATAAAGCTTGTAATACAGATCATTGAAAAAATTAATATATAGTTTAAATTGCTACCCTGTGCTAACTACAAAGGTAGTTTATACAACATATTTTAGCACAAAATTTGTCTGGGACTGTGAATCTATTGTATTATAATATATCAATGCCATACGGACTTAAATGTAATGCCTAAGGTGTATATAGTGAGGCACCCTCAGCTCTCATAATCAATGTATCATAGGGCAACTCCGTAGACATGTATAAGAAGGTTACACTGCATGAGTATGCAGAGCGAGTTAAGTCTCCTCGTTAACACATCTCATACATGAATAACGGCTTCCCTCCGAGCGCGTTTGTCATCATTGGGTGCTGTATAATAATTTAAATAATATAATTATTTTCTATGTTAACAAAAAAGTAGTTCACTAAGAACTTTATTGACTATCTTTAAATTATTTAGGAGTGGTGCCAAGAAAATCTCATTGCTCCAGAAGATGACATACACATGATCTAAATTTGACATGAAATAAATTGTCTTTTACCAATAAATTATATTATATTATTTATAAAAGTACAGACCACTAATTAAATATATATTGATCTGGTAAATTATGAGATAGTTTTATATAATTTAATAGATGGTGGAACCATCTATCAAATTATACAATATTTTCATGGCAACCCATTAATTTTTGTTTATGCAACTTTTAGAATCTCCTAATACATTATTTCACACCACTACTCCAAAATAAAATACAATTAAAAGTTAGTGATACAAAGGAGCCAGACCTGATATGACCATAATAGGTGACTGCACTCTGTGATCAGTCCAATAATCCCTCCTCACACGTTCATAATCTTGTTCAGTATCAGAATCTATGGTAACAGTCTCATGGTATGGAGGCACGGATGGCGTATGGGGTGTCATCGATTTCTGTCTCCTCCTGTCATACAAAACAAGGGAATATTTACTTATTGAAGTATTAATATAGTACTTACAATTCACGAGTGCGGTCGACCTTTCGTTGTTTACGACATAGTATAGTGTGACAGTGTGCGTGTCTGGCGGAGTGGGCGTCCGCTCGCAATTGACACTGCCACACTATGCACGTACATGTCGAACCACATCCAAAGGTCGACCGCACTCGTGAATTGCATGAACTATACATTTCTCCAAGTAGGAACTATTTTTTATATTGAATAAATAATAGTTTTGAATTATTTTAAAATACTATCAATGGTATTAATATAGGCTTATTATGCTAAAATGCTATAAATAATCTAAATCAATATGGCAGCAAACAATACATATGAAAGTTTGTACCAAATTTTTTTGCAGACCACATCACACTAAGATATTGATGTTATATAATATTAGCTTTACATACCTATTTAGTAAAGTTATTTTTATTGTTGATATGAAATTATTTATGATGAAAGATGATTAATTTGCACAAACTTGAACTTGAAAAAGTCATTTATTACCTTACGTTAACACTGAAAGCATAGAAAACAAAATTAAATTTTTATTTTGTAACACAACAAAGGATACAAAAGTAAAAAGCATGCATTGGAAATTATTATTTGTTTTAAAATGTTTAATAAAGCTTTTTAGTAAGTATTAATCATCTCTTACGAGGTAGACCATTCAGGAGATGGAGATGAATGGATGTATGGATTGGAGACATGAATTTAGAGGCAAAAAAGAGAAGTTTAATAGAAAATTAAAATCTTATTTAACTGATGTAACTTTAACCATTAGTATTAATCTTTTTCGTAACAAATGTCCGAATAAAGGGTTGTTATTACCACATGAGTAAAGAAACCGTACCAGCAGAGGCAAAGCTTCATACAACCGTGTTATAATACCGTATAACCGTATTATGATAGTTGCACTACTACAAGCTTGTGGCGCGCGTGTGCGTGAGCACTAGCGGCTCGAAATGTACAGAGAGAAACTGCTTTAAACCGGCTCAACCTGTGCTCAAATCAGAGTGATGTAAATTTTGTTTTTTAAAGAATGGCATGGTGTCAAACGAAATACAGTGCATGAGTGTAAATATGGCAATATAGCAAGATCTATATTTGGGGACCAAAGCCCCAAAATATGTAAACTGTAAAGCTATGTTCTTCTTCTTCTTCTTCTTCTTTCTTTTGTGGCGGTTTGATAAAATTCGCCAATGACGTATTGAGTAGAAAATGAAAGCTTATGAGTTTAATTAAAATAAGAGTCTGTGATAATACAAGGATTCAGTTTTCCTCCGAGAATTTTGACAAATCTATTTGTTGAGTTACCTAGAACAAATATGACAAACACAGGTGTTAGACTCTTACCCGTATGTTAAAAGTGACAAGGATTTAAAGTTTCATATTATTAGTATTAATAAAATCACATAAAATATACACAAAAGGAGTACTGGTATATGTTAAAAGAGAATTAAAATCTATAGGTCGAGGAATATAAGGAGGAAGGTAATCATAAAGGGAGGAGGATAATTTGGGACAGTTGAAAAAAATATGGTTTGTGGAACCTTCATCTAAGCCACATTCACACAATGAGCTATCCCTTACTCTGATTTTTGCCAGATGTGCATGTGTACAAGCATGTCCAATTCTTAATCTACAAATGATTGAAGTTGCATGTTTATTTGCTTTGTTAAATTTAAAGAACCAAGGCTTGGGAGGAATAACCTCTTGGATGGCAGCATAGTGCTTACCTTTAACATTTTTGGAAACTTCCCATAATTTATTCCAATTTTCATTCAGTTTCCTTTTTGATAGCAAAATTAGGTCATGTGAGTAAATTAAATTTTGTAGAATGCCATTAGCAATTGCATTTTTAGCGAGTACATCAGCTGTTTCATTACCATGGATACCACTGTGGCCTGGAATCCAGGCCACTGAAACATGGATTCCTTTAAGATGGCATCTGAATAGGGTATTTTTTATTTTAAGAATTAGTGGAAATTTATGTTTGTTATGGAATTGATTGGACAAAATAGCTAACAAACAACTTTTTGAATCTGTGAAAATAACTGTTTTATTAAGATTATGTGACTCTACATATAACAAAGCTTCACTGATTGCAGTTGCTTCACCGGTAAAAGTGGAGGATAGTGAGGGGCATTTAAAGTTAAGAATGATTTTGAACTTAGGGATCCAAACAGCAGCTCCAGTATAGTCTTCATCAGACTGTTTTGAAGCGTCTGTGTACATGACAAGCCAATCTTTAAAGGTGTTTTCTATAATTTCTTTTAATTTCAAATTTGCCATTGGAGAATCCTTTTCTATACCCAGATCTAGATGAATGTCGGGTTGGTGAACAATAGCCTCGTAAGGAACATCAAAGAGTGGATTTATTTTACATTGAAAGATTGGGTAAGGAAGCTGAAGAAAAATTACAAAACTTTTAAACAAGCAGGGAGAGTCCTTATGGGTCCAGTATCGGTCAGATGAGATATACTCTGAAAGAAGGTGCAATTTAGGAATTAGGGGATGATCTGAAAACTGGCAGATCTTAAATAAGAATCTGTCTGAAAGGTATTGCCTTCTTAATCTTAAAGGAGGATCTACGCACTCAACCTGAAGAACATTTATTGGTGAGGATTTCATTGCCCCAGTAATAATGCGAAGGCATTTCGATTGAATTTTGTCCATTACTTTCAGGGATGATTTATTGCAAGGCTCCAACAGAAAACATCCATAGTCAAGGTGGCTTCGTATTAAAGCATTGTACAGTAATTTCTGAGAAAAAGGATGGGACCCCCACCAAACACCTGACAAAGACCGAAGAATATTTATGTTTTTTTCGCATTTTTGTGTTATATATTCAATGTATGGACCGAAGGCCAATTTCGAATCAAGGATAACTCCCAAAAATTTAACACTGCCTCTAACTGGAATAGGTTGCTTATCATATACAACAGATATATCGGGAAGTCGCCTTTGGCGGGAAAAGATCACCACACTACTCTTGGCCACAGATAAAGAGAGGCCATGATTAGTTAACCATTCTTGTAAATAATCCATGGATGAGTTTAGACGGGAACATGCCACTGTGAAGTTGTTTAAGGAGATGTATAGAGCTAAATCGTCTGCATATTGAAGAACATTACAAAAAGAATTTACTGAAAGTTCTAAATCGTGAGTATATATAGAATAAAGGAGAGGACTAAGAACTGAGCCTTGTGGAAGTCCTTTCCATATAGTTTTTGGGGGAAGCAGGAGATTTTTAACATTTATAGATATTGATCTAGAAGAGAGAAAGTTAGAGATGTAATTGACTATCCTCACTGGAATGCTCAGATTAAGCATTTTCTGCCTGAGCACAGGAAGAAGCACATTATCATATGCAGAAGAAATATCCAAGAAAACTCCTATGAGAAATTCATGTTTTGAGAAAGCAATATGAATATCTGTGACCAAAGTACTTAGGCTATCCATGGTACTTAAACCTTTTCGGAAACCGAATTGGCTTTTAGGTAAGAGCTTATTCCTTTCCAAAAACCACTCCAAGCGATTTTTTATTAAATGTTCCAAGATTTTTGCCAAAGTACAAGAAAGGGCAATAGGTCGGTAACTGGAAGGGTCATTGCTAGACTTACCTGGTTTGAGAATGGGCAAAATAATTTGGGTTTTCCATTCAGCAGGAGGATTACCAGTAATATAAATAAAATTTAAAATGGATAGTAAGACAGTTTTAGTGTTCTCACTACTATTAATTATAAATGAATAAGGAATCCTATCAATACCTGGTGAGGAGTCTTTAAGGCCATTGAGTACAGTAAACAATTCCTGAGAAGAAAAGGGGGAATCAAATTTATCATTTGTTTTTAAAAAAGCAGAATTAAAAACTAGGCATTCATCATAAGATGGGACTGTTTGTGGTGCAAGTTTATTAGAGAATTCATCTATCCACGGGGAAGGATCATTAGAAATTATATTTTCACTAGAAACTGCACAGCGATATTTTTTAACATTTCTCCAGACCAAAGATGGGGGAGTCCTAGGTGACAGTGACTCACAGAATTTAAACAACCAGTTCGCTTTTTGTCTGACAGTAATTTTAAGGTTTCTGCAGCAATTTTTTTATAGGAGATATAATTCTCTGCGGTCATAGAACGGGAGTATATTAATTCAGCCTCTTTTCTTCTCCTACAAGCTGCTGAACAATCTTGGTCCCACCAAGGAGGGGAAGGACACTTATTTTTGTAAGGTTTTTTTAAGGGGATTGACTTATTAGCAGCAGAAATAATTGCATTTCTGAACTCTATATATACAGGAGCAATATTATCATTGTTAATTGGGGGAAGAGTTGAAACCTCTTGTTCCAAAACTGTAGAATATAATTGCCAATTAGCTTTGGATAGATTATACTTTAGTCTTGGGCAAAATGCAAAATTTATTCTAGGTGAAGTAGGAGGAGTGATGAATATAGGAAAATGGTCACTGCCATAGCTAGAAGGTAATATTTGCCACAAAAGAAGGGAAGCAATATCTGGGGAGCAGAGAGTTAGGTCAACGGCACTTCTAACATTTTGTAATGGGGATACTCGACGGGTAGGAGACCCGTCATTTAGAATACAGAGATTAAAATTATCAATAAGATCTAAAAATAAGGGAGCCAGTGAATCACACAGATGGGAGCCCCAAACAGTATGATGCATATTAAAATCTCCCAAAATAACCATAGGAGGTGACAGAGAAGAAATAAGTGTTGCAAGTTCTGATAAAACATTTGCATCAGGATTAGGAATGTAAACAGAGAGAATAGAGACATCAAGGGCCTTAATAGCAACAGCATTTACTGCTGGACTATGAGAAGGGAGAGGAATTTGTGAAAATGTAACTGTTCTTGAAATTAAAATAGAGGTGCCAGCACGACCATCACTCCTATCATCCCGGAGGCATGCGTAGCCTGAAACCCTAAAATGAGACTCAGGTCTAAGCCATGTCTCCTGGATGGCAAGAATGAAGGGATGAAATTTATTAATGAGGTAAATGAGTTCATTTTTTTTATTTCTAATGCTCCGACAATTCCATTGAAGAATTGGCGGGACTCCGAATGTTATGGGCTAAGGAGGAAAGCTGAGTAAGTTTTTGGTGTAAGCTGAGAGGAAGTTCCGTGTCACTAAAACGGGAGATCATGTTAATTAGAATTGATATCATAAGTTCGCAGAAATTATCATTACTAGAGGAGATGTTGTCATTTCCCAATAGAGCACACCCATTAGGAAGGGAAGAATTAGGATTCTCAACAATTGCCTGATGGGCTGCCATATCATATCCAGAATTTAATGATTGGCTGTAGGTACGTTGAGGGATAAAAATTGTTTTTTTGTATGATGCAGTTTGTGAGAGCTGAGCCGAAGGGGTTGAAAGACTGTCAGTTATGGTATAAGGGGTCTGTTGAGAACAATTACGAGGTTGGATTCTTGTTGTATCAGCAAAGGATCTTTTTGTCTGAGGGAATCTAGCTGAAGCTTCTAAATATGAGATATTTTCTTGTGACATAACAAGTTTAATAGATTTTTGCCTTAGATGTTCAGGACAAGTAGGGTCTTTTGCGGTGTGGGGACCTGAGCAGAATAGACAAGTAGGAGTTTGTCGAGAACAAGCTAAACCTTCATGGTTCTGTGCACACACAAAGCAGCGAGGGGATGATCGGCACTGGGAAGTAACATGGCCAAATCTACAACATTTATGACACTGAATTAGTGGCAAAATATATTTTTCCACTGGCATTGAAGTGTAAAAACAGTAAATATGGGGAGGAAGTTTTTGTCCAGAAAAAGTTAGAACAACCGTCTGAGTTGGAACCCATGAAACACTATTGCTGTCACTCACTGATCGTCTATTAAGTCGCCGTGCTTTAATTATAGAACCGTAGCCAGAGGGAATTTCTATAGCTGCTATTAATTCTTCTAGTGTCCACTCTATGGGAACTTGTCTAACTAGCCCCATACGAGTGATACTATATGAGGGGATGGTTGCTTCATATTTAGAAATTTGGAGAGCTGGGTGATCGATAAAGGTGTTTGCATCTGCAGCTGTTTTAAACTCCACTGATATTCTATTTCGTCCAACTTTTTTGACTCCATCATGGACTATATTTTTAATATTGTTGTGATATAGAAAGTGACCGAATTTAATTGGTTTAAGAGTTACTCCAGACAGCTGATCATTTGAGATTTTACTTACGTGAACTAGAAAAGGAGCGGCATCATCTTGAGAGTACTTAACTTTTTTATTGATAAAATCAGGATGGGTATATGAGGATTGTATTGAAGGAAACTGTTGTTTTGGATCAGTAATAACTATTTTTTGTGGATGGGCAGACTCGTTACTAACTTGGGCACGTTTACGGTTAATTAGTTCTACATTATCAATGTTAATGGGTAAGGAAAAGGAATCATTGCGAACCCTTCCGGGATCGGGAGGTTCGTCCTCCATTATATTACTACAACAAAAAATTACATAAAAACGGCACAACTACAAACACTTACTAATTTACAGATATTAAAACCTCCACCAAGACAGAAAAATTTACTATAGTAACTCAACAACACTTAATAAAATAACAAATTTTAAGCAAAAAAAGGCACGACACTTGTATCTCTCACTTCCTCCCAAAATCCTTCCAAAATTCTAAAGCTATGTTAATTTAGTCCCAAAACAGAAACCACAATATATGGACTTGGTGGAAAGCACTGTGGTTGAGTTATTATTAAATTATTACATATTTACAATGTAAAACGACTGGAATGAATTTGGTGTAGAACAATTAAATAAGAAATTAGCTAGTAAGTTTATAAATATACAGTATTAAGTATAAAGTACGGTTTTCAATTGCTTATTAAAGTTACAACACTTTAAGCCTAAGCTTATACGGAATAAAACTTGTGCAATGTAAAAAACTATCTACTATCCCTCAGTGGTTGTTCATGAGAATTTCAAAAAGTTAAATTATATTTTAACAATATAATTAAATTCCACCATATTCAAGCAGTTAAGTCAGATCATCCATCCATCCATCCATAACAACCTATAAAAGTCCTTGGGGTTTTACCATAGTAGACATGCCTGGCGAGAAGCTTGCCAACCACAGTTTTTTATTATTTTGAGTTGTGATCAGGAAATGCTGCTGCCCATTACCTGTTTGAATTTCCTCCTGTCGCCTCTTACGACTCCCATGGGACAATATGGGGTGGTGGATATTCTTACACTGCCACTACACGGCTAAATCGGATCTTAGATTCAGTAAAATATTTCATTTTAAGTATATAATTTTATGATATAGGCCTAATAAGATGTGACTAGTCTATGAATAAAGTTAAATAACAATTACAAGAAAGATATGGCTAATATATATTTTTTAAACATGCTTCAAAAACATGCCAATTCTTACTGATACGGATTTATATGTACTATCTTACCTAACTATTGGTGACCTTTCCCGGCGAGGTGAATACATCACAGCATTATGCAGAGACGGCTCTCTATGTACAGGAATCCGTATTTGTGGCGAGTCATCGTGTCTCCCCCTCATCAGTGGAGGCGTGGTAGGAGATACTGGTGAACATGATCCATTCTGAAGAGGAGATGATGCCTTCTCCCATTCACTTATAGGCACTTGTTGGTATCTCTTCGGAGTTGAGGGACGTACCGGAGTCTCCACCGGCACATTATCATCAGGGGATACACTTTCAAGACTAGCTGACCTAGACCGATGTTTTGACTTCTTCTTACGTTTCTTTTTCTCTTTCTTACGCTTCTCTTTTTTCTTCTTATAACAGGAATGTTCATCGAAGTCTGGCTCAGCTTCCACATATTCCAGTCCTCTTCGTTTCCTCGATACTGCTGAAGAAGAATCACGTGTGAGAGGATATTCTTCAGTTGCCCGACGGCTTGAAGTAGTTGTAACAGATATTGTCTTGTTGTCTAGAAATGTGCGTACTGGGTGGGATTTTCTTGTACGGTCAAGATCATCAGCGATGTGTCGGCCAATTGAGCTAGCCTCACTCTCTATTTCTCCAGCCTCTGGGGCTGACAAATCCTCTGAACTAACATCAGAGTATTCTACAAGGGGTTTATTAGAATTTACTGTAGCATAAGATTGTTCATGTGTACCACTAGAATGACTTCTGTATTTTTTGTGAGCCCGTTTCTTATGCTTCTCCTTGTGGTGTTTGCTATGTCGTTTATCATAGCTCCGTTCCATGGTTAAATAGGGGCGGAGTGACCGCCCAAATGCCGCCTCTTCACATTACACCAACTGGAATACAGTAAAGTAATATTTAATTTCTTGTTTACAGAAACTATGACTACCACCCGAAATGATTGATTCATGGAGCGGATTTTTTTTATAGGTAATGATGATCATTTCAAAACAAAAAAATACAGTATTTGTTTGAAATTCAAAAATACCAATAAAAAAATCTCACAAAGGGAGCAGAATTATGCAGTCTAAAAATTAATCACAAACACGGGTCAATAATCAAATAAAAATTCCAAGGTCGTTTCTAACCAAAATAATATAGATTCGTAAAAGAATACAATTTATTAAAAGTTGAATAACTCACCTGAAGAAGAAACGGACGTGAGTCCGCCTCGATCACTGTAATTTGTAATTGAACGAAAATCTATATTGCTTAGATAAGGTTCTTATTTAGTACGTTTAGACTGGATTTATCCAGATAATATAGAAGTATTTAGTTGCTTTATTGCTTATGTAGCCCTATTTTGCTATTCATAATCATAAGGAGTGCATAATTCATGTAATTACATCGGATTATATTATTGGGAATTCAAGAACGTCGATTCAATTGCTAGTCAGCCATTTGCTTTTTCATTTCATTTCATCATCCTTCCTCACTAGAGCTGTAAAAATTCAAATTGTTGCCAGGATGAAATTCTAGTAAAATTCGGAAGTTATTTTGATACCGGTTTATGTCTTAGAGCATACATTATGTAGTGATTTTATGATTTAAAAAAATTAATGAACATAATATAAAATTTAATGTAAAAAGATAAACTACAATAAAATATGTTAATGCCTGTAATTGGGCTTTTGAGACTTTAAAGAAATAAATATTATTTTAATAAGAATTAATTTTTAATTACATATTTCACATCATAGTTTCACTAAATCCAAAATTTTGGTTTTCGTTTTCATTAATGCACTTTATACATATACCGATTTTGTTCGACAACCAACAGACAACGGTACAAAATTGAGGTTTTCATAGATTCGTCAATATTTACAATCCTCGCGCTTAAACTTATTAAGTTGGTTAGACTTCACCCGACAGCTGTGAGTTTATATTAGTGGATTGGTGGACATAAAATTGTGGTAATCACGGACCCTCAATGTAAATTCGATCGGCACTTGAGCTAGGCGTGTGTAACTCTTTACGGAACCGCCTCACTGATTCGAATCACTGGAGTGATTCAAAAGATTGGTTCAGTAACAACATTTTGAATGCATCATTTGGATCTGGAACATTACTTTGCTCTATGCTCATTTATTATAGCGCGACGCGTCTCTCCCGCGAGGCGTCTGAGCCGCGAGCGAGAGTGGCGAGCGAGCGGGTGAAATAAAAACAATCTATACAAGTCAGAAAGAGATAACAAATGAGAAGTGTATTACTCAACTCATACGGATTTTCGATTTTTGCTTATATTGTTTACATTAACAAGTTATCATTTTACCTTGATCCGGCATATACAACCTTATTATGATACAAAATAAATAACACTAAAAATTACTAAACACATTATGCATATATATATATATATATATATATATATATATATATATATATATATATATAATAAAAATAAACTAAGCACTTACTTATATCATTCAGCATTGTTGCCACATAACATTTCACCGAATCAGTCAGTAATAAATGCCCACGACGCAACTTAATGTATTCGTAACATTCGGTATTTTATATCTTTTGAGTCGATGATCCAAATGAAACATATCAGTGTTTCGGAATATATCAGTCATCGAGATGCAAATGTTCCTATCGCAAAAATGATACACTTTGCTCACCTCCAACTTGAGCCACTATAAGCGGAAATATCATGCAATCGTGAAACTCAATTCTTTCTCAATTTGGCTACAAAGTTGTATTTGTGTGTGTCCATGTACTTAACATTATTACTGTACTTACTCCTCTCTATTAGGTACTCTTAAAATAATAATCTTTTTTTACGTTTTAATTCCTTAGCATGTTGGATAATAGTATAAATTTGATAGTTTCTTTTTTCGGTAAGTACTATGTTATCGTGGACAGAGAAATGTCTACGTATATTATAGTGTGTGTAGACAGATTGTAAAAGTAATTTTCCCGACAAATAAAAAAATGAATCAAGCCTTTTTATTATCTGTTTATTTTATGTCTGTGGCACGGAGGTTAGAGAAACCTCCATAGTCTGTGGTGTGGTGTTGGTCTGTGTCTGTGGTGTTGGATTTTTATCTGTAGATTGCGTGTGATTTGCTTTGCGTCCTTCGTAGCTTTATTTTGTTCTAATAAAAGTCAAATAATCTGTACAGTTCAGCCTTAAACTAATAATTTAATTAAAAATCTAATGGCAACTGCAACGTTTTGTCTCATTCGTTGAGAATTATTACTGTAACTAAATAAGTCGTTTGACCCATAAGTTCACGGCTTGTTTTACTTGCGCATTGTGAAATTATTCAATAGAACATTAAGAAGTAATATACTTATTAAAATAAAGCGTAAATGTGTTTAATAGTTCAAACATACTTATGCGCAAACTTATGAATGTGTTGTAAAAAATATAAATCTAAGTTTAGTACTATGGTTATGTTGCTGAGTGAGTCAATGAACCTACGTGCGGCGTGCTGACACTGACTTTGTGACGAAAATATGTAAATAATCATGAATGATATAGGCGTTAAAATAGCAGAATCTCCGAAGGATTTATCGGGGGTTTCTCCTGCGCCAGAAATCGGTGTCAACAATGAAGTCGATCCCTTGTCTATAGATGACTCCGAAGCAGGCATTGCAAAGGATCCCTTGAATGTAGAGGATAATGTTGGAATAGAGGAAAAGTCGGAAAGCTGTGATGAATATGCCAAAGAAGATAATATAAGTGAAAGCCAGACTAATGATAATGACACTTCACAATCAGAGAAGATAAAAGGTATAACAATATTGCTTCTCCAATTTTAACTCGTTCTTTAATTATTTTCTCATATTGCCTTTATTCTCCTTTCCCTTATTGTCATTCATCTTCTAGTGCATCATGCGGTACATGGTTAAATTTGTAGAATTCAATAGTTATTCATTGAATATTTAGGGTTGGATTTACAATTGTTTGGTAGGAGTTTGTGGAGTAAGCTGTTGTATTTGATAGATGTTAAGTTACTTTCCCTTATTAAAACAATACCACTTGCATTAAAAGGTAACTTATAAATGGGTAAAACATGGATAAACCAATGCAATATTATTGTGAAAGTGGGATAGTATACATAATTTTATAATTATAAGGGTGTCTTGATAGATTGTTGATCAATGGTAATGATCGACGATAGATCAATTGGTGTGGTAACACTCTTACCTGTTTATTAATAAAACTCTTACCCGCTTATTTATAATGACAAAACAAGTGTTTTATAATGTTTATGAATAAGATAATTAGTCCTTAGATGTAACAAGCTGTAGCCTTCTATGTTTAAAGTGGGCTGCAGGTGTCCATGGACTGTATTTGCTATTTATCATCAGGTGGACTCAAAATTTATTTGTTACTGCAGTTTTAAAAACAAAATTATTTATAAATAGTGGTAAGATTAAGATAGTTAAGTTTCGGGAGAGGTCCTGATGTTTTCTAAAAACAACAAAATATGTCATAATGAATTTTATGACTACAGTACTCTCTGGCTAATCCGTCACCATAAATTCATATTTCATCGGCGAATTACTAAAAATGGCGGATTATAATGTACAGGAACAACAAATTATTGCAAAAAAAAAAAAACAAAAAATGTATGATTTGTTTATATATTGTAGATTTAAGAAATCAACAAATTGAATCTTTTATTAAATTAATTACTCATATTTGGAAAAAATTGGTCTAATTTTGCTTATTATATACCAAAATATATGTTCTTGATAACTTTATCGGGCATTTTATGTAAACCATATGGCATGATTTTCGTTATGATTTTACCCCTATTTCCAGACTGCATAACTAGATTGTTTTATATATACAAATAATATTCAGGTTAAAGTTATGAGAGCAATATTTAATTTCATTTTATGAGCTTAAATTTTAAAATCTCTCTTTTTCACAATTTTCTTAAATTGTAAATTGTGATGTCATTATCAATAAATAAAAAAAATGTAGCAGTGACATTAATGCAACTGATATTCCATTAATACACTGCGGTTAAGTTTAAAATGCTTGTGCTTGGAGTGGTTCACAACCATACGTAATTAGTAGATGCAATCCACAATCACCACAAAATTTAAATTTCTTAGTCCATACTCTTACTCATAGGTTACTTTTGACAGATAAAAGGAATTATGATATTTCAAAGACTAAAAAATTAATCTTAGTGATACATAATTAATAACTTCTGTTCTACATAAAATATGCCCTTATAGTGTTTAATTGTTTTACCCTTGTATTTTTCAATGCCTTTACATTTTTATGCTTTTCATTAAAACTGAGTAAATGGCAGGCAATGTATTGTACTGTATTGGAATTTATCATTAGTCTGCTCTTTTTATTACCTACTCCCCGAATCAAACTTTAACATATCTTTATACATTTTATGATTTTTTCAGAAGTTTTATTAAAAGAGGATAGTCCTATAAATTTGATAGATGATAAAAATGTGACAGAGGCAGTCATTATTGATGAGGCAAAACCATCTGAGCCAGCTCCTGATAATTCAATCACAGTGTCTAGTGATATTAACCAGCTACCCCAGGAAGTAAAAGATTCCTTTACTATATCTAAGGTAAAGGAGAACAGTCCAATAAAGGAAATTCCTTCAGTAGAAGTAGAGGAAGTGAAAGCTCAGCAGACTGACGTTGATGTGGAAATGACTGAGGTTGTAAAATTGGATGAAAAGATTGAGAAAACTGAAGCTAAAATAAACACACCATCATTAAATGGAGATGTTTTTAAGGTACTTTATATAATATGAGGTTATGCTATTATATACAGTTGTAACCGGATATACCAACATCACGTAGAATAATGGATTGGCAAGTTCCAGCAAAATGGCTAGGTGCTGGGGTCCCACATAAACACTAACTCAAATTATTTTTATTTGCTCAAATAAATGGCCTCACTATTTAAACAAATACCTAAATTACATTATTATTTACTTGTTATTAGTTGGATGGCTCCTTTAATATCCTTTATACCCATTTCAAACTGTATATGTATATAATTTTTTTTTAAATAACATGCTTATACTAAGATGTGTCTTTTGTTATATGTTCTTATAGTGATCATTATCAATAAATATTTATAAATAATACATCATCTGATCATTATCATAGTTGCTATTTTCTTGAATATATTAAAATATAATGGGAATGTAAGTAGTGTCCCATTAGACATTTAGTTACCTTACACTATCCAAAAACTTAACAGAGCTAGCAACTCATAATGGGTTGTTATGTCCTAGCCCAGGTTTTCTCTTCATTAGAAATCTTACAACTCAAATTGATGCACTTTAGTTAAGACAGAATCATGGTAATATTGTATAAATGGACTTGAACTACTATTTATCTTTTTCATTTTCAACAATATCCTTATATGCCAGACCTTTATTTTATTTTATTTTATGGGCCTAAATTTTAAAATCTGTCTCTTTCACAATTTTTTTAAATTGTGATATAATTATCAATAAATAAATAAAAAGTAGCAGTGCCATTAATGCAACTGATATTCCATTAATACACTGCGGTTAAGTTTAAAATGCTTGTGCTTGGAGTGGTTCACAACCATAGGTAATTAGTAGATGCAATCCACAATCACCACAAAATTTAAATTTCTTAGTCCATACTCCTATTCATAGGTTACTTTTGACTGATAAAAGGAATTATGATATTTCAAGGACTAAGGAAATGAATCTGTAATGTATAATGAATAAATAAATTAATATCTGCTGTTCTACATAAAGACCTTTATTTTATATCTGGTAGAGCCACACTGTAGCTATATTATGCTTGCAGCACAAATGGGTTGGCTCGACTGGGAAAGGATGATACTCTCATAGAATACCAGAATAAAATAACAGCTTAATACTGCTGTGTTTCGTATGATGAGTCTAGAGAACCGGAGACTCTTCTTACTGGAAGTGAGGCATTCCACCTTAGTCTTCACGGGTAACAACACATCTGCATTTTGATTCATAATCGAGGAAAGATGTAGATGTTGGGGTACTATTTGTTACCTTTATAAATTTCTAGGTCTGTGGCAGAAATTTAAACTCCAGAATATGAAAATTTGAATCTAAGCAATATTAAGTAACACAAATTATTACTTTCTGAATATTTTTTTTAAAGTAAGAAGAGGCAAACGAACATGCAGCTCATCTAATAATCCATAACAGTTTGAGTTAAAACTCGAGATGTTCTTAGAATCTGAAATAAAATTGCCATCATCATCATCATTGATTATCATTGCGAACCCTGAGCCCGATGAAGCTGTAAAAGTTTGGCACAAACCATCCAAAAGGGACAATATGCATGATGAGAATCAGAGCCTCCTTTTACTAGAAACTAGTCCTTAGGGGTGACAATGTGTGATTAAATATAAACTATTTTAGATTGTCTGTGATTGAGATAATCTACGTTGTCCATTTTACATACTCTTACATATAAATTTATTTTGTATCTATTCCCCAGGAAGAGCAAGCAGCGAAAAGGAGATTAAGTGATGAAGTAGATACAGAGTCTCCACTTAAAAAACTTTGCCAAGAGGTAGAAAAGACTTTTCCACAGCATGACATTATGGTGAATGACTACATTCAGACAGCTACAAAAAACAATGTTGATGAAATACAAAGGCATACAGAACAATTGCTATCTGAAATACAAACATTACGGGAGCTAGCTCAAAAGAAAGAACATGAATGGAATAATATATTACATCTAAAAAAAGTAAAAGAAGAAATCTTATTAAGACTTCTTAGGCGTAAACAGGTTTTGTCTTTTGAGAAATCGGCAGATGTTAATGGTGCAGAAAGAACTGATCCCTTTGAGTATTTAAATCAAGCAAAAAATCTAGCTATAGACAAGAGCGACGAAATCTCAGGATTAGCAATAAAACAGCCAAGTTCTGCAATGGTGAACCCAATTCTACAACCACCAGTAATGCCTGTTACAACACATTTCAATCATATGTCAGGTTTACCACCACCATACGATAAAGCCACTCACATGCAAAGTATGCCAAAGCCCGTATTTCCACAACCATTGATGTTACCAGGTCCTATGCCTGGGTTCCCAAGAGATATGAATGGGCAGTTGCCAAACAGTTTTGGTATGCCAATGGGTCGCCAAGGGCCAACTAAAGATGTAAAGTCTATAATAGCTGATTATAGACAGAGAAATCCAGAAATCACACCAAGACGGGGAAGGAGGATGAAATCTATTTTGAACCCAAACATGATGAATGCACCTCGACCTATAGCTCCAAAGATGGACGGTTTAAGTAATTTTAACAATCTCAATATGCTGTTCAATAACCTGGATATGGTAAGATTTTTACAAATTTTATGCATTTTCAGTGTTTTATTTAATACTGCCTAATTTAGTCATTTTAACATTGGTTGGGTGATCACCTGATCCCATGGACATCCTCCATGTTTCAAAAGGTCATCACTCCATTACTTCGACTGCCACGTTTGTCTAGTGGTTGAATCCCAGGTCAGGCCAAAATCAGTTTTTGGGTTTTTCTGTCAAAAAATTGTCAGTAGCAGCCCTGAGTTTAAAATTAAGCTGTGTTTCACCCCCTTTTCTCGGAAAACACGTAAGCCGTTGATGCTGCGCCTGATCTCTCTCAAGTCTCGTCAAATTACCATACCATTGGACTATGAGAGTGAGGGAATAGAGAGTACACCTGTGCTTGCACATACAGTCAGACACTATAGTCCTGTCTATATATATAATAATAGCTGAGGTATTACAAAGTAGATGTATGCTACTTTGTAATACCTCAGCTATTATTTATCTCTGTAATCAATATTTCAAGGATAGAATATTGAAATTATGGTGTTTTGATATTTCATAATTCATTCAAATATAGAAAGAAAGAAACATATTTATTTGACAAACATACGTCATTGTGAAACATGCAAAATAGTACATATTAAAAGTAATTGACAGTTGTGTGATGACAAAAAGGATCATGACACAGTGACACTCTGGAAGGAACCATAGCATTGGTTTTCTGTCGAGATCACAGAACAGAACTTTTTTTCAATATAGATTACATAAATACTTCTTGAGTATTATAACTCTTTTTTAAAAGTTAACAAGCAAAATTTCACTACAACTGGTCAGACATAAACACATAAAGTAAAAACACACAACTAAAGTAAATTTTTAAAATATTTAAAACAATAGACCAAGAGCAAACAAAAGATATTTAAATTAAACAAAAAATAGTAGGTGTTATTTGTATATAATATGGTACTCCTAGATTACTTTATAAGGTTTTGTTGAATGCTAGCTACTGAGAATTTCTTGACAGATAAACACAATAATTGATTTTCTGGCCCGACCCGGGATTCGAACTCAGGACCTCATGATCAGCAGTCGCACTACTACAACCACTAGACCAACAAGGCAGTGTTGAATGGCTATAACAGTGCTTACAGCCCATCTTTTCAGAACAGTATGAGGTCGCCATTATTTTTCATTACTAACGTACTTGTCGATAGTACAATATACAAACATATGGCCGATACCCAGTTTTTGGAATGTTTTCATACATTTTTGTGAAAAGGGGCCATGATTTTTTTTTTCAAATATTATTCCGATCACAAAGGCATATTATTTTACTTGAACTAACATGATTTCATAACTAAGAATCCCGTGTAGTTTCCGTGCTGTTCAAAAACTGGCGCCTTTAACCCCACTCTATATTAACGTCCGCGGACACGTCGTGACAGATCGGGTGCTGTCTGTAAGCTTTTTAGTGTAACTGGTCCTTTTCTAACATTTTATTATTATGAAAAAGGAGATAGAATCTTAGAGTAAGTGGAATTTCGAGGGGTAGTGGTTGTCAAAAATCGCCTAAATCATTCTTACGTAGTTAATGATTTCCCCAAAGTAATCTCTGCAGTTCTGTTTGAGTTCTTTAACGCTTACTCCATAATGTAACATAACAGTTACAGAGGAAAATAATACCTATGTGAAATGGCAGCAAATCGGTCGAAGTTTCTTAATTATAAACACATTCCAAATTTGAATAAAAAAGAACTTTTAAATTGTAACATTACTAGAAATGGGCCGAATATTCGTTTCGTATTTTTAGGGTTCCGTAGTCAACTAGGAACCCTTATAGTTTCGCCATGTCTGTCTGTCCGTCTGTCCGTCCTCGCTTAATCTCTGTGACCGTTAGCACTAGAAAGCTGAAATTTGGTACCAATATGTGTATCAATCACGCCGACAAAGTGGTAAAATAAAAATTGGAAAAAAATGTTTTATTAGGGTAGCCCACCTATACGTAAAGTGGGAAGTGATTTTTTTTTTAATTTCAACCCTAACGTGTGATGTATTGTTGGAAAGGTACTTAAAAATGAATAGGGGTTTACTAAGATCATTTTTTGATAATCTCAATAATTTCGGAAATAATCGCTCCAAAAGTAAAAAACAATGTTTCCCCCCCCTCTAACTTTTGAACCATAAGTTTAGAAAATATGAAAAAAATCTGAAAAGTAGAACTTTATAAGGACTTTCTAGGAAAATCATTTTGAACTTGGATGGAAAGTCTGAGCGCCTGCTGCGGAGCGTGCAATGTTGCACGCTCCATGTTTGCGCACGTACCCACTACCGGGAGCAGTTGCAGGAGCGCGGAGCGCTGCTGGAGCGCGAACATAATGGATACCCACCTTTAAACTCATAAGTCCTCCGTAATCATCCGTCACAATAAGTGTTCCCGGACGGGAAACTACGGAACCCTACACTGAGCGTGGCCCGACACGCTCTTGGCCGGTTTTATTATTATTTTTTTTTATAGAAGAGGGGGCAAACGAGCATGCGGCTCACCTGATGTTAAGTGACTACCGCCGCCCATGATCAACCGCAACACCAGGAGAATTGCGGGTGCGTTGCCGGCCCTTTAGAAAGGAGTAAGCTCTTTTCTTGAAGGTCCCCAGGTCGTATCGGTCCGGAAAAATCGCCGGTGGTAAACTATTCCACACAGAGGTTGTACGTGGAAGAAAACTCCTTGTGAAACGTACAGTGGTGGACCGCCAAGCATCAAGATGGTGTGGATGGTATCGGGAAGTTTGCCGTGTAGTGCGTTCACGAAATTTGGCGGCTGGGATTAATCCGAACAATTCCTCAGAGCACTCCCCGTGATAGATGCGATAAAATACGCAAAGAGATGCAACATCTCTTCGCAGCGCCAGTGAATCGAGCCGATCGGAAAGCACTCGGTCGTCGACGATTCGAGCCGCTCTGCATTGGACGCGGTCAAGTGGAAGGAGCTGGTACTGGGGAGCCCCAGCCCAGAGATGGGAACAGTATTCCATGTGCGGCCGAACCGTATTCGGCAGCTTTACCGAATATTTGTATTCGGCTAAAACAACGAACATTCGATAAGTGGTACTCAAAGTGTACACTATTGTAATGTACGAATTGTGTAATGCCATGTTTTTCATAATTTTACTGTTGAAAAGTATACTTTATTTATGAGTCAAAATCGACTTGTATAGCACTGTAGATTTATTTCCAATTATAACAAATAGAAAGCTTGATGAAATGTTTTTGGAATCAAACAAAGAAACATTACATTACAATTTACTTCACTTTCTCTAAAATAAGTCCAAATAGTAGATCTCCTGCCACTCATTTTTATCATATAATTATCAATTTACACTTAGAATAACACAATGAAATACTTTTTTCTCACAATAATAGTCAAAACTTGAGCATGTGCGGGCAATTTTCTCAGTACTAGACGATGTAATAACATGTCAGAGGAGGCGGGTGAGCGAGGGGGAGGGAAGGGTCCGGCGCTAATCTCGCTCGCTTTACGGTAACAAGTTTCGACATAAATTGGTTAGGTATCGAGGTGATCCTGTCGAATAATGTTCGGCCGAATATTCGTATTCAGTGAAATCCATATTCGGCCCATCTCTAAATATTACTAAAGGACGGACTATTTTAATGAGCCAGGCTGTGAGCCATTCCATCTTAATCATCAGGTGACAAGGCACCTGTAGCTTTCTTTCTTTGAAGTTGGCTATGGATACCCATGGACTGCAGGAGCCACTTCCACCAGGTGGATTGAAAGTTTCTTTGTAGCTACAGTTTTGTAAAAAAGTATGAAAATGGATAGCATGATTAAGGTTTCGTTCGGTCTTTTGATACGCGTCATATTATGTAGTTACGCGGTTACAGCGTCACCTGTACCTATGTCGATTGTCGGCTAAACAGTAAAATATTTGGGAAAATTATATGAGATTGCCATTTATATGGGGTAAAGGTAAAAGTAGAATATTCTATTCCGATGTAATCTAACTCCATATAATTCAACTTAAAGTAAATGTACCAAGCTTTAAGACGTTACCAATTGTACTAAATTTAAATTTTATTATGTACAATTATTAATTAATAAGTAGTTGTGTTAATTCTACCCTGTTCTGTATGTATTCGATGAAACACGCGATAAGGTTGAATAAATGTATGCAATATATCAGACATGGGAACAATCACTACCCCTTTGTACAACCCCTTTGAGCGGTGGTAATTACACAGGTGTACAGTAAGTGTAAGCGACGCGGTCGTGCTACCACTGCTGCCAGCAGAAAAAACCCATTCAGCGCTAACAGCGATACAAGCGCTAAATTCGCTGAAATTAACACATTAATAAGAGCTAGATTTCGCGTTAAATTTGAACTTTAGTCTATTAATTGAGAAAAAAAATTTAGTTGTTTATATTGTATGATTAAAACTACTTTTACGGATTTTATCGCGTTTATTTTTACTTTTTATTTTTAATTCCCGACGTTATTCACGACGTCCCTCAGTCCTCCGTGACCATGGGTGCTGGAAAACACCAGAAACGTCGGGAATTAAAAATAAACGCGATAAAATCCGTAAAAGTAGTTTTAATCATGTGTAGTGTTCGCGTAAATATAAGAAATCATTATGTCTATATTGTAGTCATTAAATAAACCTAAGCGAAGTATTAAGTTAACTTCTAGTTGGTGGAACTCCTTTTGTCTCTAGAGTTGGTCTGGTTAGGTTATCACTCTCTTACCTATTTCTACCTCCAAGCGAATGAAATGAAATGATTTTTTCATTCATTTCATTTTATATCACCCTCTTACCTATTTCTATTTTCAAGACCAAGGCATACAGTGCTGTGCTCTGGTTTGAAGGGTATAGAGAGTAAGAGAGCTATACCACCATCCATTTTAACTATCCTATTACAGCTTATAAAAGTTCAAATTATAAATATGTATATAAAAGTCGAACCTGTACCATAGATTGCCTTATAGGGAGGATATTGCCATAATTACCATGCTTAGCAGGCGGGCTGTCAACCACAGTTAAATCTTACTATTTTGAGTTGTTCTCAAGACGATGCTGCTGCCCATCTTCGAATTCCCTCTGTCGCCTCTTACTCTTACCTCTTACACCCTCGCGAAGATGTGGCTAGTGGATATTCGTACACCGCCACTACCAGAGAGCCACTATATTATTATAGACTAAGGCATTCCATCTTAGTTCTCAGAGGTGACAACAAATCTGTAGCCTTCATTTTTCGAAGTTGATTGTTGCAACTGTCGATGCGATACTATACCCACTTATCAGGTGGACTATATGTTTGTTTGCCACTTCATTCTCATAAGTAAAACATAATCTCAACGACCACTGAACCTACAAAAGGTTGACATAATTAAATATTAATTGAATTTCCAAAACCTCAGTGTGTATCATCATCATCGTTAGAGACCTTCACAGGTCCATTGCTGAACACAGGCCTCCCCCAGGGAAAACCCCAAAGCATGGTACTGAGCTATCTGCATCCACTGACTTCCTTCATACGAGTATTTTACTAGGTAGTCACTGCATCTAGTGGGAGGTCGCGCTTCCCTTCGCTTACTGATGCGAGGCTGTCACACGAGAAACTTTCTTCCCCGTCGGTTGTCGGTTCTTCGAGCTGTATGGACACCCCATTGCCTATTCAGCTTACTAATCAACGCGTACCAACAAAAATACTAATAGGATGCATTTATGAAATAAATGTTGAATAAATGTTAAAACCGAATGAACCTCAGAGTGTGTCACCCATTAGTTATTCTGCAGTCTGGTACAGCTGAACTGTATGTATGTAATATTACTTATTGTTAGTTTATATGTTTTAATAAGTAGATATGAAGTAAAACATATTATATAGTAGCACTTTTTATTCACTTGATCAAAGAATCACAATAATTATATATTATTCTTTACCTAATGTAAATGGTAACAGATTCCAGCAGATCATCTCATTTGCAGGCAGGAAACTCACAACTGAAGCCTCACTAAGATACGGCAGTACCTATTATAGTGTATAAAGGTTTTTTACCTTTTATAGTGTATAAAAGATTTTTTTCCTAAGTTGCTCTATGGTTTTATGATTTATTAACCTCATAATCATGTATGTATAGTAATATATAGGTGTCGATGGTTTCAAATCCAATGGCAACGTATGTTATTTTTGATTTCCTTCTTATTAACTTTTATGTTGATTGCCATTTTTTGCCACATTACAACAGCTGTGTCCCTGAAAACCGGGAAGCCGGGATGCTACACTAAGTGTACCTACTGACAAATCCAGAATTTGTCTCCGTCCCCTAGTCGCTCCCAATCGACTACACTGCGTCACCTTCGAGCAACTTGCAAAAGCCGACCTTGGCAGTCCGGAGTCGAATTAATAATTACAGATCCTTGACCCCGTTCGGCAGTGGCTTGCGGCGGGGCGGTCGTTGCTACCGGGCGCATGATCGATTTGAATTTAGATATATATAGGGCGTATGGTCGCGGAATTAGTTCACGCAGTGCATGATTTGTCTTAATTTGTTTATTTTTGTAATAGCGACGCGCCCAGCTTCGCCTGGGTAGGATTTATCAATGCGGCGTTATTTAAATTTAGGTGATAATTATTAATGATCATTAATTTTATCAATTTTTCGATTCCTCAAATAAAAATATTCCCAAGTGTTTCACTTAAAATATAGCCTTAGGTCACTCGTGGCATTGCTTTCATTTGCATCACAATCGTGTCATTCCGAAAAAAGCCAAAACAAACAGTCAGGCAAAATTTTTATAAGTAGGTTATTCATGTAACATATAACATAACATAAACACTCACGCCTGTCACCCAGAGAGGTAGGCAGAGACTACGGACTTCCATTTGACACGATCCTGGCATACCTCTTTCGACTCCTTTACATCCATATATCTACGCATACATGCTCGTCGGTTAAGGGTACTTTTAACGTGGCCCATTTTCAAAATATCGCCAATTTGGTCGATAAACTTTTTCTAGGGCGTCCCTTCCCGACTCTGCCGTTCACATCTGCCATATAAATTTGCTTTGTCACTCTTTCCTCATTCATTCTTTCTGCGTGACCAGACCACCGAAGCATTCCTTTCTTAATCCTGGTCACAACATCATCTTGCATACCACATTTATCTCTTATCACGCAATTTCTCACCCTGTCATTCAGATTAAACCCTGGCATACTCCTTAAAGACCGCATTTCTACAGCATTTATTCTACTTTCGTGCTTCTTCTGCCACACCCAGCTTTCACTACCATACATTAAAGTAGGGACTAACACAGCACTATGAATTACCATACGTGCCTTTTTTGATACATTCTGGTTCTTCACAATAGAGTGTAGCGCCCCATTCACTCTATTCTCTGCATTTACTCGTCGTTATTCATGTATCATGGGGTATAATGGCATGCACACTCCACACACACACAGTGCTCGATATAAAGCGCGCTGCAGATATATTGTAGTTGTAACGCGAACGGGTCAGCTCGACCGAGGCAGGACCACGCTCTCACAGAATATCAACGTAAAATAGCAGCGTAATGCTGCTGTGTTTCGTATGGTGAGTGTAGAGAACCGGTGACCCTTTTTACTGGAATCGAGGCATTCCAGCTTAGTCCTCAGGGGTTACAACGCATTTGCATTTTGATCCTTGGTTGAATATAAATGTGGATGTGTATGGGCCACATCATTCACTTACCATCAGGTGGACTGTGTGCTCGTTTGTCATCCAATGCTTTAAAAAAGAAGAAAAAAGGCAGGTTATTTCGATGTTACAGACACATCTATTCTATTTATATGAATAATTTTTTTTTGCAAAAATAGAAACTTAAATATAATTATTTCTTTAGCATCCCCTAAATAGTCCAGTGCAGGACATGAGTCTATCCTAAAATAGGATTTTCCATAATTGCCACGCCTGGCAGCCACAGATACTGGACTAGACACGTGTCAATCATTCATTTCTCGTGACCGAATCATTCTAGTACATTTCGTCACGCGTATCGGTACATTCGCATCGATCATTCAAATTGATCATTTCGGGCTCCAGTACCCTACACCAAAAACAATTCATTCAGATCATTCGGAATTCGGTCGGTTTTCGACTCATTCAAAATTCACACCAATCACGAGTTAAAAAGATTCCGTCAATTATTTTTGATTGGTTTTACCGAAAAATTCAAAAACAGATGAATGAACCATCAATACTTTTAAGTGTACCAGCTCAAACGAACGAATCATTCATGCTTGACGCATGTCTATACTAGACCTTACGCATTTTTGACGCTACTCTTTTTGACGATATGGGATGATGAATTCTCCTCCGCCGCCACCACTTGGCGAAAAATGACTTTTACCAATTTTTTACCACTGGTTCGGAACACAACCTACATATAATATGTATATCTGTACATATAATGAGGTATCTGCAGTAGACCCAGAGTAACGGTCATAGCCCAATGGATTAGTAAGCTGAAGTGGCAATGGGCCGGCCATATAGCTCGAAGAACCGACAACCGATATGAAAAAAGGTTCTCGAGTGGCAGCCTCGTACCGGTAGGCGTAGTGTAGGGTGACCCCCCACTAGATGGAGTGACAACCTGGTAAGACATGCAGGAAGTCGAAGGATGCAGGTGGCTCAGGACTGTGCTTTCCTTGGGGGAGGAGGAGGCGATGTTTAGCAGTGGACTTGTGAAGGGCTGTAATGATGATGATGATGATATATCTAATAATCACAACAAAAAATTTAACTAAGCTAAACATGGTACATGTTAGTTAAGCTCTCTGCAATCTCTTCAATAGTGCACTGCTGAACATGTTAGAGATAACTATAGCAGGGAAGATTTGACATAGACGCCATGCTTCGCAGCTTGATACTGCTTCCCTTCACCAATCTGGGTATTCCACAGCTAGTATTTGGGCGGTTTTATAAAAGTTTGTATGGTGACAAAATGACACCAAAAAAAATAATTGTCATGATATTGGGGGTTTCTTACTTCAGATTGACTCTATAATATCTAAATTTTGTTATAATAACAAAAAATAAGAGAAAATACGGTAGAATTTGACAAAATTGCAATTTAAATGGACAATGACCTGAAATCTTCTTCCGCTGCGTTACACATTAAGTACTTCCGTTTATAGGTATATTAAAAGAAAAGTACAGTTAACAATTTTTATTTATTAAAGAAACTGAACATATTATTTTAAATTCTCTCAAGAATTTCTAAAACATTATTCAAACATAATGTTACACTATGATTAAATTAACATAATAAAGTTTTGTTTATTTGGCAAAAAACGTGATCTAAATTAAAACTTAAACAATTAATTAAATACAAGTATCGAGAAGGTTAATGTTAATTAAATATATGAGATCTTCTTTATTTAACAATAAAAACATTAAATGAAATAAGTTGCCTCAACAGGGAAATAGAATAGAATAGAAACTTTTTTATTCAATGTAGATTATAAAAATACTTATTGAAAGTCACTTTTTTAATTTACCACTGGTTCGCAAAAAAAACCTCTGTCCTGGGAAGAACCAGCAAGAAACCCAGCGGGACTATTTTTTTTAATAATAGCTTACAATCATGTTTACAATCAACAACACAAGACAAATTAGAAATAGCTTGGTAGCGATCACCCTTCCCAGGGGTTATTATCATCTATAAATTCCTTAATATTATAATAACCCTTTTTATACAAACTTAGTTTAATAACATTTTTGAACTTTGTGTATGACAAATTTTGTATATTTTCTGGGATTTTGTTGTAAAAGCGTATACATCGCCCCAAGAATGAATTACTGACTCGGTGGAGTCGAGTAACTGGTACTACCAGCTTGTGTCTGCTCCTAGTATTTACAGAATGAATATCACTTATTTTCGCAAAACTACTTTTATTTTTGTGTACGTACATTACATTTTCATAAATGTATCGAGAGGCCAGAGTTAATATATTAATATGCTTAAATTTTTGTCTCAGTGACTCTTTTGGTTTTAAATTATATATTGCTCTAATGGCTCTCTTCTGTAACCGGGACTGTCACTCAGCGGAATTGTATGGAAAAATTTAGGCATAGTTTACCATAAACACTTTATGTACCATAAAAAATAAAGAGGAAACGAAATTATTAAAGGTCTACTCACCAAAACAAATATCACAAATAAAATCGTTGTAACAATCTGGGTATAATCCAACTATCGCAAGTAAAATAAACAAAATTTTTACATGCAATACATTTTTTCATTAATTGCAATGATGTTCGAATTTTACATTTATGGCACTGAGAGTGACGGCAGACGACATTTCTAATAGACTTTGTCAGATTTATTGGAAAAATATTTGCTTTTTCTGTATTTAATTTAGGTATCTTTTGTGCTTTAACTTCCCACTTCTCTTCTTGAATGCCATTTCACTTTCTATTGGTTATTTTATGTTTGCTGTCGTCGACATTGACTTCTGTCTCGTCCAAAACTTCTAGATTATCACACATTTCTTCAAAATTATTTAAATCAAATAACAAATCTTTATCTAAAGGAATTATAATTGAATCAAATGCCGCACCACTGATCTCGTATCCTTTGTCTTATTCCTTTTTTTCTTCCGATCCTATTATCTCACCACTGACTTCTTTGCCTATTTTTTCTTTATTCTTTTCTCTACATTTAAATGTTGCATAGTAAATTTCTTCTATTCTCTTTTGTTTTTTCTTTTCCTGTCCAATGTCGTTAACCATTTCTACTTCTATAATGTCTTCCTCTTCCCCACAATTTGTAGGAATTTTATGTGTCGAGACAGATACAAATTTTTTTGAACTAAGGATTGGCATTGCATGAATTTCAGCTGTTATTGTAACTTTACTAGTACAATTAGAGCAATTCGGTTAAGTTTTTTGGATTGGTTTTCCATAGGTATGAGTAAAAAAGCCAAAGCAATCACACAATCCTCTGTGGAAGCCACAAAAACAAGATAGTGGGCGATATTGAATTTCTCCAGGTGATTTAACAATAACTTGGTGTGTCTGCATAGTGCCTGTTAAAGGCTTCAAGTCTTCAGGAACCAGTTTATTTATGTTGTCTATATCATTAACAATTATATAAAGACATTTCACTGACTTCATGCATTTTGACAATATCTTCACAGCTTGCTCACCACAGGAAACATCATTACCATAAGCTACCTGTTTGTCCAGGGACCTCTTTACTGCACCACCTAGTCCATCTGCTACTGATTTTCCATGTCCACTCTCAGTGAATGACCATGTTGAGTACTCAAGGCCTAGTTAGAAGGTTTTTTAATTGTGTAAAATTTTGACGTGACAACGTCTTATAAATTGGTTTGCCGGGTGACACTTCAAGAAACTGCGTTACGCTCCGCTCACGTTATGCGCTCACAATGAGAGCGAGTGAGAGGCACGCGTCCCTTCCACTCGGGCATGGTTAGCCCGCCTAAGAGCGAGAGAGACAGACATAAAAAGTGTTATTTCATCCTTCTTCCTACTATACGAATGAATATTCACATTAAAATTATTTTACCACTCAAAGTCGTTGTCACGTAAAACTTTCGCCCGTATACCGACTTTACAGGCAACCAATTTTTTTTTTCTTTTACCTGTACAGTACACGGACCATCTGACTAAAAGTGAATAACCTTAAGTAAAGGATTGTACTCTTTGGCTAACTTTATGACTGGTAAAAGGTGAGCCCATATAGCTGCTGGATCATGGGCGTTTTTATCAGCAATACTGCAGAATGATTGTGAACCTGCAGCCCAGTAAATCATCCCTGTATGTAGGGTAAATTGTTGTTTCGTGGCACCGAAATTCATAGATACCACAGTAATTTTCTGAGAAGTCACAGAGTAGTACGACTTCATTTTATTTGAGTTCGGTTATACACTTTCGGTATTTTTGTTGCTAATGTTTCCAATTGTAATAATGTTTTTTGAAAATCGATATATTACATTTAAAATTCTGAATTAATGTTTAAACGGTCCCTGTTTTTCTTACTTTCGCCATTCGCTTTGTTTTTACAGATTTATTATTTTCCTTTTTAGTGTCTGTATATTCATGATTTATGTTCTCCCACTGTTCCCATTCTATTTTTTCAGTTATCTGTCTGTCTTTTAAATCGTACTGCAATTCTTGTACTTTACATGATGTACCACATTCACCATACATACATTTTTTTATTTAATATCACACGTGAAATGAGCCGAAAGACTTTCTAGTACCTTATATTTTGACAATACTCCAAGTCTTTGTAGTGCAGAGAACATTTTTTCAAAATTGCTATGTTTGATACAGATGCAAGTATCTCTTTTCTGTACAGTAGGTGATAAAACATAAAAAGGTCGATATTTATAAAATGTAACAAACGATTTTGTTCCGCCCTCTGCTCGATAAATCTGATATAGATTAAATAGCGTATCGGTAAGATATCTAATCTGTTCATTTTGTTTTTTCAATGTGCGGCACTCTTTTTTCCAGACGTACTTTTGCTTATATCATCTCTCAAGAAAAAACTTCTTATTTCTTTGCATATTTCGTTTTCTTTTGTTTTTTTAGCTGCTTTTCGTGTTATTCCCTTTAAACCTAATAGTTTAGAAACAAATGTCTTCTTTTTTAATTTCTTTGTGGGTTCATTTTCAGTTAATGTTTTAAAAACATTCCTTTCTTCGTATTTCTTACACTTTTCGTATGAAGTTTTCAAACAACTCTCTAATAATTCATCTATAGCTTTCATTTTACTAATAGTTTCTTCTAGACTTTGAACTTTTTATTTGTTTCTTTTTTATAGCGATATAGGCGTTTTCTTGACGTCTCAAGTGCTGTTTTCAAATTTTGATTTTTTTATGGCGGCATTATATTTACGGGCTAATCTATTTCTTAACGTCCTCTTCTTATTTCGAGTATTCGCAGTAGATGATATTATATTTTTTTCATTTTTACCCTGAGTTTTATTTTTCTTCTGCTTCCGTTTCTGCTCTCTCCATTTTTCCCGCCTATTTTTTTCTCGTATTCTGTTAGCTCAAATATCTTCTTAGTTTTATTTTTTACTCTTGCTGCATGGTTTTTCTTGACTTCTTCGTATTTTTGTGGATCTGCTTTCAACTTCTCTCTATATTTTTTCATGCGTTCCGAAGGGGTGAGAGCCATTTTGACACCTAATAAACCAATATAAATGATTAAATCCTACTGATATAATAAATGTGAGATTATGGATGTTTGTTCGTTACTCATCACGCTGAAACGGTTGAAAGACAAAGTGGCAGTTCGCCGCTTGTTTAATACAAAATTTAAATTACTGTCTAGCGATCGCCTGCCAATCGACATCAATTAAAGTACGTACATAATACAAAAATTACAATACGGATAATGTTAAGCATTACTTAATCTTTCAGCTTTAAAACAAACATAGCAATTTCGCGTGTGTAGAAACAATTTAATAAAATAACATATAGTTTGAAGCCTCTGCTGGTGCGCAGGCTTTATAAAAAGATGCAGTCCAAAATTATGTTCAAATATAATTGATATGAATTGTTTTACTAGGTACTTAATAAAACTCAGTGTAGATGAGAGCTTACGTTCCACTGAGTTACGAAAACCAATCCACTGCGCGAATGTTTCTCAGCTGACGTAACGGATTTTAAGTTAAGGCTGATTTTTTTTAAAAATTCGTCAAAAGACAAGTGTAATTCAGTCAAACTGTTGCATTATTATCAAATAGTTAATTATACGTCTCATAGATACTCTTTAAAACAGTAAAACAAGCGTAATTACTATGGAATCTTCGTAAATCAGCTGAATTTTTAACCCGCACTAACCGGTTCTGTACTAAGTTCTAACGATGTTACATTCGAACTGTGAATTCAAAATGGCTGACTTATTGTGAACCAACCATTGTAGGGTTGCTAGTTTATGATAATAATACTATTGTAGTAGATTTAGATACTCTCCTGGAAATATAAGCGTAACTCAGCGGAATTTTCCACCATGCCCAACTTTTAAACCATTCACTAAACTGTTTATTTCATTATATTTTAAAATATTGATTAAAACTTCATTAATTAAAACGGAAAGTGAGCTTGCGTTTCTGGTAATGACACCATAAATGTAAAAATATCGTGATTCTAACTGAAACAGCGAGGTAAAATGTCTGACATGAACAAGATGGGACAGTGATAAAAAATAGAAATTGTCAAACCAATTTTAATTTTTTTCTTATAATTTATGGTAAAATTATAATATAAATGGTAATTAAGAATGCCTGATATTCCAATTTCTTTAAGAAATAAGATTTAACTGAAGAGCGGGATTCAATTTTAGGTAGGAAAAAATTAACTATAGTGGACAACGTGATATTGCCCACTACAAACAAATAAAAAATGCCCATTTCCTCTTCGGCTTTCCTTTCAAAAAAAATTTAACCCCCTGCTGTTTTTCTCCTGTATCACGGAGACGTTTAATATACATACGTATATGTTAAATTACACATGAACCGCTCGAACCGAACTTGCTCCTTGAGCCGTGGTAGCTCAGATGGTTAGCGCTCGCTGTAAATTTCACAGTATGCGAGCAAACCGGGTTCGATCCCCGCCGGCACCAATGAAATTGTTAATTGCAATTTTAAGTGCTGATTTACCACGTGCTCGGCGGTGAAGGAAAACATCGTGAGGAAACCTGCATGTCTGAGGAATAAGAAAAAAAATAATCGAAGACATGTGAAGTTCGCCAACACGCATTGGGGCAGCGCGGCGGACACTTCCTTGCTCTAAAACCCTCTCAGAAATGAGGGGAGGCCTGTGGCCCAGCAGTGGGACGTATATAGGCTGTAACTTTACTTTACTTTACTACTTGCTCCTTATTTTTGGTATTATACTATTTGCATAACAAAAAATATGATGTAACTCAGGGTAAAATTGTATGCATTTGGGTTGTCAAATCCTAGATCCATCCTCAACCTTCAAACTTCCCGTATTAGAACCGAAATCGCTTGGTGTTGTGACCAGGTAATTTTGGTCTTATGTTAATTTAAACACTAATCTATATAATATGTTGAATGCTTCATTCATATTATTCTAAACTATTTTTCCAGAACCAAAAGGCAATGTTGGAGAGACTACAGCAGATACAAGCTGGAGGAATACCCAATGGTCTTTCATTCAAAGATGTCCTGGTGCAGTTCGCTAATATGCAACAAGCCAACCCAAATCTAATGCCAGGTCATAACAGGCCAATGGAGGCTATGCCAAACAGACCAGAACACCATATAAGACCAGATGGAAGACGAAGACAGGAGAGAAGTCACGAAGAACCTCATGTTCCTAAACCAGTGGAAAGATTGGCATCCCCGAGTCCGAGACTCCCACCGCCACCTCCGTACCCAGAAATATCGTTGTTGCCTGTTACAACGAGTCAGGAAACCTCACAATCTCAAAATTCTCTACTTCACGGAATACTGACAAAGGTATACTTTTATATGGTAGCATTATAAATGATTTTATCATAAATTTTAATCAGTTAGCAACATTTAGACGTAGCTTTTATTTATTTCTTAGCGATTTTAGGTGGCTTCAAAATAGGCGAGATTGTGCGCTTAAGTTGAAGACACAACTTTTTTATTATATTTCAAAAAACATTGCATATTCTTAAAAAGGGATGAACATAGTTATGACATCTAATTATATTTAGTAAATTGTTTAATTACCTTTTAGCATTTAAAGTTTATGTAATTATTTTTCTTTTAATAGGACAATATAACATAACATGATTATAAAAAATGTTTTAAAAATACTTGTATGGAAATAGGTATCTAACACCCAACAATTAAAATTTTCAGTTACAGATTTAAATTGCCGCCTATGTACATCCCTACTTCATTTATGTCACAGAGCGTTCCGAACTTTTGAATTAGCTTGAATGGGTGTTGCCAAACTTCCAGCAGGTGTCCCCTGCGTCTCAGAGTTTCTCCCCGACGTTGGCTAAACTGCTTACGTCGCCGGAAAGGAAACAGAGCGCGCCAACGTTGCCAAGTTTCGGTCAGGCCAAGGTACCACCTTAATGTGTACAAGTTAAGACCCAAATTGGTGTGCTGATTGGCCTCGATCATTCAAAATTCAAAATTTAGTTTTAAGAGATTTATTATTGCTATGATTTTTAAAATAGTTGGAGCCACATCTAACGCTGGTTCTGCAATATTTAAATGAAGCAATTATTTATTGACTTAAAATGTGAGACCTATGCCAATTCGAATATTCAAATTGTTAGGTACTTTACACAGGTTGTAATATATATCATATAATGTATTGGAATGGCGTTAGAAATACCTTTGAACATTCAGGCATTTGATGTGTTGGCTTTGATTGTTATTATGTGTTTTTATTCTATTGTTAGTTATATAATGTTTCAACTGTTTATTGAGTACATTGTACATAAAAAGTGGCAATACTCATTATTAGTAATAAATTCACTTCATGTGCATTTACACATTTCATTAACAAAAAGTTAATATAGCAATTAAAATTACAATACTTGTAATGTACTTAGTAACCCCTTTGCTATCAGTGTCTCGGGAGAAGCCCCATCACCATTGTAAACCAAACAGTTTTTTATAAAATAGGTTAAACATGAATTTACATGACTGTAATTTTTCAGACAGTAAGTGACTACTGCAGCCAATTTTTTTTAGACGAGGGGCTAATGAGCCTGCACCTCACCTGATGGTAAGTGTCTACCGCCCCCCATGAACAACCGCAACACCACGGGAATTGCAGGTGCGTTGCCGGCCTTTTAGAAAGGTGTAAACTCTTTTCTTAAAGGTTTCTAAGCCTTTGAACACAGATCTCCCCACTAGATTGCCTATAGGCATTGCCATAGTTGACACACGTAGTAGGCGAGTTGACAAGTGCGGTTTATTTAATATTTTAGAGTTGTTATCAGATGCTGGTGATGCTGCAAATCTCCTGTCTTGTTTTTCTCTGTGTCGCATTGTACGGCACCCATGGGGTTTAACTTTTTGATGCCCTAGGTTTTATAGCAAATGATGCCTTAGTTTTCATTTTATATTGCTTTTTCATTTGAATCAAAATAGCACAGAATAAATAATAGTATTACGTACAGAAGTTGAACTGCTTTGATGTTGACTACTTGCAGACGTTTTAATAGCCTACATAAAAATTACTATTAATTAGATGAATCACGCACCCAAGCTAAATTAAACTTTATCGACTGCGTGCGAGTGTCTGTATGGCTTTGTACCGTCTCCCATTCTGGACGATATTTCGTGGTTACCCAGGGCTTTCAAAAAATATTTAAAAAAACACTAATAACTATATTATCCTATAACTAAATATACACAACAGTGAACAAAAATATGTATACAAGTGTATACAAGTAATCTATTTATCTAAACAGTAAAAAAAAAACTTAGAAATTCACCAGTATGTCGCCTGCCTAAAACCCGCTAGCCCTGACTGCGTATGTAACCTAAGGTTCCGCGTGATTGTAAGTATTTATATCACGTAGGTAGCAAGAGTGGCAGAGGCCTGATAATGATTACAATTTTTTAGGTATATTTTAGTGGCTGAAATACTGTTTCCTTGACTTTTTAATACCGTAATCCCTGGTAATGTCGTCAAAATTGGTTTACGTTCTCGGTGTTTATAATGTTCTCATCTGATAATTTATATCCATTGCCCTTTTGACGCAGGGCTCAGAAGACAAATTTTTTCCACATAAAATGACGTTGGTAGCAAAAGTGTTATTTTTTTAACTCCCACGAACGTAATGTTACACTGAAAATGTATTAAACACCCTCGGTAATATAATTTTGTTTGTCATACATGAGATTATCATTATCATTACAGCCCTTCATAAGTCCACTGCTGAACATAGGCCTCCCCCAAGGAACACCACAAAGCACGGTCCTGAGTCACCTGTATGCATTGACTTCCTGTATTTCTTACCAGGTCGTCAATCCGTCTAGTGGGGGGACATCCTACACTTCGCCTGCCGGTAAGAGGCTGCCACTCGAGAACCTTTATTCCCCATCGGTTTTCGGTTCTTCGACCTATATGGCTGGCCCACTACCACTTCAGTTTACTAATCCGTTGGGCTATGTCTGTAAATCTCGTTCTACTGTGGATATCCTCATTTTTAAGTCTTATCACGTAGAGAAACCCCGAGCAATATTAATGGGATAGACGACTTTTTCGAGGTTATATTTACTAAATAAAATTATTTTAGATTTTAGAGCTACTGAGCAGTTTAGCAGCACACTTCACACCGTCGACAACTGCTAAGTTCATTTCTTGTAGCTTTTTCCCGCAGCTATTCCAGCGCTGTTGTGGATAGTTTTTGAACTGTTATTTATTGTTTTAGATGGACACTTTTTCTATTATTCTCCTATGAGAGATTGTTTTCCTTACCTCTACACTCCATAATACTGCAGCTGTAAACTGGCAGTACATAACGGAACGATTTTTTTTACCAAAAAGCCCAGCAGTGCTCGCAGTGTGTATCGGAACACACCCAATGTCCAACTATTGGCATCAGTATGCAGCGCTCGTCAGTATTGGCGCTAATTGTCATTCATGTGCGTGTATCTCACCAAAATTGTAAAGCGTAGGGTTCTTCACAACTTTCCAGTGTTACATTACGTACGTATTTTTTTTCGTCCGTGTTCACTCCATGCAATTTTTATAATTGTTTGTATTTAAATTTTGGTTATGCAATGATTTCTTAAATTTACGCGAGCACTACACATTGTATAAAATCCGTAAATAATAGTTTTATTTGGTTATGCAAGTTTGATCAATTTTATATCCAATCTATTTAAATAGTAAAATAGTTCCAAGACTAAATTTGTTTATAATGCATTTTTAACTTACTGCGGTCTTATTAAAAATAAAGCTAATATCTAGTCTCATGTTTAAACTTTACTATTTCACGAAAGATCTCTCGAAGAAATATGCAAATTAAAACCTAATTTATGGAATTTGACAGCAAATGTCAAATTTCACAAATATGGCGGCGCGTTTTAAGAACTTTATTTAGAAGAACTATTCTTAAACCAGAGACTATCAATATCTTTTGTAACGAAACGGATGTAGTATAACTTACAATTATTAATATAGATATATTTCTCTTGCAATTTTGCATGTATATTTCTCTTGCAATTTTGCATGCATTTTTCTTTTCGTCGGCCTAATTCGTTAACCTTCTAAGTCCATATTTTCATAGTTTACAGGACGAAGAAAAAACTAAATAATATCTTTATTAATTTAGCAATCAAAATTCTGAAAATCCCGTTGATGTCTCTAATTTTTTTTTGATATTTTAAAAATATAATTAGTAGTATAACTTATACACATTTTATAAAATTCAAGAAAAAAAAAATATTTTGCAGTTTTTCAATGTGAAGTTTCAATTTACTTGAGGACTTAGCAGTTTTTGTCTTTAATTTAGTATGGTGTATAGATTAATGAATTGCGTAGTGAAACACATTCAATCAGTAATCGAACTATTTATTATTAAAAATTAAACAATCAGTCTTCTTTAATAGGAAGCAGGGTTATAATATCTAAGATAGACTCTTCATAAAAAATCTGTAACAGTTTTAATATATGTGATTATGTGGTGCTTTTGTGGTATTACGAGTTGTCCTAAGTATCTTATTATTATTAATGACAAGCATTTAAACTTGTTTTACTACTACAGGTATCACAATCAATTATTTTTAATACTAAGATAAAACAGAAACAATTTTCCAAAAATTTTAAACTAACAATAAGTAAAGTAAAGTTGTAATTTTACTTAAAATCTAATTATTAGTACTTCTTATTTTATTCATGAGGCAAGTCATCATAATATTTATGATAGTCAGAAGGAAGGGTCTTTTTTATTTGCTGCAAGTCTTCAAATTTTCGTGCAGTGATTTTACGTCGGTTCTGATACAATTGAGATAGTTGAGTAATCTCGCAAGGATTACATTGCAAAGATCGTCTTTGTGGTAAACTTTGCCATTCATCCTTATAGCAAGTTTTATAAAGAATTGATCCATTGCTTTCGTAACGTAGTGCAAGAATGTCAGTGACCTTAGGATCTCTTTGGATCTTCCTGGGCGAATACTTTTCTAAAACTGAATTTTGTCAGAGTTTTTGAAGTAAGTGTGGTCCAAATATGTTACATAATAGGGTACTGGGCATTTACGAGCATGCTTAGCAATGGATATGTATTCAGCTGGCACATTTATGACTTTGTTCTTAAGCTGACGTTCTATAGTGGAATGCATTGAATCGGCCTCCATTTGGGTGTGACCCACCTCTAAAAATTTTTGTTCGATAGCTAAATTTTTGTGCCTCATGACAATGTTCAAAAGAGCGTTAGATAAAATACAATTTCTATTTTGATATGTGCAACCGTCACTATAAATTATAATTGTTTTTTTCCCATCTTCAGTATTAACTTCAGGACGTATTATTTTGTTTTCTATAAAGTCAACCCAAATGGAGGCAAATTCTTCAGCATTAAGTCCACTTTCTACTTAATTCCATATGAAACAGAAGCCATCTTTATTTTTTATATTAAAAAAGCAAAGGTTGTGAACTTGCAGCTTCGTTTTATAGAATAGCGTACTGACATTCGATTTTGGTGCCATTAGTACAGCCTGTAAGTCCACTATGAAAACGTAATTTTCTCCCTTTTTATCCGCATATTTTTCTTCTCTTGCTTGTTTACTTCTCTCAATATGTTCTTTGTATTCTTCTTCTGTAACTGTTCCTACTTTATAACAGGCGCATTTTTCGCATTGATCTTTTTTCGGCTTAAATAGGGCCAAATTTTTGTTTTCAAATAAATTCGAAAACAAACTTATGGAGAGAGCTTTAATATTTCGCTCTTTACACCAATCGTTAACGTGAAATTGGTAGAGGCCTTCTTTGGAATTTCATTCTGGCAATAAATATAACTTCTGTGACGTTGCTCGACAATAATGAGATTCCATTACGGAAAGAGACTCCAGAAACTAAATAAGTGATTGTTTCGGCTTCGAAGTCAATTCAGATAATTGTGTTGGACGTCTCAATGTACTAGGAGGGCGCATTGAAAACTCCTGCTTCCAATTTTGAACCGTCCATCTTCCTAAGTCCAATGTGTTCAAAAACATCTTTCGACATACTTTGACACTTTTATCATTTACTTTTAAATGATAAACAAAGGTGTTAGCCCTCCTGGTTGTCCCTTCGGTATTTCGATTTCGTGGCCGGACAATTGGAATAGTTGTAACCCATTCGTTCACTAGGGTTTTTTTCGCCCCATGTAAGATTCGAAAATCGATTTAAAATGCTCCTTCTTACATCTTCATCTACTGTTTCACATTTTAAAGTACTGTGCTTCCCAATTTTACAGCAGCATCTTGATTTAATGGAACGTGCTTCTTTAGTTTTATTATAATTCCAACAGTCTTGCTTTTTCTCTCTCCCAAAATATGTTTTACCGTCTTGTCTTCTTTGTTTATTCTTTTCGCTAACCCATTATTTTTTATCAACGTTAAAACATTTCTTTCGTTTCTTAATCTTTTTGATCTTAGCAAGCAAATCTGAGTCAGAATCAGAATAAGGCACAAGCTTTTTTTCTGTATCGCTACCATCCTATATTGGTGGATTAGGTATAAAATGATGTGTATTTTCAACATGAGTTATAATTTCTAGAGAACTAGTACTTGTTTCGTGAGATATTATATTACCTAATGTTTGAATGGTATCCGCATCGGAATTGTGTATGTTGTCTGAGATCAAAATATTTGTTGATTTTGATTCTATTTCAATTTGTAATGGTATTATAATCAAATTCTCGTCCGTCGTGAAAGTGTTGTGAATATCATAAACCGTGGACAACAATTTATCGTCCAAAGGCACGTCATTGAATGTAGTATTGGGAAATGTAATGTCAGAACAAATTGTATGATTTATATTTTCTGTAATAAAAGTATTTGGTAGATCTAGATCAGTCAGTGGTGTTATATTGATATTGTCATTTATCTCATAATAAGTTTTGTCAGCAACTGAATTTGAAGGTTCTGGTATAGACTTTCTTGATTTTGAATATTGCAACTGAATATCTTCCAAAACGTGTACTACTTTATTTGGATCATAATTTAAGTTCGGAGCTACTTTTTCAGGTCTATCCTGTGAGTTACAAGCCTCAGAAACCAAAGCCACAATTTTTTCCTCCGATTCATTCTGAAAATATCGAAAAAAACATTATTTATTCAAATAAAATTGAATAAGAAGAAGAATAAAATTATGACAAAATATGTGAAATTTATTATTTATACAGACCTTAAACAGACTTTAACTTAACTGTTTATTGGTGTATACATACTTTGTTTTATAATTTATTTAATGAGTAACATCTTCGAAATTATCTTTAATTAAGCAATAAGTTAATTAAAAAATATTAAATTGATAAACTGCTAAATCCGTGTACAAATAAAATAATATAGTTCGTAAACCTGCTAAGTCCCTTATGTTTAGGTTGGGACTTAAATGTGATGAAAAACATTTGATTTGGACACTAAAAAACATAAAAACTTAGAGATAAAACAATATCAAGTTACCTAGTTTATAACTAATTGTTTAAATATGACTAAAACACGACAAAACTTGACGCGTCGAAAGCGGCATGTGGGTTTGAGAACGATTGATTGTAAAACTGAGGCCCCAATAGGATTTAGCAGGTTTGCGTTGTGGAGATTGGCTGTTGGTCAGAAAGCAGTTTTTCGGGCATAGCATTTGTCACCTTTTTAGGCTAATATCGCTGCTATTCTCTAAACGTTACGAAAGATATTAGACTGAACTTTTTGACTGGTATAAAAAGCAAATTTTGCCAAAAATGGACTTAGCAGGTTAACGAATTAGGCCGACGTTTTGATTTTTTGCTATTTTCATGCACGCCTACAACTGTAGATAGAAGTATACATTATTTATGTGTGTGCGTGATTAATTGCGTACGAGTTAACATTTAATTTATCCACGCCTAAACGACATTTACACAATTATTACGTTTGAAAGGAGTGTTTTGTTCGGTTTTTACCATTGAAGTAATATGTACTTACGTACTAGAACAACAAATTCAAACAAAAAAAATGTGCGCTACTCATGTGTTCGTGCATGCGCAGAGAAGAGTAGCGTGGCGCATGCGCGGTTTGTTTTTTTATCATAGATTATACGTACGCAGAATTATCAGTATGTAACAATAGATTGTATTGTTAATTAAGGAAATGATTTCGAGTATGTACAATTATTTTTAAAATGTGTCATTTATTTCGCATATAATATGTGCTAATTTAATATAATGTTATAATACAGAATATCATAGTTACATTTCAATGATATTTTTATTTGAATATTTTAAAAGGTAACTGTATCAAATAAAAATAACACAGAATCGTTGTATCTGAACCAATTAATTTCATAATCTATGTTCCATGACACGAGATGGCGTCAAAAGAATTTTTTTTATCTATAATATTTTTTTATTAATTATGATTTATTATCTATATAATTTTATAATTAGTATCTTACTCACCAATGAAAAATTATTCCTTGTTATCTGCTAACTTGATATTTTATCAAGAGAATTTATTATATAATCAACATAGCATTTTCAGTCAACTCACCAACGCCTAGCGAGTGACCAGTGTTGTTGCGTAGTACATATAACTCAATGGTGTTTCTCTTAATCTGGAGTAATTGCGTTACTAATAAATTTAATCTTAATATTAAAAACGTTGCACATTTTGTTAGCCTTGGAACTACTAAGAAAACTGTGTGCTAAAATGTATTGTTAAGGAAATATAATTTGTTTTGGTCTTCAGAAAACTGTTGTTTATGATAGATACAACATTTTAATTATGATTTGCATTAATGTTATTGCTATATTAATTAAAGTGTGCGTGACGTCTTTGAAATTTACATTTACGTCTTTCTAAGCACAATGGTGTGTTCACACGATTGTAGTTATGAAAGTTTGGATGTTTGCAGAACTGTGGCGAGATCACCATAACCCCGGTGCAGCCGACTCCACCACCGCCTGAACCTCAGCCGGAGAAGACGGAGGATGTTGTGCAGTTGGTATGTTTATGTTTTCGTATTGTATATGAATAGTATGAAAACTCTTAAACTCCACGTATTAAACTAAAAGTTAGTTCATCAGACGTCAACAGGCCTTTCAATCTTTATCTTGTGCTGTTTTAAAATCTGCTTTGCCCAAAGACGAAATCTATAATCTCAAAAACCCCTGTTTTATTTTATTCTTTTATATATTTGCATTTTAAATTGCGATTTATAAGAATATATTATAATCAAAAATAATTAAAAAATAACCCCATAGGTATTTTCACACTGCTATCAAGTTGACTGAGTGTCACTGTACTGTGCACACACAGTCAACTTGATGGCAATTGGAGGCTGTGGCGTATGGTTATAGGTATCCAGATCCATCCTCGATTAAGAATCAAAATGTAGATGCGTGGTCACCCCTGAGGACTAACGTTTCCAGTGAAAAGCCAGGACCATACGAAACAACAGCGATGAGCTGCTATTTAACTGAGCTGCTTTTACAAAGTAAATCCATATTATCGAATATGCAATATTATTATTGTTATTATTATATTATTTCTAATACAAAAACTGTTAAGTACCTTGGAATAATTATAGATTCTACGTTTACATTTAAAAACCACATAAACCACCTATGCAATAGAGTTCGTAGACTAATGTTTGTTTTTAAAAAAATTCGTTCTTTTGCTGATAATAAGGTAGTAAAACAAGTATATTACGCATTATGTCAGTCAATACTCACCTATTGTATAACCTCTTGGGGTGGAGCAGCTAAAACTACACTACTACCACTGGAACGCGCTCAAAGAGCTGTATTAAAAGTTGCAACATTCCGCCCTATTCTATTTCCATCCCATCTCTTATACAAATCCTATAATGTCCTCTCAGTGCGCCAGTTATTTGTTATGAGCACGTTACTAAAACAGCACTTAAGATTGCCTTATAGAAGAGAGGTCACTGATAAAAGGCGCAAAGATAAAGTAATAGAAACTAACATTAGAATAAGGCATTATTTCATGCATAGATTTTTTACATTTCTCGGCCCTTTTTTGTATAATCAAGTCAATGCAATTTTGTATAATTATATATCCATTAAAAATGGCAGACTGTAAGAAGGTAATTCGAACATGGTTACAAAATTTGTCATACGATGATACAGAGAAGTTGCGGATTGTTTTAAGTTAATTAATATCATAAGTAAATTAATGATAATGTATTTTACCCAAATAACCCTTATTAGTTAGTACGTTATTCATTTTATATAAGAAACAGAAAATATTTGTTAATGTATCTTTTAGCACATACACCTGAGATACAGGTTTATCCTAGTTCAGGTGCCTGTTATTGTAGACTATTTTTAAGTTAAGACTTATTGGAATAATTTGTACATTTTACCAAAATAAAATAAATTACATTATTAATTATATTATAACTCAAGTATTCTGTATGAGCGTCACCCCTCACCTATCGAGTCGACGCATTCGTGCTACAACCATAATATAGCTGCAGCGTGGCGCTACTAAATCTCTAGGTCATTGGAAAGTTTTTTACTTAACTGGCTTTACGGCTCTGGGTTCTAGTCCTTCTGAGCCTATAATTTCTTTCAGAATCTTTATTTTATATATTTTTTCTTCACAATATGCTGATGCGTCACATTGCGAAGTTTTTGGGAGATTTTGACGACAGCTCAACCCAGCGGACTGTTGATGACGACAGCCACTCAAGTTCATAAGGCGCCCAAGCGACCAAATTAACTTGAGGTTTATAGCAACATCAAAGCACTTGTTTCGTCGTTTTCTTTAATAGTTCACACGCGCAGACAATTAATTCACAAAATTACATCACTTTTACGGATTAAAATCCACTTCAAACCATTATTCAAGCGACAAAACAGGAGCGACAGTCCGTTGTCGGCCGAGTTCCCGCCAAAAACTCCATTGGAAAGTTCGTTAACGGCGTCACAGATAGTAAAGAGGGAAATAGTAAATAAAAACGCGGTTAACATCTAACAACTGTGTTGAACCAGGACGACGAGGAGAGTCCCGCATCGGAGTGTTCTGGCGGGGCTTCCCCCGGCGGCTCGGGCTCTGGGCGCCTGGTCATCGACGAGGGCGGCGACCCCGCCCCGCCAGATCCCGACGCGACTGAAGGCCCAGCTCCAGTTTGCCAGGTACCCACAATACTGTGCTTACCTGTCTTGATATAACCACATTTTTACGAATGCTGTATTACTCAGATGATCCCGTGAGGCGAAACCGGTCGGTTTTTATATTCAGTATAATAATAATTTAACATAAATATTGTGAAACTAGTACAAGTATTTTTCCAAATCACAGAAATGTCGTATTACTTGCCACATTACCCATTGATGACATTCTTTATGGACATGTATATTTTTTGAAATATTCTTACCATTTTATTATAATATTCTTACATTGTTTTCGGATTCTGAGTTGTGTTCAAAATTTTTAAGTCTCTAGCTCACCAGAAAGTTAGTTGAAAATCAAAAATTCAACCCAACTATCAAAATAAAAGGAGTGGAAATAAAAATCCAAATTTATTTTTCCTTTTTAATATTTCAATAAACTTTCAATTAACTTATTTATACCCTCAAAAAAAAAATAATTTGTCTTTAAAAAATACTCTGAAACTGCTAGCTTCGCTTCTTCATCACTTAAAAACTTTTCCCACAAAGTTCTTTTTTTTAGGGTTCCGTAGTCAACTAGGAACCCTTTTAGTTTCGCCATGTATGTCTGTCCGTCTGTCCGTCCTCGCTTAATCTCTGTGACCGTTAGCACTAGAAAGCTGAAATTTGGTACCAATATTCACGCCGACAAAGTGGTAAAATAAAAATTGGAAAAAAAATGTTTTATTACGGTAGCCCCCCTATATGTAAAGTGGGAAGTGATTTTTTTTTAATTTCAACCCTAACGTGTGATATATTGTTGGAAAGGTATTTAAAAATGAAAAGGGGTTTACTAAAATCATTTTTTGATGATGTCAATAATTTCGGAAATAATCGCTTCAAAAGTAAAAAAACAATGTGCCCCCCCCCCTGTAACTTTTGAACCATAAGTTAAATCTGAAAAGTAGAACTTTATAAGGACTTTCTAGGAAAAGCATTTTGAACTTGGACGGAAACTTTTTGTACAAACTCATAAGTGGGAACACTTATTGTGACGGACGGGAAACTTCGGAACCCTACGCTGAGCGTGGCTCAGCGTAGGGTTCCGAACGCTCTTGGCCGGTTTATTTAGTTTGAAAATAGATAATAATTACTGGGGGCCAGGTCAGGACTATAGGGTGCGTGTGGCAAAATTTCGAAGCACATCTTCTGCAGGGCAGCCATCGCAACATGGCACTTGTGAACAGGCGCGTTGTCGTGCAGAAGAAGGATTCCTTTGGTCAATTTTCCTCTTCTTTTCTCTTCCTTCAATAGTTCTATTTTTTTTTAGTAAGGATAACAACAGCGTATACTCGTATCACTAAATACAATTTCAAATTTACCTCAAGTATGCCAATAACAGTTATCCACATATTAAATATAAAGGTAAGCTAGGTACAATTATAATGAATAAAAACGATGGAAATTAGACAATTTAAAACAGCTTAATAAAATAACAATAATAAAATTAAGTAGTTTTAGGCTTACTAACACTAAGATATTAGGTCTTACTGACAAATTGATGTGGGATTTACTCCTCGAGTTAATTTAATAATTTATTTATTTATATCAAAATATATTCTATATATCATTACATATATACATACAAGTATACGTACACACCAATGTACATAAATATTTTAAAATATATAAATAGCTCACTTATTATTTAAACATAGCTACCTAAAGTAAGTGTTCTTCATAATGTACCTTACCGGCATCCTACGTTTACAAACAAAGGTAAATTAAACAACAGAAGCAGTGTTTAATATGCATCCACGTACCTTGTTTCTAAAATCATTTTTACTGCCTATAAAGGGATCGATGGTATTAAATGTCTTGTTATAATTTGATAGCAAACGTGTTGAGATACTATTTTTACCATAAAGTGTGGAATGAAGAAGTATACTAAACAAAGTTTCCTTTGTGATTCTTGTACGTTTTCTTTGCACATTAAACGTGACAGTATTCAGTAAATCAGGGCAGTCAATACCATCGCGTAAAATATCGTATAGAAGTCCCATATCTAACAGGTCACAGTCTTTCTTCAAGCGTTAGAAGGTTATAGTGTCGGCAGTCATCTAAATATGATGAGCTTATGTTTAAATTTATAGTTCAGGTGTGAAATAAATTTACGTTGAATTCTTTCAATATTATTAATGTAAACTTTAAAAAATGGTGACCAAACCTGGCATGCATAGTCAAGAATGGATCTTACATACGAGAAATAAACTATTTTAAAACTTAGTAATTCCGTAAATGGAAGACATGTACGCATGATTACGAAATGATTTACTACATATACTATTGATATGATCTCGAATGGTCATACTGACATCAGAGTACGCCTACATCCCGAACAACTGTGACCCTCTTAATTAAAATTCCATTAAAATTATAGGGAAATACTATTGGATTTAGTTTTCTGGTAAAAGATATACATTGACATTTGGATATACTTACATTTATGCCGTTAGCTACGTAAAAGTTATATAAAGAGGTAAGATCTTTTTGAATTGATTCGCAGTCTTCAATAGTACGAACTTTGAGAAATATCTTTTTATCATCGGCGTAAAGTAAGTGATGGGAGTTACCTATAAATTTATGTATATCAAATATGTATGATAGAAAAGAAGGCCAAGATGAGAGTCTTGAGGCACACCAGACAGGATAGTAAAAAAATCTGACATGTAACCTAAAACCTAATTCTAAAACTGAATTTTGTCAGAGTTTTTGAAGTAAGTGTGGTCCAAATATGTTACATAATAGGGTACTGGGCATTTACGAGCATGCTTAGCAATGGATATGTATTCAGCTGGCACATTTATGACTTTGTTCTTAAGCTGACGTTCTATAGTGGAATGCATTGAATCGGCCTCCATTTGGGTGTGACCCACCTCTAAAAATTTTTGTTCGATAGCTAAATTTTTGTGCCTCATGACAATGTTCAAAAGAGCGTTAGATAAAATACAATTTCTATTTTGATATGTGCAACCGTCACTATAAATTATAATTGTTTTTTTCCCATCTTCAGTATTAACTTCAGGACGTATTATTTTGTTTTCTATAAAGTCAACCCAAATGGAGGCAAATTCTTCAGCATTAAGTCCACCTTCTACTTCATTCCATATGAAACAGAAGCCATCTTTATTTTTTATATTAAAAAAGCAAAGGTTGTGAACTTGCAGCTTCGTTTTATAGAATAGCGTACTGACATTCGATTTTGGTGCCATTAGTACAGCCTGTAAGTCCACTATGAAAACGTAATTTTCTCCCTTTTTATCCGCATATTTTTCTTCTCTTGCTTGTTTACTTCTCTCAATATGTTCTTTGTATTCTTCTTCTGTAACTGTTCCTACTTTATAACAGGCGCATTTTTCGCATTGATCTTTTTTCGGCTTAAATAGGGCCAAATTTTTGTTTTCAAATAAATTCGATAACAAACTTATGGAGAGAGCTTTAATATTTCGCTCTTTACACCAATCGTTAACGTGAAATTGGTAGAGGCCTTCTTTGGAATTCCATTCTGGCAATAAATATAACTTCTGTGACGTTGCTCGACAATAATGATTCCATTACGGAAAGAGACTCCAGAAACTAAATAAGTGATTGTTTCGGCTTCGAAGTCAATTCAGATAATTGTGTTGGACGTCTCAATGTACTAGGAGGGCGCATTGAAAATACCCTCAAAATAATAAACCCTCAAAATACCCTCAAAAAAAAAATAATTTGTCTTTAAAAAATACTCTGAAACTGCTAGCTTCGCTTCTTCATCACTTAAAAACTTTTTCCCACAAAGTTCTTTTTTTTAGGGTTCCGTAGTCAACTAGGAACCCTTTTAGTTTCGCCATGTATGTCTGTCCGTCTGTCCGTCCTCGCTTAATCTCTGTGACCGTTAGCACTAGAAAGCTGAAATTTGGTACCAATATGTGTATCAATCACGCCGACAAAGTGGTAAAATAAAAATTGGAAAAAAAATGTTTTATTAGGGTAGCCCCCCTATATGTAAAGTGGGAAGTGATTTTTTTTTTAATTTCAACCCTAACGTGTGATATATTGTTGGAAAGGTATTTAAAAATGAAAAGGGGTTTACTAAAATCATTTTTTGATGATGTCAATAATTTCGGAAATAATCGCTTCAAAATAAAAAAACAATGTGCCCCCCCCCCTGTAACTTTTGAACCATAAGTTTAGAAAATATGAAAAAAATCTGAAAAGTAGAACTTTATAAGGACTTTCTAGGAAAAGCATTTTGAACTTGGACGGAAACTTTTTGTACAAACTCATAAGTGGGAACACTTATTGTGACGGACGGGAAACTTCGGAACCCTACGCTGAGCGTGGCCTGACACGCTCTTGGCCGGTAACCTCCAAGAACAACTGCCGGTTATTGAGACACTTTCATCTTTATAATTAATCTATAGGATTCCTTCTGAGACCCAAATGACTGTCGCCATGATTTTCATGAACAAAGTACAAACTCAGTACAAAATTAAAAAAAAAATATTTATATTCTAAATCGAATCATCTCTCTTTCTTAAGGAAATATTTGATTATATCCGCGTAAAATGTTGGTGAACGTTTTAATTGTACTCGATGCGAGTTTTCATTACATCAGCGACAGAATAAATAATGTCATTTTGAATTGTACTAGATAAATAACTCGGCCGTTTGTCGCTTTGTTGATATTGCATCGACTCATCGTGGCCTCTGACCTCTGAAAGGAAGTTCAGAAGGAAGATGTTTTAATCCGATTTTATTCAAAATTACTAAACGAAATTCCCGCATTCATGTGTTTTTGTGAATTCTCATATATATATATATATATATATATATATATATATATATATATATATATATATATATATATATTTATATGCCTTTTAATGACTCCGGTTATCTATCCTATATATATCCTAAGCTGTTTTGTCGTTGTAAAAGAATATGCAGCACTAACAGTACAACTTATTAAAAAGTTTGAAGATTTTACCTTTTTCGCGCTGATTAGCACTTTAACATACTTCAATTCATCATAAGGAACACTAGTATCCTACATTTTCACTAAAAATCTAAACTAAAGCTAACAACTCTAAGCTAAACACAACAGAGTAAACATTGAAATGTGAAGTGAACTTGCAAACGTATCGCCCGTGCGCCCCCGCACTCGACAACTTCATACCAAAATCCGGCTTTTGGTTCCATAGTAATTGCTATATTATATTTCATTATAGAACATTTTGCCACAAGTTAGATAGAGAGCGATCGCCTTTTCGAAAGCCCGTTAAAATGACCACGCGTGCGAGAGAGGACTAATCGCTCAATTCAACTCCTTTTATAAGACAGCAGTATCGCTATAGCTATGAGGTGACCTGTGTAAAACAAAGGAGCGCGCGGGAAATTTGAAATAGTTTGAAACAGTGTACGAGTTATTTCATTGGTTGATATTATTGATTGAGCTGTTTGATAGGGCAAGCCCGGTTTTTCGGATTCTATGGAGGCTTCCACTTCATAACAGAGGCTTCGCCACTGTCATAATATTAATAAATGATAATGAGTATTATAATATCTAAAATCATTTTATTTCCATTTTTGTGACAACCCCTAGTATACACGCTGGCCGCGTCAATACCTACGCGAGCGGCGGCATCGCCTGACATCAAACGCATATCACAACTGTAAGGTCTTTAAATTGTGATACTACATAATTGCATTATGACTCTCGAGTGATACGTGACGTTACATTATGTTGTCGAGTTGTCATTCACCTATTCATACGTTCATCCATTACAGCCTATAAATGTCCATTGCTAAACATATGCCTCCCCCACAGAAGAAATGAAATCCCCCCCATTTTGCCTTAGTTGCCGCCACACTTGGCAACCGCAGTTTGCCTTTGCCATTATTTTGAATTGTTACCGGGAAGATGCTGTCTCATGTTCCAATTTCCCTCGGTCGCCTGTTCAGACACTCACGGGATGATATGGGGTAGTGGGTATTTTTACACCACCGCTACACTGTTATATACGGCTAAATATCACTTTTTTAATTTAATGTTTATTGTTAGGGCTGCCGCCGTCGAGACGCGCAGTTTGTGTGCGCTGGGTGCGCCAACCAGTGGTACTGCAGCCGCGACTGTCAGGTATGTTACACGTGGCAACCCTAATAATGTTTGACTTATTTCGACCAAACTAAAATTTGACAGTTAGTTGGACTGTACGTATATGAACTTTTCTTTAAATTACGGATGGTGGAATACTGTTTCTGCCTAATGGCTAAATTCTCAAACATCACTCAATTTTATGACGTCGTTAAGTATCTTTGTGTCACAGTCACTTTGACTTAAAATGATAGAGACAGCACGAGAGATAATTATTTAAAATTAATTACTTAAAAATGAGCGTTTCATAATTTGGGCATAAGAGTGCATCTAGTATATATACCACTCTTTACTTATTTCGTTCGCTAAACATCAGTAGTTACCTTATATGTTACATACATAACATACATAAACACTCACGCCAGTCATCCAGAGGGGTAGGCAGAGACTACGGACTTTCATTCGGCACGCTCCTGACAAACCTCTCTCGCCTCCTTTACATCCATATACATGCCCGTTGGTTAAGGGAACTCCTAATCTGTCCCATTTTCAATATAACGTCAATTTCGATAAACTTTCGTCTAAGGCTTCCCTTCCCGACTCTCGTTCACATCTGCAATATAGATTTGCTTTGTTACTCTTTCCTCGTTCATTCTTTGTACTAAATGTTCAAGCCACCGAAGCATTCTTTTCTTAATCCTGGTCACTACACCATCTTGCAAACCACACTTTTCTTTTATCACACAATTTCTCACCCTGTCATTCGGATTATTCCTAACATACTCCTTAAAGACCGCATTTCTACAGCATTTATTCTACTCTCGTGCACCTTTTGCCATACCTAACTTTCACTACCATTTATTAAAGTAGGGCCTAATAAAACATTATGAATTGCCATACGTGCGCCTTTTTGACACATTCTGATATTCCACAATAGAGTGTAGTTCAATTTTATAACATGTTAATGTAAAAGCAAAAAAATTGTTAAATATCAGTACCATAGACTTTGTTCCGTACACCTGTTACAACCTATTTTTTTCCAGACGGTAAAAAAATCACCCAGTATATGTCACTGTGATTGAAATCGGTTAGAACATTTTCTTCTTATATATGTTTTATTTGAAAATAAATCAAAGTTATTGTGTTATAAAGTAGTATTATAAACCAACCTGAATAATAATAACTCTGTTCCAGGTGGCTGCATGGGACGAACACTCCGAAATGTGTTCCGGCTGATTCTTAACAATTAAATGTGTACCTACTTATATATAAGTGGAATGAAGAATATAAAGGAACTATCAAAGCGATATAGATTACAAATACAATGTGGCGTGTCTCTACGTAAATATTATATCTTTTGCCTTACACCGACTAATTTATTAGGAACCTCTTATGTGTATGTTAATTGAATAAAAAGGTGAATCTCTATTCTGGTCACTCTGTTTGTTTTGCTAGAATGTGCAATTTAACGGACTGGAATCTAAGATTTCCTTGCGAAAGGACCAATCGTGAGCGTTTTAACTATTGCACTTGTTGATTGAAAGAAACATTGGGATCGCTACATAAAAATATTAGCGTATAATAAAGCCATGATTAAAACATTCTGCGTTTTTGAAATAAAACTAAGGCTTATTAAGTGGTTAAATGAAAGCTTGCGCTATAATTGGTGGCTAACTAGAAATTTTGTCTGCAGAACAATTCATATTGTGTTAAAAACAAATTCTGATAACCCACACACCGAAACCACATGGTTTTTGTTACATGTTGTATATGACTAAACCGTATTCAACATTATTTTTTTCAAAACCTTTCATTTATTTACTTCCAAATTAATTTACTAATAGTTTAAGCTTCGACCATTAGCAGCCTACTAAATTCTTGGTAACAGCCCGTTGTTGTTTTAAAAAAAAAACCACATGTCCTTAAATGTTCAACATGTAAACATTGCTTTCATTTGCTATCGTAAAGGTATAGTAATTATTATCAAATTATAAGTACATGTTATTCTGGGATGAAACACTTTATTAAACAGTAAACACGGACCATGTAATATGTATTGGATCGACTTTCACTTTGAGATCGGTGTTCTTATAGTTTATTTTCAGTATTTAAAAGATTCATATCAAATATTTTCACGTGCTTCTTAAATTATGATGCTTTCGATCTCACCACCTCTTAAGAAATATTTGATGAATAAATGAGGTATATAAACATAAAAAATCATAAAGCTATTTTAATTGTTTACACTCAGATGAAGTAAAAAAGGTAGCTATCGCACTGGAATAAGAAACTGTCACGAGTTTTATAACTTTGAGTAAGTGATAGTAGTGTTGCCACTTTTTTTTAAAGCCCCTGATAATTGAGATGAAATACTACGAATATTACAAAAAGAAAATATAATCCCTTTTATTTGAAATTGGTTAAAAATATCCTTTTTGGATATCCTGTTCTATAAGCTCGGCGAAGTCCACGTTTTGTATCGTACAAAACTTCTCAAAATGATCTGAATAATCCACACTAGATGAGGGTGGTTGCCATTGTGGTTCATTTTGGCTGTCATATAGCAGCTACCCATTCATCTCTTATTAAATATCCGTTGGAAACCTAAAACTATAAATCATATTTGATAGTAAAATAGTTTTTAAGTATGTATTCAAGAATAGAAACAAAAACTTCGAATAAAAACTATATACAATATGTAACGTAATTAACGCACACCCTCAGACACCCCAATTAGTATATTATGTTATAATCATAATACATAGGTACACTGAATTTTTAGTTAAACATTTTTATGCACTGATTATTTATCAAATTAGTTATTAATTCCGGAAGAATGTTGTGGTCACAGTACAAATCCACGAACGAAAAGACTAACGTGCTTGAAATAAAGTTCATTTTTCTTTATTTTTATTGAATGGCAGAATTAGTAATAATAAAATAAAACTACACTCTTAAAAGTCTTATTGCCTTAAGTTACGGTCCATTTCAGTTTGTTTTGACTGTACAGATTTAGTGTGACTGTAATTTACGGGATAAAAAAATTACCTATACTAAAAATGATAGGAATCGATTCAGTAAACGATTCTGAACAAACTACTTTCTCAAAGTGCGTTAATTATGTATATATATATATACATAACATGTAACATATATATATTCAATTTGATGTGACATAATAAATCTGTGACTTACTATTAGATATAAGAAATACTGGCAACACTCTCCCGTTAAGTCATCTCGAGACTTTAACATTGTGTTTCGAAAAACCTTAAAATTGTACTGGAATGGCTAAAAAGACATCATATTTAACTAAGTGTTTAACGTTTGTAACGATATTCCTCTAGACTTTGTTCAATTAAGTGTTGTTCTTGCACCATTTAATTACGCAGGACGGTATTTTATGGGCAAATTTACTGCATGACGCCTCGGAAGGTACTGATGAAAACGAGCGTAGTTTGATTCATGTGTATGCGTGAACACATGTGTTTACTTAAAGTAGCTAAGTTTTTTGGCATCACTAGTAACAAAAGCCGCGCTTTATCTACCTTTTTTATTTCATCTGAGCGTTAACAATGCGTTAATCTCCAATATTCGCAAAGGGGAAAAATCTAGATTCAAAAAACTAGAAGTAGTTCTTGATTTTAAAACTGAAAAAAAAATCCATCGGTGGCGATTTGTGCTTAGGGGTGGGCAAAATGGGGAAAATCTTTGAATTTAAATCAAACTTTGTTAATATAGAATGTCAAACGTCTATTCTATTATTATTTTTTATCTTTATTTCAATGGATACGCATTAATTTCTGTTGAAGATAAAACAGTTATAACTTTTTAGTAGTAAATGAAAGCATATTTTATTTTAAAGATGATAAAACTTAAATATATAAATACATGGTGCCGGATGTTATGGGTTTTTGTTTGATCTCCATTTTATGCTACGCCCACGTAAAACTGATGGTTGTGCGTATTTTTAAATAACATAATATGCCTATTTTCGTTTATAAATGAGCATTTACCCATAAATACTAGCCAAACATTTGCTTTTTATATGCCTATAACTTGGATGCATTATTATATCTTGTTATGTTATATCGGTATTTTAAACTAATATTTACGTGCTATGCAAGTTTAGTATTACATTTTGTTATGAAACAAATCACCTCGCACTTCGCACTTTTATAGTAAACTTTTGCAACGCAGATATTTTTCAGTTTAATTTGAAATCGGTATTCTTATGGTTTGCTATTTTTAAAGAGTTGTGAAATGAATATTAAGTGTTAAATACAGTTCATTTGTCATCAAACTATATATTATAATATTTTAAGTATAAATAACTAGTTGAGTATTTGGAAATCTTATAGGTATACAGAAAGACTGGTTTTTGAAAAATCAACCAGCAATTTTACATACTTTTAAATAAAAAGGCTTAAATCATCCTAATGTAAATTGTACAATATACACGTCGGTTGTTTTATAAAATATACATTTCGATACACTTTTTTCTTATGTTGTGTCTATAAAAGGGGTATTGGTATTACAGACTTTTAATCTTTGTTGATTGGTCTATAGTTTCAATTATTTAGTAATTTTTTGAAAGTATTTCTAGTGCCTGACTATTTTGTAGTAGGTCATTTCTTTAATGGCAAAAGGTATGTTTATCATATTTAGCAAGCAAGATGTTAAATAATTAACATTTTTGTTGTTTTATGAGAGGGTATATCTGTATGGTAGTTCTGAATTATGTTGTCGCATTTATTTAAAATGAATTTAAAAATCTCGTTGTAAAGCATTTTATTTTGTATAAAGTGCATTGTTCATGCTTCTGATGTAAAACTAAGGTGACATTCTTCAGGATTCTTTCAATATATATTAGGAATTTTTTAATAAAATATACTTAATTACATTAGTTGGTATGTAGCTGCTTAATTTATTTTGAGTTTCCTTATTTAGCTAGTTGTTTAACTAAATTCCATAGTTGTCGCTGAAAAGTGTAACGGACATTTATAAGTCCAAATGGCAATATCTTATTACTGATAATTTGATATTAATGCTTTAATATTAGTGTTACTATATTTATATAATACGAAAATGTAATTCTAATACAAATATATCACTTCTAGGCCCGTATTACTGACACAAAGTTAAAAAGAAAACTAATGTTTATAACAGCGTGGTATTTGCGCTCTAGGTCGTTTCTTGATTGATCGGAACAAGATTAAATAACATACCGCCTACGCCTACATCGATTTTTTAAGCAATAAAGACGTTCAATTTTTGTCATGACGTGACTGAAATACAATGCATTTACCTTGCTAAAATAAGTTTGTGTCGTATTGTCATTTTTTGCACGGCATCTGTCGGATGTTATCTTGCTGTATTAAATAATTGGATTAATAATATAATATTCCACAACTATCACACACAACGCCATCTAGTCCCAAGCTAAGCAGAGCTTGTGTTATGGGTACTAGACAACTGATAAACATACTTATATATTTCTAAATACATAGATATTATAGATAAATTACACCCAGACACAGAACAAATAATCGTGCTCATCACACAAACATTTGTCCTGGGTGGGAATCGAACCCACGACCTCCGGCATAGCAGTCAGGGTCACTAACCACTAGACCAACAGGCCAGTCAAATTTTGAATTTGAGATTGTGAAGTCCCTCGCACAATTGATAACTCGCAATATTATTATTATTATATGCTTTTGATGCCTTTAATAGTAAAACAAATCGTGGCTACTTATTTACTTAACTACGGCATTGATACAAATAATAAAGTGTGGCATGCCGTGCCAAAAAATTGGACCAATCAAGATATATTAGGTATGTATTTGGAAAATATCGGTTACGTGGACGTCAAGGGAAAGGCGACGGATATTAAATCGTTCTAATACTGTCTAATCAAGAAATGGCCGTAATTCAGAACTGCGCGTGCCTGATCTTGTGTAAAAAGCTTGTGATGTATGTAAGTTAACATAGTGCATCCGTAAATCTAAAATTATTTGAAAAATCAAAATAGCATTAATGTAAAAATAACACCTGACCTAACAATGTAAAAAGTCAGTGGACGGTGGAACAAGATCAGATTATTTTTTGTAATTATAAACTCAGTATGTTTACTCAGCCACGTTAACATATTTATTTATTTTATATAAATTGTAAAGTTATTGCAGATGAAACTTAACGGAAGGAATTAATTTTACGTGAATCCATTTATAGGTCATAAGTGTTATTCTGCAGCTGTATTACTGGTATAGTTGTAGCACAAATGAGTCGACTTGACCGGGAAAGGACCACGCTCGCACAGTTGTTTCGTATGGTGAGTGTAGAGAATCATCAATCAAAGATCTTATATTCCAAATAAAAAATTACTCAAATAAGGAAAAAAAAGATAAAAGCGTGATCAAAAACTACAGATTAAAACTAATTAAGTTCAAGTGAGAGTTCTGTCTGAGCGTGCAGAGGGACAGGGCTTACGTCGTTCATGGCAACACCCGCTCCTTGTATTATAGTGAAAAGGGATAGGAGTCCAGACTCCCTGCAGTACTCTTTGCTTAAGGCCCGTCACGTATATACGTTCATTTTGTTATATATGTCTAGATTTTATGGAGAGTAAGCATTAGTCATGCGCAAAACAGTGCGTTTTAAAGTGATGTAATATGACATAACATTTCGTGCCGAGGAATGTTGCATTACACCATGACTCCAAACATGACGCGAAATGACGTGCTAGTGCCACACGCGATGGCCATTGTTATGAAATGCTCGCGTGGTAGTAGAAGGTATACATCATTTCAATGAGATACCGCGTTATATTATCATGGTGTGACATGAGAATCGTCAAACGAAATGCGCCCTCGCTACGCCGGAATGTACCTACACTTCTTTTGCTATACATAAAGTCGATTTTCCTTCATACTTAACCCCAATCTACGGAATCATTTAATCAAAGGGGCATTCCAGGCTTAGGACTGGCAATAAACATGGATTGCAATATTGATTATTGACCAAGTCTATGAATATTGGCGTATTTCAAAATCGATTTCATATATACAATAATTGTCTTTTTTTGTTTTTATTTTTTTTTGTTACTGTTTTGTTTTTATTACATGGTATTTACATTTTAATTACAGCTAATAAATATTAATTGTGATAGTTTTTTTTTGTTTTAAGACGTGTCCGTCTTTCATTTAGTATTAGACCCGCCTTCGAAAACACACGCTCGCACGGTACGGATGTAGCCGTGACGTTCAGGCGTTTTAACATATATTTTTATAATCGCGGATATACGGCTTGGCGTTCATTCAATCTAAGAAAAGGATTTTCAGTTCATTTTATAAGCGGTTCTTGAATTTATGTATCAAACTCCGCAATGCTGGCTGCAGTTGGATTTTGGGGGGACGAAAACAGCAAATTCGTCCCAAACAGAACCGGATTCACATGTTTGAACAGGCTGTGGAGCTGGTACTTCGTGAACTGGGTCCATGGTTCGGTCTGAGCCAATTCTTGATTTTAAAACTGTTGCAGCTCTCTCAAAATTGGAAGGGCTAGCGAAACCACTCTTTTTAAATCGTGGATCCAAAATAGTTGCCTCACACAAAATATAATTGTTTTCCACATCTCTAAACCTATGCTGCATTTGCGATTTTAGGGCAACATTTGCGACATTGTCTGAGGAGAATTTGCCAAGTAAACGGTTTATTATTTTGCAATATACAATATGTTTTGACGCCATCACATATGCTTCTCCACAGATTTCCACAGTAACCTCATAAAATATTTTAAAAAGTTTTAAAAGTTCTGTCGCTTTTTCAATTATCTTCTAGTCTTCTAGCGATAAACTTAAATCTGGACGCATTATTGCTAAAGTGGCAATAAGGGCTTCTTTGATTCTTAGCAATGTCATGAGCATGTCATAGGTGGAATTCCACCTTGTAGCCACATCTTGTTTTAATTTTAATGGGCCTATTTACATTTGTTCTTCTATCTCCGTAATTTTTTTTGTCTTTGATTACTTCTGTGAAAATATTCCACGATTGCTTTTATCCTGTACACGGTTGCGGATATTTCGCGTGTGCTTGATTGCACTACTAAATTGATATTGTGAGCGTAGCAAGATAATGAGCGCCAGCCACCTAGCCGAACAGCAGCCTGCACATTTACAGCATTGTCACTAACGATCACATTGAAGTTCCGATGTATGTTCCATTCTAAGAATTTAGCTTCTAGAAAGCTCTTAAGATTTTCACTAGTGTGCCTCTCCTCAAATTCAATACACCCTATCATAACTGTGCAGAGTTTGTTTATTTCTGTGTCAATGAAATGCGCGCTGATAGCAATGTACCCGTCGTTCACAATAGATGTCCAGGCGTCAGTTGTTATACAAATAGCTACCGCTTTTGCTATTTTCATTTTAACAGCTTCCATAACTTTATTGTATACCTTAGGAAGCAGACTTTCAGAGAGAGTCTTACGGGTCGGCAGCGTATACCCAGGATTTGACATTTCTGTAAATTTTCGGAACTCCACTTCTTCTACCAATCTAAGGGCGTGGTAACCTTTAGCAATCATTCTCAGCAATTGCTCATCAAGCTGTTGCGTTCGGTTTATTGGAAGTGGTTTTTTTCTTACTACGTAGTCTGTCATAGAGGGACCTGTCTGATGAATTTGCCTATTTGGAACTCTCAATTGTTCATTAATATTTGTCTGAACTTGTGCTAAATCACTGCATGAGGGAACAGGCTCTATTGACATCTCACTGTCCACATTTATACTGGGAACAGATGTTAACCGTCTGCTACTGTTTATTTGAATTGTAGGATGGATGGTTTTCATATGTCGGCTCAGGCTTCCTATTGAGCCAGAAGAAATTGCCAATATTCGGGAGCAGTAGCCACATTTCGCCTTTTTGCTGGGAACCACTTCTTCAAAGTGATTCCAAAGGGCGCTACTTTTTCTTTTCGTCGCCATAATTAAACAAGATTCTTGATTTTCACAACACTAATGTTTGTACCTACCTAATAATTATAAACCTATTTATTTACAGTTAAAAGTTATTTACTTAAATATCACCCACCACCTTATTAAATATTAATTACAAAATCATACAAAATAACACAACGCTCAATGTTTGTATTTGTTTCGTGTTAATGTTTTGAATAGTATACCTTGATAAAAGTATTCTACTATTTGCCTAAACCGTATGGCACGCGCGGTAAGCGTAACTGACTAACCGTCGTCGTAGTCATAGTGTCATAGAGTGCAAGAGTCATGATTTAAAACATCACGCAGACCAGTCAGTAAGTAAATTATAAACCTTATTATGTCAACTGTATAGTTCTAAATAATATTTCACTAATGACGCACAGAACCAGCGAACACAGCGAAAATTACCAAGATATGTAACACCGAGTACCATAGACTATACTGAAAATATGTAATATGAAGTATGAACACCGAACAGCACGGCGGCGCGCGGCCCGCGGCCCGCGCGCGTCATATTTGAGTGTCATGTGTCATGCTTAATTTGGTCGAGTCATGTGTAATGCTACATTACGCGGTCGGGTTCGCATTACTTACACAAGTCTAGTAAGCATCATTTAATATTAAATTACGAAATTCTTCAAGTTTCAAATTTAACTCGAAACATAAGAAAAGCTTTAAATTTCATTCTTATCAAGAGATCTATAATTTTTGTTTTCATCAAATTAGAATACAACATTGTTACCTCTAGTTGCGTGGTTGAGTAAAAATTAAACTATATTGTAATAAATAATAGCGTTATTTATTTTTTACATTCACAAAATGTAACTATGATGAGTATTAAAGGCGTTCTATTTTCTACACGTACCGTGCCAAATATACACAACCACATTTTGTATCTACAACGATGAATATTTTTGCAGGTGGCAACACAGAATGTGTGTCTGTAAAAGTGTTGCCTGATAGAAGAAATATAATATTTTTATAACATTCGATATGGGTTTTATGTTTCGACCTTGTGTTGTATTTTTTTACTTCTCATTTCTGCGATAAATTGTCTTTTGTTATATCCTATTAATTTATTCCTTTCGATGGTAATGTATTATTTATTTTGATATTTTTAAAGACCGATAAACCAATGTGCCCGTTAAATATCTCTAAATTTGTACTCTGAATCAACTGTAAACTGTATTTTGGCTCTGAAACGCTAGTCAAGTGTTTTGTTACCTATATAACTGTTTATGTATTTTGTAACTTATATGATGTTATATAAGAATGTAATAAATCAGTACTGTATTTGAAATGAAATTTATTTGCATTATTTCTGTGGTTACACGCCACAAACCACAAGCCGAAGCTACCAAATATAATATGGTATTTTACACCATGTAAAAAGAAATCAAAAATATATATTATTTATGATAGATTTTGTAAAAAGTAAACGAAAATTTTCAAGTTATCATTACGATTATTAAGTTTTATTACAAATTTTATTGTAAAGGCATCATGAAAGGCGAATTCGTAAAAGCAAAAAGTACTAATCTACCAAGGATAAATAAATTAATGGTGACAATTTTTTTTGCATGTAATCCCAATTTTTGTTCTGCTGAGGTAAGGAATGTTAAAACATCAATGTAACTACCTATTACCAACTTTTGTTTATACAAAAACAATACCAGCTCAGAGTGTATTTTGATAAATTATAGTTCAGTAGCTATCATAGATTAGTTTGTTTATAATTACCACCTCATGATTGTTTTGTATAGACATGAATATAATCTTAACAGAAAAATTGTCTAGTTTTTGTAAGACAATGTATTCGGGTATCTTCTTGCCAATTTTAACCAAGTATTTCTTATATTTAAATCTTTGGCACTTGAATCCATAACTTGCTTGCTCTGGTGATCGTTGTAGTGTTTGTGTCTATTTAATAGATTCAATACACTGTCTCATATACACAAGTAGTGGGGGGTAGCACGTCATTCGGTTGTTGCATTGAGTGCCGAACTCAGTTGCTTTGAGGAGTGCTCCGAGGTAGGACGTGTACCCAGAAAGACTTGGTGTGATAGTGAGCCAGTGTTAAGTGTAGTGAATATTATTCTATAAAGGTTCTACAAGTGGCGACGAGGTAAAAGGTTCTCGTAAGTGTGAAAAATCAACTTTTGTTTCTAAAAACCAACCTATACTTTATGAGACTTAGAATGAGCTAAATACATAGTGTGCAATAAATGTTGGTTATTTGAGAAATAGGTATAAATTAAATGATACAGTACAGTTATTTATAACGAAAGAACTATTTCAACATTCTTTTACAAAAAACAAATAAAATATTCAATATTACTAAGAATTACTTCCGGAATTGACAACTTTTAAATCATATATTCATTAAAGTATAAATTTTAGCTTCTTTAAGATTAAAATGGTAGGTTTTATATATATATACAACATCTAACATAATTAACGCACTTTGAGAAAGTAGTTTGTTCGTTCGTTCGATCGATCGTTTACTGAATCGATTTCTATCATTTTTAATATACCTAGGTAATTTTTACCCCAAAAATAATTCAAACTACGTAAATGAAAGTCGCACTAAATCTGTGCAGTCAAAACAAACTGAAATGGACCGTAACTTAAGGCAATAAGACTTTTAAGAGTGCAGTTTTATTTGTATTATTACTAATTCTGTCATTCAATAAAAATAAAGAAAGATGAACTTTATTTCAAGCACGTTAAAGTCTTTGCGTTCGTGGATTTGTACTGTGATCACAACATTCTTTCGGAATTAGTATAACTAATTTGATAAATAATCAGTGCATAAAAATGTTTAACTAAAAATTCAGTGTATGTATTATGATATTATTTTTTTGGGGGTGTCTGAGGGTGTGCGTTAATTACGTAACGTATTGTATATATATATTATTTGTATATGTATATATATATATATATATATATATATATATATATATATTAAATTACAATAAAAAACTATTTCATTTGTCTGAATACATATCACATTTTTAGTCTGTGAATTTAAATACCCGGGTACTAAAATTATAGTAAACGTTCATGCAATTACCACACTCATATCGTTCGTATCGTTTCGCAATTAAAGTGTAGATATTGATTTCCATTAAATTGAAGATACTGATTGCCATTAAATTGGAGATATTGATTTCCATTAAATTGGAGATATGGATTTCCATTAAATTGGAGATATTGATTTCCATTAAATTGGAGATATTGATTTCCATTAAATTTGAGATATTGATTTCCATTAAATTATAGATATTGATTTCCATTAAATTGGAGATATTGATTTCCATTAAATTGGGGATATTGATTTCCATTAAATTGGGGATATTGATTTCCATTAAATTGGAGATATCGATTTCCATTAAATTGGAGATATAGTTTTCTATTTAACTGAAGATAGGGTGTTTAAGTGGCAATTATTTGCAGGTATCCAAAGATTCGGGATGTCAAATTTGTTACCGTCACCGGAAAAACTAGAGCTAGATGGAGACAGCACGTCAGTAGGCTTACGATGGGAGAAATGGAAAAGATCCTTAAGAATTTATCTCGAAGCAGCCGATATACAATTTCCAAATAAAAAGAGAGCAACATTGCTATTGTTAGGTGGAACCGGGCTTCAGGATATATTTTACAATTTGCCAGACACTAGCGCAGTACAGGAAGGAGTAGATAGTTATGAACTGGCCATAAAAAAGCTCGATAACTATTTCCTCCCTAAACAAAATAAAACTTATGAAAGACATATTTTTCGTTCAATTAAACAAGAAGATGGTGAACATTTTGAAAAATTTCTTTTGAAATTGAGAGATCAAGCTAAAAAATGCAAATTTGACAATCCAGATGATCACATTATAGATCAAATAATAGAAAGATGTACATCTGTAGAGCTCAGTAAAAAGATCTTAACAATATGCAGTGACATTAGACAAGGTGGTCATAGAAGCAAAGACATTAGATGTAGTAAACTATCAACTAGAAAGCTATGAACGGAAAGAAAAGGCCAGCGAGATAAATTCAGTCACAAGTAAGAGTAGAGATACTTCGAAGTGGGGAAAAACTGAAATGAGATCAGGAAATTTTAAGTGTGGGAGATGCGGAAAAGCAATGTACTATATTGGGGAACCAAAATGTCCAGCCAAAGAAAAAAAATGTAACGGGTGTGGGAAGAAGGGACACTATCAAAGATGCTGTAAAACAAAGATAAACCGATTTAAAAGGAGAATAGAACATGACCAAGAGAAAGACATAAGAAACCATAGAAACAAAATATCCCGTAGGGATTCTACGATCAATACTTTGGAAGACTATGATTTTCAGTACATTTTTAATGTAAATGACGACGCAACCGTAAAGTGTAACATAGGTGGCGTCGATCTACAAATGTTAATTGATTCGGGTTGTAAAACAAGTTTAATAACTGGTAAAGCATGGGAATATTTGAAAATGAATAAAGTTAGTTGTAAAAATCAAACTAAGAAACCAAATAAAATATTATTGGCATATGGCAGTAGCATACCCTTAGATGTAAAAAGTTCATTTGAAACTGAAATTAAAACAAATGGGAAAAACTGATCCACTATTTATGTCATACAAAACGGATCCAGGAATTTATTAGGAAAAGATTCAGCAATGCGCTTAGGAGTTTTAAAAGTGGGCGTTGGCATTAAGCACGTTGATCAAGCACTAATCAAGCCGTTTCCAAAGTTTAAAGATATTTTAGTGCATATTCCGATAAATAAATCCATAAAACCTGTAATTCAGCCTTATCGTAGAATACCTATTCCAATCGAAGAAAAAATAAAAAGGAAGATAAAGGAGTTAGTAGATGCCGATATTATTGAAGAAGTAAATGAACCATCTTTATGGGTGTCGCCTATTCCATCCATTTCATCCATTGCCTAGTATGGCCACTTGCTGCCGAAAATAAGAAAAGCAAAGTATTTTTCAAAACTAGATGTTAAAAATGCTGGCCATCACGTTGAGCTGCATCCCAACTCTAGATATTTAACCACCTTTGTAACTTCTAGTGGACTTCACAGATGTAAAGGATTTATGTTTAGAGTCACATGTGCACCAGAGCTGTTCCAAAAAATCTTAGAATAAATGAAAATTAAATGTGAAGGTGTTATTAACTTTATCGACGACATTTTAATATGGGGCAGCAGTGAAGAACATGATTTGCGACTTTCACAAGTATTGGATGTTTTAAATGAAAATAATGTCCTGCTCAATAAAGATAAATGTTCGTATAAAGTGCAAAAAGTTAAATTTCTAGGACACGAATTAACACCAGATGGGGTAACACCTCTACCTAAATATATCAAAAGTATAACCGAATTTAGAGTACCAAAAACAATTGATGAGTTACAAAGTTTTTTTAGTTTAGTAAATTACATAAAAAATGGATTCCTAAATTAGCTACAATTCACGAACCATTAAAAGAATTACTTAGGAGGAAATTAGGAAAAAAGGCTAACATAGAAAAATATTGGACAGAAAATCAGGACCATGCATTTAGGTGTCTCAAAGAAAAATTAACAAAAATAGAAACCTTAGGATATTATGACGTCAAAGACAAGACCCAAGTTATAGCGGGTGCGAGCCCTGTAGGAATAGGAGCTGTTTTGGTGCAAACTGATGAAAGGGGTCCCAGAATCATTGGTTATGGGAGTCGGATGTTAACAAATTGTGAATGAAAATACAGCCAAACAGAGAAGGAAGCCGTTGCTCTTGTTTGGGTTATCGAACACTTTAACACGTTTCTTTTCGGAAAAGAATCTGATTTAATCACTGACCATAAGCCATTGGAATTCCTATTTAATCCTAAGTCAAAGTCATGTGCCCGCATCGAAAGATGGGTATTGCAATTACAGGCTTACAGATATAAGATAAAATATAAGCCAGAAAATACAAACATTGCAGATCCACTATTACGGTTATGCAAGGAAACACATGTATAATCTATACAGGATGACTATGTATGCCAAATAGTACAATTAGCAAAACCACATGCTATTTCTATGCGAGATATAATTGCACACTCTGAAAGTGACTTAGAAATAACGAACGTAAGAAATGGACTCCATAAAAATCAGTGGGATGAGTCAGTTAAGAACTTTAATTTTTTTGAAAATGAACTTTATTTTTATGACAATATTCTCTTGAGAGGAAATAGAATAGTAATTCCAAACAAATTAAGGAAACAAGTATTAGTGGCAGCCCATGAAGGTCACCCTGGTATCGTGTCTATGAAAGAACGCTTAAGAGCTAAAGTCTGGCGGTCAAAGATTGATAAAGATGTCGAGATGTTACTCAAGAGCTGCAAAGGGTGCACTCTTGTGGGACTGCCAAATCCACCTGTACCTATGAAACGGCGGGAACTTCCATCAGAAGCATGGGTCGTCATCGCAATGGATTTGTTAGGACCACTACCAAGCAACGATTACCTTCTGGTAGTAATTGACTCTTTCAGTCGTTACAAAGAAATCAAGATAACCAAAATCATCAATAGTGTACAAATAATAAAAAACTTAAAAGAGATATTTAGTCGCCTCGGCTACCCAGTTTCAATTAGTGCGGATAATGGCGTCAATTTAGATAGATAGATAAAATGTTTATTTGTATCTCCAATCACACACGTAAATTCAGTGATTAAACTAGATATACAATCAAAGTATTATGGAAAAAAATACACATAAACTTATGATCTAAATATACATGTGCTGCGGTTAAACAAATGGGTCATAGCTCAGCGATTAATATTGCTCAGAGAGCAAACACTGATTTTCAGCTATTACCCTCGAGGTGGCGAGAAGAAAATGAGCACAATAGTACAATCAGAAAGAAATAAGGAAAAAACAATTTTTTTGCACGTTAATATTATTGTAGTGTAATTATGTCTGAAAGATGTGTCCTTTCAGCTCTATGATTTATATCTTGGGCTTAATTTAATAAAAAATTACGGAAAAAATGTGTAAGACTGCGTACCCAATTAAGGCTAGTACCTAAATGACTTAAAAACCATGATGAGTAAAAGAAAAAAGAAAAAAAAAGAACATAACATGTCATGGTTTATAGCTGGCAAACGAAGTCATTGGGAATACCTTGTTTTTGTTTATCTAGAAGATATGTTTTGAATTTATTTTTAAACTTGTAGTTGGTGTTAAGATTTCTTATTGGTGGTGGGATGTTATTCCAACACTTCGTTGCTATAGATCGGAAACTGCCGGTAAATGCCGCTGTTTTATGGCTGTAATATAGGAGTGCTGATCTTACGGATCTCAATTGTTTTCCAGAATTTGCTTGCTTAGCAAACTTTATCTTTGCATGCAAGTAGTCTGGTTTCTTAAACCTAATAACACTAAAGACTAGTCCCCCTAAATGAAGCTCTCTACGTGAGTCCATATTGAGCATGGAAGCATTGTTCAGAAAGGGTGTAATGTGATTTCTGGGAGGTACATCAAAACAGAACCGACAACATGCATTTTGCACGCATTGTATTAGTCGCTTTGTTTTGCTGAAAATCCGAGGCCCATAAACAACATCCCCGTAGTTGAGCCTAAACAAAACCAATGACTCGCAAAGAGTAATGCGTGATGGTACAGAAAGTTGGTCACGGATTTGGTATAAAACCTTTAGGCGATAAAAACAGTTTTTACCATATTAAGGACATGATTTTCAAATCTGAGATTAGTGTCGAAGGTAATGCCAAGGTTTTTGGCTTCATCCACGCGCATTATATTATGTTTACCATGAATCTTAACGTCTAGGTCACCACGAATTCTATTTATTTGCGTCTTTGTGCCCGTGACCATATATTTTGACTTTGAAGGGTTTAAAACAGGGGCATTTCTTATTGACCAGTCAGCAATTCTGTCCAAGGCCTCATTAAGCCGTGTGACAGCTTGTGGTAACTTATCTGGTGAGTCCGACACGTATATTTGCACATCATCAGCGTAGCAGTGGTACGTAGAATACTTTATAACTTTGACAAGATCAGCGCAGTAAATTATAAAAAGAAGTGGACCAAGTATTCAACCCTGAGGAACACCACGATTAATAAGCCTTGGGTGAGAACTTACGATAGACCCATCACTTTTTACCAATTTTACTGATTGGTACCGATTATTCAAGTAACTACTGAACCACTTGACCGAATTTTTGTCTAAACCATAATATGACAGTTTAACAAGCAGTAGGTGAATATTTAGGCAGTCGAAAGCGCGGGAATAGTCTAATAGCGTTAGAATCGTACTGTGTCCGGAATCTTGTTCAGCTAATATATTGTCTGTGACATCGAGTAAAGCAGTCGATGTGCCACGTCCTTTGCGAAACCCAGATTGTAAATGAGGCAAGATGTTGGTCGTTTCAACAAATTTTGTCAACTGTTCGCAAATAGCTTTCTCCAGCAGTTTCGCAAGGAATGGCAAAATGCTGATGGGCCTAAGATCTTTTAATTCGATCGGGTTTTCATTTTTGGGTATTGGGGTCACTAGTGCCTCCTTCCACTCATCAGGAACTGTACCCGTCATAATTGACTTATTAATTATAGCCGTGGTTGTATCCAGAGTGCAAAGAAGAGAGAGTAATATCATATCTCTGCTAATTCCGTTGTGTCCAACAGCATTCGATTTTATGGACATTATATATTTAGAAATATCTGTTGATTCTAAGGGAGCTAATTTAAATACCTCTGTATCGAATTTATGTTCAAAAATATTATATCTGCATTGGAAACTACATTGTGTCCCGGAATATTCAAGAAATGATCATTAATTTTGTTTGGGTCATTGAAATAAGGAGGCAAGGATTTGTCTTTCGAGGGTGACCGCTTACCAAAATTTTTTCCTTCAAATTTTTCCAAAATGTTTTGCTATTTTTAGCTTGAGAGTTAACTAAACTATTGAAGTAGGCCCGCTTTTCTCCTGCAATACTTGTTAACACTAGACTTTTGAGCTCCTTGTAATATTTTTTATGTTCGTCTGATCCGGATTTTCTATAGACATCGTAAGCCATATTACGCTCATCGATCAACATTTTACAGACATCGGTTACCTACGGCAGTGAATATTTTGGTTTAAGAGTTATTGTTTTCACCGCTGCATGCTTATCAAAGAGAGAGATCATAATTGAATTAAATGTTTCCACCATCATATTCATTGAAGGTAACTCAATTCTATCGTTCCAGTTGATTGCATATAAATCATTATTGAATTCATTTAGATTTATTTTATTAATTGGCCTGAAACTGAAAGTTCTAGTTGGTATTTTTACCTTTTTTAACGATAATGTAACATTAACCATTGCGTGCCCATTGGAATTCATTACATTGTTGACAGTGACATCACGAACTGGTGCATTCGTACAAACAAGATCTATCAGAGTCTCAGTATACGATGTGTAATGAGTCGCCTCACTAACAACCTGACGGAGGTTCATGTAATCAAGGAATTGAGTAAGTTTGACAGTACTACTATTACTTTCCACAAGCATGTTAATGTTAAAATCTTCCAACAATATCATAAAATCATACTTTGAAATATAATTAATGGAGTCAGTTAAAGCGTCAATAAATATATCTATATTGATCCATTGTGGTCTGTACGCAGTCCCTATAGCAACACTATAACCATTGACCCGAGTCAATAACCACATCTGCTCAATTTGCACATTAGGTCTAATCAAATATCTCACGTTAACGTCGCGTTTAATATAAAAAGCAACTACTAGTGAAGAATTTAAACGCTTTTGTTCTGAGTGTGATATCAAATTATTAAATTCTATACCATATTGGCCCCAGATGAATGGCGAAGTAGAGCGCCAAAATCGTGACATTAAAACGACTGAGAATCAGTCAACTTGAAAAAAATAAATTTGAAAGAGACATTGTATAAATACCTGATGATGTATAATTCTACTACACATTCAGTAACAGGGAAATCACCATCAAAACTTTTCTTTAATCGTCAAAATGGAGACAAAATACCTATGTTAAAAAATATCAATGGTGAAGAAAACTATTAAAAAATTAGGGACCGAGATAATAATAATAATAATATTCCACAACTATCACACAACGCCATCTAGTCCCAAGCTAAGCAGAGCTTTTGTTATGGGTACTAGAGACAACTGATACACATACTTATATATTTCTAAATACATAAATATTATAGATAAATAAACTACAAAAAGAAAAAGGTAAAGAATATGGAGACCGGAAAAGAAGAGCAAAAAATTCTGAAATATTAGAAGGAGATAAAGTTTATTTAAAACATATGGAAAGACCAAATAAACTAACTGCTAACTTCAGCCCTACCCCACACGTTGTAGAGAAATCGGTAGGTTGAGATATCACAGCGAGGAATGAAGAGACCGGACGTGGACGTGGACGTGGAGACGTAATTGAATTTTGAAAGCACGATAGACTCGCAGAGATGTATACGTAAGGTGACACTTAGGTACTCGCGAATACGGTAAAGTACTTTCAACCTATAAAAGCAGTTACGTGCAATATCCATTACATGTTTCTCAAAACGAAGTTTGTCGTCCATTATTACCCCCAAATTTCTGACTTCAGTGACTCTCACAATAGGTTCGTTGTTTACAATAATGGCAGGGTGGCTTAGTGTGATCTTTTTATTTGATTTGGCGATCCTAGAATAAGGTACTGCGACTTTTTTGGATTAAGAACAGATGCGTTACGCTCTGACCACAAAGATATCCGACCCAAATCCAAGTTCAATTTTGTCACCGCTACTTGAACATATATATATATATATATATATATATATATATATATATATATATATATATATATATATATATATATATATATATATATACTGTAAGTCGTCAGCGTACATGTGCTACTTACAATACCCTATATTTTTAATAATGTCTGCACTATATATTATAAAAAGTAAGGAACCTAAAATGGATCCTTGCGGTACTCCTCGGTTCACAGGGCGCTCCCCAGAAATAGCTTTACCTTTTCCATTTAATTGTATTTCAACTTGCTGTGACCTATTTTTAAAGTAACTGGCAAACCATTGGGTTGCGTTTATGCTTAAACCATAAAAATATAATTTTGAAAGAAGTAATTGGATATTGAGGATTTTAAAGGCGCGCGAGAAATCAAGTAATGTTAAAATAGTACCCTCACCACTGGCTTGTGCAGTCAGTATATCATCCACGACCTCTATAAGCGCTGTGGTAGTGCTGAACTTCCGTTCTTCTTTTTTCTGTGTTCTTCTTCTACAAACAGGGTTACTAGTTTTTGGTATAGGTTTAACGATGGCTTTTTGCCAGAGATCCGGATAGGTATTTGTCGCAAAAGATTTATTAATTATGTATGTTATTTCTGTAATAACATCTTTAGGTAATAACTTTAACATATCAAGAGAAATGCCATCGCACCCCACTGCATTAGACTGCAAAGAGTTTATAACTTTAACCACCTCATCCTCCGAGGCTTCTTTAAAATAAAAAGAGTTATCATTAGTGCCATTAAATTCAAAGAAAGTGAGAAGAGACAATGAGACATCATTTTTACCAGGAATATTAAGAAAATGATTGTTTAAAGCATCAGGGTCACTGAAATGGGATGGCAAAGAAGTATCCTTACTTTTTATTTGAACTTGGCGTTTAATGTGCTTCCACATTATTTTAGGTTGATTTAGTTTTGAATTAATATAAAATTTGAAGTAGGCAATCTTTTCTGAAACTATCGCTTTATTAGCTATTGATTTTAGTTCCCTATAATAATCCTTATGTGGAGTAAGTTTTGTTTTCCGGGCTCTCACTTGAGCCTCGTTGCGTGTCCTCATCATACATCTTATGTTATGCGTTATCCTTGGATAATATTTTTTATATAGACAGTTTTAGGAGGGGCGTGAGAATTAAAGATATTTAATAAATTTTTGTTAAAAGAATCAATCATATCGTTTATGTTATCAGTAGTTACGATGTACCAGTTCTGGCTCACTTGTAGAGAGGTTGTACCAGTTCTGGCGCACTGAGTCAGAAGTTGTACAAGTACGACGTTCGCCGATTCACGATCCTAAAAGGTTTTGGCATGCTCTGATCACGAATCTGCGGTCCATTTTTGCGTAGGATGCACGGTTCCGGAGATGTGCAGATCAATTAACTCTTATCTAATTGATATCCGCTGCGAGCCTCCACCGTCATTAGCACTCCATTGTCCTTATCTACTTATCTATTGTTGATTGACTACCGTCATTATCTATTCTTCCTCAGCGTGTGGGTCGGCTTATGCTATTGTATTATACTCCGTTGTTCCTATCTACACTAATCTGACTCATTAATAAACCACATTACCCAATTTTGTTAAAATTTTTATTTATAATACAAAATCTTATTACTTATTATCTATAAAATAGGAGCGAAACATCTCATCCACTAACATATCGTCGTACAATGTGTTCTCTGTAAAGATACTCGTAAAACTACGCATTGAACATCCCTGAAACTTATATAGCAAATACATTAAGCAATATTCGCCACAAACTGAAGTCCTATCAACATTCCAGTTCCATCTTTTACAATTTCGTACAGGTGCCCGTCCATATGAATCAAAATATTCACCGACGTCATTCGTATCGATATATAAAGCTACCCAATGTGACCCTGGTTTATCATCTGTACCCAAATTGCATATTACCTAGTCAGTCATAAATTCTATCACATGTTTAATATAAAATAATTGAAACAAGTTTATTCATTATGTAACCATTTATATACCAAAATGAACTTAACAAAACATAGATTCTTATGACACTATAGTTTATTCAAAATGACCTCCCTCCGTAATTTTGAATACAGGTCTTCAATCTGCGCAGCCAGTCGTCTATCTCACCACGAACGAGGTCCATGTCATATCGGCGGCTGCCTTAATTAAAGATGTCTTGAGTGACTCGAAATTGGGATGAGGCTTTGAGCACGCCTTTTCCTCCAAGTGTTACCATATCTTGTAATCTAACGGATTCAAATCTGGACTGGTCTTTGTGTCGGATGAAGTCGATTTCACGCGCCGCCAGCCAGTTTTTTTTTTGTTTTTAAAGAACGTTCCCTCCACACTAGGTTTTTCTCCTGTATCGTGGGGGGCAGTTTACAAACACAAATTTCACAAGGACAAACATCCAAACTCGGAACAATTACTTGTAGGTCGTACAAATACTTGTTCCGTGCGGGATTCGAACCCGCGACCCCCAAGCGAAGCCACTCATTGCTAAGCCACTACGCCACGGAGCTGTCAAAAGTCTTGTGTGCTCTTCGCTCTATGAGCTGACGTCGAATCTTGTTGGAATACCCAGTGCCTGTTATTGAACATGGTATGAGAAACAGGTTACACAAGGTTCGTCAGGACTGTATTTTGATACACAACTGCATTCGTTTTTAACCTTTCTCACAAAAATGTACCTCTGTTAAGCCCCAATAAGAAACTCCCAACCACACCATGAGCGAGGATGGAAAATGACCCCGTTGGACACGCGGAATACGGTTGCTCGCTTCTTCACTACTGTGTGCGTACACCTTATCATTTTGTTTGTTGTAGCTCTCTTCTACGGTAAAAATTTTTTCATCCGAAAAAAGAATTTCCCGATATTTTTTTCCCGCGTACCGCTTCAACAAAGCGCGGCATCTCTTCAGTCTCAGATCTATTAGACGAGCATTCAAACGATGTCCTGTTTTTCTTCGATATGCCCGAAGCCCTAAGTCTTCATTTAACGCCGTGGTTCTGCTTAACCCCATCTGAAGGGCCAACAGTTTCTGCTTACGTTTGGGATTTCTTTGAATTCGCACCTTTACAGCTTTTATCACTGCTGGAGTCCTAACAAATCGAGGGCGACCACTTCTTGACCTGTCATCTACACTAGAGTCTTTATTGTATCGTTTGATGGTACGATAAACGAATCTTTTGGTTATATTCAAACTTTTCAGTATATCAAAAAATTTAATTGGCGCGTAATCGCAACTGCAACACGGTCTTTTTTAAGCGTCCACTCCATGTGTAAAAATGAGTAAAATTCTAAAAAGTATACAGTTTTATTTTCATGAACAATTCGAATTCAATAAACTTTTTTGTGGCCAGCATTCTAAAAGAAAAGTTTTTACTGTGTGACAATACTTATGACCTGACTAGGTATATACGTTGGTACGTGGGTGTACATGGGGAGTCTGTTAGCAGCATAAACATTATTTTCTAGACTGGGGTGAATCTTTTTCAGATGTTGTTGTACATCTAGTGTATCCATGATATTACTGCTATTAGTAGATTACTACAGTACAATCTACTCAATGACTAACATAGGAATGATCAATTATGTGATTTCTAAATATTAAATTGCATTTTTTCTGTTATACGAGTCATCAATACACTGAATAAGACGCAACACGAAGAATGTGAGATAAGGTTGTTGACGCATAAAGTTGTTATCAATTCTACTGTAGAAATTCTTTAGATTAGAATTATTACTTACTGGTACTATATAAGACCAAGCAACTGCAGTCATGGAGTTAGTGTATGGTCGTTTGACCGCAGTGTATCTATCAATAATACATTTGTGTTACTTCAACGCATCAAAGGCCATAGATGTAAGTGTTTAATCTATTGACAAACTTACTTTTCTTTCTGTTATTTTTTTACGTGTGTATGATTTTGAACGACAGGCCTGTTGGTCTAGTGGTTAGTGACCCTGACTGTTATGCCGGAGATCGTGGGTTCGATTCCCACCCAGGACAAATGTTTGTGTGATGAGCACGATCATTTGTTCTGTGTCTGAGTGTAATTTATCTATAATATTTATGTATTTAGAAATATATAACTATGTTTATCAGTTGTCTAGTACCCATAACACAAGCTCTGCTTAGCTTGGGACTAGATGGCGTTGTGTGATAGTTGTGGAATATTATTATTATTATTATTATTATTATTTAGTGTTAACAAATTATATTTAAATATTTTGTGTGTGTATATGATTAAGCCGTGGTAGCTCAGATGGTTAGCGCAAGATGTAAATTTTACAGTACGTAACGCGGGTTCGATCCCCGCCAACACCAATTAAATTGTTAATTGCAATTTTAAGTGTTTATTCTATTGACACACTTACTTTTCTTTCTGTTATTTTCTTACGTGTGTATGATTTAGTGTTAACAAATTATATTTAAATATTGTGTGTGTGTATATGATTAAGCCGTGGTAGCTCAGATGGTTAGCGCCAGATGTAAATTTTACAGTACGTAACGCGGGTTCGATCCCCGCCGACACCACTTAAATTGTTAATTGCAATTTTAAGTGTTTATTCTATTGACACACTTACTTTTCTTTCTGTTATTTTCTTACGTGTGTATGATTTAATGTTAACAAATTATATTTAAATATTTTGTGTGTGTATATGATGAAGCCGTGGTAGCTCAGATGGTTAGCGCAAGATGTAAATTTTACAGTACGTAACGCGGGTTCGATCCCCGCCAACACCAATTAAATTGTTAATTGCAATTTTAAGTGTTTATTCTATTGACACACTTACTTTTCTTTCTGTTATTTTCTTACGTGTGTATGATTTAGTGTTAACAAATTATATTTAAATATTGTGTGTGTGTATATGTTTAAGCCGTGGTAGCTCAGATGGTTAGCGCAAGATGTAAATTTTACAGTACGTAACGCGGGTTCGATCCCCGCCGACACCACTTAAATTGTTAATTGCAATTTTAAGTGCTGATTTACCACGTGCTCGGCGGTGAAGGAAAACATCGTGAGGAAACCTACACGTCTGAGAAAATTTCGAAGGCATGTGAAGTTCGCCAACACGCATTGAGACCGCGCCGCGGACATTTCCTAGCCATAAATACAAAGACAATAGCAGAAAGTAAAAAGTTAAAAAATACTTTTTTAACAATGACAGTCATTAGTTGATCATTAGTGAATGTGATTCTGTTTTCTTAAATTACAGGAAGAAAAGAGCAGAAGGAAGAAATGGGATGATGGGAAGTAATGAAGAATGAATTGTTATGTGAAGTTTGTTGGAACAAACATATTTTAGTCACGTGTAAATACTTTTAACATTTGGGTTCAAAATGACACAAAATCTAAAAAATATTAGATACATCATCGACATGGACGGATTTTACATTACATATCCTCATAAACATTTTCAATGTAGAGAAATGGCTATTCTAGACGTAAAACTATCTAATAAAAATGATTCGTTTATCGATCATTATTTGTTTCGGCCAAGTTGTCCTTTCAATTATTTGTCGCAAAAAGACAAAAAAACTGTTCGTTATTGTGAAATACACGTGCACGGCATTCCATAATTTGATGTGACCGAAGAATTAAAATGTGCCTACAAACAAGAGAACATCATTCCCATATTAAATTGGTATATTAGAAATTTGTGCAAATACGAAGTGATCGCATACAAAGGTGGTTCAACAGAAAAACAATTTTTAAAAATGTTGACGACGAATGATAGAATTTTTAATATTGAAGAATACAAATGTCCAAAATACAATGATTTGGTAAATGTCATAAATTTAAACAAACGTTATGTGTGTAATAATCATATATTTGCAAAAAATAATCACAAAATTTTACATTGTTCTTGTGACGAAGTGTGGGTTTTTTACAAGTGGTTATTGCTTGAAAATAAAATTTTAAATTAATCATAAATTTTGTTTGATTTCCCAAAAACATTAGTTATAGTATACTAAATAATACAAAGGTGGTTCAACAGAAAAACAATTTTTAAAAATGTTGACGACGAATGATAGAATTTTTAATATTGAAGAATACAAATGTCCAAAATACAATGATTTGGTAAATGTCATAAATTTAAACAAACGTTATGTGTGTAATAATCATATATTTGCAAAAAATAATCACAAAATTTTACATTGTTCTTGTGACGAAGTGTGGGTTTTTTACAAGTGGTTATTGCTTGAAAATAAAATTTTAAATTAATCATAAATTTTGTTTGATTTCCCAAAAACATTAGTTATGGTATACTATATAATACAAAATTGGTTCAACAGAAAAACAATTTTTAAAAATGTTGACGACGATTGATAGAATTTTTAATATTGAAGAATACAAATGTCCAAAATACAATGATTTGGTAAATGTCATAAATTTAAACAAACGTTATGTGTGTAATAATCATATATTTGCAAAAAATAATCACAAAATTTTACATTGTTCTTGTGACGAAGTGTGGGTTTTTTACAAGTGGTTATTGCTTGAAAATAAAATTTTAAATTAATCATAAATTTTGTTTGATTTCCCAAAAACATTAGTTATAGTATACTATATAATACAAAATTGGTTCAACAGAAAAACAATTTTTAAAAATGTTGACGACGATTGATAGAATTTTTAATATTGAAGAATACAAATGTCCAAAATACAATGATTTGGTAAATGTCATAAATTTAAACAAACGTTATGTGTGTAATAATCATATATTTGCAAAAAATAATCACAAAATTTTACATTGTTCTTGTGACGAAGTGTGGGTTTTTTACAAGTGGTTATTGCTTGAAAATAAAATTTTAAATTAATCATAAATTTTGTTTGATTTCCCAAAAACATTAGTTATAGTATACTAAATAATACAAAGGTGGTTCAACAGAAAAACAATTTTTAAAAATGTTGACGACGAATGATAGAATTTTTAATATTGAAGAATACAAATGTCCAAAATACAATGATTTGGTAAATGTCATAAATTTAAACAAAAGTTATGTGTGTAATAATCATATATTTGCAAAAAATAATCACAAAATTTTACATTGTTCTTGTGACGAAGTGTGGGTTTTTTACAAGTGGTTATTGCTTGAAAATAAAATTTTAAATTAATCATAAATTTTGTTTGATTTCCCTAAAACATTAGTTATAGTATATTATATAATACAAAATTGGTTCAACAGAAAAACAATTTTTAAAAATGTTGACGACGAATGATAGAATTTTTAATATTGAAGAATACAAATGTCCAAAATACAATGATTTGGTAAATGTCATAAATTTAAACAAACGTTATGTGTGTAATAATCATATATTTGCAAAAAATAATCACAAAATTTTACATTGTTCTTGTGACGAAGTGTGGGTTTTTTACAAGTGGTTATTGCTTGAAAATAAAATTTTAAATTAATCATAAATTTTGTTTGATTTCCCAAAAACATTAGTTATAGTATACTATATAATACAAACTTGGTTCAACAGAAAAACAATTTTTAAAAATGTTGACGACGATTGATAGAATTTTTAATATTGAAGAATACAAATGTCCAAAATACAATGATTTGGTAAATGTCATAAATTTAAACAAACGTTATGTGTGTAATAATCATATATTTGCAAAAAATAATCACAAAATTTTACATTGTTCTTGTGACGAAGTGTGGGTTTTTTACAAGTGGTTATTGCTTGAAAATAAAATTTTAAATTAATCATAAATTTTGTTAGATTTCCCAAAAACATTAGTTATAGTATACTATATAATACAAAATTGGTTCAACAGAAAACAATTTTTAAAAATGTTGACGACGATTGATAGAATTTTTAATATTGAAGAATACAAATGTCCAAAATACAATGATTTGGTAAATGTCATAAATTTAAACAAACGTTATGTGTGTAATAATCATATATTTGCAAAAAATAATCACAAAATTTTACATTGTTCTTGTGACGAAGTGTGGGTTTTTTACAAGTGGTTATTGCTTGAAAATAAAATTTTAAATTAATCATAAATTTTGTTTGATTTCCCAAAAACATTAGTTATAGTATACTAAATAATACAAAGGTGGTTCAACAGAAAAACAATTTTTAAAAATGTTGACAACGAATGATAGAATTTTTAATATTGAAGAATACAAATGTCCAAAATACAATGATTTGGTAAATGTCATAAATTTAAACAAACGTTATGTGTGTAATAATCATATATTTGCAAAAAATAATCACAAAATTTTACATTGTTCTTGTGACGAAGTGTGGGTTTTTTACAAGTGGTTATTGCTTGAAAATAAAATTTTAAATTAATCATAAATTTTGTTTGATTTCCCAAAAACATTAGTTATAGTATTTTATATAATACAAAATTGGTTCAACAGAAAAACAATTTTTAAAAATGTTGACGACGAATGATAGAATTTTTAATATTGAAGAATACAAATGTCCAAAATACAATGATTTGGTAAATGTCATAAATTTAAACAAACGTTACGTTTGTAATAATCATATATTTGCAAAAAATAATCACAAAATTTTACATTGTTCTTGTGACGAAGTGTGGGTTTTTTACTAGTGGTTATTGCCTGAAAATAAAATTTTAAATTAATCATAAATTTTGTTTGATTTACCAAAAACATTAGATAAAGTATACTTTTTTACGTGGTATTTTTTTTACGTGGTAGAGCCATGCTGCAGTTATATTAGAAGTATAGTTGTAGCACGAATGGGTCGGCTCGACCGGGGAAGGACAATGCTCTCACAGAATACCAGCGTGAAATAGTAGCTTAATGCTGCTGTATTTCGTATGGTGAGTGTAGAGAACCGGAGACCCTTTTTACTGGAAATGAGGCATTCCATCTTAGTCCTCACGGGTGACAACGCATCTGCATTTTGTTTTGTAATGGAAGATAGATGTAGATGTCTATGGGCCGCAGCAACCACTTACCATCAGGTGGACTGTGTGCTCGTTTGTCAGCCTATTATAAAAAAATACTATATAATACAAAATTGGTTCAACAGAAAAACAATTTTTAAAAATGTTGACGACGAATGATAGAATTTTTAATATTGAAGAATACAAATGTCCAAAATACAATGATTTGGTAAAGATTGATTTCCCAAAAACATTAGTTACAAAATTTATGATTAATTTAAAATTTTATTTTCAGGCAATAACCACTTGTAAAAAACCCACACTTCGTCACAAGAACAATGTAAAATTTTGTGATTATTTTTTGCAAATATATGATTATTACACACATAACGTTTGTTTAAATTTATGACATTTACCAAATCATTGTATTTTGGACATTTGTATTCTTCAATATTAAAAATTCTATCATTCGTCGTCAACATTTTTAAAAATTGTTTTTCTGTTGAACCAATTTTGTATTATATAATATACTATAACTAATGTTTTTGGGAAATCAAACAAAATTTATGATTAATTTAAAATTTTATTTTCAAGCAATAACCACTTGTAAAAAACCCACACTTCGTCACAAGAACAATGTAAAATTTTGTGATTATTTTTTGCAATTATATGATTATTACACACATAACGTTTGTTTAAATTTATGACATTTACCAAATCATTGTATTTTGGACATTTGTATTTTTCAATATTAAAAATTCTATCAATCGTCGTCAACATTTTTAAAAATTGTTTTTCTGTTGAACCAATTTTGTATTATATAGTATACTATAACTAATGTTTTTGGGAAATCAAACAAAATTTATGATTAATTTAAAATTTTATTTTCAAGCAATAACCACTTGTAAAAAACCCACACTTCGTCACAAGAACAATGTAAAATTTTGTGATTATTTTTTGCAAATATATGATTATTACACACATAACGTTTGTTTAAATTTATGACATTTACCAAATCATTGTATTTTGGACATTTGTATTCTTCAATATTAAAAATTCTATCATTCGTCGTCAACATTTTTAAAAATTGTTTTTCTGTTGAACCAATTTTGTATTATATAATATACTATAACTAATGTTTTTGGGAAATCAAACAAAATTTATGATTAATTTAAAATTTTAATTTGAAGCAATAACCACTTGTAAAAAACCCACACTTCGTCACAAGAACAATGTAAAATTTTGTGATTATTTTTTGCAAATATATGATTATTACACACATAACGTTTGTTTAAATTTATGACATTTACCAAATCATTGTATTTTGGACATTTGTATTCTTCAATATTAAAAATTCTATCAATCGTCGTCAACATTTTTAAAAATTGTTTTTCTGTTGAACCAATTTTGTATTATATAGTATACTATAACTAATGTTTTTGAGAAATCAAACAAAATTTATGATTAATTTAAAATTTTATTTTCAAGCAATAACCACTTGTAAAAAACCCACACTTCGTCACAAGAACAATGTAAAATTTTGTGATTATTTTTTGCAAATATATGATTATTACACACATAACGTTTGTTTAAATTTATGACATTTACCAAATCATTGTATTTTGGACATTTGTATTCTTCAATATTAAAAATTCTATCAATCGTCGTCAACATTTTTAAAAATTGTTTTTCTGTTGAACCAATTTTGTATTATATAGTATACTATAACTAATGTTTTTGGGAAATCAAACAAAATTTATGATTAATTTAAAATTTTATTTTCAAGCAATAACCACTTGTAAAAAAACCCACACTTCGTCACAAGAACAATGTAAAATTTTGTGATTATTTTTTGCAAATATATGATTATTACACACATAACGTTTGTTTAAATTTATGACATTTACCAAATCATTGTATTTTGGACATTTGTATCCTTCAATATTAAAAATTCTATCAATCGTCGTCAACATTTTTAAAAATTGTTTTTCTGTTGAACCAATTTTGTATTATATAGTATACTATAACTAATGTTTTTGGGAAATCAAACAAAATTTGTGATTAATTTAAAATTTTATTTTCAAGCAATAACCACTTGTAAAAAACCCACACTTCGTCACAAGAACAATGTAAAATTTTGTGATTATTTTTTGCAAATATATGATTATTACACACATAACATTTGTTTAAATTTATGACATTTACCAAATCATTGTATTTTGGACATTTGTATTCTTCAATATTAAAAATTCTATCAATCGTCGTCAACATTTTTAAAAATTGTTTTTCTGTTGAACCAATTTTGTATTATATAGTATACTATAACTAATGTTTTTGGGAAATCAAACAAAATTTATGATTAATTTAAAATTTTATTTTCAAGCAATAACCACTTGTAAAAAACCCACACTTCGTCACAAGAACAATGTAAAATTTTGTGATTATTTTTTGCAAATATATGATTATTACACACATAACGTTTGTTTAAATTTATGACATTTACCAAATCATTGTATTTTGGACATTTGTATTCTTCAATATTAAAAATTCTATCATTCGTCGTCAACATTTTTAAAAATTGTTTTTCTGTTGAACCACCTTTGTATTATTTAGTATACTATAACTAATGTTTTTGGGAAATCAAACAAAATTTATGATTAATTTAAAATTTTATTTTCAAGCAATAACCACTTGTAAAAAACCCACACTTCGTCACAAGAACAATGTAAAATTTTGTGATTATTTTTTGCAAATATATGATTATTACACACATAACGTTTGTTTAAATTTATGACATTTACCAAATCATTGTATTTTGGACATTTGTATTCTTCAATATTAAAAATTCTATCATTCGTCGTCAACATTTTTAAAAATTGTTTTTCTGTTGAACCACCTTTGTATGCGATCACTTCGTCTTTGCACAAATTTCTAATATACCAATTTAATATGGGAATGATGTTCTCTTGTTTGTAGGCACATTTTAATTCTTCGGTCACATCAAAATATGGAATGCCGTGCACGTGTATTTCACAATAACGAACAGTTTTTTTGTCTTTTTGCGACAAATAATTGAAAGGACAACTTGGCCGAAACAAATAATGATCGATAAACGAATCATTTTTATTAGATAGTTTTACGTCTAGAATAGCCATTTCTCTACATTGAAAATGTTTATGAGGATATGTAATGTAAAATCCGTCCATGTCGATGATGTATCTAATATTTTTTAGATTTTGTGTCATTTTGAACCCAAATGTTAAAAGTATTTACACGTGACTAAAATATGTTTGTTCCAACAAACTTCACATAACAATTCATTCTTCATTACTTCCCATCATCCCATTTCTTCCTTCTGCTCTTTTCTTCCTGTAATTTAAGAAAACAGAATCACATTCACTAATGATCAACTAATGACTGTCATTGTTAAAAAAGTATTTTTTAACTTTTTACTTTCTGCTATTGTCTTTGTATTTATGGCTAGGAAATGTCCGCGGCGCGGTCTCAATGCGTGTTGGCGAACTTCACATGCCTTCGAAATTTTCTCAGACGTGTAGGTTTCCTCACGATGTTTTCCTTCACCGCCGAGCACGTGGTAAATCAGCACTTAAAATTGCAATTAACAATTTAAGTGGTGTCGGCGGGGATCGAACCCGCGTTACGTACTGTAAAATTTACATCTTGCGCTAACCATCTGAGCTACCACGGCTTAATCATATACACACACAAAATATTTAAATATAATTTGTTAACACTAAATCATACACACGTAAGAAAATAACAGAAAGAAAAGTAAGTGTGTCAATAGAATAAACACTTAAAATTGCAATTAACAATTTAAGTGGTATCGGCGGGGATCGAACCCGCGTTACGTACTGTAAAATTTACATCTTGCGCTAACCATCTGAGCTACCACGGCTTAATCATATACACACACACAATATTTAAATATAATTTGTTAACACTAAATCATACACACGTAAGAAAATAACAGAAAGAAAAGTAAGTGTGTCAATAGAATAAACACTTAAAATTGCAATTAACAATTTAATTGGTGTTGGCGGGGATCGAACCCGCGTTACGTACTGTAAAATTTACATCTTGCGCTAACCATCTGAGCTACCACGGCTTAATCATATACACACACAAAATATTTAAATATAATTTGTTAACACTAAATCATACACACGTAAGAAAATAACAGAAAGAAAAGTAAGTGTGTCAATAGAATAAACACTTAAAATTGCAATTAACAATTTAATTGGTGTTGGCGGGGATCGAACCCGCGTTACGTACTGTAAAATTTACAGCTTGCGCTAACCATCTGAGCTACCACGGCTTAATCATATACACACACAAAATATTTAAATATAATTTGTTAACACTAAATAATAATAATAATAATAATAATAATAATAATAATAATAATATATATATAATATAGCCCACATAATAATAATAAAGGCGTAGGGAATTGACGACCCCATCGCCCGCTGACGTAACAGTTAAGTGACAAAACTGCTACGTCAACGCAGTCAGTCAGCGCCTTGCGAGAGGTGTGAGCGCCGTGCCTCGGCAGAATTTAGGGTGCAGAGGCCCGTTTGTGCTTATGGCTACACACGAAACGGTGCCGGGCCTGGGCGTCTCCCGTTAATGGACGCCCAAATAATGGATGATGGATAAGAAGATAGTGCGCAAAGGGCCGCTGCCTGGGGGTCGCCGGGGCGCGTCTGGAGCTGGCGCTGGACGCGGCAGCATGCGGGTCGCCAGCCGAGCGCGAGGAGCTGCACGGTCACCTAGCAGCCCTCCGCATCCATCATCCCCACCAGAAGGCTTGGTGTCGGCTGGGTCTTCTCGGACTCAGCAAGCGGCACCCGCCGCTGGTGGAGCACGTCGCATGCGTTGGTCACAAGAAATGAATGCAAACGCACTGCGGGCGTACTTTAGGGCAAAAGGGGAAGAAACTGGATGTTTGGCGTATCGGGCTAGGATGCATCGTCTTTTTGCTGAGCTGGAGCCATCTTTAACCGTCACAGAGCAAAACCTGGCAGACCGAGTTCGGTATATCTTGCGCTCAAATATATTTGATGTCGCCGAACTCGAACGGCTACGACGTGAGGCTGTTCCCTCGTCGGATGAGAATGCTACGGCTGAGGATGCGGCGCCACAAATGGTAGAGCAATCCGCAAACGTGGATGCCGCCGTGAATACCCCAGTTGTGGTTGATTCAAACGATGATGGAACAGTCGCCCAGGAACTGGAATTAGAGCATATGAGGAGTATATTGGAAGAGGCGATTGTGGAAACGCGCAGTACGCCTCTCGAAAATCGACCGCGACTTCCCCGCATAGCCCTAAGCAAGCGGAATCGGGCTGTCGTGAGGGCTCTGAACCCAATGCTGGTTACCTATTTGGAAGCCAGCCGGGACCTTTGCGAGACGGACTCAATTCTTTTTGGCGCCGCGCTGGCAGTCTGCCGTATCATAGGCGCCAAGGTTTCCACGGCTGGACGCGCTACTGGCCATAGTAGCGCTATCCCAGCATGGAGAAGAAGAGTTGAGGAACGTATCGCAAGGGCTAGAGCTCTCATCGGCAGACTGATATGCTTCAGATCAGGCAACAACAGGCCAAGAATTGTGCGCACCGTCAGGATGGCGTTTGCTGGGACAAATGTCAGTTTGTCCCAGCCGGATATAACGCAAAAACTGACGGAGCGCATAGATGATCTGAAGCAGAGAATCGCTGCTTGGGGAAAGCGGATTCGGCGATATACCGAGAGGTCGACACGGTTCATCCAGAATCGTCTCTTCCAGAGTGATCAGAAGAGGCTCTATGAATCATTGGAGCGACCAATGGTAAGTGGAACGGGTCCAGCACCGAATCAGGCCGACAGTGTAGCATTCTGGCGCGGCCTGTGGTCAGAGCCCGTAAACCACAGCGAGGGCCCTTGGACAGAAGTTGTGGCGAGTCAGTGTGCGGGTATTACGCCCATGGACCCCGTCATCATAACGCCGGATGACGTAGCTGAGGCGGTCCGTAGGGCCCCGAACTGGAAAAGTCCGGGGCTTGACGGGCTGCATCACTACTGGCTGAAGGGGTTCATGGTGTGTCACTCTGTGCTCGCCCGACAGTTTCAAGAGGCTCTCAACCAGAAGTCGCTCCCAAGCCTCTTCACTACTGGGATCACTCATTTGGTTCCTAAAGACCAGGGTACCACAGACCCGAGCAAATACCGCCCCATCACTTGTCTACCGACAATATACAAGACACTAACATCCATTTTGAGCGCGAGAATCACTTGTCACCTGGACTCAAATCAGGTGATGTCGCGCGCTCAAAATGGATGTCGGGGCGGTGGTCGTGGAACCAAGGAACCACTCCTCATTGACGCGGTCATTGGCAAAGTGGTGAAACGCAACCGTCGGAACTTCTCCGCCGCCTGGATAGACTACAGAAAGGCATTCGACTCGGTGCCCCATACATGGCTAAAGAGAGTCCTCGAGCTGTACAAGATAGACTGTACAGTTAGAGACTTCCTCGAGCAGTGTATGGGGCAGTGGAGTACGATCCTTTGTCATCTGGGTGAGCGGATGATGGCTGCGGAGAACCACATAAGGATAAGAAGGGGTATCTTCCAGGGCGATTGTCTGAGTCCAATCTGGTTCTGCCTCTCTCTGAACCCTCTCAGTACCTTACTGGAGGGCTCCGGGAGGGGATTTCAGCTACGGAAAGGAGGGACAAAAGTGACCCACCTTTTCTATATGGATGACCTCAAGTTATTCGCCTCCAGTCGCTCCCATCTTATGGAATTGCTAAACATCACTTGTGAATTTAGCAATTCCATTGGAATGGAGCTTGGGACGGATAAGTGTGCGGTCCTCCATGTTGAGAGGGGGAAGGGTTGCTAACTCTGAGGGCGCAGACTTATCTGTGCCCGTCAACTTAAGGACCCTTTCCGAGGCTGAAACATGCCGATACCTGGGTATGTCACAAAACATCGGTATCGATGAGACTGGTATGAAACAGTCAGTTTGCGACGTGTTTTATGCACGCTTGACCAAAGTGCTTAACAGCCTTTTGTCCGGTGTGAATAAGGCACACGCATATAACGGCTGGGTCATGCCTGTCCTCATGTATACCTTTGGCATACTCAGGTGGACTCAGACTGAACTTAACGCCCTGGATAGAAAAGTCCGCACTACCATGACGTCCCATAGGATGCATCATCCGAGATCGTCGGTAATGAGGCTGTACTTGCCGCGGAAGCATGGTGGTCGTGGCTTCTTGAGCGCGCTCACCATGCACAATCGCGAAGTGTGCAGCCTCCGTGATTACTTCCTGGCGAGATCGGATGATCCATTCTATAAGGACGTCATTTCTTGTGATAAAGGACTTACCCCTCTATCCTTAGCCAACGAGCAATGGCAAGACCCGGCAGTGCAGAGCATTTCCGACCGGGAGACCGTATGGAAGGAGAAGGAGCTCCACGGGAGGTTCTACAAGGCTCTACATGAGCCTTTCGTAGACACAGTAGCCTCCCTCCACTGGCTACGCTTTGGTGATCTCTTCGGGGAAACCGAGGGTTTTGTCTGTGCAATACAGGATCAGGTTATTAAGACCAACAACTATCGGAGATACATCCTAAAGGATGGCACCGTCGACATCTGTCGAGCTTGTTGCCGTCCCGGTGAGTCACTTAGGCATGTTATCTCCGGTTGTTCGGCGCTTTCTAACTCTGAGTACTTGCACAGGCACAACCTAGTAGCCAGAATTCTACACCAGGAGCTCGCTCTGAAATACGGTCTCGTGGATCGGAAATTGCCGTATTACAAGTACTTGCCGGAAGCCGTGCTCGAAAATGATCGCGCCAGGCTCTATTGGGACCGGGCCATCATCACAGACAGGACTATTCTTGCGAATAAGCCTGATATTGTGCTGATGGACCGGGCACAGTCAAGGATATTTTTGGTCGACATTACCATTCCGTATGACGAGAACCTCGTGAAAGCCGAAACAGACAAGCAAACAAAATATCTGGACCTGGCTCACGAGGTGACCGACATGTGGGGTGGTCTGCCGACCGAAATTATTCCTGTAGTCGTCTCTGCAAACGGGCTAATCCCAGTCAGCCTCTCGGGTCATCTGAGGCGGCTGGGACTACGTGGCGGGCCGCTCCAGGTTCAAATGCAGAAGGCGGTGCTCCTCGATACCGCCCGCATCGTCCGCCGGTTTCTTTCCCTTTCCCCCTAACCCTCGGCCGTTTGGTCTCCCCTGCCGAGGGCCTCCATCTGGTTGGGCTTTTATTTATTTATGTACTTTTATATTTATTTTATGTTATTGATATTTATGTATATTTATCTTTTCATTTTCATTTATAATTATATATTTATAGCACCCAACCAGATGAGAAAACTATATAGATACCCCACAATAATAATAATAATATTATGGATGATGGAGAAAAAGATAGTGCGCAAAGGGCCGCTGCCTGGAGGTCGCCAGGGCGCGTCTGGAGCTGGCGCTGGACGTGACAGCATGCGGGCCGCCAGCCGAGCGCGGGGTGTTGCAAGACCACCTAGCAGCCCCCCGCATCCATCATCCCCACCAGAAGGCTTGGTGTTGGCTGGGTCTTCTCGGACTCAGCAAGCGGCACCCGCCGCTGGTGGAGCACGTCGCATGCGTTGGTCTAAATCGATGAATGAAAACGCACTGCGGGCGTATTTTAGGGCAAAAGGGGAAGAAACTGGATGTTTGGCGTATCGGGCTCGGATGCATCGCTTTTTTGCAGAGCTGGAGCCATCTCTATCCGTCACTGAGCAAAACCTGGCAGACCGAGTTAGGTACATCCTGCGCTCCAACATATTTGGTGACGCCGAACTCGAGCGACTACGACGTGAGGCTATTCCTTCATCGAATGGAAATGCTGCGGCTGGGAATGCGGCGCCACTAGATGCGCAACAAACTGCATATGTGGATGCTGCCGTCAACATTCCATTTGTGGCTAATTCAGACGATGATGGAATAGTCTCCCACGAACTAGAGAAAATGAGGAGCATACTGGAAGAGTCGATGCTGGAAACGCGCAGCATGCCTCTCGATAATCGACCGCGACTTCCCCGCATACCCCTTAGCAAGCGAAATCGGGCTGTCGTGCGGGCTCTTAACCCAATGCTGGTAACCTATTTGGAAGCCAGCCGGGACCTTTGCGAGACGGATTCAATTCTTTTTGGCGCCGCACTGGCAGTATGACGTATTATTGGCGCCAAACTTCCCGTGGCTGGACGTGCTACTCAAAAAAGTAGCGCCATCCCAGTCTGGAGAAAAAGAATTGAGGACCGTATCGCAAAGGCAAGGGCCCTTATCGGCAGACTGACAAGCTTCAGGTCGGGTAATACTAGACCGAGGATTATGCGCACCGTTAGGATGGCGTTTGCTGGGACAAATATCAGTTTGTTCCAGCCGGATATCACGCAAAAACTAACGGAGCGCATAGATGACCTGAAGCAAAAAATCGCTGCTTGGGGGAAGCGGATTCGACGATTTAGCGAGAGGTCAAGGCGGTTCAACCAGAATCGTCTCTTCCAGAGTGATCAGAAGAGGCTCTATAAATCATTGGAGCGACCAGAGGTATGTGGAGCGGGCCCAGGACCGGATCAGGCTGCCACTGTCGCATTTTGGCGTGGCCTGTGGTCAGAGCCCGTAAACCACAGCGAGGGCCCTTGGATGGAAGTTGTGGCGAGCCAGAGTGCAAGTGTTACGCCTATGGACCCCGTCACCATAACGCCTGAAGACGTGGCTGAGGCGGTCCGTAGGGCCCCGAACTGGAAAAGTCCGGGGCTCGACGGGCTGCATCATTACTGGTTGAAGGGGTTCGTAGTGTGTCACGCTGTGCTCGCCCGACAGTTTCAAGAGGCTCTCGATCAGAAGTCGCTCCCGAGCCTCTTCACTACTGGGATCACTCATTTGGTTCCTAAAGATCAGGATACCACAGACCCGAGCAAATACCGCCCCATCACGTGTCTACCCACCATATATAAGACACTGACATCCATTTTGAGCGCGAGAATCACTCGTCACCTGGAGCTAAATCAGGTGATGTCACGCGCTCAAAATGGATGCCGGGGCGGTGGTCGTGGAACCAAGGAACCACTCCTCATTGACGCGGTCATTGGCAAAGTGGTGAAACGCAACCGTCGGAATTTCTCCGCCGCCTGGATAGACTACAGAAAAGCATTCGACTCGGTGCCCCATACATGGCTAAAGAGGGTCCTCGAGCTGTACAAGATTGACTGTACAGTTCGAGACTTCCTCGGGCAGTGTATGGGGCAGTGGAGTACGATCCTTTGCTATCTGGGCGAGCGGATGATGGCTGCGGAGAACCACATAAGGATAAGAAGGGGTATCTTCCAGGGCGATTGTCTGAGTCCAATCTGGTTTTGCCCCTCCCTGAACCCTCTTAGTACTTTACTGGAGGGCTCCGGGAGGGGATTTCAGCTTCGGAAAGGAGGTACAAAAGTGACCCACCTTTTCTATATGGATGACCTCAAATTATTCGCCTCCAGTCGCTCCCATCTTATGGAATTGCTAAACATCACGTGTGAATTTAGCAATACTATTAGAATGGAGCTGGGGACGGATAAATGTGCGGTCCTCCATGTTGAAGGGGGAAGGGTTGCTAACTCTGAGGGCATAGACTTATCTATGCCCGTCAACTTAAGAACCCTTTCCGAGGCTGAAACATACCGATACCTGGGTATGTCACAGAACATCGGTATCGATGAGGCTGGTATGAAACAGTCAGTTTGCGACGTGTTTTATGCACGCTTGACCAAAGTGCTTAACAGCCTTTTGTCCGGTGTGAATAGGACACACGCATATAACGGTTGGGTCATGCCTGTCCTCATGTATACCTTTGGCATACTCAGGTGGAGTCAGACTGAACTTAACGCCCTGGATAGAAAAGTCCGCACTACAATGACGTCCCATAGGATGCATCATCCGAGATCGTCGGTAATGAGGCTGTACTTGCCGCGAAAGCATGGTGGGCGTGGCTTCTTGAGCGCGCTCACCATGCATAATCGCGAAGTGTGCAGCCTCCGTGATTACTTCCTGATGAGATCGGATGATCCATTCTATAATGACGTCATTTCTTGTGATAAAGGACTTACCCCTCTATCCTTAGCCAACGAGCAATGGCAAAACCCGGCAGTGCAGAGCATTTCCGACCGGGAGACCGTATGGAAGGAGAAGGAGCTCCACGGGAGGTTCTACAAGGCTCTACATGAGCCTTTCGTAGACACAGCAGCCTCCCTCCACTGGCTACGCTTTGGTGATCTCTTCGGGGAAACCGAGGGTTTTGTCTGTGCAATACAGGATCAGGTTATTAAGACCAACAACTATCGGAGATACATCCTAAAGGATGGCACCGTCGACATCTGTCGAGCTTGTCGCCATCCCGGTGAGTCACTTAGGCATGTCATCTCCGGTTGTTCGGCGCTTTCTAACTCTGAGTACTTGCACAGGCACAACCTAGTAGCCAGAATTCTTCACCAGGAGCTCGCTCTGAAATACGGTCTCGTGGATCGGAAATTGCCGTATTACAAGTACTTGCCGGAAGCCGTGCTCGAAAATGATCGCGCCAGGCTCTATTGGGACCGGGCCATCATCACAGACAGGACTATTCTTGCGAATAAGCCTGATATTGTGCTGATGGACCGGGCACAGTCAAGGATATTTTTGGTCGACATTACCATTCCGTATGACGAGAACCTCGTGAAAGCCGAAACAGACAAGCAAACAAAATATCTGGACCTGGCTCACGAGGTGACCGACATGTGGGGTGGTCTGCCGACCGAAATTATTCCTGTAGTCGTCTCTGCAAACGGGCTAATCCCAGCCAGCCTCTCGGGTCATCTGAGGCGACTGGGACTACGTGGCGGACCGCTCCAGGCTCAAATGCAGAAGGCGGTGCTCCTCGATACCGCCCGCATCGTCCGCCGGTTTCTTTCCCTTTCCCCCTAACCCTCGGCCGTTTGGTCTCCCCTGCCGAGGGCGTCCATCTGGTTGGGCTTTTATTTATTTATGTATTTTTATATTTATTTTATGTTATTGATATTTATGTATATTTATCTTTTCATTTTCATTTATAATTATATATTTATGGGACCCAACCAGATGAGAAAACTATATAGATACCCCAATAATAATAATATTCCACAACTATCACACAACGCCATCTAGTCCCAAGCTAAGCAGAGCTTGTGTTATGGGTACTAGACAACTGATAAACATACTTATATATTTCTAAATACATAAATATTATAGATAAATTACACTCAGACACAGAACAAATGATCGTGCTCATCACACAAACATTTGTCCTGGGTGGGAATCGAACCCACGATCTCCGGCATAACAGTCAGGGTCACTAACCACTAGACCAACAGGCCTGTCGTTCAAAATCATACACACGTAAAAAATAACAGAAAGAAAAGTAAGTTTGTCAATAGATTAAACACTTACATCTATGGCCTTTGATGCGTTGAAGTAACACAAATGTATTATTGATAGATACACTGCGGTCAAACGACCATACACTAACTCCATGACTGCAGTTGCTTGGTCTTATATAGTACCAGTAAGTAATAATTCTAATCTAAAGAATTTCTACAGTAGAATTGATAACAACTTTATGCGTCAACAACCTTATCTCACATTCTTCGTGTTGCGTCTTATTCAGTGTATTGATGACTCGTATAACAGAAAAAATGCAATTTAATATTTAGAAATCACATAATTGATCATTCCTATGTTAGTCATTGAGTAGATTGTACTGTAGTAATCTACTAATAGCAGTAATATCATGGATACACTAGATGTACAACAACATCTGAAAAAGATTCACCCCAGTCTAGAAAATAATGTTTATGCTGCTAACAGACTCCCCATGTACACCCACGTACCAACGTATATACCTAGTCAGGTCATAAGTATTGTCACACAGTAAAAACTTTTCTTTTAGAATGCTGGCCACAAAAAAGTTTATTGAATTCGAATTGTTCATGAAAATAAAACTGTATACTTTTTAGAATTTTACTCATTTTTACACATGGAGTGGACGCTTAAAAAAGACCGTGTTGCAGTTGCGATTACGCGCCAATTAAATTTTTTGATATACTGAAAAGTTTGAATATAACCAAAAGATTCGTTTATCGTACCATCAAACGATACAATAAAGACTCTAGTGTAGATGACAGGTCAAGAAGTGGTCGCCCTCGATTTGTTAGGACTCCAGCAGTGATAAAAGCTGTAAAGGTGCGAATTCAAAGAAATCCCAAACGTAAGCAGAAACTGTTGGCCCTTCAGATGGGGTTAAGCAGAACCACGGCGTTAAATGAAGACTTAGGGCTTCGGGCATATCGAAGAAAAACAGGACATCGTTTGAATGCTCGTCTAATAGATCTGAGACTGAAGAGATGCCGCGCTTTGTTGAAGCGGTACGCGGGAAAAAAATATCGGGAAATTCTTTTTTCGGATGAAAAAATTTTTACCGTAGAAGAGAGCTACAACAAACAAAATGATAAGGTGTACGCACACAGTAGTGAAGAAGCGAGCAACCGTATTCCGCGTGTCCAACGGGGTCATTTTCCATCCTCGCTCATGGTGTGGTTGGGAGTTTCTTATTGGGGCTTAACAGAGGTACATTTTTGTGAGAAAGGTTAAAAACGAATGCAGTTGTGTATCAAAATACAGTCCTGACGAACCTTGTGTAACCTGTTTCTCATACCATGTTCAATAACAGGCACTGGGTATTCCAACAAGATTCGACGTCAGCTCATAGAGCGAAGAGCACACAAGACTTTTGACAGCTCCGTGGCGTAGTGGCTTAGCAATGAGTGGCTTCGCTTGGGGGTCGCGGGTTCGAATCCCGCACGGAACAAGTATTTGTACGACCTACAAGTAATTGTTCCGAGTTTGGATGTTTGTCCTTGTGAAATTTGTGTTTGTAAACTGCCCCCCACGATACAGGAGAAAAACCTAGTGTGGAGGGAACGTTCTTTAAAAACAAAAAAAAAACTGGCTGGCGGCGCGTGAAATCGACTTCATCCGACACAAAGACCAGTCCAGATTTGAATCCGTTAGATTACAAGATATGGTAACACTTGGAGGAAAAGGCGTGCTCAAAGCCTCATCCCAATTTCGAGTCACTCAAGACATCTTTAATTAAGGCAGCCGCCGATATGACATGGACCTCGTTCGTGGTGAGATAGACGACTGGCTGCGCAGATTGAAGACCTGTATTCAAAATTACGGAGGGAGGTCATTTTGAATAAACTATAGTGTCATAAGAATCTATGTTTTGTTAAGTTCATTTTGGTATATAAATGGTTACATAATGAATAAACTTGTTTCAATTATTTTATATTAAACATGTGATAGAATTTATGACTGACTAGGTAATATGCAATTTGGGTACAGATGATAAACCAGGGTCACATTGGGTAGCTTTATATATCGATACGAATGACGTCGGTGAATATTTTGATTCATATGGACGGGCACCTGTACGAAATTGTAAAAGATGGAACTGGAATGTTGATAGGACTTCAGTTTGTGGCGAATATTGCTTAATGTATTTGCTATATAAGTTTCAGGGATGTTCAATGCGTAGTTTTACGAGTATCTTTACAGAGAACACATTGTACGACGATATGTTAGTGGATGAGATGTTTCGCTCCTATTTTATAGATAATAAGTAATAAGATTTTGTATTATAAATAAAAATTTTAACAAAATTGGGTAATGTGTTTTATTAATGAGTCAGATTAGTGTAGATAGGAACAACGGAGTAGTTTTTTTTTTTTTTTTTTTTTTTTTTTTAGGATCGTGAATCGACGAACGTCGTACTTGTACAACTTCTGACTCAGTGCGCCAGAACTGGTACAACCTCTCTACAAGTGAGCCAGAACTGGTACATCGTAACTACTGTTATCTGACGATGCACAGAGCCAGTTAATTTGTTTTAAATCTTGGTTGAAAAGGTTTATGTCCATATCCCTTAAAGGTCTATACGTGACGCTTTCAGGCTGAAACTTAGGCTTGGGAATGTCAAGTTCACATACAATAAAGGCATGACTACTGAGGTCACTAATATAGTCCACACTTATATATGACACCGATGCATCTGAACATATAACATCTAACAGTGTCTCACTATATTCAGTAAAGTGTGTTGGTTCCTCAACATATTGCACGAGGTTATTGCATGTTAGGAAGTCCGAAAGCATTTTGGTACTAACACAAATTTTATTTAGAATGTCGATATTAAAATCCCCAAGCAGTACTGTTTGATCGTAGCCTACAAAAGAACCTATGGACTCGCTCAGCGCGTCCAGAAATAATGTCACGCTCAACCATGGGGGACGATAAGCAGTACCAAAGACAAGGGACTTGCCGTTAATTTTAATATTTAACCACATCTGCTCCACCGCGGGACAAAAAGGATGTTGAATAATCTTTGACGACAAGCCCCGTCTCAAATAAAAACCCACACCGCCGCCACGCGCACGAACTTCGGGAGGTCGGGGTACGTGAAGCAGTCGATACCCTGGAACAGAAGGCGCCCGGCCTTCCTCCCCTGTCCGAAGCCATGTTTCATTGATAGCCATTATGTCTACAGAGTGATGCGCCATAGCAGCTAGGAATTCGTCGTGCCTAGTACCAAGGGACCCGGGGTTCAAGAAGCCAATTTTCAAATTATTTAATTTAGTCATTTTCAAAGAATTTATAATAATACGAAAACGTTATAAAATTAATAATAACCCAAACAAAACCATAATAAAGGAGACTATGATACCACTGCTTATGTACTGTCAAATACATTTCTGTGTATGGGCCACAGTTATAAGTTATAAATAAACATAATTGATTTCCGAATATATTATCCGACAATATCCCGTCGCCATTTCCCGTTATGCTGCTACACGTTAGAAAGCAAACATTAAACCTGTCACAATATTCACTATAACAAAAGACAAAGAATAAATGAAAGTGTAACTACAAAATAACAGACAAAAAATTTACTCCATACTCCATAAACGTATGCAAAGCAACTTAACAAAAATAAAATGTAACCTAATAATAAAATGGAAATAAAATGTAGTCTAAATAAAAATAAAATAAAATGTTCTCGTAATAGCAGCTACGTAGATGCGTAGGGGAAACAATCATTGAGAAATAATTATAATCCAGACGACAGCCAAATTGACATCGTGCATGAAGTAACGTAAAGAACAAGATTAAAATTCGCTCCAAACTATTCAATCCCCAAAAATTTTGTTTATATCTATTTCTGTCCGAATTCTATAACGGGGTGAGCCAGAATCACGACGCGCAAAAATGCATCCTTCCCGCGTCCACACATATCTCCAGCCTTTGCGGCGCTCTTCTTCCCGTGCTTTATAAAATAATTGCCTATTGATTGAGGTGAGCCGCTCATTAACATTCCATCTCATTCATTAATTGAGGCATTCCATCTCAGTTCTCACGGGTGACAACGCATCTGCATTTTGATTTGTAATCGAAGATAGATGTAGATGTCTATGGTCCGCAGCAACCACTTACCATCAGGTGGACTGTGTGCTCGTTTGTCACCCATTTCTATTTAAAAAAAAAACATAAAATCGGCGCGGCTCGCCACCTAAGTTCAAACCGGCAGTATCCGCCCCCCGCCGACCGCGCGTTTCGTGAATTAGTTTGTCTCGAATCACTCGACGAGCGAGACGGACAACTAACGGACGCGGCCTCCGCTTGTCACAGCTGCCTGGTATTTCCTCGCGGCGCATGCCTATACGCCTTGCACTTACAACATCGCGCTCATCCAATTCAGTGCCAATTTTAGCCGCAAGCATAGTGACGAGATGCACGGGGTTTTCGCCCTTCTGTTCTATTACACCAGATATCTCCAGAACGTTTAAAAGTAATTCTTGATCACGCTCGTTAAGTCGACACTTTAACTCCGCTATGCTATCTTCGACCTTGGACCCTCCGGGTTGACTCGGCAAGTCCGTTGCCTGCTGCTCAAGACATGCGATCCTTTTCTCGACGTCGCTAACCCTGTTACTTATTTCACTAACATTAGAATTAATGTTAGTGATTTCCTGGCGAAAAGATACCATTTCGCGGGCAATAGTAGTCGCGTATTAATTTTAGCTCGTTTGCTAAGTCGACATTAGTTTCACGGCGCCCTCCATCGTTGGATCCAAGCTGTGCATCGCCAAACTCTGTGTCCGTGCCGCCCGAGCTACACGAACTGGGCGTAGCAATTGTGTTCACCCCACTCGCACATACATTTTTTGCCTTACAACCGCTGCATTGCCATTTATTTGATATTCGGCCGTCAATAGGAATACTAGCACATTTGCGATGAAATAAATGAGTGCAACTTGAGCACTTTATCGAGTCAATTGTAGAAGCAAAACGACCACAGGCGCCGCACTTATTTGCCATTTTTATTGACAAGTACTTTATTTAGATGAAAGTTAGACCAATAGATGTCGCTGTACGAAGTTTGTATTAATTATGTAATTTGATATGTATAATTATAAGAATGTTTAATAATTAGCGATTTACTATATACTATTTACCTTGTTTACATTTAACTATTTAAGGTTTGTTAAATAACTTAAATGTTTACAGCAGCAATTTGCAATACGGTTTAATGACAAACAGCTGATCTTGTTACGAACAGCTGATCACTATTTTGCACTGTAACAACCAAAGACCACTGTTTTCACTTCATTCTACTAATGTATCTTATAACACTACTAAAATTGTTCTTAAATATACTTATTTACTTATTTAAAAATGCTGTTTTATATTTAAAATAATTTTTAATACGGGACACAAGCACATGACAGCCGACCAAGCTACCCGCGAACATAGCATAATTATGCTATGTTTCTTGGGGTGACCCCCAGAGATCCTTTTTACCGGAATCGACGGATTCCGCCTCAGTTCCCATTCTGCATTTGATTTTTAATAAATGCAGGTTATGCGTCACAAAATTCATTCATTATCAGGTGAACTATGCGGCCATTAATTCCATATCCTTGATTCTGTAAAAAAAAAACAGCTAAATACTCTTGGTTTTACTAGGCTGCACTAAAAGTATCGGGAATGGAATATTTCCACTGTTCCTGTCATATTAAAATCTTTTTAATTGAAAACTCCTTGGTTTTAGGAATCGAATACCATTTATTTATTTAAAAAAAGATTCTCGGTCTTGTCACAAGGTTTTGTCAAACTTATTTAGTCGTTGAGAAAATGGAATTGACTCGAGAAAATTCAAGAACGATGATTTATTATGACTTTCGAAGTGGTTTAACACAAAAACAGTGTGTTGACCGGATGATTTCCGCATTTGGTGATGAAGCCCCATCCAAAACCACAATTTATCACTGGTTTGCTGAATTTCAACGTGGACGTGTCAAGCTCAGTGATGATCCCCGCCAAGGTCGTGCAAAAACTGCAGTCACCCAAGAAAACGTTGATGCTGTGCGTAAGCTGATTGAGGAAGATCAACATGTGACATACCGCAAAATTCAGGCAACTTTAGACATTGGCATGAGTCAAATACAAATAATCTTGCATGAACAATTAGGTGTAAAAAAGTTGTTTTTCCGATGGATACCGCATTCACTCTGTGAAGAGCAAAAAGCGGCTGGCGTTACTTGGTGCGTCAGAACTCTCGAAAGATTCCACGCAAGATCCTCAAATGCTGTATACAACATAGTATGAGGTGATGCATCCTGGATATACGCGTACGAACCCGAAACAAAAAACCAGTCACGAGTTTGGGTGTTCGAAAATGAGTTAAAGCCAACAAAAATTGTTCGTTCACGGAGTGTTGCAAAAAAAAATGGTGGCCACGTTTGTCTCCAAAACCGGCCATGTTACGACTACTCCTCTTGACAAAGAACGGTTAATGCAGAATGGTATGCTAGCATTTGTTTGCCACAGGTCGTTTCTGAACTCCGTAAAGAGAACTGCAACCGCCTCATCATCCTCCATCACGACAATGCGAGTTCTCACACCGCACACAGAACAAAAGAGTTTTTAGAGCAAGAAAACATAGAATTATTAGACCATCCGCCGTACAGCCCCGACCTAAGCCCTAATGATTTCTATACTTTCCCTAAAATAAAGAATAAATTGCATGGACAGATATTTTCATGACCTGAAGAAGCTGAGGACGCCTACAAAACGGCCATTTTGGAGACCCCAACTTCCGAATGGAATGGTTGCTTCAATGATTGGTTCCATCGTATGGAAAAATGCGTCAAATTTCGCGGAGAATACTTCAAAAAGCAATACATACATTTTTAAATAGTAATGTTGTGTCACTTCCTTGATTCCCGAAATTTTCAGTGCCGCCCTCGTAACTACAAGGTGTTGAAGAGGCGACAGAGGAAATCTTAAACAAAATACGGTTAGCAGAGTGTTCCCGACGACAATTCAATTTTAATAAAAAGCTGTGAATACCAACCGGTCGTTGGCAGATTATATTCATCGAATAACGTAAGATGTTTTTAAAGTTATTGATACGTCATACTCGCTCTAGAATGGCAATACGAAAGGCAGGCGATTGCCAGACTCGCATTCAGTCGGCCACGCTCTCGCGTCGTGGCTATACTTTGCTATAGCGCGTAAATCTTCGAGTTATTCGTGGCAAAAATGCCTTCCTGTGTTTTTGATGGTGCACAAATTACACGGCAACTGGTAGAGAGACAAGAGCGGGATGTAATCTGTGCATGAGAGTGAAAGAGACAATGTTATCCTCCGTGTCGGTAAGTAACGTGCTCACGCCAATGAGTGCCAGCAGCAATCAATATGTAATTATAGTATGTGCTAAATTGATTGAGAAAAACCGACAATGACCTTTCGGTCGTTTAACCAGGGGTTACAAGCCTTCAATATATAGGCACATTTTATATGTAGTACTGTCTTTATTTATAACGATTTTTTATAATCATTGATGTTATATATATTTATTAACTTTTATTAAAAAGTTATGTAAAAGGTCGCTGTAGAAAAAAAATTATCTATTGTTATAAAGTACTTTATTCATTTAACAACAAAAAGCATTAATTTATAACACATATAAAGATTCGAGTGATAACCTCACCGAATAAGTTCGTAGTTATTCAAAAGATAAAACTTTATTTTTATTCGGTGCATGCGGACCGGCCCAAAAAAGGTGACACATCTCTGGCTGCCATTGTTACGTTCCTTTTAGAACGAACTGACGTAGCGCGCGTTTTGTTTATTTTAAAGGGATGAATTTGCAAAAGCTCAATATGGAGATTATATTGCTTCAATTTGTTATATATAATATGAAACTGTTATTAAATGAATTGCTGCGTTACTTACCATAAATTGAAATATAAAATATAACACATTTTTGGCGATGTACCGTAAGATTTTACGATGTTTATAGCACAGACAATATTATTTAAGAAACAAAAAAAAATCAGATGTACTGACCTAGAAGTGTGAATAATATTAATATTTAAATATTGTTATCACATCTAAATTGATATTTTGTAAGTTACGCCTTCTGACACTCGGCTCATATCTGAGGTCCTTGTCCGTTTTTCGCAATCGATTTGGCACATACTATAATATTGTATATTCACCTTTTTCTAACGATAGGTATCATTTGTCTCCCGTGTGGAGTTGCCAGTACTCCCATCGGGCGCGTCCCCTGGTGGCGGATAGGGGAATGCCACCCAGATATGGGTGGTTGCGGGAAACCGCCGCGGACCAATACTGGCCAGGTATAGGCATACCCGTGGTTCCATCTGGACCGGAAATGGACGGGCTCAATACCCTAAGAGACGAGCCTTAACAGGCTCGTCTCTTAGGGTATCGCTCTTTGATTAGAGCGTACACGGGATGCAACACACGCGGCAATGCGCCAAGTGCACCAATGCTGGTGTGACCTCACGCGACAATGTGCCAAGCGCACCAATTTCGGGCGAATTCTGTGCGGCGATGTGCCAAGCGCACCTATGCCGGACAACCCGTAAGCCCACTAGGGATCGGGGGCCCCTGCAGGGCCGCGAGGAAGAAAACCTCTTCAAAAATAACCATAATCCTAAGGTCTAAGGTGCCGATGGGATGAATAGCTGGGAGGGAGCCCACTCCCAAGCCTTTGGGGGTTAGGGATTCAGCGACCACACTCTGTATAAAAAAAGGAAACGAAATATGCAGTGTGACAAAAAATCTATTCCCCATGGTGGTCCCGCTGATCCATTGGTAAGTGGGGAGTCCACCCCCAGCAGCCTTAATAGGCTCTGTGGCAGCCCATTGGAGTCCATGCAGAGGGGGCAATCCACTGCATCGCGGGGATGCACAAGCGTCAACCGCGGGCCCCACAACATCTAAGGGGCAAGGTAAGAAGGAAGAAGCCGTGTCGGGTGGTACGACGGTGTCGACACAAAATAAGCGTGGGCGCTTTAAGCTCCCCAATGAGCGGCAAATCAGGCGATTGAGAGCAATGGAGGGGCGTCTGATGGCTCGTCCACATCACTCACATCGATCCCATCGGAAGGGGGAAGAAAGCGTAAGGCCAAGCCCCCAAGTGCTGCGGTTGTGGCCGCTATATTTGCGGCAGTGTCTTGACACTGACACAGAAACAGAGGAGGATCTTTTCGACCTCTCCATAACGCCCACAAATACCAGAGCAAAAAAAGCCTGCCCGACCTAGAGGAGTTGGCCCGCGAAATGTCGACGCATAGTGACAGTGAGCTTGGCCAACAAATCGAAATAAATCTCCAGGCCGTTGAAAAGGTAGCATACCGTTCTCGCGACCTAAAAGGCAACTCCGTAAGGGGAATAAAGCTAGCTGTGCGTAATATAAAAGCAGCGGCCGAAGAAATTGCGTGAAGGACTATGACAAGCGATAACATCAAAAGGCTTGAAAAGGAAAACGCGGAATTGCGATCACAACTGGCTTGCCTTGCGGTTACGATGGATAAATTAACGAAGGAGATTTATCTCCTCCGCAAGCAGGAGACACCGAACACAGCAGGTACATCTAACCAAACGGTTCTAGCACACCACAAAGCCAAGCACGGAGAGGGGAAACTCATGGAGCGCATTGGGTCCCTAATAAAAGAAAAACTGGCTATGTTTGAGGCCAAAATATTTGCCGATAGGGTAATTCCACCACTACTGGCAGGTGCCAGTCAGCTGTGGACACACCAACATCTGCGGCCGTAACATTTACGGTATTAGAAAGCTCCTCTGTTACTTATGCAAAAGTAATGGAGGTGGCAAAGGCCAAAATAAACTTGGCAGATTTTGGCATTGAACAGTCCGACAGAAGCGGGCGGTAACCGGAGAACTGCTGGAAATTAAGGGTCCGAATTGTGGTGCGAAGGCGGACAAGCTGGCGGCTAAAATGCGTGAGGTTCTCTCTGTCTTGAACGAGCGAATCAATCGGCCAATTAAAACGAGCGACGTTTGACTGACGAACCCTGACGACGCCGTCAGCACTTCGGAGATTGCGACGGCAATGGCTGAGGCAGGAGATTGTTCGGTGGATGATATAAAAGTCGGGGAAATCTGCCGAAATCCCACTAGCATGGGGAAATGCTGGGTGCAGTACCCAGTCACTGCAGTCCGCAAGATTGCGGCTGTTGGGCGAGTACGCGTGGGTTGGGGGTCTGCTCGAGTTGAGTTAATGGAGCCCAGACCCATGCATTGTTTTCGGTGCCTAGAAAGTGGGCACGTTGTCGGCAAGTGCTCTGGTGATACAAATAGACGCGCACGTTGTTATGTCTGTGGAGAGAATGGACACAGGGCAAAACAGTGCACTGGTCCGGCACTCAAATGTCCTCCGTGTTCTGATCTCGGGCGTTCTGCTGGCCACAGATTAGGGAAGTAGTGCATTCCACCCCCCCAAAAAAAGGGAAGGAAAAATAATCACACAACACAATAAGCTCGTCTATGGAGGTGGCTGAGATACAAATTCACACCGCATAAAGTCCTCCAGGGCAATCTGAACCACTGCCGCAATGCGCAGCATCTGCTTATGCAAATAATTACTGAGTGGCGGGTTAACCTTGCAGTAGTAGTGGAGTCCTATGCCATCTTCGATCATCCTCGCTGGTTTGGTGACGAACCGGGCTCTGTTGCCATCTACTGGGGGAAAGGAGAGGGTGCCCTACCCTGCGCTCTATTGAGAAGACGGCAGGGCTTTGTTGCAGTGCAATGGGGACCCCTGGCCATCGTGGGCTGCTATGTTTCCCCTAATAGGTTCGTTGCCGAATACGAGGCGTACTTAGACGAGGTGGCGAATTGTGTTCGCGAATGTCAACCTTCCTTGATCGCTCTAGGAGATTTTAACGCCCACACAAGGGCATGGGGCAACTTTAGAGACGATCCGAAGGCAGAGACAGTGATGGTATAGGCGGCTGGGCTGGACCTCCGATTAATGAATCTGGGGTCCGTAAGCACATGTGTGCAGTGGCAGGAGGAGTCCATTGTGGATCTCACTTGGGCAACTCCTCCTGCAGTGCAAATGCTGTCGGGCTGGCGAGTGGAGGAGGAGGCGGTCACATTGTCTGACCACCGCCACATCGTATTCGATGTCGCATTTCGACACCCCGACCATAACCCCCGTCGCCAAGAGAGCAGCCCACCGTGACGTGTCTCAAGCGGCTCGATCGAGACAAGCTCGAAGCCGCCGCCATCGTCGCGTCCTAGCCAAAAACGCCGAGGAAGTTTAGTCCGATCCTGAAGTGGAAGCGAATTGGTTTCGGGGTACGATGACGCAAATTTGCGACTTGTCGAAGCCCAGAACCAGTCGCCCCAAGCGCAGAGCAGTGTACTGGTGATTAGCAGAAATCGCACGACTCCGTGCGCTCTGCTTGCGGTGTCGGTGCCAGTACACTAGAGCCAGAAGGAGAAGAAGGCGAGCTCCGCCTGAGGAGACAGCCAGACTCTATGGGGCATACCTAGCGGCTACAAAGGCGCTACAAATAGCTATTACCAATGCCAGGTCTCGGTCCTGGAAAGAGCTTCTGGAGGGACTCGACAAAGACCCCTGGGGGGAGGGTCCGTACAGGTTGGTGCTGGGCAAGCTCCGGCTCTGGTCGCCCCCTTTGACGGACACTCTTCCCAGAAAATCCGGACTCGATCCGGATTTTCTGGGAAGAGTGATTCGCACGCTCTTCCCAGAGGACCGGTCAAGTCCCTCAGGTCACCATCATGGCATTCATGGCAGTGGCAAGACGAGATGGGGGTGACCGTCGAAGAACTGGAGCAAGCCATTAGCCGCTTGAAAGACCGGAACACAGCACCGGGGCCTGACGGAATCCCAGGCCGTGTCCTGTGCTGAGTCTGGTTACCTTTGGAGACAAGCTCAGGCAGCTGTTTACCAGCTGTCTGCGGTGTGCCACGTTCCTTACAGCTTGGAAAGAGGCAAGGCTGGTCCTTTTGTAGAAGGAGGGCAGGGCCGCTGATTCTCTCTCTCTCTGCGTACCGCCCCATATGCCTGTTGGACGAGATTGGCAAATTGTTCAAGAGGATGGTTGCCACTCGGCTCAATAGACATCTGTCGCGTGTCGGTCCCGATTTGGTTGATAGCCAGTTTGGTTTCCGACGAGAGCGTTTTACTGTAGACGCGATTATGCGCCTCCGCTCCCTGTCGGAACAAACAGTATCCCAGGGTGGCGTAGCGTTGGCGATTAGCCTTGACATCATCAATGCATTTAATTCCCTACCCTGGGATGAATCAGGAGGGCACTGATACGTCATCAGACGCCCCCTTACCTGCAAGGTATTATCGGGGACTACTTGCACGACAGGAAATTCCTGTACTTGGGGCAAGATGGTAGGAAAATCCGGAATTCCACAGGGGTCGGTGCTGGGTCCACTACTGTGGAACCACGCGTACGATGCGGTTCTGCGAGTCGACCTTCCCGATGGCGTAAATATCGTGTGCTATGCAGACGACACATTGGTGATCGCCAGCGGGATAACTTTCGAGAGGGCCAAGGAACTCGCCGAGCTTGGGGCGGAAGTCGTTGTCGCCAAAATCCATGAGTTGGGCTTAGAAATAGCGCCTAACTAGACCGAGGCTCTATGGTTTCATAAATTACCACAGGGCAGGGAACCACCAAACTCATGCGTTCCGGTGGGTGGGTCTGAAGTCAGAGTGGGGAGGTATATGAAGTACCTAGGCCTCCATCTGGACAGTCGCTGGGGCTTCGAAGAACATTTCGAGCGCCTAGTCCCCCGGATTGAAAGGGTGGCGGGTGCTATGCACAGACTGTGCTACCCAATCTAGGGGACCTACGGAGGAAGTAAGTCGCCTCTACGCGGGAATTATACGGACCGTAGCTCTGTTTTGAGCGCCTGTATGGGCAAAAAGGCTGGCCATTCGATGCTGTAGAACTAAAATCTACAGTGTGCAGCGGAGGATGGCTATACGGATCGTACGAGGATACCGCACTATATCCTTTGAGGCGGCGACAATCCTGGCTCGCTTTCCACCATTAGATATACTGGCAGAGATGGACGCAAGGGTCTACATCGGGATTTGTGCCCTTCGTCAGAGCGGTGATAGTGAGCCAGAAGAGGCACTCGAATCAATTAAAGGGCAGGAATGGCAAAACGCCCTGGCGACATGGTGCACTCGTCTCGAGGAGCGCTATAAAGGCAAACGCGTCGTTGGAGCAGTACTGCCGGTCTTCGAAGCCTGGATGCAGCGACGAGTAGGAAGACTCACCTACAGACTTACACAGATAATTACCGGACACGGGTGCTTCGGTGATTACCTGTGTAAGATTGGACGCGAGGCGACGGCGAACTGCTTCCACTGCGGAGGACGGTACCTGGACTCCGCTTCTCACACGCTCACGGTATGCCCAGCGTGGGAACGGGAGCGGACGATTCTGGTAAACCGCACTGGACGGAACCTCTCCCTGCCAGCAGTCGTGTCGGCGATTCTGAGCGGGGACTCGGCGTGGAGGGCCGCAGTTATGATTCAGAAGGAGGCTTCTGAGCGAGATCGGGAGAGGGCGGTTCCCGCTCGAAAACGACGTCGCCAAGACGTTAGTCTTATTTTATTTTATTTTTATTTTATTTTTTTTCAGGACAACAAACAGTTGTGTAATAAAATATAATACAAAATACAGGTCTTATGAAAAGGGAAATACAAATAATTACACAACCAGCACCGTTATCCACCAAGTAATATCACAATAAAAGTAATATAATAATGCACAGCAAACATGTTGTATGATACCACAAAAGATGAATAATTCGAGCGTTCCCTGAGAAAATCCCAGCCAACACAACCACTGTAGTGGCTATGCTAGCCAAAACTTGCCTCGAGAAACAACAGTTGAACCATTAGTAAATTGTTTAAACCTTAAGGCAATACTTTACTTAGTAGTAATTTTTTTTTAAATACACTTTTTGAACATTAAAAATGATAAAGCAAATATGTCAAGATCAGTCAAGTTATCATTATATGATTTCATGATACGCCGTAGTGGAGCTCTCTCTCCCGCGTTTGTTCGGCACATCTTAGGAGCAAATAAACGATGACTATACGTATTACAAATGCGTTGGGACCCACTAGGTATGCGTAGATATATTTGATTTATGAGTTGATTACAATCTAATTTATTATGACAGATTTTGTATAAGAATAACTGATCAAAATATAATCTTCTCATTTTTAGAGTGGGAATTGAGAATTTATCTAAATGAGTGAGATACGATGACCATTTCCTAAAGCATTTATAGTTTAAAAACTGAAGATATTTACGTTGTGCCAATTCCAGCTGATCACTATATTTTTCATAATATGGGTTCCAAACACAAGTGGCGTATTCGAGTTGTGACCTAATGAGTGACTTATATAGTAATAAATACGTTGCAGGCCTTTTAAACAGATTACAGGTCCTTCTTACGAAAGCACTAAGCTGAAAGCCTTTAGCCGTAATGTGACTAATATGAGCATCAAAATGTAGCTTCGAGTCAAATAGTATTTCCAGGTCTTTTATTCTGGAGACTTTTAAGAGAGTACGTGAAATGGATGACATTAATATTTTTAGTAAATGTGATAGATTTACATTTTGATAAATTAAGCTGTAAATTATTAGCAGCACAATAAGCAGACAAACGATCCAGATCACTTTGCAATTTATAAAAATCTTCAGTTGTGTTTATTTTCCGAAAAATTTTTAGGTCGTCAGCATATAAGAGAAAATGGGTGTTTTTGAAGCAGGTACTAATGTCATTTATGAAGATAACGAAAAGCAACGGCCCCAAAATTGATCCCTGCGGTACACCAGATGTCACATATATCACATCTGAAGAAAAGCCATTGAGCACAACCTTTTGGGTTCTATTTTTTACATAAGAAGCAAACCAGCGTAACAAATTCCCACGTATACCATTAAATGCGATTTTTTGTAGTAGTATAGTATGGTCCACCTTGTCAAAAGCTTTACAGAAATCAGTGTAAATGGTGTCAACTTGGTGTCGGTAATCCATATTTTCAAATAAGAAGTTAGCGTATAAAACCAAATTACTTACCGTGGAGCGATTTCGGACAAAACCATGTTGTTCAGGAATAATAAAACTATGCAGATATGGATAGACAACATTGTGGAACAATCTTTCCAGCACTTTTGACAACGTGCACAAAATAGATATTGGACGATAGTTGGTGATGTCATTTTTTTGGCCATTTTTATACACAGGTGTAATGTTTGCCGATTTCCATGCCTGCGGCACTACTCCCTCCCCCAAACTGCGATTAAATAAAATAAACAATGGTGTACTAATGGATTCGGCAGTATATTTTAGAAAAAAGGGCGAGATACCCTCTGGTCCAGATCCCTTTGTCACGTCCAAGGCTTTAAGAATCTTAGTTATCTCATCTTTTGAGAATGTTAAGTCACATATAGTTATTTGACTGTTTGAGTTAGAGCTAATTACAACATCATTAGACTGATTTATGTATTTACTATTGTTACACTAAACTAAAAAACCTTGAAAACAATTTACACACATCCAGAGGACCGCTGGACTCTTCGTTAATGTAAATCATTGTATTAGGTATACCTGTTTTTTTTTGCGACTATTTATAAAGGACCAAAATTGTTTTATGTCTTTTTTTATTCCATCCTCAACAGACTGCAGGTACTTATCAAAACATTCGGCCGATAGCGCCTTAACCTTTTGCGATACAATGAAAATTGTTCGTAGTCAGTTATGTTATGATATTTTTTCCATTTAATCCAAGCTTTTTTTTATTTTTAAAAATATGTATTAAAGGGCGGGAAAACCATATAGGATAATCATTGGATTTTATAGGTCGCTACGGCACATGCATTTCAACAATTTTATATATCGTCTCATAGAAGCACTGAGTAGCAGAATCTAATAAAATATCATTCAAAATTGAAGCCCAGTCAACAGAATTAATATCATTATTAATATCAGAATACTTTGCCTCAGTAAAACGATATCTAGGTTGAGAAGATCGAGCCATGGGCTTATGTAATAGTCCAAAACAAACTAGCGTGCTAAAAGGCGGATGATAACTATCTATCGGCAATAAAGGGTTAAGAGTTGGCTTACAGACACATATTGTGTCATTCGAAATTAATAAATCCAAAATACGGTCTAAGTGATTTCTTATATTATTATATTGTTTACAGTTCATTGATGTTAAAAAGTTAAACAAGAGGGTATCCAAGGAGCTATTATTATTGTGTACGCTTGGCATAAGTGCATACGTATCGTGTACAATCCATTCAACGTTTGGCAAATTAAAATCACCATATATGTAAATATTTTGAAATAATACTAGTTTTTACGGAATTTATCGCGTATATTTGACTTTTTAAATACCCGACGTTTCGAACGCTTTACAGCACTCATGGTCACGGGCGGGACAAATAAAATCGGTGGCGGACGCGATAAATTCCGTAAAAACTAGTATTATTTCAATGTGTAGTGTTCGCGTAAATATAAGAAATCATTATGTAAATATTACCAATAGTGTGACAACTCTTGAAAACGGTGTTCCCTTACCAGAAACGGGGACTCTGGGATTGCAGCTGCTCGGGGCGGGGGCCTCGTGCGCCTAGTTATGTAACCCCCGAGGAGGACGATGACTCGAAAGTGGTCTCGAGAGATCATGGTAGCACTGCGAGGGTGCTAGGGGTAGCAAGTATTGCCCCTGGGACGTGCTACTAGTGTAGCAAAGCCTTGGAAGGGCTCCGGTTGCGTTCCGAACGAAGATCCCGGGACCCCTCGTATACGCTGATGGTGACCACCGTGGGGTTTTAGCCGGTAGGAGTCCAGCATAACCTTCTTGTTGCCCCCGCAACGAATGGTATCCATGAGGATTTCCCCACGGTAAAAAAAGGTATCATTTGTCTCTTTTTGTTAGCGCCACGTGTCATAATAAATAACTGTACTTAGATATTTGACAGGCCTGTTGGTCTAGTGGTTAGTGACCCTGACTGCTATGCCGCAGGTCGTGGGTTCGATTCCCACCCAGGACAAATGTTTGTGTGATGAGCACGATCATTTGTTCTGTGTCTGGGTGTAATTCATCTATAATATTTATGTATTTAGAAATATATAAGTATGTTTATCAGTTGTCTAGTACCCATAACACAAGCTCTGCTTAGCTTGGGACTAGATGGCGTTGTGTGATAGTTATAAATAAATAATAGTACTACCTACACCACTTTAAAATACAATAATGTTAGTGTGTAACCTGTCTATCCTTTTTTATACGTCTTTGCGAATAACTCATTTTGTGGATTCCGTCGTGTTGAGTTTGATTATTTTAAACTCCCTATTGACATACAACACACCACGTCACTTTCCGGGCTACTTTCAGCATTTAGTTATTAATTTCGACCTAATAAAAAACGCGAAATGAGATCATAGTATCTCGAAGTTAACCTTTTTTTATTAAGCCTCAATCCAAGGTTCCGTCTTGCTAGATTACATTGTCTATTACACCTGGTTGTTTATTACTTGAACCTTGAACCATTTCTAATATTTTCTGGAAAAAACGAGTCCAGGGGACTAAATAAAGGGCACTGAAGCCAAATTAGTAATTTTTAGAATTTTTGTCTGCCTGTCTGTGTATTAAAGATTCACGCAAAAACTGCTGAACAGATATCCATGAAATTTTGTGCATAGGTAGTTAGGGATCCGGGGCTACTTATAGGCTACTTTTTATCCGATTATGGAACTTCAAAAATGGAGGGTTAAGTATTTTCCTTCCTTTAGATGGTAATTCTATTTTATACGATTGATGTGTACAATTAAAAAAAATATAAATAAAGCCCAAAATTAGTTTTAACCGATATGTAATAAGTTGAACTACGCCGACAATCGATGATATTACTGTTGTATTCACTTTTTCAAGATAGTGCCATTTAACGTAAAATACCGTGTAAAGTAGTGACATTTTGCCTCATTTGCCATTATAAAGTTATTTAATTACATTTACAATTGATTTGAAAATTCTAATCTACATTTTTTGGTTTTTGTTATTTCATTTTAGTAGATAGAAATAAATTTTAGAGTAACAAATTACTACTTAAATAGATAGTAGTGACTTCTATCGAAAATCATAAAATTGAGGATGTTTCTAATTTTAATTTCTAATCTATGAAAAGTTTTAGTAGGTATTAGTTTTTTTTATCTATAAATAAACTGATAAAAATTGCATTTAGTATGTACAAAACTCTTATTATCCTTATAGTTTAAATAAAAAGAGTTTCATATATGTATTGGTCAGATCTAAGAATATATAACATCATAAATTAATCGATTATTGATAGTGAAATGGCGGTATTTTAATAAAGTTTAACAGTGTTTGTTGACCATATGATGATATAGCTTGACCAAATCAATGAGTAGAGATTGTTTGGGGATATTAACAACTAAACAAGACCTTGCTATTTCTAGATGTTATTGTTAAATCGTAAAATAATTTAATTACACACCGCTAGCGGCACTGATTGCGACAAATATTAATAAAGACCGTGAAACTAAACCTTATTTCATCAAGATTATATCAACTTTAATAATGAATATTATGTAAATAACGCATTTCCGATCCAGGACAATTTTCCGTAAATAAAGACAAATCGGAATCCCGATATAAAAAAAGTGTTGCTTGACGTATGATATTTATGCGATTCTCATCAACTAACTTGTGTTTCTGTAGCCGATAATATTGCCAATATAGACAGAGATACCGACGTGTCTCTACAAGTGATCCAGTTTTGCTAATTTTAGTACGAAATAGTTTATCAATGTTTATTCAAGCCCACGCGAGCGAAGCTGCGGGTAAAAAGCTAGTATAATAAAATACTGGAGTATTTTCTTACGCCGCACTACACAGCAATATCACAGGCAATACGATAAAATTTATGTTTTAAAATAATCCCGCTGGGTTTTTTTAAATTATGTGCAAGCAGCTATGCAGGTCTAGGGAAAGAAACTAGTTTCACTGCGACCTGAAAGATCTATTGTGATCGCTGCTACGGCTATAGCCTTCTATGTCTTCAATTAATAGAAGGATTTGCTTAGCTGTGAGCGATTTCACTTCTTCTGGGCGGAGTACATAGTTTCCCACATGAGTGTTACGTTTGCGCATTAAGGGGATATAGTAAGTCAGCTCATATTCTAATCTCGCCCCCACTTCCCCGCGCGTCGTATGCTATGTACCGACATGTTTATAATCACTAATACTGTAAGTAGATAGGTCGTTAGATACTTATATCATTAGGTTTATCATATTTATGCCTGTTTCTTAACGCCAACCCAGTCGCTTCTTATTTAGGTTTAGGTTTAGGTAATTTCTTTTTACAGTGAAAATAATGGTATTTAAAAAAAGTAAATAACATAAGCACTGCTTTATAGTTAGTTCAGTTATTATGCAAAGTTTCATGATCGAATTTAAAGTATTTTATGAATAACAGCGGTTTATTGTTCAGTTTGGAGGTAACTTTGAATTTTTTTTCTATCGAGAAAATTTTACGGAATCGTGTTTTCGTCTAACATAGTCCTTAACATTAATTCTCAACTTTACTATATATTTATTTCAAAATGAATGCTGCAATATTTTCGGCATAACGGAGGATCTTGCTAAGCCATTTGAGGTTATATTTCCCCTTAAGGGTCCGCAATCAGTTATTTATAATTTTCTATAATATATTTATTCAGCGCAACCATATGAGAATATTATATAAATAACCCTTTATAATAAATAATATGTCAGAATACTATAATATGTGAAACTAGAATATTTATTTATTTATTTATTTTTATTCTTTATTGCATCCTTAACAAAAGAATACAAAGGGCGGACTTAATGCCTTGAGGCATTCTCTACCAGTCAACCCATGTGAAAATACGTGAAAATATGTGAAAATACTAGCCGCAGATTATTGTCAACAGATAGGAATTTCAGTTAAAAAGAATTCTGCCCGCATGATTGCAATAAAATTATTTAGCGCAAACCAATGCGCAAACAAATAGACCATGACGAGGTATTTCTATGAAGAAAGAGTACTTACGTTTCGTTAGCTTTGATTATTTATTATCAATACGCTTTTATTAGCGTCGCGTGTACCTGTCCATGTAACGGAATCTTTTATTGTAATTTACACACCTTTAGAGGGCCATTGATGTGAAAATTTGCACACGTATCAAGGACCAATGATAATACTATAATTAATTAACTTTATCCTAATATCCTGAGCAGGACCACCAGGATAAAATAACATAATTATCAGGCTCAAAGCGTGCTGTTTAAGTTTTTTAGACTCTTATTTATATAATATTGATGTTTAATGAAAAGCTAACACAATACTTTGGAAAAAATATAATTTCCAAGTGTTACGAGTATATAAACTATATTTTAACGTTATATTGGGTCCTTGCGTATGAAATTAGCGTTTTGTCGTACTGACCACTTTGATCCTTAATATCGCGTCTTTGGTTAAGAATTCTAAATTCAAATTTATAAATTCATTTAGTGTTGACATTAGAGTACATTTGAGTTTCGAAAACAGTCATTCATTTGTTTTTTCCTCATTATTTTTTTCTTTGGCGTCGCTTACTGCACAATGGAAAACATGAAATATCGGTACATTTACGAGTACGAGTTCTACCGCGGCACCAGTGCTGTAGAAACAGCACGAAGGATTAATGATGTGTACGGCGCTGGTGTAAAAAAACTTGAACGATGGGTACCTCATGAATTGAGTGAATCGAACTTGCAAACACGCGTCGACTGCTGTGTTACATTGCTCAACCAACACAAAGATGAAGGGATTTTAAATCGAATCATTACTTGTTATGAAAAGTGGATACTGTACGGTAATCGGAAATGCTCGTCGCAATGGCTGAACCCTGGAGACCCAGCCAAATCCTGTCCTAAACGAAAATTGATTCAGAAAAAGTTAGTTGTGAGTGTTTGGTGGACTAGTGCTGGTGTCGTTCACTACAGCTTTCTAAAATCTGGCCAAACGATTACGGCAGATATCTATTGTCAGCAACTGCAAACCATGAAGGAAGAACTAGCTGCTAAACAACTGAGATTGGTCAAACGCTCTAGGCCACTGCTGCTTCACGACAACGCAAGAACACACTCACAACAAACAACCACTACGTTACCTAGATGAGCTTCAATTGGAATGTTTGCGACATCCACCGTACCCCCGGACCTTGCTCCAACAGATTACCATTTTTCCGGAATTTGGATAACTTCTTACAAGAAAAATATTCAACTCCGATGCAGCAGTCTAAACCGCCTTCAAAGAGTTTATTGATTCTCGCCCCCCATGGTTTTTTTTAGTAAAGGGATCAATGAATTACCTATGAGATGGCAAAAATGCATAGATAACAAGGGTGCATACTTTGATTAATTAAGTATATTGATTAAAACTACTTTTACGGATTTCTTTCGCGTTTTATTTATTTTATTTTTAACCCGACGTTTCGGGTGCTTTCCAGCACCCATGGTCACGGGGGACTGAGGTGACTGACGTCCCGATGTCAAAGTTAACCCGGTGCCGGGAAGTCTGCAGTTTGCGATCATATCCTAGATGGCCCCAACCATTACATCAGATTTGATAGACCACAAATCCTCGCGAAAGAACACCGATTCCTACCAAGGATGATACGTGAGGCTATTGAAATTAAAAAACATCCTAATTTCAATAGAGAAGGAGGCTTGGTATTACCACCTGCTTGGGATCCTATAATTAATAAAATTAAAACTAAACCCAAGCATACCACTGCAAGACTTCAAACCACAGTTAGTTCATTCTGCGTAGATCGGACCAAAGACAATAATTAAAAAAGCTGAAGGTACTCCGGGTTAACTTTGACATCGGGACGTCAGTCACCTCAGTCCCCCGTGACCATGGGTGCTGGAAAGCACCCGAAACGTCGGGTTAAAAATAAAATAAATAAAACGCGAAAGAAATCCGTAAAAGTAGTTTTAATCAATGTACAGTGTTCGCGTAAATATAAGAAATCATTAATTAAGTATATTTAAAAAATGACTTTATATTATTCCCGTACAAGACGCCAATTTCATAGGTATGTAAGGACCTATTATTTTACCTTACATACGTTATCAATTACTGTCATACATATTAATTACAGAATACATTAGATTCTGTATATCTCCGACGTAGATCGTCACTTGAATGCAGCCCGCATAATTGTAGTTTTGCATTATTCGAAGTAATTTGGAAGTAGAGTATACAAGTATGTTCGAAGTTCGTAGTAGAGTATAGTCACAGATTAAGGACCAGAGGGGAAGCTTCCTAACAACGTCGACAATGTTTACCTGTTTTGATAGCGTTGTCACCTGAGGAATGTGAAAAATTTACGGAAAAAAACCATATTATATAGCATAAAACAAAATGTGATTTCATTGTAACTTAAATTAATTAACATGTCTATTTATTGTAACTTAAATTGAAACTGCGAAAATAGTATATTTTGCCAATATTCATATCCATATTATGTCTCACAAATCACAACGAGCTAAGTCAGGACTGTAGGGGTAAAAGTCCCAATAATACAACAAATATTACCCTTAATGGCGTGAACATCAAACGTGTGTCTGAGTTTAAATATCTGGGGCATGTCATTACTAGCAGCCTCAAAGACGATGATGATATTGAAAGGGAGCGAAGGGCTCTGGCGGTTAGAGGTAACATGTTGACTCGCAGATTTTCTCGCTGTACATAAGAGGTTAAAGTGACGCTATTTAAGGCATACTGCCAAAGCATGTACATGGGAAATCTGTGGGTCAAGCATACCAAGAAATCGCTAGACACTCTTCGAATCCAGTATAACAATGTCTTCAGGATGATGTTGGGCCTGCCGCGGTTTTGCAGTGCATCGGGAATGTTTGCGGAATACCAAACTGATGGCTTCGATGCCATCATTCGTAAAAAAACGAGCTCCCTGATTAGCAGAGTGAGGAACAGTTCCAATAGCATCCTGAAGACATTAGCAAACCGATTTACTTCTCCAATTTGGAAATGCTTTGTGCAAAAAGTGACGATCACGGGAACATACCCTTTCCCCTGATGGTTACTTATGGTAACAAATATAATTGTAGATAATTAATTTATTATTATTATTTTAATGAGTATAATTTTCAATCCCAATTAATAAAATACTAACATATTTTGTAAGCCATTTTTACTAACACAATATGGATGTACAAGTTGTCCGAAATAAATGATTTATTATTATTATTATAAAAGAATTATGAAGGTGGTCACCTTCATAATTCTTTATAATTCTTTATTATTTACAAGTCTATTTTTCGCTTTCGGACAGCAAGCGAGGGATACATCGATAACAAAGCTTCCTCACTCCAAGATGTTGATATAGGATGGTATGAATGCTCCCCGAACAATCTTTTCGATGTTCGTATACGTGATTCGTGGGTCTTCTCGCACCAACATTTCAGTAGTCCATTTTCATCATCGTCATCTTTAAGGTAATTTTTTTATAGGGTAGGGCGACAAACGAGCACACAGTCCACCTGATGGTAAGTAGTTGCTGTAGCACATAGACATCTACATCTATCCTCGATTACGAATCAAAATGTAGATGCGTTGTCATCCGTGAGGACTTAGATGGACTGCCTCGTTTCCAGTAACAAGGGTCTCCGGGTCTCTACACTCACCATACGAAACACAGCAGCATTAAGCTACTATTTGACGCTGGTATTTTGTAAGAGTTTACCCCTTTTGAATTCAGCAAACCACCTAAAAATTATTGTGCGTGATGCAGCTAAGTGTAGCCCCTAGTGCTGATTGTAACCGTAGTAAACTTAATTGTTCGGTTAAACCTAATTTAAAATCATAATAGATCATAGCGCGCAAATGTTCACGGTTCACGGTTATAAATTAAAAACGCGGGAAACATTGCAGGAAAATTAATAGAACTTTGTTTTTTTTCTAATATTGAGCAATTGGCTTATGGAGTTCTATTTAGAAATTTTGCTTTTTCGAAACATGTTTAACAAGGGTGCGTTCCATTTTTAAATTTCGAACATCTCATAACTTATTGAGTGACCTACGTAGGATTATGGTTTTGGCACGAATAGGTCGACTCGACCGTGGTATGATCACGCTCTCACAGGATACCAACGTAAACTAGCTGTGTTTCGTATGGTGAGTACGGAGAACCGGGGACTGTTTATACTGGAATAGGGCATTCCCTCTTAGTCTTCAGGGGTGACAACGCGTTGTCGAGTAGTGAAAATGCGTTTTGATTCTTGATTGAGAATAAATATAGATTTATATAATAAATAATAAATATAGAATCAAAACGACATCTATGTCTATAAGTCACAGCATCCACTTACCAACAGGTGAACTATGAAAATTTTAGTCGATCATTTCGTAGAGTTAAGCCCTATGTCTCAACAGTACATATTTAAGATTTTTATTGCACAGGCCTCCTTCAATTCTGAAAACGTTGAAAAGTATATAATCACGTGAAGATTTTCGCGATACTTTTAATTGATTTGATTTCCCACACTGCCGGAAAATCAGCATTCAAATTGCAATTTTATTGAATTCTTTGACACCAGCGGGAATCAAAACCAGGAGCAAATCATTACAAGAAATTTTGATCAAAACCACTGAAATTCATGGAGCGTTTCACCGCGCTGTACCAATGCACGTAGGTGTACTTCACGTCTTCTAAAATATTCTTTTAAGTTTCAAACATGTAGGTTTCCTGTATGTTGAATCCCTTTTTGGGCACTTACCAAATTCTTAGAGTTGGTGGAATACTACAGAGGGCAAACGTCGATCAAGATACGAGACATCCCATCATTCTTCCCCACAAGTCACCCCTCACAAATTTGATTATTGACGAGGCTCACTCTAAAACGAAGCATGGAGGGCCTCTAATCATGCTCAATTATCTTAGGAGTAGATATTGGATAATTGGCGCTAAAGGTCTCGTGCGTCAATTTATTCGCAGGTGCGTAGCTTGCATTCGCTATTCGGCACAAACAAGGCAGCAGATGATGGGTCAGCTACCATCATCATGAGTTACCGCACACAGACCTCTCCACAAGAATGGAGTGGATTACGCGGGTCCAATTCATGTCGGGACTACAAAGGGTCGTGGTTATCGCTCAACAAAAGGCTACATGTGCTTATTTGCGTAAATGGCAATAAAAGCCATACACCTCGAGGTGGTCAGCGACATGACTGCACAGAGCTTCTTGGCTGCGTTCAAAAGATTTGTCGCTCGAAGAGGCCATGTCTCTGACCTGTGGAGCGATAACGGTATTACCTTTGTAGGCAGTTCTAAGGAACTTACAAAATTGTTTTCCGCAGAAAAGTCCGTTGTCGTGCCAGAAATACATGACTGGATGGCCTCAAATGGTACTAATTGGCACTTTATTCCTCCCCACTTTCCAAACTTTGGAGGGTTGTGGGAGGCAGGTATTAAATCTGCCAAATACCATCTAAAACGAGTAATTGGAGATAGCACCCTTACTTTTGAAGAGCTGACTACCACGCTATCTCAAATTGAGGCGTGCCTTAACTCGAGACCCATTTGTCAGGTATCGAACAACCCTGACGATCCAAATCCCCTTACTCCGGGTCACTTTTTAGAAGGCGAACCCCTTGTCCTCGTACCAGATATGAATTACGAAAATTCAAACATTAGTACCCTGAGTAGATGGAATTAAACACAACGCATGGTCCAGAACTTCTGGCGTAGATGGTCCCAAGAGTACCTAACTCAGCTCCACCATCGTTATAAATGGTCTTACCAAGTTCCTGAACCAGACGTGGGAAGTGTAGTATTGGTCAAGGAAGATGATCTTCCACCAGCTAGGTGGCTACTAGGTATCATCACTGATAAACACAGGGTTGGACGGTCTCACGCGCGTAGTAAGCTTAAAATATAAGGGCAACATCATAAAACGACCAGTATCTAAATTGGTATTCCTACCTAAAGATTGTGATTAAATTAAGATTGATTTTAAATTTTTGTTTATCCTATTTCAAAAGAAAGCTTACATGTAAAATCACTATATTGTTATGTGACAATTCATTCATAGACTCAGTATTCATTTATTGTTATTTTCTATTGAATTTTTAGTTTTTATTTTACGTTAATTTGAAATTAGTGTCTAATTTACCAGCCTTTGTTTATAACATAAGTTTCTTAAAAACCTGTAAAAATTGTAAATTATGGACTTCGTCCATGGCGGCCGGAATGTTAAGACGCGATTGATTATTATTTTCATAACCACGAACAATGTTCGTGTTATGTAAATTCAAAGCAAAAGCAAAAGAGCTAGATGGCGTATTACCATTTCTGTATCACGATATAATGGTTTTTCTGTACTACATGTAGTCTGGGCGAATAAAATTGGTTGGTACCTATTCTCACCATTGAGTACTGTGTTTTATTCAATTTTTGGGACATTGTTCAGTACTATAAACACTCTGTAAAAAAATAATACTTTACTAACTATTACTTCCAAAAAACATAAATCGGAAAATCAAAAAGAAAAACACAAATAGAATGAAGAATTGAGTTAAACACGTGAAAGTAAATAAAAGAGATCAAAGATTGAGTATATTAAAAAAAATGTAGTTAATAGAATCACTTTGCGGAAATCCATTATATTAAAGTTGTTGGAAATTAATTCGTACAAATCCGCTCAATTAAATAAAATTATATTATATAATTGAGCGAATATTGAATAGGTAAGACCTTACCTAGTTTGAAGAGCATCATCATCTTAGCGGCCAGCCACCGCAGAGTCTACATCACCTGAAGATGCCTCGTGTAGAACCTCGTGCGAAACACGTGTCGTATTATCGTCGATGGTGTGTCTTTCCTAGAACAGTGGTGTTGGGAGTAGTGGTGTTGGGACTACTGGTCACGGGATTAGTGCACGCAATTGAGAGTGGAGGGCGGGCGGTGCTCTTCAAACTAGGTAAGACACATCATTTTATTTTATTGAGCGGATTAGTGCGAATTGATTTCTAAAAACATTAAAAAAATGTTATAAAGAAAGAGAAGAACAACCAATACTGAAAAGGAACCACGCGGGCGTAAACGTTAAACTAAGAAACAGAAGGGGGGAATGGAGGCTTCTCTCGATCCAGCCTCCTATAACGCCTACGTTGGGTTCGGTAACAACGTATGTGATCTCCGCAACGGAGTAACACACAAGGGCGATAACCTCTTCCTTTTCAGAAAATAGGTTCAGGAGGGGATTACGGGTCTTCCGAAGTCGTCCCGGTCCCAACGCCTTAATTCTTCGATGTGGACTGTATAATTTTGAGGGGAGAATTCCTTGGGAATAAAAATTATCTTCAAACCGTTCCGTGAGAGAGTAATTACTTTTCCCTATCACTTCCCTACATTTTTCTTACATACATAACATAAACACTCACGCCTGTCACCCAGAGGGGTAGGCAGAGACTACAGACTTCCATTTGGCACGATCCTGACACACCACTCTCGCCTCCTTCACATCCATACACCTACGCATGCATGCTCGTCGGTTAAGGGTACTCCTAATTTGGCCCGTTTTCAATAAATCGCCAATTTGGTCGATAAATTTTCGCCTAGGATGTCCCTTTCCGACTCTGCCATTCACTTCTGCACCATAAATTTTCTTTGTCACTCTTTCCTCATCCATTCTTTCCACATGACCAAACCACCGAAGCATTCCTTTCTTAATCCTGGTCACAACATCATCTTGCAAACCACACTCTTCTCTTATCACACAATTTTTCACCCTGTCATTCAGATTCAGCCCTAACATACTCCTTAACGACCGCATTTCTACTGCATTTATTCTACTCTCGTGCTTCTTCTGCCATACCCAACTTTCACTACCATACGTTAAAGTTGGGACCAACACAGCATTGTGAATTGCCATACGTGCCTTTTTTGACACATTTTGACTCTTCACAATAGAGTGCAGGGCCCCATTTACTCTGTTTCCTGCGTTCACTCGTCGTTCTATATCCTTATCATATCTCCCATCCCTGCTAAATACGCACCCCAAATATACAAACTCATCTACTTGCTCGATCAACTCCCCTTCTATTCTTATTTCACATATCGTTTTACTTTCATCTCTTTCAAAAACCATAATTTTCGTCTTACTTGCGTTCACTTTCATACCCCTTTCTTTTAATGATCTGTTCATTAATGTAACCATCATTTGCAACTCAGCCGCCGACGACGCAAGAATAACTTGATCATCGGCGTACAAAAGGCATTTGATGGTTAACTCACCCATTCTTAATCCGCATTCTTCAACTTTCAAATTTTGCAAACAACTGTCCATAAATAGGTTGAACAACCACGGGGAAGCCACACAGCCCTGTCTGACACCTTTATGGATGCCAAACCAGTCCGAGTAGACCCCGTTGATCCTAACACAAGCACTAGAGTCCCTATAAAGAGACTCCAATGCCTGTATCAAGCCAGCGCTCAACCCAAATGAGTTCAGTGTTTGCCATAGCACATTCCTATCCACTCTGTCATAGGCCTTCTCCAAGTCCATGAACGCACAAAAAACCTTTTGGTTTTTGGCCAAAAACTTCTCCGCGATCATGCGCATGGAGAAGACTTGATCTGTACATCCCATTCCCTTTCTAAATCCCGCTTGCACATCCCAAATTTTTCCATCGGTTTCTTTCATGACCCTTTCAATTAGTACCTTGGCATACAGTTTTCCCACGATGCTAAGAAGGCTGATACCGCGGTAGTTTTTACAGTCCTGCTGCGACCCTTTTCCCTTATATACTGGGACTATCACGGCTTTGCACCAGTCTTCCGGTACCCGTTTCAGTTCCCAGCATAAATTAAACAAGGTGTGCAGCAGGCCTGCCACCACTTCCTCTCCAGCCCTCAGCATTTCGAATGAAACTCTATCATATCCGGCAGCCTTACCTGCTTTCATGCTTTTCATTGCTTTCATTATTTCATCTATACTTATCTCGCTACCTCCTTCCTCTTCTTTCGGAGTTCCTATTTCATTCAGTTCATACGTTGTCTCCTCACTCATAAACATGCTTTCAAAATATTCCTTCCATCTCTTTAAACTCAAAACTTCATCATTCAGAATATAGCCATTCTCATCTCTTATAGCATTCATTTTAGGCTGTTTTGAACATCCCCTGGCAGTTCTTACGAGTTTCCAGAACATTTTAATATTTGCCTGGAAGTTATCCGATATTCTTCTATCATTTTTATCCGTTCTTTCTTGCTTTTTCCTTTCAACTACTTCTTTTACTCTTTTATTTAGATGTCTAAAGACTGCCTTTTTTCTTTCAAAATCATCATTCGTACCGCTAGAATTACCAGCCTTAGTTGCTAGTAAATCTAGCCATGCTCTCTTCTTTGCTTCAACTTCCGTACGTATCTCATCATCCCACCATAACGTATTATTTTTCCTTTCATTCTTTCTTTTACTAACACCACATACTTCGGTAGCTGCATCTACTAAACCTTTCTTAACATTTTGCCATACATTCTCCAAGTCTAACTCATTCATACATAATTCATCCAAACCACTTACGTTTTCTTTCAGTCTACATTTAAACTTGTTTTTCTCACCTTCATCTTGTAATCTTTCTGTTCTAATACGCTGTAACGCAGTGGTAGACACAGATGACCGATGGCGCCACCGCCTGAATAGACCATTAATTCGGCATAAAACCAAAAAATGATCCGTTCCTACGTTTGACCCTCGGTAAACCCTTGTATCCACCACTGCGCCCCTCAATCTTTCATCCACAATTATGAAATCTATCATGCTTCTATCATCACCTCTTTCCCAAGTGTACATGTGAATCCTCTTGTGGCGAAAGAAAGTGTTCGTCACAAAAAGATTCTTTTCCATACATACAGTGAGGAGGCTTTCACCATTCTCATTTATACTTTCATCACCAAACGTTCCCAATATCCTTTCATAACCAAGCCTCCTCACCCCAACTCTTCCATTAAAATCTCCTAGCATAACAACATTTTCATTTCCCTTACATTTCATTAATACCATCCTTACCATTTCCCAAGACTGCTCTCGGATATGAGTGGGCTTAGACATGTCTGGGGCGTAGACCCCTAGCACAAACAACTTCTTTAAGCCCACTTTCAATCGTATCCATAGCAGTCTTGGGCTTACACATTCATACTCTTTCACACATTGCGCCATTCTTTCTGATAGGATGATACCTACTCCCTGGCATGCCCGCTCGAGCTCGTCTACACCAGACCAGTATGCGGTATACATGCCATGTGTAGTGACATCCTTCCCCTTCCGTTTCGTCTCATTTACACATAACAAATCTATTCCTTTATCATACATCACCTCGCATACTTCATCCATTTTATCATTCATTGCTCCACATACATTCAACGTAGCCAGACGGGCCTCTGCAATCCACTTTTCGCCCCTCCGGGAGACAAAACGTGACGGGTGGCGAGCCTCGTCGCCGGCTCCTACATTTTTCTTTCTTCTTCTTATTGACTGCTGGTCTGATTCCCGAACGAATTGCAAGAAAACTCGTTTACTGAGCTACCCCAGAGCTATACGCGAAAGTGAGCCGCGCCATTTGTGCGCTTGCGCAACTCAATTACATCAATTTGTACTATCACTATTTTAGACGTGGTAGAGCCATGCTGCAGTTATATTAGTAGTATAGTTGTAGCACGAATGGGTCGGCTCGACCGGGGAAGGACCACGCTCCTACAGAATACCAGCGTGAAATAGTAGCTTAATGCTGCTGTATTTCGTATGGTGAGTGTAGAGAACCGGAGACCCTTTTTACTGGAAACGGGCATTTCATCTCAGTCCTCACGGGTGACAACGCATCTGCATTTTGATTCGTAATCGAGGATAGATGTAAATGTCTATGTGCCACAGCAACCACTTACCATCAGGTGGACTGTGTGCTCGTTTGTCACCCCATTCTATAAAAAAAAATCACTCTCTCACGGTTTACTCAATAACTTTATTTGTATAAGACATACATTTATACAATTTACTTTTATAGATAGCACAAAAAATTATCTATACTACGATATACATTACATTTTTATATCACAAAAAACCTTTTATTTATTTAACAAAATATGCCTATTTTACTCACATGTTCAAAGTTGAAATTTCTTAAATATTTAACATGGAGAGTTAAAACAATATTTTCCACTTGAAATTATACATATCTTAACCAATACAATAGTTTAATTTACATTTTCTCTATACATTTCACTATTAAAACACTTTTAAATTTCTTATACAAAACTATCATTATTTCACTTATTCACAGGAATTTTCACATAAAAATAACACAGAATTCACCTCTTTTACACGTACAATCAATCTGAAATGTTTTACAAGTCATTTTTACATAAATTGTTGAAATTACAAATATTTAAATTTTTACATATTTGGCCTCCTAAGTACGTGGCTAGCGTGCGTCTATGATCTCACACTATTTGAACAACTAACTTTTGCACGGCTATCGACTATCAGTAAAAATGGAAAGTCTAATATCAACAATACTAGGTGAATAAATGATTCTACATAATTCTCAAACGTTGAAAACTATTTCTAATCAGATTCTTATCAATTATCATGTTTCTTATTAAACAATATAAGTGAATGTTTTCATAAATCAATCATAGAAAATAGGCATTTGTTTTCATACAAAACATATCCAACTTACATAAGACAATACTTATGCAATTAATTTCCATTAATTCTACTTATGCACAGCGATCATCTCGACCGGGGAACAAATCCGGTCTCTAATATATTTTAATATTTCTTTAAATTAACATCATTGGAAAGATGATTTCAACCGGGGAACAAATCCGGTAACATAATTTATATCTTAAAAATTCCCTATATGAATTTATTAAGAAAATATTACTAGGAAAACAATAAACTATTCCGGCCTGGGAGTCGAACCCAAGACCTTCATATCATTAATTCGATATTTGTTTAAGATTCAACTAAGCATTTTCTTATTAGAATATTATTGCTCGATAATTTGCTTTTTAGAAGCTATTCGTAATCGGTTAACTAATAAATTGAAATATTTTTATAGGCGCGTCGCCAACAATCTCCCCCCCCCCCCCCCTGCATCAGAACCATCATTTGGGAGGCGTCGCGGGTACCAGGACTATTATTCTGGATGTAGGTCTCCTCAAGATACCTGTGCTAGTAATGACGTCAACCACTCTGGTGCGATCGTCTGGTCCCGGTAGCATCCTACTAATCTTGCCTTTCGGCCACGTATTTCGTGGCAACGAATGATCTATTATCATGAAAATATCACCTTCCTTAGGCTCCATAAACTTTCCGTTATTACCTGTTCGAGGTATTAAAGTAGGCATGTATTCTTTTAGCCATCTTGTCCAAAAATGGTCGGCTAACCTCTGTGCAGATTTCCAATTGAGTTGACCCGTCAGATGTTGCTCTAAAAATAATCCAGGTGGTCGATCACCACATGAGCGTCCCAGAAGAAAATGATTCTCTCCTCTCAGGCCCTCTTCAGGACTATCCATACTGAATGTTACCAGAGGTCTGGAATTTACAGTATGCTCTGCTTCTAAAAGCAACGTATGCAGAACCTCCTCTCGCGGGCTCCTTTCTTTGAGCGTAGCGGTCAACACAATTTTAATCGATCTTACTAACCTTTCCCAGGCGCCACCCATGTGCGGTGCTCGCGGAGGTATAAATTTCCATTTAATATATTTTTTAAATGACTCATTTTTCATGCCCTCATAGCATTCTTCGCATGCTTTCAATAATTCTTTATTCGCAGCTTTGAAATTTGTCCCGTTATCGCTGTATATAACGACGCTCATGTGGTGCATGAGCGTCCCAGAAGAAAATGATTGGGTGTCAAACCCTCTTCAGGACTATCCATACTGAATGTTACCAGAGGTCTGGAATTTACAGTATGTTCTGCTTCTAAAAGCAACGTATGCAGAACCTCCTCTCGCGGGCTCCTTTCTTTGAGCGTAGCGGTCAACACAATTTTAATCGATCTTACTAACCTTTCCCAGGCGCCACCCATGTGCGGTGCTCGCGGAGGTATAAATTTTCATTTAATATATTTTATAAATGACTCATTTTTCATGCCCTCATAGCATTCTTCGCATGCTTTCAATAATTCTTTATTCGCAGCTTTGAAATTTGTCCCGTTATCGCTGTATATAACGGCTGGTTTTCCTCTTCTGGCGATAAATCGCCTCAATGCCATTATCATTGACGCTGGTGTCAATGAGGCTGCTAATTCTAGGTGTACTGCTCTGATGGTCAGACACGTAAATAAAACAACCCAACGTTTTTCGTGTCGCCTTCCTATAGTCACACTCATAGGTCCGAAATAATCCACGGCTGAGCATGTAAAAGGTGGTTCATTGTGAGCTATTCTCTCCAGAGGAATATTTCCTTGTGGCACGTTCTGCGGTTTTGACCTGTATGTCCTGCACCACTGACAGTGATGTGACACACTTCGTACTACATTACGCAGGTTAAAGACACAAAATTTTTGGTTCACTTCATTCATCACCGTCTGGTGATTGGCATGTCCAAAATGATGATGAACTTCTCTACGCATCATTTTAACGATTTCGTGTTTACCATCTAATACGACAGGTTTTCGACTTTCCTCGGTCAAATAAGACTTAAAAGGTAAACGTCCATTTAAACGGAGTAAGTTATCTTCTCCTATTTCCATAGATAATTTACTTAAGCGTGAACTTCTTTCAACGCTTTTGCCTGTTTTCAAGGATTTTATTTCCAAATGAAAACACTCGTCTTGAACGAACTTCCAAATTAATAATTCAGCTTTTTTTCAAGAGCGCTATGTCCAACGCGCTATCGGGTCCTTTAACCGACTTTGCTAAAACTTCGTTGGAACACATAACCGACTTTTCGGCTGCGTTTTCGGATCCTTTAACCGATTTTCTTAAACTCTTGAATTTTTCTACCGCTTGTAAGGTGCGTGTAGTTGCCCCAAGGAATTTCTTAAAGCTGCTAAATCGTCCGTAGTCGGGTAGACTTAACGGTTCTTGCTTTCTCAGCGCATTTACGCCTTTTGGCGATTTTTCTTCACCTGTTTCTAAGCTATTTATGGTGTCCACTTGTTTGGGCCATAAATCAGGACTTTTCCTGAGGAACTCAGGTCCTTGAAACCAGCGATGACTTACGTCGCTCTCATATTTATTTTCCATTTTACATAAAAATTCGGGTCGGTTGCTAGCCCATCCCCTGAGTTGGAAAGAAGCACGTCTATGTAATTCATACATATCATTTACTATCCTTTCGGCCGTCGTCACGTCGGGAAATGCCTGTAGATAGTCATCCATATAAAATGTAGCGGAAGCTGCTTCTGGATAGATATGTGCGTTATCCTGCGCATTTCTATTCTTCACATACATAGCGATGCATGGTGATGATACCGCTCCAAATATGAGTGACGTCATTCTATACTCTTCCGGTGGCGCGTCACGCTTGTGCCGCCATAAGAATCGAAGGCTATCCCTGTCTTCTTCCCGGATTTTCACTTGCAGGAACATTTCTTTAATGTCTGCCATCACTGCCACGCTTCCTCCTCTGAATCGTAGCAGAACTCCAAACAACGACTTCAATAAGTCCGGTCCGGTTAACAATGCATCATTAAGACAACGTCCGCCCGTCATAGCGGCGGCGTCGAAAACTATTCTTATTTTCCTTTTTTGTGGGTGAGTCACTCCGAAGTGTGGAAGATACCACGTGCGTGGGGAAATGGAAATATGGTTCGCTTTCTCTGCGTAACCGTTAACGATGAGATTTTCAATTTGCTTCTCATATCCCTTTTTCAACTCGCTATTTTTGTCGAGCTTCTTTTCGATATTAAACAGGCGACTTTCAACCTGCGCTCTATTCGACGGCATGCACTCGTTATCTGTGCGCCATAACAAAGCAGTCTCGTACCTATTATTAGGTATACGACGTACCATTTTGTTCAAAATATTTAAAGCTCGTTCTTCTGGGTCGTTCGCGGGCTTTCGCGCAGACACTCCCAGAGATTCCGAACTAAAATAATCTTTGATCAACTTATCCATGTCCTCCTCTTTCTTGGTGGAAATGTGGTTAACAATCTTGATTGGTTTGATGCCACCCGATATGTGACCATGTAAAACCCATCCAAGTTTGGTGAGCGATGCTACAAGTAGGTTCTTACCTCCTGAAATTAATTCACGAGTAACTATGAGATGCCAATTGTCCTGGCCAATTAATATGGTAGGTCTGGACCTCTCATACATCAACTCGTCCTTAATCGGTGTCAAATGAGAACACCGTTGCAATAATTCTCGGCTTACTGACTGCGGAGAAAGGTTAAGTGACTTAATTGTTTGTACACTTATCTCTTCTAAGTCGTTCGAGTAAATGCCTTTTATCTTAACGTTTAAGCGATACGAACTGTCGTCGTTAATTCGCTTACCTCCCACGGCTTCAATACGTAATTCTTTACGTCCGCGAGGCGCTAACTTCTGAGCCATCCACTCCACTATGAGTGTCATGGTTGATCCCTCATCCAGAAGAGCTGTTGTCTTGACCTTTCCTCTAGGTCCATACAACTCGACCGGTATAATCTTTAAATAAGCACATGCCAGTGCATTCACTGTACTAACAGTTGTAATTTGAGCCTCTTTACGCCCCTCGTCCCCTTGCGGCGAGGTATTTTCATTGGGGTATCGGTGTAGCATTCGATGATGTGACATTCTACATCCCTCTACACCACATTTGTTCGCTCTGCACTCTAACCTCCTATGGTTAGGTGACAAACATTGAAAACATACTTTCGCTTTTTTAACCGCGTCCCATTTCTCGCGATTATTCATGTCCTTAAACTTGTAACAACTCACTATAGAGTGCTCCTTGTTACATATTACACACTTATGTGTTACCCGACTTACAGGCTTATCCTGGGTTATCATAACCACTTGTCGGTTGTGCCCTTTATTATTTCGGCGTTCTAGACGCTCGCTCGTATTACTTCGGCGCTCATAGCGCTCGCTCTTGACACGGTTGCGTACAGACCCCTTTGCGGTGTGTACAGTTTGCTTCCTGAATTCAGGACGCTTCCGTTTTTCAGGCACATTTTCATTGCTTAAGGACGTTCCAAATTGTTCACTCAATAAATTTAAAAACTTGGCCATCTTCTGTAACTCTGGCTCCAAAGGATGCTGAGCTCGATATTCAAACCATTTAAATTTAATCATAGTTCCGAGTTTCTCCACTATACGGCTTACTAACTCCGGTGAGTATAAATACTGTGGTTGATTCAATGCTTGTATTGTGGCAACCACGTTCGTAATACGACTTGCAAAAGATCCTATGTTCCGGCAATCTTCCGCCAATCTTGGCATACGCTTTACATTCTCGATTTCGGCTAGAATGAGCATCTCAACCCTACCGAATCTTCTTTCGAGAGCGTTCATTATTTCTTTAGGTTCACACAAAGTAAACAACAACGACTTAACCGCTTCCTTAGCGGTGCCCTTTAATGCCCTCCTAAGGCGTGCGACATTCTGCACCCCTGAAAATTGGCTTCTTGTGTCTTCAAACACCGTTTTGAAAACTATCCATTCACCCGGGTCTACATCGAACACCGGTAATTCCTGGAGAAAATGAAGCTGGGAAGACTTATCTTTTCCCGCTATCTTTATTGCACTCATAATCGCTTCGGTCAATTCTGACACCTCACTCGCGTGTGTTTTCTGTGCATTTCCTTGGTTGCGCTCGATCTCCGCCCCTTTGCAGCGTGATCCTTTACACGCTTCCTTATCAGTAATATCGGGTTGCGTTACACTAACTGGCGCGCTCATTATGGTCTGTTGAACCCAACTCCTTACGAAAGGTTCCACCTGAGTATTCTGCTCTTCATCATCCTCACTCGAGTCGATCTCCTCTTCTCGGTTGAGTCGTGCCATCTCCAATTGAGACTTGGCTAAGGCAGCAGCTGCCTATGCTCGTTCGAGCTCTGAGCGTTCGAATTTAATCCGCGCCTCTAATTCGGCTTTCAGCCTCGCCGATCGCGATGACCTACTACCTCTCTGTGACCCTTTGTCACTAGTGTGCCCGATTACTGTCCTTGACGATGCCGCTTCTTCGGTCCTTTGACCTACTTTTTCGACTACCGTTTCACTCCTGGATATAACGGATTGTTGTGCGGCGCTGGCCTGCGTACCACTGGTGTCCGTCCTGTTGCTTGTCGTTGCCACGGACGTCCTTGAGTCCCACGTGCATGTGGACGTATCGGTGGTGGCTCCACTTGAAGGAGTTGCACTACTCGAAGCAGTAGCTGTGGTCGCTCCAGATGATTCCGCCTCTTTAGCTTTTTCCTCTTTAGCTTGAGGGCCCTGTTCTCGTCTTGGTTCCTTCGCTTCTCCCTGTCTGGTCTTGTGCCTTCTTCATCTTGCAGGAAGGTGATTGTTGGCCTACAGTTCCTAACTGTCTCTACGGTCCCTACAACCACTTACCTACAACCCTTCTACACCCCAACCTAACCCCACTACCCCTCCCCCCCTTTATCTCCCAACCCTACAACCCTTTACTACCACCCTAACAGCCCTATCAGCCCTATCAATCCTGAACGGGGCCTACCGAGGTGAGCCGTCCAGGGATGGAGTCGTGCAGGAATGGAATGGAGGAAAGGTTTAGGAACTGTCCCGCCAAGGAAAATGACGAAACAGTCGAGCGGTAGTGCAAGCGCAGTCTCGCTCGAGAGAACTGCTCCACCCGAAGGTGTTGTGCCAGAGCCCGACCGTTTAGCACCGTTAGGTGGTCGGGATATATGCTGCGCTTCGTCGCCCAGTCGCCGGTGATGCCTCGTCCAAGCGCCCTCCTCCGGCCGCGATGTAGTCAGGTGCCCACGAGCACCCTCGCCTGGCAGCAGCAGCGGTGGATGCTTCTTCTTCTTGCACCCTCTGATGACCCGACAGGAAATGCCGGACACGGTCGTCCGACAGGAAATGCCGAGCACGCTTGCCAGACAGGAAAAATGCCAAGCCCTGCTTGGCCACGATGAGCGCCTTCACAAGGCACCTGCGCCTGGCTGCGATACGTGCCCCATGCGAGCACATGCCCCAAGCCGTAATCCCGGTTTTCTTTCTTCCGGTAGTTCCAGGTCCAGTCCTACTGCGCTGACCTGGTCTTCTGGCCTTTGGTCCTGTTGCTTCAGCTCAAACCTCCGGCTTCCTTCGGTTGCTGATCTTCACTCGGCTCCGAAGGTCTTCTTTCTCCACAACCAGCAGTCCCCAGCTGGTTCCCTAATCCTGCTCGAAGGACCACTTGAAAAGGAACCAGGTGGGCGTAAACGTTAAACTAAGAAACAGAAGGGGGGAATCGAGGCTTCTCTCGATCCGGCCTCCTATAACGCCTACGTTGGGTTCGGGAACAACGTATGTGATCTCCGCAACGGAGTAACACACAAGGGCGATAACGTCCTCCTTTTCAGAAAATAGGTTCAGGCGGGGATTACGGGTCTTCCGAAGTCGTCCCGGTCCCAACGCCTTAATTCTTCGATGTGGACTGTATAGTTTTGAGGGGAGAATTCCTTGGGAATAAAACAGCAATTATCTTCAAACCGTTCCGTGAGAGAGTAATTACTTTTCCCTATCACTTCCCTACATTTTTTCTTTCTTCTTCTTATTGACTGCCTGTCTGATTCCCGAACGAATTGCAAGAAAACTCGTTTACTGAGCTACCCCAGAGCTATACGCGAAAGTGAGCCGCGCCATTTGTGCGCTTGCGCAAATCAATTACATCAATTTGTACTATCACTCTCTCACGGTTTACTCAATAACTTTATTTGTATAAGACATACATTTATACATTTTACTTGTATAGATAGCACAAAAAATTATCTATACTACGATATACATTACATTTTTATATCACAAAAAACCTTTTATTTATTTAACAAAATATGCCTATTTTACTCACATGTTCAAAGTTGAAATTTCTTAAATATTTAACATGGAGAGTTAAAACAATGTTTTCCACTTGAAATTATACATATCTTAACCAATACAATAGTTTAATTTACATTTTCTCTATACATTTCACTATTAAAACACTTTTAAATTTCTTATACAAAACTATCATTATTTCACTTATTCACAGGAATTTTCACATAAAAATAACACAGAATTCACCTCTTTTACACGTACAATCAATCTGAAATGTTTTACAAGTCATTTTTACATAAATTGTTGAAATTACAAATATTTAAATTTTTACATATTTGGCCTCCTAAGTACGTGGCTAGCGTGCGTCTATGATCTCACACTATTTGAACAACTAACTTTTGCACGGCTATCGACTATCAGTAAAAATGGAAAGTCTAATATCAACAATACTAGGTGAATAAATGGTTCTACATAATTCTCAAACGTTGAAAACTATTTCTAATCAGATTCTTATCAATTATCATGTTTCTTATTAAACAATATAAGTGAATGTTTTCATAAATCAATCATAGAAAATAGGCATTTGTTTTCATACAAAACATATCAAACTCACATAAGACAATACTTATGCAATTAATTTCCATTAATTCTACTTATGCACAGCGATCATCTCGACCGGGGAACAAATCCGGTCTCTAATTTATTTTAATATTTCTTTAAATTAACATCATTGGAAAGATGATTTCAACCGGGGAACAAATCCGGTAACATAATTTATATCTTAAAAATTACCTATATGAATTTATTAAGAAAATATTACTAGGAAAACAATAAACTATTCCGGCCTGGAATTCGAACCCAAGACCTTCATATCATTAATTCGATATTTGTTTAAGATTCAACTAAGCATTTTCTTATTAGAATATTATTGCTCGATAATTTGCTTTTTAGAAGCTATTCGTAATCGGTTAACTAATAAATTGAAATATTCTTATAGGCGCGTCGCCAACAAATACAATTTCCAAAAAAGGAGTTAAATATCAATTACATACGATGCAAGAGAAGGAAGATACAAAACTATTAAGACGACTCATTGAAAATAAACGATTAAAATGGCTCCGCCTATTCCACCCCGCGCCCCCGACACTCGTCACTCGGTTCCTAAAATTTTAAACTCGCGCCAAATGCTGAATCGGAGGTCAACGTGCGATATACAAAAAGGAACAAGCAAGCGTCGGAGTCGCGACACACTATTATTTTTAATGTTTTTAATATTTTGCATCATTTATTGTTTTGTTGTATAATAAAATGTAACTGTATATGTCATTGTTGTTGTCGTCATGTTAGTTTATCAAAAGAGAAATCAACAAAGCTTATATTTTTTTATTTATTGAAATAATAACTAAGACATAATGTTTAAAACGTATATATTGTATAACAGAATTAGTAACTACGTTTTTAATTATATTATATTCCTCTTCTTTTTAGGGCCATTATGCACATTTTCTTTATTTTTCCTTTTTGTTACATTATTTGGATCCCGAACTTGTTTTTTACGAGTAAGTCGCGGTTCTACCAATTCCGGTAGCAAGCAGTGAAAATAAAATGAAAGTAGTTTTTCTCCATTTTATCCTTCCAAAATTGGTTATCCTTTACTATTGTTTCCACTTTGATTTAATTACGTCTATACCATACTGCCAATAAGCATTTAGATATTTCGGAAATATGCGCCTGTCTTTGAACTTGCATGTTGCATGCATATGTGTCGGAATTTTTGTTCACCTGGATCACACCACTTTTTTTATTTACCCGCCAGAAATTCAATTTTTCTTGTATTATGACTTCGTCAATACCGACCTTGTATGCAATTATGGGACATGTGATTTCAAACAGGGAGTTACTTCATTCAGGCGTTGCTCCTAAAATGGATGATTTTTGTCTATGAATAAACGACAAGGGTCTATCTTTAGGTCTAGTAAATTTGATATTTTTACTGTACTAGCGCAACTGTTGGTTTTAATTCTTGTGATAATCTTCCCAAAATTGGAGGTTGCAATAATAGAAAAAAAAAAACTCGTTAATGTCACTAAGAATAATATAGAGCACAGTCCTAATAGTGCGTATTGAGTTGTATAACGACCAACGGAATGTGACCTCCACCGACGTACAAAGCTTAGGTTGAAGCAGGCAAGCTTATAGTGGATATAACAAGAGTGTGGAGTCACAGATTAATAAAGTTTACCAACAGATACATCACTCCCATACAAAAGCGAAAATACCTACGCTATAATAGCCTACAAAATCTTAATAATAATATCTGTTGCTCGCAGCGAGAAGAAAATGTACCGTAAGTACGCGCACGAAGAGTCGAGTTTGTGTTGCCCGCCGTACGACTCACGTGCAAGCACGTCATCGCAAGAATGCGCTAGGGTTGTACCTATGACGATTATTGTAATAATACGAATATTGCGAAATAATTTTTTTTAAACATACTAACAATATTTTTTATTTGTCAATCTAATATGTTTGAGTTTTATAAAATGATTTATACATTTTTTTGTTCTCTGAATTCTCGGTTATTTTATTCTTGGAAATTTTATCGTTGAAGTTTCCTAAATCGCGTAAATAATTTTAATAAATAATCATGAGGAAAACAGGAGCAAAGCAGAGGAAAAACAATGGTTTGTAAAACTTGCAACACGGTGCTGTCAGACCGATTCATTATGACGTTGTCAAAATTATTTGAGTACGTTATCAAAGTTATAATAGTAGTATATATATCTTTCTAATTCTTCCTTATAATTATTAAACGGTTCTGGTGGGAATTTTAGCCCACCATAAAAAGATGAATCTTTATTATAAGCTTTAAAATGAGTATACAGTGTTGTTTCGTCAGCATTAGAGTTCTCCTGTAACAAAGCATTAAAGCTAGTGCAGTTATGTTTATTTGCATCACTTATATAATAAATATATATTACACTTATTTAATACATGAGTCAACACAAAAAAGACAATTTTTATTTGTTTTTTTTTTACTTTTACCCACCCACTGCACAATAATTACATGGTTTTGGCATTTGGCATGGTTACGTCGGTGCTTGCGGCAGCCCAATGTCGGTTGTATCGTGGACGATACATAGAGCGGTAGGCATAAAACACGTGGCATGGAGCGAGTGACGGAGGCCTGGTGGAGTCCCGATTCCTTATCTAGATATACGGCCAGTATATGAATGCTGTCAATATACCTATATAGGTAGCATTTAGTCAAATGTCATGTTTTATTCCCGACAAAAATAACTAAAATGCAGCTATAAGCAACCACGCGTAGAAAATCTAATGATTCAAGTGTCATTTAACGTGGTGGAGTCATGCTGCAGTTATATTATGTATTAGTAGTTGTAGCACGAATGGGCCTGCTCATCCGGGCAAGGACCACGCTCTCACAGAATACTAGCGTAAAATAGTAGCGTAATGCTGCTGTTTCGTATGGTGAGTGTAGAGAACCTGAGACCATTTTTACTGAAAACGAGGCATTCCATCTTAGTCCTCACGGGTGACAACACATCTTTTTTTATAGGATAGTGTGACAAACGAGCACACAGTCCACCTGATGGTAAGTGGTTGCTGCGGCCCATAGATATCTAAATCTATCTTCGATTACAAATCAAAATATAGATGCGTTGTCACCATTGAGAACTAAGATGGAATGCCTCGTTTCCAGTAAAAAGGGTATCCGGTTCTCTACACTCACCATACGAAATACAGCAGCATTAAGTTACTATTTGACGCTGGTATTCTGTGAGAGCGTGGTCCTTCCCCGGTCGAGCCGACCCCTTCGTGCTACAACTATACTACCTACTAATATAACTGCAGCATGGCTCTACCACGTAAAATTCTGCATTTTGATCTGCATTTTGATCTGCATTTTGATTCGCAATCGAGGATAGATGTAGATGTCTATGGGCCACAGCAACCACTTATCATCAGGTTGACTGTGTGCTCGTTTGTCACCCTATCCTATAAAAAAAATCATACCCCGATACGTATAATGCAGAGGCTTATTTTATTCATATACGATTTTGTTCTCTATTCCTTTGTAGGTAATTACTAGGTAATTCGAATTATCTAAATGGCTAAGTTGCTGGAATCATACTGAATCTAGGTAGGCAGGTAGCAATGTTCTTTATAATTAACAACAGACATACGTGACACTAAAATGCTATTAAAATATTTACAATGATATTATTTACCTTGACTTTTTCGTCTCCGTCATTCTAAGAACATTTTTTTTTCAAATTGCTCTTTCCTTTTTCTCCTATATATTTTTTTCTTAGTATTTCCCATTACCACAAACAAATTATTATTTATGTACCTACTTATACTAATAATAATTTCCTATTATAATAATAAACCTATTCTATAATTATAGCTATTTATAATAATAAAGATATATCTATAAGAATAGAGAGTACAAGCGAACGACCTGCGTAGGTCCTAACGTTGTGGCGGCCTCTCGCCGGACTAGCCCGCGTGGGCGTGGGTATATAATTTCTATAAAACTTTAAAACGCCTTTAAATTATAAATATTGACGTTACGAATACATTTGAGTGATTCCCAAGCATATAGATTAAGTAATTTTGTTGTAATTTCAACTATTGTGATTTTTAGAGGTGTTTTCGCAAATAATTATGATCGAGTCAAAATTATACAATGGTGTTTTCGAGCAAGCAAATTCAAGATAAAGACATGAATTTACTTATATCAAAATTTCAGTTTCGTTAGTCGTGTCATAGACCCATTTAATTCGATGAAAGGAGGTGCGTTTTATCAAGGTGTTGTCTTAAATACTCTTCGTATCGCTTGTATATGTATCGTCTCCCTCAGAGGACTGGATACCCTGTGTGGTGTCTACATTTTTGTGATTTTTTTTATAAATAATAGATAATTATCCCAAAGGTGTGTCCAAACACGACGCGCAAGGTGCGCGGCAGCTACGCGCGGCATTCGCGGGACACAAATTGCCGCGCGACTAGTTTAGACCTACTGCGCGGCGTCGCTGCGCATGAAAATCGCTCTAGTAGAAACTGTCTTCACTATGAATTTTATTAGATACAAGGTAAGGTAAGATAGCTCAAAATAAAAACATATTTTTAATGCTAAGGAGCGGTTCTATATTATATATTTTTCCAGAGGGATAGGCCTACCGTTTTTTAGTAATAAGTTTACAAAGAGAGGCATTTTGGAACTACCTATTTTAAAAATATACTATTAGGTTTAACTTTTTGTACTGTTAATAAAATATAATATGTTTTTTCTCTGTTTCTTTCCCTCCTATAAGAACTCAAAAGACTTTTCATTTTCAATTTTAAAGCTGCTTTTGGTTGTACGAATGTTTTTATATTTCATCCCATAGATCATCTCGTCCTACGTTATTATTGTGATACTAGTACTACCTACTACTACTTTTTACCCGCGGCTTCACTCGCGTGGGCTTGAATTTAGAAACATCGATCTTACTATTTCGTACTAAAATTAGCAGAACTGGATCACTTGTAGAGACACGTCGGTATCTGTATCTATATTGGCAATATTATAGGCTACAGAAACACATATGTTAGTTTATCAAAATCCCATTATAATCATACGTCAAGCAACACCTTTTTTATATCGAGCACGTCTTCTGCTATGTTTCTATGAAGGGAAAATTTTCCTGGAATCTGCGTAATTAAAGTTGATATAGTTTTGATAAAATAAGATTTAATTTCATGGTCTTTAATAATATTGTGTCGGCGACAACATACAATCAACCAGTGACGAACTATGTTTTAAGACTATTTCAATTCTTTAAATTAATGTAGTTAGCGCCTGCGACAAGTATAATTTTCCAAGTGACGAACTTTATTTTAAGACTGTTATAATTTCTCAATTAAGGTGAATCCCTGACCAAAATGTTGCGAAAGTGCGTTTTTCAGACTCTATTATCTCATTAGTTATGAAAAATAAACTACATCTAAAAGTACATTATTAATGTTCGATATCTTATCATCGCATTCCATGTTCAAATTTATTTTTATGTGCTATAAATACATTTAAAATCAACTTTTAAAAAATGACTAAAATTCTTGATTACATGCATCTGTTGCTAAACGCAACGCTCTAATCATTTGAGGATAACACTAATGGATAGATAATTAAAAAATCTATATTCTCCACGTTTTATTTAAATTTTTAAGTTCGTTTTTTCTCCTTTAATTAAAATAATTCCGAAAGGGGAATGCCCAGTCTTCATAGACACTTCGGCCATGAGTGCCCACATATAAAAGCATATAGATATGATAATATGCAATTAAAACAATGAAATGGTAAAGGAATTGCTTTAAAAAAAGTCGGGGTTTTGAAAATATTTGAAGTTTTTATTTTCACAAATGCAGTTTTTTTAACAACTATTTTTATCGATTTTATCGCGTTTTATTTCTTTGATTTTTAATTCCAGACATTTCGGGTGCTTTCCAGCACCCATGGTTACGGCAGACTGAGGTGACCGACGTCCCAATGTCAGTGTTAACCCGGAGTACCTTCAGATTTTTAATTTTTATTTATTGTCCGATCTACAGAATGAACTTACTGTGTCTAGAAGTCTTTCAGTGGTATGCTTGGGTTTTTAATTTCATTAATTACAGGGTCCTAAGGAGGTGGTAGTACCAAGCCTCCTTCCTAAAAAAGAATTTATATATTAGATATTATATAGAATTTATATAATAAAATACACTTTACGACTAATAGTGATGACTTGCAATTCTAGCCCTAAGTAAAGATCAGCTAGGGCTTAACTTTATTCCTTCCATAATGCTGCTCCTCTGGTTATTACAGAGTTCTATCCGGTAGCAACCATTAAATCTTATATGCTCACCATAATAGTAGCGAGCTTGCTTTAATTGGTATGTGACACAAGCAATTAATATTAAGTCGCTGTAAGTTAAAACAGGAAATTCCCTAACATTTTAAAGTCTACATTTATATTTCTAAAGTCTGCCTGCCCTAGCTCTATTTAGATTGTTTTCCCTAGCATACTCAGAAAAATCATTATTTGTCTCCATATTTTGATGAACTATTTCAAGTATTTGAGCCGCATCATCCCTGTCCCTTATTTTTGTGTGGAATTTATTAACTATAGCAGAAGCCACAGCAGTCTATCATCAAATGTGTAGAAGCCCTGTTAAAGTAATTTTGATGAAATATTTTAAATTCAGTTTTAAAAATGCCATTCACCACCTCTACTACCCATATCGACACATAGTCACGGCTCTGGATTTATTAGCATATCTTGTCATTAACTGAGATTCACCATCTGCTGGAGACATTTCTGCGACCCTTAGACATCCACATCTATCCTCGATTACAAATCAAAATGCAGATGCGTTGTCACCCGTGAGGACTAAGGTCATTTTCTCGTTTCCAGTAAAAAGGGTCTCCGGTTCTCTACACTCACCATACAAAACACAGCAGCATTAAGCTACTATTTCACGCTGGTATTCTGTGAGAGGGTGCTCCTTCCCCGGTCGAGCCGACCCATTCATGCTACAACTATACTTTTAATATAACTGCAGCATGGCTCTACCAAGTATAACACACATACATAGTACTTGTCACTATGTATGTTTGTTATCGCAAAATGTAGTTAATCACAAAAGAGACATACTTGCAATGCTGATGGAACTGTAACAACCTGGTAAAAAACATTGTGCTTTTATATAATTAGTTAGCAGTACACTGTGTGATGTATGATCTAAGCTTTGTTGTTCTGGGTGCAATACATTACTCACTTCAGATTGCAACGAGGACGGACTAGATGATTCAGATGGTTCCCGTTCTGCAGTTGAACATGATGCTGTTCTATCAGTTCATTGTTTTTGGACTGCTGGTAGTCTGTCAGGCCTTAATTATTAAATAATATAGGGCATTAAATCCGTCCTTGTGCAGTAACATTTAACTTGATAAATATTTTATTTATATTTGAGTTTGAAATAAATCTATTTTATTTTTATTTTTTCACTTTGACTTCATTTTTTGTATTTTACATTATTTCAGTTGTCATGCCGTGTATATCATAATTGGCAGATGTGAAAAAATAAAACAAGTTCTTGAGTTGATATACAATCAGTGTAAAAACATGTATAATTATCAGATATATGGATCACATTTAATAAATTGAAATGTTAAACATGTTAAACACTTACCTCACGTACCGCAAATAGTTCCTCACGTGGAAAATCGAAGACAAACAATGTGTGTGATCTTATTCTCATAAGTGTCAGTGCCACAGCTGATGTATAGATGTTCAAGACGAACTATTGGTGCATTTTGCGAGTGCCACACTACACGTTCACTGTACTCGAAACTTGTACCTAATAAAGAAGCTACAATTATTATATTGATATTATTCAAGTAAACTCAGTTATAAAGCATTTCTTAGAGGAAGACATACCACATCGTGATATGTACCAACTATTTACCTGCTGTGTTCGAACCAATTGTTGAGAGATCAACAATTGCATTTTACTTTTACAACAAAACAATAACACGTAATTTAATTCTTGTGACATAACAGTGACAGCGGCCTACCTGTCGGATACGATGTTGCCACTTAACTGTCATAAAATCTATGGAATGATATCGATTTTTATTCGATTAATAATATCATAAAAAGAATAATCTTTGACGCGTTTTAAGTTCTGCACGCTTTTTAAAATATAATTTCCTTTATTTATTGAAACTCTATTTCAAATGTATTTTTAAGAACAGTTAGCTTGTGCTGTATTGTTTTGTTATGCTTTAGAGAATTCGTGGTAAATCAGCTGGAAATTAACTTCTTGAATTATCATAACATGATTCCATTTTAAATGTTATGTTAAAAACAGATAAGAATAACAGTTAACTTGTGCAGTAGCGTTTTGTTATACTCTAAAGAATTCTTGGTAAATCAGCTAGTAATTCGCTTGTTTAATTATCATAACTATAAATGTGAAGGTTGTCAATGAATTCAACCGAGCCTATAACAACGGTTGTTTTAGTTTTTAACGGTTGACTGCCGCTTTTGATGACTTGAAATTAATAAAAACCTATTTTGCGCAATAAGTTTTTTCTCTTTGGTAATGAATAAACCACAGAAACCCCTTTAATGTATAATAGTCCTTTTTTTGATACAAGTAGCACATTTTAAGGAACCGCAAAAACAACTTTGTTATTTATACAAACACTATGAAAAACAAAATAATTTGTTGCTGGCGATAATGATAGTGGTATTTTGACTCGATTTAAAATATATGCTTGTTACTACTGAACTCTTCATGGGCCTGCGAGTCCGACTCGCACTGAACCACTTTTTTTCAACATTTAGTTTTATTCTAATAAATAGTTTTTTCGTTTAAGCGGAGCTCTTTTACTTTAGGTTTATTACCTCTTTATCTATAATAATCAATCTGAGTAAGTAAAGTGTGTAAATACGATTCTTAAATTGTAAAAATAATAATTGGATTTGAACATCTTAGGTAGGTATTTAGTTTTATTTATTTAGAAAATATTAATCTCACAATTATTTATTGTAATAATATAATTTATCACACAGCTAACGCCCTCATTAGCAATCTGGTGAAAAAATGGTGAAAGAATTTTCAAAATCGGTCTAGTAATTTTTGAGATTAGCCAAAAAACGTATTGTTGTGTGAATAAGTCAACTAGCGCCATCTAGTATCAGGAACGAGAGCGAGGGGAGCTCTGCAGAGAATGACATCACACTCTCAACCGACAGCGCCATCCGAAGAACTAAGTTTCTAGAAAATCTATACTCGCAAACTCGTCCCTTTGCGCGCATTTACCTGAAGATTCGGGATGTTTCTCTGCTAATTTAAATAAATAGGCGCTGCAAGATGCGACCGGGACAGAGTTGAACTCAGCGACACAAGCGAAGCTTCGGAGCGGAATTAAGTGAATTAGTGTGTTTAATTATTAGTGTTTTTAGTTTTAATTTGTGTAAAGTAAATTAAAGTGTTAATTTAGGTAATTTTATCGGCAATTTTTATTGTCACGAACCTCAAGCTCGTAACAGTATTCATTGAAAGTGGCGCCCTCTATAATAAAATTAACCCTATATTAGATATCTAAAATTATACATAACAATCTAGTGGTGAAAGAATTCTTAAAGTTGGTCAAGTACTTTACGAGTTAAGCGAATAAAATATTCTTTGATAGTAGCTCCCTCAATAATAAAATGCATCCTACGTTTTAAGCACCATAGCAAAAAACGATTCAACATAGCCTAATCCGCACACACAGTAAAAACATAACCATCCTTTTTCGTCTGTAGTCGGTAAACATTTGGTTAATAACGGTTGCGTATCGACTGCTTTGGATAAATATCCATTGTCAACGGTTATTTTAAACCTATATCATAACATCGTGATAATTATCGAAAGATCATATAAGCATTGTAATAATGACACCATAAGTAATCGATCGAAAAGGGGAATCGATTTTTTAATGATTTTTGTGATTGGCAACATTTTTTATTTTATTCACAGACTAATGAATTACGTATTTACCTAATTTTATTTTTATCTTTTCGGTACTTTTAATTTGTGCAAAAATATTCCCATTGTTTTAGGATAAATGAATACCGCGATTAATAACCATAAATAAAGATATATTTTTTTAACAAATGCACATTGTTGGGCGTTACATGGCCTAATATGGGCATCCCCCTTTGTGTGACTTCTATGATAAAGGGGCGTGCGCAGAGTGCGGGCGGCATTACGCTATATGCGTTCGTAGGAGGTAGCCGCGTCGCTAGTCGCCACGTCCGTATTTCGCCGCAAACATATTATACGAGTACCTACCAACCGATGCGCTTACGTCACGGTATATTGTAACTCGGCCGTATCTTAGAAAATAAATCTTACAGCCGTGCGGTACGTAAACATGCGATAGGGATGTCTGCCTCCAGCGTTTTTACATTTGCCCATTGATTTATGTGTTTTATAACTCAATGCATTTTCCTACTTTGTGTTTCCATTTAGTTTTATGATTGTACTTAAATATACTTTTTTATATAAACAAATATATAATAGGTACTTTGCGAATTGAATAGGAAGTGATCAATAAAAATGCGTGTCGTTTTTTTATTGGTAGATTTAAAACCATGTTTATGTTTGAATAAAAAATCGGTCTTATAAATTTGCGGCCGAAAAATATTTGCGCCTCGGCTGAGACGAAATGCTTTATTATTAAAATTTTAAATATAAAAAATCCGCATTATAATATAAAGCTTAATTAAAAATTGTTTTGGGAAACATGGACAAGTTCTGCTCGTCCCCGTTGGTGTGGAATGCAGCGCGCAAAGCGGCGATGGGGACCGCCACCCGTCACGCACAGCCCGACACGGCGGAAGGTGGAGGACGGAGTGCAGAGTTGGCACGTGGAATGTTAGAGGGGGCATGAGAGATAAGACGAATGAGTTGATCTAAATAATGAAAAAAAGAGAATTAGATGTCGTGTGTATGTCGGAGACCAAACGGAAAGGCAGTGGTACTGAAGAGCTCCCTGGCGGGACGTTAGCTATATGGTCCGGAGTCCCGGAAAGCGAGAACGCCTGCCAGGGAGTGGGAGTGCTGTTGTCGTCCCGGTTAGTCGATCTTATAACTGAATACAAGGTTGTGAACTCAAGACTTCTCTGGGTTCGCTTCAAAATGGGACCGACGAAGTTATTCCTTTTGGCTGTTTATGCGCCGGTAGCTTCGTCGTCCAGGGCTGAGCTGGAGGAGTTTTGGGAGAATGTAAGAGAAGTTCTAGATTTGGTTAAGGGAAACGAAAGAACTGTTGTATGTGGTGATTTGAATGGATGGGTAGGTATCGCTCGACCAGGATACGAGTCGGTGCTTGGAAAGTTTGGCGATAAAAGGGTTAATGATGCTGGCAAGCTTATACTGGCTGTATGCAAGGAAAAGGGTCTTCTTGTGACAAACACTATGTTTAATCACAGGAAAATCCATGTGTACATTAGAGAAAGAAAGAATGAGAGAAGTATGATTGATTTGTTCCTGGTGGATGACCGACTGCGAAAACAGGTGATGGATACACGAGTGTTCAGGGGTGATGACCTGGGAACGGATCATTATCTAGTAATTACTAGATTTAGGGGTTTGTTCGCGGGTTGGCGCTACCGGATGGCAGTAACAGAACCACAGTCGGTCTGTCGCATCCGAAGGTGGAAGCTTCAGGAAGCGGATACTGGGGACAAATATCACACGAGGGTAGCCGAAAAGCTTGACACCATCGATGGCAGGAAAGTATGTGTGGAGAGAACATGGCAGAACCTTAAGGATGGAATGGTAAGTGCACCGGAAGAAGTATGTGGAACGACAAAAAGAGGTAGTAGTAAAAGAAGAGATGCATGGTGGAATGATGAAGTGAGAGAAGCTGTAAAAAAGAAGAAAAAAACATGGTTAGACTACTTGGCCTCTAGTAACGATGAGCATATGAGAGAGAAGATGAAAGAAAGATATAAGCTGCAGAAAGTTTATGCGAAAACATTGATTGAGGAAGTACGTGAAAGGTGTAGAATAGAAGCGGACGAGAGGTTGTCGTACAACTTTAGGGAAACTCCAAACTCTTCTGAAAAGAGGTTGGAAGGTCCCGGAGTGGTGCGACAGCCTTAAGAATGAACAAAGTGCTTTCGAGAACCAATGACGTCCTCTCAGAAAAATCGGACGTCATGCAGCGATGGAGTGAATTTTATAGAGAAATGTATGCGTGTCATGATCTTAGTGAAGGATCCGGGGGTGACGCCGTGACTGGCACGCCAGACACGGACCTCGATGACACTGAGGTCATCAGCATGAAAGAGATTGAACGTGCGATTCGAAGTTTGAAATGTAGTAAGGCTGCGGGACTAGGCAGAGTTACTGCTGAAATGGTCAAGTACGGTGGACCTCGCGTCTGGGACAGCTTTCATCTGCTGTGCAATTTGTGCTGGCGGACGGGAGATGCCCCGGATGATTGGCGATCCGCGGTCATTGTGCCTTTATATAAAGGTAAAGGTTCACATTTTGACTGCGGGTGCTATCGGGCGATCAGCTTGACCAGTTTAGCAAGTAAAGTTTACTCGAAGGTTTTGACACGTAGGATGCAAGAGAAATCGGAAAGATTCTTATGGTAGGCACAATGCGGATTTAGACCTGGAAGAGGATGCACGGATCAAATGTTTTCTCTCCGCATGATCACGGAGAAGCTTCTGAGTGTTAACCAGAGGATTTTCTGTGCTTTTGTGGATCTGGAGAAAGCATTTGATAAGGTTATAACGAAGAAAATGTGGGAACTGTTGCCGGGATATGGTGTGGATGGTCGATTGTTAAGGGCTGTGCAGTCACTTTACTATGACTGTAAAGCCTGTGTGCGGGTAGGGCATGACCTGTCACCCATGTTTAGCGTCCAAGCGGGCGTAAAACAGGGTTGTGTCATGTCTTCCTGACTGTTCATACTGTATCTCGACAGCTGTTTACAGAAGCTGAAAAATAGCTGTTTGGGTGTGAAATTGGGTGACATAAAAGTTAATTGTCTGCTGTATGCTGATGATGCAGTGCTTTTTGCACCATCAGAAGCAGAACTGCAGGCATTAGTCACGTGCATGAAAGAGGAATGTGAAATTAAAGGTCTCCGTTTGAATGCTAATAAAACTAAGGTTCTGGTATTTGAAGAGGACGAAGAGAGAACGAAATGTGAAATATGGGTAAATCAGGAATGTCTAGAACAGGTAAATGAAATTGTATACTTGGGGAGTGCTTTCAGCCGGGATGGAAGATGTGATTTAGATGTGGATAGGCGTGTCGCTGCCGGAAACAAAGTCAATGGTGCCCTGAATGCATTAGTAAAAAGGCAAGGCGTGGTGAAGAGTGCACGCCTTGCAATACATAACGCAGTGTTGGTACCGACTTTGTTATATGGCAGCGAAACCTGGGTAAGCAGAAGCATAAAAGCAAGTTGAATGCAGTGGAGATGCGATCTCTTCGTAAAATGTGTGGCGTTACCATAGCCGACCGAAAGCGAAACGAAGAGATTCGCAATATGGCAGGATTGAAAGATGACCTTATCACAAAAATTGATAGGGGCGTACTCCAATGGTTTGGGCACGTTGAACGAATGAGTGAAGACCGAATGGTGAAGAAAATATATAGAGTGAAAGTAAATATTAAAAGGTGTCGAGGTAGACCGAGACTAACTTTCGAAGACCATGTGAGCAAATTGCTCGAAGAGGGGAGGGTCAAGAGTACTCGGATACCTAGACGTGCATGTATGAAGAAGTTAATGAACCTGAAAGAAGCGAAAGAGGTATGTAAGGATCGTGACACTTGGCGATCTGTTCTCTCTGGCTACCCCGTTTGGGATTGTGCGTGAAGATAAGTAAAGTAAGTAAATGGACAAGTTGGAGTAAAGGAATATCTTTTACTTGGTTATAGATACCTGCAGCTACTTAACAATTTATATGTTTGGTTTTAAATGAAGTTTGGATTTATTATTTTTTTATTTCTATTCTATTTTCTGAAAGGGTCCTAGGAAAGGAATTATCCACCCCGCTGCCCCACTGCGTGTTGGCGAACTTTGCACGTCTTCGAAATATTTTTTTTTCTTACTTCTCAGACATGCAGCTTTCCTCACAATGTTTTCCTTCACCACTGAGCACGTGGTAAATCAACACTTAAAATTGCAATTACAATATTATTGGTGCCGGCGGGGATCGAACCCGGTTTGCTCGCATACTGTGAAAATTTTAGCAAGCGCTAACGATCTGAGCTACCACGGCTCCTCTCCTCTCGAGCTAGAGACTTTATTTTATTTATCGTCAGGCCTGTTGGTCTAGTGGTTAGTGACCCTGACTGCTATGCCGCAGGTCGTGGGTTCGATTCCCACCCAGGACAAATGTTTGTGTGATGAGCACGATCATTTGTTCTGTGTCTGGGTGTAATTTATCTATAATATTTATGTATTTAGAAATATATAAGTATGTTTATCAGTTGCCTAGTACCCATAACACAAGCTCTGCTTAGCTTGGGACTAGATGGCGTTGTGTGATAGTTGTGGAATATTATTATTATTATATTATTATTGTTGGGGTATCTGTATAGTTTTCTCATCTGGTTGGTTTTTATAAATATGTAACTATAAATTAAAATGAAAAGATAAATATACATAAATATCAATAAAATAAAATAAATATAGTGTTCAAAAAATACAGTGTTCGTAAAATCAAGGCAAACTTAGGGTAGGGTTGTCAATTATTATTTTGATAATAAAACTAGTGAAATTCCACGGTTTTATATGCGCAAGCGTGAACGTAGTTAGAACATAATATAACCTTTATGTTTTACATAAATATCCTAAAAAACTTATTGTTTTAATATTTTACTAAGTACCTATAAAATTAACAAGTTTATTGCATTTTTATTTGAGTAATTTTTTATGTAATTTCTTTATCTACGTCTATTTTTAGGAACCTTTATTTAGTCTGAATCATACATAACACTATATTACTGATTTACTTACTTATACGTAGTTTTCTTTTTTGCAGTTACAAATATCTTGTGAAGTTGAAAAAGGCAGTAATGAAAAAATAATAAGAATAATAATGACGTCAGCCACTTCTTTTCATAAAAATATCAGATCATGGTTCATTAGGTTGCAGCTTCACTGAACCACAACTTATAATAATAATAACATTAATAATATATTATTTTGTATTTATTTTATTTTATTGATATTTATGTATATTTATCTTTTCATTTTAATTTATAATTTTAATTTATTTAAATATTTATAGAACCGAACCAGATGAGAAAATTATACGGCTCCAACGATTTTAGCGACGAACGCTTGGATTTATTTTTAGAAAATGTCCTTTTGTCCATGTTTTCAGGCAATAAAAAAACTGCTACAATATAAGAAGGTAAATTTCGACATATCGCTAACGGTCGTTATAGCTCAGGTGGTATGTCGGTCGGGTGTGATATCGGAGTTCCGTGGTTCGCGTCTCGGCTTTGGTCCCGCTTTTTTTCTCTTTTTTTTTCAAGTTCCCTTCTTTTGTGAGAAAATCTATTATGTCAAACCCTTTTTTTAGTAATTTTTAAAAATACGAAAATTTTAATTTTAAAAATTTAAAAAAAAATATCTATTTAGTTACTAATGCTATATTTATTATTTTAATAATTACCTACCCAGTAGGTAAATATTAAAATAATAAATGTAGTATTATAAACAGTAAATCTCCCTCAAACTCACTACTTTACTAATATTGTTCCTGAATAAGGATATTACTTTACTAATATTGTTCCTGAATAAGGCATAGCAGATAAGAGTAAGAGTAGGGAGAGTGAGAGTAGGTAATAACTATTGCTCCTCTAAATTATATTTGACCTCAAGGTAAAACATATCCTAAAATTCAGTAGCTAAATAAAATAATAATACCTACTATTCAAGTATATTTTCAATATGGTAAGTAAATGAAAATAACAAAAAAGCACCATAATTAACATTTCGACAAATATTATAATTTACTCTATAAAAGCTAATTCAATATTAGCAGTATAGTATATAGTTAAAAATAATCAAAATAGTCATTTTTATTAATTAGATAATATATGAGAATACATAATTCTAATATACTGCAACTAATATACCGAATAAAGAAAATTAAAATACACATAATATCATTGTCTGCCGTGTTTATTTCCATGAAATAGTTCATTGTCATTGATAAATTAATACTACATTCGTACCAGTAGGTGGCGTCTTGCAGATTTCTACGCGATGTATTGTAGCGAGAGCGTCGGCAGGCCAAACGCTCAAGGTCGTTCGCTAGAGGTAAAGCCTTAAGGCTAAACACGTCGGACTCTGGTGACCAACACAGACCGAGCACCTTGTGTGTATCCGAATCGTCGAATTCCTTTATCGCCGAAAGACGGTGTGATAGTGGGATTGTATCTAAAACCGGACGCGAATTACTAGTCCACTTGACAAGATCGAATTGACCCGATTTCATGAGCTTTATAACCTCGGCGGTGGTTAGGGTGGCCTCCTCCACGCTATCGACCGAGTATACAAAATCATCCATATATAAACCGCTCTCAATTGCCCTCTTAGCTTTAGGGTAAGAGGGACCTTCATCGTGAGCGAGCTGTCTCACCGTGCGTAACGCATGAAATGGGCTCGACTTTAAACCAAAACAAACGCGGTTAAATTCAAACACCATTAGAGGTTCCTTTGGGTTGAAACGATATAAAATGCGTTGGAATCTACGGTCGCATTCACGGACCCCTATGCAAAGAAACATTTGGCGAATATCGGCGGATAGTGCTATACTAAACAAACGAAAATTGGCTATTATATTAAATAAACTGCCCTGTAAATTTTGCCCACTATAGAGGATATCGTTAAGCGACAGGTGAGTGCTAGTTTTAGCACTAGCGTCGAGCACTACACGTAACTTAGATGTAAGTTTGTCCTCCGTAATGACCCCGTGGTGTGGTATGAAATACGACGGTGTGTCTTCGTAGTTATCTAATTTCGAAGCCACAAGTGATATGTAACCTTCTCTTATATATTCGTTAATGACGCCGTCATAAGCTTCTTTTAACTGGGGTGAAGCGAGCATCCTACGTTCCAAGCTGTAGAAACGTTTTTCCGCCATTTGACGCGAATCGCCGAGAGATAAAACATCTCCTTTAAAGGGTAGCGCTACACTATATCTACCGTCGCGATCACGAACGGTCGTACGGACGCAAATTTCCTCGCATAATCTGTCATCTGAGCTAGCTATGGGTGGGACGTTCACGTCCTCCATCTCCCAAAGTTTGCGGACTAACGACTCGAGCGGTTCGACAGCCATACCACAATAAGAGGTTGCCGAAATACTATCTATGATGGGGGCGGAGCCAACGATGACATAGCCCAATACGGTTTCCAGTGCGTAAGGCGCGGTATGCGAGGAGTTGCCCCTGACCTTATTGTTTAACAAAAGATGAGCGAAAAGCGATGCTCCAATGAGCATGTCTATGTTTCCGGGAACGGCGTAAGGTTCGTCTGCTAGAGTGAAATTTTTAAATTCAATCATTGCCGAGGTGTCAACCGAAACGGTTGGCAGCCGTTCAGTGACCCTATCTACTACTAGTGCATTTATATCAAAGTTAGCATTACGATCTATCCGGGAATAAAACTTTAAGTTTATATATCCCTGGGTAACTTTACTAGTACCTCCGATGCCTTTGACTACGGGACATGAAAGTGAACTATTTATTACTAAGCCTAAGCGCTGACAACATTGTCGCGTTCGCGTTCCCTAACCAAAATACGTGCCGTACCCAGTAACACTGTTGAAGGAGGTTGTGCTCCCATATTTGCCAATGAGCACAGAGCGACATCACCAGGTCGACCGCTAGAATCGTTGACTTTAGTAGGGGTGAATTCCTTGTCCGCTTTACTTGACGCCGACATGTTGCTATTTTCAAAATGTAATAGCGTGTGATGTTTCCTGGCGCACTTGCTACATACGGAACTAGAATTGCATTTTGCAACTAAATGCTTATCGCTTAAGCAGTTCAGACATAGGTTGTTTGTCTTTACTAATTTACAACGTTCGCTTGGTGAATATTTACGAAAAGTCGCACAATTGTATAAATTACCGTGTTTATCTTTACATATGATACAGGCATGCTGAAGTGGTGGCGACGTAGCGGTTACGTACGTTAACGACCCTGATGTTTTAGGTGGTTTAGTCTGTCTACGGTCGACGCATTCTTGTTTAACGTTCGGGGAGCGCTGCACCACCTTTATTTGATCTCGCACAAACGATGCTAATGAATGAAAGGAGGGCATGTCCGAGCTACGATGCTCCGGGGTCTAATTTCCTTAGTGCAATATGGAGAAACACTACGTCCATAAGGTCATTAAATTTCAAATTCTTAAGTGCAGCCACCGATGCCACAAGTTTATCTAAAGACTGCTCTAAGCCGTTGATGTTCGCGGATGATATAGGTTTAAGATCGAATATCTGGTTCAAATATTCGGAAGCTAACATTCTCCTATCTTCATATTTAGTTTTAAGCGTTTCGAATATTAACAAGTAATTGTTTGCTGTAGGTGTAAGACCCGATGGGTTATTATGTATATTGTTTTGAAAACTACTGAAGAATAAGAGCCATGTCTTAATATCACCATTGAATACCGGAATATGTATTGACGGCAACCTAATTGAGTCACGTGGGCGTACCTGGATTTCCGGTTTTGTTTTGAGATGGAGACTGTAAGAGTTTCGCCGTTCTTTTCACGCGACACAACATATCTTCAAATGCCAGAAGCGGTTGGTAGTTCGCTATGTATTTCGGGTCGATTTGTAATTCCAAATGATTAATTTGGTCTAATATCCTTTCGTAATCCGTCCGCAAAGAATCCACCGTTTCAATTTCATTCAAAAAAGTTTCCCGCACTGCTTCTACATTAATGTTCTTTATGTAATCACTAATACTTTGTATACGTGAAAAAAGTATGTCCCTCTTGGCATAAAGCGTTTTAATTTTAATTTCATTTCCACTAACTGCCATTTTAAATTATTGTAATAAAATTATATTAATCACAATTAATCGCACAACGCTGGAGGATGGACACTCGTGCCGTATTACGTCATTAAATTGAACACCTGTTACAGCGAGCCGAGGTGACGCGCGTCGCTCGCTAAACTCAATATACTTTTATCAAAATTGTCGGGTAAGCGTACAGAACGCGTGTGATTACACTGTTTCAATTATTTAAGCGACTAATAAGCTTTAAATTTAAACCAAATACAAACACTATTTAAATGAATAATTCTATTTGCGAGTAACTAACCAAAATTTAAATTTAAACTAAACGAATATTATTAAAGTGAAGAATTAATTCTATTTGCAAGTAACTAACCAAAGTTTAATTTTAAACGAACACTACTTAAGTCTATTCCATAAATTAGAGTGCATTATCTAAGTAATTAATCTAATAATTCGACCAGAAAATGGTTGAACGACTACTAAACACCAGTCCGAATCCTGCCGAAGTGACCATAAAATGGTGGAGCGACGAGCCTAAGGCTACCGAAGTCCAATTCCCCGGTCGAGCCTTAAACCTATTACGCGAGATATTAAATAAAGTGGACTGTATATGCGAAATGCTTGTACGTTTACATAAAATGGCGACTAAAGCACGCGGTTTCCCATACAATGCACTCGTTCTTCCCTAAAACGAACTATTATTTGCCAAATCTATGAAAGGAATCCTGCTTGATTAGGAGAAAATAAATTGGAGCGGACACAATTATATTATGGATGGAAGGAATATTTTGAAAGCGTGTTTATGAGTGAGAAGACAACGGGTGTACTAAGTGAAGTAGAAACTCCGAAAGAAGAGGAAAGAGGTAGCGAGATAAGTATAGATGAAATAATGAAAGCAATGAAAAGCATGAAAGCAGGTAAGGCTGCCGGATATGATAGAGTTTCACTCGAAATGCTAAGGGCTGGAGAGGAAGTTGTGACGGGCCTGCTGCACACCTTGTTTAATTTATGCTGGGAACTGAAGCGGGTACCGGTAGACTGGTGTAAAGCCGTGATAGTCCCAGTATATAAAGGAAAAGGGTCGCAGCAGGACTGTAAAAACTACCGTGGCATCAGCCTTCTTAGCATTGTGGGAAAACTGTATGCTAAAGTATTGATTGAAAGGGTCATGAAAGAAACTGATGGAAAAATTTGGGATGTGCAAGCGGGATTTAGAAAGGGAATGGGATGTACAGATCAAGTCTTTTCCATGTGCATGATCGCGGAGAAGTTTTTGGCCAAAAACCAAAAGGTATTTTGTGCGTTCATGGACTTGGAAAAGGCCTATGACAGAGTTGATAGGGATGTGCTATGGCAAACACTGAAATCATTTGGTTTGAGCGCAGGCTTGATACAGGCATTGGAGTCTCTTTATAGGGACTCTAGTGCTTGTGTTAGGATCAACGGGGTCTACTCGGACTGGTTTGACATCCATAAAGTTGTCAGACAGGGCTGTGTGGCTTCCCCGTGGCTGTTCAACCTATTTATGGACAGTTGTTTACAAAATTTGAAAGTTGAGGAATGCGGATTAAGAATGGGTGAGTTAACCATCAAATGCCTTTTGTACGCCGATGATCAAGTTATCCTTGCGTCGTCGGCGGCCGAGTTGCAAGTGATGGTTACATTAATAAACAGATCATTAAAAGAAAGGGGTATGAAAGTGAACGCAATTAAGACGAAGGTTATGGTTTTTGAAAGAGAAGAAAGTAAAACGATTTGTGAAATAAGAATAGAAGGGGAGTTGATCGAGCAAGTAGACGAGTTTGTATATTTGGGCTGCGTATTTAGCAGGGATGGGAGATATGATAAGGATATAGAACGACGAGTGAATGCGGGAAATAGAGTAAATGGGGCCCTGCACTCTATTGTGAAGAGTCAAAATGTGTCGAAAAAGGCACGTATGGCAATTCACAATGCTGTGTTGGTCCCTACTTTAACGTATGGTAGTGAAAGTTGGGTGTGGCAGAAGAAGCACGAGAGTAGAATAAACGCAGTAGAAATGCGGTCGTTAAGGAGTATGTTAGGGCTGAATCTGAATGACAGGGTAAGAAATTATGTAATAAGAGAAGAGTGTGGTTTGCAAGATGATGCGGTGACCAGGATTAAGAAAGAGACGTGTGTCAGGATCGTGCCAAATAGTCAATCTGTAGTGACAATCTGTAGTCTCTGCCTACCCCTCTGGGTGACAGGCGTGAGTGTTTATGTATAATGTACAATCATATTAAGCAGTACATAGTAAGGAATATTCACTAACCGGGGTGTTGCTTCCATGCGGCTTGGGCACTATGTTGCTGCGACTTCTGGAAGACACTCTGGGTAGAGAGTGCGGTGCGCGACTATTTCTCACACGAGGTGAGGCGGGTTTACTAGCGGTTGTACTAGCGGTGCGCGTGGGCAATAGCCCTTCTATCACTATTGTCTTATGCGGTGTGGTTCCAACGACGAGCGCGGCGGGAAGAGGCCTGCGCGTCGGCCGCGCTTGCCTTTTATTCCTTCGGTTGCGATGATTACGTGATATTCTAGAATCATCTTCTCTCCCCTCCCACCCCACCACCCCGATGTGTCGATAGGAGGGTATGAATGATATCGTTTGGAAAGGGATAAACGATTTAGCAAGCCTACCGTCAAATAAGTAAATACGAATGGTTTTCCGCGCAACCACTCGAAATATCGTAAAAATATAAAAACGTTTGTTAACACATTCCACATTTTAACCTTTATATGCATAACAAACATTTTAAAATTTGCTGCAAACATTTGTAGATATCTAAACTTACGAACTCACGATAGGTCATTGACTTATCTACATTACATAGGTACTTTACCCAAGTTTGGATGTTTATTTACACTAAAATAGTATTAGTTAAATATGTAGGTATTAAGTATTGCTTCTTCTTGAAATTATAATACCATTAAAAACATAACTTGTAAAAAAACCAAGTCTCGCAACTCAGTTCTTCTACCGTAAAAGTTGTGAGATCCATGTAATACCAAGTCGGTTAATTTAGTCAGTTCCTACTTAAGGGTCCTTCTGTTTTAAGTTATTACGTAATTAGCTAACCTAACAACATTTTATAGTGACCATATCAATGTTAAAAGTCTTTTATGTTTTAAATATATAGATTGACTTGGCCATCGCATGAAACCACAATGTATCTCACAAGTAATACGTATTATATTAAATTAGATTACTTAATAATGGGTGTGAAGGCCTATTAGACCGAAAATGTTAACTTTGCGCCATTATATCTCGGTCAGTTTTGAAGATAGAAAAAAATTAAAAACACACACATAAAGCTATTCTCGTAATTTTTTGTAGAATTTTTTGGCATATAAAATATAAAATGGTTATCTTCTCCATTGGCACACTTAGTAAGTGGGTTGCCAACTGCAGTATTTTATTTTTACTTGTTATTAGAAAGGACCCTGCTATCCATCTCCTAATTTGTTTCCCTCTGTCGGCTCTTACGACACCCACGGGACAATATCGGGTAGTGGATATTCTTAAAACAGTGTTAAAACTTTATGTTTTAATAATTTATTTTAGCCAAAAATTTATAAAACAGTGTTAAAACTTTAACAGTGTTAAAACTTTATGTTTTAATAATTTATTTTAGCAAAAAATCCATCATAGGCTTAGGTTGACTCTCCGGTTCGTAATATTCATGATCTAACCCACGAAGAAGACCTACAAACGAAGAAAGTACAAGACTTGTGGTCCTTAATTTTTGCGTTACATTTAAGTTGTCGTTTTCTAATACTGGGTAGTTTGAATGAAGATCGATAATTTTCGTTCGACTTAGTTGAAGAAGTGTCTTGTTGAAGAAATCCGCTTGGATGCTTGTTTAATTTGTTAAGGTGAAATGGGCGTCAAAAGCAAATTTTTCACGCTTTGTAGGTGCGCAGAAAATCAATTTGTTGTCATTAAAAACTACGAATGCACCTTTTTTTAAAATCATTATGAAAGTTACAGATGTGATGGCCGTAACACGATTGACACATTTTGGCTCAATACAAAAAGACCGCATAATTTCCTGAAAACCTACAAATTTAGGTACGTCTATTAAGGGAAAAAGCAGTTTCATTAGAAATTAATTAAAGCAAATTCGATGAAATTCTGTCTATATGTTCACCAGAATTATGGGCTTAGTTTTCAATAAAAGAATATATTTCGTATTAAAAGGAAATATTAAATAAATATCGTGCAATAAAATTAAGCGCGGGCCGGGCAAACACGAGCATATCGCCGCTCCTGACTCGTGACCACTATACCATTTTGCCTAAAGTCCGCCAAATGAAGGACATTCGAATTGGACAGCCACTCGTTATGAAAAGCTGATTTAACGTGACGGTCAAACTTTCATCCTGTCCGTTGGGTCCGTGAGAGTATGTCGAGAATTGCAAACGAAGAAGAATTCTATCAAGCAACCGTGACTCTTCTTTTTTCTTCTTCTGCTTTGATCTTCTACTACTCCAAGTCAATGCTTGTCAATACATGGTAGAGCTATACCATTGCAGTACAAATGGCAGTACCACGATCGCACAGAACACCAACGTAATATAGCAGATTAATGCTGCTGTGTTTTGTATGGTGGGTGTAAAGAACCAGAGACCCTTTTAGCTGCAAAAGAATATTCGTTTTTAGATCGTGAGATTCGTGTTTTGATTCTTGGGATATATGTAGGCCACGGCATCCACTTGCCATTAGATCAGACTGCGCTCGTTTATCAACTTTATTCTATAAAAACACAATTTACAAATGTCTGTTGCAAAATTATAGGAACTTTATTGAACATTCTGTAATACCCGAGAATAAATAATGCCATCAAAAACATAACTTGTAAAAAAAACAAGTCTCCCAACTCAGTTCTTCTACCGTAAAAAGTAGTGACATCCATGTAATACCAAGTCGGATAATTTACTCAGTCCCTACTTAAGTGTCCTTGTGTTTTAAGTTATTACGTAATTAGCTAACCTAACAACATTTTATAATGACCATATCAATGATGAAAATCTTTTATGTTTCAGATAAATAGATTGACTTGGCCATCGCGTGAAAACACAATGTATCTCACAAGTAATACATATTATATTAAATTAGATTGCTTAGTGAGATTGCCAAGTCAATCTATTTATTTGAAACATAAAATATTCAAATAAATAGATTGAGAAACGTAGAAGTCAGAATTGGCTTTTACGGTTTGCCATATTTTTTTCAAACTTCCAACAAGATTTTCTGGGGTAAAAATTTAAACTAGAGAAAGATTTCACGGATTCCCGCCCCAATAAATTTTTCATAGAAGAATTTGTTATATATTTAACGCAAAACGAATATTTTATAGATAAGCATATGCTTATCTATAAAATATTCGTATATATAAACACTATTTTTAAGTCTATGAGGGATTTTTACTAAAATAATAAAAACAGTCAACTAAATACCAATTTTAGGTACAGAAAAGTTAGAGAAACACCATAGTTACTTACGTGGTAGAGCCATGCTGCAGCTATATTGTGGTTGTAGCACGAGTGGGTTGCCTGTGGCTCGACCGGGGTAGGACTACGCTCTCACAGAACATCAGCATAAAATAGCAGCTTTATGTATATACCCTTTTTACTGGAAACGAGGCATTCCTTCTGGGTCCTCAGGGCTGACAACGCATATGCATTATGATTGTTAATTGCAGATAAATGTAGGTATCTATGGACCACAAGATCCACTTATCATCACGTGGACTGCATACTCGTTTATCACCCTATCCTATAAACCTAAGATATGCGAAAATTACCCTAAAATTTAGTAGCATTAATAAAGATAGTATGGCTGTAATAATAATAATAAAATTCTGAGAAATAAATTTACACATGGATTAATTTATAAATTATTTATTAGTTAGCCTCCTCGATTCTTTACAGCATCATCACAACGTCGGGGCTGCTGGAGGTGCCCAACCTAAGTCATGTACATGACCATAACAGAGTCAACATGTCGTTACCCTATTTGCAGGCAATGTAAGTTCACATTAAGTTTACAAGTTATTTGACTTTTGACTACCTCGTTGGTCTAGTGATCGCAAACGCGACTGTTAATCATGTGTTCCCGGTTTGAGTTCCAGGTCAGGCTAAACTCAATTATTGGGTTTTTCTGCCAAGATATTCATATTAACAACCCGGAGTAAGGGAGAGGGCGATGTTTTACGCCCATGCCTTGGAAAACACGTTAAGCCATTGGCTCTGCGTCTGATCTCTCTACCATCGTTTGCCGTTTCATTGGATTAAGTGAAGGAATAGAAAGTTCACCTGTGCTTTCGCACACGCTCATAGACTGTACCTAATCATGTCCTGTGTAGATGACTATTCCCCGTTGGAACTGGCGACCGTGACCAATTTCCGTCCGGAAGACATTATTGAATTATTAATTAAGTATTGTTTAAAGCACATTGCACAGATTATTGCTATGTTATTGGGCTTATGGGAATGCATCACTATCTCGTTCAAATATTGCGGTAAAAATGTGATAAGAGTGTGAAAAATTCCATGGCCTCTGACCAATGGAGGAAATACATCTAGAAAATTTGCAAACCAATAATGTTCAATGCAATAAAGAAAACTTCGTTCGTTACGAGCAAACAAACAACGAATTACGAACAAACAAGTTATCGTACCAAGTTATTCTACCAAGCGTGACAATACATTGGCCTCCCCAAAGATTGCCCCATAGGGGGGTTATTACCCAGTTGCCACACTTGGCAGTCGGGTTGGCAAACGCAATTTCCATTTATTTATTATACCAAACCCAAAATAAATATATAAGTATATAAAGTAATAAATATGTTATTTTATTTAAAGTGTTAATGAAAATACGGATGAAGACAAAAATGTATGTATGGACGGGGCCAATCAGGAAAACGGCATAATTAAATGTAAGATTAGTAGCAAAAGTTTATTAGGACAAATTTGAGCCCATTTTAACATCAATTGTTTTTTTATTTTAACAAAAAATCTTCATAAATTGCTTTACTTAGTACTCGAACGCCCCTAATCTGTCTGCTCAGCGTATCTTTAAGGCTGATGTACCTATTATTGGCAAAAGACTAAAAATATCTGTTTTTCTCCAGCGATCTAGAGGGCAACCACATCCAGCGCATTCCGACCCACGCGCTCCGTGTTCGCGCCGATCAAGTGTAAGTCATAGGTACATACCCTTATGCTATTTTATTTGATTTTCTTTTGTTTTAACTATATTTGCTTCATTTCATTTATTATTTATTGGTTGTTAATATTGTTTATGATACATTATACACATAAAAGAATCCGTTAAATCATTTCGTCCCGTGGGTTTCGTAAGAGGCTATGGAAAGTGGCAGATAAATGTTAACTTTTTCGATAGATGGCGTTATAATTAATCATTGTGAATTAGATATCCTTCACTTTAATAATATAGTTTTATAAAAAATATTATAGAACTTAACTAATTTATGATTGGTATAATTGGTTTCACTATAAGTTGTGTTTGTAGTAATATTACTTTTAACTGCTTAAGTATCTATTGTTTAATTATAAATACTTACCATTCAATTATTTTTCTTCTTTTATAATTTAAATGTTTATACAACATATTGTGGTGCAAGCTTTTACTATGTATTAGAGATCTTTGGAAACTTTATTGGTTTTAAGACTACTTTTACATGTTTTATAATATAATTATTTATTGTACTGTAAAAGCAAATTTAAACAAAAAATATTTTACGCCTGATGTAAAATGCCGAGACGAACGACGGAAAGCAGAAACAATAAATAATTCTACCTACTACGGGATGGGTCCATGTCCTGCAGTAGGCTTTGACGGAAACATGAACTAGAATAAGATAGCATACAATAAACATTGTGTACCACCTACACCTACCCAGTCGTACTCCTAGGCTTGACGGCTCCTTGGCGCAGTGACGTAGCTTTGAGTTGCAGTGCTAAAGGTCGCAGGTTCGAATTTCACACGGAACAAGTGTTTCAATGGCCTGCAAATAATTGTTCCTGGTCTGGATGTTTGTCCTTGTGAAATTTATGTATGTAAACTGCCAAACACGATACAGAAGAAAATCTTATTGTGGCAGATAACGTTTTAAAAGCAAAGAAAATGAGTCATTCCACCTAATTAACTCTTATTCATGTCGTAAATGGATAATATAGATTACTAAGTAATTTCCAATTTTTTTTTCTCTTTCAGTTCCTTAAACTACAACTTGATAGAAGAAGTGCCTGCACATGCCTTCAAGAACTCCCAGATATCCAAATTGTAAGTATAATAGAATAAATTGAGTTTGTCGTGTATTGTATATCGGCGTAAGTAAAAGTTACAGCCTATGTACAATCCCACTCCTGGGAACAGGCCTCCCGCTCATTTCTGAGATGGTTTTAGGCCAAAGAATTGTCCGCCGCGATGCTCCGTTGCGTATTGGCGAACTTCACATGTCTTCGAAATATTTTATTATCTTATTTTTCAGACATGCAGATTTCCTCACGATGTTTTCCTTCACCGCCAAGCACGTCGTAAATCAGCACTTAAAATTGCAATTAACAATTTCATTGGTGCCGGCGGGAATCGAACCCGGTTTGCTCGTGTACTGTGACATTGACAGCGAGTGCTAACCATCTAAACTACCACGGCTTTTTCTGAGCTACCACGACTTTTACCATCGGCGTGACTACACATAATAAATCCCATTGTAATCGTTCCAGTATTTAAAAACTATATTAATTGTATAGTTGTGGCACAAATGTGTCGGCTCGACCGGGGAAACCACGCTCTCACGGGATAAGCGTAAAATTGTAGCTTAATGCTGCTGTGTTTCGTATGGTGAGTGTAGAGAACCGGAGACCCTTTTTACTGGAAACGATGCATTCCATCTTAGTCCTTACGGGTGACAACGCATCTGCATTTTGATCCACGAACGAGGATAACCACTGGGCCACCACTTACCATGAATTCATTGTAATTTATTTTTGTCCTGTGGTGGTGGCGTAATAAAATCCATCATTTATCATCATCATCATCAACCTCCTTGGTGTCGTAAGAAGGAGCTATAGGAAATAACAAAAATGTTAAGGCGTCCGATAGATGCCAGACATAATACACAATGATAAAGGTGAGATATCTGGTTCTAAAATTACTTTTCCAACGGCAAGCGTTGCAATTAATATAAAACCTTCGTACAGAAAGCCTAAAGTCTGGTTTTAATGTGGTTATGAAAAATACGAAGAAGGAGATAGCTTAATGCCTCTCTGGTCTTGTTTACAACACACAGATATATTATTTGTAAAGATAAAATAGCCTGTACATATATATATATATATATATATATATATATTAGAGATGGGCCGAATCCGAATATTCGGCCCAATATTAGGCTAATTCACCGAACATTCGGACCGAACATTTTCATAGTGTCCAATGTATTGAAATGTACGAATTGAGTAATGCGATGTCTTTTATTGTTGAAAGTATATTTTATTTATTCTACTCGTACTTACTCTAGTCTAGAGTGCCTCAAATGCATAAATTTATACATTTATGTTTTTGAGGCACTGTAGATTTATTTCCGATTATAGCAAATAGAAATTTGATAAAATGTTATTGGAATCAAACAAAGAAACATTAAATTACATTAGTACATTTCACTTTACTTTGATCGTCAGTTTCTCTAAAATAAGTCCAAATAGTAAATCTCCTAGCGCTCATTTTTATCATATAATTATCAATTTTCACTAAGAATAAAACAAACGAAATACTTTTTTTATCACAAGAATAGTCAAAACATTAGCATGTGCCGGCAAAAAAAAAACGAAGAAAGCAAGACCGCAAGAAATACCAACAGGCAACTTACCGGCGGAAAGGCTGATGCACGGATATCATCCTTTTACGTACACGGGCGTGGACTACTTCGGCCCGATGACAATCACCGTGGCAAGACGGCACGAAAAGAGATGGGGGGCTCTATTTACATGCCTCACAACAAGGGCTGTGCATATTGAGCTAACTCCTTCGCTCTCCACCGACAGCATGATCATGGCGCTGCGACGATTCGCCGCAAGAAGAGGGATGCCTAAGAAAATCTATAGCGACAACGGGACTAACTTCGTCGGCGCCAACAAAGAAATAAAGGAAGCGCTCGACACCTTGCAGCAAGAAGACCTCACCTCAGAAGCAGAGAAGATCGGCGTACAATGGAAATTCATCCCTCCAGGTGCGCCAAATATGGGTGGCACAAGGGAACGTTTGGTGCGATCAGTCAAGACCGCACTAGACGCCACACTTCACGAAAGGTATCCACGAGAGGAGGTACTCCACACTGAGGAGGACCTCTCACACACCTCTCTGAGAACCTTGAAGAAGAAGCACTAACACCGAACCACTTCCTCATCGGGCGGTCCTGCGGCGCAGCGAGAATCGGCAGCTTCAACGACAACGAACTCGTGGGCAGATCCACATGGACGCCACGCAGCGGCTTGCTGATCACTTCTGGCAACGTTGGCTGCGAGAATATCTACCCACTCTCTTGCCAAGGAAGATGAAGGCAAGAACCAGCACCACAGACATGCAAGTTGTGGACATCGTGCTGATCGTCGACCACAGCCTACCAAGATGCACCTGGCCACGCGGCAGAATCTCCCAAGTGTATCCTGGACCTGATGGGCGATCAAGGATCGTCGACGTCGAGACACGCGGAGGTGTGCTGAGAAGACCCAGTTCGAGAGTAGTGCTGCTGGTGCCGGGAGTATCGCCGAGCCAGGAGGATGGTGCGACGCACGAGGGGGAGAATTTCGGCGACAAGCATACAATCAACCAGTGACGAACTGTGTTTTAAGACTATTTCAATTCTTTAAATTAGTGTAGTTAGCGCCTGCGACAAGTATAATTTACCAAGTGACGAACTTTATTTTAAGACTGTTATAATTTCTCAATTAATGTAATTAGCGTATTAACTCTTATTAGAATATAATTTAAATATAATTACAAAATTGAAAGGTTAGCCTTTAACGATAATTTTGTAAGGAAGTTTTTTAAGCAAGAATTTGTATTGTAAATACTTATAAAAAATTTAAGTTTTGTTTAACGCTTAAAAACTGGTGTTAGATTAAAGGTCTATATGTAACATAATGTAAACAAAAAGAAATAAGCAAATCAGACATCTGTTTTAATATAAGACAAAATATATAGTAAAGCAATTTTGTAGGGTTTTTGTTCTATAAGTTTTGTATAGAGAACTTAATAGTTTTATATATTTTATGTAATAGAACATAATTAGAGCAATCTAACAATGCATAATTTATAAGGGTTATGTGAAATTTTCAATAAATAAAGGCTCCTAAGGTTTCGGCTCGAAATAAAAACAACACGCGAGACAGAGAAAACCGCGCTAACGTCCGCACGGTAACGCCGGCGGGTATAAAAGTTGAGCAAATTTCGGCTCAAATCGATTGCGCCCTCCTTTCTGCGCTGCGCCCTCCTTTCTGCTGCGCCCTCCTTTCTGCTAAGAAGGGTCGCGTTCGTATACGGCTTAGAGATCTCTAGTCAGATCGTTAAGCCAGTTCCTAAAAGGTTGGCTTTAGTGGGTAAAAGTCACCACATAACCACGCAGCCGGCTGCGTGGTATGCTATGAGCATTCCCAACCCTCCCCCGCTTTCCGGAGGGTTGCCCATATTTGCTTCGGGCGCAAAAAAAAGGCTCAAATCGCAGTCGCAGCACAGCCGTCGAAGAGGCTACAACAATAAGGAGAAAGGAAGCCGAAACCTAAGGAACAAGAAGCTACCTAGAAGAAAAGTGTTTTAATTGCCTCCTCCCGGCTGATCGTCTATCTCTCTCTCTCTCTCGGGGTCCTAGTAGGGTCGTATTATACATAAGCATTCAGGGGTGCGTGGGACGTGCGTCACCAGCACTAGGCAAGGAACGTACGTCATAAAGTGGGAGATTGTCCCAGGGCGACTGCGGGCACTGGACGTGTCCCTGCCGTCCGAAACAATTGTTACCATTGAATATTGTTTAGCACCACATGCCAGTATTTTTTTACGTTTGAGTTATCAACATCATAATCATTACAGCCCTTTACAAGTCCACTGCTGAACATAGGCCTCCCCAAAGGTATGCCACAAAGCACGGTCCTGAGCCACCTGCATCCATCGACCTCCTGCATGTCTTACCATGTCGTCACTCCATCTAGTGGGGGGTCGCCCTACACTTCGTCTACCGGTACGAGGCTGCCACTCGAGAACCTTTTTTCCCCAACGGTTGTCGGTTCTTCGAGCAATATGGCCGGCCCCTCAGTATATAGTCGGTCTCAGTTCCATATGTCACTTGACATATGGAACTGAGACGTGGTCCTTCACTGCTGGCCGTATGAGGACGCTCAAAGTCGCTCAGCGAGCTATGGAGAGGGCTATGCTCGGAGTTTCTCTGCGTGATAAACTTAGAAATGACGATATCCGTAGTAGAACCAGAGTGACCGACATAGCCCAACGGATTAGTAAGCTGAAGTGGCAAATGGCAATGGGCCGGCCATATAGCTCGAGGAACCGACAACCGTTGGGGAAAAAAGGTTCTCGAGTGGCAGCCTCGTACCGGTAGACGAAGTGTAGGGCGACCCCCCACTAGATGGAGTGACGACATGGTAAGACATGCAGGAGGTCGATGGATGCAGGTGGCTCAGGACCGTGCTTTGTGGCATACCTTTGGGGAGGCCTATGTTCAGCAGTGGACTTGTAAAGGGTTGCCAGTAGGCAACACGCACTGGTTGTACAACTTAGTTTTCAGGTTTTGAGGTATACCCGACGAGAAGATGCGTTGTAATTTCCCGAACGCTGCCCAGCCGAGTTGAATCCGTCGATTGACCTCTCGGTCGAAGTTGGACTTACCTAGCCGGACTATTTGTCCCAGGTAAATGTACTCGTCAACAACTTCGAGCTTAGTGCTCCCAACAACTACCGACATAGGTGTGACATGGACATTAAACATAATCTTTGTTTTGTCCATGTTCATCTTAAGACCTATCCGTTGGGAGGCACTATTGAGGTCACTGAGCATAGTGCTTAAGTCCTCCATCGATTCTGCCATAAGTACTATATCGTCGGCAAATCGAAGGTGAGTGATGTACTCGCCATTGATGTTAATACCGTATCCTTTCTAGTCCAGTAGCTTGAAAACGTCTTCCAATGCAGCGGTGAAGAGTTTCGGGGAAATAACGTAACCCTGTCTTACACCTCTCTGCAGTTGGATAGGTTTCGTACTCTGGTTCTGTACTCGGATAGCCATCGTAGCCCTACTGTACAAACACTTCAGCACTTCGATATACCGACAGTCAACGTTCGAGTAATCTTCGAAATTTCAAACACACATCAATCGTATAAAATAGAAATTAACATCTAAACGAAGGAAAATACTTAACCCTCCTTTTTTATAGTTTCGTAATCTGATAAAAAGTAGCCTATAAGTAGCCCCGGGTCCCTATCTACCTACACACAGCAATTCATGGATCATGGTGAATCTTGAATAAACAGACAAACATTTTAAAAACCACTAATTTGGCTTCAGTGGTCTTATTCAGTGGCTTTACTTAGCCCCCTGGACTTGTTTTTTTCCCAGAAAATATTAGAATTACAGACTCGACTTATTAAATGTATGGATTGTTTACGTCTAGCATCCCATAATAGACTGTAAGAGCCATATATTTCAATAAGACGAATTACTGTTTCGTCGTCCGTCAATCTCACACGTCCGTCTATACACAACCACCGGCGAATCAACAGCCAACACTAACCGTTCGGCGTTCGCCGCGCGCGGCAGGGAGCTCGCGGCTGGCGCGCGCGGCCATCGTCCATTTATAGCGCGGCAGCCGCGCTCGAATGCCGCGCTGTATTTGGACTTTTGGACACACCTCAACGGGTGTCCGCATTTACCCCATACGCAACCATCGATCACTAAGTGATCGATGTACGCAACGGGTAATTATGGACAGCAAGCTTTTTTTTTTTAAATATTTAATAGTAGTTGATTAGTTAAAAAAGATTATGTCAATTTTGTAAGGATGTAACCAAAGTTTAGTTATATTGAAAAAATATACTTATTACTACTAAAGTTATAGTTTTCATTGTAATGTTAAGTGTCCGCAATCCCCCCTCTCTCCCCCATCTACTAAGTTTAATGTCATCGCCATAAACAGGCGACATTGAATTTATAAAAAATTCCATTCTTTTGTACAAACAAACACGAATTCCAATTAATAAGTGGATGTAGTGACCCATTGGCCATTAATCCTCGTTTAAGAATTAAAATGTAGATGCGTGGACGTGGATCACTAAGATAGAATGACTCGTTACCGAAGTAAAAAGGGTCTTCGGTTCTCGTCACTTACTGTAAACCACAGCAGCAAAATGCTGCTATTCAGGCTGCTGCTATACTGTGCGTGTGTGGTTCTTCTCCGGTGGAGCCGATCCCATTTGTATAGTTATAATACACACAAATATACAATCTATTTTTGGCTTTCATTCGCTGCAAGCTATTAGTAAACAAAATATGTTTATTTTTCTTCAGTAAGTTGGCACTGCACAATTAATACCAGTATTTCAACAATGTTGAGAGCTACACGTGTAGGAAATAGATTCAGATTTGTTCGTTTTGTACATTGCTAAATTCGTCACGGAGTCTACATCACAACACTTAGATATAATGTGTAGGTATTAGAAGAACGCGTGTAGTATCGCTATTAGTTAATTTGTGGTACCTATCGCCTTGAGAAAAGCCACCATCATATCTTGACCCGAAGAAATGAATTGTTTTTATTTGTAATTACATGTAATGAACAGAAATTTAGGTTTTAAATCTTTCAATTATAGGCACGTTGATTAGTTTTGAGACTAGACAAATGTGTATTATATATAGGCATAGAATACTATAATATACAATAGAATGGCTGTCAACCTTATTTTGTACCGAGGTTCGGCGTCGCCGGAAGCACACATACATATTTATTTGTAAATAGCTTGCGATTTGGCATTTTCTAAATAATTTGCGTACGAAATTTGGAAACGATTGTAACGTAAAAACACATCTCGTGTTGACATTTATACGTGTGAATATAGATTACTGACTATGTACTAGAGACGTATGAATTGACGTCTTGTGACATTTTATTGGCTACACCATAGACCTAGGATTACGCTTACGCTAACGGGCTCCGCCCAAAACCCCTTTCTATTATGTAGGTATTATAGTATTCTATGTATATCTATAGGTAAATAATGTAAATCTAAAGTGTCTATTGAGTTGTCCTTTAATATTCATTGAGTTTTATTAATGTACCCACTTATTTATATTGTTTTAAATTTGATGAAAGATACGATTAGCATGCATAAAGAAGAATTTCTCTATAAAAATATCTTAATTTTTTCTCTAATTATTGATGAATATTTTCTGTTTTATGAAAAATTAAAGTAAAGTTACAGCCTATATACGTCCCACTGCTGGGCACCTCCCCTCATTTCTGAGGGGGTTTTAGGGCAAGGAAGTGTCCGCCGCGCTGCCCCAATGCGTGTTGGCGAACTTCACATGTCTTCGAAATATTTTTTTTCTTATTCCTCAGACATGCAAGTTTCATCACGATGTTTTCCTTCACCGTTGAGCACGTGGTAAATCAGCACTTAAAATTGCAATTAACAATTTCATTGGTGCCGGCGAGTATCGAACCCGGGCTACTCGCGTTCTGTTATATTTAACGCGAGCGTTAATCATCTGAGCTACCACGGCTTATGAAATAAACACTAAATTTTATTGCCATACATAATCACACACTACATAATATGCTTTTGCTAAGTTTTAAAGATTCCATCAAACACAGGAATTCTATGAAGTTTATATTCCTTCCCAAAAGACAGCGTAAGGACTAATCTTACTGATCTGCTAATCAAGCTAGGCATTTTTTTGCTTTTGATAATTATTATCAATGATATACTTTGAGCATAGACGCCGCTGCCCGTCGCCGCACCGGTCTGAATATTTTCCGTCGGGCGTTTACAAGATTGTATACCACCATTCATCGTAGGCCAAGTAGGAACATTTTTCTAGATTTTCCTATAGTCGCATGTCGCCTCTTACTTCCTATGGGCCAAAATGGGGTGATGGATTCCCCTAAACCTCAGAAAGATCTCATAGCATTTGATAGATGGCAGTATAACAATCTTATTTAAGCCAGACTATCATGTTAGGCGCCATAATTAATGCCACTATCGCCATCTGGTATCAAGTAGCATAACTAGGAGATTTTTTCTAGAAAATTCCATACTAGAAACGTTCTACACCTAGTCAGTCGGGAGCGGTATGTACTCGAACATTCTTTCAACTTTCGGAACATTCTGTTTCCGTAAAATCCAATATGTAAAAGGCCAGTAAGGCCCGCGACCATAGAGTAGAGTAGAGACCATAGAGTATACAGAAATAGAGAGCCATCTCCTAAGATTTTTTGTCACCCAATATTGAATAGTGTCGCCGTCTGGTATCATATCCCTTGAACTAATCTCAATATCATGTTGATAAATAGCTGTATGTAGTTATGTATATACAGCTATCTATACTAGAAGGTTATATTTATATTTTAAGGGATTAGGGTTCAATTATAGATTTCAGTAATATTGTTACGAGCTTGAGGTTCGTGACAATAAAAATTGCCGATAGAATTACCTAAATTAACACTTTAATTTACTTTATACAAATTAAAGTTAAAACACTAATAATTAAACACACTAATTCACTTAATTCCGCTCCGAAGCTTCGCTTGTGTCGCCGAGTTCAACTCAACCTCGATCGCATCTTGCAGCGCCTATTTATTTAAATTAGCAAAGAAACATCCCGAATATTCAGGTAAATGCGCGCAAAGGGACGAGTGTGCGAGTATAGACTTTCCAGAAACTTGGCGCTGTCGGTTGAGAGATCTGTGATGTCATTTTCTGCAACGCTCTACTCGCTCTCGTTCCTGACACTAGATGGCGCTAGTATATCGTCGACTTGAGCGCGTAATACTGCCCCCTCCTAAGACATGCTCGTCCCGAGCATTATCGGCCCCATAATAACGCACCAAGCGATCCACATGGACGATCTTAGGAGTCCCTCTTGCGCCTTTCTGTAACGGCTCCGCAATGTCAAGGGCTGTCCTATCCCGTGGTGCACCAACATTGTACAATTTCGGTGCTCCTCTACTACGTGTCTAAGGTCCCCGCACGGCCGCACAACTTGTACATGTACGACACCAATCCTCGACATCGTCACGATAATGGACCCAGTAAAACCGTTCTCGTATCTCCCAGACGGCCTCCTGAACAATCATTATGGTACAGCTGTAGAACATCCGGTACTTTAGCTTTAGGGACAACCATTTGCAGACGACAGCTGTCTCCTCGACCATTGTCCCATTTACGGCACAGGACTCCATCCTGAAGCAGCAAGCTGTCCCATTGGGCCCAATAGCTTTTCGTGTTTGAACTCATCGCTGAGACGTCCCTCCACTTAGGTTTGGTAGCACGGGCCTTCATACATCCCAGGATCGGCTTGATGTCCGGATCTTCCTGCTGTACATGTCGTAGGCTGTCCGTCCACCCGTTGCTGAGGTGGTCTGTTCTGAGCATCCTCACGGATACCACTTCCTTACCTTGCCTACTACAATGGTTGCCATCTTCAGGACAAGGTCTTCTTGACAATGCATCCGTGTTGCCGTGAGATTTCCCGCTGCAGTGTCTGATAGTGAAGTCGTATTCCTGCTGCTGCTGGGCGGTGCTGTTAGCCGCACTTCCTTTCTGAGACCGTTCACCTTCCCTTCCTAGGGTGTGCTTAGGGCAGCTGGACCGAAGATGGCCCCTTTCCCCACAGCCATAGCACCTAGGGCTGTATCTTTTATTGTGGTCGCGAACCGTAACTGCTGTAACCTCCGTAGCGTGAGGTGAACGATGATCCTGTCGCCGCCATGCAGTGCCGTTAGCTGCACTATCCTCTCGAGATCGATCAACTCTCCTTTCCACGGTTCGCTTAGGGCAGCTGGATCGAAGATGGCCCTTTTCCCCACAGCCATAGCACCTAGGGCTGTATCCTTTGTTGCGGTCGCGAACTGTAGCTGCTGCAACCTCCCTGACGCGATGGGAACGATGATCCTGCCGCACGGCTTCCACTTCCAGTGCATGGGCCAAGGCGTCCCTAAGCGTCTCGTGGTGCCCGAGCCTCACAGCAGCTCTGACTTCCAGGTCGCGGATGCCGTCGATGAATGTCTGCACCAGGTTCCCTTCAATGAGCGCAGGTACAGACTGGTATGCTTTTCGCACCAGCTTCTCAACTTCTAGAGCCCACTGCTGCAGGTTTTCGTTGATGCGCTGCACACGATCTTTAAGCTGCGCACGAAAGACGTGTTCCAGGTGAGCGTCGCCATATCTCGCCTCCAATGCCTCAAGTAGTTGCTCATAAGTCACTTCCCCACCGAGAGCTTCCAGAACTGTTAAGGCCTGTTCGCGCAGGCCTAGTGTGAGAGCAGTCATGGCCTGACTTTTATTCCAGCCGTTCGCTTTCATAACAGCCTCGAACTGGATTTTGTAGGCTGACCAGGAAGAAGTCCCGTCGAACGGTGGCACCTTGAACCCACGTAGCGAAAGTGCTGAAGCTACTACGGGAGCTGTAGTTCCATCCCCAAGTTTGAGTTCGTTCAGCGTTTTCTTCACGTCAGCCATCACGTTGTCAACCCGATTGTTCACATGGTTGATTCGGGTTTCATATTCTTCGATTCGGGTTTCAGCTTCCGACAGACGGTTGTCGTGTTGAGCAACCCTATCCTTCACCTGCCTTATCTCTTTCCCAAAGGTAGCGTGAAGGTCCTTCATGAGGAGCATCTGTTCTTCCAACCGACGAGCCTGTTCCGCCTGCTGACGGGCCTGTTCCTCCTGTCCGCTCTGCAGCTGCTCTTTCAACTGGCGTGCCTGTTCCGCCTGCTGGCGAACCTGTTCCTCCTGTCGGCGAGCCTGTTCCTCCTGTCGGCGAGCCTGCTCCTGCAGCATCACCATCAGAGCACCTAAGTCAGGTGCAGCAGATGTAGGAGCTACCGACGGGCCTGCAGCCGGTGGCTGGCCCTCCGACGTCTGCGGCGTTGCACCACCAAATCTCCTCTGGTCCGTCTCCTGCTGGCGTTGACTTCGGGTACGGACACCCTCCGTTTCCTCCTTAGGTAAAATCGGCATTATTTTATCCCACTTCTGACACCAATTGTTACGAGCTTGAGGTTCGTGACAATAAAAATTGCCGATAGAATTACCTAAATTAACACTTTAATTTACTTTATACAAATTAAAGTTAAAACACTAATAATTAAAAACACTAATTCACTTAATTCCGCTCCGAAGCTTCGCTTGTGTCGCCGAGTTCAACTCAACCTCGATCGCATCTTGCAGCGCCTATTTATTTAAATTAGCAAAGAAACATCCCGAATATTCAGGTAAATGCGCGCAAAGGGACGAGTGTGCGAGTATAGACTTTCCAGAAACTTGGCGCTGTCGGTTGAGAGATCTGTGATGTCATTTTCTGCAACGCTCTACTCGCTCTCGTTCCTGACACTAGATGGCGCTAGTATATCGTCGACTTGAGCGCGTAATAATATCAACATTTATTTTTGTTATATATATTTAACATACACGATGTAAAAGCGTCTATTCCGCAAAATACAACACCAATCCAAATATGTCCACCGGGTTACCGGAGAGCGTCTATTTCCCACAACACTACACAAACATACAATGTGGTTCCAGCATGAAAATCTAAACAGACAACAAGAAACAGAGGGCTAATCCCAACTCAACCAAACTTATTGTAACAACAACCGAAAATCACTTATAAACTATAATAAAACAACAACTTGTTCAGACACCGGTAGCCATTATATTATATAAAGTTGCTAGGTACATGCCAGTTCGAGAATAACCAGAATTGGTGTAGTCGCCATCTAGCGCACCTTTTAGAATTTAATGTTAGAAAGTTTATGGGGATATAGTAAAAGATGGCATTAGTGTCTTTGCAAATTATTGAACCCAACCTAAAGTGTGGAAGTGTACCCCCCCCCTTTTTTTTTCATGGGGAAATGCCTACGCATACCCGCCTCGCGGGGGCAAGGACGGGTTATGTCGGACTCGCACCAACTAAAACCCCATGGTGTTCCACATTTGCCGCATATTGGCAGGGCTACGGGAACGCTTTCGCACACATCCGCGGCCCTACTAGCGCCTGCCGCCCCATGGCAGCACCTCCTCGGGAGAGGAAAATTCCTCCCCGTTCTCCTTCCCAGGTAAGGCGCACCAGAACACATGGCGCGCCTTCCTCCACGGCCTCCATTTACGTCTGTGCAACAGACGCCCCCGCGTCCGATGCACAAAGGCCATGGGGCCAGGAAAAACGAGCACTTAGAAGTACTAGCCTTCCCGACCCCAGCGTCGGATCTGGTCTATGGCTCTGCCGCCAACCAAGATTCGGCTGCGGAGGGTAGGGAGAGCGGCGCCTCGCAATACCGACAATCCTCTCCCCCCGCAGCCCCACCACCACCGCATCAACGGTGCGGCCCCGTTTGAGTCGCGAAGGATAGGGCGAGTGGCGCATCGCCATACCAACACTCCTCTTCCTCCGCGACTCCACCACGGCTGCAGCGGTAGAGGGTGCGCGAGTCCCCACTCGCTGCAGTCCACCAGCACACATCCGAAGTGGGCTCCCCAAGCCCACTCGGAGTGGCCACCTCAGGCCGGCCCTTCACCTCGGGCCAGCCACGTGGGTTCCTCTTTGTTCACCGTGGGAGACCAAGCCACGGCTACTAAGCCCCCCCGCCACGACAAGGCGGGAACCCGTTCGGGGGGGAAGTGTACCCCCCTGCCCGCGACCGAGGCAGTATTGAATTGGCGATGCAAGCGAATACTTCGAAGCGATTTGACTGTGAACTAAAGTCCAATTGTGTTTTATTAAACATTAGTGTTTTAAGTTGTAATAATTGTTATTCTGGTAATTAAAGTGTCAATTTTGGTAATTCAATCGGCAGTTTTTATTGTCACGAACCCCAAGCTCGTAACAATCAGCTTAGTCCAGCAGTAAATTTATACAGCCTCAGAAAGGGTGCGGCAGTGAGTTTGATTGTTTTGATAATGTAGATAATGTTTTGCACTAGTTTCGTGTTTTAGCTTGTACTAAATGATAGTGATAAGAAAGTTATTCATAACGCTGTTATTTAGAACAGTCATTCACCTGATAAAAGATAGTTAAAGAAGACTGCGTGGTGGTACGAATTTAGACGCATAGCACACGCGTAGGAAAAGGATCGATTACGGACTCAAAAGAATGAGGACCGTCGTAGTGAATCCGTAAACTTATTTACTTTAATTATGAACCCATATAAAACGGCAGTATCTTGCAAAAAAATTTATCGAGTGACGACCTGGTAAGAGATGCAGAAGTCGAAGGACACAGATGGCTCAGGATCGTACTTTGTGGCATTCCTTGGGGGAGGCCTATGTCCAGCAGTGGACTCGTGTAGACCTGTAATGATGATAGTGTCATGGATATGACAAGTTTGACTAGAATATAACATTAAATCCAATATATCGACCGACAGCGAATCGACGGCCGTCTAGCCCTTCAACCTCTAAGCGGTCGGATTCGACCGCGCACACCCACACCACTTTAAACCAATAAAACTTATATTTAGAGACTACTTTTCTATGAAGAAGTTTGGCATTATAGAATTAATATGAAATTTTCTATACTATACTAGGAACAGAAAGCCTGTTAGTATGTTCGTCAAAGTTTGAATAGATTTCCGTAATTAACAGAAGTTATTTCTTCCACTACGTAGTCATGAAAATGGCGTCGTCGTGAACATATTGTAAAACTGAAATGTCAGTACCGCCCAAATTTCGCAACAATCTTTAAAATAAACTTCTTGTTTGTTAGCCTTTAAAATCCACTGCTGATAACAGGTACGTCTACATTCTGGGAGATGACTTTAGAGAATGTAAAGATAATTTTATTTGTTAATGTAATCTGCTACTAATCGGGATGGATATTAATGTATAGAATATAGGAACACAGAAAATAAACAAACAATTATCCGTTACTTTTTGTCTTTATCTGGTGAAAATCTTCAGAGTAAGTTTTGCATGGGGATATATTCCAGAACGATGGAATACTGTCAAGTTTCTATTTATACCTAAGGCTGGTAGAAAAGACCACGCTTTACGTTTAAGTCCTTTAGACCTATAAGCCTATCTTCTTTTCTCCTTAAGACGTTGAAAAAGGTTATAGATAGATATATAAGAGATGTAGCTCTAGCTACGAGGCCCATACATTACAACCAGCATGCTTACCGCAGAGGCAAATCTACAGAAACAGACCTGATCAGTGTCATTGACAGGGTCGAAAAAGCATTGGAGTATATAGAAATAGCTCTTTGTGCCTTTTTAAATATTGAGGGCGCCTTCGACCGTAGCCTCACATCACTGCTGATTGGGGGCCTGACATCTAAAAATGTTCACACCACAACCATCAGACGGGTGAAGTCGATGCTCTCAAACAGAAGGGCAAAAATAGCGCTGTTTCAAACTTCGACTGAGGCTGCAACTACAAGAGGCTGTACGCAAGGTGGTGTTTTGTCACCCCTTCTTTGGACTCCTGCGGTTGACCAACTATTGTATAAATGGCAGACCTACGCATTGACACACTGGGTTATGCTGATGACCTTGTGATCATTGCGAGGGGCTTTTGCCAAAGTACTTCATCGTAAATAATACAGAGCCCTAAAGTGGGTAGATACCTCTATCTTCCAGGCAGAAATTTTCGCCATACTTCGGTATGCGGAAATCAATCTGTAAAAACACTACGTCAACCATATAATTTACATAAACTCTGATAGCCAAGCAGCACTGCTAGCGCTGAGGTCAAACTTAGTGAACTCGAAGCTAGTTGGAGACTGCGTGAACCGTTTAAACGCTCTGGGATGTAACAACAGGGTCGTTTTAAGATGGGTTCCGGGTCACGAGTGTATTGTAGGCAAATTTGCCGACAAACTTGCACGGGAGGGCTCAAAGTGCACACAATTTGGACCCGAGCCATTTTGTGGAATCTCAAGAAGCCTAGCCCGATTGACCCCTGAAACTCCTTATCACAATAAATCACTTAAGATCTGGTATGATACACCAGGCTTAAAACATTCTTAAACCTTAATCCGGGCTTTTGATCGTAAATTCGCTTCAGAAACTCTGGGATTAAGTAAAAATAAATTGCGCATTCTGGCAAGAGCCCTAACTGGACACTGTTGTCTTAAAAATCACAAGTCCATCCTGGGACTAAGCAAGTCAAGGATGTGTCGGTTCCTTTCCATAATGGAAGAAACGCCTCTACACATCCTGATTGCGGACCCTTAATGCGCAAACGTAACACTCATCTGGGAAACTACTCTGCCCAGAAGAAGTGAAATTGCTCACGGCTAAGCAACTCCTTCTATTCATTGAAGACATAGGGCTTAGCCGTGAACTACAGTTATAGCAGCGATCACAATAGATCTTCTAGGTCACAGTGATACTGGTCTCTTTCGCTAGACCTGCATAGCTGTTCGCACATAATAAAATAAAAAAAGATGAATGTGGAATGGTATATTGGGGCATATGAGTGGTGGCTGTATGTAAAAAAAAAACTTTACTTAAAACATGAATGTTTATTTAAAATAGTAAGAAAAAACAAAAATTAACAATTAATTTGAAGCATCTTTAAGTCAGCTATATTTTTTATTCCATTTACAATAGTGCCAATTTCTGCCATTGCTCCAATTCCAGTGTCTCCACATATGAGTTGCTTTTTAATTGGTGGTATTTCTTTGTGTCCCCATTCTTTTAATATCTCTATATGTTTCGATGTTATTGGATGCTCCCACATTCTAGTATTCATTGCAGGACAAAATAACAATGGTTTGTTTATATCCCAAGCACGGGTAGTGCAAGTCAAAAGATTATCACATAGTCCCTGCAACAGACGCAAATTTTTGCCTTTTATAAAACAGTATTATTTCGTATGCCATTTTCTGGCTGCATGAGAGAATTCTTCGTCTCATAGATAAAATACACTAAAGAATAAAATAATCATTTTCTTTAACATTTTTAAAATCTTTAGTTAATATTCATTAAATTAATTAAAGATGTTAGAAATTCACTAGCTAAGATCCGCATGATAAAATAAAATGGTGTATATCTACCTTCTTTAAAGCAATATGTAAATGAATATGGCGGGAATAGTGCATGCAATCGAGGGTGGGCGATGCTCTTCAGAGTAGTTAGATATGTCATTTCTATTTTACCACTATGCAGATCTTCTAATTCTAATTAATATTTAATATATCTATATATAAAAACCAATTGCTGTCCTTTAGTCTCGCTAAACCTTGAAACTGGCTCGACTGATTTTAATAAATTCTTTTGTGTTTGAGTGAGTCCCTGGACTGTTAATATTTATAATTCAACTTGGTAGATAGCACTATTGTCAAGAACTAGAAATAACTCAGGTGAGGTGGAGCAGATAGCCCTTCATGGTGAAATATTTAGTCACTCTCTCTCTCTGCATAACTAAAAGTAGCAAAACTACTAAAATGGCTTTTTATAAACTTAAAATAAAAAGGCCAGAACACTGTTTCATAGAATGAAGGATTATAGTCTATAGAATTTGTAGTTAGCAACCTAAAAGCTAACCTACCTGAGCCATTTTTGCCAAGGTATTGGCATCTAAAGGAGCTATGATCAACATATCTGCCCATTTTCCAAGATCAATATGAATTACAGGATCACCTCTTCGTTTCCAACTATTCCATTCTGTGGCATCGTCATAAACAACAACACCAGTAGGTAGTTCTGAGCTGTCGAAGAAGTGTTTCGCATGCTCTGTCACTACAATGGAAATCTGATTGAAGCAATACAATGATTAATTTCATATTAAGACGCTTCTCTTCTGGCTAATGAAAACAATGTTTTAAGCATAACCTCAAACTTATATTGTTGGATTCCATTTAATTTTATCAAAGATTCTATTAGTAAAGGTATTTTTAAAGCTGCAACGCTTCCTGTTGCACCAATAAGTAATTTAAAAGTGTGTTTATCCATGGCTCGGTTACAACAGTATTTTAATTACGAAATCGTAAACACGATAATTCGATAATTTTAAAATGGGCTTATAATTATAATGGCTTACGACTTACATTAAAAAGAAAATGCCACCATAGATAAATAAATATGTAGCAAGCTAAATGCCACTCCCACTCTTACTCTTATCTATGGAAAATGCACAGACTACTAAGAGGATACCATAGATTAGAGTAATATATACAGAAAGACGTAGACAGAGAACCCTATTCTCTGTCTACGTAGAAAGAGGATACTACGCATCATCATCATCATCATCATCATCATCATCATCATCATCACTACAGCCCTCCACAAGTCCACTGCTGAACATAGGCCTCCCCCAAGTAATGCCACAAAGCACGGTCCATCGACTTCCTGCATGTCTTACCAGGTCGTCACTCCATCTAGTGGGGGGTCGCCCTACACTACGCCTACCGGTACGAGGTTGCCACTCTAGAACCTTTCTTCCCCATCGGTTATCGGTTCTTCGAGCTATATGGCCAGCCAATTGCCATTTCAGCTTACTAATCCGTTGGGCTATGTCGGTCACTCTGGTTTTACTGCGGATATCCTCATTTCTGAGTCTATCACGCAGTGAAACTCCGAGCATAGCCCTCTGCATAGCTCGCTGAGCGACCTTGAGCGTCCTCATACGGCCAGCAGTGAAGGACTACATCTCAGATCCGTAAGTCATCACTGGCAACACGCACTGGTTATACACTTTAGTTTTCAGAGATTGAGGTATATACCTGACGAGAAGATGTGTCGTAATTTCCCGAACGCTGCCCAGCCGAGTTGAATCCGTCGATTGACCTCTCGGTCGAAGTTGGACCTACCTAGTCGGACTATTTGTCACAGGTAAACATACTAGAAACTTTTTTTTATTCAATGTAGATTATAAAAATACTTATTGAAAGTCATTTTTTTAATTTACCACTGGTTCGCAAAAAAACCTCTGTCCTGGGAAGAACCAGCAAGAAACCCAGCGGGACTATTTTTTTTAATAATAGCATAGCATACTCGTCAACAACTTCGAGCATAGTGCTCCCAACAACTACCGGCATAGGTGTGACATGGACATTAAACATGATCTTTGTTTTGTCCATGTTCATCTTAAGACCTATCCGTTGGAAGACACTATTGAGGTCATTGAGCATAGTGCTAAGGTCCTCCAGCGATTCTGCCATAGGGACTATATCGTCGGCAAATCGAAGGTGAGTGATGTACTCGCCATTGATGTTAATGCCGCATCCTTTCCAGTCCAGTAGCTTGAAAACGTCTTCCAACGCAGCGGTGAAGAGTTTCGGGGATATAACATCACCCTGTCTTACACCTCTCTGCAGTTGGATAGGTTTCGAACTCTGGTTCTGTACTCGGATAGCCATCGTAGCCGTACTGTACAAACACTTCAGCACTTCGATATACCGACAGTCAACTTGGCACCGCTGAAGGGACTGTAGCACCGCCCAAATTTCGACGGAATCAAAGGCTTTCTCATAGTCCACATATGCCAGGCAAAGTGGCAGATTGTACTCTTCGGTCTTCTGTACAATCTGCCGCAGGGTATGTATGTGGTCTATGGTACTGAAGCCTTTTCGGAAACCGGCTTTTTCGGGAGGCTGGAAGTCGTCGAGTCTGCATGCGAGACGATTCGTAATGACTCTCGAAAACAGCACGTAGACGCGGCTCAGAAGGGAAATCGGTCCGTAGTTCTTCAAGAGAGCGTTGTCTCCTTTCTTAAAGAACAAGACCACCGCGCTTCTGCTCCACGCCTCTAGTATAACTATAACTATATAACTCTAGTATAACTATAACTGTATAACTATACTACGCATCAGACAAGAATCTTAGAACAACCAATACGGAGCCAGTAGTTTAAGAGTTTGACATTTGTTTACTTCTAATTTTGAGGTATCATGCAAAAGTACATCATTGATAAAGCCTATTTACGTTACTTTTAAATTTTGTACTTATAAGGCAAAAGTACACCATTGATAAAGCCTGATTTCATTCACGTACCTAACAGCTATTCACCATTAAAAGTTGACAATTTTAAAATCTTTAGAACTTTTAATACAAAAATAAAACAACCTATATATTAGTTATTAAAGTTTTTATTTTTTCTTTTGAAATTATTTATAAACTTTAGCATTTGCGGCAATTGGTTACGTTATTTTAATCTCACAATATCAAATTCTTTTAAGATTTTAATAACTACGTTACACCAGTTCCATATACATTATTTTATCGTTATTGAGACAAAATATTCTAGAAGAGCTTGTTTATGACTCGGCATGTTAAGAAATCAAACGAATATTTGGATTTAATTTCCATATGTTTTTTTTTTAAATTTCATAAGAATTTGGTTTCTCTTCCAAATATTAGTTTGTTTCTTTTGCAACGGTTGAAATATACCTCACTGCATATTCTGAGGAATAGGTTGATTTTAGTTTTTACTTTAAGTATCTATACTCTCTGTAAGAAATCCATTGATGGACTGACGACTGACTTTTTTAGAGGACACAATACACTCCTTGTCCTCTTTATTAACAAATCTCATTACTTCAAATTTTTTTATGGAATTATTCCAAAGGGTTTTGTGCTCTGATGAATTCGTTACAGCTTGCTTTAAGGGCTTCACTTTGTTTCTCCGTCTAAGAGCTGTTTCCTTACATGAATCAAATAAGTCCTCGAAAAATGACAAAGCTTCTGAAGTATTTTTTGACGTCGAGTTTATTGGTTTTCTATCAGCTTAGTGAGCTGTAACATAAAAATAAATATAATGTTAGCCATAGAAACCCTAAATTAATGTTATTTGTTTCTCTTTTATTCTTATATATTTTTTTTACTTTTTATAAGCCAGTGCTTGACCACAATCCCTCCTGGTGGTAAGTGGTGATGCAGCCTTAGATGGTAAATCGCACTGTCTTAGCTAGCCTATTCACTCTTGCCTTGAAGATGCCCACATTGTATTCGGACGGAAAGATAGACGCTGGCAAATTATTCCACTCCTTTGCTGTACGCATTAAAAAATTCGAAGTAAACCGTTTGGTTCTAATGCGTGGAATATCAACAACAAAGGGGTAAAGACCCGCCAACCACCTAGTCGTACGATGGTGAAAAGGAGAGGGAAGAATTAAAGCGTGCAATTCCTGCGCACACTCTGCGAAATGCGTCCTATAGAATACTGAGAGGCTGGCTACTCTGCGCCTGTGCTTGAGGCTGACAAAGTTGGTTAATTCAAGAAATGTTATATTCTTTATATATTAATATATATAAATTACGTGTCACGGTGTTTGTCCGCGATAGACTCCTAAACTACTTAACCGATTTTAATCAAATTTGCACATCGTGTGCAGTTTGGCCCAACTTGAGAGATAGGATAGTTTTTTGCCCATGTGTGATTCACAATTTTTTGCGAATTTAAGAATTTTTAATAGGATATGACAAAGGGTCATCGAAAAGGGCAGAACAACGTCTGCCTGGCAAGCTAGTTCTTTATAATAATGTCCTCCAGATCGAATTTCGGTCACGGCGGCCTGCCTCAACGGAGACTAGCCATCGGCGCAGGACAGGATTATATTGCCTAAATCTACGCGCAAGTACAGGTGCACTCTCTATTTCCTCACTCTCAATCCGATGGATTTACAGTAAACTGACACGACTGGAGAGAGACCAGGCGCAGGATCAACGCCTTTACGAGCTTTCCGAGGCATGGGGGTAAGACACCGCCAACTTCTTGACTCCAGGCAGCTACTGACGATTTCTTGACAGGAAACTCAATAATTGATTATTGGCCCGACCTGATATTCGAACCCAGGACATCATGATCAGCAATCGCACCACTACTACCACTAGACCAACAAAGCAGTCAATCCTACATAATCAAGTCAATGCATGTAGCGTAGTCAAATCATACTACATAGTACATAATACAGCTTATAAGTATCCATGCACCCCTATGTAAAAATAATCTCCTCTATAGTTTTTCCTGGAATAGATCTCTGTTTAGTATTAAGGCCCGCTAATTGTATATTTAGTATATAGTTTGTTGTCAGTGTTTATGTAATATAATATTGTATGCAATAAAAAGTATAAAAAAGTAAAATAAATATCAGCTTTCTACATTTACATCCTCTGCTGGATTTAGGACTTTATAGATCAGTGAATATTTTTTACTAGTAGGCGTACATCTGTAAGCAAATCGTAAGACGGCCCCCCAATAAGGTATTGACCTGATAAGACATGCAGGAATATGATGTGTGCACATGGGTGAGTTCTGTGTATAACTACATTTCAGGTGAGGCCCATGTTCAGCAGTGGACTTTTGAAGAGGCTATAATAATGAAGATGATAAAATATTTCAATGTGCCTATAGCCATTACAAATTACAGGTTATTTGTGGCTGAATTGTTCAGACTGACAGTTATATGTGATAACTTGGCAAATGGCAACCATTGAATAATTATTTTGAGATTGCAATTTTAAGATTGATTTTATTATATCATAGGCAATCTGTTCACCTCTCACTTGAGAGGCACAGTGAAATCCTATAAAAAACATCAATACATAATGGAATTTAGTTAGATAACAAAAATTAGGAAAGAATTATTTCAGTGATATTGACAGATTATTCTGCAAGAGCCTTACAATTATGACGGAGTTATGCAGAATTATACTAAAAATACAAGATCAAGCAAATGTCCCTAATAGAAAAATAAGTAGATTACCATAGTTGTCCATTTCCAGAGCAGGTATTCCAGTATTTTTTTTGTCAGCCGTAGATAAGGTGGTAAGGCAAAATGGTGAAGAAGCAAACTACCGGTAACAAATCTCGCCCCGAAGTGCTTATGACACACAAAAAATTTATGTAGCTCTTCTGCATTGAGCTGCTTTAATTTTTCACAATTTATTTTTTCCACACACTTCAGTCTTAGCTCAGTCTTTGGAAAACAATGTAATTTAACATTATGACGCTTGCTTTCACAATGCGAAACACAACAAGCATTCTTCATGATGAGTACCAATGATGTATAAACTTATAGATACGTTGTCCGCACTCTAAAATGGCAAGATGAAATGAAGCCAATTGGCCACATCGCGCTTAGTCACGCACCAACCTGTCGCGCGACGCTACGTTTGTTTTTAATTTATTATATCGTGCTTCGTGTGTGTAAACCTGTGAAAAACATAAAGAAAACATGCCGTCGTGTGTTTTCAGACGATGTACAAATTATACCCCAAAAGTTAAAGACAAAAATGTGTCATTTCATGCGTAAGTTCACAAGACTACCTACTTTCATTTCATTTTATTCGACGACGTTGTCTAATGGCGGCCGGTGCATGCAGCTAGTAGTCAAGCAACAGGCATCCCGCCGTATCTACGGTGTCATATTTTCTTTCTCTTTCTTCACGCGTATAAGTAGTTCTAGTATTTTCGCCGTTTTTAAGTGCCGCGATGTTCGTTCATGACGTGTCTATATATAATACATTGATGAGTACACAATTTTTAACGTGAGAGAATAAGCATGGAGTTTAACACTTCAAAGTAATTTCATTCGATCAAATTCAAATTTCCTTAACTCTACCAAAATGTATTGAAATTGAAATAATGAATACAGATACAGAGTACCTTTTTAACTTAAATATATAAATAATGAAAGGTGTGTTCCTATATCCTCTTATTAGTCTCTGTTCTCTGTGAATAAGTTATGGAAGTTTGAAACTCAATCTGTGGTAATAAGAAATGTCATATTCTAAACTACGGGTCTGAATCTATGGTTGAAAGTAAGGGCTAATTTTTTTGTTCTAAGGCCAGCGCCATACTTGACGGAAATTCCGTCGCAGATCTTCCGCGGCGGAACGTCATTACATGTTATTGTATATAAATTACAAATAGCGGGTACACTACGCGGAAGATCGGTCGTTCCGTTGCTGACGATCAGTCACTCCGTGGCGGACTGCTTGCTCTCGCGTCTGCTCCGTCCTCCGCGCACCAATCTTCCGTCCGCGTAAGATCGGTAACGTCACGTTCCAGGTATTTGTATGCATCGCGCCACATTTGGCGGATAACTCGCGGTGACGGCGCACGCACAGGATGTTCGACACTGAACGATTTATTATCGAAGTGCAAAATAGAGTTTGCCTTAGGGACTCTAGAGAAAAGCCAGATAGAATGCCAAAATGAAAATTCTTGTAATGAATTATCAAGTAATGCAAACTCACAACTAACTGTAATTGAGAATTTCAGTTCAACTCAAACTGATGAAGTTCCAGGGACCTCTCAAACAAAAAGAAAACCTAAAGTGAAATAATTTGTCTCATTTACACTATTAATATTTATCTTACTTTAATGTAACGGTCAGCCTTTTTTCAGGAGATATAGCCATTCTAAGTTTTGTATTTTGCTTGGTAATATAGTCCTTCGTTAAATTCAACAATACATCAAATGATTGTACGGACTTGCGATAATATTCGAATGCTTTGTCTGGATTATGTCTAACAAAGTATGAAATTGCCCAATTTCTAGTCGAACACACCGTATAACCGTTGGCAGTCAACTGATAATCTGCCACCGAATATTCAGTGTGGCTGCAACTTATGGTAACGGATTTACTGTGCTTTGTGGCATTCCTTAATGGAAACCAATGTTCAGCAGTGGACTTGTGAAGAGCTGTTATGATGATGATGATATACGCATTATCTATGTAAATGACTAGCTGACAAGCAAGTTTACATTTTGAGAAGTGACAAATGCGAGTGAGTTTGACTAGTAAACACTGTCAAGTGACAACTAGCAAATGTTCACACATGTCGTAAGTGGATATATAGTAAGGTTATGTGGAATTCCGAGCTGCATAGTAATTCTAGTACTCAAAATGGATGAGCAACTGCGCCTACTAGTTCATAATATTGATAGCATATCGGCGTTTCATTACCATCATCATTATATTTATAAAATTTAGCGATTTAGTATCAAGTAAACAATCGTGTATCAATAAAACTTGAACTTTAATGTTATCGTTCTCCGATCACCACACCATTGTTAAAACAATAGTGCAAATCAAAATTAACCATTAAAACGTAAACCAAAACTATTCACCAACATATGCATGTCGTGACGTGTTAGCTAGAGCGGTGGCGGTGGGCGGGTGAGAGGAAGCGAGGGTACGTGGTAGAGCTACTTGTCCAAGAATAAAGCAGGCTGCTATTCACTTGTTAATATTCATTTGGCTCGGTTTACACTGTCACTTCTCAAAATGTATATAATACATCTTTGACACTTAGACACTTGTCACTGCCGTTTCACTCGCACTAAGCACTTATCATTTGTCAGTTGGACTTGCCACTTACACTTAACATTTCTCAAAATGTATACCGGGCTTACATCGGGTAGAATAGAATAGAATAATTTTTTATTCAGTATAGATTACAAGTAATTATTATCGAAAGTAAATTTTTACATTATCACTGGTTTGAAAAAAAAACCTGTTTAAAAATCAAGGACGTATTATCAGCAAATAATACTATATCATGATTATCCCCTACAAGGGAAGGTAAGTCATTAATATACACTAAAATAGGAATGGGCTAAATATTGGGCCCTGAGGGACGCACATCTGTACGGGCCATCCGGAAGAACTTTTACTATTGATAATAACTTTCTGCGCTCTATTACTAAAATATGAAATAACTAGTTTAAGCGCTGTGTTCTTGACACACTAGTACTGTAGCTTCCTGATTAGTGTCTCATGGTGAACAGAGTCGAAATCCTTGGAAAGGTCACAAAATATAACCAAAACATCCTCTGATTCTCCCATGTACATAAAATATGTTTTATAAGCTCAACTCCGGCATCGGTTGTCGAACGACCTCTTGTAAAACCAAATTGAACAGTTTGATTGAATCGACAGAGAAATTCTCTTTCTACGGTTTTAGGTTATACAATAATCTTTATGACTTTTAAACATATTAAGATAAAATTTTAACGTATATTTATAAAGCTTTGTAACGAAATTTAAAATAACAATTGACTTTTATACGTAATACCAGATAAAATGTACTATACTTACGAGTGAAATGATATACCGGTGAGTTTACGTTCACCATCACTTTTACATCCTAAGACACTACATCTAACCATTTTTAAAGTTTTTAATTGTTCTAAAAACTGAATTGAACGAGATTCACCAATTTTAAGCTCACAAAACACTTTTTTTCTCACTTAAACCAACTTGTAAACTCCTTAGATCGCTACGAACTGTCAAAGTTGTTTAGCAAAGTGTAGTTTGCTTAACAAAAAACCGGTACGGAGAAAGGGACAAACAATCACACCGCTCTGTCTCATTTCTATGCAAGACGTATACATAAATCTATCTTTTTCGTATGCGAATGCGAAAGAAGACGTCAATTTGTCTATAGGTTTCTCTGTCTACGCTTTGACTGATGCGATTTTGTTTCTCTGTTTACGGTATTTAGTGTCTTCGCATGTGAACTATTAGAGAAAATGACGAAACAAGTGCTTCGATGTTGATATAAGCCTCAAACTATTTTAACCGCTTAGGCGCCTTATGAACTTGGGTGACTGTCTTCATCGACTGTCTGCTGGGTTGAACTGTCGTCAAATCTCCTAAAAATGTGATGCATCAGCATATTATGAAAAAATAATCTATTAAAACGAAGATCCTGAATTAAATGAAGACCTGGCTTAAAAACAAGCATCCAAGCCAAAAATCTTAACACAAAACTAAATTCATATGATTTATTTTTATTTTTATTGACAGTTAATCGTGGTCCGCGCGAGTAGTAGGGTTGCTTGGGATACTCGTTGGTCTTACAAAACTTTGTTTTCACGTTACGACAAGCAGCTAATAGTTATAGTGATATAGTTTTATACATATTTTCTTTTAAAATTTGCATTGTATTTTTTATCCAAGTGTGGTAAGAGATGGTGGGTAATGTTATATTGTGAATTTGTGCAGCGCCACAACTAAATTACGGTTAAATTGTTGACTATGGATGGAAACGCGAAATATTACGAGGGCTGCGGACAAGAAGGGCCCATTCGTTGTATATTTTTGTGTGAATTTCATCCCACAGCTGGACCCAAGATAACGTGCCAAGTACCTGAAAACTATATTTCGAAAGATATTTTCGATACCGTGAGCCATTATATTATCCCAAAAGTGCAGCTGCAGAGATCTACTTTGACTGTGTAAGTTTTGATGTTGTTTCTTATTTGATGGCATTTGTTTTAGGAGAAAATCTTATTATTCTTTGTTACGGCGTATCGAATTGTTTATAAACATTAAACATTTTTTTATTTATCAAATCGGTAACGAGTTGTCTTTAATTTATTATTTTTAATGTGTGGGAAAATGTGTTTTAAACAATATTTCTAATAATATTTTTTCATTACGGGGCTACATTTTAATAATTATAATAACAATTAAGCATAATTTTAATAATAATAAATTTTTAATACCTTCCTTGTTATTTTCTTAAATATTGTTTTCTTATAATAATTTTTGTTCTCAGAACTCTCCTTGGTTCCAAGATCCTTGGCTTCCCTGTACGAATTGACAATAAGAAATATGCAAGAAATGCATACTATTTTAATCTATGCTTTGTATGTGATGCATGGGCGAGAACGGTACATCTTGAACCCTTGGTAAAGAAACTCACAGAATACCTCGTAAGCTGTTCATTTTTTAATTTAAAATATCTTAAAATTATCTACTTCTTTTCACATTTGAAATTATATATTTCTCTGGTTTAGTTATCAATGGAGTTAGAGACTGAATGGCTATCAAAACAGTCCAAGTCTGGTGATGCTAAGGATCTAGGTGGCTTGATGAGGCAAGTTATGCAAGACATAAATAGCAAAAGAATGTGCACTTTGACAGGTGAGGTTACATTCAAATTATAATTGTAGTATTAAAACAAATGTTAATATGCCATAAAACTGACTAGGTTTTTGGTTAATGTTTTTTACATTTGGTTTTGTTGGGATTGTTTTCTGTTTGTATTAAACCATCATCATTACAGCTCTTCACAAGTCCACTGTTTAAACATAGGCCTCCCCTTGCAGTACCAGAAATTGAGCTCTGAACTGACTGTGTGTTCTTTGATTTCCTGTGTGTCCTGTCAGACTGTCGCTCCATCTAATGGAAGGCCACTTTTCATTTTGTTTCAATTATGGCTGAAGCTGCAACTTGAAAAATTTTTTCCCACCTGTTGTTGGTTCTTTGAGCTACGTGGTGGGCCCTTTGCCACTTTAACTTATCGTTTAGTTAGGTTATGTTGTGTCAGAATCTTTTTTATCTTCATTACAAAGACTATCATGCAGAGCAGCTCCGATCATAGCTCTCTCCATAGCTCATGTATGATAAGATGCTGCTTCTTAAACTCACACAATGTGAACAGGGAATGATTACATAACTATTACTTATATTATTGCATTAGTGCAACATTGGGCATAGACTGATGATTAAATAATGAATAAGTGCCCTTGAGTTTGCTGTGCTATATTATTTCCTGTGCATGTGGTAGCTTCAACGCTGTTGTTATGGTTGAGATAGCTCAGGACAAGGGAGATCTCAATTTAAAAACGCCAAAAAACTTAAAATCTATTGATGCTGCTCCACATACTTCGCCAGCCTGAAGATATTTTACATTTAGCATAATACACGCTATTTTTATATTGCCATCTATGGGAGCCTATTGCAACACATTGATTAATATTCTAATATAATTTACATGACTGAGCTAGTAAGATTTGAAAATTATTTAAAAAGTGTTAAGTACCTGCATTAAAATAGAATTAGTTGTAGGTACAACTCAACTACTAGGCTGCACTAAAAGTATCGGGAATGGAATATTTCCACTGTTCCGGTCATATTAAAATCTTGTTAATTGAAAACTCCTTGGTTTTAAAAATCGAATACAATTTATTTATTTAAAAAAAGATTCTCGGTCTTGCCACAAGATTTTGTCAAACTTGTTTAGTCGTTGAGAAAATGGAATTGACTCGAGAAAATTCAAGAGCGATGATTTATTATGACTTTCGAAGTGGTTTAACACAAAAACAGTGTGTTGACCGGATGAATTCTGTATTTGGTGATGAAGACCCATCCAAAACCACAATTTATCGCTGGTTTGCTGAATTTCAACGTGGACGTGTCAAGCTCAGTGATGATCCCCGTCAAGGTCGTCCAAAAACTGCAGTCACCCAAGAAAACGTTGATGCTGTGCGTAAGCTGATTGAAGAAGATCGACATGTGACATACCGCGAAATTCAGGCCACTTTAGACATTGGCATGAGTTAAATACAAATAATCTTGCATGAACAATTAGGTGTAAAAAAGTTGTTTTCCCGATGGATACCGCATTCGCTCTGTGAAGAGCAAAAAGCGGCTCGCGTTACTTGGTGCGTCAGAACTCTCGAAAGATTCCACGCAGGATCCTCAAATGTATACAACATCGTATCAGGTGATGAATCCTGGGTATACGCGTACGAACCCGAAACAAAAAACCAGTCACGAGTTTGGGTGTTCGAAAATGAGTTAAAGCCAACAAAAATTGTTCGTTCACGGAGTGTTGCAAAAAAAATGGTGGCCACGTTTGTCTCCAAAACCGGCCATGTTAAGACTATTCCTCTTGAGGGACAAAGAACGGTTAATGCAGAATGGTATGCTAGCATTTGTTTGCCACAGGTCGTTTCTGAACTCCGTAAAGAGAACTGAGAACCGCCGCATCATCCTCCATCACGACAATGCGAGTTCTCACACTTCACACGGAACAAAAGAGTTTTTAGAGCAAGAAAACATAGAATTATTAGACCATCCGCCGTACAGCCCCGACCTAAGCCCTAATGATTTCTATACTTTCCCTAAAATAAAGAATAAATTGCGTGGACAGAGATTTTCATCACCTGAAGAAGCTGTGGACGCCTACAAAACGGCCATTTTGGAGACCCCAACTTCCGAATGGAATGGTTGCTTCAATGATTGGTTCCATCGTATGGAAAAATGTGTCAAATTTCGCGGAGAATACTTCGAAAAGCAATAAATACATTTTTAAATAGTAATGTTGTGTCACTTCCTTGATTCCCGAAATTTTCAGTGCCGCCCTCGTATTAAAAAAATAAAAATATCAACAGAAAATTCCACAAAAACAGAAACTTTATAAGCCAATACTTTGTGTCAAATTACAGTTTCCATAATACTGTACATCCTGATAAGCCAGTATTGGTTGCATTATTAAATTTGTTTAAATACTATTTAGGTATGTAATTGATATGAAATCTGTCGTAAATTATGTCGCATGTTGTTTTGTTGTCTCGTTTATCTATCTGGCGACCGTGTTCGCCATCTTCTTTGCGTATGGACCAATCAGTACAGCTATATTTGCCAGTCAATTTGTCGATTTTTTTTAGTTTTGTTTAAACCTAAGTTTTTTTTTAAAGTCTTAACCTACTTTAGTTTACCTTGAAAACTCACATTATGCAATTTATTTCTATTTATTTGTGTAAAAACTTAGTAAATAAAAAATGACTCAATAAGTATTATGTAATAAATAATAATCTATACCTATTGAATAAAAATTATACATTTAATTTCATCCTGTAATTTAAAACTGCACACGCCTTACTTGTATTTTTTGTAGATTTATCATTTTTATTATTACAATTATAGTAAAATGTACTAAAACACAATAGAAAAGCCGCGCTAATTTAAATTTTGTGATACTTAATAATATATATATATATATACTACCACGCCATCTCAGAATACCAGGCCAAAAGCAGCTTAACGCTGCTGTGTTTCGTGTGGTAAACGAGGCATTTCATATTAGTCTACACGGGTGACAATTGACAACGCATCTGCATTTTGATTCGTAATCGAGGATAGATTTAGATGTCTATGGGCCACAGCAACCACTTACTATCAGGTGGACTGTGTGCTCGTTTGTCACCCTGATTCTAAAAAAAAAACTTTAATATAAATATTTGTGAACACAACATTTAATAAAGGTATAAAAACAGCTACTTGACAGATATAACATTTATCGAAGGTTAATGTGTAAATTAAAATTATAATACGTTCGTCATGTGTGTTGTGTGGCGCGTTGGGAAAACGGACCTCTCCCAGCTTATGCTGACGCCGAAACAACAGCGCTGGTTTTCCATGCTCTCTAACTATCCAGATATTAAAGGAAGCCTGTGCCCAGCTATGAGAAGTACAACCATCTATTACAACCTATAAAATTCTACTGCTGAACGTAGGCCGCCCCCGTAGATTGACCCATAGGGAGGATCTCGCCTTAGATTGACACGCTTGGCGAGCGGTTTGTCAACTGCAGTTTTTTTTTAAATTATTTTGAATTGTTATGAGGAAGATGCTGCTGCCCATCACCTGTTTCAATTTCCCCCTGTCGTCTCTAACGACACCCACGGGAAGATATAGGCTAGTGGATATTCTTACATCGCCATTACACGGCAACTGTGAGACGTAAATAGGCTGAAACTAACTAATGGACGACACACACGGTCACTTCAACATCATTCCAACTGATCAAGTTCAAACTAGGACGGTTGATATTTTTTAAATTATCGGATTTTCGATATAATCATAAACACACCTGTCGCCCAGAGGGGTGGGAAGAGACTACGGACTTCCACTTGGCACTATCCTGACACACCTCTTTCGCCTCCTTTACATCCATATACTACGCATACATGCTCGTCGGTTAAGGGTGCTCCTAATGTGGCCCATTTTCAAAATATCGCCAATTTGGTCGATGAACCTTCTTATAGGGCGTGCCTTCCCGACTCTGCCGTTCACATCTGCACTATAACTTTGCTTTGTCACTCTTTTTTGTTTTCGAGACACCGATAAATAAACTTATATATAAAACTCCTATATTGATATATTTATAATTATCGATATATCAAAAATTCAATATTTTAGAATATATTAACAGTCCTAGGTTGAACTGATGAGTTGAACTGACCGTGTGCGTCGTCCTTAACTCTAAAAAGCTGTAACTTAATTTTTACTCTAGCATAAGCGCTACATTACTTCGAATAGTAGTAGATTAAGACAAAGGCTATGTAACTGCTCTTGCGCTATTGCATAAAAGTTGTCATGTATAGTTTAATATGTCATGCGTAGTTAATGCTGATGCGTCTGTTAGTGATCGTGAAACTTCGGAAAGACTTCTTATAATAAACGTAGAACTATGCTGCAGCTATATTATGGATGTAGTACGAATCTCACACCTGTGAGAATACCTGTTCTACCTACGTGAAATAGCAGCTTAATGGCTGCTGTGTTTCGTAGAGTGAGTATAGAGAATTGGACACTACTTTTACGGTCTAGAAGCGAGCGAGCGAGAAATAACTTAGTTCATAATCAACATTTTAAAACATTTTTGCTTGAGGTAGTTTTTAATCCTTTGCGTTGAAAGCCTTGGAAGGTTGATTTTTTTTAGATTAGAAAGTTCTTAGCATAAAATGTCATTTTCTTCCTCATCCTCTTGCTACATCCTAACGGAGAGATAGTCAAAAAGTTATTTGTGGTTTATTTCATAGTAAAGGGGGATGCCCATATTAGGCCATGGAACGCCCAACAATGTGCATTTGTTAAAAAAATATATCTTTATTTATGGTTATTAATCGCGGTATTCATTTATCCTAAAACAATGGGAATATTTTTGCACAAATTAAAAGTACCGAAAAGATAAAAATAAAATTAGGTAAATACGTAATTCATTAGTCTGTGAATAAAATAAAAAATGTTGCCAATCACAAAAATCATTAAAAAATCGATTCCCCTTTTCGATCGATTACTTATGGTGTCATTATTACAATGCTTATATGATCTTTCGATAATTATTACGATGTTATGATATAGGTTTAAAATAACCGTTGACAATGGATATTTATCCAAAGCAGTCGATACGCAACCGTTATTAACCAAATGTTTACCGACTACAGACGAAAAAGGATGGTTATGTTTTTACTGTGTGTGCGGATTAGGCTATGTTGAATCGTTTTTTGCTATGGTGCTTAAAACGTAGGATGCATTTTATTATTGAGGGAGCTACTATCAAAGAATATTTTATTCGCTTAACTCGTAAAGTACTTGACCAACTTTAAGAATTCTTTCACCACTAGATTGTTATGTATAATTTTAGATATCTAATATAGGGTTAATTTTATTATAGAGGGCGCTACTTTCAATGAATAGGTTTTTTGGCTAATCTCAAAAATTACTAGACCGATTTTGAAAATTCTTTCACCATTACATTGCTAATGAGGGCGTTAGCTGTGTGATAAATTATATTATTACAATAAATAATTGTGAGATTAATATTTTCTAAATAAATAAAACTAAATACCTACCTAAGATGTTCAAATCCAATTATTATTTTTACAATTTAAGAATCGTATTTACACACTTTACTTACTCAGATTGATTATTGTAGATAAAGAGGTAATAAACCTAAAGTAAAAGAGCTCCGCTTAAACGAAAAAACTATTTATTAGAATAAAACTAAATGTTGAAAAAAAGTGGTTCAGTGCGAGTCGGACTCGCAGGCCCATGAAGAGTTCAGTAGTAACAAGCATATATTTTAAATCGAGTCAAAATACCACTATCATTATCACCAGCAACAAATTATTTTGTTTTTCATAGTGTTTGTATAAATAACAAAGTTGTTTTTGCGGTTCCTTAAAATGTGCTACTTGTATCAAAAAAAGGAATATTATACATTAAAGGGGTTTCTGTGGTTTATTCATTACCAAAGAGAAAAAACTTATTGCGCAAAATAGGTTTTTATTAATTTCAAGTCATCAAAAGCGGCAGTCAACCATTAAAAACTAAAACAACCGTTGTTATAGGCTCGGTTGAATTCATTGACAACCTTCACATTTATAGTTATGATAATTAAACAAGCGAATTACTAGCTGATTTACCAAGAATTCTTTAGAGTATAACAAAACGCTACTGCACAAGTTAACTGTTATTCTTATCTGTTTTTAACATAACATTTAAAATGGAATCATGTTATGATAATTCAAGAAGTTAATTTCCAGCTGATTTACCACGAATTCTCTAAAGCATAACAAAACAATACAGCACAAGCTAACTGTTCTTAAAAATACATTTGAAATAGTTTCAATAAATAAAGGAAATTATATTTTAAAAAGCGTGCAGAACTTAAAACGCGTCAAAGATTATTCTTTTTATGATATTATTAATCGAATAAAAATCGATATCATTCCATAGATTTTATGACCGTTAAGTGGCAACATCGTATCCGACAGGTAGGCCGCTGTCACTGTTATGTCACAAGAATTAAATTACGTGTATTGTTATCGTGTTATTGTTTTGTTGTATAAGTAAAATGCAATTGTTGATCTCTCAACAATTGGTTCGAACACAGCAGGTAAATAGTTGGTACATATCACGATGTGGTATGTCTTCCTCTAAGAAATGCTTTATAACTGAGTTTACTTGAATAATATCAATATAATAATTGTAGCTTCTTTATTAGGTACAAGTTTCGAGTACAGTGAACGTGTAGTGTGGCACTCGCAAAATGCACCAATAGTTCGTCTTGAACATCTATACATCAGCTGTGGCACTGACACTTATGAGAATAAGATCACACACATTGTTTGTCTTCGATTTTCCACGTGAGGAATTATTTGCGCTACGTGAGGTAAGTGTTTAACATGTTTAACATTTCAATTTATTAAATGTGATCCATATATCTGATAATTATACATGTTTTTACACTGATTGTATATCAACTCAAGAACTTGTTTTATTTTTTCACATCTGCCCTAGCTATATCTGACAAACATACTAGCTTATTTATGAGATTAACCAGTTTTATCAACTACCAAGAAAGGAGACAGTTGATTTTTCATTGTTTTTGGACTGCTGGTAGTCTGTCAGTCCTTAATTATTAAATAATATAGGGCATTAAATCCGTCCTTGTGCAGTAACATTTAACTTGATAAATATTTTATTTATATTTGAGTTTGAAATATATCTATTTTATTTTTATTTTTTCACTTTGACTTCATTTTTTGTATTTTACATTGTTTCAGTTGTCATGCCGTGTATATCATAATTGCTGGCAATGAACTGATAGAACAGCATCATGTTCAACTGCAGAACGGGAACCATCTGAATCATCTAGTCCGTCCTCGTTGCAATCTGAAGTGAGTAATGTATTGCACCCAGAACAACAAAGCTTAGATCATACATCACACAGTGTACTGCTAACTAATTATATAAAAGCACAATGTTTTTTACAAGGTTGTAACAGTTCCATCAGCATTGCAAGTATGTCTCTTTTGTGATTAACTACATTTTGCGATAACAAACATACATAGTGACAAGTACTATGTATGTGTGTTATACTTGGTAGAGCCATGCTGCAGTTATATTAGAAGTATAGTTGTAGCATGAATGGGTCGGCTCGACCGGGGAAGGAGCACCCTCTCACAGAATACCAGCGTGAAATAGCAGCTTAATGCTGCTGTGTTTTGTATGGTGAGTGTAGAGAACCGGAGACCCTTTTTACTGGAAACGAGAAAATGATCTTAGTCCTCACGGGTGACAACGCATCTGCATTTTGATTTGTAATCGAGGATAGATGTGGATGTCTAAGGGTCGCAGAAATGTCTCCAGCAGATGGTGAATCTCAGTTAATGACAAGATATGCTAATAAATCCAGAGCCGTGACTATGTGTCGATATGGGTAGTAGAGGTGGTGAATGGCATTTTTAAAACTGAATTTAAAATATTTCATCAAAATTACTTTAACAGGGCTTCTACACATTTGATGATAGACTGCTGTGGCTTCTGCTATAGTTAATAAATTCCACACAAAAATAAGGGACAGGGATGATGCGGCTCAAATACTTGAAATAGTTCATCAAAATATGGAGACAGATAACGATTTTTCTGAGTATGCTAGGGAAAACAATCTAAATAGAGCTAGGGCAGGCAGACTTTAGAAATATAAATGTAGACTTTAAAATGTTAGGGAATTTCCTGTTTTAACTTACAGCGACTTAATATTAATTGCTTGTGTCACATACCAATTAAAGCAAGCTCGCTACTATTATGGTGAGCATATAAGATTTAATGGTTGCTACCGGATAAAACTCTGTAATAACCAGAGGAGCAGCATTATGGAAGGAATAAAGTTAAGCCCTAGCTGATCTTTACTTAGTGCTAGAATTGCAAGTCATCACTATTAGTCGTAAAGTGTATTTTATTATATAAATTCTATATAATATCTAATATATAAATTCTTTTTTAGGAAGGATGCTTGGTACTACCACCTGCTTAGGACCCTGTAATTAATGAAATTAAAAACCCAAGCATACCACTGCAAGACTTCTAGACACAGTAAGTTCATTCTGTAGATCGGACAATAAATAAAAATTAAAAATCTGAAGGTACTCCGGGTTAACACTGACATTGGGACGTCGGTCACCTCAGTCTGCCGTAACCATGGGTGCTGGAAAGCACCCGAAATGTCTGGAATTAAAAATCAAAGAAATAAAACGCGATAAAATCGATAAAAATAGTTGTTAAAAAAACTGCATTTGTGAAAATAAAAACTTCAAATATTTTCAAAACCCCGACTTTTTTTAAAGCAATTCCTTTACCATTTCATTGTTTTAATCGCATATTATCATATCTATATGCTTTTATATGTGGGCACTCATGGCCGAAGTGTCTATGAAGACTGGGCATTCCCCTTTGGAACTCTTATATTTATTCAAGTTGCCTATTGCCATCAATCAAAGAATAATATATAGACAGCACTGACTTATAAATTATGCGCAAAGTACGCGTGCACTATTGTTTAGTTTTGGACAGTTGGTTATAAAACGTATCTGATATTTAAGGAGCAACTTTGGGCGCCAAAATGAATAGTAATTACGAGGTTAAACGCGTCATGAATCAAGGTTCAGTCTTAAATAAAATAATCTTACATGTTCATAGGGAAATATACACTTTTTTAAACTATGCATTTATTGCATAGATTACCCCCCTTTTTTAGGCCGTAATCTGTGATTGATACATAGAAATACAAACTGTGGCTCGCGACTTCACTGCACTAATTCGCTCAGGGTGTGAACGTAAAAGAACTTATGGGTTATTGGTTTAGGCAGTGTATTTCATATCTAAGGTTTGAGCGCTCCTCTAAAATAGCGATATCGATCGATGGGAGCACCACACACCTCTTCGACGGCCATTAGATTCAGATAAAATCAAAAGGAACGTCGCGTGTTTGCACTGGTGGCGAAAATAAGAATTTATAATGAAATAATTTCATAATAACTTGGAATTGTTTTTACTTTTTATGAATTTTTGACATCCACCAACTTCTTTGCCGTATTTTTCATTTTCTTTCACCTGTTTTCTTGTATTTATAATAAAAATAACTTAAGCTAAATGTTATAACCGGCACAACAATCTCGATGCCCGACATGCTTGCCTCTTCAGAATAAGTTAGCCCGTTCGCAAGCGTGTGGATGGCAACGTTTGATTCCCAAAATCGAACCAAACGTTAGTAGATATTTGGAGCTTGTGCAAACACATTGGACATATTTCCAATACTGTAGGTACTGCTGTTGACTATTCATAAACATTAGTAATATATCAAAATTATGATAATTTAATCATGTATTAACAATTTAGTATACAAACACATTAAGAACCGTTTAAAAGCGGGGTAATTAATACTGTATTTATCTAATGATTGGAGCCACTTTGTTTTTGTTGCGTTTAATTTATGTATTTTGAAACAAATGTTCTAAGTTTATGTAATTAATATGAGTGGATTTGGGCACAATATACTTTTTATTAAAATTAAAGTTATGATTCGCCATCACGTCTTGTTTTGTTCACTTGATTGTACACCACCGCCGTCACCTGGACGTCAACGAGAACGATATGACGGCGCCGAGGTAACGACACGTACATTTACTATAGCCGCTTGTCCACCACAATCCCGTAGCTCAAGCGCCGTTATCCCGGCCGCCCACGGCCGCCGAAGCTTGGAGTAGGAACTCAGGCCGAAGTACCGGCAATACAAAACACATTTAAACCATCCACCAGTCCATCCACACCGGAGCTGGTAACGTCGCACCGCGCCGACGCACGACAGCTATAACTAACTAACTGGACCACAAAGATCGTCGCGGTGGACAAACGATCGCCGTCACGTCATCTTGATCTCGGCCAGAAATAATCTCGTTCTCGTTGACATTTCGGCGACGGTAGCGATGGACAATCGCCATTTTGAGTGCTTTATAAGTATAGGCAATCGCTTACCATTCAGGTGAGTTATGTTTTCGTTAGTCATCCTTATATTCAATAAAAACTGACGTACAATGTTAGTGCAACATGGAAGAGGATCATCCATATGGATCGACTGGCGCGTTATAATGGGGCGATGCTCGGGACAAGCATGTCATAGGAGGAGGCAGTGTTGCGCGCCACAGTTGATGGCACTAGCGCCATCTATTATTGAACACAGGAACTAAGCTTTCTAGATAACTCCACACTTGGAATTTTCTACATCTAGTCGGGCGGGACCGGTATTTGCTGGAATAATCTGGATGTTTCGGTGTAAAAAAAGTAAGTGAAAGTGAAAGTATTGAATTGGCGATACGAGCGAAGCTTTCGGAGTGAAATAAAGTGTGAATAATTATTAGTGTGATTTAAGTTTTAATTGGTGTTCAGTAATTGAAGTGTCAATTTTGGTAATTCAATCGGCAGTTTTTATCGTCACGAACCCTAAGCCCGTAACAATATATTTTTTTGTGCGAAGCGAAATGCACCGAACCTTAAGTCGCGCTATCAAAGTTTTGAAGTTACTGCGCTTTATACAGAACACCTCCGGACTAACTAACACACGCAGGAACTCCTTGCCCAGCGGGAAACTGGAGAATGGGAACATAACTCACCTGAATGGTAAGCGATTGCCTATAGATACTTACATCTATGCTCGATTAAGAATCAATTGGAAGCATTGTCACCTCACCTCATAGGGACCTTTATACATTCAGATTTATCCCCACATGTCAGGATTTTGGGCTCTTGTCAGTATTGCGGTCGGATTTTAAAATAGTCAGGCTTTTTCGAATTTTTAATAAAATACAGTACCGGTTTTAGCGTGGGAGGGGTTTACTTTGCGACGTGGATGGATCGTGAGAGTGCATAAAACCAATAATCGATCTGGTTTTTTTTCACACTTGTTTTTTTTACTTTAGTTGTGTTAATTTACTATTGCAACAAAATGTCAGGACTTTTTAATTTTCCATACCATACTTAAATATGAGTATCATGCTGCTAATTCATTTCACGCTGTCGAGTCGAGTCGACCCATCCTGCGGGAATATGGATGTACTAAATAAATTAATTTAACATATTAAGTAAATTAATTTAATTTTATACGTGGTAGAGCCACGCTGCAGATATTATGGTTGTAGCAATGAACGGGTCGGCTCGACCGGGGAAGGACCACGCTCTCACAGAATACCAGCGTAAAATAGCAGCTTAATGGTGCTGTGTTTCGTATGTTTAGTGTAGAGAACTGGAGACCTGTTTTACTGGAATTAATGCATTCCACCTTAGTCCTCAAGGGTGACGACGCATATCTGCATCTTGATTCCTAATCGAGGTTGAATGTAGATGTTTATGGGCCACAGCATCCACTTACCACCACGGACTGCGTGCTCGTGTGTCACTCTTATCCTATAAAAAAAACATAATTTCTTATAAGAAATACTACACATTTCTTACTCACGAAGCCGAGTGGGCTTATGAGTACAGAAACCGGTACCTTTACTTTTCTAATGTTGCCTGCCTACATTCACCAGTTTGTGGCATTTGGTAAACTAAACCGCATGGCGCTATGTAACCAGAAGTTAATCACTTGGGAAAATTTGCTAAGGTTTTCTCTCATTAGGTTTCGACTGGCATATATTGAAATATTCTTAAGAAAAACAAAAAAATAATAATCAAGAAACAGTTAACAACAAAATATCGACAATTTGCTGATTGCTTTGGCCAACTATGAAACACAGCCCTTCTATTTTTAACGTATTATAATGTATTATTTTCATAGAATACTATAATACATACATATATAGTATTCTATGATTATTTTAATCTTAGATAATCAATTTGACAATGAAATTTTGTTAATTTATTTGGCATGTAATCTATTTGACATCTATTCTATTTGGCATGTATTTTTAATTTTTAATTTATTTGCTCTGTTAGATGTATTCTTTAATATATTTTGAAATGTATCTTGTATTATTATTTATTATTTAAAACTGTAATTTGTAAATTAGCATGCTGACGTTTTGGGCATACTGTAAGCTGATAAGTAAATATAAATGTATAATACTCCCAACTTGCCTCATTCGTTTGGCTTGAATCTATTTATATAATTTATTCGACTTCATAAAAAATTTAAAGTTTTTAAGATAAAATATATAAGATCACTCCCGGCACTCTCGTTATCTTTTCGTGAAGTTCATCACAATCTATTCAGCTTTCCGAAGATCAGCCGGGACAAACAGTCAGACATATAGACTGACCGACAGGCAAATGACCCACTCAGTTCTATAATACACAGCTATTTAGATATTACGGACGGACGCTTCAATGTTATAAATCGCAATGTTATATATATATATATATATATATATATATGTTTATATATCATATTAAAAAATCTAAATATTAAAACGATCAACGACGCATCAAAACATTTCCTAAGAGCAATAAACCCATTTATAAACAGACTACGCTAGAAATCTCACTAGAAATTCACATTACCGTTTAGAGCCGTTCAGCTGCTGCTATCTGTGTTTACTCTCCACGCTAACGCTGCGCTGTTACTACGCGAATGATAATCGTAATCAATTTTTGCTGTTATTTGAAAATAACTCGTAGAGCACCGCGATAAAGTCTTCATCAAAATAGATATTCTAGATAGAAAACATAGGATGTTTGATTTTACATCGACAATTTATCTTTTTCTTACATGTAATGGCGCGAAACTAGTATATTGTGTTTTAAAACTTCACATAGTTTAATAAAGGCATATTTTATCTACGATGGGAGCGGTCTATATCTAGTAGTGGATTTTTAAGGATTGACGAAAGTTAAGTTTGCGATTGGATGATTACATTACAAATGCGTGGTAATTAATACGTAGTAGAGTCACGCTGCAGTTACATTATGATTGTAGCACGAATGGGTCGGCTCGACCGGGGAAGGACCACGCTCTCACAGAATACCAGCGTGAAATATCAGCTTAATATCGGAGACCCGTTTTACTGGAACTTAGGCATTCCATCTCAGTCCTCAAGAGTGACCACGCGTCTACATTTTGATTCTTAATCGAGGTTGAATGCAGATGTCTATGAACCACAGCATCCACTTACCATCTATTATACCATCAGGTGGACTGTGTGCTCGTTTGACACCCTTATTCTATAAAAAATATATAGCTGAAGCATGGCTCTACCAAGTAAAAATATTAATTGTCATATTAATCGCGTGGGCGTAAAGGAATCTGATCCTACTCTGCATAATCGTTGAACACTCATCTGTTCTGTTGGTTTATGCAAATTTTGACTCGTTCATATAAATACTTTGAGTTCACTGCTTTATTTTAAAAGATACAGGCATGGTGGAGGTTCATTATTGTTGTCATCTATTAATTAAACCTCTTCATTGAACGTAAATTATAAGAATAGAATTGATTATTTTTTATTCAATATAGATCACGTAATTCCTTAATATATTGAAAGTCATTTTTTACTTTGCCACTGGTTCAGAAAAAACCACTGTCATGGGAAGAACCAGCAAGAAACCTATTCTAAACTATTCACAAAATTTATTTTAGAAATAGCTTGTAAGCGACCACCTCATTCCCAGCACTAAAAAGTACAATATATTTTTCAAATTTGATATTCAAGTAAAACATACATATACATAAATTTCGCGATACAGGAGCAATACTAGCGTGGAGGTTACGTTTTGTAAAGAAAAAAAAGATATTTACTCGCCTATAACTCGGTATAACATAGGTAAATAAAAAATGGGCGTGGGTGCAATTTGGCCAATTTTCGCTAATTGCAAATTTGATTTTTTCGTTTAAAAATCTACAAAAACGATGATAATGACAACTTAATCGGATAAAATTACGCAATTAATCGTCGAATGAAATTGATTTGGAAACGATATCGCCGTTTACTGTCGGGAATTCGCAAGACGAATTAAGTTTACCTACGGTGTTTAAAATATACGAATATACACGCGAAATGAGATGGGGATATGTTACATGCCAGAAAGAACACATGACTATCGTTGGAGATTTTATTATCATGTTGTTTTGCGTCAGGCATCAAAAACTTGTATGTATACCACTTGAATACATAAGTAAAGTAACAGCCTATATACGTTCCACTGCTGGGCACAGGCCTCCTATCATATATGAGAGAGTTTTAGGATAAGTAAATGTCCGCCACGCTGCCTAAATACGTGTTGGCGAACTTAAAATTGCAATTTACAATTTCATGGTGCCGGCGGGGATCGAACCCGGGTTACTCGCATAATTTGAAATATACAGCGAGCACTTAGCTCCTAACTTACCACGGTTCTAATACATAAGTCACGGTCAATTCTCCATAACTTCTTGAGTCGACTGCGAGCGGGTGAGAAAACTAGTTTTTTGTTTTGTAAACCGCGAACGTTGTTTGTGTGCAGGTTGGTAAAGTGTCAACCTTTTTGTTTATTTCAGATAAGTTTTTTATAACAATATATTTATATAATAGGGGCGACAAACGAGAATTCACAAACGAGTACACCTGAAAGTAAGTGGATATACCATATACCATAGACCCATAGACATTTGTTCTCAATAAAGAATCAAAAATAATAATATATGTAATAATAATTAAATAAATTTGTTACCACCCTGAGATCTAAGATGGAATGCATCGTATCCAGTAAAAAGGGTCTCCGGTTCTCTACACTTACCATATAAAACACTGAAACATTAAGCTACTATTTTACGCTATTATTCTGTGAGAGAGTGATACTCCCTCGGTCAAGCCGACCAATTTGTGCTACTACCATGATTAGCTGCAGCATGGCGCCGCCACGTTTAGCGTTTAATGTCTTATCGTTGCGATCTCCTGTCTGACACGATCATAATACAATATTCGCTACAGCTGATAAACGATAACGGGCTAGACATAATATTTTAATCTATGTTATCAAAATATTTTCAATATTCCATTTTCGACGTGATAGTGTCATGTTGCGATTATAATATGGGAACAGCGCGAGTAGGTTGGTTTAGCAGGGGAGGGACCACGTTTTTACAGAACACCAGCGTAAATATGATTAGCAGCTTAATGCTGCTGTGTTTCGTATGGTGAGTGTACAAAACCGGACTGTTATTACTTCTTTACATTTTGATTAATAATTGAGGATAGATGTAGATGTCTATGGTCCATAGCATCCATTTACCTTCAGGTGGACTGTGCTGGTTTGTCACCTTTATCCAATAAAAACATAGATTCCTGTCAAATATAAAAGTAAACAGATTATTTAACCAAACTATTTTTTTTCACCTGCCAAGATTGCATCACCACTCACCATTAGGTGGGACGGTATAACAAGCACTAGCTGATAATGTATTAAAACATAATATGATAATAACCGTAATTTATTATGTCCTGATTCAATATTCTCGTATTATAAAAAAAACCTACCACTGCTTGGCACAGGTCGCCTATCATTTCTAACTTTACGATACACAATTTGGACCTGAGTCCTTTTGTGGAATATCAAGAAGCTAAGCCCGATAAACCCTTGAAACTCTTTATCACAATAAATCACTTAAGATTTGGTCTGACACAATAGGATTAAAACATTCTAAAACCTTAATCTGGGCTTTTGATCGTAAATTCGCTTCAGAAGCCCTGGGATTAAATAAAAATAAATTGCGCATTCTGGCAAGAGCCCTAACTGGATATTGTTGTCTTAAAAAGCACATGTCCATCCTGGGATTAAGCAACTCAAGGATGTGTCGGTTCTGTTCCATAACGGAAGAAATGCCTCTGCACACCCTAACTGATTGCGGACCCTTTATGCGCAAACGTAACACTCATCTGGGAAACTATGTATTCCACCCAGAAGAAGTGAAATTGCTTACGGCTAAGCAACTCCTTCTATTCATTGAAGACATAGGGCTTAGCAGTGAACTATAGCCATAGCAGCGATCACAATAGATCTTCTAGGTCGCAGTGATGCTGATCTCTTTCTCTAGACCTGCATAGCTGCTCATACATAATTTAAAAAAACTTTACGTTAGGTCTTTGAAGTTTTACTAAAAGAAACGCATCTACTCGTATCGGAGTACAGTGGTTGTTCATTGGCAGTCGCATCTTAGTTTACGATGCAGTCTGGTTTCCTCTTACAATTTTTAAAATTCCTTTAACTCGACACCTGTGCATAGCAAACGCTAGAGAAGTTGCCACTCGTATTTATTTTTCTTTATAATCTTAAAGATAATAATTTGTTTGCATTAACGTATATATTTAAATGTCTTTGTTTTGCATGAAATTTGGTAATAAACAGATTTCACTGAAATGAAAATTAAGTTCTGATAAGTGTTTCACGCTTATTATAGGTACAAATCATAAATAATATGCAGAGTTTTGCGTAAAATTAATTTCACAATATATACGGAGAATTTTGCGAGTACCGTGCTGTAAAATAAAAAGACAGATTATACGGTACATTATTATAGTTATATTAAACTTATAATTACCAATTATAGTATACATAATTAAAGTTACAGACTATCTACTTCCCGTTGCAGGACACAGGCCTTGTTTAAAAAAAATTTTACGTGGTAGAGCCATGCTGCCATGGAAGAGGTAAAATAGCAGCTTAATGCAGCAGAATTAGATTATTGACTAAGATGGAATGCCTGGTTTCCACCTTTCTCCGGTTCTCTACCTTTTCTACCGGAGACCCTTTTTACTGGCATTCCATCTTAGTCCTCAAGGCTGGCAATGCATCTGCATTTTAATTCTTAATTACGGATACATGTAGATGTCTATGGGCTACTGCATCTATTTACCATCAGGTGTAATGTAATGTGTGCTCGTTTGCCGTACTTATTCTATTAAAAAATTGGTTTATAGTTTATACTTTAAAAACATGGTTTTATTTTTGCCTACACGACTGACACTGATTAAGTATTGACATCATGGGCCATTGTTTCAATTGTAATATACTTATACATAGTAGGTATGCATATTTATAAATATACAATTATATTCTTTAGCGAAAAATCGACTGTTAGGTAGCTATAGGTAATGTATAATCTAACTTTTACTCAATTTACGATACCTCAATTCATAGCAAAACAATTCATAGCTGGAATTTGTCAATCTAGGAGGATTAACAAATTCCAGCTATGAATTGTTTTTATGTAAGCTTTCGAATGGTCACAATTTCATCTTGTTAACACCTGGGCCTAAAATTGAAGAATGTATGGAAACGTTGCTTTCTCCTTTTAAATAAATAACAACGAACTAAATAAAATTTAATGTCAATGTCCTAACCATATCTTTCATAATAATATATTTTATAAATGGAATTTTATACTGGATGAAACGGTGACGTACGGCTGTGTTAATATTTTGTTAATTGCTTTTGAGCGCTTGCTTTTAACATGGTTGCTTTGTAAAAATAAGGAAAAAATTTTATACGTTTTTTATGAATAATTTATCGAATATGTTTTTACAAAAACGTAGAGTACCTATTTTGTTCCATTACAACAGAAACAGAAACTTTTTTATTCGGTATAGATTGTAAACAATAAGATTACAATCTAAGAGAATAAGAGGAAGCCTGAAAGTAGCGCCAGTGGTAGAAAAGGTGAGAGGTAGCAGATTGGCATGGTTTGGGCATGTGATGCGGAGGGATGAAAGTCATGTCACAAAACGAGTGTTGAATATGAATGTGGAGGGACACACGGGCAGAGGAAGGCCGAATAAAAGATGGATCGATTGTGTGAAGAGTGATATGAGAATGAAAGGAATAAGTATGGAAATGACGGCTGATAGAGAGGAATGGAACAAGAAGATTTACTGCGCCGACCCCAGATAATGGGAAATGGTCTAGAGAATGAATGAATGAATGAATTGTAAACAATACTTATTGAAAGTCACTTTTTTAGTTTACCACTGGTTCGCAAAAAACATCTCTGTCCTGGGAAGAACCAGCAAGAAACACTGCGGGACTATTTTTTTTCAAATAATAGCCCCTATACAATCTATAGCCCCTATACAATTGATCACCCTTCCCAGGGGTTATTATCATCCATGAGTTCCTTAATAATATAATAACCCTTTTTATCAACAAACAGTTTAATAAAGTTTTTGAACTTTGTGTATGTCAAATTTTGGACATTTTCTTGGATTTTGTTGTAAAAGCGTATACGTCACCCTAAGAATGTTTCAACGTCTTTGTACTTTTGACATTGATATTTCAAACAACATTTATTCAAGAGACTTATTAAAAATCATGACTGCCTCCTTAGTCCCGACTTTGATTCGCGGGTCGGGTAAAAATCAATTGTTGGGTTTTTCCCACAAAATCCACAGTAGCCCATTGTGAAGAAGTCGGCAGTTTTTCACTCGTATGCCCCAGAATGCATGTAAATTCGATGGACCTGCACCTAATCTCTCTCTGGTGTCGTCCCATCGAGCTATGGCAATGAGGGAAACCCTGTAAAGTATATAGAATCGCCTGCTAAACTAAAAGATTAGAACTGAAAAAAAAACATATAAACACTACAACACATCGATGTTTTAGTGCCTTAAATCTTGTCAGTTGCGATACAGTTTAACAATTAAAAATACTTTAATTAAAGTTGGGTTTAACTTTATGCCGTGGAGCTTTGAGCCGTGGTAGCTCAGATGGTTAACGCTCGCTGTAAATATAACAGAACGCGAATAACCCCGGTTCGATCCCCGCTGGCACCAATGAAATTGTTAATTGCAATTTTAAGTGCTGATTTACCACGTGCTCGGTGGTGAAGGAAAACATCGTGAGGAAACCTGCATGTCTGAGGAATAAGAAAAAAATATATTTCGAAGACATGTGAAGTTCGCCAACACGCATTAGGGCAGCGCGGCGGACACTTCCTTGCCCTAAAACCCTCTCAGAAATGAGGGGAGGCCTGTGCCCAGCAGTGGGACGTATGTAACTTTAACTTTATGCAAGTGAGGTTGACAAACCAGCACACAGTCTACCTGATGGTAAGTGGTTGCTCTGGCCCATAGACATCTACATCTATCCTCGATTACGAATCAAAGTGCAGATACGTTGTCACCCGTGAGGACTAAGATAGAATGCCTCGTTTCCACAATAAAGTGTTAATGTTCATTATTCATGTAAAGTAGGTACATAATGAAGTGCCTATTTCATTATCTTGCGTAGTGATAACCCGATATCGGTTTATCGCTTCAGTGGCAAAATTAACTTTGATGCATGTTAATTGAAAGCGTTTGTTGTGATTTTACTCGTTACATAATATGAAGTGGAGTTATATTGGTCCCACTGTTGGACATAGGTCTTCTCGCATCTCTAATAAGGTTGTGAAGCAATTAGTCTGCCGCGCTGCGCACACGCGTGCTGGCAGGCTTTACATATTCATGAAACATTCATATCCTCCGGCACGAAGTCTTCCTTTGCCTCTGAGCACTTACTACAGTATGACTCCATATGTTTTATACGCCATGCTGTAGGTATATTATGGTTATAGCACAAACGGGTCGTAGAAAACCAGATTAGAATAGCAGCTTAATGCTATGTTTCGTATTGTGAGACATTCCGTCTTAGTTCTCAGGGGAAACAACGCATCTGCATTTTGGTTTTTTAATCGAGGTTAGATGTGGTGTCTATGGCCTATAGCATCCATTTACCATCAGGTGAACAATGTGCTTGTAATCTGTGCGAGCGTGGTCCTTCCCTGGTCAAGGCGACCCATTCAACCATAATATACTTGCAGCATGGCTCTACCACAGTTTAAAGAGAGTATTATCTTCAAACTGTGGCTCTACTACGTAAATATAATTGATTATAATTTTATAGAAATAAAATATATCATATTATAAATATAATTGTATTCCATTGCATATGGTTTCGAGCAAGACTTCTTTATCAGTACTGCGAATAGTACGGGCCTCTCTTACAGAAGGAATTTGTCATAATAGAGAGGTTAGACAGCTGGATTAGCAGTCGATTTGTTTGACGATCCCCTATGTCATCTCAGTAGAAAACATAATGACGTATATTGTTGGCAGTCGATTAGTTTGACGATCCCCTTATGTTGACAGTTGGCACGACAACCACGCACCTGACAGTGGTTAGGGTCAATAGTGACCCGACGCCGGTGAAGGACCACCAAGTGCCGGTGTTCCTCTACAGCAGACAGTCTTTCGTTGCCGACCAGTGGGACTTGACTACCAACCAGGTGAGTGCCTTTTAGGTTACATGTAGCAAAAAAAAGGCTAGTGAGCAAGTCAATGTGACGAAAAATACATCTTTAAGTTAGATTATGGGTATTAAGAAAGATATAGCGTCCGTGGAGGAAATCGCGTCTTGCAACTGCATACTGCCTAAGGTGGTATAGGGAGAGGAATGTCACCACACTAAAGAGGGGCTGCCAAGGGATGGCTTGGTGCTTGGAGGATTTCAGATGTGTGATATAGCTTTCCTTAGAGAGTAGAATAAATGCTGTAGGACTGCGGTCATTAAAAAGTATGCTAGGGCTAAATCTGAACGGGTTGAGAAATTGTATGATAAGAGAAAAGTGTGGTTTGCAAGATGAAGTTGTGACTAGGATTAAGAATGAATGAGGAAAGAGTGACAAAGCAATTTTTTATTACAGATGTGAACGGTAGAGTCGGGAAGGGACGCTCTAGACAAAGGTTTTTCAAACAAATTGGCGATATATTGAAAATAAGCAAGATTAGGAGTACCCTTACCCGACGAGCGTGTATGCGTAGATATATGGATGTAAAGGAATTGAGAGAAATGTACTCGTATCAGTATCGTGCCAATGGAAGACCGTAGTCTCTGCCTACCCTTCTGGGTGACAGGCGTGAGTGTTTATCTATGTTATGTTTATTATTACAAATTACAGTAGACGCTCGATAATCTGACGCCCACTAACTCGACACTCGCTAATCCGACGCTCGCAAATTTGACGCTCACTAATACTCCGACACGTCCAAAAGCCCGGCGTTTCCTAACTTAGGGGGCGTTCATTAATTACGTGAGGTGAATCTCACGAGGGAATCTCGGCGAATATCACGTAATTTTTTTCCGCAAAACACAGTGTAAAATTGCGAGAAAACTGGGTTAAATTAAGTAAAAACGTTTCGCCACTAAAATATGGCTCAATAATTACATAATAATATTTATTGCGGTTTAATAATGTGAACGTAACAAAGTAGCAAAGTAGCTCCTCGATTGTATAACCTTTTTCAGTTTAGATAGTTTAGTACTTAAATTAAAAATACGCATTATGATAAATCTCACGTGAGATTAGGCGAGGTGGGTCGAGCAAAATCACACGATATATCACCAAGGGTAGAGGGGGGGGGGGTTCGAAAAATCTCCAAAATCGACTTACCTATATAACGGATGCCCCCTTAGCTCTCCTGAGTACCGGTACATGGAGTGCGCACATTATTCTTTGTTGTTCTATCATTCTGCATCTGCAGTCTGCTCCACGACCTTGAAAGGTAAACGCGTGTTATTTGAATATAATGGCGGACAAAAAACTTAAACGTGTAGGTAACTCTGAGTTTAACTAAAACAAGTGGTAAAATTAAACATTTTGTACAACCGATTGAAATATAAATAAAATGAGAACACATCATCGATGTTGTCGAAGTCAATTAAATACGAATTATTAAGGATAACAAAAACTACTGGTCAGATCTTGATCAAATTTATATGGGAAGACCCCCAACATCAAGACCACATGAGAAGCACCAATCATCAAAGCCGGTTCACCTAGAAAAAAGTTTTGAGGCAACACACGTAAAGAAAATACACTCGAATTGAGTACCTCCTCTGGAAGGAAGTTTTACGAAAGTTGGACTACTATAGTAATAGTATATACTATAGTATATATATCTTGCTAGCTCTCTGATATTTCCTGTAGAGATCCAATTATCCGAGGATTTCCGATAATGCGGTGAAAAAAAAATTGGTGCCTGATAACCGAGCGCCTACTGTATTTACAAAAGGAGTGTACATTAGGGACAGCAAATATTGGAAATTTACAGGACGTGGGAAGTAATTGGACAGGGTAGGTCGTCCTCAAAAATTTAATTCGTTTGCTGGTGCTAGAGCGGGATCATTTTTAAGGAGGTACAAATAATCTACGCCGTTCATCGGTAAAGTAAACATTGTGAGGAGGAAATTTATGAATCCTAATAATTTTGGAAACCTACTAGTTTCAGAAATGCAATATATTTCGGGAACTTTTTCGTAAAAAAAAAGCATGTTTATGCGTGACTAGTCTATTTTATTGTCTCCGCGACATTGAATCGTATTACAAACTAAATCAAAGATTCCACTGCCTCATAAATAGAAACAAAAGCGACCCGCCAACCGAGCTGTGAAGCAATTGCGACAATAAACCGAGGCAGATCATTGCTCTTTTGTTATAACGTCGATGAGCGCCATAAATACGTTGTAAAGAGTCTGTAAATCATGTGGGGCGGACTACGAATTAGTGGGGCCTGGCCTAATACTACTTGGGAGCTTACCTAATTGATCAAAAATGGCCATTACGGGCATTTTGTCACCTATTTTCTTTATTTTACATTTAACACCTATTTTCTTTATTGATATATTCTAATGTATCCTGACAATTAACTTTTTTAAGTTCTGCCATTCTTTTCAAAAGTCATGAAATTTTCATATGTCATAACTATTTTTTAAGCTTTGCTAGCCATTGTCTTTAATGACCCTTTACATCCACGGGGTCCTGAGGTATAGTCCAAAAAGCCTATATATAGATACGCTCTTGTAAATCATGATGATTATTGTCGCGCTTTGCGAGTCCAACATCTAGGCTGGACAAATTCAATTTAAAATTGAATTATGTTCGCGTTGCGATTGTTCACGGTGACTTTTGAATATTACCGATAGTTGTCGGTTGTGTATACTATAAATATATTTCAGCAAGTGTAGTCGTAATCATAAACAAATTCACTCGTACTGTTCTGTAAATAATATTCGATATAACGGTTCTGGTATGCCAATCTAGCTCCCTATCAAAATTAGATGTGTTTTAATAGTATAAGGGTGCCAAGCGAGCACACAGTCGCCCTGGTGGATAACGGATACAGCTACCAACGTCCATCTTTGATAAAGAAACAAAACGCAGAAGGGTTGTCACCCTTGAAATCTAGGAAGAAATGTCTTATCATCAAAATATCATTCAGTTTGATTATTTATCAGGAACTCCTATTTAAATTTCCTTGTGTCGCCTCCTACGACACCCACGGGAAGATATGGGGTAGAGGATTCTCGTATGTCGTCAATATATGGTCATGTCTCATCGAGCAATAACTGAGATTTGAAGACGTGAGCATTACTACAGTATTACTAGGATAGCTATGAGCCATATATGATTTAGTAAATGATGGAATCTACAGTGTCGACATATCGAGTGACGTTCAGTTCCAAAATCTGAAGGTAAGGCAGAAGTGGCCTAGTATGGCCATAGGGTAGTATTGCAGGGCAGTATTTAATGTCGCCTCAGCGCTTTCTACATCAAAAGGCGCAATTTCGGCTTTAATCTCTTGAACAGGGCATCCAGACAGTCCTTCCATTTGACCGCATCCAACAGGAGATGGATTCTAGCATATTGCTTATATTCAAAATTAATAATGATAAAACTACAGTTTGTGGTCGTGGAAGGAAAATGGGAGATCTCCCGCCGGGCAAGGTATTCTGCCCGGGGAGCGGCCAACACTTCGTGTGATAGTTCGGAGATGTTCTATATATGCTGTTTATGATTCGGAATGTTGATAGCGTGACTTAAGCTTCGGTGTGTTTCGCTGGCGGCGCCACAAGTTGCTGCAATCTATGAGGAAGACATATTTGTATGTTCAGCAGGGGGGGCTTCGATAGACTATAGTGAGTGTGGTCGTCTCGTTATTCATTCGAAATGATGGAATCTGATTAAATGATGAAAAGACCGCATCCGACGCAAATCAGAGTGATTCGTCGACGACCAAGTTCTTCCGATCTGTTAGATCACTTGGCCTTGCATAGAGAGATTGTATCTCTGCATTCTTTTAAAGTATTTGCCACGGGGAGTACTCCGAAAACTTGGTATGAGAAAATAAATTGTGGAATCGTTCCGTCAGCTACGTTGTACTATCGATCGATGCGATAAAATTCTAAATATCATCCACGTCGATTCGATGGCTGGATCAATCACCGTGCGTTTTTGGGAATATGTTGCTGCGCACGAACTCCCACTTTTTGGAACTTAACGTTATCAGCCAGGAGGAAAAAATTTCTACTCCATTCTAAAAGACAACAATTCATAAAGATAAGTTGAAATTTCTTGTAAATTATGGTTGACAACTAATTATTTTTTGTAAAGTATTTGTTGTAAGATTACTTAAAAAAACCGGCCAAGAGCGTGTCGGGCCACGCTCAGTGTAGGGTTCCGTAGTTTCCCGTCCGTCACAATAAGTGTTCCCACTTATGAGTTTAAAGGTGGGTATCCATTATGTCGCGCTCCAGCAGCGCTCCGCGCTCCTGCAACTGCTCCCGGTAGTGGGTACGTGCGCGAACATGGAGCGTGCAACATTGCACGCTCCGCGGCAGGCGCTCCGACTTTCCATCCAATTTCAAAATGATTTTCCTAGAAAGTCCTTATAAAGTTCTACTTTTCAGATTTTTTTCATATTTTCTAAACCTATGGTTCAAAAGTTATTCATTTTTAAATACCTTTCCAACAATATATCACACGTTAGGGTTGAAATAAAAAAAAATCACTTCCCACGTTACATATAGGGGGGCTACCCTAATAAAACATTTTTTTCCAATTTTTATTTTACCACTTTGTCGGCGTGATTGATACACATATTGGTACCAAATTTCAGCTTTCTAGTGCTAACGGTCACAGAGATTAAGCGAGGACGGACAGACGGACAGACAGACATGGCGAAACTATAAGGGTTCCTAGTTGACTACGGAACCCTAAAAAATGGATGAAAATTATTTTACTGTATTTTGAGGGTTATTAGTAAATTTTTCTTCTGCTTCTTTAATTTGTAGTTAGATTTCTGGCAATGTCAAGTCAATTGTGGGAGAGACACATAAATCCTCGTAATACTTCGACGTAACGACTACTCAATGTTTGTGAATCTATATTAGGGTGTTTTTAGGCCACTGTCAATGTGTTTTTTTTTGTATTTTGTGATAATGCGATACAGATAAATAATCTTTATTACCGGACGCGAAACATAGGCGTTACCAATAATCTTAATAATAATCGTTATAAGTTCTTACTTTCAACAGATGTTGCTATTTGGGATTGAGGTAAAGTGTTTGGTTAAACAGTGTCATATAATTGAGAAGTTACGTTTAAATAAAATTTTGTTGCTTTCTAGAGAGTATTATTTAAATACACAAAACAAATTCCACAGTAATTTGTTTCTTATTGTTTGTTATTCACATTTTAACTCTTTTTTTAATTTTTCTACTTATATGAATATCTGTAGTTCAGTTTATTCATTTCTAATATGATCTACTTATATAAAATATAAATAATATTAAAAAAAAAGAAACATTAACCCTTACATTTTCTTAACAAGTTAACTTCCCCGCCATGTAAAATGTCAAATATTTCGCCTTGCTCCTGAGTGGCGCCGCCCCGATGGAAAAAAGTCGTGGATGCCCTCATTTGAGGAGCATCGTCTTCATCATCTTCCTCATTAATTCATTCTTTATATTCAATTTATTTTATTCCCGCGTAAGTCCGGTAGTGAACTCGTTAAGCCTGTTAAGAAATTAAACAAGTCCATTTCTAACGTTCACTAACCCCTAACCAGCAAACTTTGGCGTGGAGCCAGCGCTCTCTGGCGCCGGTTGTGCTCATAATTTAATTTTAATTAGCACTGCTTCGATGTAATACACGAGTACACGACCGATTAATGCTATCGCACGCCAAAACTCGAAATATAATAACGTGTATACATGTACCTACTTGTAGCGGGATAAGGGATAATTAAGGGTTGTTTAATATCCTTTAAAATGATCAAGGATGGCGGTGATTCATGTCATACTTGTGAACAGGTGCTACTTGCGGGGACTGCCATTTATTTGTTTTAATTTTGCATATTTTTCTGTTTTGTTGTGTTATTTAAAAAAAGAACATGATTGATTATATAATATATTCTTTTTCAATTTTCATTTAAAGAATACATATTATATTATTGAACTTTAGAAAAATTACAAAAAGAGGGTAACTTGCCGAAAAATTAAACAAAGTTACATGGTGATGCTACATGGTGACCAGGTAGGGAAAGAGGAACGTTTTTATTTTTAAACCGTAGTAGATTAAAAAAAAGCATGTTAAAGTTTGACAAACGATAGTTTTTGGACTACTGTTTGCTCATTTGTCTCCCTTATTCTATTCATTACGACAAAAACAACGCACTTCACTGACTGCCGTTAAAATATTTTATAATCTGTTTACTATTTGACGTTTGGTCCAAGACAAACGCTTTGCGATTTACATTATCATGATTTGTTTGTTTGTCTCGAAACAATGAATTATAGAACATATGAACTGTTCTTTTATTCATTTCGGTTGTGGTATACAATGGATTTAGAAATGGTAAAATATACCGATGACGTTATTTCGCTAGCTGTCTTACAAACAACTAGCACTTGACGGACGTAACGAGTGCAAGCTTGTCATACATTTAATAATATCACAGAATACCAGCGTAAAATTCGTGAGAGACGAAAACTAGAGTTCCTTTTTAATCTTTTTTCACTAGGCATTCCACTTTAGACCTCAGGGGTGACGACGCATCTTCATGATTTTTAACCGATGGTAGAGTAAGGGATGGACGCGGAATAGGTTTCAGCCGGTCAAAAAAACCTTTATATACGAAATACGGTTTTTTTTTACGCCCGAAGCAATATAAGGTCAACCCTCCGGTAACGGGGGAGGGAGGTGGTGAATGCTCATAGCATACCTCACAGCCGGCTTTGTGGTTATGAGAAGACTTTTACCACTAAACACCACCTTTAGGGATTGGCTTAACGATCTGACGAGAGATCTTTAGGTCGTAAATGGACGCGACCCTCCTTGGCAGAAAGGAGGGCGCAAGAAATACGGGTGTTGCTAATGCCATTTTATAGGCTCGACTCTGACGTCCTATCGCATCGTCGTCCAACAGCAAAACGAGCGGTTTGCCGATTAACTGCTCGCATCTGTTGGACAACAGTTGAATGACGAACGATGAGTTGACTGCCGAATGAATGTAGAACAGCCGTTGCGATGACTGATGAGCCTAGTGGTGTAGTGATATGCACTCGGCTGAAGCCGATTCAGGGCATCAGGACTCACATGCTATTAGGTGGACTGTTTTTTTTTGAATAAAACCGAATTGAAAAAGAAATTAACATAATTAATAATAGAATCAGGCGTTACTTTGCGGAAATTCATTAAAATAAAGATGTTAAAATTGATTAGTTGAGAAAAGCGTAATAAAATAAAATGATATGTCTTAACTAGTTTGAAGAGCACCTCCCGCTCTCCTTCAATTGCGTACACTATACTTTTAGGATTAGGGAAATCAAGCGAATAATAGTCCACCTAATTTTAAGTGGTTACTGCTGCTCATGAACACCTGGAACCAACTTTAAACAACTAAACCACTGATCATTAAGATAGAATGCATCTCACTCACATGCATTGGATGATAGCATATACTACGGGGAGTGTTCTGAGAAATTGTTCGGACTAATTCCAGCCGCCAAATTTCACAAACGCACATCGCATGAAAATTCACAATACCATCCTCACCATCTGAATGCTTTTTACTAGGAGTACTATATATGTATAGTTAACTATACATATATAGTTAATATTATTATATATTAGGTTATAGTTAATAGTGTTATTTTTTAAAAGAATATTAACAATGCTATAAACATTACTAATATTCCCCTTAACCACTCGAGGTAAGCTTAAATTGCTTGTGTTACGAGTGGTTCACGCCAGTAGTCGAACCCACGACCTTTTTGAGTTCGCGGTCCGCGCCCTGCCATTAGGCTACTGTCGCTTAAATTTATATTATTAGCTTATAGTTTATTTTAATTTTATTTTCTATTGCACGCCTCACAACGTGAGGGAGTGCTCTACTCTCTATGTGACCATACCTCTACCTCGCTACATCTTTCATCATCTTTCTTATACTTTTAGCTAGACATCAAATCCATATTATTATTAACGTTACAATAACTACAGACATGCAATTATAAGATTATATAGAATTATTTCTAGGATTATTGAAAACAATTTCAATTTTGAATAAGAATCAGTTTTAAATATGATTGGGCTATGGATATTTATTTATAACTATTCTAAATTTCATATGATAGCACGAGTTTCGACTCAAACATTTGTGTCGCCAATTTTTACGCTATCAAAAACTTTTAAACCAATTTATACACTATTAACTATATATAGGTCCCGTTTTAGGCGTTCAGCTTATAATATAGTCTGTTAAACCGAAGTAGAGTTTACTTTGTTTATAGTTAATTTTAATTTACTTTCACATCTTGTTTCGGTCTTTTTAGTACATTAAGTACTTTTTAAATGTCTTTTTTGTAGTCGGGTTTTTGATCTTTTTATTATCTATTAAATTATTTATTTAGTATTGTACATAAAGCGCGTGGCTAGCACACTGCGAACGCCTGGTTCTTCTCTCAACGTCTCTATCAGTATTGAGTTCCTTTGTCACAACATGGCCAAATTGTTCCGCAACTCGATAGGTAAATAATAACGTGACTTTTTCATAGGTTTGTACCAAGCATTGCATGTTTTTTCTATTTTTTTTTTAAATTAAGTAGTCTTTAATTTAAAAGAAAGGAAGAGTGCCAAATTAAACTGACGGAACTACTTTTAGTTGAGTATTTTGCAGCTACTTTTTAAGACTAAAATATATTCATAATATGATTATAAATTCGGTAAAAATCATGATATTAAATATTACAAACTGCTAAGGACACCGTATCATTTTGTTCTCACTTCTGCATATTAATGGTGAATATATGAATGTAAATTGAGCATATAGTTGGATTTATAGTTTAGAACGAAGGTCGTCACGTCTTATTTTAAACCGAGCTCTCGCTTGTCGTTGATATTGTTTATTTACGATATTAATAACCGGTGTGTAATGTAGGAGGAGATATTAATAAAATATAAATAATGAAATGATATTGTTGTTCTTATTATGCCGGCATGGTGGCGCCGTAATATAATTAACCTCCTCATTTCGACCCGTGGGTACCGTAAGAGGCGTCTATGCGAAGTGCCAGAAAAGATGGCAGTATGACCAGCTCATTTATGCCAAAGTTAAAGTACCCACACCGGCGTGGTCAGCTATGTTGCGAGACGTCGGGTACTGACATGGTTAAACCGTCTGTCAAGCGTTATGAGTAAAGCAATACTTAACAAAAGGCCCGTGTTCAGCTCTGAACTCTAACGGTTCTATAAAAAAATATTATGACATTGTTATACCGAACACACTCACAATAATATGTACTATAAGTAGCCTTGTGACTGTGGCATGAGACATTCCATCTCTAAACTTTTTCTCTCTATATTCTTCATCGATTTAGTCAGAGGGTTAGATGTTAACTCAGTTATGTCATACTCTATTTTTCGTTCATTGCACAATCTCAAAAACGTTATTGAACTGATATTTAAACGCCTATTACTTATCCGAATTTGTACTCGCTTAACATCTATATGCACTTCTGTATCGTAAGTTGCAAGGATTTAATAAATTCTGCTCTTAAATACGCACATGTTTATTGGACCACAGAATACTATAATACATATACATAAGTTGTGACCGTTAACTGGCAAGCTTTTGGGTATTTAGTAAATTTCAGTCATAATTACAGAGAATATCATTAATTTAACGCTATTTGAAAATTCATAAGGGTCATAAATAAAATTTCAACGTTGGCCGTATGTTGGACGAATGCCCGTATAATACTTTTTTTATAATGTTTTGAGTGTGCGAAAAGCTAACTCCGCAGACCTTGGATCTAGCGCCTCTATTTACGAGCGAGCGTGCTGTTTGTGACCAGTGCGGGTGTGGTACAATTCATAAGTTGTAATCAAAATTATTAATTATTTCATTTAAGAAAAATCATAACAAATACATAAGGTTAGAAGAACTACAGCATCCTATAAGATCCTAACGCTGAGCACAGGTCATTTCTGGGAGATTTATGAAACAATTTCGTTTACCGCGCTGCTGCAGTATATTAACGGATTTCACATGTTCTCAAAATATTACATTACTCAGACATGCGGGTTCCCCACAAAGTTTTCCTTCACCGGCGTGCATTTTATATTTTATTTTATATTTCGTTAAAATTTTAATCAAAAAATTGGCATTGATGTCGGCGGGTCTCGAAACCGGGTAACTCGCGTATTATGGCATCATTATTATAATAATATATATAGAATATTATGCATTTTACCAAGCTAAGACCGGAGTACTGTAGTGCGTGCACTGCTGTTTATCGGCAGAAATATGTAAGGGAGTCAAACTGACACAAAAGTAGTCCTACGACCTCAAGCTGATAATTTAGAACCTCATTAAATATTTAGCTGACATCCAAAAAAAAAATTGGTTTACAAATCGACTATATATTTTTGTATTGTTACGTGTTGGATGACAGGGAGGTACAGGGTAACAGTATGTATATAATATATAATATAATTAAAAAATACTAATTTAAAAAATACGTACTGTGTGTGCTATATCTTATTCAATTCTAAACTGATTTGATTGATTCTTTTTTACTGTCTCATGGTCTCATAAAAATTTAGAATAAAAAGTTCCACCCCTAAGGATGGTAAAATAGGGTTTGAAGTTTTTATTGTAAATATTTAGACGACTTTGAAATTGTGATAAATCTTAATCTAGGTAAAAGGGTAAAAAAAAACTTTAAAAAAAAGTTGACTTCAGAAAAGTATGCCTATAAAGTAAATCATATTATTGTTTCTAGTTTCTGAAGTTAACTCTTACTTTTATTAAAAGTTAATTCGTAAAGTCGTTCAAGCAGTTTTTTTTATTAAATTAATTGAAGAAATGGCAAACGTAACTGAATTTCATAATTGATAATCTGTACTTTTTACTCATGCTTGCATGAATATTATGATTAGAGCACTTTAAAACTATTCTAAAAATAATAAACACAGAGTATGACATTTTTCCTATTTTTAATCATTGATCGAACTCATTTTTATCTAATATATTTTATCCTGATAATAAACATGAATATAATAATAAAGCCTTTTATTTATCTCAATTTATACATGGTTGTTAAAAATGTACAATTTTTTTTATCACAAACCATTTATTTACTAGTAACCTCTAGATCTACCTCTAGCTATGAACAACGATGATTAACGATGAACTCTTGATATGAAGTGGTGTTTCCGCTTCCGCTTAAACCTTGCGCGTGTAGCAGCTGTATCCGCGAATAGAACTATTAGCATTAATTAAATTAAGTCCTAAACTGGCGACTACGAGGTTCAGCAGTGGCATAATGCGTAACCAGTCGCTATTTTGGACTCAACATATTTTCGAAAAATTGAGGCATTTCTGTCTTTTTTATTATTGTTTTTTATTAAATAACGGACAGATTCTAAGCTTGTTTGTGATAGAGCCACGCTGCAGAGTATTGTAGGGTATATTGATATACAAATATACAATACATATATAACAGGTGATTTTTTACCGTAAGCAAAACAATTGGATGTAATAAGCGAACGAAATAGAAGCCTATTTACGTAGATATTTTTCTAATTTACTGTTGTTTCATTGTGATTTTATCAAATCAGGGACCCTTGTACTGCAAACGAGGCATTCCATCTCCGTTCTCAGGGGTGACAAGGCATCTGCTTTTAAATTGAGGCTAATTATGGGTTAGAGCGTCCACTTACCATCAGGTGGACTGTGTACACGTTTGTCACCCTTATTTTATAAAAAAAATGCTATATCAATAGGTACATATTAATTTGACGTAAACTTTTTATCTAGCTGCCGCTTCAATGTCAAGAATGTTACAAAATACAAATGCATTGATACTTAGACGTACCATGCGCAAAGGTACACGTGATTTAAATCGTTATCACTTAATGCATTTTTTTTAAATTATAAAGTTTATAAAGTTTACTTTAAACATTAAAAAATATTTATGGTTTATGCGTACTTTGTCTATCCATTACACCTTTTTTTTCTAATTGGTAAAAGTCAGCCGGCTTCTTCGAAAAGTGTATGGTATTTATTGGATCTGCGGTATTTACAGGTTCATCGAAATAGATTCGTAAGCGAGAACCTACGGGCTATTGAGTGCAACGATTCTGCCGATGATTTTGATTCTGATTCGATCTCTAGCTGAGGGATTCAATTTGATTCAATGGCCCCTCAGAAAGAGGTATGAACCTCGGTTTGAACCACTATCGAAATGATGGAGGTATTATTTTATTATGTGTGCGTATAAAATGTATGGTGACGGTAACCTGTCGGTGAAGACTTAAAGCTCCAACTTTGCCAGCTTTGCAGCATAATGCTGAGTTGGTAATCGAGTCGTCATTACGTTTTTTATTCTTATTTTAAATATATTTTTTTAAATAAGTCAATTGCGTTTTCTCTTTATTCCCTCTTTTTATATCCCTCGCATTTATATGTTTTTGTTTTGAAACATGTGTTTCAAAAAAAAATAATATGACTCTTTCTGTTATGCCTGCATTGTATATAAACATGCTTGTAGGTACTGAATACTAGTGTAAAATATTGTTTAGTGTGATGGAATTAAAATCAAAATGCTGATGCATTTTCACACCTGGGACCTACTTGTAAGACCTTGTTATCATTTAAAGAGGGCTCCGATTAAAGTCCCTTATCTGACACAGCAGCATTAGGCTGCTATTTTACGGTAGTGATTTTTTTAATATATTATTTATTGTAATCGCTTTGGGTCTTACAATGGATGGGCTCAATGCCTTGTGACGTTGTGTAGATGGTTCGTGAATAAGAAAAGGTTTGGCCGGTGCGAACTTTGATGAGAAGAAAAGAAAGCTGGTGATTTACAGTATTATACAAAATGCACGAGGTCCTTTCGCCTGGTACTACTTCGTCGATTAGATTTTAGTTGTAGCACTCTTGCTGTAGCTGCATCGTAATAGTGACCGTACAGCGTTACTTGATGGGCAGATGATCTGTCCGCAGAGCTACTCAGTTGGAAATATTATGTTCTCATGTGCGTGTGTGCATTGTTTTATATTGTTATTCTCGTTTGTAGGTATTTCATCACCATAATCATCATCATCATCATTAGTACACCCTATCGAAAGGCCACTGCTGAGCACCCCTTTTCTATCGATTGCCTCCTAATATTTTACATAGTCGCTAAGTTTCATTAGGGTTTGCAAGCCATTTTTTTATTTAATGAATAACGATCTTTGATGAATGATATTTATGAATAATGATCGTATATTTACGCAAATACTACATAAGGAATAAAACTAATTTTACGAATTTCATCGCGCTTTTTTTACTTTTTTAATTCCCGACGTTTCGGGCACTTTACAGAACACATGGTCACGGGGGAGACTAATGTGTTTGACGTCCTGAGGTCATAGTCAACGAAGGCTTACCTTCAGCTTTTAATTATTAAAAAAATTGGAATCAAACGCCATAAAATCCGTAATGTTAGTTTAATTCCTAGAATCAAATATTATTTACCTCTGTCGCCTCTCACGACACCCACGGGACTCTATGTGTATGAGACTCTCTCATGTGGTTACTACACGGTCCTGTGTGATCGAGCAAATTGTATAGTGCGATAATGAGGCGTGCGTCCGCTCTACGGAACTATTACCACTGATAGTGCCAGGCTCTCGGAGTGTCGACCTTTATTCGCCACACTTTTGCCAGCGGTCTATCTGAGTACCTATCATCTATTTTTAGATAAATTTTTTCTTATGATTAAGATGACATAATTTTATTATTGCACGCGACAGTTTCGTGCTGGTACCATTTCCAAATTTAAAGAATAAGTTTACTAACAGTAATGTCTTCTAGACCGAATTACCGTCATGGCGGCAAGTTGTAACTCTACATTTAATCTGTGCAGGACAGGATTAGAGTGCACGAGTATGTGTACAAGCATGGGTGCATTCTGGTAGTCGGATGTGACGACAGCTCGACACGACCGGAGAGAGATCAGGCACAGGCCCACAGGCTTTATGTTCTTTTTGAGATGCGGCGGAAACACCGCCAACTTTCTGATTCCAGGCTGCTATTAAGCATTAAATAATATTGTTGGGAGTTGTGGTGCTGGGATTAGTGGTGACGGGGATAATGCACGCAATTGAGGGAGGACGGGGGGGGGGGGGCATTTCAAATTAGGAACGACATTTTATTTTATTGGGCGGCTATGGGTGAAGTAATTCTTACCAACTTTTAAATAATAATAATTTTCTTACAGTAAATTTGTATGTGTTGAACACCTATTGTAATACACTAATTTCACTTTAAAAGTCTTCTTTAGTTCACTGCTGGGCGTAGGACTGTGGAATGTGCTAGCTGCCACACATTTCTTGGAAGATGAAAAGAAATACATAGAAATTGATTGAACTCTATAGAATTATTTTCGGATACTTCTGAAAAGAATATTTATATTTACCGCCGGGAGAATTTTTGTTTTTGATCAAAAATCCCAAGTTTTCTACAGCAACGGGATTATATCAAAATTTACGGTTGCCAACTTACTTGCCAAGCATGGCAAATATAACTGCAGTCTGTGGGGGGGAGGTCTATGTTCAGCCGTGGATTTTAATAGGCTGTAACGATAACGGAATACTTATGTACTGTGAAAAAATATTTCATTAGGCTAATGCCATTTAGTACATAATATATTACGGTGATCAGCAAGATTTTCTTAATGAGCTTTCTCCTTATTACCTCATTATAAGTAAAATGCATCTCAGTTTAAATTAAAGATTAGCCAATTGTTGAATACAATGTGAGACAAAGTGTTGTACACATATACACTAGCAGGAATTAGGTCACTCAAACTCAAACGGTACCACACTGCTGGCTTTAAATAAATGGTAAATAAAATTAGTGTTCATTAGAAACTGTTTCCGGACTTTGTTTGCTCATAGCCATTCGTCCACTTTATATTTTAATAATCTGTATATTTATTGTTTTTTTAAACTTTGAATTTGAATTTAGAATCATTCGACGGCTCCGTGGCTCTGCATTGGGTTGCAGCGCTGGGGGCCGCGGGTTCGAATACCGCAGGGAAAAAGTATTTGGATGGCCTACAAATAATCGTTTCGGTCCTAATGAAATTTATTATGTAAATATTAACATATAAATTATGTCAACAGCCCCCACGATACAGGAGGAAATTCTAGTGTGGATGTAACGTTGTTTAAAAAAACGAGGCTCGATTAATACTATCCATTTATAGTTTCATAATGTTACATGTAATGTTATATTTCGATTTCTCATTATTTAAACTTATTTAGATTTGTAAGACTGAAAACTCCGAACTACGGAAACCTCAATAATGAATTTATACTTTTTCAAAATGACAGATATTTGAGGCGTAGCGACTGACAGCTGTGTTCTATTTAATCTCATTGCATTAATACTTAATGCTAACTGGTACTTACTTCGTACTTCGTTAACCATCTTAAATGAAAAACCGGTAAGACATTCTGGAGTACCAATATTTTTATAATTGAATTCCGAAATAGAATTACAAATTATAATAAAATAAATGATTCACTATAAAATTACTTTGATTATTTATATACCTGTCTATACATATATAATCAAAGTAAAATTATATGTAGTAGGTACGTGAGGGTAATATGATCATTCCGTTAATATGGTCACTTTCTTATTACTCAAATTCTACAGCCTTGTTTGCATAGATGACTTCGTGCTACGTTAGCTCTTCATCAGTCAATCAAATAATAAATGGTCAAAAGGGCGTTGCTTTATCGACACCATTTTGACAGTTAATATTATAGTAAATATTTTAGTCGGTTTTAGTATGGTGTAGTGTAGTTAGTTTTTTTTTAAATAATTTTTCGAAGTGTTCCTAATTATTACTAAAGCTTGTTTGCCATTTTTCTCTTAATATATTAGTTGTAGTATCAGATTTAGTGTTTTTGTCTCTGTCCTCCTCCTAGTTTTGGTTTTACAGGGCGGCAAAGCTTAAGGTGATCATATTACCCAACCTATCATATGCAGAAAAGGTTTTGTTCCACCTTCCATATTTCCACTAGTTTTGTTACAAGATTTGTTAAAGGGACTAAGGGACGCACGCATACGCATCATAGATATCCATCAGATAGTACGTGCACCTGCAAATAATTAAACAAAGAGCGATGCTGCGATGCTGATGCTATAATAAGATGAAACATCAAGACCACTACAGCACATCTGTGCTCGTAAACCAACAATTAAATTTAATAGCTCTAGAATTTGATGAAACCGAGTAGTAGCGTTGTAAGAATATCCACCACCCCATATCATCCCGTGGGTGTCGTAAGAGGCGACAGAGGGGAAAAATCAGGAAATGGGTTGTGAAGTCTTCCTTATAACGGATAAAAATAATAAACTGCGGCTGTCGGTCCACTTGCCATGCTTACGCTTGACACCATATACATATGGGGTAGGTTTATGTTCCACAGTTGACTCTAATAGGCTTTAACGGTAACGTAACCCACAATATGAGGTCATGCGGTCGCTACTACGAAAAAAAAAACATCTGGTTACTGTTTGCTGTTTAAACAATGGATATTAAGGGGATAGAGTAAGTCAGCTCAAATTCTAATTTCGTCCCCACTTGACCGAGCGTCGTATGCTATGTACCGACATGTTTGTAATCACTATTACTGTAAGTAGATAGGTCGTTAGACACTTATTTCATTAGGTTTATCATATTTATGCCTGTTTCTTAATGCCAAGCCAGTCGCTTCTTATTTTTATCACGGTTATTTCCCATTTTAATTTTACGTCGTCCTGTTGCGTAATGTATATTCTGATCGTAAGCGACACAACCTCCCCCTTCAAAGGCCGAAGCGAAGTGACCGTGCGGCAGGAATCACGCTTCAAAGGCCAATAGTTTAGGTAATTTCTTTTTACAGTGAAAATAATGGTATTTAAAAAAAGTAAATACCATAAGCACTGCTTTATAGTTAGTTCAGTTAGTATGCAAAGTTTCATGATCTTATTTAAAGTATTTTATGAATAACAGCGGTTTATTGTTTATTTTGCAGGTAACTTTGGATTTTTTTTCTATCGAGAAAATTTAACGAAATCGTGTTTTCGTCTAACATAATCCTTAACATTAATCCTCAACTTTACCATATATTTATTTCAAAATTAATGCTGCAATATTTACGGCATAACGAAGGATCTTGCTAAGCCGTTTGAGATTATATTTCCCCTTAACGCAAATCTGATTGTCAGCGATCGAAGGCCACCGTCGCTGAAGGTCAGCGTGCGCCAATCGCAACCATTTGTAATTATCACTTGTTGCTGATATTTGTATGTAAATGTTTTCCTTATTTAAATCTAAAAGTATACCGTAGGAAATCCTTAAACACGTCGTCTTGAGAAATACTTTTTACGAATCAAACTTAAGCAGCGTTTCATGTAGTTACTTGCTGTTCTTCCCAAGACAGAGGCGTAAGCTATATTATGGTTGCAGCACGAATGGGTCGGCTCGACCGGTAAAGGACCACTCTCTCACAGAATAGAATACCAGCATAAAATAGCAGCTTAATTGCTGTGTTTCGTATGATTAGTGTAGAGATCCGGAGACCCTTTTTTGCTGGATACGAGGCATTCCATCTTAGTCCTCAGGGGTGACAACGCATCTGCGTTTTGATTCTTAATCGAGGATAAATGTAGATCTCTATGGGCCACAGCAACCACTTACCATCAGGTGGACTATGTGCTCGTTTGTCACCCTTATTCTATAAAAATAAAACAATAGCTTTCATTAACAATTTTGGTAATCTATTTTTAATGAAAATTATTATATTCTGTTCTTATTTTTGGATGCAGTACGAAGAGTTAGCTTTGCTGGGGATGATCCACGCCTCTAACAGAATCATCATAGTTATCATTATTATTCAACAAATCCACATCTGAACCTAGGTCTCTCCCAAAGAATGCCACAAAGCACGGTCATGAGCCATCTGCACCCATTGACTTACTGCATCACTAACCAGGTCGTCACTCTATATCTGCATTTTAATTCGAGGACTGATGTATGTCTATAAACCACTGGATTTACTTACCACCTCTATTCTCTAACTTCGTGCTTGTTTATCACCCTTATTTAAAAAAAATATCCTTATCAGACAGAGCCTTTGTTTTACTTTTCGGTTGGCAGTAAATTGTGTTAAGTTACCATTGGGTGGACCGCTACCTGTCACTTTAATTTCACAAATATATTTTTGAGGTTAAAACGTATAGTAAACCAAATCTAAGAAATACCTTTTGACGTTTCACATTAATCATTCCGCAATAACTTTGCTCAAGCGTCCTCACACGATTTTAAATAACCGTTTACGTAAATACGAAGAATTATAAAGTTATCTATTTTTCTTTACAATGTGTATAGTTTTTTACCACTAATTCAAATTAGAATCTTTCAAACAAAGCAATGTATTAAAAAATAACGAGTATCAACTTTTTTACTCGACGTCGTTTCAATGATATGTCGCTATGTACCTTACCTTAGTGTTTGGATGATTAAAATTAATTGTTATCCGAATAATCGGCAAAAATATTCAAATAATCGGTAAAAATTCAAATAATCGAATCATTAATTTTTTAAATGTATTATTTGTTTAATTAAATTTTTATTTTTAAAATTCTTTAAATTACATGAACCATGAATGAAAGAAGTTTATTTGTTTACTTTGTCAACGTAAAGGAGACAAAGTAAAAAAAATAAACTTCTTTTTTAGATTACGAATTTTGAGCCCACTAGACATTTTAACGTAATTTAGTGGTATTACACAAAAAAAGATACCAATTTACTATAGTAAAGGGCCTAAAGATTTAATGAAAATCTAACCGGAATCACGAAATCTGAAAAAAAAAAGTTGTTTTGATATTCTTGTATTGGGTAATGTAATATATTGAATAATAAAAAGATAAATATTTTTGAAAATGATAACTTATTATATACATATATTATCTATTTGTATATTATATATTTATTACTACAAAGAAATATCAATAAAAACTTGTTTTTAATCCGATTTCTAAACATTAATAGTAATATCATGTATTATGGTTCCAAGCGACCGTAGAACGAAACATTTAATACCCCTATTTTGTCATTGACTTCCGGGTAGTCGGGTACAGGTACGGGCATTGACGTTCGTCACGTTGCTGCTTTTTTGTATTTATTTACTCATCTTCTTCATCATATAGCGTGTATAGATATTTTTTTGTATTTATTTATTCATCATCTTCATCATACAACGTGTACATAGGTAATATTAATTGTTAATTTATCAGTATTCCCATTAAATCCCAATAATATCACTATTGTAATCTCTAGATTATAGGGAATAAATCGACGTGGATTTCATTAAGTTACGCCACAATTCGTCGTGGGCCCATTCTACATACAAAAAAAAAAATGTTTTCTTTCTGTAGGCAAAAAAAAACCGCCGCCGCGCTGAAAAAACCATTACGTAATTCAATCTCCCGCCACTTCGGGAGCTGACTGTGTGTAATTTTGTGATTTTGTGTTCGTCTTCTTATTTTGTGACTCTGCTTTAACTTTTTGGACTGTTTCTTCTATATTCGTTGAAATATGTGCCCATGTCGCGAAGGAAGATTGGGCAAGTGGTAGAAAAAATTATGGATAACTTTGAAACAGACATTAATTTTGACTGCATTATTGAAAATCAAATAATAATTAATCTAAACAACGATAACTCAACTTGTTATACTGAAAGTGACTGAATAAATTTATTTTTAATCTAGTTTCAATCTTAAATTTTTATAACTTTGTCTCTAGAAAGAAGCAGTAACAACAAATACGAAGAAACTGATAAATCTTGTGATTTAAATTATCCGTTTTTAATTTATTCTGGTATTATTAAAATCAAACTGTAAATGGTTAACAACTCTAAATAATCGATACCGATTTTTCTAAGAATCGAATATGTACGTTCCCACTTTTTGGTTGGCATACTTGGTGCAATAAGTCTGACAGCTGTCAAAATGTATTTCTTGGATTTGGTTGACTATAAATATTTGATTACAATCAAAAGATATCCGAAGTCTGAATCTTAAAATTAAGCAGGTAGTTATTTTTAACTTTTAACCAATTATTAATTGCTGCTGGTCGCGTTTTGTGAGAGTCCTTAACCCAGTGGAGCCGACCTATTCGTGCTGTACCCACAGTCACTCTCCGATAGTTGTTATAAGCAAGCATACAATTTAAAGTCCACCTGATGGTAAGTGCTAAGGCTTCTGCAGACCATGGAACTAATTGACTAACTGAACACCTGAACTAACTTCAATCAAAGAAGGCTACAGATGTGTTGTCACTTCTAAGAACAAAGAGAGAAACAGGGATGCTGCACAGCCTGAAATGGTACTGGTTCTATATACATTGAATAAAACTATATATACTGATTTCATGGCGTTTAATTAACTGATTTTTCCAGTCCACCGCTGAACATAGGCCTCTCCCATAGATTGTCTCATAAGGTGGACTATTGAATACTATAATACACAATAGAATGGCTGTCAACCTTATTTTGTACGAGGGTCGGCGTCGCCGGGAGCACACATATAAGCAATTACATCGTATTATCACTACTATATATTGTATTATTACTACTACAAACCTGATTCGCTGTGTTGACAGACTGAATAAATTTAAACATTTTGATTAATGTTCAAGATCATCATTAAAAAAATCGTTTAAATTTTAATAAGTACATATTTATTTGTAAATGGTGTGCAATTTGGTATTTTCTAAATAATTTGCATGCGAAATAAAACGATTGTAACGTCAAAACACATCTCGTGTAGACATTTATACGTGAGTTGACATGTTAGTGACATTATAGTGGCTACACGGGCTCCGCCCACACCCCCGTTCTATTATGTATGTATTATAGTATTGTATGAGGTGGACATTTGCCATAGTTGGCATGCGGGTTGGCAATCACAGTTTATTTTTAGTCGTTATTAGAAAGACGCTGCTGCCCATTCTCTAATTTGTTTCCCTCTCTCTTACGACACCCCCGGGATGATACGAGGTAGTGTATAGTCGTACACCGCCACTACACGGTATTACACAATAGAATACAGTCTAAAATATTTACGTCATTTATGTACCGGTTTCTGTTTCATGGGACTAGTTTGCAAATAAAAGTAATTACATAGTTATTTTGCTTATAGCAATTCGGCTGTGACCGATCCATCTACGTAATAAAATTGGCGATATCTAACTTTAAATGCAGCATGTGTGAAATAGGGACACAAAAAGGGGACTATTAATAATTTATATTTTTACACAAATATATAGTTCCATCTTTTTTGAACCATGTGCTGGGCACACTGTAACTTAGGTCCACTGATTAATTTATGATTACTATTTAAAATAAAACCTTCCGTTCTTAGTCACAGTCCGTTTTATTTCGAAGTGGACGTAAAAACTGTTTGTCACAAACTATACGTTCGCCAACTTTTCGACTTAAAATGAAAAATTCATCTTAGTTGATCAGCGAGTATTTGTTTTTATATGGTTTTCTATGCACTTTCTCCACTGTATAAGGTCGTAAGTGAAACGAAACGCTCTCCAAATAATATAGAAACTTGGTGATCTATGTTTATTGACTCTTCAATGAGTAGCATTATTAAAATTAATTTTATGTTAAGTACTTGTCAGTCTTCTATAAATAATTAATTTGCTAGATACGACGTGATCATTATAAAACAATGTAGCGTGACACGTGTAGCGATGTGGTGTAAACTGTGAAAGATAACGGGGCTCTCTACTTTTATACTAGCTTTTGCACGCGACTTCGCTCACGTGGAGGTTGGAAAACGACATTAATTCGAATAATCACAGCCATTAATAATATAATATAATAATAAATAAACTTTTATTTTATTTCCAATTACTCATGTTTAATACAGGAACAATTATGATTAGAGTTAAATAAAGTAACAATAAGTCTAATAAAAATAACATACAATAATAAAAATTAAAACTATGTGTAGCTTAATAATGAAAAATCTACAAAAGAAAAATTGAAAAGTTTAGTTTATAATATTAGCTACCTGCGTGAACTGGGTTGAGTACCTGTGTTTCAGACAATCACTTATACTATGATTTTAATAATGTAGGATGATAGATAATTTAAATAATTAAACTATATTATATAATAAATAAGGTAACTAAATAACAATTATTTGTTACTTACAATTAATACAAAGCTATTTTGGAATTTCGAACAACTTCTCTGTGTCTTCTTAATTTAATTTATTCAGAAATTCCCTTACAATTATATAACATTTCTTATAACTTACACTGTATATACTTAGTGACTTGTTGAGCTTGTTATACAGAAATGGCCCTAAAAATATGCTAATGCTGTTCACAAATGCGTGTTTGGTTTGAGAGTTAACACAAACTGAGTCCATTCTTCTCCTGTCTATAGATTTTAAGTTGAATGGAAGTTCGGTATGCTATTTGTTTGCTTAATATGATGTTCAGAATAAATAACTGAAGGACAGTTAGTTATGCCAAGACCGGAAACAGGAGTGAAAAAAACATCGTTTGAGAAACTGCATTTTCCCAGAAATAAAATATACTCATAGACACGTGACGTATCCACTAACCGTATCATCTTGTGGGTGTCGCAAGAGGCAACAGGAAACTGGAAAAACTGGAACAGGAGATGGGCAGTAGTATCTTCGGATAACATTTCAAATGAAAAAGCTGCGATGGCCAATCCGTCTCCCGAGTGAGCAACTGTGGCAAAGTTTCAGATATGAGACAATCTATCGGGGAGGCCTATGATCAGCTGAAGACTTGATGGATTGCTATGAATAAATTAATTACAAAGTCTGCAACTGCCAACACGCCGTCATGCATTTTTTATAGAATAAGTGTGACAAACGAGTACAGAGTGTGGTTTATAGATTTTACATTTATCTTCGAATAAAAATGCAGATGTGTTGTCACCCCTGAGGACTAAGATGGAGTGATACTCGTTTCCAGTAAAAAGGGCTTGCTCTGTTATATTGCTCTATACACATTTTGCTTAGTTTTTATCAAAGAACTAGACTAACAACGAATCGTATATTCGACTACACGCCGAATATCGAATATTCGGCCGGGAAGGAAGTAATAATAAGTATTTTGTTATCATTTTCCGCTTTTCAAGTTTAATGTGCGTTAATTTTATTTTACGTTAACATGTTAGTTTTGTCTGTAAGTATGATATGTACTAAACATTATAACTATTAATCAAGTTATTTGTGTATTTTTTTTGTATAATATCATGTTATCTTAATAATAAATAAATTAAATTTCTAAGATTCAATCCACTCCTTGTATATATTGACATCTAAACTTTTTTTAAATAACCCCTTAGTTTACGATTTTAAATAACGCCAATAGACGTGAGGTTTTGATAAATATTAATGAATCAGGATCATTGTGATGCGCAAACTCTTCGGAATGAAATATGAATTTGTCTCGGTAAATAATCAAGGTTAAGATTGTATGAGAAGATTCCAAAAAGTTTGTGTTTAGAATACTGTTAGTGTGTGTTACTGAATGAGTCGTGAGTGTCTAGTTGCCGTAAGCGGCACTGCTAATCATGTGATCCCGGTTTTGAATCCCAAGTCGGACCAAAATCCGTTGTAGGGTTTATCTGTCGAAAAACTCCTAATAGCGGTCCAGAGTCATGAAATTGGCGGTATTTTACCCCCATGCCCCGGATAACACATAAAGCGGTTGCCCTGTGAGTGATCTCCCTCCGGTCATGTCGTATTCCCGTCCTATTGGACTTAGAATGTTAAAAGAATTAAAATTACACTAAAAAGAAGAAACTTAATTGGTTTACGAAAAAAATAAAAATATCTAAATAAATGGAAATTATATCTTAAAACGCAAAAAAAATATAATATTTTGCTAAAACAAGTATATATAGGTTATATTGTAGAATAATGCAGTTGAATCGAAAAAGAAGTCTAATATAAAATATGTACAACCTAGTGTTGATAAAAAAGCTACATGGAACTTGATAAAAATAATATCAATTCAATAGAAAACACCATAAAAAATTTCAAGCCAGCCAAATGAAATGGTAGAAATTTTTAAAAATTTATTCCTTACACGTAGTTATGAAATTTCTAATATAGGATCTTATAAAACTTAATAATTAATTTAATTGCAACAGTATTTTTTTATCATCAATCAACATAAATAATGTCGCTAAAATAGTTTATGTAATAAAACCGAAAAAATCATGACTACGATCACATAATCGATTTATTTAATTAAACCATTTATTATGTTTATTTTATAACCAATATTATAAATCTAATGATATAAACAGAGACATTTCCAAATGATCTAAAAATGGCTCATATAGTCTTATTAAAGAAAAGGATCGAATGAAGACCCAAAAATTACAGACCAATAGCACTCCTACCATGCGTATCCAAAATATTTGAAAATTTTGTTGATGATGAACTTACGAATTTTGTTAATGTTTAAAATTTTAATCCTAATCATATGGATTTCAAAATGGCAAATACACGTCATAGCCATATTTAAAATCATGAAAAATTTTTGGGATGATATGAACAAATAAATCCGTGTTTTTAACTTTTCTTAGATATTACAAAGGCATTGTTTGTGTTAATCATGAAATTTTACTGAAACAATTGAAAAATATATGTTCGTAGAATTGCCCGAAAATTATTTAAATCGTACCTCGAAGATCGATATCAAGCAACTATTATGGGTACACATAATAATACTACAACTATTGAAACAGTTAAGTTTAAGAGGGGTTAAAAAAGTCAACATTGGTGTACCTCAAGGAAGTATACTCGGTACTTCTTTGTTTTTAATATATGTTTACGAAATATTTAATATCATCAAACATTTAACATTAACGTTTGCTAATGATTCTACAGTCTTTTATACCGGTAAGCTAATAAAAAAAACAGAACTTGAAATTAAAATAATAAATCCATAAAATACATAGTGACTTAGCCAAATTCTATTAACCTCACAATTATATAACTAAAACGAAAATTGCAATTTAGAAATTAAAAGACCAATCTATTTAAAAAGTCATTTGATAGCTCAGTCGCAGATGAAGCAGATAATTCAAGCTTTCTTGGAATTAAAATTGACCCTCAGCTCAATTGTAAATCACACATAGAAAAGATAGCTAAGTGCTTTCAATACTTTTTTGGTCAACTTCTGAATCTGTTACTAGAAATGCATACTGTGGTTATTCACCATATCCACTGTTATTGTATGGTACAACTTTTGGGGTAATGCGACTAACACAAAATGAAACGTTTATACTACAGAAACGATGTTTGCGTATGCTGAGGAATTAATTTAAAGAAAAGTAAAGATATTAATAGTTATGCCGCTCAATTTAATGATGTATCTTACCTAGTTTCTAGTAGTTAAGCTAAGTCAGCTTCTCGGTCATCTAAGCGGTCAGCCGCCGTAAAGTCTACATCACCTGAAGATGCCTCGTGTAGAGGCGAAACACGTGTCGTATTATCGTCCATGGTGTGTCTTTCCTAGAACAGTGGTGTTGGGAGTAGTAGTGCTGGGATTAGTGGTAACGGGATTAGTGCACGCAATTGAGGGAGGGCGGGAGGTGCTCTTCAAACTAGGTAAGACATCATTTAATTGCGCGGATGGTTGTAAAATAACTATTAATATTTTTATTATAATGGATTTCCGCAAAGTAACGCCTGATTCTATTAATTATCTTAAAGAAAAGTGTTTTTTAACCTTGACTGACTACACATATATATATATATATATATATATATATATATATATATATATATATATATATATATATATATATATATATATATATATATATATATATATATATATATATATCTTAGAGTTGTGCCTATTTATTAAAAAGAATTGCGATTTATTCATACAGAAACTTTCAACGCTGTAAAATTTATGATCTTGCTATCAAATCGTTCTTTAGCTAGCTAAACTAAATTTATGCAATTCTACAATGTTAAAAGTAAACCGCAATTACTTGATATTAAGTATAATGGTGAAAAAATTACTGCTACTGAATGTACCACATTTTTAGGTATTAGTTTAGACAAACATTGTAATTGGAAAAATCACATAGATAAAGTTTGTTCTAAAATATTTAAATTTAATTTTGCTCTGCGAAGGCTAACTTCAATCTCGTCAAGAAACACTTCTCTTATAGCATATCATGCGTATGTCGCTGCTGTATTAAGATATGGTCTCATATTATGGGGAAACTCGACTGATGTAAACCGTGCTTTTATAGCGCAAAAACGGTGTATACGAGCAATTTGTGGTGTCGGGCCACTAGTTTCTTGCAAACCACTGTTCAAAGAATTGGGTGTTCTTACGCTACCATCCATGTACATTTTTGAACTTTCAATATTCGTAAAAAAGTATCCTCAGTTTTTTACTAGATTTAAAGATACAGTAACATATAGTACCAGATCATCATTACAGCCTTTCACAAGTCCACTGCTGAACATAGGCCTCCCCCAAGTAATGCCACAAAGCACGGTCCTGAGCCACCTGCATCCATCGACTTCCTGCATGTCTTACCAGGTCGTCACTCCATCTAGTGGGGGGTCGCCCTACACTACGCCTACCGGTACGAGGCTGCCACTCGAGAACCTTTCTTCCCCATCGGTTATCGGTTCTTCGAGCTATATGGCCGGCCCATTGCCACTTCAGCTTACTAATCCGTTGGGCTATGTCGGTCACTCTGGTTTTACTGCGGATATCCTCATTTCTGAGTCTATCACGCAGAGAAACTCCGAGCATAGCCCTCTCCATAGCTCGCTGAGCGACCTTAAGCGTCCTCATACGGCCAGCAGTGAAGGACCACGTCTCAGATCCATAAGTCATCACTGGCAACACGCACTGGTTGTACAATCTAGTTTTTAGAGATTGAGGTATACCTGACGAAAAGATATGTCGTAATTTCCCGAACGCTGCCCAGCCGAGTTGAATCCGTCGATTGACCTCTCGGTCGAAGTTGGACTTACCTAGTCGGACTATTTGTCCCAGGTAAACGTACTCGTCAACAACTTCGAGCATAGTGCTCCCAACAACTACCGGCATAGGTGTGACATGGACATTGAACATGATCTTTGTTTTGTCCATGTTCATCTTAAGACCTATCCGTTGGGAGGCACTATTGAGGTCATTGAGCATAGTGCTTAAGTCCTCCAGCGATTCTGCCATAAGGACTATATCGTCGGCAAATCGAAGGTGAGTGATGTACTCGCCATTGATGTCAATACCGTATCCTTTCCAGTCCAGTAGCTTGAAAACGTCTTCCAATGCAGCGGTGAAGAGTTTCGGGGATATAACGTCACCCTGTCTTACACCTCTCTGCAGTTGGATAGGTCTCGAGCTCTGGTTCTGTACTCGGATAGCCATCGTAGCCCTACTGTACAAACACTTCAGCACTTCGATATACCGACAGTCAAGTTGGCACCGCTGAAGGGACTGTAGCACCGCCCAAATTTCGACGGAATCAAAGGCTTTCTCATAGTCCACATACGCCAGGCAAAGTGGCAGATTGTACTCTTCAGTCTTCTGTACAATCTGCCGCAGGGTATGTATGTGGTCTATGGTACTGAAGCCTTTTCGGAAACCGGCTTGTTCGGGAGGCTGGAAGTCGTCAAGTCTGCGTGCGAGACGATTCGTAATGACTCTCGAAAACAGCACGTAGACGCGGCTCAGAAGGGAAATCGGTCTGTAGTTCTTTAAGAGAGCGTTGTCGCCTTTCTTAAAGAACAAGACCACCGCACTTCTGCTCCACGCCTCTGGAGTAGTGCCACCATGGAGGACGGAATTGAAGAGCTTCTGAAGGACTACAAGTACCGGTGTTCCACCCGCTTTCAGAAGCTCCGCTGTAATTCCATCCTCGCCTGGGGCCCTGCCGTTTTTAAGGTGCTGGAGAGCCATTCTAATCTCGCTTAGACTGACGTCCGGGATATCATCGGAATAGTGTCGGATAAGACTTGCTCTTGGATCGTTACTCACACTTGCGTGTGGCTCCAACGATGATGTGTACAGCTGCCCATAGAACCTCTCAATCTCACTCAAAATCTCAGGTGTCCCGGAAACGATGTTGCCACACTCAGTATTCAGCTTTGACAGTTGGCTCCTTCTGGCAGACAGATCTCTGGCAAAGACTTTGGAGCCCTGGTTCCGCTCGATCGCTTCTTTAATACGAGAAGTATTAAAGTTGCGTAAGTCTCGCCGCATGCACTTGGAGATCTGTCTGTTCAGTTGCCTGTATGCTGTCAAATCTGTTGACGATTGCAGCCTCATCTCCCGTCTAACAGCCATGAGATTAAGAGTGTGATCGGAGAGTTTTTGTGTTCTTCTGCGGCGGGTCTTGCAGAACTTAGCTCCGACCGCATGGACAGTTTCCACGAGCTTGTCGTTCATATCGTCCACTGCATTGCAATCTTCTAGGCACTGGAAGCGGTTACGTAACTCGAGCTGAAAGGTTTCGGGATTCTGGATTAGAGCACGAGGGGGACGGAGCGTTGACTTCATTAGACGAGACCTCTCCAACTTAACGTTTAGGTTCAGTGTGCCTCTAACCATTCGGTGATCGCTGCCAGTTTTCACCCTTGCGATCACTGAGACATCACTGAATAGTTGGCGTCTGGTCGTCATAATGAAGTCAATCTCATTTTTTGTCGAACCGTCGGGGCTCGACCAGGTCCACTTCCTGTGGGGCCGCTTCTGGAAGAAAGAGTTCATCATAAAGAGTCCCTCTTTCTCCATAAAGTCGGCCAGCTGCTGGCCCCTTCGGTTCCGTTGCCCCACTCCAAATTTCCCTACCTTCAGCTCACCGCTTTCTCTTGTGCCCAGTTTTGCGTTGAAGTCTCCCATCAACACCGTGTAGTGGGTTTTGGAGGAATGTATGGCTCTGGAAATATCCTCATACATTTCCTCCACCTCCTCATCGGGGTGTGCCGAGGTTGGTGCGTAAACCTGAATGACCTTCAGCGAATACCGTTTGGTGATTCTGAGTATCAGGTACGCGACCCTCGTCGACACACTCCCAATCTTTACAACGTTGTTGACGAGAGACTTGTGGACGATAAATCCGACACCTCCTTGGGACAGATGGTCGCCCTCCCGGTGATAGAACAAGTTGCCGGACTCGAGGATTGCCGTGTCCTCCCCCTCTCTTCGGACCTCGGATAATCCAATAATATGCCAGCGCAACTTGTCTACCTCTTCTTCCAGCTCCAGTATCTTCTCGTCAGTCCTCAGGGTGCGTGCGTTATATGTTGCCAGGTCGAGTCGTCGTAGGTGGCAACCGAACCTCCACCGGAGATTCTTAGCACCCCCTGCCCCGCCGTTACCATGGTCGCCACCGTAGCCAGGAATAGCGGGGCCGCCGGGGACTGGGGGCCGTCTTTTTGTGTATTTGTTCATTGGGGGGTATTTGCCGTAGTTGCCACGCTTGGCGAGCGGGTTGGCAACCGCAGTTTTTTATTACGTCACAGTTGTCATCAGGAAGATGCTGCTGCCCATCTCCTGCCTGTCTCCCTCTGTCGCCTCTTACGACACCCACGGGAAGATATGGGGTTTTATATAGTACCAGATACCCAGATAAAATTATTTTACCTTCATCAAAAACTAGCCTGTACTCAAAAACTTGCTATGTGATGGCTATTCAAGTGTTTAATAAAATCCCAAATGAAATAAGGCAATTAGATTATAATCAATTTAGACGTCATTTATTAAAGTGGCTTTTAGAAAAACAGTTTTATTCGGTAAATGAACTGCTAAAAATAAAAGAACGTTTCTATTGACTGTAAAATGCTGTTTCTTATCTGACTGTGTTTTAAACGATTAATATTAAGATTGTAAAATGTTGCATGTTTATTTTTACTTAAATTTTTGTATAATATATTGATTTTATAGAATATTATTCTAACCATAAGTTAATTAGTAAATAAGTTTTCATATACCAAAATTGGTGAAATATGTGAATCATTATTATTTTTATAAGAACATCTTTGTACCATATTTCTTGTGAATAAATTTAATTTATTTATTTAAAATTAAAAATAAATTGTTTGACAAAAGTGCATAACGGCAATTAAAGTACTCAATCACTTACCATATGGAATTGAAACACTAAAAGAACCCAAATTAAAACATAAACTAAAAAATTGATTGTGGAACATACGTTTTATACGCTAAACTAATTTTATGATTTTAAGAGTTAATACCGTGTTCTTTTTATTCTTGTAAGCATTTTTTAAATATTATTTTATCTTTATAAGTTAATTGTAAATCTATTACAAGCCTGGTAAGGCAACTGTTGATACCTTTTATATTATGTCATCTTTAACTATTGTTCACAGTAATGCATTAAATAAATTATTATACATATGAAAGTGAGAGAATAAAGGGCACCTGTCATGGAGTATAGAGGAACTGTGTTTGCGTACAAACTCATGCATTATAATCCTGTACTGTGCAGATATGGCTAGTCTACTTTGAGACTTGCCGCCGTAACCAAAATTCTGTCTGGAGGACATTATATTATTATTATTGTATATCACTAATATAACGGCAATTAAACGAAAATTAACGAAATTAACGAAAATTAAAAAAAGGCACGGTGTTGCCTTTTGTTATAATCTTCCTACTTTTATCATAAGTAACGAATATGTTATTTTATCTTGTCGTAGATTCTACCTTACATCGACGGATTCAACCACGTATCGAAGATCGCAGCTCTGAGCGATGTGGAAGTGAGCCTCGTGCGCGCATGCGTACAGAACCTCGTTTACTACGGCGTCGTGACAATCGTGCCGATCTTCCAGTACTGCGCTGTGAGTATCATACAGTATCATCAGCGTACAACGGAGTACCAACAGGAGTAGACTTAAACATATTGAACACAAATAAAACATGGAAGTAATACCTACTTTTGGGGAATTAATTGTATTAAAACAATTGTCGCTAATATTTTATTACGACTCGGGATGCATAGTCAAGAGTTGATCTTATTTTCCGATAGTATTTGGATTCTATTGTCATACGTCATATATGTCGCTTACAATGTTTATTTTAAAACGCCATTGTGCTCGTCACTCACTGCCAGGGACGTTTTATCAAAGAATAATGCGATGCAATGCAAATTATTGGGTCCTTACATATGAAATTAGCATTTTGTCTTACTGACCACTTTAATCTGAAATATCTCCTCTTTAGTTAAGAATTCCATATTCAAATTTATAAATTCATTTATAGCCCGTTCACCGTAAGATGTCCCCTGCTGTGATGTTGGCACTATTGCTTGTTAATCTGTTGTCAGTTTGTGATTATAACGCTCGTTTTTGTGTTATTATTTAAAATATTCCGAATTAATTATGCCGAAACCATTTAGAAGCAGTGCAAGAGAGGTTGTGTTGAAGGTGCGTGCCTTTTGTGAGAGAGAAAAGGCAAACCAAGCCCCGTTAATTCCACTCAATCAATTGCGAACTCGCGTCGCCGCCATGACAGGTTAGTAAAATAGGGATGCCAGCTTCATGCAAAATGCCTTTAGTGTGGGTAATAATAAAAAATTACTAACATTACGAATTAAAATAAAAAGTACGTATCTCAGTTAATTTTATTTATTTTTTTATGATAATGTCTGTATTTGTATTTTATAAATATTTAATTTTATAAAATGATACAAATTTGGTGTCTATTTCAGGCATGTCGGAGAAAACCGTGAGTAGAACATCTAAAGAAGGTGAAGCTGCTGCCTCTACATCTCAAAAACTCAAGTCTCCTGGAAAACACCGTCAAAGACGTAAAACGGTGGATCTTGATGATTTCGATTTATGCGCAATAAGAAACAAAATCCATGAAATGTATACTGTAAGAAACGTTGTTCCTACTTTAAATAAATTACTTGTAGAATTAAAGAATGACAAACTTTGGTGGAGGTCGAACGACTTTGTGGAAAATTTTAAAACAAATTGGATTTCAGTATAAAAAGTGTGGTTCGAAACGGAAAATTTTAATGGAAAGGCACGACATAGTTGCATGGAGACGCAAGTATATCGTTACTATGAGGAAAAATCGAGCAGATGGTCGGCCAATAGTTTTCTTAGATGAAACATACATTCACGCATCGTATGCAGTGAAAAAATGTTGGCAAAAAGATGACGAGGACGTAGTACTAATAAGTGATTCTGTTGGAACGCGGTGGATAATTATTAATGCAGGTGGAGAAATAGGGTTTATACCTAATGCTCAATTGATTTTTAAATCACAGAGTAAATCAGGGGACTACCATGACGACATGAACAGAACCAATTTTATAAAATGGCTTTCAGAGAAACTTATACCCAATTTGCCTCCGAACTCCTTAGTCGTGATGGATAACGCTCCCTATCATACCGTACAAGTAAATAAAGCACCTTGAATAAAACTAAATTTACGGATTTTATCGCGTTTATTTCACTACTTTTACTTATTTTTAATTCCCGACGTTTCGGGTGCTTTACAGCAACCATGGTCACGGGGGGGGGGGGACTGAGATGTTTGACGTCCCAATGTCATAGTTAGTCCGGCTACCTTCAGTTTTTGAATATTAATTTTTGGTCCGATTTACGCAAAACGAGCTTATAGTATCATGAAGTCTTGCATTGGTATGCTTAGGTTTGGGTTTAATTTTGTTAATTATAGGATCCCAAGCAGGTGGCAGCACCCATCCATCTTCTCTATTGAAATTTGGATTTTTTTTAATTTCAATAGCCTCGCGTAATCATCCTTGGTAGGAATCGGTGTTCTTTTGCGAGAATTTGTGGTTTATCAAATCGAATGTAATGGTGGGGACGATCTTGAACATGTTCGCAGACTGCAGACTTCCCGGAGCGTCGGTGCTTCACGTCAGCTATATGTTCTTTCACGCGGGTTTTTATGGATCTTTTTGTTTGACCTATGTAAGAGAGACCACATTCACAATCTAACTTGTACACTCCTGCATCTTGTAGAGGGATATTACACTTGACGGATGGTAGTACAGCAGGTACACGCTGGACTGTGGAGCGTGTACCTGCTGTACTACCATATGTCAGAGGAGTCACAGACAAGGTTGGCTACATCTTGAAACGAGCTTCCATTAAAACATACTACAAGCCGCCGAAAAAGATTAGTCAATTTTTACCATCCGTCAAGTGTAATATCCCTCTACAAGATGCAGGAGTGTACAAGTTAGATTGTGAATGTGGTCTCTCTTACATAGGTCAAACAAAAAGATCCATAAAACCCGCGTGAAAGAAAATATAGCTGACGTGAAGCACCGACGCTCCGCGAAGTCTGCAGTCTGCGAACATGTTCAAGATCGTCCCCACCATTACATTCGATTTGATAAACCACAAATTCTCGCAAAAGAACACCGATTCCTACCAAGGATGATACGCGAGGCTATTGAAATTAAAAAACATACAAATTTCAATAGAAAATATGGATGGGTGCTGCCACCTGCTTGGGATCCTATAATTAACAAAATTAAACCCAAACCTAAGCATACCAATGCAAGACTTCATGATACTATAAGCTCGTTTTGCGTAAATCGGACCAAAAATTAATATTCAAAAACTGAAGGTAGCCGGTCTAACTATGACATTGGGACGTCAAACATCTCAGTCCCCCCCCCCCCGTGACCATGGTTGCTGTAAAGCACCCGAATCGTCGGGAATTAAAAATAAGTAAAAGTAGTGAAATAAACGCGATAAAATCCGTAAATTTAGTTTTATTCAGTGTGTAGTGTTCGCGTAAATTTAAGAAATCATTAAATAAAGCACCTACTATGAGTTCCTCAAAACTTCAAATGCAAAATTGGATAACAAATAAGGGGTTGTCTTATATACCAACAATGCTGAAAGCAGAACTTTATGAAATTATAAAAGAGCACAAAGAAGCGCCGATTTATGAGGCTGACCAATTATTGCTTTCTCATGGCCATAAAGTAGTTAGGTTGCCCCCTTACCACTGCGATTTAAATGCGATTGAGTTTATGTGGAGTCTTTTAAAGAGACGAGTAGCCAGCAATAATATCTGCCAAGAAGCTGGGAATATCGTGAAGTTAACTGAAGAAGCTTTTTCATCTATAACCCCTCAGGATTGGCAAAAGCAGTGTGAACACGTAAAAAATTTATGGATGATATTACTGATAAATTCATAATTGAATTAGGAAATGACAGCAGCACAGATTCGGATACGACAGATGATGATGACGACGTTTATGAAAGTGACAGTGATACGAGTATGTCTGGAATTGTTCCTTTAGACCAAATTATTGTCGGAAAAAATAAGTCAATAAATAATTTAAAAATTAAATTGTGTTATCATTCACAACCTTACTAGTCTTATAACAAACTGTATGTTATTTAAATGAGCAAGTAAAACATATTAATCAGTGGTTTTCAAGTTTAGATAATTTTGCCAGCAACCACCAAGTGGGGTAAATGCTCCATATATTGTTGGCAGCACCGTAGACAATGCTGCCATTTCCTAAGGCAGGGGACATCTTACGGTGAACGGGCTATAGCTGGTACATTTGAGTTTTGAAAACAGTTATTCATTTGTTTTTTCCGAGTCATTAACCGAAGTCTACATCGTTAACATATTGTGTTCATGACGTTTGAAAGCATTCATAGGGCATTTAATTTAAAAATTGTAACAAAAAAAGTAAAGACTATTATATGACTTCGCGTTAAATAGAAACCGAAAATCCGTGTTCTTTACAACTTCAAAATATATTATTCTGTGAATTCTAGTTATCTCTACCTTTACAGGTCTATAGTGCTACACCTAAACTTCGCCAGCTGACTAGATGTGCAGGGCTTCAGCGGCAATGCGTGGAGTTTTGTGCCCGATCCCGTAAGTAATTTGATCTCTGTCATAGTTTTCTGCAGAATCGACGCAAAAGAACACCAATGCCTATCAAGGATAAACTGCGGTGCTATTAAAATCAATAAACATCCAAACTCAATAGAGAAGATGGCTGGGTGCTACCATCTGTTTGAAATCCTAATTAATAAAATTAAATCCCAAATCAAACATACCACTGCAAAATTTCCAGATACTATGTTCTTTCTGCGCGGAACGGGCCAAAAATTAAGAATTTAAAGTTGTAGTTGTCGTGACTAACTGACATTGGATTTTGAACACCTCAGTCTTTCCGTGAGTACTAACACCCATAGGTGTTACGTAGTACTCGAAACTTAGGAAATATAAGTTAATTAAACGCGTTCAAATCCGTATAAAACTACTTTCATTCAAGTCTAATCTAATTTAGATATTCGTGTTTCCTTGTTTTATCTTGGATTCAAGGACCTTGTTAGTTCGTTACTGTAGTATTCAAAACAGGTTAAGATTTTTTTTAACTCTTCCCGGGACAGAGGTATTTTCCAAACCAGTGGTAAATTAAGCATAAAAGTGACTTTCAATAATTACTACTTATAATTTATATTGAATGAAAAAAAAACTATTTCTGTTTGTCTTTTAACGCGTCTCTTTCTTTTTTCATTTATGGTCACCGATTTATCGCTAAAAATCCTATTTTATTTGCATAAGATCTTTATCCCTTTATAATTAACTTATATATTGTGTTTTTTTTTAATTTATTAATTCATACAGACTATTGGAAGACTATTGCTGAATATAGACCTCGTAGAAGATCTACTCATAGCGGAAATATTTACCTCATTATTCACGGTTGGGAACCATAGTTTTTTATTACTTTGAGTTGTGATCTGTAAGATGTATCTAAACCTATTGCGTGATGTGGGTAGTGGATTCTTCCGTCGCTACTAAACGAGAAATCATAAATGTTAAAATAAATTGTTGTGCACCAATAGAGAAGTAGCAAAAGAAAGCTAAATAACATTGTAATCTTTAGTGTATTGTTGTATGTCGAAGTCATTATGAACATATTAATTTAGTATTTGATTAGTGGTAGTGGATTCTCTTGCCGTTACTAAACTATCTGGAAGAAATTGCAGTACAGCAATAGAATAGTACCAGGGCTCCATGAACATATTGATGATTGTTTTCATGTGGAAGTACCGTGTAGTAGCGGTGTAAAAATATTGTTACGCGCTTGAGGTTCGTGAAAATAACAATTGCCGATAGAATTACCTAAATTAACACTTTAATTCACTTGACACTAATTAAAGTTAAAACACTGATAATTAATCACACTGATTCACTTTATTCCGCTCCGAAGCTTCGCTTGTCTCGCCAACTTCAATACTTCACCGATCGCATCTTGCAACACCTATAAATATAAATTAGCACCGAAATATCCGGAATATTCAAGTAAACACGCGCAAGTTACCGAGAGTTCGAGTTTCAACTTCTAGAAGTTTAGTTCTTCGCTTCGAGACTACATGGCGCTGTCGGTTGAAAGATTAGTGATGTCATTTTCTGGAAAGCTCCCCTCGCTCTCGTCTCTGACACTAGATGGCGCCAGTGCCGTCGACTTAGGCGCGTAACACTGCCCCCTCCTAAGACATGCTCGTCCCGAGCACTGTCGACCCCATAATAACGTGCCAGGCGATCCACATGGACGATCTTAGGGCCGGTTTTTTGATCCGTAGTCAAAGTTACGTTGACTATTTGTTAAACTGACCAAAGGTTAGAAGCTAACCACTAGTTAAAGCAAGAGTTTGTTTTTTGATCTCTTTTTGACTATTGGTAATGTTAACCATTGGTTAAATATGTTGCCATTGTAATGAGTGTTAAATGACCCCAATTTCAGTAGGGAGTAATTATTTTTGCATGGCAAGACTGTCTACGCCTGACGCATTTGACGTTTATCGTACTTGTTATTAGTGTAAAAGTTGTCAATGTCATTATTTTGTAATAAAGATTCTTTATCACAAAAAAACGGTACTTAAAATCGTGATTTGTGCCTCGTGGTATTTTTAACATCGTGACGAAAAAGTACAGAATATATAGCAAATTCGAATATGATGGCATCGCAAAAAACAGGAACTAGCAAGTAAGTCTTAACATTTGTTTTATTGTAATGCTATAATCAGGAGAGTAGTAAACAAAAAGTATTAAGTAATTTTCTTTAACCCTATGTTTCAGAGATCGTACAACCAATTTTAGTAAAGAAGAGACTGTAAAACTGACATGCCTCCTCAAGGATTATTCGATAATTACAAGCAAAAGAACTGATCACGCGAGTAACCAGCAAAAAGATGCAGCGTGGCGATCTCTAGCAGAAAAGTTTAATTCGGACGCTGTTGTTTACAGAAATGTTAAGCAACTACAACAAAAATTTAACAATATGAAAAAAATAGCCAGAAAAGTAAGTTGCCTTTATCTTCAAAATAAGCTAAAAGATGGAATTTAATTATGCTTAGGTACTATAATTATTATGCTTTATTTACAGGAAATGAGTGCAGAGAAAAATGGTAGGAAACAAACTGGAGGTGGACCACCACCCCCTAAACCATCAGAGACAACAGAATGGTTAAACACCATTATGGGCGAGTCAATTTCTGGCTTACCCGCTATATATGACAGTGATGCTTTAGGTATGATGTACCTACTTCTCTTATTGTTTTTGAGATTATATTATGATAATAACATTATAATTGTTTTGAGTGTTTGTCTATTGCATTGATGCAACTATACTACGACATAAGCTCCTGGAAAAATATAGACTCAACATCATACCAATTTTCAGTCCTGGCTTTTCAGTTTTGATAGTTTATTAGATAATAATGTGGATTTGGATATAGCAGATTATTTTAAAATGACATAAAAACAATACATTTCAATCATGAACAACAATTAACTCATTAAATAATACCTTTGTTTTACAGTTGATGGTGACACAACGCTTGAAATGTCAAACACAGCAGAATGCACCATATCTCTAGATTTAATGGAAAACGAAATGTCCGATGCAGGTGAGGTTAAATGTATTTAATATAAATATATTGCATATTATTTTCAGAATATTAACTATATTTTTATTTTAGGTGGTACTGCAAATACTTCCTTAAATGAGTGCAACAATTTGTTAAACACAGAAGTATTGGATGATATTGAGACAGGTTTGTTTATTACTTATTAACTTGGTACTTATCTATGGATTTATGTATCAGAATCTTTGAATGTCCTGATCAGGACCTTCAGGATTACTAGCATGAACTTTTTTAACTATTACAATTTATTGTTATTAGTGTTCATCACAAGTTTTGCTTGGGGATACCTAACATTATTTCTATCCATGCCTTTCAGATGCAGACTCAAAAAAGGTTGATATAACGTTTGACAACTCTACACCAAAGGCTTTGCTCAGGAAACCAATTTCAAAGCAATTATGTAAGTATCAAATACTAGCAGCTGTACCACATCATACTGAGGGTCTCGAGTTCAATCCCAACCGAGGCAGATAATTGTTTTGTACTCGGGTCCAGGTTATATGTACATGGCTACCACCCTCACACACAGTGAAACACAGGGAATCCTAGTGTCCCCTGCACTGTGTGAATGGAAACATTCATAATAATTATTATTATAAACAGAGATGAATTAATTTATAAAATCACAAGGTCAAAATTAAATCAATCATAATTGATTTGATCTGTAATTTGTGAAAAATTTCTTTGCTTATCTTATTTTATGTTTGTATAAAAAGTAGCCCATTGTGTCTATTATTAATAAATATTAAAAGTTTATTCCATTTATAAAGTTTCATAAAATTTATTGCAATATAAAGCATAGGTACAGTATAAAAATAAAAGTATAACATTGTCTCTAAAAGGGTTTAGCAAAAATGGGACTGATGTAATTTGATTTTAAATAACATTCTTTTCATAGTTTCTTTGTTTACAGCGAGTCCTCACAACAAAAGAAAGAAATGTTATACTCCTTTTGAAGCCAGAAAACGTATCGTAACTCATTTTGAAGAGAAAAAAGAGTTTTTAACCGAAAAAAGGAGCAGGGAAGAGCAAATAAAAAAATATGCACAAGAAGAGCACCAGCAAAATATTACACATAAAGCAGATAAATATAAAAGAGAAATAGAATTCATGGAACAAAAGCACGCTTTGTACATGGAACAACAAAAGGAAATGCATGAGCTCGAAGTAGTATTTAAGAAAAATATACAAGAATTACTTTTGGAAAAAGTTAAATTAGAAATTTTAAAAATTAAGAAATGCAGCTGTATTTCAGAACAATAGTCACTATTAGTTATTTAATATTAATAATATAAGCAAAGTAGTATATGGTATAGTGTAATTAATGTAATGTAATATAAGTTTAGGTAAGTTATGATTGTGATTAAAAAACGATATTATTTTTAAAATATGTTTTATTTCTATATGTATTTTATAACATACATTCCTTTACATGTATCATGTATATAACATTTATTCTGAGTTGAGCAAAGAAACAAAGTATGTATCAATTAATTCTTGCCGATATTGCTGATCACTTTGAGTCGATGGAGGTGATGTTGTATTAATGTTTTCATCCAAAATGATGTTTAGGTTACTGGTAGAGTCATCGAGTAAAGCATCATTTCGGTCTACACATATGTTATGAAGAATTGCTGTGCTCACTATTATAGCTTGCACATTCTCCAATTTCACTCGCAATTTTGTGCCTATACAAGGAAACCTCCTCTTCCACACACCAAATGTCCTTTCAACCACATTCCTTGTTCGTATATGGCTTTCATTGTACAGCCTCTCAGCCTCAGTTTGTGGGTTGGCCAAAGGAGTCAGCAAATACTTTTTTAAGGCATAGCCTCTATCTCCTAAAAGACAGCATCTGCCAAACTTTTGAGATATCATTAAATCTTTGGCTGCACTGCTATTAAAAATTGTACTGTCGTGTACTGAACCCGGCCATCTAGCAACTAAATTTCTAATTTTTTGTTTTGAATCGACGATGGCTTGAGTATTTATAGAAAACACATCTTTTCTGTTCCTATACAATTCCGCATTATCTCCACCTGGGCTTGCAATACGTATATGGGTACAATCTATTGCACCAACAACACTTGGGAATTTTGCTATATTGAAAAAACTTTCAACGACATCTCCAGCCGTCTGAGGCATTGCAATAAAATATTTTAATTTTAAGCAAATGTGCCTTGATACAGCATGAATTATTTTGCAGGCAGTGGATTTTGAGACACCAGACAGATCACCGGAACATTGTTGCATATTCCCAGTGGCATAAAATCTTAAAGTAAGCAATAATTGCTCCATTGGCGTAACTGCATAATTTCTTTCAGTTGGTCTTTTTAACTCGTCTCCTATGTTTCTGATGATCCAAATTACACTTTCTTTAGATAGACGGTAGCGCTGACAAAAGTCTACTTCGTCCCAATGCCCCAGGGGCGGATTACGTGGTCTGAATACCTTTGGTCTTCTCATTAAAACATATTCCGCAACAATTTCATCATCAGATGAACTTTCTGAAATGTCGAAGTATCTCGTTATGTTTAAATTCATAATTAATAACACAGAAAATCTGTATTGTAACACTTTTCACTAAAATCCACACTAAAATCACACGAGCAAACAACACTGAGAAGTGAGAACAGCTGATAATGCGAGAGTTAACTAGCCGCCATCTTGCTAATCCCTTGTTGGAGCTGTGGTTAAATTTTGTGACCAATAGTTACTTATTTAACCACTGGTTGTGCTAACTATGGGTCAAAAAACGGATTTTACAAAAATTTAACCATTGGTCGTTATTTTTAACCATTGGTCGCCTTAACTACGGATCAAAAAACCGGCCCTTAGGAGTCCCTCGTGCGCCTTTCTGTATCCGGTAGGTTACATCGTTGATCCTGGTCACAATCCGGTACGGGCCGTCCCATTTAGCTTGAAGCTTAGGAGATTTCCCTTTGCTGCGGACTGGATTGTGCAACCACACAAGTGAACCTTCGTCGAACCCTTTGTTGTTCATTTTGCGGTCGTACCGGGTTTTCATCTTTTCAGACATTTGCTGGCCCGATTGTCTGACGTGCTCATAAACGTCATTCATTTTGTTCCGCAAGTCATTTGCATAATCGGTTATACTGCGTGGGGCATCAGGTGGTATCCCGGTGATCAGGTCCGCAAGCAGCCGTAATTCTCTCCCAAAGTTTGCGAAAGCTGGTGTCACTGATGTACTTTCGTGAACAGCGCTTCAACGACAACAAAAACGGTTGTATGTGCTTGTCCCAATCTCGTTGCCGATTGTCTACAACTTTTGCTAGGTACCTCTCCAATGTCTGATTAAATCGTTCTACCATTCCATCAGATTGCGGGTGATAAGAAGTCGTTCTTGTTTTATGAGTACCCATAACTCGGCAAGTTTCCTGGAATATTTGAGACTCAAAATTCCTTCCTTGATCGCTGTGAATCTCTAAAGGTACACCAAAACGACAGAAGATTTCATGAACTAGCTTATCAGCAACTGTTGAAGCTTCTTGATTTGGAATGGCGAAGACTTCTGGCCACTTAGTGAAGTAATCCATCACAACCATGAAATACTTGTTACCGCTTTCACTCTCCGGAAACGGCCCCGCCACGTCAATGGCTATTCTCTCCCATGGTGCACCAACATTGTACAACTTCAATGCACCTCTACTACGAGTCTGAGGTCCCTTTACAGCCGCACAACTTGTACATTTGCGACACCAGTCCTCGATATCGTTTCGACAGTGGACCCAGTAAAACCGTTCTCGGATCTTCAGTAGAGTTCGTTTAACTCCCAGATGGCCTCCTGAATAATCATTATGGTACAGCTGTAGAATATCCGGTACTTTAGCTTTAGGGACAACCATTTGCAAATGACAGCTGTCTCAAGGCCCAATAGCTTTAGTGGTCGAACTCATCGCTGAGACGTCACTCCATTTGGGCTTGGGAGCACTGGCCTTCATCCATTCCAGAATCGGCTTGATGTCCGGATCTTCCTGCTGTGCACGTTGTAAGCTGTCCTTCCACTCGTTGCTGAGGTGGTCTGTCCTGAGCATTCTCACGGATACCACTTCCTTATTCTCCTGCCTAGTACAATGTTTCCAATCTTCAGGACAAGGTCTTCTTGGCAATGCATCTGCGTTGCCATGAGATTTCCCGCTGCGATGTCTGATTGTAAAGTCGTATCCCGGCTGCTGCTGGGCGGTGATGTTAGCTGAGATCGTTCACCTTCCCTTTCTAGGGTTCGCTTAGGGCAGCTGGATCGAAGATGGCCCGTTTCCCCACAGCCATAGCACTTGGGGCTGTATCCTTTATTGTGGTCGCGAACCGTGACTGCTGCAACCTCCCTAGCGAGAGGGGAACGACGATCCTGCCACCGCCAGGCGGTACCGTTAGCTGCACTACCCTCTTGAGATCGATCAACTTCCCTTTCTACGGTTCGCTTAGGGCAGCTGGAGCGAAGATGGCCCCTTTCCCCACAGCCATAGCACCTAGGGCTGTATCCTTTGTTGCAGTCGCGAGCTGTAGCTGCTGCAACCTCCCTGACGCGATGGGAACGATGATCCTGCCGCACGGCTTCCACCGCCAGTGCATGGGCCAAGGCGTCCTTAAGCGTCTCGTGGTGCCCGAGCCTCACAGCAGCTCTGACTTCCAGGTCGCGGATGCCGTCGATGAATGTCTGCACCAGGTTTCCTTCAATGAGCGCAGGTACAGACCGGTATGCTTTTCGAACCATCTTCACCTCAAGGGCCCACTGCTGCAGGTTTTCGTTGCTGCGTTGCACGCGATCTTTAAGCTGCGCGCGAAAGACGTGTTCCAGGTGAGTGTCACCATATCTCGCCTCTAATGCCTCAAGGAGCTGCTCGTAGCTCACTTTCTTACCGAGAGCTTCCAACACGGTTAAGGCTAAGAAGTCCCGTCGAACGGCGGCACTTTTAATCCACGTAGCGAAGGTGCTGTAGCTACTACGGGAGCTGTAGTTCCATCCCCAAATTTGAGGTCGTTTAGCGTTTTCTTCACGTCAGCCATCACGTTGTCAACCCGATTGTTCACATGGTTGATTCGGGTTTCATGTTCTACGATTCGGGTTTCAGCTTCCGACAGGCGGTTGTCCTGTTGAGCAACCCTATCCTTCACCTCCCTTATCTCTTTCGCAAAGGTAGCGTGAAGGTCCTTCATGAGGAGCATTTGTTCCTCCTGTCGGCGGGCCTGTTCCTCTTGTCCGCTCTGCAGATGCTCTTTCAACTGACGGACCTGTTCCTCCTGTCGGCGAACCTGTTCCTCCTGTCGGCGGACCTGTTCATCCTGTCCACCCCGCAGCTGCTCTTCCAACCGACGGACCGGTTCCTCCTGTCGGCGGGCCTGTTCCTGCAGCATCAATATCAGAGCACCTAAGTCGGGTGCTGCAGATGTAGGAGCTACCGATGGGCCTGCAGCCGGTGGCTGGCCCTCCGACGTCTGCGGCGTTGCACCACCAAATCTTTGTTGGTCCGTCTCCTGCTGGCGTTGACTTCGGGTACGGACACCCTCCGTTTCCTCTTTAGGTAAAATCGGCATGATTTTATCCCACTTATGACACCAATTGTTACGAGCTTGAGGTTCGTGACAATAAAAATTGCCGATAGAATTACCTAAATTAACACTTTAATTCACTTGACACTAATTAAAGTTAAAACACTGATAATTAATTACACTGATTCACTTTATTCCGCTCCGAAGCTTCGCTTGTCTCGCCAACTTCAATACTTCACCGATCGCATCTTGTAGCGCCTATAAATATAAATTAGCACTGAAATATCCGGAATATTCAAGTAAACACGCGCAAGGTACCGAGAGTTCGAGTTTCAACTTCTAGAAGTTTAGTTCTTCGGTTCGAGACTAGATGGCGCTGTCGGTTGAAAGATTAGTGATGTCATTTTCTGGAAAGCTCCCCTCTCTCTCGTCTCTGACACTAGATGGCGCTAGTGCCGTCGACTTAGGCGCGTAACAATATGCACTAACCCATATCATCCCGTGAACGTCATAAGAGGCGACGGATGGAAACAAATCAGGAAATAGACAGCAGTGTCTTTCTTATAACGATTGAAATAAAAAACTGCGATTGCTAACCCGCGACTGTGGCAAATATACCCCCTATGAGGAAATCTATGGGGGAGGTCTATTTTAGCAGTGTATTTTTATAGGCTGTAATAGTAATGGTATTTGCACAGAAATTGTAATAATAAGACAATAGAAATGGCATAGACGCGTGACCTTGTCTCCGCTATTATGTGTTGACGAACATCACTCACCATTTTGTGATTTAGTTGCGCGGGGAACGTCGTACGTGAATTTATGTTATTATAATGGTGAACTGCAGCATAATCAGTAGTAAAAACTCTTCAAGGACGTGTAATTCAACTAGTAAAAGCATAAAATTTCATCAGTAAGATGATTATTTACTATCATTGTTTTAACTAATTCACATCTAGATCATTACTTTACTATGATATTTACCTTTGTAAACTTTTTATTTATTCCTTTTCGTATGGTACAAATACCATTGCTGCTTTTGCTCTACCGCCACGCACGCGACGTTGACAAACTCGCCAAGCAATGTAATGTGAAACATTAGATATCATTGTAAATTGCGTATGTTTATAATACGGCTGTGTATGTGTTAAAATGTGGCGACATCGGTTTTGGAAGTAATCGACCGCTAATTCATTTCTATTGTCTTATTATTACTATTACTGTGGGTATTTGTGTTTGTCGAAGTCTAACAGGACATCATGAACATAATGATAATATTATGTTTTTGATGGGTGGTAGTGGATTCGCCCGCCGCTACTACTATACTTGTTTGGAAGAAATTGCAGTATAGCAATAGAAAAACCAGGGCATCATGAACATATTGGTGATTGTTTTCCCGTCGACGTGGACAGCTCGGCAGCTGCCGAAGGTGAGCGACCTGTTCCGCATGTACGCGGGCATGTCGTACGGCAGCACGGTGCGCGATCTGTGCCTGCGGCTGCGGCCGCAGGAGCTGGCCATCAACGAGCGCAAGCTCGTGCTGTTCGGCGTGCTCGAGGGGCTCATACGGAGGGTCTATAAGGTTCGTACAACACCTTTAAACTAGTCTAGGTGTAGGTCTCTATTACTGTGCAGATGTGTAGACGTCCGGTACTGCGAGTAATATTTTATATATATATATATATATATATATATATATATATATATATATATATATATATATATACTTTTGAGCAGTAGCTCAACTGCTGTCTTTGCGCCTGAAGGGTATGGTAGCCAATATATGTTTTAAAAAATTAAAATAGCAAATAAAATAACAGTACAGCAGATAGTAAGTGGCTACTGCATTTTTTATAGCATTGGGTGAAAAACGAGCACAAGGTCCATCTTATGGTAAGTGGATGCTGTGGCTCATAGAAATTCAAATTTATCCTCAATTAAGAATCAAAATACAAATGCGTTGTCACCCCTGAGGACTAAGATGGAATGCCTCGTTTCCAGTAAAAAAGGGTCTCCGAATCTCTACACTCACCGTACGAAACACAGCAGCATTACGCTAGTCCTCAAGGGTGACAACGCATCTGCATTTTATTTCTTAATTGAGGTTAAATGTAGATATCTATGGGCCACAGCATCCACTTACCATCAGGTGGACTGTGTGCTCGTTTGTCACCCCTATCCTATAAAAAAATCAGGTTGGCAGTTTAATCAAAGTAAAAATTCGTGATATTTTAATATTTTTATTCTTACGAGGATTTACTTAGCACTTTAAAAGTCAAGAAAGCTGTGCCATCGCTTCTATAAGTCCCCACTGTAGGACAGCTTTTGAGAAGAAGCGGGAAGAAATTCACAAGTAAACAATTTTTCTCCATATAACAATGAGTGTTTATTGATATTTGAAATAGTGTTTATTTGCCGTTTATCTTCCCAGTACCCAATAACGCTCAACAACGACGACAGCGCATCCGTACGGTCGGACCATAATCAAAACATGGTCCGGACCTACAACGGTCTGGTCTGTCTGGACGAGCTCTGTTGCCAAGGCGGTCTCTCTGCCAGCCAATTAGAGGAGCAGCTAGAACGGGACAGCAAAGTTGTGTTCATAGTCAAGTGATTTCGAGTGTTTATGGCAAACTTTATTGTGATTCAATTCTTTATTGTGACGGTAAAATTATGAGAATTTATATTATCTGTATCGCATATTACGAAAATTATTTGTTTAATTAATTTGACATGGCAACTTTTATTGCCGAGAGTTGTGTTCAGTTGAAACTAAAACACAATTGTTTTGTAAGATTTTTATTTACCGTATATAATATAGTAATAATGTATTTACGTGTTAAAAACCACCGCTCGACATGGGGAGGTTCAAACTTTTACAGAATATCCGCGTAAAATAGCGACATACTATGTCATATTTTATTTGGTGGATGATGTGAGCCTGTGACTCATTACTAGTAAATGAGGCATCCCATAATATCAGGTATAATATAATATAATATATCCATAAAGGTAGTTTAGTAAGTTAGGTGTCAACATGCCAAAGCATCCACTTCCAGTAAATGAGCACACATTCACCATCAGGTAGGCTATATGCTGTAATGGACTGTGTGCTTCTTTGCCACATTTACTTTTATTAAATAATAAGAAGTAGGTAATAAGAATCTAGATTATTATTATGTACGAGTCACGGACGGCTCCGGACTCGCTTTAAAAAGTTGTTAAATTACCAAGTACGAATTATTCATAAATTGATGTTTTATATTTATATACACTATACACTTTAAACAAAAAAAAATATTTTTTTAACATAAAAAGCAATCAATTAAAAACTGATGTTTATGTTTTTGTATAATGTCAATTTTTTTTGAGTCTTATTACATGCAATTCTTTATTAAAAATTTGTATTCTATGAGTAATTGTGTATATTTGTCTGACATTAATTAGGTAAGTATATGTTTTGTATAAAAAGTTATTTTAGAGTTATTTTAAGATATATAATATTATGTGACATTAGCCTCGTAAATCATGTAATCTTAGAAAGCTAGGACTTTAATACGTTTATATCGTTTTGTTGTTGTTGTTTTTTTTTTATTAATTTTACTGTGTAGCAATATTACCGGATATTTTTAATAGTCCCATATATATCGATCTTCTTACGACGTTTTCCATCATTACCTAAGGCTTAAAAAAATTATATTATAATAAGTTAATAATAATACATATTTACATATGTGACAACAAAGGTTACGTCAGAGTCAAATACAACTGTCTTGGAAATTGTAATCTTGTTGTGTTCAGATAAGGTTTAAAATCTTATACAGTGTGTAAATTAATGAATTACGACCGTATCGAATGTAATAATAGGCTCACGAAATTTTATTATTGGTAGTTTTTAATAAATTATTACTCCACTGTCTGTCGCATTTAAGACTAATTCATATTACAACTTAATAAAACTCAATTTTTGTTTAATAATTCCACACGAATTGGGAAATTCAAATTTAAAATTAAAAAGTATATTAAAAAGAGAAAAAATAAATCAGTAAACAGTTTGTACTCGTAGGTGACAAAGGCATTTGGTGCCGATAATTTATTACTTTACACATTGTATATTATGCACGTTACTGTACTTGTTACACGCACACACGCATAACACGGTACCACTGTAATACTAGTCCTAGTAGTTTGAAACTTTAAATTGAAATCTTAAAATAAGAACACTTGCAGCCCGTTTTGTAAATAAAAAAAATTCGTGATTAAAATATTATGTTTAAATGGGTGTCCACCAGTGGTTTTCAAAGTTGGATTCCACCACCCGGGGGTTAAGATAGGGGGCGCAAAGATTTGCAACGGAGGCGCGTGACATCTATGTAAGGTAAATGGGCCAAATATAAGAGCTGTTTAATTCCTCCAGGGTTAACGCAATTCAACAAAGTACGTGTACGTAGACTTCTCACTCTTATGATTGATTGTTTTGTAATTTTTAAAAATTGAAATGATCCGTGTAATGGCGGTGTAACTCCACATCATCCCGTGGGTTTCAACAAAAAATAAGCAGAAGCATCTTCTTGATAACGACGCCAAATGATAAAAACTGTGATTGCCAATCCGCGTGCCAAACGTGGCAGCTATGGCAAATATTCCCCTTTGAGCCAGTCTGTAGTGGAGACCTATGTTCGTAACGCAATTTTTATTAGCTGTAGCGATGATGATGAGGATGATGGTGATGAATACGTAAACTTAAATACTGCTGCTTGTTTCGGTTGGAAACACTTTCTACTAATGTACTAACTTCCTTCTCGTCAGTTAGTACAACTTGTGTCTTAGTTTACTCAAGTAGGAGAGGACTTAAGTTATGTTGCTGTTGTTATATGCCGAGGAATAATTTGATTAAAAAAATACCCAATACTCAAAGGTAGTATTAAGTAAAATGTAGAGGGAGAGCGGAATAATTTCTTGTAGTATTCTGATTTGCATAACTTTGGGATCCTCTGGGAACTTTCAACATATTGTGTTATATGGTACAGCTGCAAGTGATTAATTAGGATAACTAAGTTATTCTTTATTAATTAATATGACAACCATCAAATGCAACAAAACTGCTCAATTTGTATAAGCGTAACACATTTTTAATATTTTAATTAGTTAACTGTATAAATTCAATGATTTTTGGTGACATTTTATGTACAAAAACTTTTGAGGTATTTATATGTAAATGGTTATTCATATACATAATTATAAACATTTATTATGGTGCTGTTATAAAATTGTAGTGTATTATAAATTGTCTATTGTTTATATTATAATATCTACTTGTGTATTTTCTAAGTCGTTTCGATCTACCCACCGAATTTTTATATAAACATATGTTAATATTGGTAAAAATATTTACTTGATTTTGAAATAAAAATATCTTTATTATCCCTCTATAACAATAAATGTTATAATTAAAAAATAAATGTGAATTATATTTTTATATTTAATTACCTACTGTACGAAAAATCTATTATTTTAAGTCGATTTCTAGAGGTTTGCTTTTTCTGTAAGTATATTGACTGTATTAAGTTTTATGACAGCAAGTTTTAAATTTGACTGTAAAAAATATAATATAATAATAATAATAACAATAATAATAATAATCATATATAGTAAGCGATTTTTATGTTATGCTAAAGATTATTTTATGTGCTATGGCCTAATATGCTAAATATATTTATATATATAAAATCAATAGATGAAAGCTTTATGTACATTTAGGCAACGAACATGTTTAAGTCATCTTATATTATAATGTTAGGGTATATAACCTAAACAATGTACTGTTAGTTGTATATTTCTGATCGACCGTCGCTAGCCATGCGTTAAAGTAGTTCTAAAAACAAATCGTTTTAACATAATTGAAATGCTTCGAGTGAGCCTAATGGAGTTCTAGTCTTATTTCTGCGTTACATATATTTAGTAACTTTATAAATAGTTGTATAAAACACTTATGTATAAAAACCTTTTTGTTGTTAGTATGCCCCATACCCATACAAGAAATAGTAACATACCAAGTTTAACCGGCCTTTGTACCTGATGTTAGAAACACCGGCGGCGGAGGACGCCTATCTAAAATTGGCGGCAGCGGCGTGTTTTTGCGATCGCACTTTCGCGCGGAGAACTTTAATAAAGCCGTCTGGCTTATAGATTCGTTTTTATTACAAAAATACAATAATAAAAATAAAATCTCTTACAAATATGTAAATACAGATTCAATTAAAAAAATCACAAACATCAAAATCAACACAAACTATCGGCGTCCTGAAGCTTGGAACCGGGCGGCAGGAATCAAGCAGGACGCCGATAGTTTAGGTAATCTCTTTTTACAATGAAAATAATGGTATTTAAAAAAAGTAAATAACATAAGCACTGCTTTGTAGTTAGTTCAGTTAGTATGCAAAGTTTCATGATCTTATTTAAAGTATTTTATGAATAACAGCGGTTTATTTTTCAGTTTGGAGGTAACTGGATTTTTTTTCTATCGAGAAAATTTTACGGAATCGTGTTTGCGCCTAACGTAGTCCTTAACATTAATCCTCAACTTTACCATATATTTATTTCGAAATTAATGTTGCAATATTTTCGGCATAACGGAGGATCTTACTAAGCCATTTGAGGTTATATTTCCCAACGCTTCTTTTATTTCAGATCTGAACACTAAAGTGAAGTTCATCGGGCAATTTGTCTGCGTACATAAAACTTACTTTTTTGGTTTTAATTTCCCCAAAAACCTAGTCAGATCTCAAATTTTGCAGCATCACCAAAGTACTGTGCCAGCGAGTAGATGATGTATTAAATAGATGATGTAGTGCAGGGGTGGCGAACCTTTATGTATCAACGTGCCATTTTTCTAAAGAAATGTTTAATTAGGTAAATGTTTAATAGTCGTGCCGTAAAATAATTTTTACTTCGTGATTATGGGGAAAATAATAGTACTAAACACTATCGACTCAAAACCTAAGCCTAAATTAAATTAAAGTAACATTAGTTTGTCTTCTGTTGTTGCAGATTAGATGACAAATAACTTATATTGGGGTTGTGAAATCATAAATATAACACAAATGAATTTTTAAATACAGTTTTATCAACGAAATTGACTATTATGCTATGCGTAAAAGATTGTACATTCCTTGGGGGTGGCGTGGGCTTGTGAAGGGATGTAATGATGATGATGATGAAACGAACTATTCGTCATTAGCAATAGTAATCCACGATGTTACTAGGATCACTCGCGTTCGTTCGTAATATTAGTGAACTTTGTGATCGGTGGCGTGCCCAAAATATTATGTCGCATGTCATCGATGGCACGCGTGCCATTGGTTCGCCATCCCTGATGTAGTGGGTCTGGAGTAATAAAAATCAGTCAGTGCTTGTCAGTACGGCTGACACAACATTAAGCGGATTACAATCATCAAGTGGAAAGTATAAATTCACCTATAGGTCCTTCAAAAATGTTATTGCGAAGGCAAAGTATGAGTACATTGCAGAATTGGCGAGAAATTAGCTCGCCTTCCTTCGGGAACCCATGCATTCGCCAAGTATGTTCAAGGCAATTTCTGTAAGCCATCACTACCATCTCTGCACAGGGAGGATGACTCACTGGCCCACGCCGCAAAAGAGAAAGTTGATCCATTAGGCTTTCTTATTGGATCCAACAGAACTCCTCTCCCTGAACGACCTCAAGTTGAGTGGGCCTGACGGAATCCGCCCAATTGTGCTGAGGACGTGTGTTCCAGAGATGGCACCGGTGCTAACGCGTCTTTTCCGGTAATCCTACTCCATAGGCGTAGTCCCGAATTCATGGAAGACAGCTTTCATGCACCCGATCCCTGAAAAGGTAACCGCTTTGATCCGTTTTACTACAGGCCTATCGCCATCACCTCCTTGTTCTCCAAAATAATGGAGTTCAATCTAAACAGCATGCTCATACGGTACCTTGAGGAGCACCAGCTGATTAGTGACTACCAGTATGGTTTCCTTCGGGGTCGGTCATCTAGTGATCTTCTTGTTTATCTAACACCGATGAATACAGGCGATCGAGTCCAAGGGGTGGGGGACTTTGGCGGTTAGTTTGGACATAAAGAAGGCCTTCGATCGGGTTTGGCACGAAACTTTTCTCTCAAAGCTTCCTTCTGGGCTTCTCGAAAAATTGCGCAATTGGATCACCAGTTTTCTAACTAATCGGAGCATCAAGGTCGTAGTAGACGGTACTTGCTCCGATTATAAGTCTAATAACGCTGGTGTTCCACAAGACTGCGTGCTATTACCAACGCTGTTTCTTCTGCATATCAATGATATGTTGCGAACCGGTAACATTCATTTCTATGCGGACGACATCACTGGTGGTACTTTATACACAGGTCGTGCCTATATTTCTCGGGAAAACGTCACCGAGTACTGGAACAAACTTGTATCTGAAATCGAGACATTGTTGAACAAGCTCTCTGATTGGATGCGGCTAAATATGGTCCAGTTCAATCCCCGAAGACACAAGTTTGAACGTTTCGCGTTAAAAATAACCCTTTGTCGTATCCTCAGTTTAAGGGTACTCCCCTTGTTGCCTCACCCATTATTGGAATCCTCTGCGTCGACATTTTTTTTTATAGAAGAGGGGGCAAACGAGCATGCGGCTCACCTGATGTTAAGTGACTACCGCCGCCACCAGGGGAATTGCAGGTGCGTTGCCGGCCCTTTAGAAAGGAGTACGCTCTTTTCTTGAAGGTCCCCGGGACGTATCGGTCCGGAAAAATCGCTGGTGGTACAGTGCCGTCTTTAGGATCAACGAGGCTATGGGCCAAGGTACTGGCTGGGGCCTATGTAAGGAAAAAAAGTTTTTTAAGCTGTATATAATTACTGTTATTTTAGTGCAAAAATAAATTTTTAAACAAATTTTCTAAATCTTGTTTCTATTTTACCAAGTGTGTGATTTGATATTTTTCTTATTATGTTATAAAATTTAAAATTTGTTGTTGTATATCGAAAATTTTCAGAATTGTGGGGCCCCTGCCTACCTCGGGGCCTCGGGCCAGGGCCCTGCGGGCCCTGCCTTAAAGACGGCACTGTGGTGGTAAACTATTCCACACAAACACTTTTGCTCTTTACCAGTTTCGTTGGACTCAACAGTCAAAAGCGATACTATTAAAGATATCACTTCTTTTCCTTTACCATGTTGTACTCCTTTCTGTTTTGAACCAGTGACAGATAATGAAGTAAAAAAAATTGCATCCGTCATTTCCAGCAAAGCTGTCGGCCCAGATAATATTGGACGTGACATGGTTTTGCCGATTTTGGACCAAATAGTTTCGCATATCACTCACCTAATAAATTTCTTCTTTGCCTCCAGTACCTTCCCTACCAAGTGGAAAGAAGCGTTCCTGATTCCTGTCCCCAAAAATAGTTCTCCTACTAATTTCAGCCACTATAGGCCAATATCTATCCTCTCCTTCTTCTCCAAAATTCTTGAAAAGGTTGTTCATGGCCAACTCTCAAAATTTCTAAACAAACACAATCTCTTTAATCCTTATCAGTCTGGTTTCCGATCTCTGCACAGTACTTCCACGGCCTTAATTAAAATAACTGATGATATCCGCTTCGCGATGGATAATCGTCAACTCACTCTTCTTGTCCTTCTGGACTTCAGTAACGCCTTTAACTGTGTTGACTATGACATCCTGTTAGCAATTTTGAAATCCCTGAATTTAACATCGTCAGTTCTACAATGGTTCAGTTCCTATCTTCGGGGACGCCGGCAACGCACACGTGTTGATGATAAGTTCTCCGATTGGTGTAACGTTGTTGCTGGTGTTCCTCAAGGCGGTGTTTTATCTCCGTTGCTTTTTTCTGTGTTTATCAATGCACTTGTTTCCGTAATAAATTTCAGCAAGTATCACCTGTACGCAGATGATGTCCAGCTGTATCAGCATTTTAGTTTAAATGACCTAAATTCATCTGTTGACAGAATGAATTCTGATCTTGCTGCAGTTCATCAGTGGGCAAGATGTCATGGGTTAATATTAAATCCTGCCAAAACACAGGTTATTATCATAGGGAGCAGAAAAATTACATGTCGACTTGACTATCAATACCTACCTAAGGTCACTCTAAACGGTGTAGATTTAGATTATGTTAGGCAGGTTAAGAACCTTGGCTTAATTTTGGCTGACGATCTAAGTTGGGTGCTACAGGTTAATGAGGTCAGGAGACGTATTTTTGGAACTATGCATTCATTAAAGCTCTGGCAAAAATTTATTCCTCAGACGGCCAAGGTTACGCTAGTCAACTCTCTGTTGCTTCCTATTTTTGATTATGCCGATATTGCCTATCCAGATATAACTGAGGAGCTGCTTAGCAAACTCGACCGTCTGCTCAATCTGTGCATACGCTATATTTTTGGCCTGCGCAAGTTTGATTCATATATCACAATTTCGCTCAAGACTTAAGTGGCTCGACATCCGTTTTCGCCGGAACACACACCTTCTAACCACTTTGTATGGTATTCTTCACAATCCTTGTTCCCCAGTTTATCTAAAAGAGCGTTTTTCATATTTAAGCTTATCCCGTTCGATGACCAACAAAACTCTAACTATCCCGATGCATAAATCTGCATACTACTCGGATTCCTTCACGGTATCATCAATTACACTTTGGAATAACCTTCCACGAGATTTAAAAGATGCTCCTTCAATAAAGACATTTAAACGTAAGCTTGAGGCATATTATTTAAAATTACTTGATTAATTTTATTATATGTTTATTATAATTTCGTATACTATATTGTATGCTTTATTGGTTTAGTATATATTTTATTTAAATATATATGTATGCATGTATATATATATATATATATATATATATATATATATATATATATATATATATATATATATATATATGTATGTGTATGAGTGTATATATGTATAAACTAACATATACATAATATTATATAACGCGTTTTGAATAGTATGAATAAATAAGTTAGTTTTTCTTTCTCTCGCGGCTCTACCCATAGCTCTCACCACACTACAAAAGGTTAGCTGGCAGAGAATGCCTTTTCGGCATTAAGTTCGCCTTTGTACCAAATTGTTTTGTTTGAGTGCAATAAAGAATTTTCTATCTATCTATTCCACAGAGAGGTTGTACGCGGAAGAAAACTCCTCTTGAAACGTACAGTGGTGGACCGCCAAGCATCCAGATGGTGTGGATGGTATCGGGACGATTGCCGCGTAGTGCTTTCATGAAATTTGGCGGCTGGGATTAATCCGAACAATTCCTCAGAGCACTCTCCATGGTATATGAATCAGAATCCGCAACAACGTTGGGATCGTCCAGCGAGAAGCAAACCCGCCCCCAAGGGTAGGATGCAAAGAAAGACCGCATCCCATCCCAATCGGCTGATCTATAGTGCCAAACACGGCGGCAGCCTGCAGAATGCAACTGCGATTTCAGCATGAGTGGCACCACACTCCGAACATGACAATGGTCCGAGGAGCCTAAAGGGGCGTCGACGGAAATCTGATATCCGTCCGGGTGAGAGGTCAGCAGAAGGTCCAACAGGGAAGGTGCATGATCCTCCACATCTGGAATCCGCGTAGGCGAAGTAACCAGTTGTGTCAGACCATATGCCAAGGCGAAATCATGAACAGATCTCCCCGCATGATCGGTTAAACCTGAACCAAGCCATTCGGCGTGATGGGCGTTAAAGTCGCCGAGGATCACGATCTCTGCGGAGGGGATCTGCTGTAGCAGTGAATCTGTAGCCATTTGGACGTGGTCGAAGAGTCGGTCTGTTTCGGCATTACCGCTATGGGACCTATTGAGGCACCCGTAGACGCGCGGATGGTCGTCGCTGTCTACGCGTAGCCAAAGGATGGATAGGTCCGAACCTTCAAGTCTGCCGAGGCGTCGGGAACAGATGTCCTCTCTGACGTAAACGCAAACTCCAGCCCGAGGCACAAAGGAGAAAACATATTGAATGACGTGCAATTTCGTGGTCACTTGTAAGAGAAGAGAAATTGGCTTCTAAAAAGCTTGGCGTACTGCAGTGCGGGACAGTATTTCATGCCGGCACACCGCCTGCAACTTTACGAGGCGCTGGTTCGGCCTCACATGGAATACTGTTCTGATTTCGGATCCGGGGCTCCCCATTGCCATCTTCTTCCATTTGATCGCATCCAGCACAGGGTGGTTCGAATCGTCGGCAACCGAGCACTTTCTGATCGATTTGACTCACTGGCGCTGCGAAGAGATGTTGCATCTCTGCGTATTTTATCGCATTTACCACGGGGAGTGTTCTACGGAATTGTTCGGACTAATTCTAGCCGCACAATTTCACCACAACACATCGCGACAGAAATTTAAATATCATCCTTACCACCTGGTTGATTGGTAGTCCACTACTGTGCGATTTACAATAAGATTTCTTCCTTGCACAACTTCCTTGTGGAATCGCCTACATCAGCTATTTTTGGGGCACGATACGACTTAGGGACCTTCAAGAAAAGAGCCGACATCTTTTTCGTCATCTTCAAGATAGTCATAAACATTATAGATTTTTCACTCCTGTTATAAAAGTGAATGTTAAAATGATATCATGAACTATCGTCCTATTTCCCTACTTTCCACTTCGTTAAAATACTTGAAAGATCGGTGCACAAGGCTATTTTCCGCATCTCTTACTTTACCATAAAATTTTTATTTAAGAGAATCTGTAACCGTGCCCAAGTGGACGCGATGTACAGGGATTTTTGCAAGGTTATTGACAGGGTGTATCATGCCCTTCTACTTAGGAAAATTGCCTTTAATGACATTTGCGGAAACCTCTTAAGTTGGTTTGTTGATTTCTGCTTAAATAAAACACAAAACGTTGTATTTATTGGTTTTCTATTCAATACAGTAAAATTCATTTCGGGAGTCAATGCATAATATTAGACCTGTTGCTTTTCATTTTGATGATAAAAGATACTGACTATTATAATTTAGGAAAACTCAATCGGCTCTATATCTACTGTATAACAACCAAACTTCATCTTAATTTGCCAAAATGTATGTCTAAAGTTATTACAAACACCAAAAAGCAAAAATTCCCATTGATTATGCCTATTATACGCTTTCTAACGTGGTGTTATTTATAATAGGCGTAATCTCTATCTAGAGATGGTAGCTTTAGAGCTAGTACACATTGGGTGCTCGGCGTTACGTTTGGCGCGCGTTGATAGCGTACATACACCGCGCTTAGCGTGGCGTTCGACGAGCGTTAGTAGGGTGAATCCCTACTAACGCTCGTCGAACGTCGTCTTTTCTCAACATGCTTCCAGCGCAATCAAATGCGCGCTTTCGTGTAGATTTTATTTTTATAGGACTGGCACTACTTTGTGCCCGAGGGACAAAGGAGTGTTCCAGTTTGTACCCCGGGTAGGAGAGATACGAGACATCAGCGAGAGCGGAGAGGACACCTGCGTCTCAGTCAGAAAGAGCAGAGCCGGCCTCGCCGTCTCGAGATGGCGGTGGACGGCGTTTAGGTTAGAGTGAAGTCTCCTGATATTTCAGAAATTCACGGATAGCGTGCAGGGGTCGCCTTAGTTGTTAGTCGCCTTGTTGCTCCGTTTGTCCCAAACAGTTGTAGTCTTGATCGGAATTTTAGAATACCCCCAGAATACGCGGGGCAGCCTGAGCACCCACGCTCAGGAGCGGAGTAACTTGGTCGTGTATGCTCAGCCAGGGATTCTCCAGGGGTGCTGGTACTCTCCTGGGGTAGTGTATCATCATTTAATTCCGCTACCATGTTGATGGGGGGGGGGGGGGTTGAGCCTTCGGCCACCTGCACTCACCAGACGAAACGCGGAAGCAGAGCTTCCACTTCACGCCGGTATTGTGAGGTCGTGGTACCACCCCGGTGTGAGCCAGCCCATACGTGCAACAGCAAAGCTGCCGCGTGGCTCTACCACTCTTAAAAGTTTTAATGTAAATAATAGTTTTATTCATTATCTAGAATACTTTTTGTATATCGCAAAACTTATTGAATCTCCCACGTAAAAGACTACGGCAGAGACAAAGAGAATTTTGGGTGCACCCAATATTACGAGATAGACTAACGTATGGAGTTTGTATCATTGTATCCAAAATTAAGACGATATGAACCTAAGTTTTTTAATTATTTTAGTATGTCCATAAAACCATTTGATGACTTACTCCATGTTATAAAAGTGGATATTTAATTGTTGAGGTAAGTACATTTATTTATCAAATAATAAGTATGTACTAAGTTGTCTGAATCTTGACTGTAGGCTGAAGGTGGCGCTGACAACGATGACGGCGGAGGTGGTTGTGTCGTAGACCACTGCTGTGTTGGTGGTCTAACAGTGGTATATCCAGAATATCGTAAGGTCGTACGCGGAAGAAAGCTCCTTCTGAAACGTACAGTGATGGACCGCCAAGCATCCAGGTGGTGTTGATGGTATCGGGACGTTTGCCGCGTAGTGCGTTCACGAAATTTGGCGGCTGGGATTAATCCGAACAATTCCTCAAAGCACTCCCCGTGATAGATGCGATAAAATACGCAAAGAGATGCAACATCTCTTCGCAACGCCAGTGAATCGAGCCGATCGGAAAGCACTCGTTCGTCGACGGTTCGAGCTGCTCTGCGCTGGATGCGGTCAAGTGGAAGGAGCTGGTACTGGGGAGCTCCAGCCCAGAGATGGGAACAGTATTCCATGTGCGGCCGAACCTGCGCCTTGTAAAGTTGCAGGCGGTGTGCCGGCATGAAATACTGTCCCGCTCTGCTGAGCACGCCAAGCTTTTTAGAAGCCAATTTGACCTTCTCTTCCAAGTGACCACGAAACTGTACGTCACTCGATATGTCGACGCCGAGGATTCCGATACTGGCTGAGGCAACAAGGGGAGTGCCTTGAAACTGAGGAGATACGACAAAGGGGTTATTTTTAGCGGTTAACGTGCAAACTTCTGTCTTCTGACACTGGAGTCGATTTAGTCGCCGCCAATCCGAGACTCTGGTCAGCAAAGACTCGACTTCAGACACAAGTTTGTCCCGGTACTCGGTGACGTTTTCCCGAGAAATATTGGCACGACCGGTGTACAGAGCATCACCAGTGCTGTCATCTGCATAGCAATGAATGTTACGGGTTCGCAACATATCATTGATATGCAGAAGAAACAGCGTTGGCGATAGCACGCAGCCTTGTGGAACACCAGCATTAATAGGCTTGTAATCGAAGCTTGCACCGTCTACAACGACCTTGATGCTCCGATCTGCAAGAAAGCGACCATCTATCTATGTTTGTCACCCTATCCTATAAAAAGAATTATACATGGCTAGATGAGCTTGAAGCACTTTCATTAATTAAATTTTTGATTAAAGTCTGTTTTCCTTTGATATTTTAATAAGCTCCTTGTGTAATACTGAATGTAATGAATAATTTGTCATCATCTGACTCCAGTTGGTTCGATGTCTGTGGCTGATTTCTAGATGTAAAATTTTTGTTTATGATGGTGAGAAATTCCTTATCAGCTGCATTCCGCTATTTTTTCTTTTTCGCCTGACCAAGCGGATGTCTTATTACATCTTCCCCGTCGCTCACAAATCTCTTGTTATTCAGCCGCAAAAGACGTGGTGTTGATATTGCTGTCAGTACTTTTATTCCGTGTCGATCGTTCGAGGAACATCAAACGTTTAAAATAAATAAATTTGGCGTTGCCGGGCTCCTGATCCAGACGGTGTGGTTTTCATCTTCTTCATTTCTCTAACAAAGCCATCACGTAACCCTTTCCACTTCTTTTGCAATGAAATGCCTGAAATCAATAAGTAACGTATTGAAATGGTCAAACTGAATGTTTATGTTTGTATATGTATAATTTATTGTACCTACAAAATAAATCGAATAATTAACGGACTCCGTTGTTTAATTTCGTCTATGAAAAGTTCGGTATCGAAGTTATCACCACCATTTTGTAATACGTCCACTCGCTACGGATTCGCACGTAGTACTAGACTACTCCTAGATACTAGAACGCGCGAGTCGAGAGGCTCGCTCATTACCAACGTTTTACGCGCGAGAGAGGAAACGCGTGTCATCACCTTGACGGGATTATATATATGTAGCTCAAGTATCTCGCGGACGCACGAGTAGACTCGCGCTTAGGCACTCGCGCGTTTCCGAAAACGCCCCATCTGGACCTGCTCTAATGTGTATTCGCTGTTAATAAAAGATTGAGAAATTCTCATCGTCTCAAAATTTTATTTTGTTGCCCATATTAGTGAAATCTTTAGTAAAAAAAGTATCAAACGTATGGCTTTGTTATGCGATCTTGCTCTTCTTTCAAACGACCGTCTTCCTATCTTACACTTTACTAAATTGTTGTACGATGCCAATTAGAATACGCATCAGTTATACGAACACTAGGAGCCGTGGTAGCTCAGATGGGAAACGCTCGCTCTAAATATAACAGAACGCGAGTAACTCGGGTTCGATCCCGGCCGGCACCAATGAAATTGTTAATTGCAATTTTGAGTGCTGATTTACCACTTGTTCGGCGGTGAAGGAAAACATCGTGAGGATACCTGCATGACTGAGAAATAAGAAAAAAAATATTTCGAAGACATGTGAAGTTCGCCAACACTCATTGGGGCTGCGCGGCGGACACTTCCTTGCCCTAAAACCCTCTCAGAACTGAGGGGAGACCTGTGCCCAGAGGTGGGACGTATATAGGCTGTAACTTTACTTACTTTACTATACGAACACTCATTTTTGCCAGATATAAAGACACAATATAAAATGCGCAACGCAAATTTCTTCGATCCCATAATTAAAAATATTGTCACTTGTAGTGCAAGACGAGTGCTCTTGGATCAGATATAAGTATACAATATTTGCCTCAGCGATCTTAATGGTAACCAGCTTACTAATAAGACATGTCTACGTCGTTCGATATTGTAAGTTAATGGTATGGAAATTTAGAATATGGATGATGTAACGATTGGTCGTTAGCTACTTTACTTTTTTTGTAACTAGATTCTTTGCCAAATTATGTTTGAAATTCAACATAGAAGAGTGTAATGTTGTTGAGTTTCCCAAAACTGTAAGTTCTAAAACACTTAGAACTTGCACCGACTTTACGCCGAAAGTCGGCGGCGTCGTAAAAGTGCCTACAAAAAGTAATAACTTTAACTAGTTGTTAAATGTAAACCAAGCTAACAAATATTTCAAACTGCCGCTGAGATATGAATGTGAAGTTTCATTACGACTTACATGATCTAGTCTAGTGTTTGTTAAAATTTTTAAAAACAGCGCCAAATTCAACTTAAAATTACTGTTCGTAATTCCACCAATTACGATAACAACAGTTAAACAAATATTCTATTATTTTATCTAAATCTTAGCAATATTTTAATAATATTCTTAGCAAATTTGACAATTTTACTATATAATTTTTTTAAATACTTGCTTTATTTCCGAGTTCTGAATAACAAATTCTAGAATTCACGATAATTTAACATTATAAAATTATTGTGAATAATTGTAAAACACCACAGTGGTGACAATGCGTCTCATTTGGATTCTTGATCGAAGATAGATGTAGATGTCTAAAGTGTGTAAATTGATACTGTGGCCCACCACAGTATTCATTTGCCATTTATTCTGTAAAAAAAAATGGAAAGGCTGCTCGACTAAAATAATTTTTGAGCAATTTTTGACTATGAATATTTTCAAATATCATAATCACCAGCGTTAAGAGTTAAAAAATAAATAAACTTAATAATAAAAGTTATCAACAGAAGCCATAATTTGAAAGGAGAAGAATAATAATATAAGTTTAATTATTCCATTTACGATGTCATATGATCACTTCTGATCCAATACGCGATTTTATAGCACTGGTGGCAACGCTATTCTTTCTATATTAGTGTCATTACTCTTTGTTCTAGTTTTGTCTTTGTCATTCTTTTTTTTTTTTTTTGTAAATAAAACTAAACTTCATAATATATCTCTTGTAGATTTAAAATAAATTTCTATATTGCTGTTTATGGTTTGTAAATTAAGACAAAATACTTAAGATTACTTTATGAATGAATGACCCTTTTATAGACATTATAATTTTGAGAAAGAATTCATATATCAACTGATGCAATATATCGTTATTGTGTTTTTACATATGTATGTCAGAACAATATGTTGATGTTATATTATGTTATTAGGTATTTAAGTGACTCAATAATATAATATTTTGGTCATTTGTTGTTTTATTTGTGTGGTTAAATCATAACATGAGCTGAACCCTACAGAAGACAAACTCTCTAACGTGCAGTGGCGAAGCCTCCATAAAAGCCAAAAAGCCGGGCTTGCCCTAACAAACAGCTCAATCAATAATATTAACTGTAGTCAACCAAATCTAAGAAATACATTTTGACAGCTGTCAGACTTATTGCACCAAGCATGCCAACCAAAAAATGGGAACGTAAAATATTCGATTCTTAAAAAAATCGATATCGATTATTTAGAGTTGGTAATCATTTACAGTTTGGTTTGAATAATACCAGAATAAATTAAAAACCGATGATTTAAAACACAAGAATTATCAGTTTCTTCGTATTTGTTGTTACTGCTTATTTCTAGAGGCACGGTTAAAAAAAATTAAGATTAAAACTAGATTCAAAATAAATTTATTCAATCACTTTCAGTACAACTAGTAGGGATGTCGTTGTTTATATTAATTATTATTATTTGATTATCAATAATGCAGTCAAAATTAATGTCTCTTTCAAAGTTATTCATAATCAATTTTTTTGTTTTTTCTACCACTTGCCCAATCATCCTTTGTGACATGGGCACATGCTTCTACAAATTTTTTATAGCATTGGGTGACAAACGAGCACACAGTCCACCTGATGGTAAGTGGATGCTATTGCCCATAGACATACACATTTATCCTTGATTAAGAATCAAAATGCTAATGCGTTGTCACCACTGAGAACTAAGATGGAATGCCTCGATTCCAGTAAAAAGGGTCTCCGGTTCTCTACACTCACCATATGAAACACATCAGCATTACGCTGGTATTCCGCCCTGGTTGAGCCGACCCATTCGTGCTACAACTATAATATGGACGTAGCGTGGCTCTACTACGTACAAAAAGTTATTATAGAAAAAACAGTCCAAAAAGTTAAAGCCGTGTCACAAAATAAGAAGACAAACACAAAATTACGCACAGTAAGCTCTCGAAACAGAAACTTTTTTATTCAATATGGGTTATGAATAATACTTACTGAAAATCACTTTTTTTATTTACCACTGGTTCGCAAAAATACCTCTGTCCTGGGAAGAACTAGCAAGAAACCCAACGGGACTAGTTTTTTTTTTTTTTAATGAGAGCTTATAATCATGCGTTTTACAAATAACAACACAAAACAAATTAGAAATATCTTGGTAGCGATCACCCTTCAAAAATAAATTCCTTAATATTAAAATAACCCTTTTTATACAAACTTAGTGTAATAAAGTATTTGAAATATGTGTACTTACGTCAAATTTTGTATATTTTACGTGGTAGAGCCATGCTGCAGTTATATTAGTAGTATAGTTGTAGCACGAATGGGTCGGCTCGACCGGGGAAGGACCACGCTCTCACAGAATACCAGCGTGAAATAGTAGCTTAATGCTGCTGTATTTCGTATGGTGAGTGTAGAGAACCGGAGACCCTTTTTACTGGAAACGAGGCATTCCATCTTAGTCCTCACGGGTGACAACGCATCTGCATTTTGATTCGTAATCGAGGATAGATGTAGATGTCTATGGGCCACAGCAACCACTTACCATCAGGTGGACTGTGTGCTCGTTTGTCACCCTATCCTATAAAAAAAAAAAATATTTTCTGGCATTTTGTTATAAAAGCGTATACATCGCCTCAAAAATGAATTACTGCTTCTGTGGACTCGAGTAACTGGTATGGAAATGGCGGGATATTGAAATTATGTAGTGGTTATTTTAGCACGGCCTTGTATATGAGTTTTGCCTACAAAAATTTACTTTGACTAAGTGAAAAAATAAACTTGTTTTATGCATGATTCATGAAACTTAAGGAATTTTGAAAATAATAATTAAATTAAACAAATAATAAATTTAAGAAATTAATGATTCGATTATTAGAATATTTTTACCGATTATTTAATTACTTTGCCGATTATTCTCATAACAATGAATTGTAATCATCTAAACACTACGGTAATATACATAGCGACATGTCATTGAAACGACGTCAAGTAAAAAAAGTTAATACTGGTTATTTTTTTAATAATTTGCTTTGTTTGAAAAATTCAAATTTAAATTAGTGATAAAAACTGTACACGTTGTAATGAAACATAGACAACCTCATAATTCTTCGGATTTACGTAAAAGATTATTTAAATTCGTGTGAGTACGCTTGTGCAAAGTTATTGCGGAATGATTAATGTGAAACGTCAAAAGGTATTTCTTAGATTTGGTCGACTATAATAACTCGTAAACTGTTTCAATCAAATATTTCAAATTTCCCGGGCGCTCCTTGGTTCTAGGAGTTTTAGAGTTCTACAAAGGTCGTAGCCTTAGCGATACTGCTGTCTTATAAAAGGAGTTGAATTGAGCGATTAGTCGACTATCTCGCACGCGTGCCTTTTTACCGGGTTTTCGAGAAGACAATCGCTCCCCTTCTAACCTGTAGCAAAATGTTCTATAGCGAAATATAACTACAATTGTACATACAGCAATTAGTATAGAACAAAAAAAACTTTTAGTATGAAGTTAGTTATTTAAGCGCGGGGGCGCGCGGGCGATACGTTTGCAAGTTCACTTCACACTTCAATGTTTACTCTGTGTTGTTCATGCTTTTTGAAAGATTTTTTGGTAAATGATGTAGGATAAGTGTTCCTTGTGATGAATTGAAGTGTGTTTAATTGCTATTAGGCAAGGAAAAGGTAAAATCTTTAAACTTTTTAATAAGTTGTACTGTTGTTGCAGGACATTCTTTTCCAACGACAAAACAGCTTCAAATACTACTGGATATGATGATTTTAATAACTTATCTGGAGCCATTAAAATGCATATGAATTCTCAGACACATGAATCCAGTAATTTCGTTTAGTTTGAAAAAAATCGGATTGTAACTAACATCTTTGTCGCGCCAGTTATCTGAGAAAATCGATTTAGAATATAAATAATTCGTTTTTTTTTTTAAATTTTGTACATTGTTTGTACTTGGTTCATTCTTTTCTTATGTTCGTGTATTGTATTGTATGTAAAAATCTTTTTCTTTCGCTCAAGCAAATCCAAACGGCTTTTTTCAAAGCTACCGAAGGAATGCGATTACTGATATGTCATACAATCTATCTAGCAGTAATATGCCTCCTGTGTGCTTTGTTAAACACGTCCTCGACAGCACTGAATATGAAACTGAAGAGTGGAGACAGATCAAGATTGGTGTATTTTTACAAAACTGCTAAAAACAACAAAACCATATCTTGGACTTGCCCTAGTTTGGAGCCCTAGTTTCGCCACTGCTAACGTGCAATATTTATACCTTCATAGGGTTGAACGTGTTGCAAGTGTAATTAAATAGGGATAAAAATTAAATGAGGTACACAGTAACTTCTGTATTTGAAAAAGTAATTATGATAATCTTATTTAAAACAAAATACATTCAACCAAAACAATTGTTTTTCTTAAGATGATATTCCTTTTTGTTGCAAGATACAGTCTGAATCTAATAGTTTTTTTTTAAATAATCAATTCGAAAACATTTTCAAGGCATTTCACGCTTGAAACCAACCGATGGACACCACAGGGGTTGAAATAAAAAGTCAGCGACAGTGCCGCTCCTGTAAAATAGCACCACGCTATAAGCAGGAGTGCTATCGGGCCTGAGCTGACGCATCAACGTCTCGGGATGTAAACTCTAGCACTCTTAAAAAGAAGTACAATTCCGTTTCCACCTCCAGGTCCTACAAAAGAGTCATAGCCAAGGCAAGGTCTGAGCACATCGGTAGAATTGGCGAGAAGCTAGTTCGGCTTCCTTCGGGAACTCGTGTATTCTGGTCTCTCGCCAAAGCTCTCCAAGGGAACTTCTGTCAGCCATCTCCTCCATCTCTGCACAGTGAGGACGACTCACTGGTTCATACTGCAAAGGAAAAAGCCGATATTTTAGGCTCCCTCTTTGCGTCCAATCCGACTTTCGATGACGGGGAGGGACACCGCCGCATCCGTTGGATGTGAGGTTCACACAGCGCTCGGTTCGCAAAATACTTCTCTCACTAAACGTCAGCAAGTCGAGTGGAACTGATTAAGTCCTTCCTATTGTGCTGAAGGCGTGTGCTTCGGATTTGGCACCAGTTTTAACGCATCTTTACCGGTATACTCCTACTCTTAAGGCGTAGTTCCGAATTCATGGAAGACAGCTTTGGTCCACCCGAAACTTAAAAAAAGTGACCGCTCAGACCCTTCCTACAGGCTTATCGCCATCACCTCCTTGTTTTCCAAAATAATCGAGTATATTATAAACTGCCAGCTCATGAGGTACCTTGGGAGTCACCAGCTGATTAGTGACCACCAATACGGTTATCGTCGTGGTCAATCAGCTGGTGATCTTCTGGTCAACCTGACTCATAGATGGGCGAAGGCAGTAGAGTCCAAGTGAAAGGCATTGACCGTTAATTTGGACATAGCAAAGGCCTTCGGTCGAGTCTGGCACAAAGTGCTTCTTTCGAAGCTTCTTTACAGGGCTTCCTTTTGGGCTTTCCAAGAAATTGTGAAATTGGATCACCAGTTTCCTTGCTGATCGGAGCATCAAGGTCGTAGTTGACTGTACATGCTCTGATTACAAGCCCATTAACGCTGACGTTCCACAAGGCGCTATCACCAACGCTGTTTCTTCTGTATATCAATGACATGTTGCAAACTGGCAACGTTCATTGCTTTGCAGACTACAGCACTGGTGATACTGGTACCGATACAAACTTGCGACTAAATATAATCCAGTTCAATCCCCAGTAGACACAAGTTTGCACATTTACCGCTAAAAAGAACCCCTCTGTCATATCTCCTTAGTTTTAAGGCACTACCCTTACCGCCTCAGCTAGCATCAGAATTTTTGGCGTCGCATTTACCACGGGGAGCTCTCTGAGAATTTTTTCGGACCAGCCGCCAAATTTCACGAACGCACATAGGGTCAGAACTCATAATACCGTCCACACCATCTGAATGCATGGCGGTCCACAACTGTGCTTTTTACTTGAAGTTTCCTTCTTCGAACAAACTGTTGAATTGTTTACCACAGGCGATTTTTCCGGACCGATACGACTTAGGGACCTTCAAGAAAAGAGCTTACTCCTTTCTAAAATACCGGCAACGCACTTGTAATCCCCCTGGTGTTGCGGTTGTTCATGGGCGGCGGTGGTCACCATCAGGTGAGCCGCATGATCGTTTGCCTCCTCTTCTATAAAAAATATTATTTAATTATTTTCTAAATAAAATTATATACTTTAAGAGGATTGTGAAGCTGTAAATTTTCATACAAAAAGCAATAACGTTTTCCCACCAGTAAACATAGTCTAATTTTCATAATATATATTAGACAGTATATAATATTATGTTAGTAATCAATTATTATTATTACTTTTTGATATATCATGGTGACAAATGAGCACACAGTCCATCTAATGGCAAGTGGATTCTGTAGCCCATAGATATCTTCTACTCTCGATTAAGAAACAAAATACAGCTGTCACCTCTGGAGAGACTAAGATGTAAGCCCTCGTTTCTAGTTTAAGGGGTCTTCGGTTCCTCTTCACTCACCATACAATACGCAGCACCATTTAGCTGATATTTTACGCTTGCATTCTGTGAGAGCGTGGTCATGCCCAGGTCGAGTGGACCCCTTGGTGCAACAGCTATAATACAGCGTGGCTCTACCACGTATATTATGATGATAAAGCTATATCAAGATGGATACATGCTACAAAAAATATGTAGGCAAAAGTGTTGGTGGCGTCAGAGAATCTTCACTTCATCTCTGGATCGAGATGAAGTGAAGATTCTCTCGGGTTTGATAAGAGGAGGAGATTGAGGGAAATTCCTAAAAGATTATACCTTATAGCCTCTAAATCTCCTATAAATGGCGGTTTTCTTATTGCAAGTACTTAGCAGGACGTAGCTTCATACTGTCATTTGTTTGGTACTGCGTCCGTCAGATAGATAGATAGAAAATTTATTTGCTTAAAAACATGGTACATAAGATGGTCAATGATGTGGAACGGACATGTTTTGCAATTATTGGCATGCAAAAATTGAATGAAACACAACTAATTACACTAAGCCAATCTTACATTTTAAAATTATTTCGTCATTGCTTAAAAATTATGTACAAACATTCTTTTTGAAAAGAGCCGTGGTAGCTCAGATGGTTAGCTGTAAATTTCACAGTACGCGAGCAAACCGGCTTCGATCCCCGCCGGCACCAATGAGATTGTTAATTGCAATTTTAAGTGCTGATTTACCACGTCCTCGGCGGTGAAGGAAAACATCGTGAGGAAACCTGCATGTCAGAGAAATAAGAAAAAGACTATTTCGAAGACATGTGAAGTTCGCCAACACGCATTGGGGCAGCGTGGTGGACAATTACTTGCCCTAAAACCCTCTCAGAAATGAGCGGGAGGCCTGTGCCCAGCAGTGGGACGTATATAAGCTGTAACTTTACTTTACTTTACTATTATTTTTGAATTCAAAGATTATTATATTAATTAAATACTTATACGGATCCACTCTATTTGAATTCACGAATTCTTATATAATAAATAATTATTAATGAGTTATTGATTGAATTATTGTTGCATAATTAATACTAAATATTATATAATATTTTATATTAATATAAATTATAATTATATATATATATATATATATATATATATATATATATATATATATATATATATATATATATTACTTTAATAATTATTTTTCATAATTTTTATTACAATAAAATTATAATTTACAAATCTCAGTAGCAAATATGTATTACCATTTAACTTATTACATTATTTTACATTTTGATAAATAAATAATCAATATGAATTACTAATAGTTGTTTGAAATAAAATGTCTATATTCATTAATTTCCCTAAACTAAATTTTATATTAATATAATGAATTTATAAACTATATATTAATTATGTACATATGTATTACGTTATCTCAAAAAATTCTCTTATACTATTTAAACATTTATCAATCAGCTATGGTTTTAGCGCCTTTATAAAGACAGGGGAAAATAACTCCCTGATATCAGATGAAATTTTGTTATAACTTTTAATAGTCATCGTGTAGCAATTTTTTTCAAAAAGTGAGCTTTTACATGATGGAGTCAAAAGCAGTTATTGTCTCTAGGGCGTAGCCTTGGATTTAACATTTCAAAACTTTCTGAAACAATTGTAGATGATTTCAGACAGTCCGCCTAAGCGTGGAATAACATTTAGGTACTATGGAAGACGCCCGTGCTATCATGAGTGGACTGTATATGGGTTAATGTGCAGAATAGAAAATTAAAATGTTAAAATTCATTGAGTATAGATAGATCAAATAAAAGTTTACATCTTTGTCATCTGTAGGTAGACAATAGATATAAATAAAATTGAAGTCACTGTAATATCGAAATAACTGGCTTCTATTAAACGCACGAGGTTGTTTACATGCTACTAAGACTAACTATATAACAACGTTCCTTACGAACATTTCCTTCCATATTTGATAATAAACGCTGGCGTCATGGTGTGACCTTATTTCAAGGACCTCAATAGTACATCAGCCGAATCACAGAGCCAGTTCTCGTTACAAAGAATTAAGGTCGCCTGAGACCAAGTACCTTTAAACAGAGTATTTTTTCAAGCTTACTTATTGCATCATCGATGGCGTCAGTCAAGCTGCTGTGTTGGTAAAGGAAGAGCTTATACGTCCATAGGTAGGCTGTTTATTTATTTAAACTTTAGTTAAAAAGTACAGAGAGTTTGTGGCCTAAGAATTAATACAACAATATACAAAAAATTAAAATATACAGCGCAACCTCGATATAACAAATCGGAAGGGAACAAGTAAATATTCGTTATATCAAGTAATTCGTGGAACTAAGATTTGTTATGTTGAGGTTAGGTTGGTCTAAAATTTGTTATAAATAGATAAAAAAAAGTTTTATGCACAAATTCTACTAATACGAACCACTTACTTCTGAAAACTTATCCTAAAATTATAAAATTGTAGCCAATCTACTTGAAGGAATCCCGAACTTATTAGCTATGTCTAATTTTTTCATCATAGGATTTTTTTTCATTCATTAGGATTTTGTCATAGGATTTTTGTCAACATAATTAGTGAATTCGCTTTTCGCGACCTATAAGGAACACCTTTACGTTTCTGAGCCATTCAACTTGAATCTTTCACAATAGTGACGAGCAGCGGTGTTTACATTACTTTCCATCAAACAACAATGATTGTTTTACGAAAAAAAGATTAAGGGTCCTACATTGGTGGGAACTTTATATAAAGGTTTTGGTTAACAAAATTCGTTAATTAGAGGTATTTTACACTTTTTGTTGATAGTTGAAAATTCGTAATAAAGAGGTCGTTTGCAAGAAGTGTTTGCAATGTAAAGGTATATTTTTAGAGTTGGGCCGATTAGTACTTTGGCCGATTGGCCGATTAGCCGATTAATCGGTTAAGAAATGGCCGATTAATCGGCCGATTAGCCGATTAATCGGTTAAGAAATGGCCGATTAATCGACCCAGCCGATCCCTATCCGATGATAAATTCAGATGGTGGAACAAAAATTCTTCCAGATATCCAGAAATGTACCATTTAGCTAAAGTTTTCCTTTGCTGCCCCGCCAGCTCTGTGTATAGTGAGAGACATTTTTCTGAGGCAGGGAATATCTAGTATCTACGAAACAAAAAGAAATCGACTTCAACCAGAAAAGGCTGAGATTTTGGCCTTTTTGCATCACAATTTGCCACTGGTTAAAAATAATAAATAAATTAAATATCTTCTAAAAAGCCTTCCATATTGATTCTTTATTTAATAACATTACAGGAATAAAACAATTTATTATAATTTCAAGTACAGAAAAATAACAATTTGATTTAATTTTTAGTACAAAAACAATAACAATTTAGTTTTAAGTACAGAAACGGGTATGTTCTATTTGTCTTTTAAAAATCTATATGCGTGTAGTTTAACAAACTTTATTCAAGAATTAAGGTTTTTTTGTTATGCAAAGGGAGAGACTTAAAACTTGTTTTTTTTTTAAAGTTTATTAAGAATAATATTATTAATATTTTATTTTGTTGTGTCACTACTCTGCATTATGATTAGAAAAAGTTAAAAAGTAGAATTAAATTAGTAAGTACTGAGGTTTTTGTTTAGTTTTAAATAGCTACCTCAGACTCTTTTCTTTAACAAAGTTTCTATGTCCAGAATAAGTAACATTAAAACACGTGAGACTGATTTTTCAATAAAAGTTATGTATGAACCTACTTATTTTATTATTTAATTGATTTACCTACATATAAATCTGAAGTGAGTATATGCATGCGAGAGAAACTATACTTTTTTTAAATTTAAAGCTTTACTCATATCAATGTAGCCGCAGTCAGCCACGCAGAAAATCACTAAAAATCTTTGCTGACATCAATAAAATAAAGAGCCGATTAATCGGCCGTTCTAGCCAACTAATCGGTGACTACAAATAGGCCCATTAATCGGCTTTACCGATTAGTCGGCCGCTAATCGGCCCAACTCTATATATTTTACATTGACTCTTATGGACAATTCAAGGGGATTACGAAGAATTTGTTAAATCGCGGAAGTCGTTTTAGTGAAGTACGTTATATTAAGGTTGCACTGTAATATGAACTACAATAGAAAATGGCGAACTCCCAAAAACATTTGTTGACATTTTTTCTTGTGTCTACAAATAAAAATATGTGAAAATATAGGCTGCTGCACATTTCCTAGCAAAGAAAGACGGTATATTGTCGGGACCAGCGCTTTTATTGCTGTCAAGTTTCTTAAGCTTTGATTCTACTTCCTCTACACTCATATGTATATTAGATAAAGTTTGATTAATACCAACGCATTCAATGTTAGGAATATTATTCTCTTTGCCTATAGGATAATCGGAGTAAATACTTGAGAAATGTTTTGCAAAGCTATTACATATAAGAAGGATATTCACTTTTATTATTTGTGCCGGACGGGCGAAACTCTCCGGAGTAAATGTTGTCGAAGATACTTCGCGAGTCGCTCACGTCCTACACCTATAGGTTCCGGTGGGTACTTTCACTGCCGTCTTTGTGGGTGCCGCTGAAATATTGTGGACTGTGGTTCAAATCAAAATGCACGATTAACAAATACAAATAGCAAGGTAGTGGCCAGCGGTTCGACTGATTGATTAGTCGCGAAATTTTATAAGATCACGGTTGTTAAACTACGGTTGTTCACTATTGGTTGGTCACTGTATATTTCAAAAGATTTCTTTAAATTGTACGGTGGTATCAAAGATCTATTGGTAGTAGCTGGTTTTCTAACACTACTGACTAGCAGTTATTATCAACTAAACTAGTTGATTTTATCACTTGTATAACTGCGGATATCAGTTACGACCTTTTTCGGCTAGCTAACACTTTCACTATATGTAACTGCGAATATCAGTTACGACCTTTTTCGGCTAGCTAACACTATCACTATGTGTAACTGCGAATATCAGTTACGACCTTTTTAGGCTAGCTAACACTTTCACTATGTGTAACTGCGAATGCGAGTTACGACCTTTTTAGGCTAGCTAACACTTTCACTATGTGTAACTGCGAATGTCAGTTACGACCTTTTTCGGCTAGCTAACACTTTCACTATTCACTATATACTGCTACTAGTCACTTCAGCTACCACCGGATACCACTCACTTCACTTCACTGTCACTGGTAGTTCTTCACACTACTACGGGTACTGGGTCCCGAGCCCCTAAGGTAGACTTTGGCAATAGTTTGCAGTGAGCTGCTTGCCATTTTCCGTTTGCCTCTATTGCATAAACTTTTCACTATACAAATGGCATAAATTGCAATATTTTCTATACAAAACTAATTGCTACACTAACATGCTATACATCATTAAATCGGTAGTCTGGTACTTTATTAGTATATCATAAAGGTTACTCAAAACATTAACATTGTAAAAAGTTATTAAACGAAATGTCCCAAATTTTCATAATATTTGGGTACATTAATTCTTTGATTTTTCTATAACTACGAAATGCGTTTAATTATACAAAAATATCCCTACACTTCTTTAATCTATAAGCCATATGCTAATTCAATGTCATATTTATAACTCTTTTAGAACATAAAATTATTTTCCTTATTTTAAGTATGAACTATTACGCAGTTAATTAAAACTTTTAGAGAGTTCCACGATAAGACGCGCTGTGATTGGTCGATTTTTTGGTATATAATAAAAGTTGTTTATATTACTTGTTATCAAAACGACGTTCTATACAAATATACTAAGAGTTATAAAAATGCTAAACAACTATATTAATACATGTTTTCATCCAGTTTTGTTGGTAATTTCATTATTAATACAAAAAACAATATTCTTTATAACTTCGTTTCTTAGCGTTGTTAGGCCGTCGCGAACATTATTTCTAATCTCTTTTAAATATGACCAAAAATATTTTGGATTACTAATTATATTTTCTTCTACATTTTTAATGTGATTTTTATAGCATTAGTGTATTAAGGTTTCACATCTTTCACGCAGTAATTTAAACGATATTTCATCAAGAGGGTTTTTATACTTATTATATAAGTTTCTGTATTTATTTGTTTCTTTTAATCTTTTTATTAAGTCTTTTGAAAACCAACGCGGATATTTTTTTTAAAACACTTTATTGCACCATAAAAAGGTTACAAAGGGCGGACTTAATGCCATTAGGCATTCTCTCCCAGTCAACCCGGGACGTGTGGAAATTATGTGATAGGTGACAAAATAAAATGTACAACAGAGTAAATCAAGGAAAAAAACTACTGATAAACTTAAAAACAAACTAATATTATATATACAAATACAATAAACTTATATACTCCAAAATATAATACAGGTAATATATAATATATACATACATATTCATAGATACATAAATATATACATATTTTAAATACAAATAGATATATAATATAAACCTATAAATATAATAACAACAAAGGTAACCAAAATTAACCATATTAACTATCATCTAATATTTTCATAAAATGCTTATGTACCAATCTTTTAAAGGCAGTCTTATTAGATGTTTTTCTGACGTCATCGGGCAAGGAGTTCCAGAGCAGTGCAGCCTGAATTGTGAAGGATTTACCAATAAAATTAGTAGAATGTAGAGGGATACTTAGTTTATTATTATATGAGGAACGCAGAGTTCTATCATGCGTTAGGGAAATATATTTAAATTTCTCCTTGAGATAAGGAGGAGTGGATGGATCATTTAAGATAGAGAAGAGAACAAGCAAAATTCTAGAGTCACGCCTCTGTTTAATAGTGAGCCATTTTAGGCGAGAGCGATAGTGAGAAATATGATCAAACTTACGGAGATTGAAAATGTATCTGACGCAGTTGTTGAGAAGGCGCTCTAGCTTGTTGAGAAGATTTTGGTTTAAATCCGCGTAACACACGTCTGCATAATCAATGATTGGTAGTATAAGTAACTGTACAAGCATAATTTTAGTCTTAAAGGGGAGAAAATTTTTCAATCGATAAAGAGAACGTAAAGAACCAGAGACTTTACGACATGTTTCGGAGATATGAACCCCCCAGGACAGAGTACTATTAATATGGAGACCAAGATTTTTAACTGAGGGAGAGAACGGTATCAGACGATCATTATAATAGACGGGAGGTAGACTAGCGGCATCTATTTTAGCAAGCATCCTTGAGCTACCCGCAATCATCGCTTGGCATTTCGTAGGGTTGACAGACACTCCAAAACGCATAGACCAATCACAGACTGACTTGAGATTTGAATTCAATTTGTTAATCGCATAATGGATGTCAGAAATGTCAGACTGTACATAAATTTGTAGGTCATCAGCATACAGATGGTACGAACAATCAATATTAGATGTGATGGAATTAATAAAAATAGAGAAGATTAATGGAGAAAGTATACCGCCTTGCGGTACGCCAGAAATCAGGTCAACCCACTGTGAAGTCATTTGCTCCACGTGGACAGACTGTTGACGTCCGCGAAGATAAGATGAGAACCATTCCAGGACTGACGGTGCAAACCTATAATGAGAAAGGATAGCAAGAAGGATATCATGGTCAACTGTGTTAAAAGCATTAGAAAAGTCAACGAGCACCACAACTGTAACTTTCTTGTTTTCCATTCCTTCTCTAATGTCTTCAGTTATCTTAAGTAAGGCAGTTGTAGTGCTGTGACCAGGACGAAAGCCGGACTGAAAAGTACTCAGCAGGTTATGTTTATATATGAAATTGGAAATTTGCTTATGAACACAGGCTTCCAAAACTTTAGATAGGAAAGGTAAAACTGATATGGGACGGAAGTGATTGGGAAGTGTGGGATTGGATACTTTAGGAAGGGGTCTAACGAAAGCATTTTTCCACTGACTCGGAAACTGACCCGAGTCAAGCGAAAAATTAACAATATGTGTGATTGCGGAGATAATGTGTTCTAGAATATTAACAATCATGGCTCTGCTAATATCATCGCAACCGACAGCCTTGGATTTTATTGCCAGAAGGATCTTTCTGATTTCATCCTGATCTACAGGGTTAAAAAGAAAGACTGGTATGTGTGGAGACGGAATAGAGGCTATGTAAGCGACTGTTTGGGATCGGATTGAAAGGTCCAACGCAGAAGCAGAAGCAAAATGAAGATTTAAAGCATCGTGAGAAAGCGATAAACCACAATCCAAAGAGGGTGTTTTGCCCACACCTAGAGAACTAAGAAATTTCCACACATCAGCTGGCGAAGAATTACTTATATTGCTATGGATAAATCGGCGTTTTGCAGAACGTACCATCTGATTGCATCTGTTTCTGGCCTTCTTAAAAGACAACCAGTTTTCCTCAGATCTGCTCCTCTTGTACCGGGCAAATGCTCGATTTCGCCTAGTCATGGCCTTCCGTACCTCTTCAGTCATCCAGGGAGCTGGTGGCCGTCGTAGTTTCACTTTACGTACAGGAGCATGGATATCATACAAAACATGAATTATGTTATTGAAAATGGTTACTTTATCATCTACTGTTGATGCAGTTGCTAATGGCGTAAAATCTATAAGCGATGCGTCTTTCAAAAGCTTATCCATATTAATTCTACTAAAATTACGTAGGAATAGTACAGTAGGTCGATATTTGGGAGGTTTAAGGTTGTATGATACATAAATAAGATCATGGCGGGAAAATCCCGGCGCTTCAAGTTGCCCATATGACAGCACTCTGTCAGAGGAGTCAGTTATAATGAGATCAATCAGAGAGTCATCAGTGTCGATATTATGATGAGTTGCCTTTAAAGGAAGAATGTTGAGATTGACAGACTCAACGATTTTACGAAGCTTTTGAGACCGGACTGAATTTTTCAGTAAATCCGTGTTGAAATCTCCCATGATTATGCAGTGGGTGTACTCAGAACCAATGTTATCAAGAGCCTCTTCTAAATTGGCGAAGTAATCAGTGGAAGGAGGACAATACACTGCTCCAAGAATCATCCTTGAGCCCTTTACATCAAGTTCTATAAAAAGAAATTCTGCGGAAGCAGTGTAAGGAGAAGGGGATGCTAATATGATTTTGTAAGAAATAGTAGCGTGGAGATATATTGCAACCCCACCTCCTCCTTTATCTATACGATCATTCCTAATCAGCACAAACCCAGGAAGGGGATACAATGCCGAATTTAAAGACGGTTTCAACCAAGTTTCTGAAACTAAGATAGCATGTATATTGTTGTTAGAGAACGATGCTTCTAGCTCAGAAAAGTGGCTGGGAATGCTTTGTGCGTTAATATGGCAAACATTTAACGTTCTATCAAAAAAGTGAAAAATGCTTTTCAATTGGCTACTTAAAGAGAGCACACCATAATTCGTCTGATCGTCAAAAGATTCAAAATAACTCTCTGACTCAATAGAATAAAAAGAGTCAGAGTCAGACATGATAAGTTAAAAGCATAATATACCCAATATAAAAATAAATAAAATAAAAATATATAAAAATACGATATTAAATAAAAATATTTATCAATAATATATATAACAAAAATACTACCAAGATATAAAAAAACAATGACTTAAATAGTAATAAATCATTAAACATCATCCCACCAGTTAACTGTTTACATAATATAATCAGTACTAAATAACAAATAAAACAATTGTACTGAACTATCAATTAAAAAAAAACATAAGCTAAGTAATTAAATAACGTGCCAACACAGTGATTCAATTATAAACAAAAATAACATAAATATTAAAATAAGACAACTAAATATTTTAATAGCAGCGCACAGAATTAATCGAAAAATTAGCAATAAAAATCAGCTTAATCACAAGATTTTGAAACCCAATTAGTTAAAAACATCCAGAAAATTTAAATCTCACAAGAGTACATAATTCAGCTGTGTGGCAAAAGGATCTGTGCCCATGTTACCATTACTGTGTTGACAGTAAAAGTAATTATCTATGGTCAACAGTCTTTGCTCTTTGCCTTGTCTTTGCAACTGTCTATGCCTAGCTCTAGCATCTACGGACTACAATAACATTAACATTTATCTATGATATCACAGAATACATTTACCCTGACGGGAAGAACGAAAACTTCATACAAAAGAAATGCCAACAACTTGCGACACTAGCGCGCCAGTTTTTGACCCGTGAACTAATTTTCGCGCCAGATTTCAAAACTGATGATAGACTCATGATTTTATTTCATTTTATTTTATGCCATGTATCATGAAAACAAAGCGAAATTCTGGTATTTAATTTGAAAATTACCTGAATTTTGGTTTATTTTCATAATGCATACATATTTATGGAAAGGTATTAAATAAAACGAAGTTGTAAGCGTGTTTTAAAATATTTATTTTTCTTTTCATTGCTTTTTTCGAAGCTTCATCGGTGAACTGCCTATTTTTTAAAATATAGTGTCGTTTTATACATATACATATAGTGGAAATAATTATATGCATTTTATTTTTATCATAGTGCTCAGAACAACCAAGCAACCATTCGAAATTTAATTTTCTTCTTAAAATTTCTATAAGTTCATTTTTTATATTTATTTTACACCCATGCTCATCCAAAAATTTATTAACAATTGTTGCAGCAATCTCCACTGTCTCCGTAAAACAATTATTAACATAATGTAGACTGTTGCGCATACAACTGTATTCTTTAAAGCTTGTGAATAAATGACTTACCTCTGTGTTCTGGTCTGCAAGCATTGTGATTTTGCACTGATGGCAAATGGGTACTAATTTTTTTATCATGAAGCCACATACATATGCGCAAGCTTGCAGTTCTCCAGAACACTGAGGTATTACAGTATTAGATGCTTCTACACCTTCTGTTAAATCAAATGTTTTAACAGCTACATTTGTTTCTTTATTTTGGTCAACTTGACTTAAAAAAGATTTTAAATCATTTAATATGACATTATCGTCTTCTTTGCAATTTTTATTTTTACTGCTATGCAATAAATTGTTGATCATGGAGGTTTTGAGAGCTGCAACAAATTGTAGGGTGTTTGGGTTCGGGTTGCATCCACAATTGCTGCGGATGCAACCAAAACAGTTTTCTAATGGATCTTGATTGAGCCTGCGCGTTGATAAACTTTTTATACCATATTGCCTTTCTAAATTAAAAAATAGACGCTCAACTGCATTTATAGTTCTAATAAAACCTTCCTGCGAAGGCGGCTTGCATCTGGCCCCAATAAATTGTAATTCTTGGAACAGGATTTTCATTTCCTTAAAAAAATTTAAATGTGGACTTCTGCGGGTAAAATTTGTAAGGAATTTTTTTCCTCTTTTCTGGTCAGGCGTATCGCCATTTAAGGTGTCGAACAGCTGGTCTATTTTTTCTATCAGCATGGCTGTCGTCGTTGCTTCTTGCGGCAGTTCATCTGTAAAGTAAACACTCATTTTTTTATTTTATAGTGAAAGGTTAGGGAAAATGAAATGAAATCAAAATTAAATAAAGTAAGTAATCAAAATTACTCTAAATAAAGTAATCTTTATAAAAATATTCAATTATAAAAGGAAGCTGTCAACGCGAAGTAGCTTAATTTTATCTTATTAGAATGATTATTTGAATAAGCTCTAATAATAGTTGATTGACATATTCAGAAACTATTATATTATATTTCGAGACGTCGATTATTTTTGAAGATTATTAAAAGTTATTATTAAAATAATTAAGAAAACTAAGTTGTACAACCAGTGCATGTTGCCAGTGATGACATATGGAACTGAGACGTGGTCCTTCACTGCTGGCCCTATGAGGACGCTCAAAGTCGCTCAGCGAGCTATGGAGAGGGCTACTCTGAGTTTCTCTGCGTAATAAACTTAGAAATGAGTATATCCGCAGTAGAACCAGAGTGACCGACATAGCCCAACGGATTAGTAAGCTGAAGTGGAAATAGGTGGCCATATAGCTCGAAGAACCGACAACCGTTGGGGAAAAAAGGTTCTCGAGTGGCAGCCTCATACCGGTAGACGAAGTGTAGGGCGACCCTCCACTAGATGGAGTGACGGCCTGGTAAGACATGAAGGAAGTCGATGGATGCAGGTGGCTCAGGACGGTGCTTTGTGGCATACCTTGGGGGAGGCCTATGTTCAGCAGTGGACTTGTAAAGGGCTGTAATGATGATGATGATGATGATTAAAAGTTATCCAATAAAACAACTTACTGTTCGCAATCTTTGCAAGCATTCCTGCAGCAACTGAATGGCTGAATACTTGGCAAGCTAAGCTGACTTTCATCTTTTGTTAAAAATTGGGTTCAATATGCTGCTTGGTTAAAGCAGGTGCAAAAACAAAATTTGGATTTTCATTGTCTTTTTCAAAGAATGATTTAATGTGGCTCCACTTGGCTACACCTGTAATAATAAACATGTAAAATATATTATAAATAATGACAGAAGTATTAATAAAATACATTTATTGATTCTGTGTTAGTTTATATTAATCTGATGATCATCCACGCGGCGGGTTGCAGAAGACAAGATAAATCTTATGAAGTTTGAATTGCCACCTTTGACCTTAGTCATGTACTCATGTCATACCTACTTATTATCTATTATTTACAACATTTAAATTACCTGGTATAGATTTTCCATCAATTTGCAATACTTGAGGGCATTTAATGTCGTACTTCAGTAAATTATTTCTGAAGCATTTGATTAGGTGAGGTGGGTCTATAATTGTGACGATTTCATGGCCTTTAAACTCAAAATATGGTTTAGCCACTGAGGAACCAAGGGAGTTTAGTGATTTGATGTTTACACCAAAGTTATCCGATACAGTAGCTGTGACATTCAACCCAGCTTGGAAGCTTGCATCAAGTACCTGTAAATACAAATATATAATTATATAATATATTGAGTATGCAATGGTTTTTTTTCTTCAGTCAACTATATTGCATACTTACTTCTTTTATAAGAACAGATAATCTATCAGCCGTAACACAGTCACCAGAAAAGTAGAAAGCTAAAGGCTGCTTCCACTTTTTTCGGATTCCAATAGCCATAAAAAGCAATGCATGTGTGGCTGGCTCCATAGTTCTGCCTTGATTTCCATGATCTTGATAACCATCAATTACATCTTGTTTACTATTATATTGCAAATGTTTTCGTATTGACATTTCGTCAAATGCCAAAATGCACAGATTTTCTTCTGGTTCTCGATTTTTAGTTATATCTTTAATTGTTTTGAATATTTGGCTATTTATACCGCATTTCATCGGAATTTTATTCAGCAATGCTTTTAACGTACCTTCGCTTGGTAGACAAAAAAGTCGCCTCAGCAGTCTATAGCAGCCAGTAGACCTTTTATAGATGCTTAAAGCCATAACTTTGTCATCTATACTCCATCTCCGACCAGTTAGTTTTCTGGGAGTATTTTGCAGTTGACTTTGCAACAATAAAGCAAATGGCCCTGATATATTTTTGTCCATGAGACTTTGGACATTATTATTTGTAGTTAATGTTTTGAAGAGGGCACGTGGTTGTTTCTTAATTTTTTTTCTAAGTCTCATTATTTCGCTCAAATTTCTCCTACATCTTTTATACAGTTTAAGTTTCTTAGGGGTCAATTCCAATGACTTGCTTAAATCTAGCTCCCTCAAAATCCCTTTAGTCCTTGGCATCTGGAAATAAGTTAAATATTGTGATCATATAGATCCTCATTTCTTAAACAATACTTAAACAGACTGTAGGTTCGAAACCTATACATATGAGGGCAACAATGAAAGTTTTTAGCACTGGCCACTTGCAAACGATATAATAAAAAATAAGTTCCAATTTTGAAAGTGGAACTCTTTACCAATATTATTGGGTGCGTTTGGCAGAAAAAAGCGCTAGCAAGCGCTTACAAGCGCTAAAATAGTTTTCGGCCAGGATACGATTGCTACTTCAGTAGCGCTGACACAATCCGCCATTTTGCTTATTTAATTTGTTTGTTTTGAAGTAGAAATTATAAGTTGTTTTGTGCAATGTTAGTTTTAAGTAATATAATGATATGAATAGACATATACGTTATTAAAAATTCATGATTAGTAAGTTTTTAATATTAATACTTTACAAACATATATTTAAATTAGGTTAGGTTCCCCAGTTAAAACTAACATCGTGTCCTGGAGGAAAATAGCTACTTACGATTTGATAGCGCTTACCGCTTACGATCGCCATTTTGCTTACAAGCGCTTGCTAGCGCTTTTTTCTGCCAAACGCACCCATTGTGTATGTATTTTATTAATTTGTCACTTGGTTACGATTTGGCGGCAAATTGAAAATTACCTGTGTCACGACAACAAGAACTCAACGCTAGAAAATTTTCGTACAATGGGTGCGTTTGGCAGAAAAAAGCGCTAGCAAGCGCTTACTAGCGCTAAAATAGTTTTCGGCCAGGACACGATTGCTACTTCAGTAGCGCTGACACAATACGCCATTTTGCTTATTTAATTTGTTTGTTTTAAAGTAGAGTTTATAAGTTGTTTTGTGCAATATTAGTTTTAAGTAATATAATGACATGAATAGACATATACATATTATTAAAAATTCATGATTGGTAAGTTTTTAATATGAATACTTCACAAACATATATTTAAATTAGGTTAGGTTCCCCGGTTAAAACTAACATCGTGTCCTAGAGGAAAACAGCTACTTACGATTTGACAGCGCTTACCGCTTACTATCGCCATTTTGCTCACAAGCGCTTGCTAGCGCTTTTTTCTGCCAAACGCACCCAATGATTTTTTATGACTTTCGATGTTATTAGAGTCAACAAGAAAATTATGATAAGACTTTGATTGGCCTTTCACGACGATGAAGCCGCATCTCGTGCCACTGTTTACAACTGGTTTAATGAGCTTAAAGATGGTCGCACTAATGTCACCGATGATCTGCATGAGGGACGGTCTTCTACGGCGACGACCGAAGATAACATCAGTGTTAATGATTTGTTATATTTACGCGAACACTACACATTGAAATAATACTAGTTTTTACGGAATTTATCGCGTATATTTAACTTTTTAAATACCTGACGTTGCTTTCGAACGCTTTACAGCACTCATGGTCATGGGCGGGACTGAGATGTTCAACGTCCATATGTCATAGTTAACCGCGGTTACCATAGATTAAAATTTAACTTTTGTTCCGATCTATGCAGTACGAACTTATGGTATCTTGAAGTCTTGCAGTTGTATGCTTGGGTTGAGATTTAATTTTATTTGTTATAGGATCCCAAGCAGATGGTAGCACCCAGCCATCTTCTCTATTGAAATTAGGATGTTTTTTGACACAAACTCACACACAAACACACACACACACACACACACACACACACAAACACACACACACACACACACACAAACACACACACACACACATACAAACACACACACACACACACACGCACACAAAAACGCACACACACACACACACACACACAAACACACACACACACACACACACACACACACACACACAAACACACACACAAACACACACTTTGACTCGCTTTCACATATGTGTGCAAACATACACAATCTTCTGCACTTAATAAAAATTTCGTGCGCTTTGTTTACCTTTAAATATGTTTATATTTCATATGTCTATTTTTAAGTAAGGTGGTGAATACTCTGTGAAGTTCTTTTAAGCTAAATAAGTATATTGTAAATCCGTAATTGGCTTCAAGACCTATTTTATAAGATTTGTGTGTAAATAGATTGTTACAAGCTGTGGATTTTGTGAATAATAAAAATAAAATAAATAAATAAAAATCAGTATAAGTCAAGTGCACCAAATATTCTCCATGAACATTTTGCGGTCAGGAAGCTTTGTGCCCGATGGATAATATATGATTTATTTGATAGAGGCCCAAAAACTCCACCGTGTTGATTGGTGTTGTGAAATGATTCAAAGATTTAATGTAAAAAGTTCAAGAAAAACATGTCAAATGTGAAATCAGTGATTCCATCGGATGCAGCGATGTATTGATGTAAATGGACACTATTTTGAAAAGATATAGAAAAACTAATGTTATATTATAAGATTAATTTTTTATAATATATATTAAAAATTAAGTTATATTAATATAACTTCCTAGTTTGTTCAGTTTTTGATTTTCTAAGAACTTTCAGTGTCACTCTTGTAGGTAGTTAATAAACAATGAAGAAAACTCTTGATACCTGAGCAAGCGCCAAAGTCAAAAGCTTGTTTATTATACTTATTTAATTATGAGATATTGGTCACTGTGATTAAGATTGTTCATGAAAATTAGTATAAGTACTACAAACCTTCAAGCTATCAGTAGTTGGTTCATATATGGTTGGCATCTGAACAGGTAAAGATGTAGTTGGGTTGGCTGTGGTTGGCACCTGAACAGGTAATGAAGGTTCCAATACTAGCATCTGAAAATTACAATGAGACGATTTTTGTGAACAAAGGTGATGATCAGTTTCAACATTACCTGAGTAAGAATCATTATGGTGATATTAATCTACATAATTAGCAAGCATTAGTTTGTTTCTTATTTATATGAGAAATTGGTCACTGTGCCCGAAATAGGGACTATGCATGAAAAAATATTCATAAGACCATACAGTTTATCTAAAAATATACAAAACATAATGCTAACAGGGCAATAGAATCAAAATTGATATAAAAACAAACAAGATACAACCATTTTAAATAATTATATCTATCCGTCTCGCGAAAATGCTGTTTTGTATGGCAGATGTATGGTCAGCACAGACATTGCCGTCATAGTCTTTATCGGACATCTCTAATTGGTATCTTTGTAGCTTTATAACATTGTCGCTGATGAAGGTACTTTAAAAAATATTTCATAATTGTTTACTAGAGCTAATAGTTAATTAATTTTGCAAATAAATAAATGCATACATTCTATACGACCAAAAATGTGAACAAAAGTTTCACAAGTTTTAATGTTGTACATATATAATGTGTACATGTGAGTGAAAATTATTATAAGTACTACAAACCTTCAAGCTATCAGTAGTTGGTTCACATATGGTTGGCACCTGAACAGGTAAAGATGTAGTAGGGTTGGCTATGGTTGGCACCTGAACAGGTAATGAAGGTTCCAACACTAGCACCTGAAAATTACAATGAACAATTTAGAAAATTCATTCTATTTTCCACATACATGCACGATGGAGCATGATTACCGAGATGAGTTTTCACAAAAGGAATATGAAATTTTTTTTGCGATGCGACAACGGGGATATTTATGCAGAACAGCAAACGAAATGCTGTCAAGGAGGTCACTGCACTTAACTTAATGGTGTACTATTTTATGTAGAAAACACAAATCTAGAATATTTCGTCTATTTTGGAGAGACATCATCTTAAACTTAACCAGTTGCTGATAGTAAGGCTGCCTATGTGAGATACCACTGGCATGAAAGGCAAGATGTCGAGTAAATGCATGCTGTATACTTTCAATGAGTTGGGAGTGCACACTAGAAGATGGATTCCATATGACACTAACGAAATTCAAGGAGTCTTCTTACAAAAGCATTATATAAAAAAATTTGACACCCTTTATATTGCGCTTAATAAATTCTACGAATTTCAGGGCTTTGTTAATAAACAATAATGTTTATATGAGATTTAAAGGTTAGCTTTCTGTCAATAGTTACTCCTAAGTCTTTAATCACCAGTACCTCTTGCAAAACTACATTACCAATTGAGTAACTAGAGACAAGCAGTTTTATTTTCCTGGTTTTTTATTTTATTTTGTAAACAAAGGTAATGATCAGTTTCTACATTTAAATTATCAGGATGTTTCCAATGCCATATTATCCTCATTTTTGTGTTCAACTTGTTGAAAACTTCATGATTGAACTTCTAATAAAAAAGAGTAAGTAAGTAATACTTTTATGAAAACCATTATTTGAGATTGAGGGTTGTGTATTTATTTTGGTTTTTAACAATACTATGGTTGACGTTGAGTTAACTGTTTTTATTATTACTGATACAAGTTTGCTCTTGATCTGAATCATGCCTGATGAAAATTAATGAGGTCTATTTATTTACTTATTTAAATTTTATGTACAACAGTGGTACAAGGGCAGATTTCATGCATCAAGACATTCTCTACAAGTCAATCTTTTGGTTGTTTGGTTTCTCTAAAACAAAATGAAATTTAAAATAGAGTTTAGACAAGGCCTATTAATTTCTTTCTGTGAGTTTTAGCTTAAGTATTTGTTTGACTGTACTTATAAATTCCAACCACATATCAAGCTTTATGATTGATGGAGTTTTGAGTAATATAGTAATTAATGTTTACTTACTTGAGGTTTTTCAACTGAGATATTTGTATCTTGTTTACTTTCACTTGCAGTTGCACATTGTTCCTGGCGAATCTTTACCATTAAATCCTGTGTCCCAGTTGGGATGGCAAAATTGTGCAATCTTATCCTCGCACTGTTAGTGAATGAGGAATCATCAAAGTGCTTACTGCATAACATTTTGTGTTGCGAGTGCAAGTCTCTTAGTGATTTCTCAGTTGACCACTCTCCAGTAGGGTAACAGTATTCAGCCCACACACGTGCCCTGAAATTATTGATTTTTTAAAATCTAAGTGTAGTTTTGATCACAGTTAGGAAGGCCTTCTACAAGATAAGACCAATAACCTGGTAAGGGTCACGGGTAGCAGATGGATGCGAGACGCACAGGTCTGGTCGTTATGGTGACCCTTGAGGGAGGCCAGTGCCCAGCAATGAAAAATTTATGTTATGAACATTATGTTTACTATGTTATGGACATTATGAATGTTAAAAACATTAAGTACTAAGTACTTAATAAGATAATGAGGGAAAAAGTAACAAAAAATTAGAATAGCTTAGTTACTTACTTTAAAAATGTATGTCTACCAGGTAGAGGAAATCTGTGGAAACTCAAGTTTCCATCTTCTGTGGCAGTGATGTTACACTTTGCACACTTTCTTTTTCGTTCATAGCGCGTATGGCGTGACATATTAACAAATAATGCTCAGACACACGTACACAAAACAAAAAAAGAAATGAGTCTATATCTCGTAAAATTGTCCAGGCAAAAAGAATTACAAACACCAAATAATAATATAAGGAAATGAGTCTCTATCTCTAAGCGTCCAGCGGGCACACAAAACAAAAACACAGAAGCACGAAATAATGAGTCTCTATCTCGTAAAAATCTTCAGGCACATGCTATAAAAGCAAAGAAATATACAATAGAAATAAAAATATTTCAAAGTACGTTTAGCGCTTTCAATAATCCACCATATTGCAAAGCAAAGCATCAATAGTGATTTCTCTGTCTAGCTCTAGCGTATGGCGTTGTCTCTGTTTCGCTTATTTTGCCCGACGTTTGCATCGGCTCCATAGAGACTTGACCCCCCGTGTATGATATTTGGTTACATTTTAACACTTTTATATGATAAAAAATTATAAACACAAACTAATTTACTAAAGTTTACAAATATAATTAAAGTTACTACAGTATAACAATAAAATAATAAAACTAGCTAATAACATAAAACTATTGGAATATGAATAAAGGAAAATACTAAAGACAAGTTATAGCAAAATAGTTACATACAATTGGACTACAATCGATTTATATTCTTGTCTAATGCAGCCGGTTAATAAAACTAAAAATAGTTATTATGTTACCAGACAAAGTAGACTATAAGAGAAGGAAAAAAATACGAAAGGAGATGAACATAACCAAAATATGATAACAAGAATAACAAGGATATCTTAGAAAGTTAATAGCAATGTAGGAATTACTTCTTGCCTACCAGTCGTCTAGATCTCTTTACGTCATCAATTTGAGTTACCGCTGAAGTTTGAGTGCGACGTGCTGCATCATTTTGCCGATTCGAAGAGCTCTGCTGCGTTGGGGTGACCTTTTTATTAGGAGCCTTGTTAGAACTCTCAGGGGAACCATCCATGGGGTACTTGGCTATTAGATCGTCCAATTCCACCTCAGTGGAAATCTTCGTTCGGCCTCCCGAGTGCTTTACATAGATTGCACCATCAATTGTCCAGACATTTCTAATTCCGAAATGCTTACGGGCATTCTTATGTATGGACTGACGAAATTTAGTGAGGAATTCACACATTGAAATGGCAGACCCTTTAAACTTTGATTTTAAATTCCAAATCGCAGACTTAGTGCTATGATCATGAAAGTGCACAAGAATTGGCCTTGGACGGGTACTGGATTGAACACCAAGTCTGTGGCATTTCTTGAGAGAGTCATCAGTAATATGATGACTCTCTCAAGAAATATTTACTATTTCCTCTCTTATATTTTCTAATATGCCGATCTATAATCTCGCGGAGCTTGCAATAAAAGACTTTTAGCATTTCATCAACATCACCATGTAATAAAAATTTCATTCCAAGATATTTTTTCTATCTCCTCGATAATAACACTGTAATCTGCATTATAAAAAATCACTCTTTCGTTTATGTTTGTTTCTATGTGTGAAACGGAAGTAAAATTTATACTGATTTCTAGGGGTGGGTGATGTGAAGAAAGCCCTTGTCCCTTAAGCCATATAGACAGCTTAAGGGATAAGGGCTTTCTTCAACTTCGTTGATTATAAATGTACTTTCTTTATTACTTAATATTAGGTCAAGAGTTTTGTTAAAAGGATTTCGGACTTGATTAAACTGGTAAAGACGATTTTCAGCTATGAAATCTATAAAATATTCGTTCATCTTGGCACTATTACTAACAGGAATAAGATATTTTTGACTAGTTTGTTCAGTCCACATTATATTGGATAAATTAAAATCTCCTATTAATATTGTATTAGGTTGCTCAACTGATACACGGGAAACATTATCACAGAAGCTTTTAAGACACTCATAATTTAATGGTGATGGCAAGTAAACACCGCAAATCGATTGAGTAAAATTTGTGTTACCTGCTTTAAAATCAATGTTAATCCACATATCCTCGTAGTCGCTTTCCCATTTCATAACTCTATAACTTTTAAGTTTTTTTGAAACTGCAATAAGTACGCCACCACCGTCATGCTTGGTACGCAAAATGGAAGATCGAAAAACCACGTATCGTTTATCTATAATTTCGTCATTTAATATACCTTCACATAGCCAAGTTTCAGTTAACACAATAATGTCAAATTCCGAATTTAAAATAGCACTATATACCTCATGAGTTTTAGTATAAGAACTTTGCCAGCCTTAATTGGCAAATCGTTACAAAAACAACAACTAGTCAATATAATTTTCAATAATGCTTATATGGCGTCAGTGTTGCCAGATGTCTTGAACCTTTTATCTGTATTAGACACTGCTAAAATCTGTATTAAATCTGTATGCTATTTAAACTTAAAATCTGTATAATTTAATAAACCAAAACAGAATAATTGATCATCATCATCATCATTGCTTTTTTTTGAAAAACGAGGAATAGCTACTAACGTGATAAGCAGATAAGGTTTGATTATCGTTATTAAATAAAAATATTTTTTATAGAATAAGGGTGACAAACGAGCACATAGCCCACCGATGGTAAGTGGATGCTGTGGCCCCTAGACATCTACATTTATCCTCGCTTAAGAATTAAAACGCAGATACGTTGTCACGTCTGAGGACCAAGAGGGGATGCCTCATTTCCAGTAAAAAGGGTCTCTGGATTTCTACTTTCACCATACGAAACACGGCAGTATTAAGCTGGTATTTTACGCTGGTGTTCTGTGAGAGCGTGGTCCTACCCCGATCGAGCGTCAGCTGTTATGGTTGCAGTGCTGCAACCATAATATAGCTGCAACGTGGCTCTATCACGTATAAAATATACACTATACATTAAATTTTTTATATAGCAAAATTGAAAACATTAATTTAAGCAAACAACATTATTAAAACTCAAACATTTGCCAAATGAACATATAATTACTTTATTATTTTCAGTCATACATATTTTATACACAGGGCGTTAGTGTAAACAGTCAGTGTTTCACTTATAGAACGTAAAATCAATGAAAAATAACAACAATTTTTTTTAGTAAAATTCAATTTTTCCTTAATTCCTCAATTTTGCCTGTCCTAAGCCAGGGTGAAAGTATGAAGGAAAAGTTACATCACAGGTTATGTGTACCTATTGTGTTTTTATTGGAATATAGTGTAGGTAGCTAGCGCGGGCGGTGATCTTTACAGTGATTACGTCACCCGGGCGCATAGGGTATCCATAAATTTACGAATGGTTTCGGACAGAAAAAAATTTTAAGAAAGAAAATAGGATTTTTTTAGAATTCGGATAAATATTTTTATACTAAAGCCAACTATAACCATAACTACCTATGGTTTTAGTGACAACGGTGTTCACACTTACACCTTGTATACATATTTTGTAATACACTTGTAATTCTGACATACTAACAAATTACGTTGTGAAAAAATAAATTAACCATAAAGAATAGAATCGTGAATGTGTGCAACGCGGTATCTAGTCACTTATTTTGCTTCATTCTATTTTATATTGAATATTATGGTAATCCAATCAATAGAGTTAGAAAACTCTGTATAAAAATCTGTACCCAGTGCTAATCTGTATCACACACCGAAAATCTGTATAAATACGGGGAAATCTGTATATATGGCAACACTGTATGGCGTAGTTACTAGCATAGGGAGAATCCTAAAATAACGCATTAGTATATTGAGTAGACGTGGGCGTTATTTCACGTCACTAGATACAGTAACTGGCTACGCGGCACGTAACCGAATCACTAGTTTCGAGTCATATTAGAACTAGTGATTTTTGTAAATGCGTGATTATGATTACTGTTAACCATTATTATTGCGGGAGGCGGGAGGCGACTGTCGGTCGCTCGAGCGCCAAGCGCACATGTGGCATACAACAATAAACAAACCATCGTAAGTAACAGTATTATTGTACGTTTAATTTTCATACGTAAGACTATAGACATAGACAATAAAATAGAGTAATCTCTGTTTGTAAATATTTTCAATGGTTTGCGATTCCGGGAAGCGAGTCACATTGAATTTAACTAAAATAATTTTTAAAACATTTTTGATGGAGTCATGAACTCGTTTATTTATAAAATTAAAATAAAACTAAAAAATGTGTAGGTATAAATTTTTTTTAATTTAAATGTTTATAATATTATAAAACTTAAAAACTGTGTGTAAATAGCCAAACAAACAAACAAATTAATTGTACAGTGTAAATAAAAGTGCAAAAACAAATGACCGTGAAAACGTTGAAAAAGTGTAAATAAAATGTAAATATCAATAATTATTGCATATACAATCAAATTGACTTGTAAATATGCCTGCATTAATAATTTTATGAAAATATTAGTGTCATAGTAAACGCAAATCAATCATAAATAAGTACATAATTAATGCAGTCTGTCCTAAACCTGAATAAAGTATGAAGGGAAGTTAATTTATTGATTTAACTGTATAGATACAAGCACTTAGATAGTCATTAAATTTATTTTCGTTTCGTGTGTAACTGTATAGTTGGTGGTGGTATATATACAAACAATCACAGTAGCCGAATAAAATAGCCAGTTACAAAAATCACTATGTAACTGTACCTATAGTTTCGTTTCGTGTGTAACTGTATAGTTGGTGGTGGTATATATACAAACAATCACAGTAGCCGAATAAAATAGCCAGTTACAAAAATCACTAGTTTTGAAACATGTGACGCCGACAAAGTCACTAGTTTCGTTACGTTTCTTGAAAATGACGTAACGACCCACATCTAATATTGAGATGAGTTTTGTGAATAAAATACACGTCAGATTTGGCTGTATTGTGTGAGACCTTTGCCTGCCTTAATTGGTGAATCGTAATGTTAGTTTAAAATTATGTACGATTTTTTTCCAGACTTCGATAGGCCATAGGTATGAAGCGTAGAGGTAAGGAGAACAATCTCTTATAGGAGAATTGTTGAAAAAGTGTTCATCTATAAGCAATAAATAACAGGTGAAAAACTCTCCACAACAGTGCTGGAGTAGGTACAGGAAACAGCTACATGAAATGAACTTGCAGTTTGTCGATGGTGTGAAGTGTGCTGCTAAACTGCTCAGTAGCTCTAAAATCTAAAATAACTTTATTTAGTAAATATAACCTCGAAAAAGTCGTCTATCCCACTAATATTTTTCGGCGCGTTTTTTAAAATTTACCCCATAGCTATAGTAGCGCCACCCTTATTTAACGGTTTTCTACGGACACTTTTTAATACACAGTCTGTACTCCTTACCTCTACACTCCATAGCCATAACTCATTCTCAGTGCAAACGTACAGCTTTGAACACTTAATAAAATATTTTATTGATATCTGTAACGGTGACATAAGAAGACGCTTAATAATTCCATCAATAATTTGCCACAACTAGTCAATTTAATTTTGAATTAGGTATGATGATTTTTTGCAGAATTCGATAGGCTTGATTAGATAAAATTGGAAATTATTTTATTGATATCTGTACCGTAACATGAGTACTTAGACACTTAATAATTCCATCAACAATTTTTCGCCCCTGGCCTTTCTCATGTTTCATCATTGGTTATGATTTAGCGATCCGCCCGGGCTTCGCTCGGGTAATTTCTGGATCTCGACAACACCTACCGGTTCAAATGTGAATCTAAACCATCTAGGGACACATTTAACACAAAAATTTATCAAAATCGGTAGAGCCGTTTTAGAGTTCCAGCGAGACTACCGCACGGCTGTTAATTTTCGTATAGGTATAGAGAATTAGAGACCAGCTTTTAACTGTGTTTAATACAGAAACAGCTTAGCTTTATAGGTCAGCTGTTTATTTATTTATATCAAGGAGGACAGTGAGTTCCTGTCCTAACAATGAAAAAAATATTTTTTTGAATAGAAATACAACTTTAAGATGATTCATTAACTATTCTTAACTAGCTTTTATCCACCTACTTCTCTGCCTAATTAAAAAGTATCCTATGTCCAATTCTACGACATTAATGTTAAAAGTTGTACGTGATAGGGACACTGTGCATCTATATATTATGGTTGCAGTACAAATGGAATAGCGCTTTTACAGAAATATGCTGTTGTGTTTCGTAGAGGGAAGTAGAGATATCGAGGCACTAGGACTAGTCTGCTGGTAGTAGTAGTATTCTGATTTTTTAAAGGCTTAAAGAAAAAAATCTGTGAGTAAAGACGGACGAGTTGATTGTATATGTGTTATGTCTTACATTAGCCGAATTTACCACGGATAGTTAAAAAAATCTTTATTAAAGTATAGTGGCTCTTCTCTGTTGTAATACTCGTTGTAGTTCATCTATTTAGAAAAGATATGCAGGAAGTTTCTCAATGGCTGGCGGCTCACAGTTTTAGATTTAAAATAGGTCGCGCCTCACTTTACTGCAATGATTGAATCACAGAATCTTACTAATCTTACGAATCTACTAATTAGTTGTTGTGTAACTAAAGTATTTTATAGCGACGAAGTATAATATTAAACAGTTTTGTTTATTACTTGGTTTGTTCTGCTTGTACTAGTACTAGCTAACAGACCACTCGTAGTAAAATCCAGCCACTAACTCCAAATTAAGATGATCATAAATGTGTTGTCAGTTGTCACCCTTGAATAAAGATGTAACGTGTACGCCTAGTGCGTTCGTGTGAACGCCTGTGATCATACGGACTCTTATACCCTTCGAAACGAATACATTATTGGGTGCACGTGCTATCGTCAGTAAAACGTATGACAGGGTTATAACCAAGTAACGGTATTCTAGACAAATAAATTCTAGGATAAAGAAAACCTAAAAAGAAAGTTTTTTAGGTTTGCCAGCATTGAGGAAGAGACGAAAGTTCTTAACGCATTCGTCTCTTGCCTTTAAGCTGCTATGCCTTTTAATCTAGCTGGCTTTAAAGACTTGAAATGCTAAGTTGGCGCTCTTATAACTTAAACTGGAACAAACAGTTGATGATATGTTACTAAGCGGCCGGTAGAAGTAAGTAATAAAGTGATATTATAGCCAGACAGTTTAAAACTGAAAAGAAAGGTACCTTCTCCTTTTTATGCTTTTCTTGTTTTTTGAAATTCAATACGCAAAGTTAGGTACCTAAGTCAGAAATCATACGCACTGCCAAGCACATTTGAATATAGTTCTGAATCTAATTACGCGTGACGCTGCTAGATTATATTATCGTCGAACATGTATAAATAATAAACTATAGTAGAACACATTTCGTGATACATAAATGAATATGTTATTGTGAAATCTATTCGCAGTATGCAACTTATTTTAACAAATTGTCCATGCATGAACATACTCAACGAGAAAATTAACAGCTTAGTTAAAATATTTTTTTTAACTATTTACGCGAACGAATGTGAAATAATAACGTGTTTTCATAATTCACAATTTATTAATCCATTTCTTTTAGTGTTATCTATTTCGTGGTATTACTAAGTCAATTCAATGCGACGCGCCTAAAAGCGCTTTTAAAGCTTTTACACATGTTTTACAAGCTTGCACGCGGAATCAGTTAACTTACGTGGTTACTATTATTATACTGTTGATAAATTATAGAGGATGGGAAAGTGTAGGCACGTGAAGCTTTTCACTTCTATTGCGAGTCTTACCTTTACGGCGATTGTAATAATAATTATCATCATCATTACAGCCCTTCACAAGTCCACAGCTGAGCATAGGCCTCCCCCAAGGAATGCCACAAAGCACGGTCCTGAGCCACCTGCATCCATCGACTTCCTGCATGTCTTACCAGATTGCCCACTCGATGCGCTGCGCCCATTCAACTTCAGCTTACTAATCTGTTGGGCTATGTCGGTCACTCCGGGTCAACTGCGGATATCCTCATTTCTAAGTTTATCACGCAAAGAAGGGGCAGATTGTACTCTTCGTACGTCTTCTGTACAATTTGCCGAAGGGTATGTTTATATGTATGTGGTCTATGGTGTTAAAGCCTTTTTGACATATCCCCCATGGCGATTGAAATAAGAACGGTACAAATTCCAATGTGTAAAGCTCTTCACTGTACGATTATTAAAACTGGTTGCTTTGCATTTGACTACTTTTTTTGACTTTGAATGGTGGCAAAAAACGTGATCTAAATTAAAACTTAAACAAGTAATTAAATACAAGTATCGAGAAGGTTAATGTTAATTAAATATATGAGATCTTCTTTATTTAACAATAAAAACATTAAATAAAATAAGTTGCCTCAACAGGGAAATAGAATAGAATAGAAACTTTTTTATTCAATGTAGATTATAAAAATACTTATTGAAAGTCACTTTTTTAATTTACCACTGGTTCGCAAAAAAACCTCTGTCCTGGGAAGAACCAGCAAGAAACCCAGCGGGACTATTTTTTTTAATAATAGCTTACAATCATGTTTACAATCAACAACACAAGACAAATTAGAAATAGCTTGGTAGCGATCACCCTTCCCAGGGGTTATTATCATCTATAAATTCCTTAATATTATAATAACCCTTTTTATACAAACTTAGTTTAATAACATTTTTGAACTTTGTGTATAACAAATTTTGTATATTTTCTGGGATTTTGTTGTAAAAGCGTATACATCGCCCCAAGAATGAATTACTGACTCGGTGGAGTCGAGTAACTGGTACTACCAGCTTGTGTCTGCTCCTAGTATTTACAGAATGAATATCACTTATTTTCGCAAAACTACTTTTATGTTTGTGTACGTACATTACATTTTCATAAATGTATTGAGAGGCCAGAGTTAATATATTAATTTCCTTAAATTTTTGTCTCAGTGACTCTTTTGGTTTTAAATTAGGTATATACCTTCTGTGTACTAAATATCGGGAATTTGTCAATAAAACAAAAAACACAAATTATTCATCTAAATTTATTTTATCGCCTTCAAAGTAGGCCCCAACGCTTGCAATACAACATCTCCAACGCTTCACCCAGTCTTCCATACATTTTTCATAGGCTATTTGCGGTATGGCCTTTAGCTCATTCAGCGAATTTTTTGTTATGGCTTCTATCGACTCAAAACGTTTTCCTCGAAGTGGTAATTTTAACTTGGGAAATAAAAAAAAGTCACACGGAGCCATATCAGGTGAATACGGTGCTTGGTCGAGAACTTTTGTTGAATTTTTCGCTAAAAACTCTTTCACTATAATGGCTGTGCGTGATGGTGCATTATCATGGTGCAGTATCCATGAGTTGTGTTGCCACAAATCTGGACGTTTTCGGCAGATACTCTCACGCAAACGCTTCATGACGCCTAAATAATATTCTTTATTCACTGTTTCTCCCTTTGGAAGGAATTCGGAGTGAACCACACCACGGTAGTCAACAAAAACTGTCAGAATCACCTTGATTTTGGAGCGACTTTGCCGCGGTTTTTTGGGTTTCGGCTCGTTTTCGAGACGCCATTCTGAAGACTGTTGGCTTGTTTGCATGTCGTACTCATATACCCATGTCTCGTCGCCAGTTATTATACGTTTCATAAAGGTTGGATCCGTAGAAGCTCGGGAAACCATGTCTTCTCTCTCTTCTCTTCTCTCTCTCTCTTCTCTCTTCATCTTTTTGAACAAAATTGAGCTCTTTTGGAACTAGTCGAGCGGCGACGCGTTTCATGCCTAAAATGTCAATGAGAATGTTGTGGACGGACTTAAAAGATATGTTCACCTCACTAGCCAACTCTCTCAGGCTCATACGTCGATTTTCGAGCACTAGCTTCTTGATTTTGTCGATGTTTTCTTTGGTCGTAGCGGTTGAAGGTCTACCAGAACGAGGCAAGTCTACTACTACTTCTCGGCCTTCTTTAAAAGCTTTATACCATTCATAAGCCCTTGTTTTCGATATACACGATTCGCCGTAGGTATTTCGCAACATTTTTAGTGATTCACCACATGAAATATCATTCGAAACACAAAATTTAAGGCACACTCTTTGTTCACCAATATTTTCCATTGTAAAAATCGCCGAGAACTCAAAACTATGACCAACAAAAAGTGTAGTTTAAAACAAATTAAATGACAGATCCCGCTCAAACTTTGCGCGCTAAATCAGTACAGTGCTACCAACATGCAGTAAAAAAATTAGAACGACCTCTTTTACGCGGGTCTTTTTATTGACATATTCCCGATACTTTTTACACAGAGTAGTATTGCTCTAATGGCCCTCTTCTGTAAAATAAATATAATTTCAGTGTCAGTCGCGTGTCCCCATAGCAAAATACCATACGACATAATGCTATGGAAATAACTAAAGTAAACTATTCTAGCTGTTTCAACACTGGTAAGAGTTCTAATCTTTTTTACAGCATATGCTGCAGAACTAAGTCTGCTAGCTAGTTTTGATATATGGGGGAGCCATTGAAGCTTTGCGTCCAGTGTGATTCCAAGAAAAATGGTGGTATCAACAAGACTCAGTTCCTCCCCATTTAAAATTACATTAGTATTGACATGTTTAACATTAGGAATTACGAATTTCATACATTTAGTTTTAGTTCCATTCAAATGCAAATTATTAACATTAAACCAATTGACTAATTTAGCCATAGCATTATTTACTTCGTCATCACTTATATGATTATCTTAGTAAATGAAAAACAATTAAGGATTGCTGTTTTTTATGTAATCTGTTTCCTTTTCTGCGGAATTGCTGCAAGCATAACTGGAACTGCAATTTCTTCGCCTGTATAATATGTATCGTGTTGCGCATTGTATGTGAATTCTTTGAAACTTTCTATACATGTTTGCAAACAAGGTATGCATACCAGAAAAAAAACTTATGATAACTATAGAAGCCGAGTTACGTTTTACGCTTCTATTCTCGTTCTTGGTGAAAACCTGCAAAGATCCTTCAATAAGCCTTTTTCCACTTTTGAATAGCATACAAAATAATAGTTTGGAACGAGTTGCATGCGATATTTTCATAGAAAGTTGAAGAAATTAGCTAGGAAAAAGATCATAAGATTTATATATATATAGAATAGTGCTTAGTGGCATACCTTGGGGGAGGCCCATGTTCATCAGTGGACTTGTTAAGGGCTGTAATGATGATGATGATATATGGCAAATCGAAATCAATTCAGTTATTCCCAGTTATTTAATAATAACGATTATTTTTATTAAATAACTAAGATTTTATTAAAATATGCGAAAATAGCAGACAGAATTGCTTGATAACTTTCTGATTTTGTTACTTAAGACAAAATGAAATTAATAATGAAAACCACAAGGAATCGTCGTAAAATTGTGTTAAACGAAAACAACTTAAGCTTAGAAACATGTTTATAATCAAAAATAATATAAATGTAATTTAAAAATTATAATTATTCAATTAAACAACATTTCTGTTTTGTTACTTTTTAGACAAGTCGTATAAAAAGACTAAATTATTATAGAGAATAGAAAAACCAGTTTTTCTATTCTCTATAACAATAATACTATAATCTGCTTTAAATTGTGTATTCTTTATATTTTAACGTAAATTTAACAGAATTACTGATGAAAGTTAGAACAAAAATATATAGGACAGTAACAAAAAATGACGAGCAGCATTCAAAGTAGGAATTATAAAACTGCGTCTACACATTGCGTAAAATTTTAAGGATTTACACGAATTTATTTATAGCTAATTATATAGCTGTATTTCCGTCCGTCCCCCCGCCATCGTATCTCGTGGGGGGACAAAATAAACAATTATTGTTTTCTCGATCGCCCCCTAATTTTTTTTGATTGGACGAAAGGATTACGCGCAAATTGTATATAATGGATCATTATTCGGTATTTACCTACCTAATAACTCGTTTTAATAAAGCAAAAATTTTTGCGCAGGCTGACGACAACTAACGATATAAGTATCTAGAATTTGTAATTTTTGTACTAAAAGTTATAGGAAATTTTAGTTAGTCTTTAGTTAGTCTATGCACTTGAAGTCAAATCTAACTTAAACAAACTACACGTTATTAGTTAAATACCTAGGACTACCGCTTAACGGCTTATCCGAGACGGTTCCTAATGTAGCCCCGCACGGTGCGGCAGTATTTATACTTTTTCTTTATTCGTTCTAAGTTTTTAAATCTTTGTTCTTCAAATTTTTCAGGGTTTTGTATGAGTTTAGCCCTACAACACTTAATTTTTTCAGCTGCTGTTAACGGCATTGTGTTTCTGTGGAATTAAATAAATTTGTCTGACTTCCATGTGGTGGTGCTTTTATTATTTGAAAATTCCCTCCTAAGAATAATGAATAATAAAATTTTCCGCCGCATTTATATGCAGGATGATTTGTATAACACTAATAATCTTTTAGGGTTGACTCACGATTTTAAACAACTTTTACTATGAGACCAGTCCTGAAATATTATAAAAAAAGACGTGTGGCACTCGGGTACTGCCGCGGTAAAGCTATTGCATAGCATTTTGTATCAACTTATGCAATTATAATTATTTATTTATTTTATTTATGCAGTATTTCTTTTTCTTTGATATTAATTCAAGTTACTTAGGTTAATCCAATCAAATTTAACCAGATTTAACCGAACCCGCGTTATAACGAACTCACTATTTGTGAAAAATACTGTATCACCGGACCGCGTCACAAAAAACTCAGGTTCGCGCAGTACATACGTCAGGGCGGCCGTACGGCAATTATATTAACAAGACGCGCAACTACTCAGTTCCACGCTCCACGGCAAGATGTGTCACTTATTATTTATTGTCCAATTAATTGTCTTTAAGTTCAAATGGCACGGTCTATTAACATCTTTAAGGCCAATCTTTAATAATAATTTTAAGATTAATAATAATAAATAATTATAATGATATCAATAAAACAATAATAATAATAGTATTTAAAATATTAATCATAACAATAATAATAATTAGTAGCAGATTTGTTATCGCACGGCGCGGTCACTCAAAACAATAATAATAACTGTTGGCAGGTTTGTTATCGCACGACGCGGTCACTCGCTACTTTGGTAGGGAGCGATTGTGTCAGCGTGTATAAATAGCAACTGTTTCGACTCGCCGCTCACTTAGCGGTCAGCCGCCGTAGAGTCTATATTACCTGAGGATGCCTCGTGTAGAGGCGAAACACGTGTCGTATTATCGTCGATGGTGTGTCTTGCCTGGAATAGTGGTGTTGAGAGTAGTGGTGCTTGGTCTAGTGGTGACGGAGTTAGTGTATGCAATTGAGGGAGGGCGGGAGGTGCGCTTCAATCCAGGTAAGACACATCATTTTATATGTTTAGCGGAAAGTTGCAAAGAAATTTATATTTTTATTTTTTATTATAATGGATTTCCGCAAAGTAACGCCTGATTCTATCAATTATCTTAAAAAGGCTAGCACAGCCGAACAGGCAAGACTCTATGTTAAAATAACAAACCTACATCGTATTGCTGCTCAAAATGTTTGGTTTAATCAGCAGTGTAAACAACTCCATGTTATTCCCAATTATATCCAAATACGTTCTAACACACATAGTCGAGCGGCCAGTGTTGCCGTTTCCAAAACTCAGAATATTTGGCTTAATGAGGAATGTCGTCGTTGGTTTTCCAATAGAGACAACTTAAAAACCCACCTTAAAGTATTATATTCTGAACTTTCATATAAATTACATAATATTGAATTTGATATTTTGGATGGGAAAGCCAGAGAACTTGCGTCAATGGCTATTTACGAGAAATATCAAATTCAATCCCATAAGTTAAAACGACTTGTATCTTCTTCATCCCGTAAACGTAACAACGACACACATACTGAATATCACCAATTTTATCCCCGTGTTAAAAATCTTTCCGATGTCCAGTTTCCAACGGATGAGTTGTCCCTTTTACACAAAGGCCTAAAGTATAATTTAACACCTTCGGTCTCCCAAAGATCGTTAGAGACTGTAGCCGTTGACGCGGAGGTGGCTGTTGTGATCGGGAGGAAAGATAACATCGTTAAAAGTTTGTTAGCTAAAGAAATTCAGGAGGCACCCGCATCTTCCCATTGCAATCCTGAGTTCCCCATTTTTATGTCACTAAAACATAGAATAAAAGACAATAACCTTATTTTTACTAAGGCCGACAAGGGAAATACTGTTGTCATTATGGAGAGTAGCGGGTATAGCCAGAAGGTTAACGATGTTATCCAAGGTGACGACTTTCAGCTGTTAGAGTCTGATCCAACCAAAAAGTTTACTTCGGATATTAAAGTATGTATACAAAAGTCATCATATGTTTTTCCCGATCACAACTTGTCTCGGAGCAATCTTGTTCCAATGAATCCTCAAGCACCCACTTTATATGGGTTACCTAAATTACATAAAGAACATGTTCCTATTCGTCCAGTTGTCTCATATATAGGTGCACCAGCTTATTTCCTTGCTAAAAAATTAAACTTCCTCCTTCGGGAGAAATCTGGTTTCAACCCCACTTACAGCCTTAAAAATAGTTTAGAACTTATTTCCAAAATAAAAGATATTCGTATTCCACCTAAATCTATGTTGTTGTCTTTAGACGTTGATAGTCTTTTCACAAACGTCCCATTCCCTGACTGTTTGCGTATACTCTCAGATCTCTTTAAAAAACGTCGTCTGCATCCCGGGGAAACAAATGATCTTCTTAATTTAACCTCTCTCTGTATGAAACAAAATTATTTCCGGTTTAATAACCGTTTCTATCTACAAAAAGAAGGGTTAGCTATGGGGTCCCCTCTAAGTCCACTTATGGCGGACATTTTCATGGATGATTTCAAAAAACAACATATAGTTGTTAACCAAAATATCTTATACTATTATCGATATGTAGACGACATAATTATTTGCTGGACAGGCACAAGGAGACAACTGGATGTTTTCCTTAATAAAATAAATAGAGTCCACGAAAAAATTAAATTTAAGCTTGAATTGGAACAAGATGGCTCCCTTAATTTCCTTGATTTAACAATAACAAGAAAAGAGTCGTTACATGTTTTTCAAATTTATCGAAAGCCAACTCATACCGACACGGTCATCCCCGCATCATCGTGTCATCCATGGCAACATAAATTAGCCGCTTTTTATTGTTACATTAACCGTCTGTCTACTGTTCCATTAAATAAAGAAAATTATTTAAAAGAACTTAATATAATTTATCAAATTGCGGTCTCTAACGGTTTTTCAAAAAGTCTCATTGATAATCTTATTAAAAAGAAACAAAAGCATGTTGTTCGCAATTCTTTGTACGCGGTTCGATCTCAAAGTGTCCGGCGGTATGTGGGTAGTTTGACCTACTTAGGCCCCATATCGGAAAAAATAGCTAATAGTCTTAAGAAAAACGGCGTTAACGTGGCATTCAAAACAAACAATTCGCTTAGGAATATTTGTAACAATAAAGATAAGATAAATATTAGTCAAAAATCGGGTGTTTATAAACTTGTTTGTGACGAATGCCACGCCGTTTACGTGGGTCAGACTGGTCGCAATTTCAGGACGCGCTATAAAGAACATATGGCCGCGTACAGAAATTGCAATCCTGATAAATCCCATTTTGCTAAACATCTCTTGGACACTGGACACAACCTAGCTAGCGACCATTCCTTTGAAGTCTTACATACCTGTAATAAGGGGCTGCGACTGTGTGTGCTGGAGCAGTTGGAGATTTTAAAAAGTAATAATGGTAATTATACACTGCTGAATGAACAAACAAATGTTTCTAATTCACCTTTGTTAAACATCTTTAAGGCCAATCTTTAATAATAATTTTAAGATTAATAATAATAAATAATTATAATGATATCAATAAAACAATAATAATAATAGTATTTAAAATATTAATCATAACAATAATAATAATTAGTAGCAGATTTGTTATCGCACGGCGCGGTCACTCAAAACAATAATAATAATAGTATTTAAAAATAATCATAACAATTATAATAACTGTTGGCAGGTTTGTTATCGCACGACGCGGTCACTCGCTACTTTGGTAGGGAGCGATTGTGTCAGCGTGTATAAATAGCAACTGTTTCGACTCGCCGCTCACTTAGCGGTCAGCCGCCGTAGAGTCTATATTACCTGAGGATGCCTCGTGTAGAGGCGAAACACGTGTCGTATTATCGTCGATGGTGTGTCTTGCCTGGAATAGTGGTGTTGAGAGTAGTGGTGCTTGGTCTAGTGGTGACGGAGTTAGTGTATGCAATTGAGGGAGGGCGGGAGGTGCGCTTCAATCCAGGTAAGACACATCATTTTATATGTTTAGTGGAAAGTTGCAAAGAAATTTATATTTTTTATTAAAATATTTATGTTAAGTTCAATGAACTTCCCTTCCTACTTTTTATAGGCTTAAGGATGTCTGAATGTATGCTAAGCTGTGTAATTATTGTATCTGTTATAATTATTTACTCATATTTTCAAAAAATTTACTTTTCTAAATAAATAATTAATTTTTAAAAGAAATAAATAACTCATTCAGGCGTAGTTAGAAGCTCATTGATGTTACGTCATTTTGATTGAATTTTTACATTATTTACACTGTGGTCAAAGTTTTAGTTATCTACAATTATTTACATTTTTTTCAGTTACTATTCAAAAATATAATTTGGTTTACTTTTGACGACGTACTTAAGTCTTTTGCGTCTATCCGATATTAAATCCGAACGACAAAACTCTTCGTATGAAGAGTTTTGTCGTTCGGCAAGCAAAGACACGTAGGAGTGTATACTCCTACTCCTACGTGTCTTTGCTTAAGGTGAAGCTTTAAATTTGTAATTGAACTTTAAAAAAAATTGTTTTGCAATAATTGCACACTGTTTTTTTTTTCGTCCACATTTTGGACTATAAAATAGTTCCAAATGGCTGCGCTACGCTGGCGTGACATTATTATACACTTTTACATACAACACGTTAAATCCTATCTATATTACACTAAATATTTAAAATTACTTTAGGAATAAAACTTAACGAAAAATAAACAAAAACAACTATAGCTTTTTCACGTAATATGGGGACCTGCTATCAAAACATTACGTATATAATTTAACAGATAACAGTGTCATTGTCATCTCAGCTAGACAGCTAACTGAACACTAAACTGATATATTATATATTACAACAGCCAAATTAAATAACAGGCACAACAGGCAACTAATGAAGGAAATAATATATTTTTGTTTAACGTTATAATTTAGTGTTAGTAAAATAAGCTCTTATTAAGTTAACATAGAGTTTAAATTAGTGTAAGCTATACGCAATTCTTGTGGCATAATGAATGTAGGTAGTATTTTATTGACTCCCATTGTCTCGGTCGACGCGACGGTTGGACCGTAAACGTAAACAGATGACGCTTTCTAACGATAATGAATATAATATTATAACAGTCAATGGTTCATTATTCTAATGTGTTGTAAGATTAAAAATATATAATGAAATATACTATCTGTTGTATGTTATAACGCCCAACTTTAGGGGTGACCGACCGCTCGCACAAATACAGCTAGCCTCCCCCTCCCGCACCTCACTAATCGTCGCTTCACACCGCTTGAGATAAGACGATAGTAGTATCAGGCGCTAACAAACCCCCGTCCCGGACATAAGGACCTATGTCCGCGAGTAAATTGGCAATTAGAAGACGCTTTGTATTGTTGGTTTTTAAAAAAACGATCAACTGGGCAAATGATATCTGGCCCTTTGCTTTGTGAAAAAGCATTACAGTTAAATAAAAAATTAGGTGACGGCGGCTCGTTTGTCGCAAGTAGCGGATGGTTATATAGATTTATATCTCTTCATGGAATTTAATCAATGTTTATTAAAAAATAATAATTTCTTAATAAACATTGATTTTCGTTAAAATTGTTGTTTTTAATAAACACATAACATTATGTATGTACATATGTACTACAAATGCACAAAACCCGCTTTTCTTCATACATTCGATCATCCGGATTTTCGATTATCCGAATCCCTAACGGCAACAATTAGTCCGGTTAATCGAGTATATATATACATATTGAGAATCTAAATTGAGAATTTAAACTATACGCGTGTGTGTGTTTGTGTGTATATAAAGAGGGCTACTTTTAATATCGCTCATTTTAATATCGAAAATTTAGGTTATCTTTATAGCAGTATTATATTTTCAATTCAAAATTATTGAAAATATAATACTGCTATAAAGATAACCTATTATTTTTTCGTGACTTTCTTCATTAATAATAAATGCACTTTGTTCATTCATATTCAAAATTTCAAAACACTTTATACACAAACACCGTGTCGAAGACTGAGGAAAAGAAACGACGTTAGACCATTGTTAGACAATGCACGGCCTTCAAGCCACACCTCCGTGCCCGTCGGAGAGCGTGAGGTTTTTTCGTTACGGAATTTCTGGATTTTCCCGCACTCAAGGCCCGCGATAGAAGCTATGCAATAGCTTAAAATTATTTTCAAAAACCCGACTTCCAACGCATTAAATGCAAACGACAAAGTATTAAATGTTTTTTGTTCGTTCTCTGTATGTTGAAGTCGAGTGAGCACAAAAAAACAACAAAACGGACGAGCAATGAAACTTCAACATCGTGAAAAAATACGCGCCAAATTGAGAACCTTCTCCTTTTATGGAAGTCGGTTAAAATATACATTATACACTCAGTTTTACAATTTCTTTTTTGTTACTTTATTTTCCACACATATTATGTTATCCTGCGAAAGTAACCAAAACTGAAGTCACGAATTGATGGATCGCAGTTTTTGAAAAATAATTTTATAATAAAAATACACTTAAACGACACTTTATTATAATCTTCCGTGATATACGAAATTTATCTTCTATTATAATATTACTGATTGAATTATACACTATTGTTTTCACCTAAATATACACGATACTTGGTAACAAAATCCGAATTATTTTTCCAACCTGCAGGCCGACCTCATGTCCCTCTCCTGTTGTTCGAAGTGTACTGATGTTTAACAGAACACTGAAACTGATGTCTAATGTCATTCTACAATGTTGTCAAAACTAAAATATAGCAGATTTATAAAAGAACATGGGTAAAAATTGGTAACAGAGAAATTGGTTTCACTATGGAATTTTGTACTGGACAATATTATTTAATTTAAATTTCATAAAACGATATTGAATAGGACCAATCGCGCTAAGTAAAATGAATTTCAATCAGTTCTCAGCTCAGTTTTCATCACTCACCCCTTTTTGTGGCTATATTAATACGCTGGTATTCAAGGCGAGCGTGGTTTTTCCCGGTGGAACCGACCCATTTGTGCATCAGATAAATGTCGGGTATCGGACGACCCTCACTATGTTTATTAAATTATTTTTAGAAACTAAAGAGTAAAGCTACAAGATATAGTTTTAATCCGATTACTGATGTTAGAAACTATTCTCAAACATTTTTTACTATTTAGGAGGTTAATTGTTAAAAATAATAACTGTGTGAGAGCGGATGTTCAACCGGCTCTCTTGCTTACGCAATTAATAATTATCAGGAATAAGACAGCGTACTGCACACCACATTCAGTATAGAGCACATACAGACCAACCATAATACGTCCCCGCTACAACTACAAACAGGTGAAAAGTGAAGGACATAAATTACATGATAACACCAAAGTATACAAACCCACCGAAACACTACCCGACTCAACGTAACACAGGGCACAGCTCTTGACACGATCTTCCTTGCCTACACTAGTAGGATAGGTACCCCAACGGGCATAGTAACGACAGTGAGACTCGTAGAATTACCGACCGATCCCTCTCACTTTATGTACAAACTTTATGTTTTATGTAAAAAAAATGTTGTAATTAAATAGTTACAATTTTTATAGGGAAATGCTCTCCTCGCACATCTGCCTCGAGACGATAAGGACAGACTATGTCAGCCTTGCTCTCTCCATCGTTTTTCACCTTCGCCACCAATAGGCAAACCTACGGAAACGATCCACATATCAACGTTCCCTTTCTTAAGAATGGTTTCTATATTTAATAGATGTTTCATTTTCCTTACAACTGCTTGAAATTTACCTAATCATTATTGGTCCCAACATTTTAAGAACGGCATAAAGTTGTTTCATTTTTAGTCGCTTTAAAAGTTGCCGAACTCATGCATAATGTAACGGTTAGTAATAGCTAAGGGCGAACCGTTTTCACCCGACTGCCCCAGAAGGAAAGGAGGGTAATGTTTTTAAGGTGTATGTGTATATACGTGATAGAGCCACGCTGCAGCGACATCATGGTTGTAGCACGAATGGGTCGGCTTGACCGGGGAAGTACCACGCTCCCACGGAATACCAGCGTAAAATAGCAGCTTAATACTTGCTATGTTTCGTATGGTGAATATAGAGAACCGGAGAACGTTTTTTTACTGGAAACGAGGCATTCCATCTTAATCCACAGGGGTGACAAGTGACGACGCATCTGCGGTTTGATTCTTAATCTAGGTTAAATGAAGATGTCTATGGGCCACAGCATCCACTTACCATCAGGTGGACTGCGTGCTCGTTTGTCACTCTTATTCTATAAAAGAAATGTCTATTTCTTTGGCACGTCTGTATGCTTGATACGGTATACTTTTTTTTTGATTTACGGATTGAACGGCTTGATGAATTTAAATTTAGATGTCGTTAGATTAGTCTTAGTTGTGAAAGTGGCGTAGGATACAATTTTTGTTTCTTTTTAGTATTTTTTTACGTAGTCGGGTTTTTTAATTACTGTTTAAACATTTAAGTTTGTTGGAACATGTGGATAGGGCGTTAGAGATTGTCCACACAGTGCGTACTCGGTGCCGTTGGACCATCCTAAAACATTCATATTAACGTCTGTGGCATGCATGACTCGACGTGGTATGACATACAGACGGTTCGGTATCACAGTGTAGCATTCAACATTAGCCGTTGTGCTGCGAGTATGATTACCTTGCGAGACAATTACGTACTTTTAAAGCCTATAAAAATTGCTTTGTGTTCTTTTGTGTGTCTAAAAGTCGCCACCACCATGCAGGGAAAAAATCCTAGTGTTAACGGTTAACGAAATAACGTTTTAAAAAAACACCGTACCCAGTCCCGTCGTGTTTTGTCGCGATGCGACGCTGAAAGGGCAACAATCAATTACTCAACCAACATAGTTTCTCGTGACAGGTGAAGTGCACTCGTGGTCTTTATCAGCGCTGTTTTTTCTCCTATATCGAGGTAAATACATTTTACATTTTGATAGAATAAGGGTACCAGCACACAATCCACTTGATGGTGTTGACACTGTGGCTCATAGATCTATCTTCAATTAAGAATCCAAATGTTGATGCGTTGTCACCCCTGAGGCCTATATGAATGTTTCGTCTTCAGTAAGAAAATATCTTTACACTTACCAACGAAAACACACCAGCTTTTTTTCCGCTGGTTAAGCTGAACCGTTCGTGTGATAA